>JAVMKO010000006.1:76707818-79107818 GCA_032164245.1 Sternotherus odoratus
TAAAACGGCTACACAAAAGAAGGCGAGCACTAGGGGATCAAATTAAAATGCAAGGCAACGGATAATTACACCTGGAACTCGACCTCTCTCTCGCTCCAACTTTGGTTGGAGATTTAAGCCACACCCCAGGAAAGTTCAAAACACCCATAAATATCGGACCTGTTACAATCACAACACACCCATCCGTGATAACCTAGAATGGTCCTTTCCATGTAGCACTCTGAGAGCTGGGCGGTCACAGCAGCTGTGCTTAATTATCAAGAAATATTCAACCACTTTCTCTCCGGGGTCAGACCTAGGTGTAACAGCTACGAGACAATTCTGCTGCCAGATCTATTGAAACACAGCTTCGCAAAAGCAACACAAGAATAAAAACTCAAAACGAAGCCACTGCCGACCACAACAAACTTCCTGACTTTTATTCCTCGCCACCCTTAAAGGAAACCGACACTATTTTTTCTACAGAAATTTACATCGCCCTCCCCCCATAACCCTCCACTCTACACTCTGGAGTCATTCGGAAGTTGA
Source organism: Sternotherus odoratus (assembly GCA_032164245.1). Lineage (NCBI taxonomy): Eukaryota > Metazoa > Chordata > Testudines > Kinosternidae > Sternotherus > Sternotherus odoratus. Next base: position 76,708,347 of record JAVMKO010000006.1, read on the forward strand.
AATGTACAAAGAATCACTTACTGTTCTGCATGTTGGACTGATAGAGCAGTATCCCACGTGGCTCGCTTATAGTGTTCTATTAGTAATAAAATATGCGTTAATCAGGGGAGGGTAGCACACACATTTGAATTGTAGATATGTTAGTGTCTCAAAGGCTTATTTGGTTATATGTAGACGTTCTCGCCGATTAATTTAAAGGATCAACTTTTTACAGCCCAAGGCAAAATAAATAAATAAAGATAACCTCCAAATATTTTTTAAAATTTCATGCAAGTGGTATATTGCCTCAGATGATTATTATTATTGTAAATAATCCTTATTAACAGGTCTATTACAAGAGGGGGGGGAGAAAAAAATCCGAAGTTATGTTTTTAAACTTGCCTGAAATCTGGGTGGACTGTCCTCTCATACAATTTAGGGACTCACTCATCTGCGTGTCACTAGTTAAAGTCTTCCCTCTAGGACAAAGCAAAAAAGTATATTAATGGCGTGGAAATATACTTTTTACTGTATGCCATATCACAGCGCAACCTCACAGTAGGATGCAGCACGGGACTGGAGGGCTGAGACTCGAAACACTTGCAAAATTGATAATCAAAGTTTTAAGCCTTCAGAAGTACTAGTAGATTGTAGCTCCCATTCCAGTCTAAATAGTTCTGGACTCGGACACTTTTCGTGCCTGTTTTTACACACAGAACCGGTGTTATTCAATGCAGGGAGCGGCGTAGGTCTGAGCTCATTTCAGTGCTAGTGATAGGATTTGGTATCAGACTCTGGATATTTTTGCCTGTACACTTCTAAACGAGGCTTATTTAGATCCTTGTTACACTTTGGAACTCTGCAGCTTCGAAGTTGCTCTATTTAAAACAAGTACGGGTTGACGTGGTCAGAGTGAAGCTCTGGATTATTTTTTTTAGTGGCACTAACAACTCCCCCCTACAAATAACCCCCCAAAACTCTCTTTATTGTGATTAACTTCTTTTTTGGTCTTTAGATCTTCCCCCTTTTCACTGTACTGTGACACACGCTGTCTACCTCGCCTCAGTGCTTTAAAAAGTAAGAACAGGAGGGGGTGAGAACTGTTAAACAAAGCCTACAGAATGTGAACAATGGCTTCCATTCTGCTCCTCTACCCAAACCCAGAGTGCAGAAACCCAGTCTCCTTAACCGGCAGCACAGCTTCCCAACTAAACGTACCAACAACCCTCCAACTTACAAAGAGCAGAGAAACAAGCCCTTACTCCCTTCATTAGTGCCTGTGCCTTGACCCAGCGCCTGGACAATCACCCAATCGCCTTTTTTCCATGGATTTATTTATATGGTCGCTTATTTATTTAGTTAAAACCCTTGCGGGCGAAAATGGAAAAGTAATTTCTCGTTATAAATATCTGGAGGTAATTGTGTTACTGGTGTGAGTTGTTAGGGGTTGTAAAAAGATACAACAGCTCAGTGGGGTGCTCAATTGGGGAGAGACAATTACAATAAAGAGCCCATTCAAGAGGTTTGCGGAAAAAAGAGAGGAGGTAAAATAATGAAATAGTCGCAGCCTTCATTTTCTCCCCCCCCCCTTTTTGAACCTAAAAATACTCATTCTCTTTCTTTTGCGCCTATAATGAATATTAATTTTACTCTTCCTGCATATGATGGAGAATTCAAAGAGGCCACGTTTCCCTATTCAGGACGAGCCATGGTATAATTTATTAAATAGCTTTTAGTCATCTGAAATCCATAAAAATAAACATCAAACAAGTACTTTCTCGCAGCGTGAAGACTTCAGCTGGTAAATATTTACTGCTCTTTGGAGAACTACCTGATTAGCAACAGAGCAAGCTGCACTGTACTTCAATGGAGACGTGGGAATATCTCCTTTAGCCTAACTGAACGCGACACCATCCCTTTAATACACTAAACACGTCTGCATATACATTCACCCAACAGAAAATCCAGTTCGTCGAACAGAATTTGCTCATATATTTAATGCACAACTCATAAGCATGGAGAGTACGGGGTTAAAGAAGAAATTCAGAACGCTATTGTTATACTCCCAATCCACAGTTCTGCCTACACGTATCCTAGGGATTTTTAAAAATACATTTTATACCTCAGGAACAGGGTAGTCTAGTCCCTCACTAAGGAGGCTGGAGGAAAGAGACATGCGATTCTGCATTTTCCTTGGAAACTCGCTAATGACCTAAGTAACCGGTAACATTTAGCAAAACGAAAACAAGAAAAGTCAAACAGCACCCGGAAGCAGTCTGATAATAAAATCGGTTTCCCAGAGCATAACTCGGTTTTGCTGCATTTTATAAGTGTGGATATGTAGATCTACACATAGGCATTTATAAATCAGAATACAGTGAGCTTTAAGGTCATGAATTGAATTAAATTTGCCGTGTCCTAGGAATCAAACTCAATAGGCCAGGCCTAATCTGCAAGATGTTATTTAATCTCAAAATCCTGATATAATCTGATCGTGTTCGGGATTTTTTTCCCCACTGAGAACATAATTAGCTATTAAGATGACAACATTTTACATTCACAGGTCAAATAAAACAAAAATTAAAATGAATCCATTTCCGTTTAGACATTTGTAAAGGTCACCAGCTATAAAAATGTATTGTCAAAGACCACAATTATTATTTTATGTCTATAAAGATGGATAAAATGCGGACACTTTTCTCATCCATTATATTAGGGGGGGTTAATCCCCAAAGAAGCATCTGCCAGGTACATTTAATCATTCATGAAACTTTGTTTTAAAACTCCCTAGAAATTATTAATGGTCTACGAGTCGATTTGACACCCAACTACAAAGCGTTACAAGGTTAAATTCAAATCCAGCTTTTCTAATTGCACTTGTGAAAGAAGAATCAAGTTTATTGTTGCGCTTATGTAATCAAATCTTATGCACGGCGAAGAGTTTGCAACTTTTAAAAATGACTTGACTGTTTTGAGTATCTGAGACCCGCTTGGATTACAAAGGAAAAGTAAGCGGTTCTTGGAGAATAAATGAGATTTAATTAAAATATATTTAAAAATCGTGTTCCTTAAAAAAATTATTTCCCAGGCCAGAAACTTGTTGAAAAGGAATATTGCTCGCAGGTTGATGGTAAGAGAATGCTAATAGTACTCTTCTGAGAAAAGCCAAATACTAAAGAGACTGGGATCTCCGAGAGGCTATTGGCATGAGGGGCTTTTCAGACCCAGACTACACTTTACTGTTTGCCTCGTGTGATCTGTTAAGTTGGAAAGTTCTTGGTATTATGGACAAGTTCGGTGAGATCTCCCGGCTGCTTGATTGAAACTGACAATCCTTCAGCTCTACTCAGAGCTTCCCGGATACAACTACTGAGAAGTGACTTGGCCTAGAATGTGACTTTTTTTCCCCCACCTCTCTCTGTCTTCCTTTCTCTCTCGCTCGCTCTTTCTTTCTTTCTTTCTTTCTTTCTTTCTTTCTTTCTTTCTTTCTTTCTTTCTTTCTTTCTTTCTCCCTCTCTCCCCCTTCTCCTCTGTTCTGATGGTGAGTAAGCATTACCATCACAGGCCAGTGTTCCCCATAAGATTTTTCCCCCATGACACTTGGTGTGGGAAGCACAAAGCAAAGGACACGGATCTTGAATCCACCCGGCTACACTCCCCCCCCCCACAAAAAAAAAAAAACAACAACTGGCGAGGACCGCTGAGGAGTCACTTCCCTTTCGTAACAGACAGAACAACGGCAACAAAAAGGAGCGTAGGGAAGGGTCTGGAGCAAGGTATATTTCGCGTGTTGTGAGCGCGTGTGTACAAAGATTAGCCCGTGATCAGAACACATTTCCCCAGCCATAGCTTTGGCAAGGGGGGAATGCTCCGAACGGCAACACAAGCATTTGTGATCGCTCTGTGCAGCCAATCCACTGGAGCTGCTGGTGTTTGCTGCTCGTGCTGACTGGATTTCCCAGTCAGATGCTTTAGCTTTTCCAGAGGACATGGGCTTAAGTGAAAGCAGAAAGTTTGGGAGCTTCGGGACTGGAAAGTTCCCCGGGAAGCTCTGCCGGAATGCGAGTGGGGGGATGAGAGCGAGCGAGAGAGCTGTCTAAATATTAAAATGAAATGGAGGGAGAAGTGGGGAGAAGAAATGAGCAGACTCACCTTTATGAGGCATCCTGTCTTGTTGTCAAAGCTCCTGTCAATAGTTTAAGAGCGCACTGATTTGAAATGATGGTGCTTTAAAAAGAGTTGCCAGCAAAATAGTTTTTCTCCACTGAAGCTGCTGGCTGCGTGATCTTGAATTCCTGGGAAGGAGACAGAGATTGACAATCAAATGGGCTGTCAGTGACTGGAGAGTGAGAGATAGAGAGTGTGGAGAGAGAGACAGAGCACACCTATGCTGATTGGTGATGGTTCAAGTGTATTAATGTATGTGTGCCTGGGCTCTGCCTCGCCTCCACTGCTCTTCACTGGCCCATTAGCAAAGCCTGACCTCTGTCATCATCTTCCAGCAAAACACTTCCTCCCTGCGCCTTAACCAGAGCGGGAAATGAGGCTGAGCCGGGGCTCGCTTTTCAAACCCACTAATCACTCCACACATGCAAATGCTCCGCTCGCTCCCACACAAAATATTGCTTTATGCAAAGCAACGCCATGGCTCCCAGCTGCCGATTGGATGCTCGGGCACAGTGGCTGGTTCAATTGGCCCATTTGTTTGAATATGAATGCACTTGTTTTTTGCTCCTCGCATAGGGTTGTTCCCCTTCCCTTCTCTCATCCCTGCGCTCAGAGGCGCTGGGCAGACGATCGGCGAACAGTCACTTTATCTGCAGTTTTGTCTTTGGGACAATGTGGATGTTGGGGGGGAAGGGGGGATGTTCAGACACCGGAGCTGTCCGGACTTTATCTCCACTACCCCCGTGCCTGTTCCCAACTACAACATGCACTGTGCTCCCCTCCCCCTCCCCATTAGGGACTGCGGTAAACAAATAATGTGTCTTGGGGGGGAAAAGAGCACATTGCTTTCCAATACGACCTGCTTTTTTTGTGGTTCGGGCGGGGGGGGGGGACGTGTCTGTGTGTGTGTGTGTGTGTGTCTGTGTGTGTGCGCGCGCGCGAGGGAGGGCTGAAAAAAAAGACCAATTTGCATTTAAACAGTTAGCTCCCCTCAGACAATAGAGATAAGAAAAAAATAACATTCAAATGGTAAAGACATAAATATTTGGGAGACAGGGGCTTTGTAAACTGTGAATTGCCTAGAGCTATCCAAGTTTTACAGCCTTTCTTTCTTTCTTTCTTTCTTTCTTTCTTTCTTTCTTTCTTTCTTTCTTTCTTTCTTTCTTTCTTTCTTTCTCCAAACGTGATGGGGAGGGGAGGCTCTTCCCAGCCTGGAAAGTGCAGAGCAAATACACAATTTACTTTGTGTATTGAGGGCTCTTGTGAAAGGCCCTGAAGAGTCCTTTACCAAACACTCACAAACTTCCACGTGCCGTTTGTTGACTAAGAGCTGCTGGGTTTTTTTGAGACACCATGGGGGTATGTGTGGAAATATCCCCAATGATGTGTGAGTGTGTGTGTGTGAGAGTGCGTGTGTGTGTGTGAGCTGCAGTGCTAGAGATGTGCATTGCATCCAGCTTTGTTCCCCTTTCCACGGAGGTGTTGGTGTTTTTTGTTTTGTTTTGTTTTTGTTTCTGCAAACGCAGCGCCCCTTGAGTAGCTGCCAGAAACTCAAGGAGGAAAGTAAGTAAATGACTTTGCTGCTCTGACCACACACCACAAGTACATTTGTTGAATGCCGGACTATTAAGACACACCTCAGTAAACTCTAAAGCAACCCCTCCGCGCATGCATTTAAGGTTACACTGGGAGCACCAGTCTGAGCTCAGGGTGTCCCGATCGTTTATGGCGAGGGGTCCGGGGGGGGGGGAGAGACAGTCATCACAAAAGGGGGGGGAGAGGAGGACAAGGGGGGGGGGAAATCCAAGCTTGGAGGAGGAAAAGTGGAGAGCATGAACGCGCAAAGCATAAAATGAAGTCGTAGCGGCATACACTTGACTTCTCTTGACATGTGAAAAGTGCTAAAAGTCAAAGCTCATCAATAAAGTATCTTGAGGGTGAATAAGAGCCCTGACAACCATTGCATTCTGAACTAAAGTACAATGAGGAGACAAACGACTCTGCCAAGGAGTTTGCATGTGAGTGAAAGGACGCCTCAATAGGAGCTGGATAATGGGCTGCCCGGCCGTCATGCACTGTCATCTCCAGTCCTGCAGAGAAGCTGCCACGGCCCCTAATAGCACAAAATGGGCTCTTAAGAGACTACTGGCTTTTCCGCTGGGTTTTTCCCTCCCCCCTTCCCTCTTATGCCAATTTGCCTTGATGCTGATTATCTCTAATGTGTGTGTTTTTGGAAGGCAGGGGCTTAAAGGAGTTTCTCCTGGGTCTCCTGCTTGGATTCTGGATTTAGCTGAGCAAAACTCTGCTATTTGGCTCCCAGTGTAAAGGGGAAGGGAGATCTGCCTTCAGTTCTGCAACCTGGAAAAACTGCCGCAGTCACCAGCCTGGGGGATTTTCCCCCAACCCCGTTCCTACTCTTTGGGGAGTTTTCATCCAACCCAGCAACGCCAGTAAATAACACGGGACATGCCAGCTGATGGACGAAGGGGGAGATCTGTGCTGCTTCTGGACACGCACCGTTTGCCCGGCCAAGTCATTGCCATGCAGTTGCGAATAGTTCAGGCCTAAGTCAATCTGCATTTTTCCCCCTAGTCATGCATATTCATAAAAACGGAGCCGACTGTAGTGATGGAAAAGGTGAGGATGTGCGGGGTCCATGCGATCTCTTGGAAGGTAAGGTAGGAGCAACTTAGCAACTGGGGGTTGAATATATTGACCAAAGGCGCTTCCCCCAAACTGGCACTCAGGTGTGCTCAGCTCTATGACCGAGGGCGGGGTCGTCCATGTGCAATTACTGATCCCATTGTAGAAATCTCTCTACCCTCAGCACTTGGCTGGCTCTGTATCTCCCCCCTACCCCCCGCCCCCAAGTTCTCAAGCCATCGGACTAGGAAGCCGTTAAGAAGGCGCCACGTTAACCGATATACAAGAACCTCCTCTCGATGGGGTGGAACCTGGTTTCACGTGCACAAAGGAGATCTGTGCCAAGGGGAAATTAAAAAGAAAATACAAACCGGTGTCCTGCTCGCCTCCTTCCCCGGAGTGCCGCTGCGAGACAACTTGGCAAATTGTCCCGCAAAGAGCCCTGTCCTGGTGGCTACGGCTCGCCCCTGCTGCGGGTCCCCTCCGCTCGCATGCTGCAGGGAGCAGAAGTCGGCTTCTGATTGCAAGAGCGACAAATCGGGGAGGCTCCCGGGGGCTTTTAAAAGCGGGGATCTAGTCCCGCTCCGGAGCGAAGTCCGCCGACTCTCTCTCTCTGACCGAGATTTTTTTGGTTAAAACGCTCGTCCACCCGGTATTAAGGGGGGAGGGGGTGAAAAAAGACTCTGTCCGGAACTGCAGGCAAATATCATTTTTACAACCTCTCAATTAGCCATCCTTTGGATTAGCACCTTCTTAGGCTTCGTCTCCAGAATAAAGAAGCCGTAATCTTGTTGCTATTTTCCCCTAGGGCGCAGTGGACTTTGTATCCCCTCCCCCAAAAAAACTTTTACACCCCCCCGCTCCAAAAAATCAGGAGGGGAGGGAAACTGACGTCATCGTGGGGCTGAAGGAGGGGGGGGGGGGAAGGAGGTCTTGAGAAACAGCCGCACTGCTACTGAGTTAGCAGGACACGAGGGAAAGGAGCCTCAGAAGCGACCCCCTCCACCCCAAAAAAAGTTGGAAGAAATAAAAGAGAGAGAGAGAGAGAGAGTGTCCGCCCGTATGTGAGCCAGCGTGAGAAGCAGAGAGAGTTAGTCTGTGTGTGCCAGTCCCAAGAATGTCCCAATTTCGAGCCACTCCTGCCCTGGGCGCCTTCCCCTGCAGGGACTGCACCGCTCGCAGGCAGCCCCTGGCGAGGAAACCCGGCTCTTGACTCACCGTGACACGCCAGGACTCTCTGCAATGTACCTGCTCTGAAATGTAAAGACAAGGAAGTCCCCGCAAAGTTGAGGCACAACTCTAAGGACGCCATTTTAACTCCAGCTGCCTGTAACGCGCCTCTAGTTGTCCAGGTTTTAAGAAGGGGCTTTTTTTTTTATTCCAGTCCGGGAGGGGTTCACCAAAGCAAACGCTTCCTCCGGGTCAGGCATGAAACGGGGCAGTATGCAAAGCATCTGGTTTGCACTTGATCTTTCATCCAAGTAGTTTTTTGTTGTTACTCCCCCCATCCCCCCAGCCCAGCAAGGAAAATGCGAATCGATGACCCACTGGTAGGAATGGGCATCAATATTCCATATCGGGGGGGGGGGGGGAGTGTGTCTGTGGAGCTTTGTGGCCATCACCATTAGTAGCACTTTGCTTTGGGGGTCGAGAAGAGCTGAGGAAAGCGTTGAGATTCACCCACAATCTCTCTTGTCCAGGGCAACAGTATCTGCAGGGAGTCTCGCGGGTTGCGTTGGACGTTGCCTAGATCCGTCCAGCGCCCAGAACCGCAGCAAAAGGCAGGATTTAGAGAGATTTCCCCAGCAAACGCACCTTGTTGTTACTCCCGGATCTCTTAGCCCACCCTTCCCCTTTCCCGGGGGGTTAGCAGTCCCGGACAGCTCCTAGCCTGCTGATTTGGGACAGTTATGGTATTTCGGCTTCCGTTTCTCGTACGGTCAGACGTGGCTTTTCAAAACCCCTTCTGCTAATTGTGTTAATGATCGAGGGGGCAAAACTAAAATAAAGACCGATCCGAGGAATTTGACGTTACAGCTTTCCAGAGGAATCCCTTCCCCCGCCCCACATTTTCTACAGAAGTTAGAGCTTTTTAAGTGACACCTTTAACAATCAAATACGTTTCGGATAAACGACACCACTTTGGCGTTAGTGCTCCAAACAGCAGAAATGTCCGGTGATCCCAGTTGTTCGGAGCACGGACTGCGCCAGGGTTTGAGAAAATTGTTTAAAATCCCTCCAAAATTACTAGAGTGACGAGTCATGTTCATGTTTTGTCCTGTAATCTTTTTGCGTTCACGTCCATTAACCAAAACAAGGTAAGAGCATTTATTTTCTCTGGAAAGGCAAACAGAAAATAGACTGAAATAATTTGTCCTTGTTTTGCATGATCCCATGATCCGAGGCGTATCTATTGATTTGTGTTAAGAACCAGTATTTTGCTCCCTTCTAAAGTCTATTGCTAAGCGTTCAGAGCAGGAATTGCTGAGTTTGGTACTCCGGTATCGTCTTGTTGTATTAATATCTGGGTTGCAAACTACCTTTTTTAATACCCAGAAAAATGCTTAAAGTCCTCTTGTCCAGTTCAGTCTGAAACCGAAGAGATACACAAATTCTGACGTGTTAGACTACAATGCTTCTGCCTTCGGGACACTTAATGCCTATTTGTGTATATAGGGACTGTGTTTGAAACCTACAATGCACAGGACATTGAGTTAAGTGGAGCTTTTCTAGTTGATAAACAATCTGCAAAAAGTTTGGAATCGATTTAACCTCTTTTAAGTTGGTCTCCTGCAAAAAGCCCAGCGTTGTGTGCACGAATAAAAAACGTATTTCTGGACCCTAACGAAGTCACTCTGCAGTCTCTGAATGTGGGCGAGGAACGCACATGTTTCTATACGGGGTAGCCTTTGATTCTGCATGTGAAAAATGTCCGGCAAACGGACTTGCTGGAAAGCCTTTTTTTAAAAAAAAAAAAAAAAAAAAAACCTAAACGCATCCTGACGGGCTTTTTAAATGCTATTGATTGGGACAAGCTGTTCAAAACCCCCCGTAACAGTTAATCTGCCTGTTAATCAAGTCACTAAGGAGCTCAATGTGAGTTTTATTAGCGACTGGAGAACACAGGCAGCAGAAAGGATCAAAAGCCTTACACTCTTGATATTTGTAAAACCAGTTTCCCCCCCAAAATATATTTTCAATTACAGAGTAATTCTTAGCTTATCATCACTGCCTAACAGTGACACACACAGATGGCTACACACATGCTGGCAATACCAGGGAACTAAATGAATCAAGGTCTTATTCCCCGCCGCTAGATGCACATTTTAAAAGTGACATTATTAATCTTAAATAGAGATCAAAGTCAAGACAATTGGTTCTAGCTATGGACTAGCCTTTTGGATTAGAAGCAAAACGTAAATGTGTGGAATCGGTGGCAACATGACAATGGTATAGATCTGTCTTCGGGTGATATCAAGTATTTTATTTAATTGGAGTATAATTAGCGTTGTTAAAATAGCTAGTTTTTATTTATGACCCTAACTTCCCATATTTCTTCGCCCGCACCATTATTTGATGTCACCATTAAATTCAGGATGACAAGTTTTAATTTCACGATCCGTTACTAGAATCCGGACCGTCTGAAAGATGAATTTCTATTAATGCAATAATCAGAAATATTATTACACCTGGTAAAATCAACATTGGATCTTGTCATTTTTAATGCAAACCGATTGCATTAGATGTCAATGAGATATGCATATAAAAGACTATCTGGTCAGAGGTAATTATGTCACAGCTTTTTCTCGGCATGACAGCTGGATAAACACAATCTCCAATAAACATCTCTAATTAGGGAGGAGGATCTGAGATGGATGGTGTTTGATTTATTACTGAAGGAGAATGTCCATTTACCGGTGTATTAGAGTGAGGGATTATAGGGAACCTCCTTACTAAAGTACTTTAAGGAATATTAGGGAAAGAAGGAGGGTAGGTAAATGATGTTTCCGGATTTACATTTGGATTTTTTAACAGAAGAATGATCACTATCGCCTTTTCTATAGTAGAAGGGTCCCCCCCCTTTCACTATCACCCCTATTTAATATACGCATCTGAAGTTACCAAGGCAAGATCCTGCTTGTGAGATTAGGGAATATTTCCATTCCCATATTCCACTGAATTTCCGTGAACGCCCGAATTCATTAGAAACAAAGTGGCTAAACCTCAGAAACAGTTACCGGACCAGATCTCGAAACTATAAAGCAGGGGAACTAGACGCCACGGCAAAAAAGAGGAAACATTTGAAATGTGCAACCTTGTCTCCCCTCCCCCCCCACCCCCAGCCTCCAGCTAGACCACTTTTAGCTCGCATTTCCACATAAAACTGCGCTTCAGTGTGTGGGTTTGAAAATACCTTTAATCTCCCCCCTTCTCCCAACCCCAAATCTTTCAGTTCACTTACAGCAGCAGCGGTGGAAACTTTTTTTTTTCTATGCTGAAACTTTCAAACCGTCCCGTGTTCGCTCCCTGGATGTGGGCTGGAATAGCAAGGTGTCGTTCTTGCACGCAGATGTGTGTGCACGTGTAGACGTGTGCACAGCCTGCCTGAGAAAGGTGGTGTGTATCTCCACACCTGCACAGCACCGGCAGGAAATACATTTCAATCCGCCCGCCCGGCAGAGGCCGCGGGCAGGGTTGGGAATCAGTCAGCAATTTCTAAGGTTTCCAGATTTACTTCACTGTACACTGTAACTTATCGAACTTGTACACACACACACACACACCCGCGCTGCGAATCGTGCGTTCACACATTCCCTTTGCTCGGCCACCGCCCGCCTCAGTGCCTCGCTGGGAGAGCAGGGTGTGACGGAGCTTATGTAACTTGAGTCCCCCCGTTCTACCTCAATGGGAATCGTTAATTATTAGGTCTTCCTCGGTAAGGCTCAGATCACACGGTCGGGGGATTTAAAATGCTACCAAACTATGTGAACCGCATTCTTTCATTTCTAGCCGAGCTCTGAGAACCGAATCAAAGATTTATACCGTTCGGTAGTTCAAGTATCAACACTTTCCAAACGGTGGAAACTTTTCACACTCATTCCAGCCGCTATTTCCAGACAGGAGAGTTCATTGTTCAAACTGAAGATATCACAGGAGAGTTTTTTCCCACCTGTTGTATAGGTCTTTTGTAATATATGTGTGTATAGATAACAACAACAACAACAACAACAACAACAAAAAACCTAACAAAAGGTGAGAAAAAGTGTAGATCTATAAGATAAAACCTATAAGAATAATTGAACTGTGCTAGAAGTGACCAGGTTTTCAAGCAGCAATTCATACTTGCAGAAGTCCGCCCCCCAAATATGTTAGACTTCACGCCCAGGCCAGCTGATAGATTGTAAAAATCCTAGCACCAGAGATCAGCAAAGCCCATTTCTAAGACAATCAGATGAACACAAACAAAGCTCACGTCAAAACAGGCAAAGAATTCAGCAAGAGAGAGAGAAGGTCGGATTCTTATTTTAAGAGCAAACCGGTGGCATTGGAAATGAACGTATAAAAGGAGCATAAAATGTTACCTGTTACAGAGAGTGCAGAGAGATGAACCTGACCTGCCGATTCCCACACTATTAAATTGCCGATAGTAGATAACTGGCAGGTTTGATCGCCAATTTCTACATAAGAATCTGCCACACAGTTTAAATGTCAATGACAATAAAAAAAGAGGGTGTCTTGCTTTGCACTAACTTTCCCTTAATATCAACGCCAGCGCCTCCCTCATTGGCTGCGCTGCCGCGGTGACGTCACGGAGGACAGTAGTTAGAGCTCAGCTAATAAGAAATTTTAGACAACACGAGCATATAGGGCCCCAAATCTTCCTCTCACTGTATGCTCCTCCTAAATCCAGTGAGTATTTTAAGGAACTGTTATTCTATGGAAATGTCAACGCCTACCAGTCACATTTGTTTATCCTTACATTTCCAGATTGCAAGGCAAACATGACACTATATATTATTACACCGTAAAAGACCGTGCAGCTGTCTTTAGGAGCAGTGGTGTAGAGACGTTAAGGGGAGAAAAGTTAGCTATAGAAGGGGGGCCAGACTTTCGAATATTTAAGTTAAATCTTCTACACCCTTTCCCCGTCTTCTCGGGTTGTCTCACCTTTTAGCACCTTTTTAATCTTATATGGTTACTGCGCCCATCCTCCCCGCCCCCCATCTTTCTCAAAAGAGAGACGCTTGCCTTCTTATCGCAGACACAAACCTTCCTCCTGAAGTTAATTGTGATACAGTCTGTTTTAAAGCAGAAGTTGTGCCTTGGGAGCTAGTAGGTAGAGCGAGGCAGTCCAAACTGTCCAAAGGTAAAGGTAACTTTACTCTACTTTCGGATTGATCCTACTGCCTACGTTGCATAGATAATAAACTATCCAGTCACCCAGTTATCAATAAAATACATTGATGCTGTATTGCTTCTCGGATTCTGTTTACTGAGTAGGTCCAGTCAGGTAGAAAATGAGCATTTTACTTGTGGTTGGCTACCTGGATTATTGCAGTGTCGGAATAAGATTATACCCTCCTATAGCCAAACAATTCTTACTACTCAGTAGAACGTTATCTAAAAATACATTTCTGTAAAGTTGTCAAAAATGGGTTGGTTTGTTATCAAACTGGATGCCAGTGAATGTTAACTAATTTAAAAGAAGAAATTTATGCTGAGTTTTGACTTTTCCCTTGAATGTTTAAAAAATAGATCACAAATGCTCTGTGTTTCACACTGACTCAGGTGAGAAAGTCAGAGAAGGGAGACCAATTTCTTCCAAAGGGTTATAAGATATACCAACCGCTCTTCGAGAACTTTTCCTAGCAGGAGCTGCTTGCTGTATATCTCTACCTTTCACTTCGTCTTTTTAAAACTAGCTTCAAATGGCAAAATCAGCTGTAATGTAATTCTTAAACTTTGGGGGAGAACAGAGATCGGACTGTTTAGTGTTTGTGTGGCAAACACAATGTCTAACTCAATTATCAGGGACTGGAAAATGAACTCTTACTTCTACAGAATACAGGTGTGGTTCTTTTTTTACCCTAACTATTAAAATGTATTAAAGTTAATGGTTAATGGTGAAATTTACTTGTTCTACATGTCACAGTGTTGAACATTTGCTCTTGCTATCAACTGGCTATTGGAGAAACTACAATAATCAATACTCCTCTTATTAAGTAGCTTTTGTAGATGACCTCACCAGGTCCTTAAGAAGGGATAAACATGCTCCTTAGTTATCCAGAACGCCTTTTTTGTGCTTATCCCACTAGGTTTTTCTCTTAGCTGCAGTTAAAGACAGAGAGATCATTATTTGCACATACTTGTCGAGGTAAATAATTTATTAGAAAAGAGGTACACCCTACTCGATAGTTTTATTGAACTGAACGTAAATGTTTCATGAGCCTGTATTCAGTCTTTGATTTGTCTGAGAGTTCTAGTTAAATTGGAGGTAGTCTTGAAGAGAGGGATTTTTTATATTACAGAGCACCCATATTCTCTTCACTAAACTCCCTCTCTACCTAACAAAATAGTAGGTATATTTGACCTCTGGACAGTATCTTTGTAATCGGTTTTCAGTTACTAGTTTTGCAGACTATCGGATCTACCCCATCGGAACAAGGATATCTGTATATTGCTTACAATATATAGACTTACCCCTGGGCTAAGGAGGGTGTCCCCCCCCCACACACCCCGTTTGACTGAGGTTTCTTTGCTGATCGTCCTTGTTTTCCAAAAGCCAATATTGTGATGACATGTACAACTGTTTGGGAGTTAGGAATTGTGATTCCCTCTTGCCCTTCCTAGGCACTGGCATAAGGCTTTGCTCACGGTTGTGCTGAGCTGAGAGAACACCCTGGAAAATGAGTGGTCCCATGCTAAGTGTTGGGACAACATTTATAGGATGCGTGGTGCTGGAGGCGGCGGGGGAAACATTCACCAATCTGCTGTTCTCCACCGTGCCAAATGTCGCTCTGAATCTGAAGGCTTTTGGTGCACGTTAACAAACAATGTCATTTTCCTTTGGAAGGCTCCTCCACCTTCGCTCCTTGCTCTGTTTGCTCACCTTTCCACCGGGCAGCGGGGCAAGCGCCCTTCTTCTGCAAGGCAGCGAGTGGCTAATGCGGCTCTGGTTGAAAGGCGAGGCTGGGAGCGGGGCTGTCAGGAAGGTGTTTCACTGATTGTTTGGAGTCGTTGCTATTAAGGGACTCCGGATCCCTGCAACCCAGCAGGGTTCTTGAAGGAAGCACTGGAAACACCACGGCTCCCGCCTGCTTATCTGGCTGTCAATAAAAGGAGATGGCTCCTAAAGCAGGGCCAGGTGCTGCCTTCCCTTCTCTCCAAACTGCGCAGCTCTCCAGAAACTGATCAGGCGTGAAGCCAAGTCTGCTTGGCTAGGCCCTCCATCTAGGCAGACAAACAGTCCCCTGGCCAACACCAGAGCGTTGCTCTGTTTGCCTTTTGCGAGCTAAAAGGGGAAAGGAAGGAAGGAAGGGGGTAAGCTGGGAGCAGAGTCCGTGTTTGGCTTTCTGATCGCCGCAGTATTTAGGGCTGCAAAGTCAATCTGTCACCCGCAATCTGTCCCGTGGCCGCGGAGTTCGGCGGTGGGTGTCTAAGAACCGGGGGTTCGAGCAGAGCGCCGCGTTGCGGGCTGTATCCCGGGGCTGTTCCACTTACACCTGTTAGGGGAGGGTAATTCCAGTCCCTGCGCAGCGCCCTGGGATGCGCAGCCCCGGGACAGAAGCCATGGCACTTGGAGGTGGCCTGTTTAAACCACCATTGCAAACAAAGGGGGCGGAATAACCGGACTCTGATGTCTGGAATAACAGGGTAGCTCACGACCTGTCCCGAAACCCAGGGAGTTTCAAAACCCAGCAGACTGAAAAACAACCGCAGCAAGTGATCCTAGACATCACCCTACATGGAAATGTTTTTCTCAGGCAGATAATGGTGCCTTAGAAAACCGCAAAGCCTCTTTTCTATCCCGTTTTGTGCTTGTTGGGGCTAAACCCTTCACCTGGGTCGTGAGAGGCCCCCAGCGAGAAGTAGCGGAAATCCTTTTATCATAAAATTGTGCAGAAATTCACATGCCATGTACGGCTAACGAGGGAGCAGGACTTGGGTGGAAGGAGGAAAATGAACGCGTTAGCTGCTCCCTGTTCTGCTGGGCAGAAGACTCGAAAGCTGGGAAGCCGCTCTCAGTCGGACGCGGGTAGAGATACAATAACGTGTTACAAATTTATAAGCATTATACATATTTGATTTATACAGAGATACGAAGGGTTTTTTTAAGGATGCCCCAAACCCCTGTGTTCACATAGATTGAGCAATTCTCAACACACACTGTAATAATGAGCTTTAATTCTCTACCCAAGCAGAACTTGAGCAATAATAATAAGCACATCAGAACAATTTGTTTACTGTGGCATTGCACAGACGGCAGGGTCCAAGACTAGCTACAATACACGGTAAAAACCAAAGGAAACCTTGTAGAACAGGGAAAAAAATGTTGCGAGTAGAAATGTGGCTTGGCTTTCAAGGAAAGAGACATTTGACTAGCATTTTAGCCGGGATCTATTACCCTTGTCCAAGGTACGTGTTTTTAAATACTTTGTGTACGTAGCTGGCTTTGCCTACCAATCGGTGTTTCCCACGACACGTTTGTTCAGATTGTCTGATATTTCTCTTTTCCACACAGGATTACATTTGAACGTTGAATGATTTAGAAATGTCATTTGAATTATTTGTAGCCTGTCCGTTCAGTTTTGTTGCAGTTCAATAGCATGTGGATAATCCGGTGTTTTCAAAGAAAAAAAAAACACTTAAAATATTATTAAAATGGCTCGTGTCTGTGTTAATATCAAGAAATCTGAGTTATTTCACCACGTCATATATAGAATCCCACCTAAAAGGCTTCATACAGCCTGACAAAGAATTTTGTCTCTAGTTCTGTAAGGTGGACAACAAATCAGACTAATATGAAGCATCTAATACCTGACATCATTTATATATATATATATAAACCTCTCCAAATCCTCAACTTGTTTTAGCAAGACTTTTTTGCGTGTGTGTTTCTGTGGTTTTATTCAAGATGCCGAAAGAGACTTTTGTGAAGTGAAGCGTCCAAAAGACAGAAATTGAAGCAGAGATAATATTTGCCATCATAAGGAACCCGACATAGATGGCTGTCTAATAGGTCTATTATTTGCTCCTTGTCGTCCCATAAAAAAGGAGCAAGATGTAAAAATTTCTTGTGCTCAATGTAGAAAAATACCTCGTAAGTTTGCGGTTGGGTTTCCCCCCTTTTCTTCTCGGCGACTGTCAGTGGTATTAATTTGGCTAAAACTTTATTTGGGAGTGTCTCGAATTACTTCCCTTTTCTCTCCTTTCCAACATTTTCATAATGCGCGTAACGCCGGACAATGTTTGATTTGTTTTTCTCCCCTCGTCCCGGTTTTAGCCTGAGACATTAGCTGAATTCCCCGGGGGTGATTGGAGGCAATTCGCTGAAAGTCGACAGGCACGTCCTGCATGTTAGAAATTCACTTTTCCTCAACGTGACAAGGCGGAGTTCGATCTACAATTGTATTTGAAAGGGCAATGAGCGGAAAGATCTCCCGTCATTACAGCCCCGCTCTCCTTTAGCGAAATAACAAGATCCTTCATTTGCACACAAACGCCCATAAAAACAAACCAACGGCACCAAAATAACCCCCCGACTCTCTCTTTAATAAAGAGCTATCTCTGCCTAATGTGTGTGTATGTGTGGTGTTGTGTTGTGTTTTGTGTGTGTGTGTGTGTGTGTGTGAAGTTTCACAAGGTATCGGAGCTCCCCCAAAGCGCCCATGTGATCGAGTTGACTTTTTACTTTAAATCTTGAATAAGATGTGAGTTGTAACAAGGGGATTTGCACTTACTCCATGACCCTTGTAATTGGATTAAATATAGACTGAGACGTACAAAAACATACCAAGATTGACACCTGCCAACTGGACTTCCTTATGATTGATTGTGATGCTTCGTGCTGGCAACAATAATGAAATAAATTGTATGGATAAAACAGCACATTTGTCATTTCCGTGCCATGAGAGAGGACGCCAGCGTGTTAGGCAAGCTGTTAGCTGACAGAGGAGACCAGCGGACAAAACCAAAGAGCTAAACAAGGATCCGAGATATTGACAAGACAAATTATAACTTGTCACAACCTTTGTCAATCCAGAAGTTTGCAATTCACGTGTATGTATATCGCGGCTACATATATGATCAGGAGGACTTAGAACATAAACTTCCAATCTTTGGAGGGCTCCAGTAGTGTTTGGCATTTGCTTTGCTCTGCGCTCCCAGGAACAGCAAAGCTCTGGTGTCACCCAATCACCCGTGCCAGCGAAACATCCCAGTAACTTCAGCATCAGCCTTCCTCGTGCCAACCGGGGTCACTCCCTGCGCTAGCCGGCTAGGTGCGCTCGCAGGGAAACGACTCGGAACTCGGTTCATTTCGCACTAGGGTATAAAATAGCCGGAGTGCTGGGCTGTCGGGGGCCATTTAAACATCTCGGAAGTTTGAATGACTCTGCCGACTTCGCCGGACGCAGCTTCAATGGCTGATGTTATGTGACCCCCCCCCCCCCCCAAGATCGCTTCCCCCCATCCCATGGTGAGGCTCGGGGACGGGTTCAGACGCACCGCCCGGGCTGTTGGCCTGAGCCGCGGCGGGTTAGACACACCGGAGCGCCTTCGCTTTTATTCTGGGCCAGGTGTGTGAAGGGCCGCAGAGCCCCTCGCTAGGCCAGCAGGGGCGGGCGGTTCTGTCCCTCGGGCGCCTCCCCTCGTTTGGTTTTGTTTAACTTTGAGGTCAGCCCCCCCCCCCCCTGGCCCGATGGGGCGCTCAGTCAGGTCACCCACTTGACTAAGCAGAGCAACTGCTACTGTTCCAGTGTGCTCGGGAACACAGTCCCCGCTACCGGGGCCGGCTGTGGGCCCTGCGTTGAATGTGAGAAAAGAAACCCCCGCGCTTCAAATGCAAAGGAGCCAGGGTGAGCCTGTCATTGCACCGTTCATGTGGTGCCTTGTCTGAGCCACACAGGTAGTTAGTTGCTTTGAAGCGTGCCGGCTGGCAGGTTATAAATCTCCTTCCACTTGGCACGTACAGACAACACGGTCATTTGTGGTTTGGCGTATAGGTAATTGAAAGGAATGTATTGCTCCTGGGGGATCTTTGTGGACAGAGGCGATCTACATGGGATGCATGTGCAGCACTTTGATCAATAAGACATCTCGCGAACCTGTAGAGCGAGCCGGGTCGTATGTGTCGGTGTGTGTGCAGAAAAGTTCAGGCTCGTGATTTGTGTTTGTGTACAAGCAGGTGAGATGTAGGCTCAGTATAGCTTCAGGATCTAGCTAATCTAAATCTAAGCATCTAATCTTATCCATCTATCTAATCTGTCTGGTGAAGCCATTGTAGTGGGGTTATAAATTATTACTTTTTAACCCCCCCCTCCTTGAAACACATCTCCATGGGGTTATTTAGCCTTCTCCTAAGACTGAGAGAAGGCATTTGCGATCAGTTATCTCTGCTTTGCATTATGACCTATAAGCATCACACAGGACAGTCTGATATGAAGACAATATTTAATGTCAGAGTCTATGAACAGTTGTTCCAATCTATTGGGGGGGGGGACTTATTCTTAAACGTTAGCGTGACGAGAATAATATATCGTTTTACATCATATGTGGTTTACAAATATTTCAATACTGCCATCTCCTTTCTGTTTGCACGTCACCAAATACTCTACAAATATCAAAACGCTCATTTAGTTTAGCTAGGCCTGGAGCCCTTTTCCTGATAGTTGAGTATTTACAGCCCATTCTAAAAGAATGACAGTGTATTCCTGAAAGGCGTACACTGGGTTTTACAAGTGTTGAGGCTGACTGTTGTACCATCCCCATATTGGGTGTTGGAAGGAGAATGGAAGCTGAAGTTTCATTTGATTTAAAGCTGATTAGTGTAGAGGTTTTTTTTGTGGCACAAAAACTTGTTATAGCCACCCTTCTAGAGTGTTTGCTTTGGGGTTTTCTAATTTGACACAAATGATAAGTACCCAGGGATTAGGCTGATCGGTTACTTAACTACATTGTAAAGTAATTTCTGGGACAAATTGTATTTTCTAGCCTGATAGGCAAATGTTAACCTCAACCCCCTCCTCCCAACAATCAATTAAGTATCTTATTAAACTAAACCCTTTACAGAATCTGACAAATTTGTCCACGAAAATGGCCAAACATTAACCCTGATCTAGTTGTAAACTTTACCTGGGAAAGCCTGGGACTCTGTAATTAAACCTGCCCACGTCTTTAGCCATCAGAAAAGAAATAAAGAACACAAAGGGATCTGTAATGTTTGTAGAAAATATTTGACTTCGATCTTTAAAGGAACTATTAGATTCCATGCTTCTGTTGTGCAAATAATTGAGGCACTGAGAATTCAAATTGTTCATATCCTTATGCTAGATCAGCCCAGAGCTATAGGTGGGTCCTTTATTCCTTCACCCGCTCACAATTTCCAGAGCAGAATAGAACCTCTATGTTAAAATCCAAAAGAATAAGATTCTTGAGCAGAGAGTGTGTTACACTTCAGCTAATTGCAAGCAAAGGAACCTGAATCGTTACAGGCCCAGTTAACATCTGTTATGAGCTAAACCATACAATACTTCTCTGAGGAAGCATTCCTTTTTTATTTCGGTTCCTTTCCTCTGCGTTAGTTTTATTTCAGTCCAGAGGAAACAAATGCCAAGAGAATATCTCTCTCTAGATAGGGAGATATAGATATGTCTCTTTTGCCATTTTTGAATGAAAAATCAAGTCCCAATTTAACGAAAATAGCTAATATTCTAAAGCGACCTTTCCATTTGCTGTAATTACTACCAAACTCATTCCTCTAAATTAAATGCTGGAAGTTATTTGAATCCTTGTGAAGCAAAAACAAAACAAAACAAAAAAAAACCCAAGTTCCATCGAATTAGTTTTAGCCTGCCTGTTCTCCCCAGTGACTGCATCTATTAACATTATAATCTCAAACACCATTTTTTATGTAACACTATTGTTAGTAAATCAACTCCTCAGGTCCACAGAGACGCTGACCCCTGGCAATTGAGTGAAAGTGTAATTATCTCCCCGAATCTTGGACAGATTTAAGAGATTACATTTCAACTAAATCTATATCAATGCTAATTTTTTCTCAGACTCCAGGTGCTAGGCACTAGGAAATGGTGTTCCTGCCCAGCAGAATGGTTCACAAAGAGGAGAGGGCTTGCTGTGGAGAGGCCCAAAAGAAATGAATCCCCCCATAAAATTACACCTATTTTTTGCTACAAAACCTGGTTCTTATATGGCAAAGTTAAACAAAGCTGCTATGCTAAATTAGCGTTAAATAAAGGCTAGTTTAATGCTCGGTTACAGTCAACTGGTGTATATTTGATGGCTAATTGTCTATCAAAATTAAAAAGAAAAGAACAAATGATTCGTTATGAGGAGGTGTTAAAAGCTTCCACAAAAAGGACATTTCACAAATATAATTTCTGTGGACGGTGAATTGTCCTTTTGAAGCTTTATTTTTAATGCAATAAAGGCCTAAAACTCTCTAGCTATGATTAATGGAGAGCAGTGTGCGCTTTTATTCGGGCTATATAAGAAACAAATCAATATAATAAACTCGGAAGGGCAATATTGTTGGAAGACACTGGAATACCCATCTACCAGGTGGTTTCGAACGGCTACTTCACTAAATAACGCCGTGATGGCAGTAAAAAGGCATTTGAGTGTTATCGGGTCTATGGTTAATCGATTGCTGAGTGGGGAGCCGAGCTAAATTACAAATCAACCGAGATTAGCAAGAAAACAGCAATATTTGCGAGATCGCAATAAAGCAGAGAGTTGCTTCGTTAGAAGACTTCTGCGCTGCTTCTTTAGGAGAAGGTGACAGACCCGGAGACAAGCTGATTTTTGCCCCTCTGCTTTTTCTTCCAGCGCAGATTTTTTGTTAACTAATTGGCTCTGAAATAGTCGAGAAAAGGAGACAAAAAAAGCAGCAGGAACAACGATAAAAAAGATTTGTCGTTCAAAGTTAATGTAACATGAAAGCAACAAAGAAGCAACGGAGAGGCGTCAGCCCCGCTCGCGTCTGATGAATTCGACACCAATTTTGTCGATATGCGTTAGAAGGAGATGGAGGTTTGCTGCTTACAGGGGAGTAAATGTAAGAGAATCCAAGTATGCAAAAAAGCCCAAACTAAATCATGCAGCAAGACCGCCAAACCGTCTGGAAAATGGATCCACGAAGCAGCAAGAATGGACTTTTTTATCTTTGACAACTTGTGTCCTAAAGAAAGTATCTTGAAGATAATTGAAATGATTACAATTCATTGCTGCAGCTCTTTGAATATGAACAGTCAAATAATGAAATCTTAGTAATACAACAAAAATTTAATTTACATTATACCATTGCTTGAGTTTTTTTATGCCCCGCTTCCCCTAGAAATTTTGTGTTAATACATAATTCTGTACTTCGATGCATTATTCATATTTTTTGGTATTGTTTTTTCCCCCTTCCTTCCCCAGTAATGGGCTCCTTTGAAACTTCAAGGTGTAGATGCAAACGAAGACTGACTGTTGCCTATCAGTCCTAGATTATGGTGATATTCTGGGAGGAAATTAAAAAAAAGAAAGAATTTAGTTCTGACGTATTGGGATCTACAGAGAGCTTCGATCCTGACCTCGACTGAAATGTGATTAACCTATTAGTAAAAGCAAAGCAACAACTAAACGTATCCTAGGCGTAGCTACCAAAGTTGAGTGATTGATGCCCAAGCCCCTTCGAGTCCCGTGGAGATAATATTCCACACGCGAAAATATTCCTCCTGTGTTCACATTCATGTACAGACCATGTTTGGAGAAGAGCTCCGCAGCGTCCCTTGAATAAAGTGAATCCTATTTAATTTAGTGCAGTTTGCAGCAGATACAAATGGGGAGGCTGGGTATTTGCTACATAGTTCTTGAAAGATCAGATGGGTACATTTTGAGTGATTATTTTGGTGAGTGATTTGCCCCGTTTGGGGGAGGACTTCACATACATTTAAAGAAAGGCAAAGTTCAAACCATTGTTCCTTAACCCCAGTCACTATCTTCTACATTGCAACAAGAGGGTGTTATATAAATACATGTAGTTCCCTAAATAAGAAAGGAAGGGAAAGATGTGTCTATTACAGAGGGCGGATAGAATTAAGAACTCAGACTGTTACATAAGCTTTATTTTAGTAATGAAATAGCAAGAAGTCACAATAAGTTCCTTTCTGAATGAGTGTTAACCATACAGCTTACACACTGCAGAATACGATTTTTTTTGATCCTCTTAATATTAGATGGTGTTTTTGCAGGAAATGCAAAAGATCTCGCTCTGTGTCTCTCTCT
This sequence comes from Sternotherus odoratus, assembly GCA_032164245.1. Classification (NCBI taxonomy): domain Eukaryota; kingdom Metazoa; phylum Chordata; order Testudines; family Kinosternidae; genus Sternotherus; species Sternotherus odoratus. The sequence goes on from JAVMKO010000006.1 coordinate 76,731,642, forward strand.
GGTTTTGCAGATTGTGTAGTAGGCAGCCTGTCTTTTAATCCAAATCAGAAATGGCCCAGTCTACAGCCTCATCGCAACTAACTGTTTCTAAAAAAGAAAGAAAAAAAGACCATCTGGTAATTGTCTTTCTTTAGATCTTCCCTTAATTATGCTTTTAATTAAAGATGGTTCAAGGCATTGGACCACATGAAGGGCAGTAATTACAAATTACATTACAAACCCAACAGATGTAGCTCTATCTGCTGGGAAAAAGGTACCGGAATAAAATTTGACTAAACTTTAGGATAAATTAATCCACTGCCTTGAGAACAGAAGCACATTTTTTATTATGCAGACTCTAGCCAGGATTTAAGTTCTCTGTCATGATTGTTTTCATATTTCTTTGACATCTATTGATTTGGAGGCAGCTGCAAGGCTTTGTCACAAGAGAGAAGAGCAGTCACAATATATTAGCTTGATGGCATAACTCGAATATGAGTAGGAAGGATAGAAACATGACAGGGCGTCACATGATCGGGTGATGGGCCTCCAACAAAATAAAGAAATTAATTTTTAATAGATGCTTTAAAATACCACAGCTAGTGTAATAGTGACGGAAACAACAGGGCTGTTAATTATATAGCACTGGAGGGGCCGATCTTGACCCCAAAAGGGTTTGAGGAGATGTGTTTTCATTTTCATTTAAGACTTATTTTTTGCAGTAAGTGAAAGTCACAAGGAGTAATCCTCATCATGAGAGAGTTCCAAACCATCTAACTGCCCTATGCCAAAGAATGAAGGTGGATTTAAAATATTAGGGAGATTAAGAAGGTCAAATGACGGTGGCATCACAGAATTTCTCTGCAAGAACCTGGAAATAAATATACCATTTCACCCTTGCTATGAAATTCCCAAACTGCATCAGTTTAAACCTCCTTTTATTAGTGTATGCAAACACACAAAAAAACAATACTCATTGCAATAGGAGATAGCACTATGTTCTCAAAGATTTTTCTGGAATTTCATCCCAGTAATCTGTGGTCACTGATGAGTCTATGTACAATGCATATTTTAGGATTGCAGGAATAACCCTGTATGAACTGTTTGTAAGTAGCCTGGTTTCAAGAACATTAGGAGGTGATCAAGAAATTACAGGCATAAGGGTTTACAAAACTCAAGTTCTGGTTCAGTGGATAAACACATAATTGAAAATCAAGAGAATGTTTTTTAAGACACCCTCCAGTTCAAAGTATGCGCTTCTCCAGCATTTTGGCAAAATCCTGTGCTAAACATATAACCTTGGAGTTTTAAGTATTTGAGCAGGTTTGGGCAAGATACCAGAACTATTGCAAGTGAGGCTGTTGGTTAAAAACAATCATTGCAGTTAATCTTGAATGTGGGGACAGAAGGCATCTGTATGTCAGACACTTCATCAAATCACTATTCAGGGCTCTCTCTAGTAAGTTAGGCCATTTCGGTCACCTGTTAATCATCTTCATGGTCCCCCACCTCATCCACCCCCTTTCGAAATGCATGACAAAAATCTGAAGAGTCTGATTAACTTTGAGCTAGGGATTGTCCCACATTCAGGCTGCAATATGTTTATCAGAGCTTTAATATGGATGGAAGGCCATCTTCAACACATCAACTTTGCTGCCACCTTGCTCAGATTTTCCCATTCCTGCCTGCAGCATCGAAACACAAACACACACAAAAATAGAGGTGGATACACATATAGGTGCAGACATAAGCACGTACAGCATGAAGAACACATACACACACATGCACAGTCACAAAGTGTGCATCTTTCTTACTTACACACAAGGCCAAAAGCTTAAATCCCAACCCCGTCCTTTCTCAGGCAAAACTCCCAATGTGTGCTTTGCTTCAATATGGCCTGCAGGATTTGGGCCCTATCCAGTAGGCCCCCCCAGGACACACACAGCACCCGACAGACACAGACATATCAATACAGACACATACCTCATGCACAAATACAGACACACACACACACACATTCACACACAGTTTATTAATAGTGTTCAATTTTTCATTCTGATTTGTGCTAACCACTATGTCTTCTAATCCATTTTCAATACCATTTCTGGGTATCATCCTGTTCTAACTGAAGAAATAAGAAAAACTCCTCATCTGTGGGACAAAGGTGGGACCTCTTGAGAGGAGGTTAGTTATCTGGAAAGCCATCTGCAGATGCCCTTTAATCCGCAAACCCAGGATTTTTTTTAGTAATATTATAATGTATGATTTCAAAATATTAGCATCTGAATAAGTATTGTTATCTAAATACAGCATGGAATAGATTGTAGCCTGTATACTCTCACTTTAGTTTACAATGGGTAAAATATTTGTTCACATTTTAGGCCTGGATTCTGTCGCCACCTTCAATCTGTTTGTATAAAGGTGACTCCATATTTGAAATGCAGAATAACCTCATGTTTAAAGTCATCAGTCTCTTTTAGCTTCATGTTATATCACATGAGGAATTCTAATTCCGCTTTGCCTTAACTGGTGTACTATGAAAATTACATATCCTTTTGTGAAAAACTGACACATTTAGAATCACTAATGTGAATTATTACAGGACATTATATACTATTGGATTGCAGAAAAGCTCCTAGTCCTTCTTCATGAATACATGTATGTATGCATATAGTCTCTCTCTCTCACACACACCCCCACACCCCAAGCTCAAGAAACAAAAGTAATCAGCTTTAAATTGATAAATGCTAGGAAATTCAGAGTTAAGTGTGCTATACTACCTTAAGTCAGTCTTGTGATTAAGTAGTTTCCTATCATCTTTATAATTTGTATAGAAAAGTTACTTGGTAAACATGTTTACCAAACGTATAAAAAACGTTATTTTTATTTTAGTGCTATTACTTGTTACAAAGTTTGCCTTTTTTCTGCTTACATAAGAGATTGTGAAATTCAACTTCCTATTCAGAATTTTTTTAATCAGTTTCTTCAACAAATTATTCTTGGTCAGCAGATCATTTGAAAACATTTGTGAACATTTATAATCAGTTCTGTGTTTGCCAGTTACATAAATCACATGGTCTGTGGGTAAAAACCTATATAGAATAGAATGAAAGTGAGTGAATGTGTGTGTATTTCCATTCACTCATCTACAGCACTGGTCTTTTAAAATTCCCTGTATCCAATAGACAGAGAATATAGCTTTTTGTTATAGAGGTTCAGAGCTAGATTCACAAAAGGAGTTAGGCTCCTAACTGCCACATTAGGACCCTAAACCCCAGAATCAGGCCCTGCTAGGAATCAGAAAATCACCAAACACTTAAACATGCTTAGCTCTTAAAGATTTGCCGTAAAAGTTCCGTAGACACCTATGTTGCTGCTTCTGCACATGTGCACTGTAGCCTCCTGCCAGGTGTCTAGATGCCTAAGCTTCAGAGTGATGTATGAGATGGTAGAGAGTAGGCATTCCTCAATCTAACTCACCTGCGCGGCCTGCTCTGGTAAGTGTGCTCAGACTTCGCCCACAGGGTTGGCCCCCTCATAGACGAGTACACACAAACCCAAGTTTGTTTGTGAAGTCTAGGCCTCAGTGTTCAACGGAACACATGCCGCAGGACAAGGATTGGGCCATTACTACATAAACACACAGAATTAGATATAGGTACAAATGTTTGATTATCTCTATGTAGTATATATTTATAGATTATGCATTTTAATAGACACAGAGCCAAATTTTCTTCTCACATTCTCCATGTGGCTCTCCAGAAGAAGTGCAGCTCCTGATTTGTGTGTTTCTTTCATGTATTATGACTGAATTCCCAAACAAGCCATGTTTCAGGCAAAACTATAGCCACTGTTCTCAAGGAGTGAAGTTATTCTGATGTTAGTGGCTGAAACAGGTGTCTTTGCCCTTGATTATGTATAGTCACTTGACAGAAATATGAGGATGTGGCTCTTAATTAGCAGAGCACACTACAATTGACTTTGGAAGGAATTTAGACTCTTGAGCCTCCTCAAATGTGCAGCCAGTAGAGAGCTCTCTGGTTACATTAACTATTACCTTTTTTTTCCGGCTAAATCAGAGCTCCAAAGCAAAACCTAGCACTCAGGAACATCCTATGGATTTGTGACAGTCTCTGGAGGACTTAGAATCCTAAAATCAATGAATGGATTACACTGATCCATGAACATAGATGTCTCATCTGCGACAGATACGGTATTGATGGTCTTCATTATACTCAATCATTTCAGATCATCACACGGAGAAATACAATGGAATGGAAAGAGTATTTTGTGGGGTGTGCAATACCTCTTAAGGAAGTGGAAGGCGTGTTATTGGATAAGGCATAGCATGGACTGTGGGCATAAAATGCTGCAACCTACTGCAAAATGCCAGAGAATACATTAGTTGAATATATTTCTGGGCTGCATGTATTTTACAAGAACATCTCACACAATTATGACTTAGTATTGGGTGCAGAATACATCATTTCCTGGACATATAAATAACTTTCTATAACATATAATTAACTTTCTTGATCGTGCAGTTTCACCTGTAAATTGTTTATTCTTCATTGGACCCTGTTCATCAAGGTACTTAAACACACATCTGTCTTTAAAAACATGACTAGTACCAAATAATTTAATGTGAGAAATGCTGTGATCAGAGGAGTTAATGGGACTAATTGCATAGTTAAAACAATACACACATATTTAAACTGACCTGTTTTTATAATGCTAAGCAGTTACTATGAGCAACAGAGTTCTGCACTTTAAGTATCAGAGTTCTTCTGGTTTTGAGACCTACTTATGTATGAATCATTTTTATAACTGATCTAATTTGAAAAATAAAAATAGAAATAAAGAACAGGAACTGGACAGAAGATCATGGTGGATCCAAGAACATAAATCAATGCTCTATAGTGATTTATATAGTATACGGATAGAATCCTGGTCACGTTTGGCAAGAATTTGCATATAGAGAACTTGTCCAAAACCAGACCTACGCATATCTGTGAAAATCAAGAAGTACAAAGCCATATGAGTGAAATCCTGGCCTCACTGAAGTAATTGGGAGTTTTGTCATTGACTTCAATGGGGACAGGATTTCACCCTTTAAGTTCTACTGCTCTGCTCAAATGCAGAGATACTCAATTAGATCCACAATCTGCATGTAGCTGGAAGTCAGTGTGAGATGTAGATTTCATTATTGGGTGTGCAGGTTTTCTAAAAGAGAGAACTTGTTATGAAGGGTTTTTCAGGAGGTTCCAGCATCCCAAGTGATTCTTCTGAGTCACATCTTGACTTCATCTATTTAACCAAAAAGGTCCCTACTGCCAGGCTGTGTCTATATATCATATGATACCAGCATGGTTGTTTAGAACTCTGGGCTAGTTTATGCACAATTGTAACCCATATTTGTGAAAGAAGTATCTATCCCAGATCTTCATGTAGAAGCAGCTGTGGAGGATTCTACAGTACAGTATGTGATGAAACTCTTGCATAGAAAGGATTTTGTAGCAGCCTCAAAATTGATTCTTTTTCTTTTGCAGTTTTCAACCAAGTCCCTAGCAATATTTCCTTTACCTAGATATTTGGAAGGGTAATTAGCATTTATGTTAATTACAAGTCACTGAAGCACATGTCTGACACACGTTGATGAGAGGATCTAAAACTAGGGACAAAATCCCAAAAATTCTAATGTAAAGAAATGTAGCTGATGTGAACAACTATTATAAACAGAGATAAGCAAACTCATATAGCTAAATTTCAATCCCAGGCAGGCAGTTTGAAAATAAAATTTAAATCTGAACAGTAAGAGAGTCAATGGGGATGGGGAGGGGGAAAGGAACACAGAAGAACAGAGAAAAATATCCAGTAAAAATGGGGATTAACACAGCAAAGGATAGATAAGTGTAAAACAAATATGAAGAGATTTATAAAAAATAAAGAAGAGATGGAGTAAAGGGAAGCAATCAGATGAAAAAAATAAATACACTTCACATCTGTATGGGACAACCACTTATACCAGCCTGAGGGAGCATAGCATAGGCTTCCCTTTGGCATACAAAGTATTTTGTTTAAAACATTGATTCCTCCTTGGGCAAAAATAAAAAAAAATTTAAATGAAAGGAGTAAAAGTGCACAAACCTCTACTAGCATTGGGAATCATATAGCTCTCCTAAACAGGCCCCAATCCTGCCGTCTGGGCTGCACTGACAGGCCCGTGTGTTTGTGTGCAACTCCAGTGATATCAGTGGGACTCACTCCACACATGTGGATAAGATTGCTGGATAGGTGTCCTGGGTGGTGAAATTCATAAAAATCTCCAACTGCACAAGGTTCACCCACCCCCAGTTATAAATAAAGTTAACGTTGGGTGATAGATATTTCTTATCTTCACACTATGCTTATAAACCCAGAGAGAGTAATTGTTTCTTACAGCTTGCTAATCATCTTTGAAGGCTACTAATTTGGGCCCTGATCCTGAAAAGATTTATGCATGTACTTAACCTTATGCACAGTGAGTTCTCTCATTGAATTCAATGGGGAATGTGTAATATACATAAAGTTAAACAAATACTTAAATCTTTGCAGGATCAGAGATTTGTATGGAACTACATAGTTATACCCATGCAAATAACTGATTTTTTGTTTAGAAGAAGTACTCATACATATTGAAATCAAACACGTTATTTTTGTAATGGTAAAATAGAAGCTGCCGTATCACTATAGATGATACAAATGAATGGGATTTAGATTGCTTTACTATACTTGTTTGTGAATGGCTTTTATTTTATGTTATTTTAATTCATTTTATTGATATCAGGTACTGCAGAGCAGGTTAGTAACTATCAGGAGCTTGCTTAATACTGATATTTTGCATTAATAATGCACATTTTTCTTTCAACTGTTAATGACCAGTTTTAGACCAACCACCTGTAAAATTTCATTGATAAATCTGCTGAAATTGATTTTTTTTTTCAGCATCAAAAATCTTAGTCAATAGACTGCAGCAATTTTTTCCCCAACAGATTTTACCTCCAGTAGTAATTCATGCATTAATTTTACACATTTAAAATTTTGTTTCCCAGCAGAGCATATCCATAAACATAAATGAACACATATAGGCTCTTCATTATGGAGCGTATATGTTTATGTCTGTGTACAACTGGGTTGCTAGAAATTAGAAGTGAAAGGTTGCTTTGTAAAAGGCATGAACATTCCAAATATTAACATCATTTTGTATGTTGTATTAGTACAGATCAGCTAGAGCCAAAGAAGGTTTTAAAGCACCAACACAGACAGTAAAGATACTACAGAAGTACTATACATGCAGCAGCCACTATTCAAACCTTAATGTCCTGACCGTATTCATATTTTTCATTTGGAACCACATTATGGTTTAATCAGGCAAAGGGAGCCTCAAGTTGGGAATCCAAAAGCTGAGGCCAACAGAATTAGGACCCGATTCTGCAGTGTTAGCCTATGAACATCTTATTGTCTGAATTAAAACCTGCCAAACACACAGATAGAGGAAATTATGATGGACAAAGGAATACACATGCAGTTTTGACAAAAAGAATCCCCTGTTTCTGTCTTGATTTGTCAGGTGATTTCCTACATTATTTTTCTTAGTGTATGCAAAGAAACGTGCAATCAAATAGGAGAGGGCATAAGAAGGAAAGCAGAATTACTCTTGAGATCCCCAGACCAGTAATGCCTTTCAATAGTACCAGTAAAAAGCAATGGTACTAATAAAACTAGGCTATAACTCCCGCTTTCAAAAGAGTAAATACATTCAATGAAATCCCTAATAGCTTCTGCCCTGAAGCCAGGTTCTTAACTTCATGATCACTTTTATTTAAGTTTCTTACACTTCAGCAAAATGCATCAGAGCCTGAAAAATTCATTTTGCAGGAGAAAGTCTGCTATGACTTGTTTTCATTTTGTTTTTCACATTGTGGACATAGTACAAGACATTCCTGAAAGAAATATACTTTCACACAGTCAAGCTATATTTTTCACAGAGCAGCAAAGGTTCACGGTAACTGCAATCTCATTGCAATTTGCATGTGACTTTCATACTGTTTCACCATATCAAAGTTTGCCATTAGGAGATTCCACAATATATACATGATGCCTCTAATATTTCCATATACCACAAGCCATGAGACGCTGGAATTGGTTAACAGTGATGTTGTTAGTAATTCTTATGTACATTTAGATTGGTTAGTTGGGACATACGGCTATTACCTCCCCTCTCTCAGCCCCTCCATACCAAAAAAGTTAAATGGCCCTATTTTAAAAATCAGATTTTTTAATATAAATTAATAATTGTTGTTTGATTGACAAATAATTAATAATAAGAAATAACTACTATTGTCTGGACTTTTGAAATATCAGTATGCAATGGATTGGATTGGAGTGTAGTTTAACCTCCTATGTTTTTAGAAATGTTAAGTAGATTAGTTCACCAAAGAGTAAGGATACTATGAGAAATTGTGCTAGCTTAAAAATCCCAGTAAAAAATACAGAACATTTGGAACCTCAAGAAACTCTGATTTTATTAATACATTTTTAATCAATGATGTTCTAATATTTTCTTTCCCAAACCCTTTTCATTACTAAGGTGTCAAGTCTGCAAAAGATCAAAGTACAATTTGCTTGTAAGGGAGTGACCCAGATTAAGTTGTACCTGGCAAAGGCCACATAAAGTAAAATAAATACCTTTCAATGGGTTCATTTGGTGTTTGTTATTATTTTTCTCCTAGGGCTCTGATCCTGCAATGAGCTTTGTGCTGGCTGTTGGGTGGTTCAGATGTGTTTTCTATCTATAGAATAGAGCTCACAGTTCGGAAGAAGAAACCCTTCCTGCCATTTATTTATTTTTTGGCTGTAGCTGCTAGGGGCTCTAGTTATGGACCAATACACCATTGTACTAGGGGCAGTACATACATAGAGTAAAAGATGCTTCAAACCCCAAAGAGCTTATAGTCTAGTTATACAAACCTTGGATGTGGATGTATAGGAGCAAAGGGGTGTTGTACACCTGTTTACATCCTCCCCGGAGCAGGGACCCTGGGAATGGATGAGGCCTGAGGTCCAGCCCCCCCTAACTTGCTGGCCATTGCAGCTGCATTGGTGTGGGGAGCACTGTAATTTGTTGCCAGCAACAAATCACCAACTCTACTGCTCCAGGGCAAGGAGGAAGCAGGGCAAGCATTGTGACTCACTGAATCACATTGCCTGCTGGGGCTCCACCTCGGGTAGTGGGTGCAGCTTATGCACCACCCTTTGCTCAGGATTGTGTCTGGTGTCAGAGTCTAGCTGTTAATAAAGCAATGCCTCTGGTCATGGAGTATGATGGATGCCATCAATTGGCTTTTTCTTAGGCATGTTTGCAAGGGATAGTGCCTCTGATGTCATTGGGGCTCTCAAGGTCACAGATGTCTGCCCCTGCAGGTTCATTTCTGGATTGGAGCTTAAATCAGTACCTTGATATCCAACATGATGTATGGAAACCTCTTATTCAAACCTCAGATTGAACTAATGTTATGGATGGAGGAAGACTGTGTGGTCAACGGAACTAACAAGGGGCCCCAGAATGAAAAACTTTACAGTTAGGGTCACCAGTTCAAATGCAGACAAGGTTACTAAAGCCTGATGGCTGTTTAGTGACCAGTGTGAAATGAGCTGGTGGACTCAGTCTAGTGATAGTCCCTTCCTAGTCAACAGATTCCATAGGGCAGAACTTGCACTACGTTTAGCATCGATTATCACCCTGCTAGGCAGGCTGAACAGAAAGGCTAAGGACTCAGTGGGCATGCAGGACTAACTACCTCCCAGAACAGGGTTGGGGCAACGTTCTACTGATGGTGGGTAAATGGAAAATTCCAGTCTCCTGGGTTCTCGGGTTTTTAAGCTCTTCATGGCAGGGACCGTCTCTGACCATGTGATTGTGAGCACAACAGGGCTCTGATCCTAGGAACTATTGCAGTAAATGAATGTTAAATTGTAATAGGAGGACATGGCATTCAATAAAGCACCTTTCAACATTTCAAATATCTCTCTTTAAAAACTGATGGTCAAGATGAGGGGCTTGTTGGTAAGAAAGCACATTTAGAATGCCCAAACTACAGAACAGGGATCTTCTTTAAACGTCTTTAAATGTAGAATGAAAGATAAAATGGGATTATACCTTTTAAACACACACAGAAAAAAACTCTTTTGGTTTATGATACCTATCATAAATACCAGCATGCACTGCTCCGTGATAATAAATCAATCATTCACAAATCATGAGCCTGGCAAGCCCCAACAAATCATGTGATTGGCTTAACAATGAGGGGATTTAGAAAAATAATAAATTTGGGATTCTTTTTTTCTTCTAGTTATTTGAAATTTTGCCCACAACCATGAGGGCTAGAAATGTACTTTTATTTTTAAAGGAAAACTGAGGCTCAAAATACTATGAATTGAGGATATGGGGCTTGAAGAACAACAAATACCACAAGACTCATGATAAAATTGTGCGACATAGGAACACTAGCAATTGCTTTACTACAGGATAGATTTTGGCTTCTGGGACAATCCTAAACAAGGGATGGCAGATAAGGAGCTCTGCCCCCAAAGTAGCCTCAGTGTTCATTGTGATTTAAGGACATACCTCTTAGCTGCAATGCCTCCCCTACTTCCTGATTGCTCTGGTCTCAGTAGGGGTGTTGGACTATGTCAGCAGAAAATAACTACCCCTCATGATAACTCAGCTGTACTCATATGCAAGTAGTAGTGGAGCAAGGGCATACAGTGCCCACTTAATCTGGTGTGCCATACCCAAAGGCCAGATATCCCACACAATTATCTAAGGGGCCTCTTACTCCCCTGTGTGGGACTATAGTCCTAGGGCTGGTCTTCACTACCCGTCGGACTGGCGGGTAGCGATCAATTTCACACGTCTGGTGAAGACACAAGAAATCGATCGCTCGCGGTGCCCCCGTCGACTCTGGAACTCCAGCTTGCCGGGAGGCGCCAAGGGAGTCGACGGGGGAGCGTGCCGTCGACTGCCGCTGCCGTGAGGACAGCAGATAAGTTGGCTGCAGATACACAAACTTAACTTGCGTATCTGCAGTCGATCCCCCCCCTCCTAGTGAAGAGCAGCCCCTAGACACAATCTAGAACCAGATGCCTTTCACAGGGATATTTCTTATGAAATCTGAGGGCCATTCTGAAACAACTAGTTAATCCTGATCCTGCAAACACTTACACCCATGAGTAGCTTTACCCATGTGACCAGTCTCACTGAGTCCACACCTGCAAGTGTTTGCAGAATTCAGGGTCTAGGAATATACCTTTTCTGCTCATAGTGGACCTCTGATTCTGTTACCTTTGAAATCAACAGGAGCTTTGCCATTCACATCAAATGAAGTCCCAGAAGGATATTTATACCTTTATTCACATTTACTTTTATTATAGCACTGCTGCCTCCTGCCAAGAGAGTGGCATGTAGGAGATAGAGGATAATGCATTATACTGTGTTTTCCATCACCTCCTCATCTCCCACAATGTAACCATTGTGTTCATCCTGTCTTGGTTAACTTTTAACACGCACATAGAAGGGAAAAGGTTTATCAAAACAAAACAGAAACAATAGACATTTATAAAATTTTAAGTATATTTGGCACGTAATGAAAATTGCTTTTAAAGGGAGAAAAGTTCACCTTAAATATAGTATTTGTTACTGCGCTTGTTTTAAACAGCAACAAAAATTCCCAGCCCCACTGTAATTCAGAAGCGATACCTGTTGCTAGAGTGTGACAGCAAATTCTTTTCCATTTATGATGCTTTGTAATGCTTGGATGCGTAAGTTAGTGGAGGCCACTTGTGTGCAGGGAATAGCCATATATGGACTGGAAAAGCATATGCTTTATTCATAAAAGTGAGTGGCACATTTTTGCTCAAAATGTCATATAAATAGTGCATGTTTCTTTTCATGAAATTGGTCTCTAATGACTGTTGGGAGGCTTAACTTTTTCCCCAGATATAAACACTAAGAACTCAAATGTTCAGTAATATTTTGCAAAGTTAAAAATGAGTAAAGTGTACTATCCTTTTGAGAATATTCAGTTCTACCCTTCCCTGATTTCACTACCAATATAAAATGGGAGAATTTTAGTTGGGGGGGAGGATATACATGTTTATTTATTTTTAAAAATTTATCCATGCTTCATAATTGTAATATCTTCTGGGTAGTTTTAGAAGTGGTTTTATGTTGTGCAGTGCTCCTGCTCCAAGTATTGCAGATCCGAGGTCTGTGTGAAGATTTCCATTGAGTTCTATAGGCCCCAAGTGCAGGACAGCTTTAGAAACACCAACATCTATTATTAATTATTATCACTGAATAGATGAAATACATTTTCCTCCTTTAAATCTGAAGTTTCTTTTGATTAAGATGAGTGGACAACTCAAAATTTAAACGTCAAATAATTTCTACTATAAAAGAATAAAGTGGAACACGGTAACCACAAGGAAATTAGAGTTTTAAGCACAGAACTCTGGGGACAGGAGGGTAAAAACACTAGGCCAGTCTCAAAGACACAAAATACCTTCCTGAACTTTTGAATATCTTTGGGGAAACACATTTTTAGGGATGTGGCGAGCTAGACGAGGCATAAAATTAAAATACCTCATATTTGCTGACCCTGTTATCACATCATGTGCCAAATTTACATTGAGTTGGCACTCACTTTAAAGAGTCAAGCACGTGGACGCTACAGGCTCTGTCACAGAGCAATTTTCATTCTTTGCAGGAGGTTTATACAGGGATCAATTGACCCCCTGAATAAATGAAGCCTTTTTGTACTAGGAACAAAACACAACAGAGTGGTTTTAGGAGAGGAAGCAAAGAATAATTGCCCCTGTTGAACCTATAACAGGTGAGTTTAAGTAGGTCTAGCCAATACATTTATTTATGGAAGTGACAAAGAGTCCTGTGGCACCTTAAATATTCCACCTAAAATTCCAGACAAACACGGCTATCTCTCTGATTCTATACATTTATTTATGTTATATAGTACTTCTGATGCAGGCAACTGGGGACAATTCAAAGTAATACATTCACCAATACAAAACAAGTAAAAAACGAAACAACCCTACTCAAGTACTGTAAAGCTACAATCAACTACCTCTCCCTACTAGTTTAAATTTGAAAATAAGCAAACGAAGGCCCATTACTCCAGAAAATTCCACAGGCTGGGAGAATTTAATGATGTGGTTCCCCAAAATATGGTAGTTTTATAAATCCAGATAAAGCAGAATACAAAGATAATCTATAGGGAGCGAACCAGTTGGTCACTAAAACAATCCGAAGAAAGAAAATGCCATAATATATAAACAATTAACACAAATTTTAAATCATTGCACTGCCACCCTAATAATCAGTGAAGTCAGCTCAGATGGGTGTAATATGATGAGACAGTTTAATTCTTGTTATGACATTAGCTGCAGAATTTTACCACAGCTGAAAATGCTAGAGTGCGAAGAGTTTCCAATTATCAGTGTGATACAATACACAAGTTTAGATTAGACCAAAGCATGAACCTTGTCTCTTAATTGTGAAAAGTTAACATGGGAGAAAGGCCAGAGAAGCTCCTGAGATGGTATTAGGAGTTTTTCTTATAGCACATGGATGATATAATTTTATATATATAAAGCCAAGAGGAGAGCTGAACCAATCTGAGGCAATTCTGTTTTCTCAGCATTAAGCTTCAAAAAATTAAAAGTCATCCAGGCTTGAATCTCAGTTAGACAGGTAATAAGCCATGACAGCACTTCAATAGAATCCACAGGAATAGGCAAGTAGATCAGGGTGTCATCCATATAAATATGTTAATCAAACCCAAATCTCTGAATAATATCACCAAGTGTGAGCATGTCAATATTAAAGGGAAGTGGGCTGTGAACAGAACCCTGAGGGACCTCAAAGTTTAATGGTATAATACGAGACAGCTAGCCACCCAATGTGATGTGAAGTCTGTGTTCCTTTGAAAGAGATGATTTAAGCTTTTTTTTTTTTTTAATGTAGTTCCTTGAGTTGGAAATGGGTCTACAATTCACACATGTAAGGGGAGGCACCTTTCTCAAGGTGACAATAGGATATGCTTGGGATTTTTTTTTTAAACTTGCATTGGGTTGGTTTTTGGTCCCAGTTTGGTTGCTAGCTACTCTCCTCAAAAATCTTACTAGAAGTTTTGCTAATTGCTTCATGTTCAGTCAGAGTGTACTGAGAGGAATAAGTGTGAAAAGCTGCCAACTTTCTCCATTACTTTTACCAATGCCATGGAGGCAGCTGGAATCCCAGGAAGTGATAAAAAGGGATTTAGACTGGGGAAATCCAGTTAAAACATTATATATGTTACGTTTTGCTTGCCTTTCCCCCCCATAAAATATTTTCAAAAATGGGGTCAGAATTTATCTTTAATATTAATATATAAAATCATTCGCAAATGTCCAAGGTTCTTGCTCTGGAAAATAATGTTGCTTTTGGATAGACTCAGCTGGGAACATAAGGCCTGGAAGGGAAGTAGATGAACTGGTAAAGAAGCAAAAATTGGGTAAAGCCTATTGCAAGCTGAATATCCATCACTACAAAAGCCTTACCAGGCATCTTGCACAGAAATAAGCTTTTACTTCCCTTTAAAAAAAATAAATCTTGTTCCCCTCTGTGAAATCCCATGGTTCCAGATTCATGGATGAGATCCCAGAAAGCGCCACGGGTCCCATGGCTTGCAGAGAAGGTAATGCGGCTTCTATTGTTTGTGGTGATGTATTGTGGGGTGTTTTCAGTGAACAAAGAATTACACAGAGCATTTCACTGAGGAAAAGAACCTACACTTTGTTTAAAAACTTATAAAGTAAAACTTACTTCTGTGCTGAGTGGCTTTCCACAGGATGGGTGCATTTAGCACGGGAATCCTGTTTTAAGTCCATCTTAGTTTGTTTCGCAGCACACTTTAAATAGCAACTAAGCTTTAAAAAACTTGATGTGAAAAATCAACGTGTCAGACAATACTCCAAATATTACCCAGTACTTGATTGAAATGGTTGCCTTTCTGTTTGACTATAGCACTCCCTCCTCCCCCAAAATAAATAAAATGTTCATAGTATGATACACTTCTATTTGGAATACAGGGGTTACATAGAGAGTAGTTACATCAAGTCCAGTGTTCTGCCTCTGTCAATGATTTTTTTGTGGTTTCAGAGGGAGGCAATAATGCACATAATGCACTGGTTTAATTGTATGCTGGGTAAAAAATTTCTTTCCTAAGCCATCTGATGACCAGTTAAATCCCTAACCATAAGGCTCGATTATTCCTACGTTAGAATGCAAAACTGAATTTATTATCAGTCACTTATCGTCCATTTCATCCCCACACCACTAAACTTCAGCTATACGACTTCATTTTGTGATTCTCAATTCTCTACACAAGTGAAAAGAGTTTTTCATTCCTTTTATGGAAATGCAAACCTACTTGTATTATGCCTTAAAAGATGTTTTTATCCAAAAATCTAGACAGCTGCCAACTTCCCTAAGTCCAAAACTATCATTACGTGTTTACTCTTAGACAGGGGATTTTTCTGGATCTTCCCTCCTGACCCAATGTTAAAGCCAAGTTGGTGTGAGATTGAAGATTCATTTATGTCTCCTTGGCAATTATCACTATTACTGCTCACAATCCTTCCCAATCTTTTTAAACATCCTGTTATTAAAGCCATTTGGCAAGCATTTAAAGCCCTAGATAAGTTAACCATGCACAAAATATCTCACTTTGGGGCAGAATCCAGCTATAAAAATAAATGGTTTACATTCTGAAGGCCATGGTTCAGGATGCGTATTCTTCATGTGTGAAGAGGGGTCATCATTACTGACAATAAAATTATCCAGGGTCTGATCCTCCTCCACTGAAGTCAGCAGCAAAATTCCTGTTGATTTCAATGGTGTATAACTGGGCCATTAATTAGGGAAGCTGACATTCCACAAAGTTGCTTCAAAAGTATGTATAGTTCAAAAGTATAATTGGATACATTTTGATGATAGCTAATAGATAAGATGAAAGAGATCTCAGCTTTGAAAACACATTATGAACTGGACAGTAGGAGGATCATTTTGCATACATGAGGCGGAAAGCCTTTTAACATTGCCATTCCACTTGCTTTTTGAAGGTGGAGAAGCTAAGCTTTAGAATCTGACTTAACTATAAAATCTGCTCAGTTACAGGAGCACTAAGTGCGAACCAACAGGCTGGACAAAGCTCTGGTCAGCTGCTGAACTGTAACACTATGGAGAATCTAATCCTGCAAACATTTGAGTCCAACGAGATTGTTACATTAGTACAGTCACTCATGGGCATGAGTGTTGGAGGATCAAGCCCTTATTTTCCACAGAGTTTCTGGTCTCCTGTCAAAATGTTTCCCTTAGGGGTACATGATTTAAACTTTTGTTATTTTTCTGTGACCTTTTATATATTTATTAAAATGTCATTTTGTACCTTTTGGACTCAACCACAATCCCCAAAACATTTTTGGTCTTTTTACTAAAGAGAAACACTAAGCACTTTTTAACATTAGCGTATACACGTTTGCTCTTTACTCTCCACTGTTTCCAATATCCTTTTGGGAATCTGAAAATAACGTTTCCCCCACCAGTATTTTCCTTTTCCAATAGACATTGATTTTTTTTGATATTTCTTGCAGGCTGAAAATCACTTGCAGTGCAGAAGGCCAGACCAAAGCCCTCTGCCCCATTTAAGTCACCTGTAAAGCCTGCTCAGGACAACCACCAGGCTACTCTGGAAAGAATCTCCGTAACAGCCACACATAGCCCATCATGGGAAACCACAGCGGATGGGGAGCCAATGAAGAGGCTGCAGGGCCATCTTTATGTGATCCATTGACCTCGTGTCCTCTGCAGGGGACTACGGCTGCTCTTTCATACAGTAAAACCTCGATTTAACGGACCTCGATTTAACGGACTTCGGATGCAACGGACAAAATTTCTGAGCAAGTCTGATGCATCCCAAATCCATTTCTCGCGGGCTGGCTGCCGGCTCCCGGCTGCCGCCCGGGTCATGGCAGCAGGCGGGCTGGTTGGCGGGCGGGCTGGCTGCCGGCTCCCGCCCGGGTCCCATTAGCGGGCAGGCTGCCGGCTCCCGGGTCCCGCCCGAGTCCCGGCAGCCGGGACCCGGGTGGGCTGGCTGACGGCTCCCGGCAGCCGGGACCCGGGTGGGCTGGCTGACGGCTCCCGGCAGCCGGGATCCCGGCGGGCTGGCTGACGGCTCCCGGCTGCCACCCGGGTCCCGGCAGCGGGCGGGCTGCGGATCTGCTGCCCCGACCCTGTGGCGGTCGGGCTGCTGCTCTGATAGCTTGGTTTTTTTTTATTATTATTAAATAACGGACTTTTTCATTTAACAGACACCCCCTCGCCCGAATTAGTCCGTTAAATGGAGGTTTCACTGTACTGATAGCTGGAATAAGGGTGAAGCAACCCTAGGTGGCGGTGGTGGTGGGGAATTCCATTTCCCCAGCTGCTCTGTACTCCACCCACAGAGCTCTTGAGAGTTTGGATTGGAGTGTAGTTCACAAACAGAACATACATTTATAGCACTTTGTTTCATTTACATTTGTTATCAGTGTCAATGTGGGAATTTGTTAAAGGAAACTTCACCAGCTTAAAAAAAGTATGGGAAGATTTTCAAAAGTGCTCAGCATTGTCCTTTGCCCTTTTGAAGTCTCTTGGTGCTTCAGAATCCCACCCCATCTTTTATAAAAGACAAGTTTCCTTACATAGTTGCTAAAAATAATACTATGAAATATTATAGGAACAGAAACGATTTTTTAAAAATCGAACATTCATTCTTTTGGTACAGAAAACGGCAATAAGAATGATTAGGGGTATGGAAAAGCTTCTGCACATGGAGAGATTAATAAGATTGGGACTTTTCAACTTGAAAAAAATCGATGACTAAGGGGGGGATATGAGAGAGATCTATAAAATTATGACGGGTGTGGACAAAATAAATAAGGAAGTGTTATTTACTCCTTCTCATAACACAAAAACAAGGGGTCACCAAATGAAACGAATAGCAGCAAGTTTAAAAGAAAGAAAAGGAAGTATTTCTTCACACAATGCGTAGTCAGCCTATGGAACTCTTTGTCAGAGGATGTTATGAAGGCAAAGACTATAACAGGGTTTAAAAAAGAACTAAATACATTCATGGAGAATAGGTACATCAATGGCTATTAGCCAGGATGGGCAGGGATGGAGTCCCTAACCTCCATCAGAATGAAGAATGAGAATGAGAGTGAAGATCACTTGATGATTACCTGTTTTGTTCATTCCCTCTGAAGCACCTGGTATTGGTCACTGTCAGGGTCAGCTCCACCTTTTTTTCCGCCACAATGTTCAGCGCTCCACGCACATGCATGGGACGCTGGTGCCTGGAGCCAGCCCTGGTTACTGTTGAAAACAGGATACAGGGCTAGATGAACCTTTGGTCTGACCGAGTATGATTGTTCTCATGGTTGCACTTAACAATTTATTCATCTCAGACCCCGAAAAGAGACTAATTATTTTCACTTTGTTTGTGGTTAGTTTCTGGCCAATTTCCCTTTAAGGATAGGCCTACAGTAGAGAAATTTCACCCAAAACTGAAACTGGTTTTAAAATGTCTGGAGCATAGCATAGACCAGACTTCAGACAGCCTGGGCTATATTTACTAAACTACTTTCAAAGCCACTTTCAGCATCTTGGAAAAGAAAGGGAGAGTTTCCGAAGGCCAAACCCCCATATTTATATGTTGTGGGAACTTTTGCTGTTTTAAGGCTAACTACGTTTTATGATAATCTGACCTATTTCCCCAGATTCTTTCCTGAAATGTTTTCTAGGGATGGGAGTAGGTAGAGGACAGGCAAACACTACTTTGTTTCTCTGATGTCCTGACCAAATTCCAAATAAAATTCTGCTTAACCATTTCTGGTTTATAAAAGGGGATGATGTGCTAATAATCGGCGGGGGGGTGGGGGATTTTTTTTTAAAACTGTTCCTATAATAGTTTTGTTTTGTATTTTTCATTATTTCTTCCTCCATCTTAGGCCTTTCAACTTCCAGATGACTGCCGAGCCTGGCTTCACCTATGGCTTTTCTTATACACAACCGGGCGTATGGAAATCCAGGTTTGAACTATATCCAGAATTGCAGGGAGGAGAGGAAGTTCTCAAGCCTTTCTCAGAACAAGTAAGATGGGCCTTCCAAAATATAACCAGTCATGACCACCGAAGAACTGCCTTACCTATTAGCACCATGAATTCCCCATGGCCTGGTCCTTGAACAACTCATCTCCCACCTCAAATTAGCAGGATAAAAGTGAAGCACCTCCTAAACTGTTACTTCTCTGATTTGACCAGTTAATACAAAATCTAAACTCAATATTTGCCTTAGCAGTGAAAGCTTTAACTTCAACATGTGCTCTTCCACCTGCTGGCATGGAGTACGGGGGGCTAATTTATGAGACAATCTTCACCAGCCAGCTAGTACTGCACCCTTATTAAGCTCTTGCTGCCAACGGCAATTCCTTACTTGTTGATTTCAATGTTTTTTTCTTGTAGTCTCTTTAAATTGGCGGAAATGAGTTGTACGAAAACCATCATAATACTGAATGGACCCACAAATTCTCCAAACTACAGCCCAGTTTCTATATTTACATTGGTTGGAACTGATGTGCACTAGAAAAAGAGGGAGGGTTGAGAGGGAAATGGTAACACTCACTGCAAAGTGTATCCACAATTCCAAGTTCCTCCCACAGTTTCACAACAGCTGATGTGTCTTCCAAGCTAATCAGATATGAAGCTGTTAACAATGTTTTCATTTAGCCTGTCATCATTATGCTCCAGGGTCAACACCATCTTGACATGTATGGGTCAGTTTGCACTTTTCTATTGTTTCTGTCTCTCTGCAGACTCAGTGAGGCAGCTCTGCTTTGGGGGGGTCACACACAGAAAGTTTTCTTCGCATTCCTAGAGGGCTTGAAACCTCCTTTTCTTTCTTTCTTTCACTGATGTGTCCACTAGTGAAAGGCCAGCTGGTATCAGCTTAATCCAACTCCTGGATCAGCAATCTAGTGACACTGTGCTGAAATGAAATAGTCTGAAAAGAATGAGTCCCTTGGAGTTCTGTGAATGGAGGGCTTGCAGGATCAGACGCTGGACTTTAAAAAGTTATATGTGATGACATGCTGTAATGGACCTTGCTAGCTTTGGAATTACCTGTACGTGAACTATTTGTGTAACTTGGTATAAGGACACTATTTTGCTTTGTATTTTTTTAAAAAGCAAATGTTTTAAAAATGAATGAGATATTGAAATGTAAAAACTCCCTCCTGGAAATTCTTGTTATGTTTTTTTCACGTGACATCCTTGAGTAACTGGAAATTATACCCCTTAATATTTCTTTGGCAACTTATTTATTAAAATAAGCAGAATGACTTTTCTTATGTCACACAGTCAATATGTATGAGACCCATTAACTTTCTTATCTATCTAGGTACTTATGAGTCCCTAATTTGCCACCATGCTAGGACACTGAGCACCTCCCAAGACTTTTCTGTGTTTCCGAGGACTATTTGCCAGTTTACGACTTCCAAACCTCTGCGGCTTTAGATGAACACCTGTTCAAAGAAACACCATTAGAATGTTTATAATGGGAAATGTGTATATTTTTGCACTCCCCTTTCATTCAGCCAAAGCTGAACCCACCCCACTCAACTCCCCAAACAAACTTACTTTGGGATGGAGGCCTGGCATTGAGAGTAACTTCTGAGTTGACCAACTGAAAACAAGGGGTTATAATGGAAACTTTAACAACAGTAGTCACTACTAGGTCCCTATTTCAACGTTTTTTTCTTGTAGTCTCTTTAAATTGGCGTAAATGAGTTGTACAAAAACCATGTATTAAGAGTCGATTAATCATTTCCCCCCCCTTTCCTGTATTTCTTCTTTGTCCGCTTTAATAAAGCTCGGTACTTAGATAAACTCTTGTCTCTTTGGCAGGATAAGAATGAGGCAAATGATCCACAATCCTGTTGTTATGTCAGCCTCACAAAGTCCTTGGGAGAATTTTGGAGGCAAGGCTGAGGTGCCAGCTGAAGGAAAAGATAGAAGAGGAGCAACATGGCTTTAGGAAGGGAAGGAGTACTATTGGCACAATATTTGCAGTGACAGAAGAGTGAAAGAAATATAGATGGAGGGCCTAACTGATGTGTAGTATATTTATTGATCCTGAGAAAGCATATAACTTGGTTCTGCGGGAGCTGGTGTTTGGAATATTGAGATGAATGGGAGAGGGTCTTCAAAAAGTGGAGTGGATAGCAGAGTAGTATTCAAGGTCAAAAGCTAAGGCGGTAACAATACATCGAATATCAGAGAGTTCTGAGGTGGTGGGATTGAGAAACGGCAGTGTGCTAAGTCCACCTCTTTTCATCTTAGTTATGGAGGTAATTAGTAGTAGAACCCAGCTTGTGGAGGCACAGAGAGAACTAAAGCAGGCTGCTGATCTGGCCTTTTTTGACAGACAGTAAAGAGGAATTGGTAAATGTGGTAGCAGAGTGGGAAACTATGTTTGAAGACTGTTTTGCAGGTAAACACAAAGAAAATTGAAGTTATGCAAGTAAGGAAGGTGGAAGAAGACTTTTTGATTGAAGTGTCAGTTAAGAAGCTGAAGCAGAAGAAATACTTTGTGTACCTGGGAAGTACACTTAGTGCCTTTGGAGGGAGAACTGAAAAATGTTGCCTGTCCTGGGAACCAGCCAGGAATAAACACAACAAAGGGTGAACTGTCCTGAGGTTTGCTTTATTGCTGCCCTTATTTGTGAAATCATACTCACACACATTCATGCTGGCAGGCTGCAGGTGTGGAAGTTGGTTTCGATTTTGCAGGTGGCTGAGGCTGGCCTGGCGACAGCTGCCCGGAAGTTGGCCGCAAGGCAGCGAGAGTCCCCCGAAGTCCCTTTACATCCACGGGAGGGCTCTACTGCTTCTGGTCCGGTCCTGGATTTAGTGTGCTGTTACATTTCCTTGTTGGTACCATCTCTGGCCACTCATCTCGAGAATTATACCTTCACCAAGATAATACCATGGGTCCATAAAAGGCGATATTTGCTTCTTTGTTTTGTCATTGGCAGTCACTCACACTATCTAACTCATTCCTTACATATTCATAAGCATGATTACAATTGGTAATATAGAGCAATGCAGATTTAGGCAAGCACCTAACATCATTGGGGAGCTTCGGCTGCTTGTGGCTTTGTAACAGCATAACAGGAAACTGTGCAGACTGCATTCGAAAGAGCAAATGGTAGCGAGGGGGCTCATCTGGCTACAAAAAGAAGAAACCCAATGTGCATGGGCAGAAATGAAAAAGGTGGCAGGAGTACTGAGGGACTGGCAGTTAAGTAACAAACTGAAAGGCAAAGTGTATTATCCCTGCCTGCTCTATGGTTCGGAAATGGTGGGTCTTATGGAGATGTAAGAAAATACAAGTAGTAAAGATATAAGTAGTGAAAAATAATACACAGCTGGCTAGTGGAAAGTAGACAGGGTGCACATGAAAAAACTAGGGGAAAGATGAATTTGGGGCTTTCAGTAGATAGATAGACTAGTAAGCACATGTTTGAAGTGGACTGGATAAATTATTAAAAATGCTGAAGAATGACTAGCAAAGAATGCATAGGAGGAAGAGCATAGCAAGAAGGATGTAGAAACCTGAGTATACAATGAAAAGACTCTCTCAGGAGAAGTTTGAAGAGAAAAGGACCAGAAATCCAAGACCTATGCACCAGTACCATGACTGGAAGGCATGGCAAAGAATTGTGGGCACCTCTGATTCTGTGTAAATGAAAAAGGAGTGGAGAAATGAAAGGATTTAGACAAACACTTGCATCCTTTGTATGAATGGTCATCAGAAATATGGGTATTGGTCATTAAGCCTGAGCCATAATTAATTAAGTTATAATGGGAAATAACAGAAAAAAAATCTCTCGCTCGCTCTTGTATATATGTGAGATAGAGATAGAGAAAGAGAGGGAGAGAAATACCTTCCCCCACAAAATGTCCCACTGATTTCAACAGGACTACTTATGGAGTAAAATACTACTCAACGGGCTTGTTTTTCTACAGCCTTGCTTGAGCCTTGTGTAATCATTTACAATTGTGTAGAATGGATGTGAACTGCTATCCTTTGGCTTGGGTACTACTTTACACCCACTTTGCATACGTCCAAAGAACTGCCCAATTTGCAAGGCGGTGGAAAATTAGCCGAAGGTGAGTAAAGGTGACAGAACTGGGCACAACTGATTCATTTTCACCAAAGTCCCATGTGATAAGAAAGCGTGTATTATAACTCCCAGTTTAGGGATGGGAATATGAAATTTAAATGACTAGCCTAATATCACAGCAGACATCACTGTTGGATCTGCAAATAAAACCCAGGATTACTTGGCTTTCAGTGTCAGACAACACCACCTTATAATCAGGTGACTTGTAGAAAGATCTTACACTTAAATAACCAGCACTTGAATGATTCAATACATTAGTTTCAAGATGAACAGGCTGCTATCTTTTACTCTGGCCTCTATCAATTTTCTTCATTACCTGCATGGTACATCTCTGGAGGATAAGGAACTATTGCTCAGAAGTTGCTAATTTAATTCCTGCAAATAAGAAAATAAGTCTGGATGCAAAATGCTGGTGCAGTTTAGACAAGATGCACACAGAGGTTTGGTGACTAGTCTTAATTAGGCCATCTTTGTTTACATTTGATGTTTATCAGCTAATTGGCATGGCAAGGTGTGAGTCACACAGCTTCCCTCTGGCATGAAATCAGTTTGTAGGAGAAAAACTGGGAGAACAAATGATCCCAATTATAAGAAAACCCACTGTGCTAATTATCATCCCAGGAAGGATGGAGCCTCCGATCACCAGTCTCTCTTGCTTCCCCTCCCCTCACTCCCAGCCCCAGCAAGCTAGAGCTGCAGGCATAGTTCCCCCTGACCACAGGTATTTCTCAACCTCGAGTGGAGATCTCAACTTCTCCCCTTTGCATCAGCTGGAGGAAAGGGAACATTTTCTGATCACGCCTGTGGGGCCACAGAGCAATTCTCCACAGGGGAGCCGGTTTTATACCCTTGCCTTCCTTTGTTTTGTTTCGGTGTGGATTGCAGCACAGCAACAACACACAAAAATCCATCACATCATTCAATATTTGAATGCCTGTCAAAATCAAAGTGTCAATATTTACTGTGTTGGAGCTGGATCCTCATAGCTTCTCTGCTTGTATTAATTAAAAATAACACCAAAAACAGCTTTGATTTCTCCCCCCTTTCTATTTTTTTTAAGACCAGCTGTAACTTGGCCTCTTTCCTAGTCTATCCTCGTTCTATTTTGTTGGCACTTGCTTTCCATACATTTGTGTGTGGGGGGAGGGTTTAGATCCTTTGCCCCCACATCCTTTTAAGCATTATCCCTATACACCAAGGGTCCCATGCACAGGAATGTTTCTTGGCTGCCCTTGAGTTGAATGATGATCCTGGACCCTTGGAAAAGCCACAAAGCTCAATGCTCTCTGTCTCCCTGTGTCTCTCTTGTCTTCCCTTCTTAGTAGGGGTAACAGATGGCTGAGGCTTTCACCAACAGTCCTGAACACATTGTCAATCCCAACTGAAAGTGAAATATTCAGTGGCATTTAAATTAAATAGACTCTAATGCTTCAATAATATTAATTACGTTTTCATTCATCCCTGCCCTAATAAATCAACACATAAAGATAGGATGATCCTGTGGCTGGCAGCAAAGCAGGGCCATTCTGCCCTTTGTAAGGTTATACACACAATGCCCCCATTCTTATAGGGACATGATGGCCCCTTCAAACATCTGTGCTCAGCACCACTTGAAGGGAAGCCAAAGTGGTAACATTTAAACTTTTCTTGTTCAATTTGTCCATGCAACAGGGCTTGATTCATCAAGAACTTTCAAGGAAAACTGTAAAACCCTATCAAGCTGGTGAAAACTTTTCACCATTTCTTTCACGGGGATATAGATTTATTTTAACAGCCCTACAAACTAAGGCCAACAGCAAGTCCTCCATTCTCGTGGCAGAATTTGTTACCCCAGAATCAACCTTTCAAAGGTAGAGGGAAGGGGGAAGGCTTGAAGTGTTTGAAAAACTCACAATGTTGAGTTGAATTTCAGTATTTGGGGAGGCCACACATTTTTTGTGAATGCCACAGGGGAAACAGACTCTTTACTTCACCACCAAAAGGTTTTTTTTCCCCCCTTCACTGCTATACATATGTAAAAGGAGGCTAATAAAACGGTTGAATAAAAGATCACTGCTAGTAAATCTTCGGGAGACAAAAACCTCCACTTGTGATGCTTCAAAGCTGCCCAGAGCTACCAGTTTGCCCCCAAAGTCCCAACTCAATGCCTCTGATTGGAAAATAAAAAGCCTTGCGCATAAAAACTTCACTCCAATTGTTACGCAGTGAATGCAGCGTTTACATACAACAGCTCTACTTGACCAAATTACTCCCCAGTATACAAATGAAAACCTCTTCAGCTATACAATTTGGCTCCTGCTGAAATGTCCAGCTAGAGAGAGTTAAAATGTTAAAAAATAAAATAAAATGACAAAATAGTGCCATAGCACATACGTACATTACAGAAAGCAGGAAAAAAACCGAACTGCTTGATGGGGCAACGGGAAAGTGTAATTCAGTAAGAACCTTAATCAAATAGTGTATGGAAATCAACTCTTTTTCCTAAAGTGGCTTGGTTTCTCTTTGCAGATATCTCAAAGGGTTTATTCTGAAATTAATCTAAGATAACAATTGAGACGATACACACAGAGTGACACATGGGTGCCATTTAGAAAGCACGTGGTGATAGGTCCAATATACTACATTCCTTGCACAATTAAAACTCTTATTAAAGTCAAGGGGCTTGATTCTGCATTGCCTGGCTCCTTCTGTAGTCCCACCTGTGGAAAGCGCGTGTCGGATCACACCAGATCAGGATGGGTGTGGTCTATGCCCACTTTGCATTAATTTGATACGGTTGCATTGACAACACCCCTCCTTCCCCAGGCAGGGAAGAATCAGGTCAATTGATTCAATCTTCAGTTGTACAGGGAATGTAGGTTCAGGTATTGTATGAGGTTATCAGCTACATGGACATGGAAACCTCCATTTTAACCACCAAGATACTGATGCTGTGTTAGATCTGAGATAGTAGATGGAGGGTAGAGAGAGATTAAGCAAAAGAAAGGGTTAGAAAACATTTAATAAGAGAAAAGATTGTTCTAACCTTTCCCCTACTCATTTCTTAGATCCTTTTACTAGGACCAACTTTTCATATCAGAAGGATACATTGAACAAATCCACAAATAAAGAAAAATTTAGAAGACATCTTCCTGTCTAATAGCACTGAATCAGTTCAGAATGTGCATTTGTGGGCTCTTGAGGCCCTTCCCACGTGGTTTTAGGGACTGGGCCTAATATATGAGGGGAATGCACTAATAATAAGCTATGCTCAACAACAACTTGCTATGGCCTATGAATATATCATGTTTTATAGACAGAGCACAAGAAATTCTGAACTGGAGCCTTCTTATTTTCTGAGCTAAATAAGAAATTAGGATTATCCGGTAGCGGCAGTATCCCTCCCCTCATTCTATATTTTCAACTTGTTATTGATATAATAAGAGTGGAGTCTAGCAGGTGGGGTACAGGACTGGGGATAGAAGCACTTGAGTTCTAATCCCAGGGCTGAACTGCATACCCTGGGGATGTCATTTAACTTCAGTTTCCAAGCTATAAAATGGGGGTGCCAATCCTTATTTACCTGCATCAGAGGCCTGTTGGAATTAATTCAATAATGTCTGCAAAGCACTTTGAACATTGAAGGGCTGTACATGTACTAGATATTAATCGTCTTTCCATTTGGTCAGACATCACAAGGATGATTAATAGAGAAGCCGGCACACGGGGCTAAATGAAGTTTAATGTTATGCAAAAACATATGCTAAACTTTTCTCTTTCTTGGAAAATATTCAGTCCCTGCTCAGAGTTAAAGTGAGCTAAAACCACAAATTAATGTTGCATCTTTATCTTCTGTAGTGAGCTTGTGACCCGCAAGGGTATATGTTTGAAACTAGCTGGTGTCTGTGAGGGGGAAAAATGGGCCAGAAGAACTGTGGCATTAGAGGCTGCTCCTCCTTTCTTTTCTCCTGTTTCGTAGCTCTTTTCTTATTTCCCCTTTCATCTTCCCTTTTTCTCTTTCAGTTTCCTCTTCTCCCTTTGTTGCTGCTGCCCCATGAGTGGGAAGTTTTTGTTGTGGGAAGCAAGTCACCCCCTGAATAGCTCTCACATTGCTGAATGGTGGGATTGATTTGTGACATTCCAGGGACACTGTGTATGGGAGAAGGGTAGAAAGTTAAACAGTGGGTGCTTACCTGTAAACATCTCTATAAAATCCTGAAAATCAGAACAGAGACTTTGGTTTGAGAATGAGGTTCCCTCTCTCTGTTAGAGAGAAAAAAAACCTTACCAGCGAGTATCATCTAATGGACAACTGGAGTGCCCTGTAATAAGCAAAGAGTTAGACTGTAAGACTAGGTAGTGACACCAGCTTCTCCTCTATTTGAAACAATGCCAAATGGTCACCCTGTTGACAGAGAACTTGATTCATCTACCACTAACGGCATGAAAATATTTCTTAAAAATGGGATGGGAGCCAAGCTCCCTGACTCTCTGACTCCAGTTTCAGGATTTGCCAAGCCAATGCTACACACTTAAATCTGCCCAGGACACTGAGTGCAATTCTTGGGATTCTCTGGAGTCTGCCTGTGAGTCTCAGCTTTCATCTCTTATATACATTTATTACATTAGACAGGATGGCCCAGATTCTCTACTGTACTAAGCTTCTGCTTGTCACAGCAGAGTGAGGGGTCTGTTTGGAAGCTGGTTACGGTTCCCTGATTCTCAGGATGGATCAGTATAGGTCAGAACATCTGAGGGAAGAGGGGCTGTTTTACCTTCTGCCAGCTGACTAGGTCTCTCAGGGGCCATATTCCAACTTTGGCCACACCCCACCCTGTCCCCTAAGTCAGGGCCATGGAGAAGGTTCAGTGCAGAAGTTAACTATGTCTCTCTGGCCAGCTGAGAGCTCTCCTACACCTGCGGAATTCTCATCTCGCCTGATTTGGCTGCTGATTTGGCTGCTTCCATTGCATTTTTCAGGTAGCACAAAGGGACTGGAAAGCAACTACTAATCTAGTTTGATATTTATGTACTGTATAAGTGGTTTAGCAGGATACGCTATACACTTGTTGAACTCAGGAGACAGACTTTATCCATTGCATAGATTTAGTACACAAGATTGTGTTGTAAGGGTAACCTATTTTAATTTGTTCATACACAACTATCTTAAATTGTTTGATACAAAAGATAGAAAGTGTTTAAAATACCTAGCTTTCAAAAATCAAAGGGTAATGTAGTTGCATGGTCACACTAACATAATGTGTCTCTTGGTCCTTCTCTAGTGGCCAGAGCATTTATAAAATTTTATGAGTTTGTTGCTTTCTACTGGCTAATGGAGCTAGGCTTTTAGTTCAGGTAGTAGAGGTTTGTGCTTTTTAGGTCCAGAAATCCATGTTCAATTATCACAGGCAACCCAACCAGGGACGGTGTTAAAACCAGATAACAAAGTGTTCAAATCCAAAAAACCCAACATGGATTCAGAATACATACACTGGTCTAGGTTCCCTGAACCTTATCCTTCACATACCCGCTGAAGCTTCAGTATGCCACTCTTCAGATGGAAGTGGGAGAATCCTAGTGAAATCCATAGACTGAGACCTTTGTGCAAATAGATAGGAAGAAATAGTCAATTAATCTTTAAACCAATAGAGATGATGTTGCCTTGCCTCATGTAAATGACCCTCTGGAAACCAACAGGAGATGTTTGGGTTGTCGTCAAATTCCTGGGGAAGCTGGTGGTAAGTCACTGCTTGTCAAGCTCCTTTCCAGCCCATGGCACCTCTTCCCTCTACCCACCATCAGACTCCATGAACCAAGCTATTGAACTTTATTGCTGTTGGGTACAGCAAGTGCACTTTCTGAGTTGTGCAGTGCCGTATCACCCCTCATTGTTCCTCCAACTTATAGCTGTTACTCTCTACCTCCTTCTCCTGGCAGAAGGACGAGTCATCTAGGCCTCCAGCCATCACACCTCTCTGTTTCTCTCCAGTACCTAACAGGATCCTTCCTTCTCCCCACTCATTTGCATCATTGCAGCCTCTCTTACCTCATCCCACTGCCTCCCTGTTTTCTTGTGTGGAGTGCCGAGAGCATCTCTGTGGGAAGCATGGCACATTTCTGCCAGGCCCTACCGGCTAACTGCAGACTTCCTCGTTATTCTACTTTTTGCAAAGATGCATGTAGTTTGTATCACTCAGTGTGTGAATGAGAGGAAGTGCACTCCTTGGAGTAATGCTGCAGATTCTGATGGCCTGCACATGGAGTGCTTCTAGCGTCCGTCATCATTTAAAAGTCTATTCTGCATTTGGCCCATGTTTCACTTTGTGAGAAGTCCTGGCCTAGTCTTTCTCCTATTCCAAATGAACCTGGGATGTTCAGAACTTGTCCAGTCACTGCCTGAAAAAAAAATCCTGTCTGGATAACACATAGGGGAATAAACAAGATAGTAGGTATTAATTAATTATTATTACTATTAGTATAAAGAAGTGTCCAACCCCTCCCCCCCCCCAGCAAGCCTGGGCTCCCATTGTCCCTTGAACTGTACAAACACATAGCAAGATATAGTCTCTGCCCTGTGAAGCTTACAATCTAAATAGATGAGACTGAGGGGAAACAGCACAGAGGAATGAAGTGTGATTTTGGCAAGCCACAGTAGGTCAGTTCTAGGGCCAGGCATAGAGCCCAGTTCCCAAGAGCTCCACCCGAATGTCCTATCCCCTAGACCATGCTGCCTCTCCAGGGATTTTGATAGTAACCAGTCTTCTGGCTAAAACAATAGGAAACCCAGGCCATTTTTCTGGCTTTTTTTCTACAGTTTTGTCCAATAGTAGGGGCTAATTAAATAATACCTTATTTATTATTAATTATTATTATTATTTAATTCTGATAAGTTGACTCCATGGCACAGCAGGATTATGGACAAGGAGCTATTCCTCTTTTTGGTTCTGCATCTTGGACCATACAAAATTAGCCAAAATTAGGTAGTGTGTGACTACCAAACCTGGGACAAAAATTCAGTGGATTTTAATAAGTGCAATGTTGTTCCCTAGTATTGTGAAAACCGTAGTTCATTTCTCCCCCCAGCACATTGACAAAAGTAGTAATAGAAAGTACAAGCCCCCATTAGTTTCTGCCCTGGCCTCTCCTTTACGAAATAACAGGAAGGACTTGCAAGAGAATAATGTAATCCATCTTGCTTAAACCTCTTCCTAACAGAGAGAATCGGCGAGAAAAAAACAACTTTTAATACGGAAATGGCCTTTAAGATACCAGCACACCATATTTGGTATAGAGCAGGATTTTAGCCAATTAAGTTTTGACACAGCTTCCATTTCAGCCCTTCCTAGTCACACTAGTCTGACGTCAAATTGGCTATTTAGTGTCTCTCCTGCAACATGTGTGTGTGGGGGGAGATCCGAATTCTGCGTGTCCAGTGTCGTGTTGTAACCGAGTCCTAACCAGACTCGAAGCTTCCTCTCAGCTCTCGTGTTTCAAAGAGTCCCTACGTTTGCCGGACGTTATGCATTGGTTTGTATTGTTTGTAATGTGGCAGACCCAGGGCAGACAGCTGCCAGTAAGGCCTGTAATTAGAAGGGTTACCACAAGGGAACTGGGTCCAGCCGAGCAGGGCTGCCACAGCCAGAAGCAGGGCCAGCTGAGGCCAATTAAGGAGGCTGCCAGAGCCCTTGAAAAGGGACTCCTCCCCAGAGAGGTTTGTGGGAGTTGAGGAGTGGGTTTGGAGGCAGTAGGTGTTAGAGGAGTGAATTTGGTGGAAGCAGAGGAGTGTGAGGAGCGAGTTGGAAGAAGCAGGGACAGAGAGGCTGCTGGCAAGCAGGAGGAGAGAACTAAGGGTCCCTTCCAGGGGGAACCTAGCTTCCCTAGCCTGCAGGAGCCTGACCCTGAGCGAGAAAGAGAGGGAGCAAGCTGCTAAGGAGCAGCAGGAAAAACTGGGTCTGGTGCAGTCTGGTCAGGGCACCAGGGCCGCACCAGCACCCCAGAGGACTTGAACCAGGGGGAGCAGAGGGGCCACCTTGCCACAGTAAGTATTAATCATTACTAAATGTTGTACCTTTGTATGTGAGTATTGTTTATAGTAATTTCTTAGTTATTAGCCTTTTAGTTCTTTTTACTTATCAAGCATATTAAGTTTTTCCTCTATTAATTGTAAATTGTGATAAGTTTACTTGTTTTCAATCTAAATTTTCTCTCTGGTGTGTAAAGCAATTTAAAAAAAAACATTATTGTTACTCCTCATTTGTGTGTCCACAATTTGCTTAGTGGCTCCTTCGTATTCTGGATTCCGAACTTATATGATATTGCCACAAAACAACCTGGTAAATAACAGCCTGCTGTTCACATTTACACCTAACCTATGTGGCAATCCACATGGCGTCACGAACAGGATCCAGGAAGGTTGGGCCATGCCCATGGCAATTTGTGGATCGCACAAATGATGAGGCCGAGCAATTTCATCATTTGCAATTTTATTTGCTCACTAGTCGGGAAACACCAGATGCCAAACTAGAATGGATTTGTTCTATAGGAGTGGGGCAAAATCGCAAGGGCTATACTGTGCCACTAACATTGGCCAATACCAGGTGCCTTCTTCGCTGCCATTCCACCTTCAGATTCCAGCCAGCTAACTGCTCTCTACAGCAGCGGTTCTCAAACTTGTTGAGACCGTGACCCCTTTTCGTGCTCCGGCGGGGGGGGGGGGGGGGGCGCGACCCCTCCGCCGAAAAGCTGCTGTTTTTTTTTTTTAAAAAAAAACAAAAACAACAAAAAAAGCTGACCCCCCAGCGCCCCGGCCCCAGTCCCCGCTGCAGGCGGGCTGCCGGCTGCTCCCCGTCCCCGCAGCGGGCGGGCTACCGGCTGCTCCCCGGCTCCCCATCCTGCCGCGGGCGGGCTGCCGGGTGCGCCCCAGTCCCTGCAGCGGGCGGGCTGCCGGCTGCTCCCCGGCTCCCTGTCCCCGCCGCAGGCGGGCTGCCGGCTTCTTCCCGGCTCCCCGTCCCCGCCGCAGGCAGGCTGCCAGCTTCTTCCTGGCTCCCCGTCCCCACTGCGGGTGGGCTGCCGGCTGCGCGCCGGCCCCAGTCACCATGAGTTGCGGCGGCAGGAGCTCGCGACCCCCCGGGGAGCGTTCTGCGACCCCCCAGGGGGTTGCAACCCCCAGTTTGAGAAACCCTGCTCTACAGCCTCAGTGCATGGAGGCTGGAGAGACCAGCAGCGCTGCAGACCCCTCTCAGTTGTGGAAAGAGTGTAGCCGCATTGTTAAGAAATCCGGAGGTACCGTTTCTAAATTAATGCCCCCACCATGGGTAACGCCAGCCGACCCTGCACACAAATTACTGTGCCAAATGGTGGAAGAATTGGATGCTGTTAAAAGGGCCAAAAAGCTACGATCTGACGAATACAAATCTGAGGACATTACCACTGTCCTGTTTCAAATGATGGGTAAAGCACTTGATTTGTGCTCTGTCCTCCACAGGGGCACAATGTTTGCAGCTAAACAAGCCGCCCCGGGCTCACCTGAAGGTGACAATGAGGGGAAAACGGAGAGGGTAGAACCCGTTACCCCCTTCCTCCTCCCCAAGTCCTTCTCAGAAAATTTTGCCACCCCCGTATGAGGCTTCTAAAACTCCTCATTTGTGTGTCCACAATTTGCTTAGTGGCTCCTTCGTATCCTGGATTCCGAACTTATACAATATTGCCACAAAGCAGCCTGGTAAATAACAGCCTGTTGTTCACATTTACACCTACCCTACGTGGCAATCCACACACATGAAGATGGCAGACCATTTTCAATAAAATGAGAGAACCTACAACATTACAAGACTATATTTTTGGAGGATCGTTATTTGATGACGGTATCCAGAAGGATACCATCTGATATTAAACTGTTACAGTGTCAATATTTAACCAGAAACCAATGCAATCTGTTATGGAATAGCAGAAGAATAGGTGGGAAGTAATCTGACAAACAGTAGATGGAGAATCTTTCATTGGATTTATCGCAAGATGTAAATTTGATGACATCTCTTTCTATGCTGCTCAAAATATTCTCAAGTACTAATGTTTAGTAATTACATGTATGTTCCCAGGTAAGGCACTTTTCATTTTAAAGCAAAAAGAAATAACATTATCTACTTTTTTTTTTATGATTGAAGATTAAGGGTTCTATTCCAACAGCTTCAGTTGTCAGCACAGAGCCCTCTGGTACTATGTTTCCTAGCTTCCCTATTGTAAAAGAACATGTCTGTGTAGATATTATTAATTTATCATTGCACAAAACAAAGTTTATGAATTCTTAATATTTAATGTTCTGTGATTTTAATAATAAAAAATTAAGACTCTACCTTATGTAATTTTTTTAACTCTGATTTTATTCTTCTCACTAGTCCTTTCTGTTTCTATTCTGAGACGTGTTACCACATATTGAGCTTAAAAAACATTTAGGGTGTATATTGGAATGTAAATACTTAACCACTATTCCAGTTTAATACAGGCACAGAGCTATAATAAAATTAACTGCTTCAAGGTTTCAATCATATATTGAACGTGCTGGGTCAGATCCTCACATTGGCATAGTGCTAATGAAATCAATGGAGCTACCTTGAGTTACCCCATTATGTTTAGTAAAAGATATGAACGGTTTCTTTCCTTTTATAAGGCTGTCAAACTGTCTTTACTTTCTCTGCTTAGATTGGCGAGTGGCTACACAATGGCCAAAACTTCTCTCAAGAGCCTACACTACTTCTGTCTAATCGAGGATTTGCTTGCATAAGAGTGACTTTTAAAAGTCTCTACGCTGTGAAAGAACATAATTTATTTGTTATTCAGCCTTTGTTTTTACCCATCTGAGAATCTGTCTCAGTTATATCTTAACACACATATACTTACAGTACATGATTTTGTTCCTGCAGGTTGTTTCATTCTAGATTTCAAGAACAGAACATGATTCATACTCATTTCTTTACTTACATTTACTGTGTATCTGATCTGTCAGTAGCATAATCCGAAGAATAATTAATGTTTGGTTGGAAATCTGAAGTCCCAACAGCTATTCCCAAAAAATGTTACTTGACAGAGAATCCTGTACAGTAGAGAATAAGAGACAAATCTGCAAATGTCAGGAGGCCAGGACTTCCTGAAAAAATGTGCACACATGTTGGGCTCATCTTCACTAGTACACCCTACCTGCTTTGCACTGCTCTGGTGACACACAGCAGTTGTAAATCCAGTAATGCGTCATCAGCAGGGTACAAAGCAGCTACAGTCTGACATGATTGTACCTACAGATCATGTATTTATGCATGCAGATATACAGAAAATCATTTAACAGGTCATTTGCACATACACATTTCTGATTTGCATCTAACGCCCATGCTCAGCGATTTCATGAACATTTTTGTATACGTCTCTTAGGCTTTGGACATCCTGCATTCAAAAGTAGCAGAGCTTATTAGGGGAGTTTTCAGATAACTGAAAGAAGACTAGAAAAGAAGCTTTCATTTAATTAAAGAATCTGGAATGTTTTTCAATTTAAGTAATAATACAGGAGGCAAATATTCTGCAACAAAAGACAAATAATGACAATTAGAATTGGAGTATTAATATCTTGAGCATTTGTTAACAAATCCAATGAGTATGGGAAACAAGGAAGATAAGCCAGAAGGGAAACTAAATGATGGAGCTTATGACTTGATGGGATGATTATCACAAATGGAGTGTCATTAGAGATCAAAATTCTTTCTATAGGAGAGAGAGAAAAAAAGGAAGCAGAGGTACCACTATATCTACAAAATATTTAGAAAACCATTAAAATAGGATATGGCGTAGCAAAGTAACTGTAAGAGTGTAGGAGAAAGGAGAAACTGCAGTTAGCAATAATTACTTTCCCTACAGGAGAGGGGGAGTTCAAAATATTAAAAAGCATTATAAAACCACAGAATAATCCCAGGGGACTTTAACCATGCAGATATGTATTGGGTGACAAATACAGCTAAGAAGGAGCTTCACAGAGATTCCCAAGCAATACAGAGGGTGCCCTTGTGATCCAGAAAGCAGAGAATGTAACCAGATGTGAACCTTTCAGGGTCTCTCTCTTACCTTTAGGGAGGAAATAATAATGTTAGGGCCTTAGAAAATCTTGGTGCTAGTGAGAATGAAATATCTGAATTCAGCACACTAAAGCATGGGTTCTTAGAACAGGACAGTATGAGGGTATTGGCTTTCAGGTAAGTAAATTTTGGGGAGTAAGACACCAAGAACTGGTCCACCCTTTCCGAGTGAAGAAACCCAAGCTTACAGAAGGTAGAGAATACTTTGTGAGGTTGACCTTGCAGAAATCCCTGGGAACCATCTCTGATGAAGCAAAGGTTTAGGGAACCATGGAATTTGGAGAAAATGAAGTCTCTAATATTTTTGGGAGTCACCAGATGAATGTATGGGCAGTTAGATCTTGGAGGAAAAGCTGTGTTATAGTTGAGATTACATTCCTTATAGAAGTTGACCTATCACCAATAATACTCATATGCTCCGCCTGAGTCTCTTTCTGACTACACTGATTCTGTCCAGCTGCTGCCTAAAGTTGATATCCATAAAAGTAAAAACACTCCATAGCACCAGAAGCTTTGAAAATGTAGAAATAGCCTAATGAATGAAAAAGCCTTGCTGCTCTACTACCAAAGCTACAAAGAACGACCTTGCACCTGCAGAAATATAATATGTTAGTGAAACACAAATTAAGAAAGAATCCACCAGTCACTGACACTTTCAGCAGACTTTTTCTGGCAGGACATGGCAATATGGTGGAGCTGTTTGAAATATGATATGGGGCAAGAAGATAGTGTATTAAGGGTCCAATCCTGCTCCCACTGAAGTCAATGGCAAGTCTCTCATTGATTTAAATAGGGAAGAAACAAGTAACAGTCATGGACAGTCAGGAATAAATGAAGACATAAATTCAGCACTTGATAGAATGGAGATAAATGGATTTTGGAAAAAACAGAATATATACCTTTATGGATCACCCACATCCCAATGTCTTATGGTAATTATTAAGATGTTCATTTACTGAACCATTAGCAATTATTTCTGAAGTCATGGAGACCTGGGCAGGTATCAGAAATCTGCAATAAAGCTAATGCTGTTTAGACCTTCAAAAAATAGGTGAGGAGAAAAAAATGAATCCAGATGCTTCCGATTCAATAAAGCTAACTTCAATGGTAAATAAAATCTTATTTCAATATGTTCAGAAGAAGCCGTGAGATGTGAATACCAGTGTTAGGGCTGTACGAAGATTAATGAGAGTTGCTGGGTTCTAAGCACTTTTGAAAATTAAACACCATTTATTTAGGAGCATAATTTAGTCTCCTGTTTATGAAAATTTTGGCCTTGAAACCAGATTCAACAAAACACTCAAAGCTATTCTGTAGGAAACATTCCGCTTTAGCAAGGGGACATGAAAGATGCGCCAGGTAATCTTTCTCTCTGATTTCCATAGCCTTCATGATTTCACGTACAGCCAGCCAAACAATAGTCAGATATATATCAAACTGGCAACTCTTTATTATATAGAGTAACTTTTTACCAGCTTACTGAGCATGCTATATGATCGGAGAAAGCTTAGGAGTAGATTTTTGCTTACTCAGGATGCTGAAGGTGAGGTGACACTGTTTTGCAGAGATGGCTACCAGAGTATGCATTTCCTTGTGTAGTGCCTCCAATCTGAGCACAGGTTCTATTAGCGGCAGAGTCGTTTGGGAGAGAGAGCGCTCACGCCCTTTCACTCTGCCTGAGATTTCAAATGTGAACTAAATTGCTGTCATGGGAAGAAAGGTTTTAGGGAATAATTACAATGAAGACAGTAGTGATTCTGCAAACGAGGCATCATTTGATATACAGCAAATCACTTTCCACCTTTTGAAACTATCAGGCCTCATTTCCTTGCACTGCTCTTATTCCAGTCTGTATCAGAATAGCTACTACTCAGGTGATGTGGGCAAATGTACTAATTGGTTATAGATAGTGTGGCACAGGGTTTCCTCCCTTACACCCACCCTATGCATTTGGTAAGTCAAGGTATTCAGTTCTTCCCCTCCTCTCATCCTGTTGCAGGACAATCCCCAATTTGCTGGTGACTTCTCTGTTGCAGGTGATTTGAGTGGTTACGGTGCAATTCTCTGGTGCAGGTGATTTGAGTTGTTACAGTACAATTCATAGGGAGGAATCTCTGGGGAAGAAAAAAGAGAAAGTAAAAGCAGATGAAATGAGCAAAGAACACATTTCCCTGTAATTAAACCCAGAAGAAAAAACTTTCACCTAAATCAAACAGCCCTGCTAGAGTAAGACTCCACCCCCTAAGTGTAAACAAGCTCCCCCTGCTCTTTAAAATGAGCCTCAGTTACTTGAATAAGTGGGAGAGTCATTTTTCCACAGACCTGAAGTCCTTAGAGCATTTTTTCTGCTCCGGTTAATGGCTGCACTGCCTGCCATATAGAGTAACTTTTGAGTTTAGAGACTCCCCCCACTCACGTAGAGTGAGACTAAAGTTTGTCAGTTCAATGCGTAGCCCTGACTATGACTAGCGGCCAGGCAGAACCCTATTTAGTGGAAGCAGGATGGTAATGTATTGTCTCCCGGCCCTCCACAGGCAAACCAGTATTGAACCCACATCCAGTAAAGATCACATTACAGGAGGTAGCTAGTTTAATTTTAAAACACAAAAAACCTTAATGTTGAGCATCAAGAATGTGAAAGAAGTTAAAGTTGCGTGAGAATGTCATGACATTTACTGTCAGATAAAATTTTAGATTAAAAATATGTGTGTGACTTTTCCTTGGAGATGCCTTTTAAATCAAGCTGGATCCTCTAATTGCAAGGTCTGGTGAAAACAGCATTGTAATGTGCAGGGGGCCTGTGTAATGCATGTACGTATTTAGTTAGAGGTAGTGAACCCTCACCTCCCATCCAATGAAGCATTAGCACCACCAGTTGGTCATCAAGCTTGAATAACACCCAGCCTGAACTGTACTAATAATACCAGAGCTTTGCTTAATCTCTCAAGAGTAATGTGTCATGTAGTCCTGTTATATGGACACATTTAGTTAACTGTAGGTTGAATGAAGGCACGTTAAAATCTGATGAGTTCGGTTTTTTATCCGAGAATGTTCAGATTCTTTCTAATCTAATCTAGCTATCTAGATATTTAGAACATGCTAATCATAGGAGCTGAAAGTCTGAAGTTACATACACAACAAGAAGACTTTTTCAAATGCATTATTCTTACTGAATTTGAAACACAGTATTATTTACAGAGAGGAGGGGCTTTATTAAGTTCCAGGTACACAGCACACTCATATTTTTCACCTTATTGATGAATTAACATTACTCTTTTGGATTTATATAGCACCTTCGATCCAAGGATCACAAACACTTTACAAACATAGGAAACAAAGGAAGGCAGATTCTGGGTCTGATATTCAGTTATCAGATCAGTGTATTGGCAAAAGAGATTTTGGGAATGTGCCCATGGCTGTCTAGCACAATGCACATGCACAATACTTTTGATTTGCATATATAAATTAAAGTGCCTACAGTGCTAGACAGGTGTGTACAGCTGGTTACCAAAAGGTCTATTTACCGTTCTTATTTCTAAAATGTATGAAATGTTTTGTACGAGCTGGACAAAATTTCCCCTTGCTCTCTTTCTGTATTTATTACGTAGAAATTTCAAGGTCTGATTCTTATTTATGCTAAGGTCTCTGTACTCCACTGACATTTTACAGTGGCCACAAAGTAGGCATAATTTATATCTACATCCACTTTAAGACCCCTTTATATTGTTAGAGTGGTGCAAAAGGGCCTTAATCTAACTGGGAATCAGGCCCACTGTCTTCAAAGTGCTTTAAAAATTATTTAATCAATCTGTCTGAACTACTTGAAACTGAAAAATGTTGAGAGATAACTTGATATGACATTTGACACTTTGTAACAGAGAGAACTGTTTGCAAGCAAAATCTGTACACATGATGCACTGAACTACTGCTCTTCTTCTGCAGGAAAATGGCAAATTTAAAACTAAAACGATTGATACAGACCCTAAATTCCAACAGGAACAAAGAAAGAAAATGCCATAAGGCACCAGTATGATAAATACAAAGAGGGCTCTTTAGCTTGTTTCACAGCCCCCCCCCGCTTCAAATCCCATCTTTGCTGTTTTGGATGGGGCATAATAGTTTTATTTGAGGTTAGTGAAACTACTCCATCATGACAATATTGTACATCACAGAACCAGTGTCTCCAGCAGAATGCCAGGCCTCTGAAACTTTGAGTTCATTAATACTTATGAGTTATTATCTGTACTATTGTAGCATGCAAAGGCCCAAACAACTGGGACCCCACTGGACAAACACTTTGTAAGAGACACCCTCTGCCCAAAAGAGCTTACAGTCAAAGGACCCGAACCTGCAATTCACGTGCACTGTTACTATATCTGTACAGAGCCCACTGACTTCAAAGCCCATTGTGGGCCAGTGGACTGTCGGACTGAGTCCTAAACAGACACGACAGACAAAGAGTAGAAGAAAGGCATCTTTTGGGACTTATTCTTTACATTGGAGCGGTAGTTTGAAATTGAAAAAAAAATAGACATTGAACACTTTTGTCTTGTTCTTTATAAAACAATGTACAATCATTTCCCCATTCCCCCCATAGGCTTTTTTTTTTACTTGAAATATGTTCTGATGTAAATTACAATTACAATGAGCTGATTTTTGTCTTTATTTTGAGTTTACTTCCTGTTCTTTAGTCCCAGTGACCTTCATTTGAGAATATTTGTTTCCAAATTTAATGCAGCAGTTGAATACAAGCGATGACTGGTATTGTCATATAGTAAATTAGCTTCATGGGTTACAAATTATAGCATAAACTTCACTGTGAAATTTGACTTCGGGCTCAATCCTGAAAACATTTACACAGATGAGTAAGTTTATTCATGTGTGTAGTTCTACTGAGTTCAATGGGACTGTCCATATGAGTAAAATTATCTCACTTGAATAAGTGGTTGTGTTGTATAAAAGCTAGATGAAATATAAGAATGAACAGTGAATACTGTTTCTCTAGCTCAGAGTGAAAACATCAAAGATAGTGATAACTGAAATAAGCCTGTGCTGTAACTTGCAAGGCCAAACTAAACTAATTGTACTGCTCAAACCAGAAAGTGTGTTTTGAGAAAAGGATAAGTAAGTGACTTTGTAAAACAACTGTATGTGGAAACTACTATCCCTGATATGCTTTGCTGTTTGTTTCTGTATTTGTGTGATAAATGGGCCAAACAGATTATTGTGATCTGCTATGCCCTGAAAGTAGGTATGTGAAAGAAAGAATACCTGAAAGAGTAAAGATAGTAAGATGTATGTTTAAGTTAAGTAGATAGAAGAATGAATGTGAATGTTTAAATAATAAAGCAAAGTTACCAGAACCAGCCAAGCTACTGTTTCAACATTGCTGGGCCGAAGAATATGCAGTATGAAGACAACTGAATGCCCCTGAAGGGTGAACCTAGATCTGCGCAGCCATCACCAGATGATGAGGCTGAAGTATGAAGAAAGAAGATAGAGAAGGTACCCCATGGTCGTCATGAAAATACCATCTGCTGATTGATTATCACTTCAAGTGTTGCAACAGCATGACAAAGCGATTTCCACAGACCTGAATGGGGACAGACTCCTATAAAAATCCAACTCAGACAAGTGAGAAACTGAGTCTGGTTCTGCGAACATCTCCAAGGGCATCCCACTGCAGGGGGAGGAAGGCTCGGCCCGATCCTTGTGAAACAAGCTACCTGGCCAGTAGCTTGTCACAAGCAACGTTTAAGCTGGTAACTATAACAACTTTGCAGAACTTCATAGGAATGAATGAATGAGTGCGTGACTAAAAATAGAGCAAAATAGTGATTGATTGTCTTGTCTTTTCTGTCTGTACTTACAATAAATGTAGCATTTGCCTTCTCCCCTTTATAAGATCCCGCTGGTCTTTATTTGGTACAACAGTTGAAGCGTTCAAGTCCTGTGTTTGTGGAAGGCAGAAGGTAAATGTTTCCTTTCAAGAGCTTGTTAATAGAAAAAATGATCCAGCTCACTGCTGTGTTATTTCTCATGTCTTTACAATGCTCAGATATCACATCATTTTTGTACCCTCGTTCTCATCTAAACGGGATCTTTGAAAAGGATGAGTAGTCGCCAGGGCTGCGTAGCATTCAGAAGTGTAGCTTAGACGGTAAATACTATATGCTGCTTAAGAACATTTGAATGGTAATACTCAAGCAATTACTTTCCTTTCAAGATCATTAAACACAAATCTGACTTGTATTTTAATAGGACTGCCAATGTATTTAATGGGGGGCAGTAAAGGGTAGTTTTTTTCTAATGGATGAATGTTTATATTATTATCCGTTCTGCAAGACCACATTAGGAGGAGACTGTATAATGCTCATGTCTTTTGCCTCACTCCTTTTCACCCTAGTAGTCAATTTTTTCCTCTGTCCCTCATCTTTACAGCATTTATACAAAACTGTATTTGCAACACCATGGAAAAAGGTGAATATAGTGTCCATATTTAAAAAAGGGAAGAAAGAGAACCCAGGGAACTACAGCCCGGTCAGCCTCACCTCAGTCCCTGGAAAAATCATGGAGCAGGTCCTCAAAGAAACCATTTTGTAGCACTTGGAGGAGAGGAAGATGAGCAGGAATAGTCAACATGGATTCATCAAGGGCAAGTCATGCTGACCAACCTGATTGCCTTCTATGATGAGATAACTGACTCTGTGGATAGCTTTTTATATGGTCTCCCACAGTATTCTTGCCAGCAAGTTAAAAAAGTATGGATTGGATGAATGGACTATAAGGTGGATAGAAAGTTGGCTAGATTGTTGGGCTCATGGGTAGGGATCAACGCTCGATGTCTAGTTGGCAGCTGGTATCAAGCAGAGTTCCTCAGGGGTCGGTCCTGGGGACGGTTTTGTTCAACATCTTTATTATGGATTTGGATGATGGGATGGACTGCACTTTCAGCAGGTTCACTGACGACATTAAGCTGGAGGGAAAGGT
Source organism: Sternotherus odoratus (assembly GCA_032164245.1). Classification (NCBI taxonomy): domain Eukaryota; kingdom Metazoa; phylum Chordata; order Testudines; family Kinosternidae; genus Sternotherus; species Sternotherus odoratus. Next base: position 76,774,087 of record JAVMKO010000006.1, read on the forward strand.
AGATACACTGAAGGGTAGGGATAGGGTCTAGAGTGACCTAGACAAATTGGAGTATTGGGCCAAAAGAAATCTGATGAGGTTCAACAAGGAAAAGTACAGAATCCTGCACTTAGGAGGGAAGAATCCCATGCATCACTACAGGCTGGGGACCGACTGGCTAAGCAACAGGTTCTGCAGAAAATGACCTGGGGATTACAGTGGATGAGAAGCTGGATATGAATCAGCAGTGAGCCCTTGTTACCAAGAAGGCTAACGGCATATTGGGCTGCACTAGTAGGAGCATTGCCAGCAGAATGAGGGAAGTGATTATTTCCCTCTATTCAGCGCTGGTGAGGCCACATCTGGAGTATTGTGTCCAGTTTCCCCCCACCCCTACTACAGAAAAGATGTGGATAACTTGGAGACAGTCCAGCGGAGGGCAATGAAAATAATCAGGGCAGACGACTTATAATAATGGGCAGACGACTTATGGGGCAGACGACTTATGAAGAAAGGCTGAGGGAACTGGGCTTGTTTAGTCTCCAGAAGAGAAGAATGAGGAGGGGATTTGATACCAGCATTCAACTACCTCTAGGAGGGTTCCAAAGAGGATGGAGCGCAGCCTTTCTCTGAGGTGACAGAACAAGGACCAATGATCTCAAGTTGCAGTGGGGGAGTTCTAGGTTGGATATTAGAAAACACCATTTCACTAGGAGGGGGGTAAAACACTGGAATGGGTTACCTAGGGAGGGAGATGGAATCTTCATCCTTAGAGCTTTTTAAGGCCCAGCTTGGCAAAGCCCTGGCTGGGATGATTTAGTTGGTGTTGGTGCTGCTTTGAGCAGGGGGCTGGACTAGCTGACCTCCTGAGGTCTCTTACACCCCTAATCTTCTATGAATCTATGATTCTAAGACAGTACTAAGTGCTATATGTATGTTCTTGGTGTAGCGATTACTGAGGGGAGATTTGATAGCTGCTTTCAATTACCTGAAAGGGGGTTCTAAAGAGAATGGATTTAGACTGTTCTCAGTGGTAGCAGATGACCGAACAAGGAGTAATGGTCTCAAGTTGAGTTGGGAAGGTTTAGATTGGATATTAGGACAACTTTTTCACTAGGAGGGTTACCTAGGGAGGTGGTAGAATCACCTTCCTTAGAGGTTTTTAAGGTCAGGCTTGATAAAGCCCTGGCTGGAATGATTTAGTTGGGGATTGGTCCTGCTTTAAGCAGGGGTTGGACTAGATGACCTCCAGAGGTCCCTTCCAACCCTGATATTCTGATTCTAAGAGCAAAGCCAAAGCATAAGTTTTTATGTATTCCTCACTCTGATATCCTTAGTACATATCCCTAACATTGTAGGATTAGTGCTGTAAGATTTAGTGTTGGGGACTATTACTGTAATATTTTTAGACTGAGGGATGCATATGCGGAATTCATGGATAATTTAGTCCTTTCCCTTATAAAGATTGTTTAATGTACTTTTTAAATACTCATATAGAGAGAATGATGTGTGATGTTTCACAGTTTGTAGATTCAGACATTCTGAAAAGTAACATTTTCATATGGCAGGGAATATGGTTTAAAGGGGGAGATTATTAATAAAAGTACCACCATGCACAGGAAGTGTTTATTTACCATTTAAATGGCTCATTTCTGTTCTGGCTGTCTGTGCTGCAATTTGCACAGGCACCTCAATCTATATATATAAAAGTCAAATAATGTATGCGTGTATGTATGTATGCGTGTATGTATGCTTACTCCTTCCACACCGTTTGAGCTAGAGTCTTGGGGTCCTAATCAGGGTAAGAGTCGAAAATTTTTCAAATCTCACCTCTGACGCCCCCCAGGGGTGAAATTCTTTAAAGGCCAATCACATCAGCTGGGCAGCTGCTGTTCTCTATGACATAGTTATGATGTCATAATACCCCCTCCAACAGACACCGCACTCGCTCAGCTCTCTGCCCCCTCCCTCCTCCAACGGACCCCGCACTCGCTCAGCTCTCTGCCCCCTCCCCACCTCCGACGGACCCGAGTTGGGTTTGGTCGGAGGGTAAGTGAGGTAGGGGTGTCGGGTTTGGTCGGGGGGTGAGGTGGGGGTGTCGGGTTTGGTCGGGGGTGTGAGGTGGGGGTGTCAGGTTTGGTCGGGGAGTAAGTGAGCCGGGGGTGTCGGGTTTGGTCTGGGTGGGTGAGGGGCGAGGTGTGGGTGTTGGGGTTGGTCAGGGGGTGTTGGGTTTGGTGGGGGGGTAAGGTGGGGGTGTTGGGTTTGGTTGGGGGGGTGAGGAGGGGGGTCGGGGTTGGTCGAGGGGTAAGTGAGGTGTGGGTGTCGGGTTTGTTTGTGGTGGTAGGTAGGGGTGTCAGGTTTGGTTGGGGGGGAGTGAGGTGGGTGTGTCAGATTTGGTCTACGGGGGGTGAGGTGTGGGTGTTGGTTAGGGGGTGTTGGGGTTGGTAGGGGGGAGACGTGGGGGTGTTGGGTTTGGGGGGTGTGTGAAAATGTGAGTCGGGGTTGGTCGAGGGGTAAGTGCGGTGGGGGTGTCGGGTTTGGTCAGGGGGGGTGGGGGGAGGTGACAGTTTTGCTCTCTGCCCCCTCCCCCCTCCAACGGACCCCGCACTCGCTCAGCTCTCTGCCCCCTCCCCACCTCCGACTGACCCGAGCAACGCCGGGTATTTGTGCTAGTGTCAGGATAAATAAATGCAAAGAACTAGTGCAAAAGCAAAGTTAAGACAGGGAAACCAAGCGTTGAAACATAGAAGCTGCTCCTATACCATCGACTCAGCCATCTTGTAGTCCCCTAGACTCATAATGGCACACACAATAACAAACAATGATACAGCCAAGTTCACATTTAGAATGCCAAATAAGAATATCAGCTGGTGAAGATGTATAATGTGGCTGAGATTTAGTGAGAGAAAGCCTGAGCTACACTTTGGACAAAGCTACACTTTGGGCAAAATCTTGTCTTTATTGAAATGTGGGGGGAGCAGAATGTGGACTGCAATTAGAGGGTTTCTGAGATAACCCACCAGTGCAGGTCAGCCCGGCTCTGGAAGGGAAATATACTTTATAGAGCATCTTGCTGTTCTTTTGACAAGGCGCAGCTCTCACTCTGTCCTAGTGTGAAAGCAGCCCATGTGCCAGGGCCTCTGGGGCAGTGGTGCTTTGGTGACTGCATTAGCCATTTTCTTGTTGTAGTGTTGTCATGCCACCTTTCCCCATTCTAGTAGACCTGGGCAACAGAGGGCAGGATTTTGCTCTCAATGTGGGGACATTTCAATGTGGGCGACTCCTTTTCCTATTGTGATTCATTGACAATATAATTGTTAGTACGTAGTTATGTATAAGCCATCCTCAATGCCTTCACTCCCACCCATTGGATTCTCTCTCTTTCTCTGTTTTAGATATTTATATACCATGGTCTAGACTGTGCACAGAATCCTGTGCTGGAACGGTGCAGACAGACTGTCTCCGGGGAACACTGGGTGAGATTGTGCCTCCGGAAGCCCGATCTCCTGGGACTTTCGCTGTGCACAGCAGCTCAGCCATTGACTTCTACAAAATCTACATCAATTTAACGATCAACCTCATGGAAGGAGTTGTTTTAGAGTAAGGTTTGATTGAAACATGCAGGACATAAAACTCTCATCTGTTTACCTACAGCTGCACAGTAAATGGAAGTGAACTACTGTTGTTCAGATGAATGGAGGACAGGCTTAGCCTCCTATGTAGGATTAAGAAGACAGCAGACTGAAAAGTTAGATCTGTTGTCTTAAAGTTACACCTAGCCTTTTCTCCAAGGGTAAGAGTGACTGGACGTGGAGAGGAAGGGGTCAGAGAAAAACTTATTCTACTAATTTATCAGTTTCCCACGTAGTCTAATGAACTTGGAAGGTGCCCCTTGGAGCTTTCCTGTATCTTCTCCAGTCACTTTTACTGTATCACTGCACCACCTTCTGCACATGGCCAATACAAACCAATACATAGTATATCACAGAGACTATGACAGCAGCCTGCCCTTTGGGAGGATTTAACTATCAAGATGGAGTTTGTGGTCTACTCATTCTCCTCAGCAAGCTTTGACTTAAATATTGCAATATTGGGTAAAATGCCATTATCTGAATTACCTTACGGACATATAAAAAAAATCTAGAAAATCAGAATTTCTGTTCCAAGGGCTATTTCCACATTTGGGATAATAAATATCTGGATACTAACCTCTTTCTTGTGCTTAGCTTTATTATTTTAATTGAAGAAAAAAGCCTGTGATCAAAAAGGGGATGGTTTTACGATCGTCCTCATTTGGGATTTAAAAAGGTGGAACACCATTTATGCATTTTCAACCATGTTGAACGGGAGGACAGGTTGCATCAATGTCACAAAAGCAATGTTTTCTGTGTGTGTTTGAGGAATACTGCCACCTTCCTTTCACTGATGCATTGCCCCTAATATGAGAATTTGATTATTGACCGTAGAAATAGGCACGGGCAAACACAGACTTTTAGGCCCTTTTTTCACTACTGAAAAAGGTGTGTTCTTAACTGATATGAGGTAAAATCCTAGTCAAGATAAGGAGATTTGTAGTTTTCACATGAGTTATAAGGTCAAAGAAAGCCTTCTGATCTCCCATTGTAGGTCAAGTTAAAGACTATGGAGCAGCTGAGGGTTAAGCTTCACCTGCTAGCTTGTGTGAAAACAACAGATTGCCTTGGTCTTCACTAGGATTTTGCTTCATGTTAGTTAGCCTGTGTTAAGAACACACACACATTTTTTTCTGGTGAAGATGTAGACTTAGACAGCAGCTGTAGCAGTGAAATTAGTATAATTTTTTTTTTCAGATCGCCTACTCAGAATCATTTATGGAAGCTTTCTTTGCTAAAAATCAGCTACATTGAATGGGTGACCTCAGATGACTTTCATTTAGCTAAACTGGAGCAATCATTGCTGCCTCTTGGAAGAAATCTTTTTTTTTTAACCCTTATAAACACGAAAGGATATTTGAATGGTAGAAAAACTGATAAAAATAGGTGATAACTTTTTGGACTACTCTGATGGATAGGGCAAATTTGAAATGGGGGGATTTAACCTATAATGAATGAGTGTACAATTGTCAAGAATCCAGCTCAATCAGGCTATGGAAATTAAATGTCAGTCAGTTAATGAGTGTCTCATTACAAACATCTTTTATATGAGATAGATTAGAAAGGGACCAGTCTGCCCTACTGTTCAGCAGGAAATATCCATTTATTATTCCTCTAATGCTTTCCTGGCCACTTTGAATCTTTGTGCGTTATATAGCATTTGTTTGAGTTAGTTTGCAAGCTTCTTGCAGCAGAGACCTGGGGTGAAATCCTGGTCCCCCATTGAAGTCGGTGGTAGTTTTGCTATTTACAATAATAGTGACAGGATTCATCCTGTGTGGTTTGTAAAGCACTGTACACATCCAGCACTCTGAAAATAATAATAAATAACAAGGCTCCTCTCCTGCATGTCTCTAGTAAGCAGCTGACAAATTGTAAACTATTCTCTGTATCAATTAAGTAAAAAATAAAAGGAAAAATGTAATATGTGTAAAAGTGTATTCATCTGCATATACATATTTATTAGACATCAAGTATACTGAAGTTGGTATCAATGTGTATGATCAGCATCAAGTTCTGAAGTGACTTATGGTATCAGTGTGGTATCAGTGGTTTAAATTATGAAAGTTAGATGCAGTAGGATTTCTGTATTTCTCAAAAACAAATGATGAGAGGTTCTTTTTTTATTTTGATATATCATGCATACATTTGATCTATTATTAATGTGCATCTTACATTTCCAGTCTAAGAAAATAAAATCCATTTCCCGTCTCCAGTTTTATTCAGGTAGTGAGTGTTAATGCAACTTTATGCATTATCCTGTGTTTAAAGACAAATTGAATCAAGGAGCAGGAATAGGATTTGTTTAATTAAGTTGTAGTATGTGGGGCTTCAAATCTGTAAACATCACAAATGCACATGCAACTCTCTACAGAATTTATTGGTGATTAGGTTACTGTCTCCTGGAAGATGGTTAAATATGCAAACTCTGCCTAGGGTAAATGTTTATTTACCTAGATTGACAGTGATCAGGGTAAAAAGCACTCAAGATAAGTGCCTCTTTAGCCAACTTTAATTTGTTGATGGATGGATTGATGGGAAGATGGTCAAAGAAATAACAACATAGCTCCCTATAATGGAGATTTCTGTCGACTGGAGTTTACAGTACCATTTGGCCTAATTATTCCTGATCCATCGCTGAACAAACTTTGCTCCCAGTGAGACAAGTTGTCATTTCTTTTCTTTAAACAAAGATATGATGAGGTAAAATCAGGAATAATAAGAGCAAAGGATGATGAAATCTTCTGCAAAGCTTATGAAAAATAATATCTATTAATTAAAATGGTTTAATTAAAATAGTTATGAATTAGTTATGCATACTATTCATCAGTTTGATGTAGAAACAGATTGCTAATTGCATATCCTATGCTTTAGTTTTTTATAAAGTTTCAATAAAATAATAGTGTTGTAGTAGTGTAGTGTTGTTGTATGGTGTTTCTGCTTTCTCCTGTTGATATCACTCGGCTGCGTGCGTGTGTTCCCTCTGTGTGCTGCCCCAGCTCTGTACAGATAGCTGACGCAGCAGACCCAACGAGAACCCCCAATAACCACAGAGTCTTAGTAAGGTACAAAGGCACCTCGGCCAGGGTTTATTGCGACCCTGACACCCTTTCTGTTTCCAGCGGATTTCTCAGTCCACCAGACATACAGCTAGAGAGTGACGCTTGGCAATGGACACAGCTCAGTGACGGGACATTGTCACTCCCCCTCGAGCTGGACAAAGACATTCCGGTGACACATGCTTATATACAGATACAGAACAAGTTACACATCACTCCTGACGTATGCAGGTGTAACCCTTCCACGTAGCAAGGTACAACCCTCTTACGTAGTAAGGTGCAGCCCATTTACATCGTTAGGTGCCGCCTTGCCCCTTGCACCTGTTGTTTTGATCAAAACAACTCTATCCATCATTTTACCCTTTTGCCCCTGTCATTGGGATGGCTCATGAGGTTACCCGTTATCTGAGGAGTGTCCTTGGTTTATAATGTACCTCATTACTGTGTTTATACTGAAATTATAATGAGTATAAATTCTTACGATATCAGCCCTCTTCCTGCCAAGTTCTGTGAGTCGGACCAACCTTAATTGCTCACAGCTGCAATTTGCTTCATATACCATTACTTTAGTTCAGGCCTCAGACTGGGCTCTTAGTAGGCCTTTAGCCTTTACTTACATTGCCTTCACTTACTACAAATAGCAAAAGGACATTGCTATTATAAACAATCCCATGATCAAATGTTCTAGTCTTAGAACATTTCTTTTCTTGTGGAAGTCAGTGAGAAAGTGTGGAAGCCAATGGGAGGAGGAACAATTACGAAGTATGCTACTAAACTTGCAGAAATACTGCACTTGTATTACCATAGTTACTGTAAAACAAAAACAAACAAAAAAGCATAATCTCCAAAGGAAGACAATGGCCCAGATTGTCTGGTCTAGCTGAATGAGCACATTGTAGGACCAAAGAAGAAAAGAGGCTGCTTTATTTACTGCTTCCTGATTCTGGGAGTAGCTGGTCACCATCATGATCCCCACAACAACTTAGAGCAGCCTTGACATTGCTTTAAATTACACACAGCTGCCTAAACCACCTCATTTTCAGGGTGGATGTTCAGCACTTCCTGAAAAAAATCAGGTCTTTTAAAGCTGAAAAACAGAGTCACCCAAAAGAGTAGTCAGTACAGGAAATTAGGCCTAGATTTTATACTTGAAGGCTATCTTTAGAACAAAACTGTTTCCACTACTGATGGTTTATCTTCATTTCTAGCTACAGCAAGAAGCACATAAATCAATAAACAACTATATAAAGGGGTTTGAGGATGTCACAGCAAATGGCAAATGGACAAGAACCTTTCTTGTCTAGACGGTCAGTTTAAATCCAGCATCTCCATACCATGGTCTTGTCACTTCATTTGGTCACATCTGAAGTTCTTCAGGCCAGGGCGACTGAGTAATTTACATGTAGGGTGAGATATCTGGCACAATCAGGGGTCTGTAAAAGAATAAAATTAATAATAATATTGGCACATTGATTATATGTGAAATGACTCAGTTATTAGTTCAGGTCCTAGTGGAAATCACCAGCACAAACTGGAACTCTCAATGGGCTCTGCAGCAGAAAGGCTAAGGATTTTTGGAATGAAATCTAGGCTGGCCTCTCATCAAAAGTATGAGCCCCACTCCCTGAAAACAATGGGACGCCTCCTTAAACTTTAGCTTCCACTGGAGAGCTGGCACCATTTGCTGAGTTGGAGTTGGCCAACTCCCTGCTGCTGCCAGTCCCCCTTTAACATGATCTGATATGGTCATCATGAGCCCAGGACACACATCCTCAATGTGTACGGTGCCAGCAACAGGTGTCCAACTAGCAGCAATCAGCCATGCACCATTGTGCCGACTGCTTGACTACTGACTCACTGCTGCATCAGGGTCCCCTTCAGTCATAGGCTCTGATCCTGATCATTTGCCTGAGATCCAGATCATGAGAGGTGATGGGAACCTACGGTGAGCTCCCAAATACACAAGACAAGCATATATGGTGCTGCCTGAAATTTTAGTTGCAAAAACCAGCCTGTGTAATAGTTTATATTTCTTTTCAGCAGAATTGTGCTGAAGCTAATGAAACAGAAAAACAGTTGGGTTAAATTGTGATACAGAAAGATGCAGTAGCTGCCTTTATGCTTCATAAAAATGTTACTAAAAATACATATCTTCTGAAGAGCAATAGGGAATGACAATAAAAATGAAAACTCTTCACGGACGTTGGAGACCCCATGAAACTTGGTTTGCTTTTTTAATTCACATGTAGGTAGGAAAAGAGAAAATGTTGTAAGGCTGCCAAAAGGTTTGGAGGAAATTGCTCAAGGCATCAAGAGAAGGGCTAGATCAAAGTGCATTAACTGTTAATGTGCGTCAGTAGGGTGCACACGAGCAGTTAGAATGCAGCAGGCTCCTATGGGGTAGATTCGTACCCCAGCTTGCCACAAACTAAATACTTATGTAGCCAAACCTTTAGTATGTTCATGCCTCAGTTTCCCCTCTGTAAAATGGTGATATATGCACTTCCCTCACCCACAGGGGATTTGGGAGGATAAATAAAATTGAGCTTTAGTTAAAGACATATTTAAAAAAACCCACAGTGACATTTCACTGTGATAGCACAACCAAGCTTCTGCATCATCTTAGTGGGGGTGGGTCTCATTGGCCATGCTCAGTAAAGAGCCGCAGTACAATCTGCTCCCGATGGTGACATTTTAAAGGAGGATTCGGAATGTTGGGTAATATTCATGAACCTGCAAGCACAACTCCTGTTTCTTTCAATGGGAATCCTGTGCACAGAATTCCAGAAGAACTGAGCCCTAATTGGTACTGCTCAATTGATACCCCAGTTTTGCTGGGGAGGGCCATTGATTCAGTGAGGATGCAGTTTATTGAGCTGCCAAAGATCAATTACAAATCACTGAGGGCGAAATTCACCTTCTGGATACGTAGACTGAGTTATTCATTGTGCTGGAATCTCCAAGGGGATTGATAGGAAAATTCACCCCTCTATCAGGCAAGCAGGACTCCATCACCATCCTGCACACCTTTGTCATGGGGTTTCTGGATTACTGGATCAGGGTAGTAACAAATTCAATGAAAGCCTCCTTGTTCCTCCAATCCACACCCAAAACAAATCATACTGGCTTATTTGGGGATGGCCCTTTCTATGACACAAAGATGGTGCAAAGATCCTCTTGTGAAATAACTAAGCAGGGCTGCCTCCCGGTTCGCCACATCAGGAGTGAAATCCATTGCCTTTGCACAGAAAAGGAACATTATTATGCCAAACTCTGCACAGCATAAAATAATCTGATTATAACAAGACGGCAAATGCACCAACTGAGAATGCAAACTAAATACATTTTTTTCAAACATTTACATATTAAAAATAAAGAAAATACTTCCTTGGTGCCAGTGTCTGGTCTCTTGCAAGCTCAGACAGTGATGGCAGATGGAGCTCAGTCAAGATTAGATGGGCCCTGCTCCTTTATTGTGTCTAAATACCAGCTGCTTGAGTTTGACTCTCTTGCATGTATCTGTACATTTTGAGCGGCTTTGGTAAATAAAGCGATAATTAACAATACTTTGTCTGTAACACACTCCTCTTCAGGGTGTTCAAATTATCACAACTCCATGTGCGACATCTTCTACAGGTCCACGGAAGCAGCCCACTATGCCATTTCAAATGTTCTCTCTGTGCTACGATCAAAGTGTAGCATCAATTAAATATCTCCACTTGCAGAGGGGTGACTCAGTGAATTTGTAGATCTTTTCTACCGACACCTCCAATAATTTGTACAGTAGACTCTCGATTATCCAGGATTGGGTTAACCAGGATGTGGATTAACCAGGATGTCAGCATAACTCGCAGGGCTGGCTCTGGCTTTGTTGCAGCCCCAAACACACACACACACACACACACACACACACACACACACACACACACACACACACACACACACACACACACACACAACCAAGGTGCAGGGCAGCCAGTGAACCAACGCCCCCTCCCCCCCGGTGCAGGGTGGCTGGTGAACCAACCTCTTCTCCCCATATTTCCTATGGAGGGTGATTATCCGGGATTTTATTAACCAGGATTAATTTCTTCCCTACCATTCTGGATAATTGAGAGTCTACTGTACTAGGAAAAAGATTCTACAGCTTTCAATTAAGGTTCAGCAATTACTAAGAATGACCTATTTTTATCTCCTGTGACAAGACACTCAATGATAACGAAAGAGGTGCAAAGTCAGCAGTGGCACTGTCAGTTTAGTATTGCAATCAGATAATGTGTCCATTTTCTTTGTAATACACACCACATCCAGACAAGGTAAGCAAGCTTCTGCAAAAAGATACTTACTAATATCCTAGCATATACAATTAAGTAGGGAAATGAGTGAATTACATACTACAGGTGCTTAAAACCAGTAGTATCTTTAGGAACAGAATTATGGATCTTTATTTCTACATTTGTCTTATTTTGAGGTGAAAGTGAAAGAAGGAAAAATATTTTAATTTACAAATGTTAAAATGGAATTAAAAAAAGGTTCTGATAATAAAGAAGGACCCGGACAAACATTTCCAGGCACGGGTGCCTATAGCCGGGCACCCTAAATCCATTTTTAGGCACCTGATAAAAGTGATCTGATTTTTTGAATCTGCTAAACTAAAATCATTAGAAACTGCCAATGTTCAGGACCTCTGACAAAAATCACACCATTTTTATTTTGGTTCCCAGGACCTGATCCTGTGGGGAACCTCTTCAATGGATCCTTCCTGCATAGAGCTGATTGCAAGATCGGGACCTAAATGTGGATCCAAAGCCCATCAAGTCTTGTGATCAAGTCCTAGGACCTAGGGTGTCTGACCTTAGGCATCTGAGTTTGAAACTCGAGGTCTTTATTCATTATGGAGGAAGTCCTTTCCATACAATTAAAGAGGATTTCATGTCACAAAATCATCTGTCTTTTCTAGGGAGTAAAATAGCTTTGACTTCAGTTCATTAAACTCTTGTTGATTTTTTCCCATCAAAGTGTAACTCACTATATTATTGGGAAGTGTACTGTACCTACTGCTATTGTCTGTAGCTGTAAAGTTAGAGGGTACAAAATGGACATCTCAAGTGATAGCACAAAAAAGTGAACCTGAGTGAGATAATTAGCTGAAGCAAGGACAAGTAAGTCTGTACACTCATAATTTATGTGGGATATTGGTATAGTTATTACCATGCAATTTAACAAGAATACACCAGAGCAATTTTCATATGTTAAAACATGCAGATGCACTCAGATATATATGAGAAAAGACTCAGAAGTCAAATCATCCAAAATAATCTAGAAATTTATTATCATAAACAGCATAATTAACATAGGGATCACAGGGGATGAGTCTCCTCCATCTCAGATAATCTTAAGAGAAAATGAAGCATTATTAAAACTTTAGTGCAGAAACGGTAACCTGCTCACATTCACATGCAAAGCAGCAGAACTCTTTATATTGTAGAAAGCTATCTTTCCACTTCCTTTTAGCATTCTGTGCACCCTTCAGAAAAGCCTGCAGAAACCAGCAACAGCAATTTATTATAAAGCATGAGACCTCTTCTTCTCCTTCTCAATAATCCTCTATAGGTGTTTGGTGGTTTTTTTCTTGGCAGAGGGGACAATATTGACAGACTTTTCTGGTGAGGAGAAGTGGACACAAGAGTTTGGGTGATTCCGTCTTATAAAATTCAAAATTGTAAACACACTTGCACTGTTATCCAGATCTGGCAGCATTATTTATAGTCTGACTGACAATGCAGGCCTCTTTTGCATCAAATTTCCAAAATATTCCTATCAGCAGTGGCTGTCTAAAAAAAGGTGATCGTAATCCAAAAGATTCATCCATTACTGAGGTTCTCACCTTAAATTGCTTGAAAGTATCCACATTCTAGATACATTTCAACACTAAACTGTTTTAACGTATGCCAAACTATGACAACTGCCACTTTCACAGAAAAGGAAGTGCCACCCCCATATCGGCCAGATTCCCATGACCAGCAAACATGGATGGAAGGAGTCACTTCCGTCTGAAACTATGTCTCCAGTTTCCTTTCTTTCAGAAGGCAGAGGTCTGTTTCTCTATTTATGCATATCCAGTGTGCCTTTGCACTTGCAAAGAATACAGTGTGGTCACCAGAATGGATGCTGGAACACTTGTACTTTTTTATTATCGCTAATTTGAGGGTTGGGTATATCTTTGGTACAGCAGATAATATCCACCACTCTGTGTGTATTTCCATTAACAGAATGGCACGTAACATGAGTTTTACCAGTGAGAGTGTAAAATAATGGATATCTGCCAATGCTTCATTTCTTTTAGATCTCAGTCTTTATTTATTGTATTTGACTTGCCAATACATGAGGAGATACGTAACAAGGTCTACTCCATACAGAGTCTGTTTGGCAAGGAATATCCTTCAAAATCATTGGTAGGGGAGTTGCCTACAGGCTAATTATTCATGTTATTATATTGCAAAAAAGTGCATTTAGATGAAAAATTTCAAACTTGAGTGCCTAAAGTTAGGCACTTTAATCCTTATTGAGAAACACTCATAACCTGGTTTACAGGTCTGCAGCTCTCACTGACTTCAAGCTCAACACCATTAAAAAATCAGGCCACCGAATTAGATGATGAAGTATAGATTTAGCAGCCTAATTTTCAGTAGTCAAATTTGAAAATATTGGTCTAAACTTAAAAAGATAGACCACTATCAGAAGACGGTGAATGTCTCACATTCCCCAGAGCCGTCTTGGCATTGTGATGCTAAGGAAAGCATATGTATAATAATTTCTCTCTCCGGTCTCTCTCTAGATATAGCTCTCTCTCGTTAAAGCTGTGTAGTCCCAGTGTTTTAAGGAGAGTGTGAATTAAAGTCAGGGAAGAAGTCTGCAATAAGAAAACATTTAAGGATAACATTTGATTTATTTTTGTACTGGGCTCACAAAGTTTCTCTTTCATCTGTTTTGTGACGTGAGTGTAAGACCCAGCTCCATATTTTACGTATCTGCAGATTTCAGGCTTGTTTTTCATTCTGAGCCCAGCAGGCAAATGTGCGTGAGTGCACAACCTTTTCCAAGTGAGTCTAGATGTCCTTGTTGCACAGATTCTGAATCTCAGTAAATGACTCATTGCCCTATAAAATCCTTTAAAATTAAGTATTGTACAGGTTTGATTAGGTCCATATTACATGGACCACATTAAAGGAAGCCCCTTACTTTATTCTTATTGTCTCCCTCTGTATTGTTTTTCTAATGCTATGCCAGTCCATGCTGAGGAAAATCTCGCTTCCCCTCCCATTTGCTGAATCATGCCTAGAATCCATATTAGAAGTCAAGTGTAAAAAAGGAAGTTTTTTGCTACAGGCAGCTGCTGTTGTCAATGCCCTTTCTTTCCCAGAAATAAAAGTCAGAAAAAAGCCTTCAAAACCTTTCTAGGCCTCTGCTCTCTACCCATCGACTCTTCCTTCCTTTGAGTCAGTGAAAGGGCAGATCCTTCCCTAGCAACAATATTAACCCACCTGCAAAGTTTTAAAATCACGCTCTCTCCCCTAGAACTATATAAGCATTTTGCTGTCCCCAAATGTTTCTGTCTTCAGATTCTTCTATGCTTTTTGGTCTTGATGTGATATGTACTTTCTTTAAAATCAGGGATTATATGTTCAGGATTACAACCACAGAGCAGACAACCAGAAAAACAAGACACTCCCCGGGCTTTACAGCCTTACAACTGAAACTCAGAATAAGGGAGTTGTGAAACAAGCTCTTGTGAGCTCAGCAGAGACAAATTGCGTTAATATGCAGTAGTATGACAGTTAGGGATTTAAAACCAAAATTGTATTTAACATTTGGGAATATGTTGGTATAATCATAGGTTAATTATTAAATTATGGGTGGGTGTTCCATCTATTCACTCTTCTCAATAAAAAGTCATATGTCTCAGTCATTACTTAGCACTTCTGAAATAGATGGCAAGGCAGATAAACATGTATACTTCAGTAGCACCTTAAATAATTTAATATATAAATTTCTGTAGCCACCTGGCTTGACTTAATTCCATTCCTTTTTCATCAAGTACCACCATCTTTACTTTTTGCATGGGTGTGGGGTGTCAAAGCATTTGCTTTGCTGAACCATTTCTAGGTAGGCATATGAAGTATAGGTTTTCAGTGTTTAGCAACAGTGTTTCATGCTTTTGTTAATAGCACATTTTAGTTAGATGGGCCTTTAACGGCTCAGGTCTCCAATTCAACAGAACCCGTCCATACCTATCTGCAGCTATAATAATTGATGAAGGATCATTGATGAAAATTGCCCCACTGGTTGTGCGGCACAGGCGTCTGCCATCCTATGAAGCAGCGTTTCAAGTGCCAAGTGAATTTTATGCAATGACAATTGGAATTTCATGATTTATTGATTTATTAGTGATGGTCCATTGAAATCATATCTTCGTTCTAGAAATTGACCCAAACAAAGACTTGGGATGATTACAGACCATATTTGGGGTTGTTGGAAGTTTAGAAACAGATAAGACTTTTGAGGCTTGGATCTATTACTATACAGACATTTTCTTCATGAGATCTCTCTTGTGCACTATTCTTGGAAAAAGTCCATTCCAGTGCTAGTTTATGACAGTCAACACACTCCTATCCTCTTGTGTACATGCAATAACAGCTTATTTATGCATTAAAGAGATGAGCAATTCCAAAAGGGGGCAAGCGTCAGGTAAAAATGCATAAATCAAGATCAAACTTGAAAATTTGTGTATTTAGTGATAACGCTGCTAATACTAAAGAGCTACTGACATGTCTGGGACATGTGAGTGCATTCCCCATGTTCACTGTCCTAGTTTGTCTTTCTGATGTTTGAAAATATTAAAAAAAGAATCCTGTTTGCCTCTCTCTTTACCTCTTTCATTCTAATCTTTAGGCAATTGTCAGAATTTGGAAGAAACAGAGTCATTTGAGGAACTCATGCCCAGTGGCAGTTTTTGGTCAAAGCAGAATGGTGAAACCTAAATGTAGGTCTTGTATAAGTGATACTGCAGCAGTGGACTGAGGTGCCCAGTAGTAAATGAAGAATGGAAACTCTTCTTGATTGTTGCAATATTACTCACCACACTCAGCTTTCATAGGAGCACTATCACTTCATTGAATAGTCAGGCAGCTGCCACTGATTCCCCATTCAGAAAACATTAGACTCTGTTTGCAGACATCTGTCCACACTGGGAATTCCAGAGATAGTTTCCTTGTGGCTCCAGTTATTTCCCAAAAGGAAAACAAGAGGCAAAGCTTTGTAATTCCATTTTGACAAATCTGGGGACCAATCCTGTTTCCAATTAAGTCAATAACAAAACGTCCATTGACTTCATTGACAGGAGGATTAGACCAGGAAGCATGTGCCTAGTTGTCTTACTTTTTAAACTATGAGTGTAGTACCTGACTATTTACTAGTCTTTGATGTTTCAACCACATGGCAAATCTACACCTACATTGTAACTACTTCATAGTCACAGTTAAATGTTTGTTCTGTCTTAACCCCTCTGTTTAGAAGAGCAACTTACAAAGTTTTTCAAATCACATTGAGAGGAAATTTCTTCAACTGCACTTCAGTGCAGTATCTGAGGAAGTAAGCCCAAATCCATTGCAATTTGTTCTTGGATTTATTTCTACATTTGTGCCACTTATTACTTGCTTTAATATTTATTCTATTTGTGTGTGTGTGTGTTGCTTTTACCTTTAAACTGCTATCACGTTATATAAACTGGCTAATACCTTCTAACTATGCAATATGACTGTTTTCTTTGCTAAAAAAATAACTGGAAAAGAAAGAAACCGCCCTTAGAAAATCTTCAGCTCAAATGGAAAGGTATTTACTTATTGGGTGTGGGAACTGCCAGATGATAGAAATGATAGATGGAAAATGACTGTTTGATGACTTTGTTGCCTCTCCTGTTTGCTCTGAGAAGATTCTCAGCTACCAATCTACTGTTCTTAATCCAGCTGCTGTAAATATGAGGGCATAAGTACAGAGGTGGCAATTAAGGTGGCAATTTTTTGTTTAGTGACCCATAGGTCAGTTTGAAAGTGGCTGTTTTAAAGTTTTTCGCCTATCTGGGAAATCCCTCTTCATATCTACCGAATACGTGAAAGGATTATGGAACAGTCTGGCTCGGTTTCAGAGGACAAATAATCTCTGAGGCACCTCCGCACCCAACTGGGAGTGAGAAACATATCGACATCCATCAAAAACATGGTATGTGCTGACTACCGTTTGTGCTCAAATGCTCCCACCACCTAAGAAGCAGGTAAAGTGAAAAGAGTTTAAGGGACCAAAAGTAACACAGTGCCACCTACCGGAACAGTTTACAGCTACTTTTAAAGGCAACTAAACAAGTATCTGTAGTGTTCCTCTTTGACCATAGGTATGTAGGACATCTATTATTCTTCTAAATGAATGACTAAAGGCAAGGGTCTTGATTCCACTATAAGACCAATCTCTCTCTCTCTCTCTCTCTCTCTCTCTCTCTCTCACACACACACACACACACACACACACACACAGATTCTGTATTTACTCAGGCAAAACACAGACTGACTTCTATAAGAGTTTTGACTATGTACTGGGTGAGCAAGAATGAGGATTTACGGATGCTGCACATAGTGAGTTTTCCGCCAGGTTGTTACATATATCTCTTTAAAAGGCTGAATTTTGAACTTGCTTTATAAAGTAAGAACTAACCAGAACCTTCACTCAGTGTGCAAAGCGAACCTGAAAAGTTTGAAAAACATGGTTTAGCTTGGTGTGTTTTAAAAGTTTTTACCTCTGAAAGCAGAAAGGACTTTTCAGAGGAAATTTCTGATGGCCCAAACCAGGCAGTATTAGAAATCTTATGAGAACACAAGTTGCTGCAAGCTTTCCAGACCCTAGTGGGCCAGATCCACAGCTGGTAAAAGTCAATGTAGCTCCATCAGTTTACAGCAGGTGAGGATCTGGCATATAGTGTTGATCAATGTTAATCAATTTGTCACATTTGGCAAGAAGCATGGACTGTGATTCTATGTGCCTGAAGCCTGTCTGATGCCACGACAAAATGATCATTTCCATCTAGCATTTGCTACGCTTCTGCTAAGAAATTCTGCCTTGAAATGGGTCTTTCTGCTTTCCTCTCCCAGGGTCTTTATAACACTGAAAACATCTTGGCTTTCCTGGTAAATGGCCTCTACTTCTGTGGGGTTTGAGAGTGCAGTTACCAATTTAGACTCTGGTATAGGAACTGATAATACACCCCACTGTAAGTTGGGAATCCCACCTTTCCAATGGTGAACAACAGTTTCTTCTAGTCCTGTTTATTTACCAGATATAAGACCATAAATCTGACCATTCTGATTACCATTTCATCATTTCCCAATCTGCCATCTAGAGATTTATCAGAATTGATGCTATATACCTTCTGAAAATTTATAAGTCCAACTTTGATATGGAATGAAGCATTAACCTCTAACTTTAGGAGGTTGAGAGTTTAATGGTTTCAAACTCAGGTAGCAACTGAAACAGAACAAAAAAACAAGACCAGAATCAGTATGGCCTGAGGGTGATCTAATTTATTCCATTTTTTTCTCTATTGCATTTTATTATTGAACATTAACAATATAAAACTTCTCAGCAATTTTACAAAACTTAAAGAAATGTCAAATTTTCTCCAGACCAATGCATTTTAACAAGTGTTGTCCCTAGACAAGTGCAAATTTGTATCACTAAGTCCAAGTCCACTAAGTCACTGATGTCAGCTCCAGTAACTGCAGCCAAAAGCTGCATCCTTTCACTATAGTACTGCCATATATTTGCACCCAGCAAGAGCAGGTGGAGTGAAATAAACACTGGCAGATCTGAATTGGGGAGCATCTATAGGTGACGAGAGCAATGTGCTCTTTCCATGAGCACCATGAAGAAGCATGTTGAAGCCTATTTATTCATTGCCACTGTACAGAATCAGACCCTGGGGATGTTGGCAAGTATGGGGGGTGCTGAGCCAAAGAACAGCCACTCTACTTGGCAGATATCTTGGCAGATACCTGCAGCAGATGCTAACGTTGCTTAGGAAAAGGGGTCATGGACAGAGAAGTCAGTGTCTGCAAGACTCCTAAGGGAGTCATGCTGCCAGGGAAAGGTCAGGTGGACATCTAGAAAGGTAAGAGGCAGTAGTAGCAGTTTCTTTTTGCTGGGAAATCCAGTTTTTCCCTGGGAATCCGTGGGGCTAGGAGGCTGCACGCCTGCCTCCTGTGCAGCATCCCAAGTCCTTCCTCCAGATGGGAGCATTTGTTAGAAAAGGCAGACTGTACACTATGCAGTTTCCTGAGCCCTGTGGTTGTTACCATGGGGAGGAACAATACACAATCATTTAATTTTTGATTTACAAAAAGGAATCAGATATACAATGGGGAATATAATGAAAATAAACACAGTGCCTGTATGTATATATATACTTAGAAGCATTGTTTGACTAAAACGATCATCAGGGAACATACAGCATGGAATTTCCTTACTATATGCTTCCGTACTGTGCATTGCAACAACTTTTCTATCATATCCCCAGGTTTTTGTACAGTGGCCATCACCACTGTATCCAAGCAATTTATGCAGCACTGCAATCCACACATCATCTTGTGATACCTGAAGCAGTTTGACTGTGTGTAATTTGAATATTATATTGCTGCTTGGACAGTAGGGGACTGATATTAAAAAAATTTGAAAGAGGATGTCATACCTGTACTTATTACCGTATTTTTCGTCTTATAGGACGCTCCGTCCTATAAGACGCCCCCTCATTTTTTAATACAAAATCCGGGAAAAAAAAAAAAAAAAAAAAAAAAAGCGCCTCGCTCTCCCATCCCCGCCGCGCGGGCGGGCTGCCGAGGTTCCCCCCTCCCCGCCGCGGGCGGGCTGCCGAGGTTCCCCCCTCCCCGCCGGACAAAAAAAAAAAAAAAAAAAGCGCCTCGCTCTCCCGTCCCCGCCGCGCGGGCGGGCTGCCGGGAGCGTCCCGGTTCCCCCCTCCCCGCCGCGGGCGGGCTGCTGGGAGCGCGCCCGCGGCGGGGAGGGGGGAACCGGGACGCTCCCGGCAGCCCGCCCGCGCGGCGGGGACGGGAGAGCGAGGCGCTTTTTTTTTTTTTTTTTTTTTTTTGCATTCGCCCTATAAGACGCACCAACTTTTTCCTCCCCGTTTTGGGGAAGAAAAAGTGCGTCTTATAGGGCGAAAAATACGGTAAATCACTTAAACTGTCTGCACCTCAAGTCTGCAGGGTGCACTTGCATGGATGCGATTGCAGCACATGCGTATAGAATATTGCCCAGTGTTACTGTTTTATTTGTACTTTGAGTAAGATATTTGCCTCAGAGGTTTTCCACATGCCTACCTAAGGAATAGCTTTACTCTGCTAAAACTAAAGCTTATAAAATGCACAGAACAGAAGTACTTGTAGTAAACAGACAACAGTTATCAATATCAAATATATATTTTAGTATAGCTTTAACGGAAAAATGGAACCCATCTTTTGCTGAAAGCTAAAGGGACAATGGGTCAGATTCTGACAGCCTTACTCCCATTCATTGGTACCTTACTCCACAAATTATCCTGTTGTAATCAATGCAATGACTCCCAGAACAATGTGAAATTACACCAGAGTAAGAATAACAGAATCTGCCCCTGACATAGGCTTTGATGTAGAAACACCACAGTGTGGAAAAGGAATATGCCCCCAGCTGTTTCTTCTCTATCCATGGAGAGAATGAAATGTGTGTATAGATAGCATGGTGATAGACACCATAGAAAGATGAGAGATGCCCAGAGTGTTGCTGAGGGGAGCCTCAGATGATGGACCACAATTTATTTCGCAGTCACCCATCCTCAGTATTCAGGACTACTTTAGGGGCGGTACATTGACCTTGATACTAATTGTTCTAGTTTTTGTAACTAATGAGAGAAAAGACACTTGAACAAGATGAAAATGTTTCTTGTCCCCATTATATATTTTTTACAGTTTCTGAAAGTAAGGGTCTGACATACATTTTTCCGGTATTAAGGTACATTCTTGCTTCACATGGCCATAAAGAGAACCAAAGGCTGTGATCAGGTTTAAAATATCAATGCACAATCACAACCATTTCTCTTCTACCCCAAAGTACAATTATAGGGCCAGATTCTCAGCTGGTGTAAATCCGAGTCGTTCCACTGAAATCAATGAAACGATGCTAGTTTAAAGCAGCTGCAGATCTAATTCATGTTCTTCTAGGGCCTGGTTTTTAAAAAAGTGTGTGTGGGGGGGGGGAGAGAGAGAGAGACTGGAGGTCTAAACACTTTGTGTGCACACATGTACACCTTTATTTCTGTGCACCTGCACAGAAAGTGCTTGTACAGTATCAAGTAGGCATACACAGAAGTGTATCAGCCATTCACCTGTGTGTGCATATTCACCTAACTGTGTGCTTGTTGTAAAACTGGACACATATTCAAATAAAAAGTGAATTAGTGACAACTATAAAGGGAAGAAATTTCATCATTAGTATTATAACATTATTGCAAAGGTCATCTACTTGGCAAACCCAGCCCAACTCTTCCTTACTGCCTGAAAGAATGGTTTCTAGAAGCATTCCACATTCAGTAATACCAAGATTGTGGCACCTGATACGCCCCCCATCCCAAAATATCAACATAAATACAGATACAGATTAAGGTCTCAAAATATGCCCTATGTAAAACTTCATAAACAATGAAATACGTATCTTAAGTTACTTGTGATGTCAAATACTCCACTTTCACCATCTGAACACAACTAACACAGTTAAAGAGATTTTTCTGATCCATAATCTTTCAAGCTTCATAAGTGTATCTTGCTTTACAATATGCTGAATTATAATTATTTAATGAATTACAATAATTATTATAGAATTTCAAAAAGTCACTAATATCCTAGAAAGATTTATTTGTACCCAAGATGAAATTCTGGTTCCATTGAAGTCAATGGGATTTTTGCCATTGACTTTAATGAGGCCAGGTTTTCACTCAGAATAATCAGTACAACAGTTTCAAAACTTCAGCTCTCTTTTGCAATGGCACAAAACATACAGTATTTGTAGCCAGAAATCAAAAGGTGAGTCTGTGGCTGCTCTCTCCACTGTGTATATATTGTAACAAGCTGGCTGCTATAATGGGGACCAAGGGAGTGAAAAAGGTAAAGTGAAGGCGTTTGTCTTGCAACCAGAGTGAAAGATACTAGTATATTGACAGGAAGTCTTAATACAGTTACAAAATTAAATGAAGGGCAATGAAAGCGGCACAGTCTGTCACCTAGTCACTTCTCCTTTTGTGAAGCCACACATAACACAAAGTTAATTAAAGCTGCTACTCTGAGAAGAAGGAATGTTCCATTTGGTAAATTTAGAAACAGCTGGTTAGTTTTATCCATTACTTTTGTGCTAACATCAGTTGAGCTCATTCAACTCTCTCTTTTTATGAAGCTGTCCTTCCTATGCTACCTGATAGCTACTAATTGCTGCAACTACATTTCTGAATTGCAAATTTTCTGCACTGATAAAAACTTTGATTGCCTGTCAGCTACACATAAGGAAAAGATCACCAGTGCTAAATGAGGTGTTCCACGCTTGGATAATAATGCCTAATGAATTATTCAAAAACGAATGCTTGAATGAAGCAAACAATTTGAAGGGTTACTAGCAGCCGTAACAGTTCAACAGCCAAAAGAACAAAAGTATCATCCTGAAAATTACACTAATGATTAAAAAATGCGTATTAATTCTACATTTGGCGAAAAAAGAAATGCCAATCTGATTTTAAAGGTTAATCATTATTTTTCACTAATGCTTTAATCTCAGGGGGAAAACCCTCTACCAATATTTTGGAACTTATAATATTATGACATAATATATTCATATACTTTCCCGTGCATTAAAAATCCCTGTAAATTTCAAATTTCATTTGAAAAGATCATCTGGAAACTAAGGCCCTATTCCCATGTCTGTTAAAGTCCTTGGGATTCTTTCTATTGACTTCAATGGTCTTTGGATCAGGCCCCATTAGCAGCACAGCAGCAGCATATTTGCTGTAGCTTGGTCAAGTCACGTGTTTGATATTAAGGGTCTGCAGGGCAAGACTCTGATATCAGCTACTCCTGTGTGAATTCAGAGTATTGGAGTTATTCCAGACTTCCGCTGGTGTAAATGAAAACAGAATCTGGTCTGCATAAGGCATTTCTTGAAAATATTTTCTGAACAGGCAATGAGGGAAACCAGGAACGTGTAGAACTAAAATATAACAAAAATAAAATAACTCCTGTGAGAGTAAACATATTCAACTAACTACCATAGTCAGTCATTCTTTCAAGCCTGAATTTGAATATATCTTGGCGAGGGGGGGGGGGAGGGAGATGCGCACTGCTGATGTTAATGAAAAATATTTTCTAAAAATGCCCCTGGCTAAAGAGAACAAAAAAAGAAGAAGAAAATCCCTAATAAATGATGGGAATTTCATGAGTGTCCAATGCTGACACATTTGCAGCTTTCACAGAAAATATATTTTTATCACCAAAAGTGCTAATTTGTTTTGACAGATGCTCTATAGTTGCCAGAAAACCGAGAACGGAATCCAAAGGAATGTCTCATGTAAAATATTGTAATTAGAAATACGTAAAAGCATAATCACTGTGATACCATCATTGGGTTTAATGTTTAAAAATGGCTCCATATTGCTATATTTAAAATCAAGAGGCATGAGATACAGCATCATGCGCAGAGGGACCCTAAATTATAATACAATTTTAACAGTTCTAAGGAGGAATCTTTACAAGAAGTATTTATTAAAATGAAACCCAGTCAACCACTTAACTACCTATGGTGAGGTTTTACAGCTATAAGCCTTTAGTATTAGTCGCCAATTAGTAATTTTATTATAAAGATGTTCAATGTCAAGATAACACTTCTTGTTTCTGGCAGTGACACTGAGTGGTGGGTAGAAGAAATGACTTCAGGAAAGCATAGCTGACCATCTGCTTAGGCCTGCTCACTCACTGATGATTAATCCTTTCCCTTGAGGACAATGTCTCCATGTGTTTCTCTTGCTGTCTTTTTGATGTTACAAAAAGAGGTTGATAAACACATTCAAGTCACAATTAAAAAACATTTTAACTGACCAGTTGCCACTGATGATATTATTAAACAGTTTTAGTCATTGTTGTAACAATGTATTTAGTGGTGTTGACGTGAAGTGAAGATGAAGCTTCTTTTAATGTGCCTCCTACCTATTTCTGTGTCTCTTAAGTGATCTTTCAGTTCACCTAAATGCTTGCAAACAATCAGTTGCAAGAAGACCATTGTGCTAACAGAAGGTTCAGGGTTTTACAATAGGAGATAAAAATCCTGGAGGTAACATTTGATTAGGCAGTAATGTAATTTTTGGAGGGGGAACTTACAAGAGATTCTAAAGGGATATTCTTCACTAGTTTTAGCCCCAAATACATCACTGCCAAAATCGAAAAATGATTGATTACCCATTTAAGTAAACTGGGTTAAAGCACAGTGGTTATGGTATGTGACTTCTGAATATGCTGGAAATATGCATGTGCCAGAACATAATGGTGACATTAAAGAACTGTTATAATAAAATGTAATAAGTACAATAATGTTGGCTCTGATCCTGCACTCTGAAAACTCACAATGAAGCCAATATGGTGTTTTGCCTGACTAACAAATGCACGATCAAGCCAAGGATGTGGAGGTACTTATTAGATGCTTTATATTAGTCTTGTTTGTTGTCCACCTTTCGGAAATAGAGACATTTGGCAATTACACTTGGCTTTCCACTCACAAAGTTGATCTGTGAAGTAATCTAAAACAAACAATAAGGGGCAAGTTGCTGAGTGGCTGGGAAATGTAGGTGAAAATCAGACCACTTATTTACATCTCTATATATGAATATAGGAGCCTAACTTTAGGGGGCCAGGTTTTGGCCTAGGTATTTTAAACTTTAAAGAAGCCTCTGATTTTTTTAGGCTCAATTTTGCAGGTGCAAACAATAGAATTGTGCATCCAGATATCTATCTAGATGGATAGATTTAGCCAGCTAACTGATTTGTGGGTGAAGTTAGGTAGCTAAACAGCTAACCTCTACCATTCATATTTGCAATTATTTGCAGAGGCAAAACTTCACTTCCACAATTAGAAGTTGTTTTCAAAGTGTAGTTCCAAATAATTATTTTTACTTTACCAAATGCAGACTTACTAAGAGTCTTATTTGTCATTTCCAGTCATACATCTGAATTGGTGGGTCTCCTTAAGGGGATCAAGGTCCCTAAAATGGACTTTGAGGTCTAGGACTTGGCAGTGTAACTCCATAGGTAGAGGCTAGATGACAACACCATGCCCTCATGTAGACACACAAATCACAGCAGTGTTTGGATAGCAGGCTATCACAAGGTGGCTGGTCCTGTAAATAAAGCAGGTCCAGCCCCCCTGTGCCAAAACAGGTACTCCCAGTTTGTCCAATGAAGAGGGTGGGGGAGCGTTGGGGGGCTATAAAAGGTCAAGGAGAAAACCAGTAAATGAGAGTCAGCCAGGGAGACTGGAGGGAGTCTCTGGAGAAAACTTTGGGGAGAAGGAAGATCGCTAAAGAGGGAGGAATTCAGGAAGCTAGTGTATGGACTAGCTACTGCCTTTTAAGAACCAAACCAGTGCCAGGAGATGGAAAAGGCTGGGGAATTGGAAGCCAAGAGGGAGGCTAGCCATTTGTCCTTCCTGAGCTAGAGAGAACCAAGGTCACAGAAGACTGGAGAGGGCTGAAGGCTGAGAACATCTGAGGGAGGTGCCTGCTGGCTTTCAGATCTGAAGCCAGAGGGCCAGAGAGGGCTTGCAAATGCTGGGGCTGGATTATGGTACTGGGACTTGCTATGTGCACAAGGGTCATTTGCACTAAGAAAAGCTGCTTGGACTATTGGCTGAGTCAGAAGGAGGGAAACTGAGTCATGCCGTGGCCAGCTGGAAGAGGGTGCTCCCAGCAGGGTGGCTCTATGACAAGGACAATGTACTTTTGAAAGTTATTAAATCCTTTACGAAAAAAATCAGCAAATGCAGATATTTAGAACAATAAGAGTCTTCTATTCTTATAAAAATCAAATGGTTATGATTATAGTTTAACAGTGCCAGAAGTGTGCTAGGTACTTCCCGATACAGAAAGACATGATCACCGCTCCAAGGAGCCTTTACAGTAGTCTGAGATGTGACATAATGGGAGACTGTAAGGTATCCAGGAGGCAAAGAGGAGGAGTGAAGGGATAAATTCTACACATAAAGAATAAGTAGGTTTGGAGTCTTTCAACTCCCAGTGACTTCCATGGGGCTTATCCACTGACTTTAATAAGGCCTTTAATTAGCAAGTTTTCTGTGGGAATTGCAAAAGAAGTGGGTCTTCAAGAGGGATTTGGATGAGGAAGGGTAGTGGTCTGCTGTATCAGTATAGCAAGGCATGCCAGGGCATCATAGATAGCAAAGAATTGTGGGAAAAGCAGGCAAACCGAAGGTCCAGACTGATATCACTAGTGGACTGAAGTGGCAGGGTGATGGTGATAAAAATATTAGGTCAGAAAGGACAAGTAGGAAGGAGCAGAGGGCACTGGCAGCTATGGGAAGAAGCCTGAACTTGGCATGGTGGACAAAAGAGAGCCAACAGAGAAATTCAACAAAGGGGGAGAGGTGGTTAGATTGATGAGCCATTAAGATGGGCTTAGCAGAAGGATTTTTATGGACTTGAACGGTCAGTATAGAGGTCAGTGGAGTGGAAGAATTTACACTAACCCAAAGAGGGATGGTGAGGGCTTGGATGAGATTTTTTCTAACAGTACTGTACTGTTAATGAGAACAGGTTGGATCTTAGAAATTTTTTTCCGGAAAAGGCAGCAAGTTTTGGACACTATCCTTCCAATGGTTTCATAATGGATATCAATAATAAGGGAGAAGGTGAATGAACATTGTGAAAACCTGCATGGAGGGCTGTGAAAGAACATTTGCCCAAATCACCCTCTGGCTTTGATCTGAGGGGAAGAACCTGAGTCCTTTCAGGTCTGTACATTTGCCCTGCAGCTTCCTGGGGACAAGACAGGAATACTTGGCTCAAACTTTCAAAAGAGTCGAGCATCAGTCCTCTTTGGAAGACAAGCCCCTTTCAGGTGTCTCAAGTTGGGCACCCCAAAATCACTTTTTGAAAATGTAGGCCCTTATTTTAAAACTATCAGCTAAGTCCACGTGAGGCCCAATTTAAAATTAAAACATAAGGACAAGTTCCTCCTTGGTTTAATTACATTGACTTCAGTGGAATACCAGGGATGGATCTGGTTCATACAGTCAAACCAGAAGCCCACTAGTAAACAGTGCAAGATTAATTAAATGTTGAGGATACAACCAAAATCAACTGCTCTGAAATGCATGGAAAAGGAGACTAGAGAAACAAGGTGGATGAGGTAATATCTTTTATTAGACCAACAGAGCTCTGCGTAAGCACACGTGTGTCTCTCACCAACGGGGGTGGCCCAATAAAAGATATTATCTAACTCACCTGGTCTCTCTATTACCCTGGGACTGACATGGCTACACTGCATAAAACAAGGGAAAAGGAGATGACTACAAAGGCACAGATAAATTTCTCTCTCTCTCTCCACACACACACACACACACACACACACAGAGACTTCTAAGATCACAAAAAGATGCCTTTTAAAATAAAAATATATCACATGATCCTCAAAAATTTAACAGAGATAATCCCTTGCCTTCAAGATGCTGGAC
The DNA here is from genome assembly GCA_032164245.1 of Sternotherus odoratus. Taxonomy (NCBI): domain Eukaryota; kingdom Metazoa; phylum Chordata; order Testudines; family Kinosternidae; genus Sternotherus; species Sternotherus odoratus. The sequence goes on from JAVMKO010000006.1 coordinate 76,801,625, forward strand.
AAGAATGGTGAAATAAATCAAGTCATAAGTTAAAGGAATAGTGACAGATTTTCATAAATGACTTCATTTCAAAATGTTGACATTCAAATCATATTCAAAGAGACTAAGTAGCTTTGAGTAGTCAAGAAAAAGTCACATAAACTCTGCCTTCAGCATAATACTGAAAGCTAAAACCAAAACTGTATTTGATAAATAAAAACACAAGATGAGAACATACACTGCAGAAACAATTCTCCATGGACTAGGGATAAACTAGATGACTTGGTAGGTTTATGACATCCATAATTTTGAAGAGACATATATAAAGGTATTATGACTAATTAGGGCTTTAATAGAATACTATCTCACCTACCTACCTCACCGCCCCCACATCCATTCAAAATTTGTTTGTATCATCATTTTCATGGTCGATTGCTACAACGTCACTCCCTCTGAGTGGCTCCATCTTCTAAGGCATCACATTTAAACTTCTTGTTCTCATGTTTAAAGTCCTTGACAACTTAGCCCCGCCTTACATATCCACTCATATATACTGTTCTGCTGCTTCCAGTTCACTATGCCTGCGTTGACTATCTGTTTGACCACTTCTACAAGTACGTTTACACTTTCTTCCAGGAAGAAAAAAACCCTCCCCCAAATGGTTCCATGAAGCTATCAGTCTGTCCTTTCACAAACTTCTTTGTAGACCAACTTCTGCTGTGATGCCTATAGGAAATTGCCACCGGTTAATGACTGGCAGTAGATTAGATATCTAGGAGCTACCCTAGCCTTTTCCCACACCTACCACATATGTTATAGGAAGAATGACTGGGCAAAAGAGGGGGAGATGCTAAGTAGAGCGCATCATGTTCTCATAGCAGCCATCTAAAGATTACTTGAGGAAATTTCTCCATTATTTAATGCTGCTCCTAGAGACATTAAGTCCTACTCTGCAGCTTCTGCCCTGTTTAGCTGCAGAAGTAGAGCACAAACATAGGCAATCACACTCATGCTGCCAGGGGCACTAGATCAAGAGTATTACATGGGTGTACTCAGATATCCCAAGATCTAAGGGTTTGGCTCCAAGAAGCTTTAATAATAATACTTGGCATATGTGCCATTATCCCCATTTTAGAGATGGGGAAACAGAGAGCATAGAGAGCAAGTGACATACCATAAGTCACACAGCACCTCTGTGGCACAGTTGGGAATGGAACCCATTTCTTCCAAGTCCCAGTAAAGTGCCCCAGCCACTGCCTTCCACCCCCCCTCCAGGGTTCCCCTAATCACTCTCCCTCGGCCATTGCAGCGTGATTTCCATACGAGTCATTCCTGAGCATTCTGAACCTCTATTTTTTCCACTTTTATAGTTTTTTCTGCTGCAAGGAATAACTCAGCCTAAAGACACAAGGATATTTCTGTTTGTGTCCAGCTCACTCCTTCAGTTTTTATACATATGAAACCGAAAGACATGGACAGCTGATTTCAGAAAAACTGAGCTGACCAGAGAGAGGTTTTGACTGTGAACGGAAATAAAGGTAGAATATGGGCACAAATGGTAGGATGCCCTCAAGCCAACAAAAGCACCAATCCTTGTGGGAGGTGGAAGGGGGGGGGGGGAGAGAGAGAGAGAGAGAGAGAGAGAGAGAGAGAGAGAGATCACAGTCTATAGATTTTTATATCAGTCTCTTCCATGTTCAGTTTCTCAATTACTTCTCCATTTGCATACATTTTAGAGAACAGAGTTACCCTAGTCAAGGCTCATGTGTCAAAGCTTTCTAGATCTCATTCAGTCCCCCTTTTTTTGGACTTGTCACCTCTGTATCAAGTACAATATGCATTATTTCACATTTCTCCATAATAAATGTAATTTGCCATATGTCAGCCCAATTACGGAGCTGATCTAAGTCATGATGAGTATTTCTTGCTGCCCATTCTGTGCCCAGTATGCCTCGTCATTTATTATCATCAGCAACTACAGCGAGTTTACTGTTGGTCGTTCTGTCTAGGTCATTTGTTAAAAATAATAATGTAGAAACAGTCCGAATCCAAGTATTAACTCCTATGAAACACTTCCCTTTGATTGTGCAAAGATCCCAGAGGAGAGAGAGGTTTGTTTTCTTTAATCCATTTCTATGTCCTCTCCTCAGCCCCTGTTAGATTAATCTTCAGAAGCAGCCTGTCATATAGATCTTGATCAGAGATTTTCTGAAAACCTCGACAAAATATGCCATGTGCACTGTAATAATCTACTTTATAACTCTGAAGCTCATTAAAGAGGCCGATTAGCATTATTACCTTTTCCAACCCCATTCTGGCAGCCCCAGGTTAGGTTTTTGCTTTTTAATGTAAGCAGTACCCAAAATGAGCAGGACTTCCCAGGAGCTGAGCTCCTTTGCAGCAGGAGCTGAGTACCAGCACTTCTGAATTAGAAAAGGAGATTGCCCGCTGCTCCACTCAAACATGAAAGATTGGGAGAATGGAACTAAAAATGTAAGGAAATCATATCTGAAAAAAGAAATTGCAAACCCAGAGCCATGTTGTCAAGGGGGAGTTTGGCTTACAAATAGATGTCCCTTCTTCTCCCTCTCCCACCTGACTGATTTAAGCTTCTGACTCCACAAAGGCTCTTCGGTACTCTTTTCTGTTTTACCATTTCTCTTGTTCTCTGCTTTCCAAGACAGATCTGCAAGGCAGTGTTAGAGAAACGAGCCCATTCTGAAGACTGACTGTAAGTGCTTCTTCCAAGCCACCTTCTAGGGCAAGATCCATCCACATGTTAAGAAATAAACTCACAATGCTTTCATCTGGCTCAGCGTTTTATAGTTTCTGTTCCACAGTGCAACTCCCCTGGTGACTGTAATAGTGGAGATGCTAGTGTAGACAGGGGTCAGGGGTTTTCACTACTATCCTGTCTAGCTTTGTCTAGTTACATTAGCCCACCTTGTTGCCATCGGTGAGCCTGCACCAGTGATAATACACATGGGTCAGACTGGAAAAAACAAACAATATTCACTAAAGCTCTGCCAACAACTCAAGCTCCACTCACAAGTCTACCCATGACCTTGCCTCTTCTGGCTGCATGGAATGTCCCTCCTTGTGGCCATTCCCTTCTCTCCCCTGTTGCCACTCTCCATCTCATCTCCCTGCCATGTCAGTGGGGGGAGAGGGGGAGGAGAGAGAGAGAGGGGGGGGGGGTGTATGTGTGTGTGTGTGTGTGAGGTGGAGAACATGACCCCCAGGGCACCGTCCCCGCTGTTGGATGAAGTGGCAGCAGCAATAACCATGGAATGGATTAGGAAGGAGAGTCCCAAAGAGCCCTCCCTCCGGTCAGGAAAATCAGCAGCAAGGGGGGAAATACATTAATACTTGCCATTGTCTATCGTTTTGTCCAACCTCTTTCTAATTTCACGCTGGACTGTTGTCTTGTTTTTATTATGTTAGAAGTGTTCCCTAACACACTGCATCCCCTCCATTCTTCAGTTGATCATGGTTTCACTGCATTCCAATTTCTAGGCTCTCCTCAGCGTGATTTATGTTTTCAGTTTTACTGAATTACATTCTTGTTTGATGTTTTGTCAATATTACAGATGAGCATATTTTCTATTTGCAGATTTACATGTACACATATTTTATATGTTACAATCTAGGTTGTCTGCCATCTTATTACTTTATGATAAGTGGTATCTTCTGTAATTGTACCTGAGTTAATTTTTATCCATTCCTTTCATATCCCTTCAAAGGTAGCTCATCTGAAACCGTGAATGATTGTCCTGGCAATTGTTAGTTTGGATTTTTTCATTTTCAGTTCTAGGTTAATTTCATACATAATCATATTATAGTTACTTGCATCTAGAAGCTCTATTAATTTTGATCTATTTTCATTTTCTTACCTATCAATTACAACCCAGTTGGGACATATTACTGACTGGGTCTTTCACATACAGAAGTGAAGCAATACTTTCACAGACAAAGCGTAACAGTACTTCCCTCAGACCACACAATTTAAGAACCTCCCAATTTAAAAAGATAAACCCCCTATTACAGCATACCATGCAAATTATATTATTCATAACATTAAACCTAGTTGTGGTAAAGAAAATTAAATAGGCACTAGAGAATGTATTGTAAAGAATAATCCCATCTTTGCACTGTGATTTGAGTCATTTTCATTGTAAATTTCTTTGATTCATTGGTAACCTACATTTATCAGGCATAATCCTCTAGTGAGACCCTCATGGATTAACCCTTATACTCATTGTTGATTAGTATTGATGTCCATCGGGGTTTGTACAGGTGCAGGGATATCTGCATAGATCAATGATTGGGGCCTCAAATGCTAACAACAGTGTTAAGCCAAACAATTGCTAGCTCAAAATCCTTTATGATTTCACAATAATCTTGTTCCCAAAACTTGTCAATGACATTTTTATTTTTGCTAAAATCCCTAAAGACTTGTAGAACTCAAAGAACTGGACATAAAAAACAGAGATTGAGTTGAGGATTCACAATGATCATGAAGCACCCAATAATCAGGTTCAATGTGAACGGAGAAAAGACTCATCACAAAGATAGATGCAAAGTGGTTGACAGTGAAGCATGGAGATATTTGCTCGCCATCACAAGTAAAAGACAAGCAAACATACAAATGGGTGAACAAGTGAAAAAAATCAATCATTTCCTGGGCATAGTAAAAAAGAGTAGATGGGAATATGCTGACCATTTTGCAGGAGAGGAGATAGAACAACAGCAGGGAGATCAATAGATCAAGGATACATCAAAGGCAGCTCGCAAAACAGATAGGAAAAGGACCTAGAACACTTTGCAGGAGGCTGTATGGGGATATCTACCAAATGCCAGGCTGCTTGGTGATACCTTGGCAGTTGTGTTGATTTTAAATGTGCACTGCATGCACAAACACGGTGTACATGCACTGTCAGTGGTGCAGAGCCTGAGTTTGCATTAAGGAGGACTAGATCAGAAAGTTAATCTTGATTTTCCATGACACTTCTGAAAATGTTTGAGTGATGTTAAATATGATGTGCCATTTTTGACCCATGGAATTTAACTGTATATTATGAGTTTATTTTGGCCAGTCGAACTTCCTGCCCAACACAACCTGCATGTACACAGTAGCAATACTTACAGCTTGCTGCAAACCCACTCTACCGAGGGTGTGAGAGTCAGCCAGTGCAACCCACTAAGTGGGTGAGGTCTCCCAGAAGCAAGTGGGGCTAGGCTAGCTAAGAGATATCCTGATTCAGTGCATCTCTTTGGAAGTCTCTGCCATGGACTCTCCTATGGGCAGAAAATAAACCTTCTCTGAGCAGAGTCCTAAGGGAAGATGGATGGCGGTACCATCATCAGCTATCCTTTGGGGTGGGGTGAATGCCTCCAACAGTAAAACTGCCCCTACAGACACACGAAGGCTGTAAATGTCATTCCCCCTCTTCTCATGATGGTGAATCTGGCCCTTTATATTTGATAGATTTTATTTTATCCCTTATTTATTTAAAAAATAATATTTCAATATAAAGTATTAATAGCATAATCTTTTTTCCTGATGATTCATTAGGGTGTGTGTTAATACCTGGTTTTGATTATGAAAGTGATCATATAAAACAATGCAGTGTTGAGAAATAACTGCACAGATGTAATGTCATCAGCAGAATTTTCCACTAGGATTGTGGAGCCAAGTGATAAAACAACAGAATTTCAAACTACGGTATTACTTTCAGTTCCCGCGCAGCTCATATATAGAAAAGAGCAGTGCTCTGATGTACAGAGGGCCTGTGGACCAGTGCTCAGCTCTCAAAACGGGGGCCAGATTTTCAAAGCATTAGGTGCTGAATACTTTTGAAAATCTGGCCCTCTAAGTCTTCATTTTCCAAAGTGGTCTTGTGTAATTTACTGATGTAAAAGTAATACTTGGAGACAATAAAAACCGCGACTACTCTGTAACAATCTCAGTTTGGGAACCAACTACCTAAAGGCATCCCATGTGCAGCACTTGCCAGTACCATATGCATTAAATAAAGGAAAGTGCTACGTAGATCAAATGCAGGCTCACCTGCCAGGCAGCATATGTTTTGCTGCTGTCAAACCCAGGGGCTTTGTACAGAATCGAGACAGATGCTTATCTAACCTTCTGCACCATTCTAAGAGATCACATCAGAGTCCACGTACTTAGAGTACTCTATTGTGAAATAAAGTAACATTTTTACAGAAGGTTGCTAGCAATCAAGACTATCTGATGTACAGTAGTTTTGCTTTCATACTAGCTACTCAAAGCTATATTACATTTTCTTAAAGTGACACCTTGGAATTCCCTTCACACATCCCAACCTTGAGATACATGAGGCTCAGTGAATTGTAAACTTTCACAACAGATTTACATGTTATAGGTTTTAATACCCTCTCCATTCTTAAATGTATTAAGGAGGACAGGATTTAGCTGCATTTGACAGAGATTATTCTAGACGTGGCCTATTTTTCAGACTAGTCATTTGTTGTACTTGATAATTATCTATATGTCCTTTTAAATTGATTTTTCTTTTTGAGCCTACTCTAGTTATTCTGCCAAAATATTAACTTAATAAGTTTCACAATAATATGTTTGTATTTACTCCGCTGCTTGACATGTTTGAGAATTTGTTCCTTCCCATACACACGCTGAACAATGAATCAAGTGTATAAACGTGGTTCTCTCTGGGCATCTCGCAATCTAACGCCTGGATTTGAACAGTCATCTTTCAGACACGATGGGCCTATTTTCAGAAAAATTAGGGGCACAAATGTGCATACAACTGCACAGCTGGTGTGAGCATGCAATGTCCATGACTGCACATGTAAGTACCATGCAATCATGCTATTGAATGCAAAAGTTAGACACTGTTACACAAGCATTTTTGCACGTACAATTGCACCCTTGGCTTTTTTAAAAAACAGACTTTTTTTTTTATCATGTTTATATGTTTGGGTAGGACCAAATTCAGGGTGGCTGGTATTTATGTCTACATACAGGCCAAAAATGCTAAATCCAGAGGAGAAAATGCACAATCCAAGCATTTAATCCAATTCTGGTTTAGGGGTTCATCTACAAGCTTTCTGCAGGTGCTCTAGAAATGGAGGCAGGTACAGGTGTTCTGAGGATGGGCAAAGACATCTGGGGCTATGGTCCAATGATTTACTTGCTGGCTATGAGCCCACGCAATCCTGTCCCACACAGGTGTTTTCCGCCTCTGCCAAAAATAGCTTCACATGGATGTGCCTATCCAATGTATGGGTGCACAATGCAGCACTATAGGTGGGAGGATACTCCTGGCCTCAACACTGTTATTAACAGAACACACACACCTGAAGAGTTTCCGGAAATATGCACAAAGTGCAGAGAAGTTCCATCAGCCAGTTAGACACACTATTCAAATAATATTATGGGCCGGGATCCTCAGGCCCTGCTGAGATCCCAGTGTGCCTTCGTAGTGGCACAAAGGTTAAACAAGACTTAAAAGGGCTCATAGTGGTGGGATTCCCTGGCACACCAGGCATAAACCCGGCTTAACCAGCTTTACAGTACCTGCTCCTTGCTTAGGGAGCCCTGTAGCTGCTCCAAGTTATACTGGGGGCCTTTTCAGCCCCCCCCAGATCAGTAGAATTGAAAAATAACTGAAAGGCTTTTCTCTCCTCTCTTCCCCAATGAGCCAGTCTGGCTCTACCATTTTATGACAGGCATACCAAGATGATAGCTAAAAAGAACAGTAAGGAAGGCAGCAGCTTTGCAATAGTTTGGAAACAATCCCCCGAGATTCACTGAAAATATCCCTGTGATCTTGAAAAGTAATAATCCTTCAAAGCAATCAATAGCCTCCTTTCCATCACAATGGAGTCTCCGAACCATTTTACATACTCCATGCTCCAGTCACTCACTCAGGTCCTTTATGTCGATTAAATTTCTATTGCTACTACAGTGGCAATAGGGTGTCATTTTTCAAAGGAAGCATGGGATGGAATGGAGCTGAAGTAATCTGCAGTTCAGCATCACAACGAGAGGAGCAGAGGGGACAATTGGGTAAATAGCTGCTTGAGATCTTGTTTTGACCAGTTTCTGTGCAAAACAGATAACTTTTTCCTCACTGCTGCATATGCTGCATGTACTAAAACTCTGATGTTGCTTATATGGCAGCGTGAATATTCCACAATTACTTCCACTGTAATCCAGCCTGGAATTGCCATCTGTCTTTTATAAAAATGAGAGGATGGCATGCGGAAACAACATGAAATTATTATTACTTTAGCACGTTCCGGGTCAGATTCATCTCTGCATTAGGGCAGGTCCTAAAGCTAAAATTGCAAGCCACTCCAGGGATCTTTGATAGCTGAGGAGTTGCTTTGGAGAGGTAGCCAGGGAAAGGAGCACAGTGGAGCCTCCCTATATGCTGGCATTCTGTGGCTGCCCCTTGCGGGGATGGTGGGGTAACACCAACTACAAGTTAGTGTTACCTAAAGACAAGTATACCTTGTGCCATGTGACGGCCCCAACATGATGGAAGCAAGGAACTTAAAAGGTGGTGTAAAACCTCTCTTACACCCTTCTGAATTCCACTGAGCACCCCTTCACCAGACGTGAATACTGCAGCCAATGCATGCCATTCCCAATGGAGTGTTCAGGTCTATTTCTAGCCACTTGAAGTGTGACTGAAACCATCAGTTCACCTCACAGAGGTCATCAAGTAGCCAGCAGACACTACAAATTTGGAGCTGCTGTGGATTGAAAATAGACTTCAAATTCCAACACAGAAACAAAAGTCTTAATAATCCCACTAATGTTTCCTCAAGCCTTACAGTCACCCACAACATCAGGTCTCAAAGCAAGTGAATGCAACATAACATCAAGTCAATGCAAAGCTAAGATGCAGGGTCTCACTTTGGCTAATTGCAATTTCCTGAAATATTTAATCTTGGAGATGTAAGGAAAATGCAGAGTTTAAAGGTCATGCTAAGAAACGAAAATGTATTAATTATATGGAATGATAAAGAATCAAAGACAGATGGGTAACGAAGTGTCCAACATAATCAGACGAACAACTAAAATGTCTGCAGGTATCCTGCCTTGTATCAAATAAATGTGGAATAATTGTTTAGCATCCAAACTGAATCAACTATTTCCTCAGCATCCACACTATTTGCAAGAGTCTTATAAAGAGGTCCACACAAAAACATGAGAGGGAAAGGAAGAAAGAGAGGAATGATAAAGATGTGAAGAATGGACATTTTCTCTCTGTCTCCTCCAACTCAAGTCATTGGCATGTACTATATTCTAAACATGGAGCAACATGGAGAGAGAAAATTGTCCATGTCTGCTGGCATTAATTTTCCTCCACCTCAGACGCTGAGTCAATGCTTTTACTCTCACTATCAAAAAGGATGCTATTTCTGAAACCTTATTTTCAGATGGGATCTATATTGCCTAAGCTAGATGGACAGAGATGGTGAGACTTTTTCTAAATTCTATAGCACTTGTTGGTTTACAGCTAAAGTTCTTGCTTTTTGGTCTGTTCTCAGTTTATTCAGTGGAAGATGCAGAACTGGAAGACGGGACAGTGAGATTATGCTGTTGTTCCAATCTTCTCATCTTCCTGTTTCTGACTCCCTCCCCTTCAGCTCACCTAAGAAGCTACTGCCACAACGAATACATCACCTTCGAGTCCCTTCACTGGCTTCCCACACTTTCTCCATGTATTCAAACTTCTCATCCTTTCTTTTAAAGCACTGGCAAACACCATCTCTCACTACAGCTCTTCTAATTTCCTTCTACTTATGCGGATTTGAGACCTCCTTCCTGAACACTCAATTGGTACCCTTCTATTCTTGTCTTCAGAGCTTCTTTAACTTGCCACCCCTGCCCCTGAGACATCCTCCACTTCCTTGCTCACCGAGTGACCTCTCTCTCCATTTAAATCAAGTTAACTGGACACCTGGATTTTACCAGACACAGCCCACTGTCCCAGAAAATTTCTTCAGCCAAATACAGATAATTCCTGTCAAGAATATGAATAATCAGTATAGTTTGAAGGTGTTCAGAGCTGTGGCTGGGCACATACATGCTAAAAGGAGTGGATCAGTGACGACCTCCAGGCCCCAATCCATGCCAACCTTCTAAGACTCCACGGCACAGAGCTCTTGCGAAGTGCACTATGAAGGTTTTGGAGGAGTGAGAATTAATATGGTACACTACTTTCCCTGAACTGACCAAAGCTTGTCTAGCATATGCATATTCTGTAGTCGCAAAAACCATCCCATATTTGGCCTATACAGAAAGCCACCTTTCATCCTCAGTGTGCTAAGTGTATTTCATGCATATCCAGCCCAGCAGATCTTATTGCAATTTTAACAGTTACCACCAATCTATTTTACATGGAGCACAAAGAATGTATCTTCTCTTTTCTTCAGGATCTTTTACTGAGCACATTGCCATACTATCTCAGTACCTTCATCAGTTAAGCATCTCAGCTCACAAGTCACTTTCCAGACATAAGCATTCCCTCCAATTTTGTCCTCCCATGCAATTGTCTAGGGCACAATGTTTCTATCTTATTGATCCTTGTGCTTAGATTCCATTTTGCTCTGGAGTTTTCTACCACAAACATATTCTCAGATATGGCTGTGGGAATGGCTTGCAGATCCTCACTCCCTCTTCAGAAAAGTCAGGGCTCAAGCTCCTCCAGTGATCAGCCACAGGAGGTTGTTGGATGCAGGAAGCTGTATTACGATATTTATGGAGCAAATATATATTTACAAACACAGGTTATCAGTCAGCTCCCTATAGGCTCCACATCAAGCATGTGGGGAATGAACTTGTACTCCTGAAATGGTTCTTGTTTCAGCAGGTTTTGGATGGAAGAATTTGCACAACTTAGGCATTATCCTGAACTTCCCTGTTTTTGACTCAAGCATGCCCCTTTTTTGAGGTCTGTCATCTGAAGACAAGCCGATCTAGACCTAAGCACATTTCGGAGTCTGGACAAATCTTAAAGAGCATCATTTAAGCCCTTCATTCAGCATCACACTTCACTTAAGTGACTTTTCAGAGCTCAGCATGTATGGAACTGACTGGAGGATTTTCTCCTTACTTAGATATAATCTTCCTTTTTGTGACACCAACTAGACTTGAAATGCTGCAAACATGCTGACAGAAGAGATACCAGTGAACAGTTTTTCAAAGTTGTAGGTCCAGAGGTGTTTTTTCAGCACAGGAACAGCTAAGGGACATTTAAAACACGATGGAAAAATTCCAGAGGACATAGAAGATTTCATGGTGTTTGAGGGAATCTCTAACATGAAAGGTAACATATTTTGGTGTGGGCTGGAGGGGACAGGATCTGATGGACAGGTTGTCATCCCTATAGAAGTAATAAGGGTGGCAATCTGCACCACTGGAACATGGGGAAAGGAATGAAATGAGAAAGGTAAATGAAGCGGAGTATTGCAGCAGGCAGAGGCCCCAACATCAGACATACAGTAGCACTATGGAGTCTCATAAGAGCCCCTGAGTTTTACACTGAAGAGAAGTGACAAAATCATCAGGAGAGAAATGAGAATGACCAGCAGAAGCCTGAGGAGGAACAGCGTGAGAAGGGAGTCAAAAATACTAAAGAGCTGCCTGAGGTTAGTGATATTGGACTACAAATTATAAAGCGAAACATACAAAACTGCCTTGAAGGTAAACTGTGATGCTTGGGTAAGAGAAAAGGGGGAGGGGGAAGAGATCTTTATGGACCCCAATCACAACCAAAACTTAAGGTATGCGCAGGCTTAAACAACACAATTACATTGTGAAGCCAAGCATTAGAAAAGCAGCTCCTAGGTTTACTTGCCAATGACTGTGTTTGTGATTGTGCCTGTCCCCTGACCCAGTGCTGTTTGAGACAGCTGTGATATTTTCAGCTGTTGCAGAACAAGCAAGAAATCTTAAAATCAGGCCTTGGCAGAATAATTAAAAAATATATATATACTGATTTTCCAAGTATTTTGTTTTAAAATGTAATCAATTTATATATACGTACACACACACACACACACAAATGCACAGCTGTTGATCTGGGATCTTAAAAAGTTGTTTTAATTTGGAGAGGGGGGTGAGTAAAGCTTTTCACTAGAGTTGGACACAAATTGTAACCATTTATACAAACTACACCAAACATTGAAATGCTACAGGCTTTGGGTCAAATGGAATCTGGATCTGAACCTCACTGCTTCTTGGTCTGCAAAACAAAATTCCACCTGAGATTTTACAAAACCTAACATACTGGGGTTTGCCCACCTCTTAACTGTATTTGTGAAGAAGTCATTTCATTATCAAATAAAGGGTTTCCAGGAATGCTATTTTCTGGAGAAATATGGGCACAATACCACAATCCTTGCATTTATGTAACTGAAGTCAGTGCGGGTCTTGTCTGGCTCAGCATTGCAGAATAGGCTAGTGATACTCAGCAGCCAGTTTGTTCAGTTTTGTATTCTCTATGGTTATGTGTTGGAATTCATCTGGCTTCTCATTTGAATCATGTACCCACTTAGCTTTGTTACATCTTTAATTATGACCTTTTGGTTCGAAATGAATAAGTGGTATAATTTTACTTTAAGAAATATGCCAGGACTCAGCTACTAACATCTTTAGATTTCATAGAAATTGCAGGGATCATAGAAATTTAAATTTGATAATTACCTCAATATTTCAAGTCAGATAATCGCTATATAAAAAAATTATGGGTTGTTGTTTTTCCAAATTCACTTTGCCTGGTTATTGTAGGTTACAGTAGGTTATACTGTGTGATGTTACACAAGATGGAGAAGTACAATGTATCTTTATGCAAGATTATTCTAGATGACATGCTATTAATTGATGGCAGGTAGTGCCTACAGCCTTGGAGAGGCACCTCTTTTCACCTTAGTACAAATACGTAAAATATCGGAATCCACATTTTCCCATTAAAGAATGCCCAGATCTGTTTTTTAATTCTGTTTAGAAGCTGAAAGCCTATTTTCCAGTGAACTGTTAAGTCTCTTCCCTGATGGTACTAGCAAAGGTGCAAGGATTATGTAGGCACACTACAAAGGTCACAAGCAATTACCATATCCTTTGCATACTTCTTGCATTAAACCTTCAATAACTCATCCCTGTATCATTCATGTGTAGTTTATTTTGTTATCATAAGTTATTTCCCCTTAGTTTATATTTTATCATACACGCCAGCACATCTATGGTCATTTAATCAATGGGACAGTACCTGCGGAGGTTTCTTTTCTCAATTTAAAAAGAGAAGATAATTGGAGTTCAAAAGAAGAATTTTTAATATCACCAGATCGCTCAGTGGACATTTTCTCAAAATGCCAATACTGTTTTTTTGTATTAAAAACAAAGAAAAAAATAACTTGGCGTGATTTCTATCATGTTGATCCTTTTGGGTTCTCAAATGTTATGATCCATGGAAAGTCTGGATTCATGCTTACTTCTACTCTTCATTAAGTCAGTTGTAGTTGAATTGCTGGTAAAGCAGGCTGCTGATACAGTAGGTGGGCATGCTGAATAAAATACGTATCACAGCTGTACCTGCACTTGTCAGAGAGCCAGCCTGCTTTTCGCCAGTCTGTTCTCCACTGCTTCCTGGTCATAACCCATCTGTTTCTGAATTCATAAAATGCTGAAGAACACAAATATCTGAACCTATTATAGGTAATATGCTTCAATTAAATTCTGATTGTGGAGCTGTGCTTAACAGAGAAACATTGGTAATGTATCTCTTTCAAATCTGTCCATAAAATACACCAATCCATAGATATTTCTGTAGCATTTAGAGACTTTTCCACACAGAAGTTTCTACATATGATAAACTTCTCCAATATACTTCCAGTTGCAAAGGAAAACCAAGCCAAACCACAAACACACCCAACAGAGTAAGGCAGGTTACTAAAACAGATTAGACATGAAATTGCATACCCTGCGAGATACCAAAAAGTAGGCAGATTTAAATGTAAAATAAATCTGACACTTACTGGTAAGTAAAAGAGTACTTTACTTTTCAATTTGATCAGCTGATAACACATACAAAAACAATGTAGCTAATAAAAGTTTATCTTGTGCCTGTACTTTTTCCAGTGGAGGTGAAATGCTCAAATTTGCAAGGTCAGTTTCATAAGATATAAGAACTAGAGAAACTCAGCAGGCCACCAATAACTGATTTAATAGGAACAGACTTTAAATAGGAAAAGTAGGTGAGGGATATATCCCCAGGATATTTGCTGAGAATACCTACAGTACCTATGATTAAACTATCTGTCCTCTGGATGTCATCAGTGCTCTTTTTATATGCTGTTGGTTGAAAGTGCATTTATGTAGAAGATAACTGCAATCCTAAGGAAGCTAGTTTTGGTGCATTATATTTGGTAGTTCAGTGAATCTCTAATTAGAATGTAATACACAAGAGTGTGGTCAGGTCATTACTATCTGTAATGCATGTTGAATCATGCTCTATAATATAGGGGACCCCTGCACGGATTTCATTTGACATGAATTCACATCTCTGCTTCAAGATGCACTTTATGGTTCTTCACAGCTGAGATACCTTTGCCAATCAGCAATGGCATTTGCAGTATTTGCAAAAATCTTCTTTATGTTAAACCAGAATTTAAAATTTCAAAATAAAGGTGGTTGATTTTTAGGGGTAGAAACATTTCAAAGCACCCAGAACATGGCAAAAGAAGAAGGTGGGTTAGAAGAAAAAGGGAAGTTCAGAACGTGGTGATACCTATTTCAGCACAACTAGACCAAACCCAAGAAATCTGATTGATTTCTACAAAAGATGAATAAGAAAATAGGCAAAGTTGTGGCAGCTGCAGTAATTTACCAATATTTCTACAAGATCTTTGATAATTTGTTACTGAAAAAGGTTCTAGATAAAAATGAACCCTGAAATCTGAGCTAACTCAGCTCCTAAATTTTGTGGTTACCAAACATTGAAATCAAATCTTAGAAACAGACCCCACCCCTCTGTTTTTTGGATCTCGATTACTTCCAAAACCAGCAGGGTCCTGTTCTCCAGGTGCAGGTGGGCCTGTTGGCAGCTGGTATAAATTACAGATGGCACCGGTCCCCAGATGGCCCTAGGATCAGGAGAATGACCTAAAGCCACTGTTGTACTCCCTCTCCTTAGCTGTGCCAAATGGCCCCCAGCTGCTGCCCAAGATCTGGTCCTGAGTCCTCACACTGGAAGTGCCTCCAATAATGTTATCTTGGAGCAGCCCAGCTATCACTAAAAGAATGCTCAGAAGCACCATTTTCACATCCACTCTAATACAATCCCTAGTTTAATGTGGAGACAAGTGAATGTATAAATAACTCTACTGAGCCAAATGACTGAAGCTTTTTTTTTTTTAAAAAAAGAAGGGATTATTATTGGTATTAGAGTAGTGCCTACAGGCTCACTCAAAGATTGGGACCCCACTATACATGAGGATTTAAAAACACAGAGGAAGAGATACTGTCCCTGATCCATGCCCCAAACACAATAAATAAGATATTTAGTGCTGATATACCACATTTCCTTAATAGAGCTCCAAGGACTTCACAAAGGTGGTCATTATCACTATTCCTTTTCTACAGATGGGAAAACTGAGGTACAGAGAGGTGAAGTATCTTGCCCAAAGCTGCCCGGCAGGACAGTGATAGAACTGGGAGTCTCCTGAGCCCCAGTCCAGTACATTATCCACTAGAGCACAGCACTTTTGGACTTGTACAGCTGGCTGGCTCCTTAGTTATGAAAATCAACCTGTCTGAAAGTGTTCCTAGTTTAACTTTGCATAGGGATTAAAGTCAGGAGATCTGGGTTCTTCCTCCCCTTCCCCCCCCCACACCTCCTATATAACCCTTAGCCCAGTGGTTAGGGCACTGATGTGGAGAGCCAGGTTCAATTCCTCCCTGTGCCCAATGTGGCAAAGGGATTTGAATTTGGGTTCCCTATGTCTGAGGTGACTATGCTAACCACTGGGCCATTCTCTTGCTCTCTGGCCCACTGCATATTTAATTAGCTCTACCCAGCAGAACAGTTTCAACAGGGGAAACAGAGAGACCTACACTGCAATATCCCATAATGCCCTCGTTAGGGCACTTGCCTGACAGGTGGGAAACCCAATGCCGAGCGCTGCAATGCCTAAGTCCCTTCGTGGATCTAGCCCTTGGCCCCTCCATTCCCCTTTACTTGAACACTAGGGATAAAAATACTTGCCACCTTTTGGAGATGCTGTGGGAGCAGGTAAAGCACTTTGAACTCCTCCCATGGAAAGTGCTCTGGAAGAATATAGTAGTAGTATTAACAATTTTATATTAGAATTGCAAGCCACGGTTTTTAGATTTCCTCTGAAATTATGAGAACATTGCTAGAAATTAACGCTGAGATGCTTCCCCATTTCCGCGCTGGTATTTTGTCTTGCATGTAAATGTGTATGCTTTCATGCCTCAGCTACACCAACCCTACTCCTCTCCTGTTTCTATTTATTTTAGAAGCAATATATGTTTACAAAATCTGTTGAAAAATGTTAATGATCAGTTCACAGAATACTAATGTGGATTCAAATTACTTTCACATGAATCAAGACAAATTAAAAAATGCTGTTTGATCGTTAACTGCTTCAAATTTGTGTCACGAGAATTCCTGTATTTCGGAATATAGATTTTTAAAAGGACAGTATCCCATTAGGCAACTGAGCTGATTGCAAAAGTTTGGGGTGATGACAGATTATAGTTAGGGATGGATTCTCCCTCGCCTTAGTACAGGTGAGGGAGGTGGAAGATGACTTGTATCCCGATTTTAACCCCTATACAACAGCCAGAATTACTTGCAGTCCCTACCGCCCGGGAGCCCAGAGACTGCTCCCTCTGTGCACACCCAACAGGAGAGGGGATGTAAGAGTAGCCAGGGGGGTCATTAACAGGGGTATAACTTTTGTTAACAATGACCCACGTAATTTTTTTTTTAATTTGCACAAATTCTTTTAAAAATGCACCTACCTATTCCTGAGATGGCTTGAAACACCCCCCCTAAAGTGCGGCAGTACTGTTCAATAGAACCCACTGTCACAAATCAAGCCATCCGGAATCTCAGATCTCCCTCCTCCTCCAGCAACCCAGCCTTCCAGTAAGCCCCATCCCCCCATTTCCAAATGCCTGAGTAAAGAGAGAAGTTTTGCAGCGCACCCTGAAGGTGGTTAGAGTCTAGCTGACAAAGGAGGGGTGTAGTGGCGTGATGACTCACCCCTGTGGCGCCTCCTGCTGGCCTTCTAGGGAATTAGCTCTCCAGCTCTGGAGTGCCCTCTGCAGGCTGGTACCTCGTTGTCTGCTGGCTCCGTGTCCCTCCTGGACCTCAGTGCCTCTTTATCTGGGGTGCTGCCCCCTGGCAATACCCCCACACTCTGCCTCTGGGTCTCCCCTCCCTGGGGGACCCCCAACCCTCTAATCCCCACCTTGCCTCAGTCTGGGCTACTGCCAGTCATCATCAAGCCCCTGCTCCCTGGGGCAGACTGCAGTGTAAGCCAGTCATCATGGGCAAGGGGGTTTGGACCTGCTGCCTTTCCCTGCAGCCCAGTTCCTTTTCAGGCCTGCAGCCCGGGGAATTGCTAGGCTGGAGCTCCCCAGCTCTCTTGCCTATTCCCCCAGCGCTGTTCCACCTCCAGTATCCTGTCCCACAGGCAGCCAGGCTCTGTTCCTTCCCAGTCTGGAGAGAGACTGTCTGCTTCTGGCCCACAACCCTCTTACAAGAGCCAGCTGTAGCCGGATTGGGGCGTGGCCCACCTGGGGCTGCTTCCCCAATCAGCCCAGGCTTGCTGTTTTCCCCAGCCACAACCCTCTGCAGGGCTGTTTTAACCCCTTTTTTTTACTGGAGTGTGGCAGCCGCCCCACTACAAGGGGACATGAATTCCAAACCCAGGAGACCCTCCCCAATGCTGTGTTTACCTTGTATATCAAGGGGGCTCCAGTTGGAAGACCTCTTTTGATCCCGTCCATGGTAAAAGGGAATTGGGAAGCAGGCAGAATGAAATAGTCCAGAAAATAAATAGCTCTCTCTTGCCAGCACTCCTGCACATACACTATATTGCATGGGGCTTGTCTGCCCAGCCCCACAGTTCAAACTACAGGGAGGTGATTTGCAGAGCACTCTAAAGTGTGGTGCTCTACTTGCCCTGTGTAGACTCTGCTGTTGCAAATGACATGGTAACATAGTTCCTATTAACATAGTCCTTGTGTGCTATGTAGACAAACCCATACTCTCAGAAACAAACTAGAGCTCTGGCAAAAATGGAGCTACTGAAACTTCCAGAACCCGCAACCTAGAAAGGAAGCTACCAGAAAACTGTAGGAGGAGCCTGCAACATTTCCCAATGCTTCTCTTAATTCATTTACAAACGAGCTTCTGAACAGATTGCATTTGAGACCGCAAATCAACAAATGAACAAAAAAAATAAATTTCAACAGAAACGAACTGAGTGCAGCAGAATCACAGCAAGTGCATACAAAAATAGTGACTGTCCAATGACAAAATGGAAAACTTAGCTTGTTTCAAATGGAACGCACAAAATAAGCATGTCACACTATCACTTGTGTATAAGGACAGATACCACTCCGAATCTGAAATAATGGAACAGGAAGGCCTACATGTGCTTGGATTGAATGGCAGTCTGGAAATACAGAAGATCAAATGCATGTATAACTTGTCCACTGAACAGGATGAAAAAAATATTCCTAAAGAAATTTGATGCAGTATTTAATGAACTGGAAACTGTTAGTAATACAATGCATCATACTGAAATATCTCCACACATGCAACCAAAAAGTACACCATGCAACATCTCATTAGCACTGAAAGATAAAGTAAAAGCTAATCCTGAGGCATGGTAAATTAGATGCTACTGAGGAAATCCAGATACCAAGTGACTGAGTTAATAAGATGGTCACCATAATAAAACAAAGAAGTTAAGGATTTGTATAGATCTAAAAAGATTTGAATAAAGTACTGAAGAATTCAGGTCTACACTTCAAAATGCAAGAGTATTTTCAGTTTTGGAACTAAATCTTTGGTTTTGGCAGCTCCGACTGGATAGAAAAAGAGCAAAACTCCACACCTTCAACTTCCTGCTTGGTACATCTACATATAAGCATCTTCCTTCCCTTCAGGACCACCTCAGCGATACCAAAGTTGTCCCACATCTTTGAGGATTTGAATAAGGTGTAAGAAATAATAAACCCTACAGTGAGACTTATGAGAGAAGGATTTTCTGCAATGTGTCAAAGAAAAGAAACTTAAATTGAATAGGCACAAATGTCAGATGGGACTGAAAGAGATTAGGAGACCTATTCAGTGACAAATGTATCTGATCAGAACTAAGACACTTGGAGACTATTGTACAAACAGAAAGATCCTCAAACCAGGAGGCCTCAAAGAGATTCATGGGCTTGTGACTCATCCTTGGTTTATCGCAAATTAAATGCTCCATTCATAATGTTGCTTGAGTACAGTACAGAATGCTACATGGATAAAAACAACAACAAAACCTTTTGACAATTAGAGAAACCTGTCACAGAAGCACCAGTACTGAAGTACTTTGAAGTTAATAAAGAGCGTAAGATCTGTCAATTTAAACTCACATCGATTGGTGGCTGTCATTCTGCAAGATGATCTCCCACTGGATATGCTTGAAAAGCACTGACAAATATAACAGAACTGTGCTCTGGTAGAGAAAGAAATGCTGGCAGTTGTTTTTGGTTGTGAGTTTTATGTGTGTGTTTATGAGCAGAAATCAGTTCAGATGAAAACAGGCCATAAACTGCTGGAAGCCACATTACAGAAACCAATGTGCAAAATACTGCCTAGATTTCAGAAAATCATGAGGATTGTAAAGGTACTTGTAAAATGTACAGTACATGTCAAACAATAGGATTCCTTCAGCAGATGTGCTCTCAAAAGCACCTACATACTAAGTTTTGTGACAAGATATGTGATTAATGGACATGAAATTTGGGAACATATATATATTGGGCCAGTCTCAGTCACATGGGGTATACAGGGCTAATCAGTTCAGGGCTGGATTTTTACTTCAGGCATAGCCCTGGGCAAGGTGTTTTGCATAAACAGCACAACCCCGAGTGTAACCATGGAAGGCACTAGTACTCAGAGACATCCCTTGAGTCATGATGTCTCGGCTTCCTCTTTTCTCCAGGTGTGTGTGTGTGTGGGGGGGGGGGAGTGAAGGTAATCATTTGTTACTGGCCTATACCATCAGCAAACTAGGATACCCATATGGCTGCTCAAAGAACTGGCCAGCAAGTTGTTAGCTAGTGCTAAGACTCTGCTCATTGCTCACTCCTTCTCTACCCATTCACTTCAGGACAGGAGTACATGGCAGTCCAGTGGACTCTGACAGCTATTCACTGGACCTGAATAGCCCACAATAGGATGTAAAAAGGATTCTTACTGTCCATCAGTCCTTGCATAGTCCAGGTAAGAATCTAGCCTTTGCAAGCAGCTGTTTTCACTCTTGGTTTAATTTGCTATGAAAATATAATGTAGTATATGTATTTTATGCTTTGAAATTAACATCTACCTAGGAAACAATCGACTGGAATGAAATCCCTAACCTACTCTATTTCATTTAGGACAATTTTATCTAACTAATTTTTAACAAATCTAAAACACTGCCCAGATCTACTCTGGCTGTGAGGAACTGGTAATCAAGTCAAGCACCATTGACTATGAGAATAGTGAACTGTAGAAAATGACTTCTCAGCACTATGTAGTGTCACAGCACAATTTAAATAACATGTTCATTATTCAGGATCTCATAATTCATGTATACAGAAATTGATACAGGGAGCTAAAATAGGCTTTGGAGCTTTTAACAGTTAAATAAATAAATCTCCTATATATATCATTACCACTCCGACTGCACATTTAAACATTCTCTAAGTATCTGATCTGTTATCATAAAAGTCCTTCCAAAATTAAATTCATTGGAATAATATTAAGTGCTAATTGAGAATGAGAGATGCATATTTGGTGGCTAAAGTTACTGCATTTACACACCGAGACACCTCTTAAATGAACAAAGAGAAGGTTTGAGAGAAACAGTTCTGTCTGGGTAGGAATATCATATATTATCATTATGCTGATGTACAACTGGATTCTTATAACTGTTATAACCTAGATCATATTTAATTACACACATTGTTCTCTACATTTCACAAAAAGGGGGTAAGGATTTGTTTTTGTGGAGAGGGGAATTTACTGCAAAAAGGTGATTATCTTGACTAGCATGTATACGTAAAAATAAAATTGTTGTACTCCGATTCTCGCTCACATTTCTGGTGGGAGTACGTTTGAAACTTTGTATTGCTTGGTTTTTCTATCAGAACTTGAAAGCTTGATTTCAGCTAATCAAATATATCTCTCTCATATGTGTGTGAGTTTTATTAAATATACAACCGAGCCAAACTTCTTGTGTTATTCATAAGAGGAAATTTGCTAGTCTACTAATTGTTTGATCATTTGTGAAATGGCAATGAGCTTGGTACAATTTTCTAGGTTTAACAGCATATCAAGAACTCTTCAAATAAGTTTTGCCAGTAACGGTCCACAAAACCAAATGTTCATAAAGCTTTACAGAATTTCATTTCGGTACTTGATGCCTGGCAGTTTGAGCCACATCAGCTGATTGGAGTCACATGGCGCATGCTTGCTTCAGCTGAATCTATGCCACGTTCGCAAGTAGTTCAGCAGATGCTACTGTCACTCATGTCCAGAGAAAAGCCTGGGTCTTTTGTGGATTCCCAGGAGCTACTGCAAAGAGTTATTTTTCTTCATTTGTG
The DNA here is from genome assembly GCA_032164245.1 of Sternotherus odoratus. Classification (NCBI taxonomy): domain Eukaryota; kingdom Metazoa; phylum Chordata; order Testudines; family Kinosternidae; genus Sternotherus; species Sternotherus odoratus. The sequence goes on from JAVMKO010000006.1 coordinate 76,823,511, forward strand.
AGTAATCCAAAGGGAATACTATTCTAATCTCCCTGACACTCAGACCCAAGCTCCCCAGTGCTTGATGTTTCTATTATATTTGTGTGCTTGTTAAGAACATTTCTATTTACCCCACAAAGTCACTGTCAGAAAGAAGGAGCAGTTTCCCCCACACAGGGCACACGACTCCTCTCTGTTATTGGCCCACTAGGTGGCAGAGAATACAGAATCCCAAGGTGCTCATCTATCCTTGATATACCTGCTCACCTATCTCCCACAGAGTTTTCAGTTTGCCACTGTGAAATAAACCGCACCACGGTTGAGTGTATTCTCCCAGGCTTCTCTCACCTGTCATCTTCCTCTTTTGCTTGTGCTTTTCCTCCTCCTATCTCATCTCAAACCTTTCCCTTCATCTCCCAACCCTACCAATGACTATCTAAGGTGGCTGCTACGCTGCTTCTGTCTGAACAAATTCATTGAGTAACTTCCTCCATTACACTGGCAAACCAGGTGTAAGCCCATGCTAATGTCCCTTGCTTCACTTGAATACTGATGAATATCCAGAATCCACCTGGTTCATCTCTGTGTTAGTATTGTTAAAATAGGCATTAGTATTTAGACTTCATTGAATGCTTGTAAATTGCTTCGTACATTAATCTCACTTATAACATCTTTCCTCCATCACACCCCATGTAGGAATGTCTTTCTTGTACTGAATCAGAGAGGTAGCCATGTTAGTCTGGAATAGCAGAGGTAACAAAGTCCTGTGGCACCTTAAAGACTTAGTCTTTAAGGTGCCACAGGACTTTGTTATTTCTTGTACTGGTTTACAAGATCACTTCTTCCTCCATGCTCAAATTCCTCCTGAAGGTCCATTCATACCATGACACCTACAAGAAACTAACCAGTTGGCTTTGGTAAGCGTGTGGGATGATAGAGTATGCTATATATCCTATAAGAACACATGAAAACATTGTAAGGGTCAGATGCTTACCCACTGTAAATTGGCACAGCTTCACTGATGTCAATGGAGCTGTAATGATTTATACCAGCCCTAGAGAATCTCATCTTTCAAGAGAAAGAGAAAGGAAAAATAGGTGTAAATGACTACACAAGGCACAAGCGGTAGAGAATAAGGTCCATCAATATCATGGTGCTAGTGACCTTGAGACCGTTCAAGTGACTTGTCTTCTGGGTGTGAAGATGATGGATCTCACAAGGTACCTAGACAAACATCCAGTGAGTATTACAGCAAGCCCAGGGTTGTGGTACCAAAAAATGCAGAGCAATAAGAGAGAAAGGTCCTGGAAACTAAATGTAGATGACTAGGAAAAAGGGATTAAGTGAAGAGCCTTCACTGTAGCTTTCTCTGAAATGCTTTCATTTCTATATTCAGGACCATCAAGAGGCTCCAATCAGGATTAGTGCTCCCACTGCATTAGCTACTGTACAATCACATCATAAAAAATTCCTGCCCTAGAATCTCACGATATGACTTCTTCACAATAATGACCAAAATTTTCAAATTTTGGTGCCTAAGTCACCCAAATAAACGTGGCCAGATTTCCATAGATTCTGGAATTGTGGGGGCTCTGCTCCAAGAATTAGGCCACATTTCTTTAAGAAACCTACACCTGGATTTAGGTGCTTAATGTTAGGCACTCAACTTTCTGCCACTAAATTTTCACATGTAATAAATAATAGGAATGCTGTCTGTGTCTAAACACAAGTTGTTCAAACTTCTAATACCAGAAAATGCTGTTTTGTAAACTATAGAAGTGCCTGGGCTTTTAAAAAACATGTTTTTATCTGTTCTACACTAAGCTCAACCAAGATCTAAACAGCTTTTGATTTGTGTCTAACAATAAATAGAAAAAGATTTGACAATTAAGAATGTGGGGCATCGATTTTTAACATGTTTTTAAACTTTTGACTAACTATAGGAGAAATGCAGTGCCATCTGTTGGAGAAAGATAGCAAATTCAAGAAACTGCAGGATTATATTGCTGCTTTGAATCAGGTAGAACAAAAGTCAGTTTCCACTTAGCATGTGACTACCTTGTTTAGATGCACTATAAAACTTTGTTGTTGCATAGGGAGAATATCTTACCAGGCTAGAAGGTGAGCTATTTTATACTTCTAAGCCTTTGAATTCTTTACTAGCATCATTCAGATTACTTAGGCCCAAATATGAGGAACAATCTTAGAATGCGGAACACAAGATAAACAATAGTGCAGTAAACCTATCTGGCATATCTTTGGCATAAATATAGTTCTCTGTAACCTCAGTTTCATGACTCAGTGTTTTTGATGTCAAGACTTTACAGTGGTAAAATGGAGACAACAATCGTGGGTGAGGAAGAGAAAGTTTAATCTGTACTGGGGGACAAAGTTCGGAAGTGTGTTATGTTTGCCAATAATTTGAGTTTGTAGGACCTGTGTCAGGTATTTGCAGGCTCTAAAAACATTCTTCTCTTTATTTAACAAACAGTTGAATTTTGGTTATATCCCAACTTAGGTTTCTGTAGTTTTACTGAATTTGAATGCAATATATTATGCAATATAATATATAAATTATTATAATTATGTAATCTTGCCCAAATAATCCCTTTTGTATATATAAACACCAGCTAAGTGATTGATTATCTCATCCTACTGTAACTGTAACACATTACTATTATAATATGCAGGTCAGGACAAGACAGTGACACAGACATAAGGTACGAGTTTTTTGGCTAGTGGGGGACTTATACCAGCTAGAATTCGCAGTGATGTTTACCCAACAGAATTGCAGTAGCTTCTATTTTGCTCCCTTTCCACTGCAGAATAAAACAGTAGCATGGAACTGACACACCAAATACATTAAACTTCAGTTGTCCTTTAAAATCAAAGCAGCCCTCATAGAACACTGCCATTTGTAAATATATTTTTTGAGGCTGGGGATAGACATTAAAGAGGGGAAAGGTAGCTGGGAATGAAAAAATTAAAACGATCAATGAAGATTGGACATTTCTACTGTTATGATGTTTGTCTTGAGAGACTAGGGGTGGGGGAAGTGTTTCCAGTACTTGATCTTGAGGCGTTTTCTTTCAGAAAAAACTGTCAGAAATAGTGTGAGAACAGCTTCCTGACTGTATAGTGGGGTTTGTGCCATGGTAAGTACTGAATTTGTTTTTTATTCACTACTACTGTAAGGAGGCTTAACCTACAGAGAAACTTTTGGGAAAAATCTTTTTTATTTTTTTTTAAACAAATAAATGTGTTTTAAATGTCACCCAGGAACACCTGTTTTCAGTATCTGTCTTCATTAGGTATGAAATGGAAAAAAAAAAAGGCCACCATTCTAGCACTGTGGGAAAAGAGACTTTAATGAATGACAGCTATTTACTGTAAGATGGGCACTCTGGACCTTTTCCAGCTGGTCTCTGAAACTAAACCCAATCAAGCAGAACATTGATCTTTCATGAAGTAAGCTCAGAAATGTATAAGTTTTGAATATGACCATAATTATATTGAATCCAGATACTATACTTCTTTTCTGAATAAACACACTTAAAGTACAGGCACAGTTTTCTGTGGGGACATATAACAAAAAGGTACACACTGAGGAAATAAAGATTTTGGGTGTGGCAACCAAAAAACAGATACAACAGGCTGTGAAGTATAATGTTCATCTAAAAAATATTCAATGACCCTTAAAGTGCATAATTTGTGAAACTGGCCTTTTCCCTTGCAAGATATGGTTGTTACAGACACACCATCATCATCTGCTGTCAGTCTGGTAGTAAATAAAGACCTCCCAGTTCTCCTAGTATCTTCACAAAATTTAACATCACCCCCCTACTTGTCATTCACTCTCTCTTGATGCTTTCTAATAATCCAGATGCAGCATGAGGTTTTGCTTCTTCAATATTTGATTTTCTAAAGAGACACCCTGCCTACTAGGATTTTCCTTCACATTTTCTCTTACTGTTCTACATCTATTAATGTATTTCTTATCCATTAATAAGAACAGAATTCCTGGCCATTTGCACTCCCATTTATTTTAGTTTTTTATTCTCCCTTCCCTCCCCCTCCCCAAAAGAATTTGGAAATAAAATTCTGCTTGCAGGAGGGCAACCAAGAACTAACCCCACCAGATAAGGATGCCAGCTTTGTTTGACCAAAAGACCAGGAAATTCTCATGATTTACCCGTCACCTGTTCTCCTTTGAATCTCCCTACAACTTTCTCTCCTCTACTGCTTCAACTTGGATTTTATACCTTTATTTTCAAGTCCCTGCATAATTCTGCCCTTGCCTGCTTATCCTTTTGTACATTGCCCTCCTCCTGTCTCTGTTCACCCAGTGATGCCAGCCACAAAGATCTATTTAGTAACTCTTGTCCCAAGTGTACCCTCTCTGAATCCAAATCCCTCATAAAAATACATTTGATGATGCTCATAAAAAAACAAGCCAGTCAGCGGTGAATACTTGGGGATAATCTACATATTTTACATAAAAATTAATTTTGTAATTACAATATCCATATTCTGTACTGAGAGTCTCAGGAAGTGGCTTTATGCCCCCTTTGTGCCTTCATAATTTTGGGCCTTGAATGGGTGGCTATGACAGGCCTCCACTCACCACACTGGTGCCTCCTGCTGGCTATCTTGGGGATTAGTTCTGCAGGCCAGTACACCCTCCTCTGATGGTGCCCCACCCGCTGGTATGTCTGCTCTCTCCAGCATTCTCTTCATGTCACCAGCTGTGCTCCTGCCATTTGGGGGTTCAGTATGACTGTCCAACTGTCCAGCCACTCCCCCCAGGAACAAATGGGAGTGACACTGACCCACCCACTACTCCAGCTCCCAACCCTGGGACCCTGTAGATGGCAGCCACATGCTGCATCCCCTCCAACTTCTCAATACATTTCTCTATGCCACATCCCTGTGGACCCAGCACCTTCTTCACCCATACCTCAGGGCCTCAACATGTCAGTCCTAGCAACCAGCCAGGAGCTCCCTAACTCCCTTGGTCCCTGCCAGCAACTGCTCTGTCCATGGTGCTAGCTTCCATCCATCTGCTAAGAACCCAGTTCTCCCACCTTGAGTTCCAGGCAATACCCTGCCCTGCCCTGCAGCTCTTCTTATCTGAGCCTACTAACCCCGGATTGGATGTTTCCTGAAACTCCTCCCTGACTGTCTGTGACTAACACAGCTGCCCTGGGCCACTTGGAAGACTCACCTCCCTTGCTCACTGCTGAGGTTATCCCTTTCTACTCTTGTGCGAGGAAGACACCCCATTACAGTGTCTATGAGCTGCAGTCCACTGTAGTCGCAATGCAGGAGACTCTAGCCAATCCTTTTTCCACCCATTGTATGCTGCATGCTACTGTGTAGGGCTTCCTGTGTTGACTCTGCATTGCTCCTGCACAAGATGCATTCCACAAGGAGATGCTATAACCCTTTTACACCAGCAGAGACGCATAGAGGGGCAGCAGAAGGGGACAGAATCTTGCTCTGTATTATTGGACATGGTCATTTACCACTCTGGATCAGAAGGGTTTAAAGGTGGCCTAAAAAATGCTACTCCTTCCTCCATTCCTTCCTATGATGCATCAGGTGCAGAAGCTCTGGTCCCTCCTCCCTTCCACCCTCCATATCATAGTGTGGGCTCTCTAGTAATCACATATATGAGAAGGCCAAAACCTGTAGTCCTCACTGAAACAAAGCTCCATTAAAGTGAATGGGTGCTGTGGATGCTAATCACCTCTGAAAAATTAGGCCACTTTTATATATGGATTTAGGCACTTAGATTTAGGCATTTTTTGCTTCATTGTCAAAGGTGATGAGCATCCACGGCTACTAAATACTTCAGTGGAAAGTGTAGATTCTCAGCATATTTTAATTACCAGTTCCTCAGGTATGATGTTTTTGGCCTTTTGCAGAAGTGTTCACTTTGCACAAATATGTGAGTTATACTAATACAAAAGAGGGAGCAATTTTAAAAGTTTTCATCTCAACTTAAGTCTGTCTGACTAAGATCCTGAGTTCTGTCCTCACCAGTTTGCTAACACATTTAATTCTGGCATTTAAGGAACTATTTCAAAATGTAGAATAATCTTCCACTTCCATAGTGGAGGAGGAATGATGAATAAAGTGGATAAGCAAACATTCATAAATCCAGAACACAATTTAAGAAAAGTCTGGTATGCTTTGTTGCTCTCAGCTAAGCTACATATGGGACTTCCCATGTGATCATTCACATCTACTATGACTGCCAATCCAACATCTGCTTTCACCATATTGGACGGTGAATATTTCAGATCAACAACTGAAATCCAGATGTGTTTGTGTTATGAACTCTATGCACTCTACTTGAAGTGATCGGTGTTTAAAAAAGGAATTAAAAATGCACTGAAGTATGTAATAGTGACCTGAAATGTACTCTATGCATTATAGAGCTTTTGTGTTGGACTCCAGGCACCTAGGTACAAGTTTCCCCCTGCACATACCACCTTTGGCAAATGAGAATCCCTCCACCCATCATACAACGACTGGAGGTACAAGACAAAATGACTGCAGGAAGGAATGACTGTAATGCAGGTTCTCTCACCTACAAACTGCAGTCTCCTCATTTATATTAGCAACTTTCTGTATACAAGGTCTTCTTTCTGAGGATTGCAAAACATTTTATATACGCTTATAAATTATACCCCATCCATAAATGAGTTGTCTCAAAAAACAAACAGAAAACCCCCACTATCTCCATCTTCCAGATAATTTTGAAAAGAAGATAGTTTTCAGATGTGGCATGTTCACAACCTGTAGCGTTTTGGCAGTAACAAAGAACTACATTAGGGCTCTTGTTAAGTCCCTTTTGCACCACTCCTGAGGATTCTTCTCTATGTCACATACTCCACTGGGCACAGGGGATTATCTGGACAGGGGCCAGAATGGGGAAAAACCAGAGTGTGATGCACTGCAGTAATCTTGAGTATACGAAAGGGTCCGAAGAGAATTCCCTAAGAGAATTACCATCAGTATTGTGACAGGAATGAACTTGATGGGGGTGCTTTAGATTTTTGCTTATATCTAATCATCTAATACCCCACATAATGCCTTGCACCAATTACTGTGTTTGTGGAGATATTTATAGCTATATGTAAGAATACTATTTTAAGGCTGTGCTTATATCAATGGGCATCTAATATACACTCAGAAAGCGTATGGGTACATCCATAATACTCTCATGTGCACACATCAGATAACTGCATGTCCAGCTCCCCCTCTTCATGCACAATTACCTGGGACCCTAGTCAGTATTTCTCACGGATATAAACACACACACACACACTTTCAGTCTCTCTCAAAAAGAGCCAACTTTGCTAAATGTATTGTTATTCTATTTGACAAAACAGAATGGAAAAAACCTAATTTTTAAAGGTCTGACTGTGAGGGTTCCCACACAATAAGTTGTAAGGAATCTACTTGATCTACTTCAAAGATGTGAAGAACTGAATTAGCCTTGTGAAAATCCAAATGGTTGTTTCCAGAGAGTATAAATGTGTCTCTGGTGCTCTGACCACTAGACCATTTCCTCAAACAAAACATCTGCATCAAATCCTGCTGTCACTACTCTTAAATTCAAGCAAAACTCCCAATGACATAAAGAGATTTATCTTGATCACTGTGGGATCCCTTACTGTGTATGATACTAAGGGATTCAGGAAATGGCCTTGAAATTTTAAAGTCAGATCTCTCCATCATTTCAGACTAGAAATCAGGGGTAAGTTTTTAAATGCATCCGACGAAGTGGGTATTAGCCCACGAAAGCTTATGCTTCAAAACTTTATAGTTAGTCTTTAAGGTGCCACAGGACTCTTTGTTACCTCTGCTATTCCAGACTAACACGGCTACCTCTCTGATTCTTAAATGGTGAGTGTAATTAACCATTGGAAGAATTTACCAAGTATCATGTCGATTCTCCATCACTGTTGATTTTTAAATCAAGATTGGATTTTTTTCCTAAAGAATATGCTCTAGGAATTATTTTGGGGAAGTTCTATGCCCTATGTTCTACTGGAGGTCAGACTAGATGATCACAATGGTCCTTTCTGACCATGGAATATCTGAATGTATTTCCCATTCTACCATTATGGGAAAATATGGGAATACAAATGTAAAATGTGGTGTGAGATTTGTCTTTTTTCCAGGGTGTTGGGGGGGGGGGGGTCTTTTGCAGATTCAAACCACTCTGTCATGGTGTCATACACAGTAGCAGTCACAGTAAATGCCATACTATGCTCCAGGTCTGTGGGTGTTTCACATTCTGTATTTCCCACGCTGCCTACATTTACTTGTCACTGGTTTCCTGCTTGATAACTGCAGAGATGAGAATATATTAGGAGTGGCAGTCTAATCAGTGACCACTCTGGGCATTCATCCTGTCACAGTTGAAAATTCATGAATGAGCTGCAATGGGTCAGCAACTTGCTAACATATCAACTGAAGTAGGAGGTTAGAGTGCATTGGAGCTCAACTTACCATATGTCCAAGATGTTCCTGGAATGGCAGGATGCTGCCAATGAGTAGCTAGAAATACAAGAAAGGCAAGGCAGATGTCCTGCTTTTGCTCACTGAAAACTTATTGAAAGTTTAGTTGTCGTTTGAGACTGATATTATATGGCCTGTCACAAGGATGATGCAATGATGCCTCTTTCAGCAAACCAATAACTACGAACACAGGTTTTCATATTTCTGTTCAAAGCATTGAAATAAGAGACATGCACAAATAAAAAGTGGGTATTTTAAGCTCCATCTACAATTACTTTGGCAGATTTTACAACCCACAAATAATTACAGGAGAAACATACATCAATCACATTGATTAATAACTACCAGAATTGTGGCCAAGAAACCAAGACACCAATTTAGTAAAGCACTTAAGCCTGTTCTTAAAATGTGTTCTATTCTCAATGATACCTGAAGCGTGCTCTTAAGTGTCTGATTCAGCAAAACACAACAAAATGGAATCTCAGTTAGAGAAGTTTTAACAACTGAAAGCATAATTATTTTGGATACTTGAACTTAAAGTAGCATAAGGCCACCATGTTGGTTTGATGACTTTAAAACCAAAAAAATGTACATGAACCAGGAAGATTTATTTTACTTCTTTAACACTCAGAGAAGATTTGGGAATTCCAACACTGGGCATCCGGAGGCAGGAGAGGATGGAAAGTGAGGCTGGGGGAGAGTTACCTGCATTTTTAAAACTTGCTTCCATAGAGGGCACTTGAATAGACTGATTTTAAATGTTACTTACCAGCTCAGCCAATCTAGTGTCCTTTCTATGACTGTCTGGTTCACATGTTTGCACATTGTTGTTTATGCATTAAATTGGAAATTTGAATTGATACAAAAGGAAATGTTTTATTTCCCCAAAGCCACTGTTTTGCCTAGATGGACTGATGGTCATACTTTTTTTTGGTTTTTTTTTGTTAACAAAATAAAATTCTTATCAGATCCGTATTACTAAAAAAAATTATCTACAGCTTCATGAGGTTACACATACAAATCTTGCTGGGCTGAACCAGCAGAGGCATATTGACTTTGTGTCACTGTAAATTACATGGACCTACAGTCAAATGAAATATTAGCACACTGGACAGATGTTGTCACTGGATCAAAGACAAACAGTAACAAGAAACAGTATTGGGTTTCAAAGAGGGCTAAAAAACAAAGAACCCCCTACAAATTCACTTTAAATATACAAAAAATTGCAGTAAATTCATGATCTTTTGTTTGCTTGTAAATATCTCAACCCCGATTTACTAATATCAGATACTATGCCAAGTTCACAAGAGAGAGATGCTATGTGCCTATGCTATGCCCGGGATAGTTTAAATGTAATCATCAAGTAGATCTGACATCATAATTTTAAAAAATGAAGTTAAAGGTGGCAGTAATAACTGTGGAAATATAATGAACCATTCTCTCTAGGTTAAAGAAAATTCTGTCTAAGTGAGGGAAGGAAGGACCAGATTTGTAAAGGTAATTAGGTGCCTAAATATGTAGATAGGCACCCAGTGGGATTTTCATAGGTCCTAGGTGCTTAACTTCCACACATTTCAGTGGAGAGTTAAGCACCCATCTGCACCTTTAGATATCTAATACCTTTGAAATGTGGCCCTCATTGTAACATGATAGAAAACAGAACAGTCCTGCTCAAGACAACACAATTTATTGTGCAGGGTCATTTAGTTCTTGAGCAAAAGAAAACCAAGCATAAGGATACAGGCAGATTACAAGAGAAGCCAGGCCAAGAACTCTTGAGCTGTTACTACTGGATGGTAATAGGCAGTGTGAAAGAGAGGTGTGATAAGCAATGAAATCCAGAACTGATTCTGATATTCAAATGGAGGTTATGCTGGTACAGATTAGGTGTATGCCCAGGTGGAGGTTTAAGCCTCAGCCCCAGAACACAGCACAAGGTAAGTGAGAGGGTGAAGTCTAGGACTATGTGCGGGACATGGAGCCAAAGACAGGGCAGCTGAATGGTTGGAACTCCCCATATACCCCTTAGGGCAAAGAACAAGGTACTTCTGGGTTTCAGCATGGCGAAAATTAGGAATGCTGAAGTTTCAAACCCTTATCTGAACACTTCAGGATCTGGGGAAGGTTTAGTTCAGTTTCTCTAGGTGGGGAAAAGTGTCAGGAGTTATGGTGGTGCAGTATTTCAGCCAAACTGAAGCATTAGATGTGGGCAAACGAATGCCCACTGAAGTCAACGGACCTACTCCCATAGACTCCAGAGGATGCTGGATAGGGCCTATGGAAAGCAAAGACTTTTGAGTCCCACACAAGTTCTACAACTCAGTGGCTGACCAGCTCTCCCACTTGGATAGCAGGAACAGTAAGGGAGGCAACCCTCAGGCTGATTTACATACATCCTCCCCTTGCAGCTTGGGGTCCAGAAAATCAAAGAGTTTGATAACTTGCTTTTTGGAGGAGAGAAATATATGCAAATTCCTGTCTCTTCTCATAGGATTTACAGTTTCACACAGCACGACCTTTCAATGGCAGTAGAGAATTCCCCATACAATACATCACTAATCCACGTATCTCATCTAAGTCACTTCATTTAATGTGAAAAAACAAGCAGTGACAGAATAGTGCCCTGAGATGAAGGCTCCCAGCACAATGCAGCCACAAGAATTTCACAAGTGGGATTTGCTTAACTGGTCACTAAGTGTTAGCATTGCTCGAAAGACATATGGCTGAAAGTGTTTCTCTGACCATAAAGAAACAGAACTGTGAGTGCAGAGAAAATGCCTGACAAGCAAACTCTCTCTTTTGTTTAATAGCGCTCTTCATACTTCTGAGCCTAGAGAAAGTCTAATTAAAGTTAATGGACAAATCTTCCAGAAAAAAAAAATTAAGTACTTAAAATGTTCTGGTTTTGGCCTGAGTATGCAAAAAAAAAAAAAAATCTTCTTTCCCTCACCGGTCTTGCCCCAAGAGAATATAACCTTCAAACAGAATTATATACATATTGACAGCTTTCAGGCTGGCTTTGTATCCCAAACGCGATGGGTGATTGGCAGAGTATGTGGGTCATATTCACCAGTAGCGTGAGCCGAAGCAGTTTCAATGAAGTCAGGGGAGATACCTCAGTGTTGAGTCCATTATAAGGATAACATATATAGAGTTGTGACCACTTGCACCAGAGATGATCATAAATAGTTGCAAGCAACATTAAAGAACTCAGTGTATAAATCACTCCCTGGATGTCAAGAAAATCATGAACTCATCGCACAGCAGTACTCAGTAATCGTACTTATATTTCCCCTTCCTCCATTACCATAATACTTAAGCACATCTCAAACTTTAATGCATTATCCTTGCAACATCTGAGCTAGGGAAGTGCTATTAATCCCCACTTTACAGACAGGGACTGAGGCAGAGAGACACTAAGGCCCTGATCCTGCACAACAAGTCATTGGGAAGGGCCTAAATGGTTTGTTGAAAGTCATAGAGGAAACCTCTGGCAGAGCAAGGAACCGAACCTGGATCTCCATTTAGTCACTGGAACAAAAGGGTCGTGGTGGATTCTCCATGACTGGCAATTTTTCAATCAAGACTAGACGTTGCTCTAGGAATCCATTCAGGGAAGTTCTATGGCCCATGTCATTCAGTAGGGCAGGCCAGAGGAGCACAAGGGGCCCTTCTGGCTTTGGAATCTATGAATCCCACATTCCAGGCTAGCATCCTAATCACCAGATCATCCTTCTCCTAGTACAGGTCTCATAAGGAGTGTCCTCTGGCAGCCATGCTTTAAAGAGCATCTATAAATAGTGAAGCCGAGGCATTGGGAGAGCACTTCCAATTAAACATGTGCTAGTACTACTCATTTCTAAAACAAAATTTGGAGAAACACAGATCTACCTTACAGAGCTAGGGAAACTAATTCTAGATGGACAGCCATTAGAAAACACCCAGACAACTCCAAGCATAAACTCTGCTGGAACTAAAAGGGTAAAATTTCACAGAATCACATCCTGTGTGGCAACATGCATTGTGTCCTAACGTCATACAGCAGGGGATCAGAAATTCTAGACATCATCCACACAGTTCCCATTTGGGTGTTGAGAAGTATAAAAGCAGTGCCGAGATGTTCTACTTTTCTTAGGCACAAATGCTGCCACTGGAGATAAACTATACCACTGTGAAAACTGCAGTAAACATATGGAACAGCATGCAATAGAGACCACTGATATGACATGAGATTGCCCTGGATGTAAGGGTGGCTGAAATCTATTTGAATTAAGTGGAAAATATTACCTCTTATTAGTGGACTCCCACTCAAATTATTATGAAATTGACCAGTCGCACAACACTTTGAGGATGTTACAATATTAAATAAAATATTGCAAATTGCAGTTTGCTCAGTGTGGCACACTAGAACAGTTTTTAAAAGGGCACACAATTCATAAGTGACTGATTTTGGTACTATTCAGAAACATCACTTCAAACGCAACCAAGGTTGTTAGCAGAAAAGGTAGTAAAATGCCAAAAAACAGATAGAAAATCCTTAGTGCATTCTAGGGACTCAGGTTAGCATTGTTAGCACATCACAATAAACCCCACAAATCAGTTCTCAGACTTACGAGCAAAGGACAAAAATCTTAGAGCCAACATCTGAGGTAGGGATTGTTAACAATCAAGTAAATACTGTGGACAAATTTTAGGTTATCGTTGAAAAAAAGTATTTGAGTGAAAATTTCAAAACCTCAATGGGCTGTCACATACCTGGAGGAAATTCACTAAATCACAGCAAAGTGACTCAGCAATTGCAGCTTTCAGATGTTATTGTGGATACTTTGCATAGCCCTTGAGCTGATCAGATGTACCTGCTGATGCCAGTGGTGAAATAGGGACCTAGTCTGCAGAGTGAAGGGGATACTACCAAATCTATGTGCCTTTTCCATGAACAGTAATAATCACATAGGCATCAAAACATGCCTAATTTTAACATTAATCCAATTTTGGATCCAGTTCAGCTGTACTCAGTATCGAACCGGAAGGGGAGGGCAGTAGAGCTAGTCCTTTGTAGCTCCCCATTTGTGTCCCCTGTGTGTCTTAAAGCAGCCTAAGGACTGGCCTAATCTACTCCTGAAAGCCCATCATGCCAAGGGACCATTCCAGCAGCTGTAATAAGGAATATAGAGGTGTTTCTGTCACACCCACTATGCTGGGGGCTGCAAGGAAGTGGGGGGTAGCAGCTGCTGGGTATTGGGGGATTCCCCCAGCTGGAAGGATTGCTTTTGTCCCCTTTTCCAGGTGGGGTATTGCGAAGGAACCAAAGTGGAGTGGATTACGGGCTCCTGTGTGTTTCATGTGGAATACCACCTAGCAGCTGACTAGCAACTGCCAATTTCTTCCAAGAGAAAATTGGCAAAAATGTGACAGGATCTTCTTTGTATCCTCTGCTTTTCCTTACCCCAGCTCTGTCCCCCTCCATCTCTTCTGTCACAGATACAGAAGTTTCTCATCTGCTCTTGTCTTCTAACCCACTGATCCCATCTCATTGCCCAGTCTCCCTCACCTCTCCCCCTACTCCCAAAACCCATGATAGGCTAGGCCTTTCTCTGGGATCATGCTTGACCAGTTTCAGTCTATTCCCCTTCTGAAGTCCTTTCTCAGCTTGGAAACCTTACTCCAGCCTTTCCAGGTTCTCAGGGTTGGAGTCTTCTGCTTATGGGGACATTCAGTCTGAGTTTCCTATAAAGGTCTGGTTTGTTTTTGGTGATCCAGCATGACCAGATCCTGGTTCAGAATTTATCTTCAGCTTCTGTCATGTGATGATCAGCTTGTGGTTGGTCTGTTAGGTCTATGGACAGTGGATGCTTGTCAGCTATTTCTCTCTCAGCTGCTCTGTAGCAAGATTCGGCTACTTCTAGGATACGGGAGTTTTCCTCTTTGTTGCTGCCCCTGCTTGTGACAAGCTCTTTTTAAAGCTTGTTTCCTCCAGCTACAGCAGGCTCTGGTATGCCTATGTTGTATTGCTTGACCCTAGAGGAGGTTGTTAGTCTTCTCCTGATTGAGAGGGGGCCTTATATGTTTGAGTCTTTTGTGATATTTAACCAATATAAGAGGGCACAACTGGTAATCAATGAGAATGGACTGACCAGTGGGTGGTATCCGAGAGAATCTATGGCCCATTTAAATGCACAGGCCTCTTTCCTCAATAAGAATTAGGCTCTCTCCCTGGGGAATCTTTTCTATTTCAATATAGTACTGGATGCTTCTGTCCTGAAAAGCCTGTGAAAGCACAGCACCACGGCTGTCATCTGAGGCATCCATCTATAATATAAAATTCCTGGGAAAAGATGGGATTAAAGTGGACAGGAACCTGACAAAGAAGTGTCTTCGAGGTGCTTAAAGCCTTTTCACTGTTTGCATCCCATCTTCTTGTTACTGTCTTTTACATGGTCCATTTGGGAGCAGGGATCAGCGCAAAGCTAGGGATAAGCTTCAGGTAGTATCCAGCCAGGTCCAGGAAGCGCCTCACTTGTCTTTGTTTGTGGGGACAAGGCCTGTGGTAGAGGCTGCAGTTTATTGATTATTGTCTTCAAGAGTCTGCCTTCCACTGGTATCCTGGATGGGTCACCTATGTGGTCGCTAAATTACATCTTTGGGGGATTAGCTGCAAGACTGGCTTCTTGTAGGAATCCTCATATTGCCCTTCTACATTGTAGGTGATCTTCCCATGTGGAGTTACAGATAATGATATCAAAGTAGGCACAGCCTATAGATAATGGGGGCTGAGAACTTTATTCATGATCCCATTGAAAGGGTGCCATGGCCTCATATGGTGAATTGAAGATATCCAAGAGGGGTTAAAAAAGCAGTCTTCTGTTGCGAGGAGGGGTATAAGGCAATCTGCCGATATCGTTTTGTGAGCTCGATGGTACTACGGTATCTCACATGCACAATCAGTGGCAAGACCCAGAATAATAATTAAAAAAATAACCTGAGTCCCATTCCTTTGCTCTAATCTCTACATATTGCTACTTTCCTATGAATACGGTAACTTAACAGTATAATTAATAAAACATATTCATCATTATTTCAATATAAGATGTTGAGGGTTAAATCAAAACCTGAATAGCAGCAGAGATTTTAACCAGTTTTATTCCTGTAACCAACAGATATTGCAGTCAATGCCTATAGCTTGATAAAGCAGGTATGACTTGAGATACTATGTTGATAGTTTTTATTTTTCTACAGTTTTCATGATGTTCCTGCCAAGCTACCATGGCTAAAATGGTTGTGAAAGACAGTGCTCGTCAAAAATTAACACACAAACCCACCTTTGCTCCTGAACCATCACTTGCCAGTTTTTGTTACATTGCTTCAAATTCACTTTTCCCTCTGATAAGAATTTATCCACTTCCCCCTTTATGATTTCCACTGTCACCAAGAATGTCTTTCTCCTTAATTCAAACTCTTCCTTTCTGTCCACCTTAATTGTAGGTGTCTCTACCGGATAACATAGCAAGAATGTCCTGTTTTACAGTGACATTTCCATTTAATAGTTTAGGTCTCCTGGCATGGCAAGTATATGTTAATTGCAGGATATGTCCCATACAGAGCCCTCAGACTGTCAGTGTATGATATGCCCCAACACCCCTTTAAAGGCACTATGATAGTCCAGGGGATCGTTCCTTGAAAACAAGCCTTGCTTAGACAGTGCAAGGAAAGCAAGGGAATTTTCTACTTTAAGTCCTAGTGATTCCAGCTATTATAGGAGAATGTAGAATCATAAATTAACATAATAGAAGGCAAATAAATCAAAAAATGATTTAACTGTTTTTGTCTTAAAATTCAATCTGAGGATATTCTTACATTTACAGAATTCCATTTGTGATCTTAGCTTAAACGCAAACTGAAATACTAAGATCCCAGCTCTAATGTACAGTGGACCCCCATCTGAAATGATCACTTCCCCATGTGAACTTGGATGCACAAGAAATTCAAGTTTGGGCCTTTAGCCTGCTATTTCTAGCACTCTTAACATCAGCCATTTTTTCTGTTTAGAAATCAGTGGCCTCTACTTCCTTTATTACACTCTTTCAGGTGCTATGGCAAAAGGTACATTGAAGATTTGGATGCCAAGGTGACATTTACATTTTACCACCCTCTGGACACCAGGCAACTACTGCAAGTGTAAGCAACATTTGATCTGTAGCACTTTACTCCCTCAGCACAAGACATGTATTGTGCTTCTTTCTTCCCCACAAGATAATGTAGTGTCCATAGAGGATATCAACCATGAGTGGAAAAAGGGAATTTTTCAATAACTACAATAAAAAAAAAACATTTGTTGATAAAGATTATTTGAATTGGCCTCTGTTGATATTCACCCCTTCTTGTCAACTGTTAGAAATGGGCCACATACGTCATAAATAAATTGGCCTCATTAGCACTGCCCCCAACCCCACTCAGTAAGGCAACTCCCATCTTTTCATGTGCTGTGTATTTATATCTGCCTACTGTATTTTTCACTCAATGCATCTAATGAAATGGGTTATAGCCCACAAAATCATATGACCAAATAAATTTGTTAGTCTCTAAGATGCCACAAAGACTCCTCATAGTATTTGTTCATAAAGAGATGAAGACCTGCATGCCTAAAGGAATTATGTCTTTAACCTATTAGGGACTTTTTCTGAAGACAACTCACTGGTGTGAAAATATGTCAGCAACATTGAACCTAAAGGCCTCTCTGCTGGATAACTGTTGATCACTGTGCTGATCTTTAGTTCTGTATCTATCCAACTTTAAGATTTTGACAAATGGATAAAGCATATGGACTATATTGGACTGTCACTCACTTTGGACTGACCTCCCATTAACTGCAGTGTGACCAAGATTTGCAACAGTTTAAACAAGAGAGACCCAAATGAATCTCACATTTAAATTATACACCCATTGTATTCTCAAGAACCTGTGCCTCAGAGATAATATATTTACATGGAGGAGTAGGTGGGATCGTTTTTTCTGTCCACTCAGATTAAATATGGTGATGGATATGTAGTCACAGACACTGCTTTAAATTTAAATGTCAAACTATTCAACATGAGAGAAAAGAAACAGAGCGAGTGCAATAAGAAGTTGTTCCATTCTTGTCAGATTTTCTCCCATGTACCAGAATTAGGTTTATGAGAAATCTCGGGTTTTTTAAAAAGACATCTAGGACCCGATCAAAATATCTGGTTTCAGAATTACCAAAATCCTTCCCATATTCATATAATTCATAACATATTTAAACAACCCAGGGTAAAACATCATTTAGAGTAGTAACTGTTTGATCCATGCAGAAGGTCAACATCAACAGCTGTAAGAGGACATGGGTCCACATAAGTGTTTATAGCCAAAAGAGACTAGAACGTTCAGAGTCTTTTCTTATTTGGGCATGTTTTTCCTTTCTCTTTTCCTTGCCCTGTTCAGACAGATTTAACCCTAAAAACATACACACTTTAATGGAATAATTAAACTTTGTCTAATTTGGAGTTTAATCCACCTCCCATTGAAATCAATGGGAACCTTCCACTGACTCCAGTGGGAGCTGGATCTGGCCTTAAACGAGAGAGCTGTGGAATGTTACTTTCTTTGGAATTCCGAAAAATCTGAGACACATAGGGTGGAAGTGAAAACAGGACAGATCCTGGAGTTCCACTTTCAGTCACACGGGTGAAATTCAGAAGGTCACCATGACTATTGCATCACTAAGTGCAGTTAAGAGTCCTGTGTATCTGTGACCAATTTATTATCTATAGCGTCAAGATTCTCTGGTTAGATAGTGTTCAATAAGAACATCTGTTAACAATCCTATTTTATTTCCATGCATATTCTCTAATCTAACAGAGATTGTCTTTCAATCTATGAAGTTAGATAGAGTTATTTGTACGGCACTTCTAAAACTTAATGAACACATGAGAAGGTATGCAAAAATGTTTCTGAAGATAAAACAGAAGAGTGAACAGAATAAAATGAAAGTTACTCCCAGCAAATTATAAACAAGTGTGCTGTACCAGTAAAATGGAAAATCATCATCTGCTCTAGTCACTTAATATCTGTAGGTGCTCATGTTCAGTCGGATTACTATCATCTTGTAACTGGCTTTTCCCGTCTCCCACCATCCACCCCCAGTACTGCAGTATACAGTAAGATGGTATTTTGTGAGCCAAGTGTAATGCTGATGTAAACTGGCAAAGCTCCCTTGATTTTAACAGAGTGCTACTGATTTACCAGCGAACGTGGTCCATTAATGAATATCAGTCACTACAAAATGACTGTTGTTCAGTAAAAGAGGTAGCAGAGGTGCCTTAAAGTTCTATTTAAGTGCTTATATTCTACAAAACCAACTCAATAATCCTTGTACAATATGAATGTTCTATCACAAGTGTTGCAATGATACAATTAGATTATAGGTTGTTTAATTAGTGTCTAACCCTAAACCACCACATTTTAAGGAAAACATTAATAACCAAGCCATACCTCTATGCTCCTAACTCTTGCAGAGAAAAAACATAAATATACATACATTGTTTATATGCCCACAGGCCAACTGAATATAACTTAGTGCTAGTCGAAATAAGACAGTTGAACACTGCTGAAATTCTACGCAAGTATCTAGCAAAAGGCCTGGGGAAAAGAACACAATAAGTGTTCAAAAACATCTCACAATGTAATAATCAATGTGTAATATGAGCTGGGGGTTAGTTAAATAAAATGTGAAAGCTGTATTAATGAACCCTTTTGCTGTCCAACACAGCATTTCATTTTCTTTCATAGGCTGCATAATGCAGAGCCTGGGAATAAATTATAGATGAAACCCCCATCATATGTTTATAAATACACTAACATTAGCATTTTACTTCCTCATAAATCTGCACCAAACATTCAAGCACAAGATAGAAAGCCCTGTAAAACAATGATATATTCTCCGCTTGCAAGCCTTGACTAGTGGCCCATTCATTTCTACCGCTGTTCTTCAAACATTACTTCCTTCGCTCATGCCCCCTCATTTAAAATCCATTTTAATTTAAAGATGCTCGATGCACTCCTAGTGGTACATTTACTCATCCTAGTTATACATCATGGAGCAGGGAAAAGAAAATTGTTTAATCTAGAGATATGGTTCAGTGTGGTCACCACTGAACAGTGGAGTAATTACCAGATCAGCTCCGCTAAAAATGCACTCAGGGTGTTCTGTGACCTATCATCTTCTAATCTGCATAGTGAAGTATAGCTTCATAACTATAAATTGCTGACTTAATTAAAACCAGGACCTTTCTGTCATTTAATTACAGGGAGAAAGGTTATTGCTTAAATGCAATTTTCCAAATGTGATTTCTTAACAGTTATTAACTGCTTCACCATCATTTATTGTTTCAGATTTTTCAATTTGAAAATAGTCCCTGTGACAGAAGTAATGACTTCATGAAAAACTCAATCTAGATGGAGCTGAGCGGACCCATTTGTTTCTCGTAAGTGGAGCAGACAGAAAACTTGAAAATGTCACAGGAGGATCCTGTGATTGCTCT
The DNA here is from genome assembly GCA_032164245.1 of Sternotherus odoratus. Lineage (NCBI taxonomy): Eukaryota > Metazoa > Chordata > Testudines > Kinosternidae > Sternotherus > Sternotherus odoratus. The sequence continues at coordinate 76,843,583 of JAVMKO010000006.1, forward strand.
CACTTTACAGGAGTAATTAAAAACCAAGAGGTTGTATTAAAGGTGAAGAGAAGAGGTTTATGACAATTTGAGGGGAGGGGGTCCTTGCCAAATATTGTGCTTGCATTATCAACTCTATTAAGAGAGATATAGATTAAAGAGAGATATAAATTAATAATTATTAATTTATCCCAGTCCAACAAACAACACTGGATTAGACTTCTAAGAGTTCTGCAGATTTTCTATTATCTGTAGAAAAACTGCTAAATTAAAAGTAAAAAAATCCTGTGCAATTTCCATCTGCATACAGGGCTCCTGCTTCCAATCACGAATCTTGTGAAAAGCACAAGTTGAAAATATAAATGCTCTTCAACATGAAATTTTAATCACAGTTCATTATCTAAAACAAGGTTTCTCATCCACACAATGTTGATACAATGGGCCTGATTCTCCTCTCACTTAAGCCTGTTTCACTCCATTCAGGGGAAAATCAGGGCTGATACCTTCTGTGTAGAAATCTTTATTCCAAAGGTAAGACTGGCCACTAACACTAAGTACTGTTGACTAAGAAACCAATTTGCGTGGGTGGAGAAGGGTCTACATTTGGCATAATAAGTGGAATTATTCTAAAAGTCTTTGGGCCCTGTTCATCTATATGCTCCAGCTACTTTGTGCTCCTTTGGCAGTGCCAGGCAGCTGTAAACTCATCTTAATTAGCCAGTTAAGTGAGTCAGATCTGCACTGTTAGTGTTGGTGCATCTGGCCCTTTTTGGGTACACCATATAAAGAGGTTAGGGGGAGAGTCTTTTTTCCCTCCAAGTATTCACAACGTATAATTGTGTTCCAGTACCAGTCTAGAAAACAACCCTCTGAAATGGATAAATAGAAGGGACTATCACACCTACCACCAATACTGGCTTCTGCTTTGTAATTTTTTCAGTGTTCACCATTCAACATAGATGTTCAGTGTTGCGCATGGGCAGTTCTTATGCGCTCAGAGACAGAGGACCTACATTGTCACTTCCTCATAGAATACAATTTGGTTTGCAATATTACAGCCAGAAGTATTAGATAAAATCTGAAGAATGGAGTTCTAGACATGCATTCCAATATGAATGTAAAGGTCAAGAAAAGAATGAATTCTTTTTCTTGATAGATGTTTGTGATCAAGATTCATATTCCCCACTTGGTCACAAGAAGAATATCTTTTTTAAAAAATACAGTAAGTCTGAATTTTAATCACATCCCATTTGGTGTGATGAACAGTCTTTCCAAAACATGCATGAAAATAATGAGCAAGAGGTCTCCTGTTGCAGGGTACTTTCTCGAATCCCGTAGAAACAAGGCTTACACACAGTGGCTAGATGGAAAGTGGTGAGTTTATTGAAGGGTAGTGACATGACAACGCCCGGGGCCCCCGACTGCAGGCGGTCACTGACGAGGGATTTGGCATACCCAAACGATGTCCAGGAAAGGAGCCCAACAAACAAGGGTGTGTCAGCACAGATATACCCATACTCATTTGCATCTCATACATACTCATATCTCATTAATAGCAAGCAGCTAGCAAATTGGTTGATTACACGCTGTTTAGCACTTGTTGATTATACGCCGTTCTGCCTCAGTTTACCTATCTAGTTTCCCACACATTCGTTCTCACGCAGACGGGGTAAACACTCACACAGCTGGGAAACTGTTCCCAAAACACACACACAAAATAACAGAAATACAAGGCCATTCTCAGACTAATACCACCATTATGCCTCCCCTGGAGTTGACTCAGAAGCGTAACTACGCCCCCTGCTGATTGCCGTCACAATAATCTTCCGGTCACTACATCTCCCCAGATCAGGGTGAGCTTCATTGACAAGGTGCCTTAGGAAAGCATTGAGGAGTAGTAGGAGGATTTTTACTGAGAATTCCCTTTTTCTCTTCCCTCCAGTTTTCCCTAGGTATGTATCTTTCAATGAGCATCCTGCAGACAGACCCCTGCATTCACATGGGCCCCCACTACCATCACCTGAGCTGAGCTCTAAGTATCAGTCTAATGTTGGGGACTGGCAAAAAGCACTATAGAGCTATCAGATAGCTATATGACCCCAATACTGTAGTATTGAGTACCTTGGTCTTAATCTTCACAACACCCCTGTGAGAAGAGGAAGTGCTGTTACAGAGGAGGAACGGAGGTACAGAGTGTCAAATGACATGCCTCAGGTCAGACAGGAAGTCTGTAGAGTAGTATGGAATTGAATCCAGTTCCCCCAAGTCCCAAACTAGAGCCCTAACCACTGGATCAATCTTCCTTCCTGAGCACATAACAAGAAGGAGTTATTTTTATGACTTTAAAAAAAATAATTTTAAAAGTTGTCCATGAACTAATTGTTAAATTCTCAAATGTATGCCTTCAAAAGTAGTTATTTCCCCATAATTAATCCCTGGCCTCTAGACTGGTTTGTTCAAATATTCACAATTCATTTAGTGTTTGGCTGGTCACATAAGTAACATCACACCATTTCTGTTCCCTTATTGGAAGGGCTGTGAATATTACAATTCAAAATCTGTGCTGTATTTATTACTATGATTGTGGTATTGCCCACGATCTTCTAAGTGTTTTCAAACCACCACTGCCCCAAACATAATTTGCACTATATACCTAATTGTAATGACAATTTGTGCTATGTTAGTTACTTATGCAAGTCACATGGTACTGTTCTTGTGCCTGATTTGATGACTTGCACAATTAAATAATAGAGTGCTAATTATAAATACATAAGCATGTGGCTATACAATATGCAAATCACTTTCAGCCAAAATTCAAGCATTCAGGGTTAAAGTTTGCTTTTTGCAAATCTCTGTGTTAACAAAGCTTGAATCCTTAAATTATTGTGCTCAGTTCTGTGGGAGTGGTGGTCAGAGGTGCCTTGTTTGAGTATAGGTGAACAGGACTGTCTGGAGCTGGGATAGGCAAGAACACTCATCTGGAGGTTCTGTGGAATTCCTTGAAGGAGAAAGAGAGAAAAGGGTGAAGCTGAGGGGTAGAAAATGGAGGGTTTGGAGAATAAAAGAGTGGGGGAGAGAAAATGCAGAAGCAACAGATGGAGAAAAAAGGATTGCCTCTTGAAGAAAGTTATGGAAGGAACAGACACATTCACTGGAATTGGACTGAGACAAGCCTGAACAGGAAGCACCAAGCACAGACTGAACTGACAAGGAATCTAAATTCAGGAGGTTCATCCAGCCAAATGGACTGGGAATCTGAGATTATATTTTAGTGATGCAAACTGTCAGCTAATCTGTTTTGTTAGAAAACAGTGTTATTGAAATTTCTAGTGCTGCTAATACAATGATTGGGTTTAAACTTTCTAAAATGCTGTGAACGTATTTGATAGCAGAAGAAAACTCTCTCATTGTGAGACAGTGCAGTCTCCTAAAGAAATAGCGGGAAACCTATCCACATTTAAAACTAGACTAAAACATAGCCTATAATGGACAACCTTGTAGTGGCAAAGGATAGCTTGGAAATAGCCTTCTCCCAGTCCAATCTTTATGGGCAAAACACCTCTAGTGATTTAATATAAAATCTAGCAGAAGCTCTGCAGAGTCATCTGGGAAGTAGAGCTAATGACTGCAAAGCACAAACTGTTGGATTCTGTGAAGTCAAAGGATTCAGTGGGGACCACGGCCAAGGTGTTCAGGTGCCCTGTACCCTTGCCTCCCAACTCCAGTAGTGTCCCAGCCCTTACTCATCTGCTTCACTCTCAATTAACCCTGGCCCTCCCTCTCTCAGCTGGTGTCAGGTAATCTTATTGGCCTCAGGCCCTAATTAACCCTATCATGGCTGGTGGAACCCATAATATGGTCACTGGTGCCTTCTTTCTGTAAACTCTTCCCAGATATCTTTTAGCTCAGATGTAACTGCAAGGATGACTCACCCTGAAACTCTAACTTAATGTGTCTGTTATCAGTGGGTTAAGAGAAAACCTGGTGTGAGAAGCAGTCCCATATAATGAAAAAGAAAATGTTCCAAACACTGGCTTCTGCTTTACCAAGTTAAACTAAAATTAAGAAAAGGCTGAATTTATTGAACATGTAGTTGGCATCATTTCCCCCTCATCGGGAAGGGATACACAAATAGACTCAACATAGATTCCCAGGGACAATCAACTTACTAATTTTAGGAGAGTGGAGAGCAAGGGGGACAAAACTGCTCTACAGTTAAGAAGCTACATTCAGGGCAATCCACTAGCACCAAATCCAGCCATCACTTAAATCTTTGCAACCCCACTGGGTAAAATTTGGTCCCATATCAGACTCTTGTGATTGTGTAAAAGAGATTTTCTTTCAGTTTAATAAAAGCAGACAAAAATAGCAACAGAGGGCTGTAAGTCAATTAAACCCCCCTTTGATATCTGACAGTCCCAATCGACTTCTTATAGTTTGGGACTAGATCACCTGCTCACCTATGCAGAAAGATTCCTTACAATTATATAGACAGGTCTGGTTTGCTAATGCAAAACAAGAGGTATTTTCAGTGATGTGCGAAAGTGTGCATGCTTACAGATCAGCATATTGCTCTGCCTCCTGATCTTTCCATGTTTCCCCAGGAATTACAAAAATACATTCCCATCACAAAACCAACATATGGATTGCTGACCAAACCATTATTGCAGGATATAATGGACACCCAGTTAATAGCTTGAAAATACAGGATAAGCCTTTTTGTAATGTCCTATAGCTTGCTCATTTGATAAACTGTGACCATTCAATTTCCATTTAGGATTATTCAGAAGTCGAAGCTCCAGCTATTTTTGTCTGCAAGATTCAGTTTGGGGACTTCAGAAGCTTAACACTCTAACTGCATGTCACTGCCACCATTGTCTCTTGTCACAATCCTAATTCTATGTTCTGATAATAAAATTTCATTAGTGTCTGCACATCCTTTGCCTTACCTTTGAAGTACTGTCTTATGCTGAAACGATTAGCAGTACTTTACATCATATCACTTGACTGTTTGACAGCCATTGTGAGTGAGCTAAATAGTGAGAAATTAAAATTTCTGACAATTTCCATTACATCTAAATTGCTGAGAAATTAAGGGATATTTACTTTTACAAATATTAAAGGTTGTTCAAAATGTAAACTGACTTCATTTTATTAGTAGATTCCACAATGTGCTAATTCAAAATGACTACACAGCTTTATTTGAATAAATTACCAACTCATTTTCCAAAAACGAAGGACATTTCCTTCAGGCTGGGTTTTTGACTGTTTGTGTCAGTAGAAAAAGAAAATAAAAACTTATGAATATTTCAGAACGGAAGACTGGTAAATCGCTTCCTTGTTTCATATGATAGAATAATGAGGTTTATTATTATAGGATACTGATTTTTAGTTTCATCCACCAAGGAGCATGCCATGAAATGTTGGTTTAATGACATGGCATTAACTGACTGTGGGGAAAAATATCAGAGATTAAGTCAATTAATTGTTTTTAAATATAAACATTTTTGAGCTATCTGGAATGGGAAGTTAAGGACCATGCTAAATGGCAACTGGCTGGGAGTGGGGGATACAGGAGTGGTTCAGGAAGGTACTCCACTTACAGAGTGGTGGTGTATTATGGCAGTGACAAGGGAGACGCAGACATTTCTCTAAAGCACCAAATATTGGTTACTGCTGAAAGCAATTGGTCCAGACTAAATGGACCAATGGTCTGATCCACTGGGACAAATCCTGTGTACTTAATGGTGTCTCTATCCATGTTCGCAAAGCATTGTTTTGAATTCTCTATTTACTTTGGTCTTCCATTTTAGCCAATCATACAAAATAGTTTTTTGGTTATAATTATACTACTATAAGGTGGGTGCATAAGTGGTTGGAAAACCATTCCCAGACAGTAGTTATCAGTGATTCACGCCCAAGCTGGAAGGGTATAATGAGTGGGGTCCCGCAGGGATCAGTCCTCGGTCTGGTTCTATTCTGTATCTCCATCCATTTAGATAATGGCAGAGAGTACACTCCAAGTTTACAGACGATACCAATCTGGGAGAGGTTGCAAGTACTTTGGAGGACAGGGTTAAAATTCAAAATGATCTGGACAAACTGGAGAAATAGTTTGAAGTAAATAGGATGAAATTCAGCAAGAACAAATGCAAAGTACTCCACCTAGGAAGACACTTTGTTGCACACATACAAAATGGGAAATGATTGCCTAGGAAGGAGTACTGCATAAAGGGATATAGGGGTCATAGTGGATCACAGGCTAAATATGAGTCAACAATGTAACAGTGTTGCAAAAAAAGCAAACATCATTCTGGGATGTATTAGCAGGAGTGTTGTAAGCAAGACACGAGAAGTAATTATTCTGCTCTACGCTGATAAGGCCACAGCTGGAATACTGTGTCCAGTTCTAGGCACCACATTTTAGGAAAGATGTGGACAAACTGGAGAAAGTCCAGATGAGGACAAAAATGATTAAAAGTCTAGAAAACATGATCTCTGGGAAAGATATAAAAAAATGGGCTTGTTTTGTCTGGAGAAGAGAAGACTGAGAAGGGGACATAACAGTTTTCCACTACATAAGAGATTGCTACAAGGAGGAAGAAAATATTTTTTTCTTAACCTCTGAGGATAGGACTAGAAGCAATGGGCTTAAATTGTAGTAAGGGTAGTTTAGGTTGGACATTTGGAGAAACTTCCTGTCAGGGTGGTTAAGCACTGGAATAAATTGCCCAGGGAGGTTGTGGAATTTCCATCATTGGAGATTTTTATAGTATAACATGCTATATATGCTTTTATAGTATAACATGCTATAATCTTATGAAGCAAACTAAAAGTATTCTCTATTGCAGCTGAGATATACCTTACCTCAGTGGTGCTCAACCAGGAGTCCAGAAGGTCCTAGGGGGGCCATGAGCAGGTTTCAGGGGGGTCACCAATCAGGAGTAGTGTTAGACTGACTGGGGCTCAGGGCAGAAAGCCAAAGTGCCACTTCATGGAACTGAAGCCTGGGGCCCTGAGCCCCGCTACCTGGGGCTGAAGCAGAAGCCTGAGCAACTTAGCTTCATGGTGCCCCACAGCATAGGGGGCTGGATGATTATCCTGCTTGCTACCCCTTAACGCCGGCCCTGGCTTTTATATGCCAGTTATTGCTGCACATGTGGGCTGTGGAGTTTTTACACCATGTTTGTAAAGGCCTCTGTAAGAGAGGCTATCCCCTCACTCTGAACACTGGGGCACAGAGGGGGGGTCTCTTCTATGCAAGACCAAATAACTGCAAGCTGCTTTCCCAAAAGCTTGCTTTTTCTACCAGGGAAATTGGGGTACTGCTGCCACCATTCATGTGAATCTCCAAGACCCTAGAGGGGGGCACACGAACACCCCAAACTCCCCTTCCCTTTCCCTGAGAGATCGGGACCCTTAGACACTGCTTCCCCCTTCCCCCTCTTCCTCTTGTACTGGGAGAGATGAGAAAACAGACTCTGAGCACCAGCCACTCCTCCCTACTCTTAGGAGAGAGACTCAGATACCCAGGCTTACTAACCATGAGCTGCCCAATCCAATGCTAGGATTCCTTTATGAAAATAACCAAACGCTCTTTATAACAAAAAAATGTTTAATAAAGAAAATAAAAACTTACATTAAGACAACTTCACAGATATAAAGCTTTCTAACACCCCCCTCCCCCTGAGAAGGTTAGTGACACTCTAATCAGGTACAAAATTATGAAATCAAAAGGTTACTTACAGTTAGTCTACTTAAAGCTTATGAATATAGGAAGAAAAAGTAGGAGGTTGCTCTTCATAGCTGAAGAGATGAGTCATGCCCAAAGCCGGGACCGAAGGGAACTGAAAAAAACTCTCCCCCTCTGTCCCTGGGACGGGAGCTCTTACGTCACTCCCTCTCAGGTTTAGTTAACCCCATACAGGTAAAACAACAACTCTCAAGCACTTCACACGTATGACAGCCTCAAAGAAAAAGGTTGACAAAGATGTCAGGAGATACAATTCCACTGTACATTCACTGCACAGCTGTAGGCAAGTCACTTACCCCCTCACTGACGGTTATAGGATCATCTGACCTCATCCCAATGTCAGGTTACAGCTTCGGTTTATCTGCTGGCTGACAGGTTTTATTGGTGCATTCATGATTTATTTCTCCAGCCAAATCAGAAGACCTACCCTTTCAGAGAAAAGGAACGTTTCCAAAAAATAGTCCAAATAAAACAAAAATCCAAATCTTCTATCCAATCCCTTTTTCACGACACAGCTTCTTCTTTAAACCCCTTCCCCTGGCAGGGTTTTCAACACCTCCTCTAGGACTATTATTGGGAGACCAGGCTCCTGTTTACTTTGTGCTCTGGCCCAGAGACGATAACCATTCAGCGCCTGTCCACTCTACTGCACACCCCTGCTTCACTTTTCCTCAGGCCACTTCCTACACTTGCTTACTTACCAGCGGCCAGGACTTTCACCCCAGTACTTTCTCTGGCTTCTTTCCAATAGCCCATTTTAAGTTCCTTCCTCAGATTTCTCAGACCTCTCTCTGGGCCTTTCCCAGCTTCTGACCACAACCTCCTAGGCTCCCCTTTCTCCTTTTCATGGCATCATCCCTACACCACAATACAGAGACTCCCCAAGTCTCTCAGGTCTGTTGCAAGTTGCAGGCAGCATTTTTATAGCTAAAACCCCTTCCTCCAGCAGGCCTTGTTTTAGGCTGCTGTCACAGGATCTTTCTGGGAAACAACAAATCCCAGAACAGCTGTTCTTAAAAGGCTAGGACAACTTGGGAGAAGGACTGGCCTCAGGCCTGCTTTTAAAGAGGCAGCTCACTGTAATATTCTCCATCTCTAAAGTGGGTGTAACAGTTACCTGCCTCACAGGACATTACAAGGCCTAGTCAATTAATGTTTGTAAAACCCTTGCAATCCTTGGACAAAAGGTGCTATGGAAGTATTTTATCACAACACAGCTAGTTAGGCTGACTCAAGGCCCTCTCATAATGTTCTAGTTTGAAAAACAAATGTAGCTGTGGTATTTAAAATGAAATCAGAGTGCTTCCATGCTTTATCATTTTTCCATTATCTCCTTTAAAAAAAAATCTGCTGCTTGAATGTGTTTGGCATCAGCATACATATTCTAAGTGATAAAGAGGGAGGCTGAATAGAAAGTATGTCTAATGCATAAAGCCCATGTGAATAAAGGATGAGTTAGGATGTGGAAGAGCATGCAAGCAATGTTCCATTGTTAACTGACTCCATGCACCAAGAGAGACAGATGTTCAAATATAAAAACTTTTAAAACTTTGAGTCCTTCTGATTAATGCACAGCTTCATGAATAATGCAAATTGTGTAAGAAATACTGAGACTTGATTGTGAAGTTGTTAAAGGAGAAAGATTACAATGTTTTTGATGCCTTTAAAAAAAAAAAAAAAGGAGCAAGAATCACAGTAGGAAAGCCAGAGAACAGACCTATTTCCAGGGCCTGCTATCAGAGCTTATTGTAGTTGAAATTCTTTTTAGGAGGTGTTCAAGCACAAAATGCACCATTCTCTAGTAAGAATTTCCCTGATGGAGCTGTGGGTAAACGAGTCTAATGAATCACATAAAACCAATGAGGAGCAAATCAGGCTCATATTTCAGAAGAAAGAAAAACAAACATTTTCTAGAGAAACAAGTAAAGAGTTTTGTGACCTACTCAGTTACCAATTCAGCAATGAACCTGAGCATAATCGCAGCCCTATTCAACAAAGAACTTAAAAGCTTTGTTGAATCAGGCCCTAGAGCATATAATATACTTTGATCCTGCACAGTGCTTCTAATCTTTTGCTTTAAAGTCAAAAACATCTTTTAGATTTCTTTGGTTTGATGCACCATCAGGTTCATTCACATTCTTTGTCAAAATACTCCACTATAAATAGGAATGTAATAAATTATTCTCATAACAAGGTAGGTGAAATTCCAAATAAAATATACAAAAAAGAAAAAAACAAATAAACAAACAAACAAAAAGAAACAAAAGAAAACACCTCACAGGTTTTTAAAGCAACCAAACTATCACAAAGGCAAAAATAATTTGAATTTTAAAAAGTGCTATGACAACTCAAAACCAATTTGGAACAGGGGTTTGAATGAACTGAACGTTTTTGTTAGGAATACAGCAACATACTAAAGACGGGTTTGTGATCACAAGTCCTACGGCATAATGGTGGCACATCTCAAATTTTCTTCTGCTTATTCAAATAGATACACAAGTTCCAGGGTCATCATGTAGGCAGTGGATAATAAGGGTTTTTTTCTTGGTCATATTTGATTTTTTTCCTGCACTCCATGTCACATCCAAATCATGCTCACTCTCAAAGGAGTTAGAAGTAGAAATATACCAGAAGAAAAGTTGGTTTTGTGACATTTCTGACCTGCCCAGAAGACAAAATTTCATGAGGCAGCATATTTTCTCATGAGATTTCTACTGAGTTCAGTAGGGTATTTACTTACTGAAAATTAAGCACATATGTAAGTCTTGTAAGTTTGGGTGGGTCCCACATTTTGACTCCTAGATTCATCGATTTTAAGGCCATAAAGGACTTTTATAATGATCTTGTCCGATCTCCTAAAAGACAGGGCCATACAATTTCTTGCATTTACTGCATCAAATTAAGAGGTTCAGAGAAGAATCTAAACTTTTGGAAGTTTACTCAACTCAAACCTTCAAAGCTTAAGGTGGCAACAGGATAAACTGATGGTCCCATTTTTTTTTGCAATATCTGGAACAAGGGGTGACGTGATGAAATTAATGGAAGGTAAGGCAAGAAGTTAATGGTATATAATTATCGTGTGAAATATGCTACAATGTAGCTGGATTTCAAAAAGTCTTGAATGACCAGTAATTACATTTGTAGTTTTATATGAGAAAATGTAAATTTATATAGGCTCTACTAAGATTAATTTATTAAATATTTAGCATTATATCAGAAAGGTTTCAGTTTTATTACTACTTAAACAGTAGTTAATCTCAAGATATTTATAAAGAGTATACTGGTTGGCAGTAGAATTGCGATGTTACTTCCACTTGACTTTGTAATGTTGTTCCCAATGAAACTGCAGCACTGTTATTCCCAATAAAGCTGCAGAATTTACGCTCTAATGGCTCGATCCTGCAAGCAATAACTTTCACTGAAATCAGCTCCTCCAGGAGCTGCTCAGCACTATGCAAGATTGGGTTTTAAGACTCAACACCCTCAAAGAAATGCATAGAACTCGCATTGAAGACAGCATCACAGAGAAAATTTAGTCCTTAATTTGGTTGGCCTGAAGCCATCACTCTTGTTTCCATTTCAATTGTATTAAACAATTAAGAGGGGTATTTTCAAAAGCATTTAAAAGAGTTAGGTGCCCAAATCCCATTGACTGTTTCTTTTGGAAATCCCACCCCAATGCAATACTTCCACCGATTAAACATTACTTAATGGTCTCTCCTGTTCAAAGGGCCTGCTTTTTAACTTGAAGAAAATGTAAGTATACCAGGAAAGCTAACCTATCTGAAAGTCACAATATTTAAACAGCAGAGTTAAACTGACATGAAAGCTCAATGAATATTGAAAAGTTAACTTAGCAAACACTGCCACTGGCTCTCCTTTCTGTCTCAACCCAAAACACCACATCCAAACGCTGCTGAGCTTTGGGAATATTCAGATCAGTATTTTTGGAAGACCCAGTCTGTATAGCAACCCCAGCCAAAATCCCAGATCAGCGCACCACTCAACTTGTTTGGCTTGAGCCCATCTCTACCACACTCCTCTTCCCCTACAGAGCACTTCTAAATTGTATGCAGACGTGACAGAAGCCCACATAAAGACAGTAAATGTACATCTATTAAGCTTCTGGTCACACTTGCTCATAGGGTTCCACTTATAGGTTATAAAAGGCTAATAAATTATTAATAGATGTTTTAATAAATGGTTGATCAATAGGCCAATATGCTGACTGGTAAGTTTTCATAAGACCATGGCTTTTAATTATCTAAAATACCTTCTACTGTTGTGTTTTTAACCTTCCATAATGCACATGCCCATGTCTGGAACACACTTAGCACAACGATTAATCATTTATCAAACTTCAATAAACTATATAAACCTTATAATAATAAAGCATGACCCACTTGCCTACAGAAGTCCCTGAACCAAAATCAGACTTCAGTTACTTCTTTCCCTCTATCCTCATTTTCCAGAAATAGAGTATACTTTGTGGTCACTGTAAAAGTTTAACTGGTTAACTAGTTAACAAATAAGCATTAGGATTATTGGTTTCAGTTAACGATTAAACTCCACTGCCGCCTGGCGCCCAGTGTCCCTGTGACCGCAGCCAGGATGCCGGGCCCGGGGCAGCAGCGGTGCCCCACATAAAACATGCCTGTACCCCAAGTTCTCCGCCTATGTGAACTCCTTAACAGTTAACCATTTAACCTATTCAAATTCTATCAGTTAAACCCTATTTACCGCCTTAGCGGTAGCATATGAATTTTTGGGCACTAGGACACGTCACAACACTTAGGTGCCACACACATGTCCTGCTAGCCCTTAGCTAAGTGAATATTAATACAGGTATTCCCATGAAATGAAGGACAAAGTTGTCTATAAGTAAAGCAAGCCCTTACACTGTTTATATGCTATGTGGGAATAACATGAAATCAGTGTCTAATGTACCTAGAATGGAATTAGAACTGGCATTTTCTTACATCATGTGTGATACAAGACTGTGAATGGTGATTGCAGTTTGTGAGGTCACAGTGAGAAGTACTTAGGTCCAACACACTAAGGTAGTACTTTCCAAAAGAAATAGTAGAGTAGCCATATTTTCCTCTCTTTTATTTGTTAAGAATGTGCATGCATTGAATTTCTGGAATCACTACAATCCATGACACGTTTACTAAATGAAAAGTCCCTCCCTAATTCACATCATGCAGAGAGCCAGCACTGGGCCTATGCACCACCAGAGACTCATTTAAGTCTTTAAAGTATAGCTGACTAGCACCTATTGAGAAAACCAACAGTGCTCTGCCTCACTGTTGAATCACAGAGACACATAATGGCAGGGGCAGAAGCAGAAAAGCTTACCAGTCTAGGAAATCCAAGCCTTTCTCCTAAAAGCCAAAGGGCCAGATTGTCTATTGAGGCAAATCATACTATGATGTATGTCTATGATTATGACGACTGCCTACTTACATTGCCCAGCTAACATTCTGGCCCTAAATATTTTTGGTTTTGTTCACTTTTGAATTCCTTCCCCATCTAGTAGCACTCATTCCATCCATATAGCTGAAACCTTTGAGACAGCCCCCCCGCCTACATGACAAACACTTAAAATAGTCTGATTCTTTTTAGAGTTATATGTATGAAGCCATTCTTGCCACAATAGACTGATTAGATGGCTCAGAAGAAGCTCTTTCCTTTTCATCTCAAAATAGTCTCAGAATTGAACTGTATTCACCTCACTAAGAAATGAAATTAAACTAACACCCCAAAACATTTTATTTTTACTCCTAAGTTACTAAAACACTTAACCTTAGCTCCATCTTAACTTAGTTATTTGTTTGGGAATATAAGTCCACACATCTCCCATTTCTAGGCAGAGATGGGTATAAACACCTGTGAAATGTAGTATAGTTGGAATCTGGTTGCAGACCCAAATTTTGCAACCTGAACCATCTCGAATCCCAAGATGAGATATAGACTGTCACATTTCAGACTGCGGAACAGTTCTAAAAATAAGGTTGTTATGGAGATGCTGACAAAGTGAATATAGATTTGTTCTTGAAGGAGGAAAATTGAAGGTTTTAGGCCTAGATTCAACAAGATACTTAAATATATGTATATGCCTGTTGTCTTCAATGGGACTGCTCATATTCTTAAAGTTAGGCACATGCTTAAATTTCTCACTGAACTGATGTCTAAAAATAGCAAAGGTGAGAAAGGAAATAATTACAACAGTCATTTCCTGCTCCAAAATTATCTTATTCTTTTGTGAATACAGTATGCTTAATACATGCGATTTCTGATTATTATAATTATCAAACACTTTGAAAATAAATAATTAATTATAACAAAGAGTCCACAAATAGAGTTTAACTCTTGATTTTTTTTATAATTGTAGGTCAGCAGTGGAGTCTCTCCTTTGAAGATTCCCTTTAAGGCAGATATTTACAGTGATATTTTTTTTTAGAAAAAAATATATAAAGCAGCGCTCTGTAGATTAGTTACAAATCACCTTAAATACCCTAATTATTCCGTGACAATGTTATTTTATTTTTCCTCATTTAGATTCATATAGAACACCGTGAGTGCGTAGCTAGTAAAAACAAAAGATCATTGTTATTATTATCAAACATTTATATAGTGAATAAATTTACACAGTGCTTTACAAGCATAGATAAGACATATTCCCTGCTCCAAAGAGCTTAGAATCTAAATAAGATAAGACAAATACAAGGCAACACACACGATAATAGCTCAGGAGGGAGGGCGTGGGGATTATTAATGAGGAAAAGAAGAGAAGGGGGATTGTTTGAAGAAGTGGTATAATATAATCTGTTAAAGTATAAAATAATTTGAAGTACGCTATTATAGCCTTTACCCAGAATGAATTAAACTAAAATATATTTTCTTTTTCTTTTTTTTAATCCTCCAGCAGGTGGAGCTACTGCCGTGTCAGCCTTGACTAGAAGGGATAGTTGCAATTAATAGTGTCATTTCAGTCTTGAAACTGAAGTGAAAAGGATACAGGGCAATATTTTCAAACCTGGATGTGTAAAGTTTGGCTCCTAAATCCACATATAGACACTTAAATAAAAATAATAGCTTGATTTTGAAAAGCATTGTTCACTTCTAGCTCCCATTGACCTCAATGAGATTTGTGGGAATTATGTAAAAGTGGACTGATTTTCAGAAGTGCTTAAGTATGTATTTAGGTGACTGATTTTAGGCACCCAGGTTTGAAAAATATTGGCTGTAGTTCCATACCGCATTTGGGTCAGATCCTCAAGCTTGGTGTAAATTGGCCAAGCTCCGTTGGCTTTAATGTAACCAGCTGAGGATCTGATCATCTGTGCATGGGTTTTAAAATATATTGCTCAATCCCACATATAAAGTGTGGCAAATCATGCCAGATATTGCAGAGCAAAGTCAATTATTTCTAAATACAAGAAAACCCAATTCTGTGTGCCGTTACACACACGTAACCTCAATAAACCTTCACCTTGTTAACCTTAATAACCTAATCTTAATAGATTCAACAGGGGTTGAATCTTAAAACTGGTTAACACCGACCAGGAAGGTACCATTGAATCAAACTTTCTTAGCCCAAACACTGAGGTTACATTTTTAATCAGTCTTGCACATGTAAAGTAGCATGAAGTTGTTGAAGCTATTCCCATAACGGGTGCAGGAACAAGCTCTAGATGTAATGTAAAGCAGAAGTATTTCAGTGATGAAAGATATTTTCACTTGATTACAACATCTGGATCATCCCAGATGTTTGGGTCAATTCAGTGAGACTTCACTGGCACCACAAGCTACACAGAAAAGAGTCAGAGCTTACACAGAGTGACCCGGGGATGGGATGAGGATGAAGAGCAGGAGGAACTCCTTCGGAAACTTTAGCCCATTAGCTAGGGTACTTACTGGGGATGTGGGAGACTCCTGCTCAAGTCTCCCTGGAAGCCTGGACTTTGGTATCAATCTCCAAGAGAGGGGCGGGGCTTAGCACATATCCCTCTGGTTGGCATCACCTATTGGCTAGTTTAAGCAAGGATCCACCTAGTATGATGGCTTTTGTGAATCCCATTCTTGGATGCCAGTCTCTCCCCACCCCCCAATCATTGTATAAGGTGCCTTGGTATAGAACTCAGGCTTTGTGAATCCCAGTTTTCCAGGTGCCTAAAAGTTAGATGTGGCAGTGCTCAGCATTACCATGCCAAAAATTCCTTTGTGAATTTAGCCCCTAGAGTGATTGCTCTGATATCAGCCTCCAACAGCGCTCACTCCACAACCGGCTGGCCAACAACTCTCATTAGTCATGGTTGGCCGTAGAACGCTCATTTTAATATGCTTGCAATGGGCGATGTTGTTGTTTATTGCCATCCAGGAGTAACACAGGGCATTCTTACAGCAACCCAAACAGCAACATCTTTTAAATGACATGAAATGTCAAGTCCATTTTCCTCTTTGTCTCTTCCCATGATAACAGGAAGAGCTAGCCTTGGTTATTTGTTTATTACTGACAGTGTCTATAAATCACAGAGATAACACAACACCTGCCCCAAAGATATCACAGTCAGAGAGAGATGCATGAAACACCAGCCACACTGGGAAATTCTTAGGCCATTATCTACCATAGTTTTCCTAGAGGGCAGATCATCTGTTTGATGTCACACTTGAAAAACAGCACACTGAGTTGAAAGACACTAAAATTAGCACCAGATAAGCCCCCATCCTCCATAAAACCTTTGTGAAAATAAAACTGTATTACAATACAGTGCATAGATAGCCCCAATTTATGCCAGAAGGAGCCAAGAGCACAATTCTTACACAGGAGAGCAGAGTCCGGGAGGGGTCAGTCGGGGGGGGAGAGGAGGGGGAAGTGGGGGCTGGTGCCAAGAGTTGGGAATGGATCCCCTGACACCCCTTTCCTAGGGATGAGCACACATTGAAATTTCACAAGGGTGCCCAGTGTTGGGACTGGGAGCATGGCAGTAACACCATTTTTCTTTTTTAAAGGGTGAATGTGTGAAGAGAAGAGTCTGCTCAGCTGGTGCCTTGTGCTGCAGTCAGAGCCGAGAGGAAACTGACTGAAGAAAGTGGTGCCCTTCCATCAAGTGATTTTTCACACTTACCGTCTAAATAAATAAAACCAGCATTAGGCCCACCAGAGAGAGAGGAAAAGCAGAAATTATTTGTATTCTGGCAGAGGTGAGCGATCAGGGCCCCCTCGGCTCAGGCGCCATGCAAACAATCCCAGCCTCCCAAACAGCAGTGGAATACTGAACAGTATTTGGCCTGACCATTCATTAGGTAGAATATAGGAAAACCCCCCCCCCATGCTTGCTGCGCACCCTCAGGTATGAACACTGAGGATCGACAGTGTCCCATTCACCACCAGCCTGTACTAGGGCAGAATTGCAAAGAATCGCTGAAATCAAAGGGCCTGATTCTTCTCTCATCCCAACGTTACCCTATTTTCTTCAGTGGAGTTATCCCTGATTTGTACTGGCACATCAGAGCAGAATCAGCCCCCAAAGTCTTTAGAAATGCAGTGATGCTGAATTAGTGTAAACACTTTCTCGAGAAGCATCTTTCCAAATAGACGCCCACCCCTCACAGACGAAGGGGGTGCTCTAAATGCAGTAATTAATAGGCAGCACCACAATAAATACTGTAAACATCAATAATACTAAATCTTCAGCAGACTTTTTGCATCTGCCTGTAGGGAGTTTGTTTTTCATGGAAGACAAAGCAGTGACTGTGTGGAAATTACACTGCTGCCAGTGCTGGAACACAATAATGTAGCATTCTGAATCATATAAAAATTACAGCTTTGCCATGTATTCTGTACTACATAGGGTAATTTAATCATTTTGGTGCAGCAAAATGGGCTGTTATGAATTCTCAGTGTAGCTCTAAAGTTTGAGTTCTAATAGCAAGTTATGTACCACTTCATTTCAGTCACTGTTCACTTCATCCACATAAAACCTGAGTCATCAGAAGCATATGGTGCGGGGAAGCAAAATCTATCCCACTCCACCAAATTAGGTGCAGGGCTGCAATGCAGCTGACCCAAGGGCATTACTCTAGCTTGTGAATGGGAATGATGTCCACAGCCTCGCCTCACCACTTGTGCCAGTGTTAGGGCTGTTATATCAAAAGAATTATGGACCTCATAGCTCCAACCACAGCCAATCCTCAGTACTGCCCTCTGTGGAGGATGATGTGGGATGAGTGAGAAAACAGTTCCCTCCTTCCAGCAGTTCTCTGCCCCTCTGAAACCCGACTGGTGGGCTAAGGTGCAACTCTAGCATGGGTTCTTCATACCAAGGGAATTTCTTCTTGCTATTCATGTGTAATTTGGAAGTGCACCAGAAGTGCACCAAAATAACACTTCTCCTTGGGGCAATGTCTTAGATTAACCAAGCCAGCCTCTTTCCATCCCAGGCCAGCTTTTCTGGCCCATTCCACTACCTTTGCACCAGTCACTGCCAAGAGAAAAGAGACTACCTGTCACTCACCTGGTGGGAGAAGTCAGCAGTGGGTGTAGAGCTGGCCTAGACAAATATTGTGCTTCCTTCCTGCAGCCACAGGGAGCATGTGGGGTTTGGTCAGAGCACTGTGCATTCCTCTACAGTCTACACCCTCCCCTGTCAGACCTTAGAGACCTTGACAGCTAGTGTAGGGTACACAGCCCGAAATTGCTCTAATGTACTCTGGAGTTAAGGCAGAGAAAGTGAAGCTAGCAGAGAATCTGACCCTCCATTCCTTTATAAAATCCTATTTCCACTGATGTCAATAGCAAAACGCCTACTGAGTTCAATTGAAGTGGAATTCGCAGGGTGTCTACACTAAACTGTAAGCCCATGGATAGTGGGAGTCATGTCAGCTGACCCACGTTAGGGGACCCTGGGCTTAAGAGTCCACATTGTATTTTAACCCTAGGTTAAGAGTTTTTCTGACCTAGGGCTCTGGTGTCCAAACTGCAGTGTGCAGAACTACGTCAAAGTAACCATATCCCAGAATCCCTAACACCCCCTCACAGACCCCCAAATGTGGCCATTCTAGCTCCAGGAATGTGGTGCACTGTGGGAAAACTTTACTGCCTACCCTGCATGGTACAAGGAAGCTTGCTCAGTTTGCTCTCCTTTGCAAACCCAGGGGGCGCTCTCGTAGCGTTCTTGCAGAGCCACCACCAGAAGACAAGGGGTTAAGCTAGCCTGAGCTGCAGCTGCCGCTGATTGCCTGTGGGGAGAGATGGGGGGCAGTTTCCACTTTCAATAGACTGGCTGCAGACTGTTGGGATAGAGAGGACTAAGAAGTTGTTTCATGGAGTTGTGGATACTTCTGGCTCACTCCCAGGACCCAAGTCAAGCCAGGTTGTAGCTCCCTGCAAAGCAATAGGGTTCAGACCCTAGGTCCTGGCTTGACTTGAACTCGGACCCTCCAGCCAGAGTCCTGGGTCAGCATAGATGCAAGGGAGGAGCAGGGGAATAGCCGTGAGCCAAGGCCCACAGACAGGCTTACATTGGCGTGTAGACATAATCCCATACAGGGCCGGCGACCGAAATTTTGGGGCCCCTTACTCTGATCATTTGGGCCCCCCCCCCCAGCCCAGCCGGCACTCCCCCCCCCCAGCTGACAGCGGCTGGCCCCCCCCCCCCAGCCCAGCCGGCCAACCCCCACCCCACCCCAGCCGCTCCCCCTCCCCCAGCCGGCGCTCCCCCACCCCCAGCTGACAGCGGCTGGCGGCAGTGCGGGGTCCTGCGGGAGTGCGAGCCTGGGAGCGGCGCGAGCCACCCTTGCTCCTCTCCCCCCCCCCCGCGTGCCCTTTCCCCCCCGTACCTGCGCAAGACGGTGCAGCGGCTGCACGATGCCACGTCCGGCGGGGGAAGCCGTACTTTGCGGCGGAGCCTTCCCGCCCTCACCCTCTTTGCAGGTGGTGGTGCGCCACTGCCGCCGGCCGGGCTCACTGCTCCTGCCGGGGACACGCACGCTCGTCCGCTCCAGAGGAGAGCCGCGCCGCCTCCCTGCCCCTTCCCCGCTCTCCAGGCCCGGCGACAAGGGGGGACGATTATGGGTACTGCTGTGTACCGGGCCCCGGACTTAAGGGGGCCCCCCTTAAGTCCGGGGCCCGGTACAGCTGTACCCGTAGTACCCCCCTGTTGCCGGCCCTGATCCCATAGCATAGAGTGGCATGTTCTGACTCAGAGCACTGTATTTGTTTCATTGGCAAACCACAGCCTTAAATCTCCTATTGTACCATCCAAAACAGGCCTGTTTACTAATGTCAGTTCCATTTCTAGAAATGTTAATTGTGTTTTGGGATGGTACTATCTTAGGTGGTTAGGCTCTACCATTTGCTATTTTATTCATTCACTATCGCTCAGATTAGTCAAAAAAGTTCTATCGGTTTATTTATTTATTTTTGTTAATAAAAGTAAATCCAGACACAAAGAATGTGAACTATTGACAGCTACACTGGAAATCATCCGTCAACTCTTGCATAATGCAAATAAGATTGCTTTTGCTGTTCCTGCATCTTACAGACCTTTCCTAACAAAACATGCAACTCAGCAACTTGGAAACTCTAATACTTTTCAGTTAAAAACAGAAAGAAGGTCAGGGCCCTAGTGAAGGTTCAAATTAATGAGGACGTGGTTCTGAACAGTAACAAGTACCTGCAATGGCTCTGGAAGCTAGGGAGAACTGAAGTAAATAATAATACTATAATATATAGAGATATACCTATCCAGGGCCGGCGACAGGGGGGTACAACGGGTACAGCTGTACCGGGCCCTGGACTTCAGGGGGGGCCCCTGAAGTCCGGGGCCCGGTACGCAGCTGTACCCGCTTGTCGCCGGGGCTGTGAGCAAGGCGCGGCTCCGGGCAGCCGCTGCAGCGCTCACCAGCCCCCTCCCCCGGCACCCTCCCCCGCCCCCCTTTGCTTCTCCCGGCCAGTCATGCGGCCGCAGCGCATGCGGGGGTTGGGGCCCGCGGGAGGTAGGAGATCGGCGGGGGGGGGGGGGGCATGGGCAGCGGGGAGACCGGCGGGGGGGGGAAGCCCGCAGGCGGCGGGAGACCGGCGGGGGGGGGCCCCCGCGGGCGGCGGGAGACTGGCGGGGGGGGGGGGCCCGCAGGCGGTGGGAGACTGGCGGGGGGGGGGGCGTACGATCTGCCGTACGGGGCCCCAAAATTCCTGTCGCCGGCCCTGTACCTATCTCATAGAGCTGGAAAGACCTTGAAAGGTCATCAAGTCCAGTCCCCTGCCTACACTAGCAGGGCCACATACTTTCCCCTGACAGATTTTCTGCCCTAGATTCCTAAATGCCCCCCTAAAGGATTGAACTCACAAGCCTGGGTTTAGCAGGCCAATGCTCAAACCACTGAGCTATCCCTCGCCTCCCCCCCCCCCCCCCCCCCCCCCCCCCCCCAAGAACCCCTAAGTAGCAGTCCAGGCAAATGGAGTGGACCATATACTAGAGAGCATGTGTTTTGCAGAAGGACCATTCCCACATCACATTTTTAACCCCTTCTGGAAGTCAGGTCTTTTTGATTATTTTGGGGAAAACAGGCCCAGTTTGCTGAGATTTAGGCTTCCATATCCTCTAGACCGCAGCTGAGCTTGAATAGCTAAACTCCGTCAGTCCAGGGGTTACAATTTTTTCTGACAACCAGAGCCGCTTCTTTATTTTTGACCAACACTGCCCCCACATCAGGAAGCAAGAGCATCTGCAAAGCTGAAATCTCTACACCACGCATTATTTAAATTTGTACGGCTATTTAATGTTCACCACACATTTGATCCTAATAGTGCAAGTGATTTTCTATCAGTGTATTTTTTTTTCATTTTAACAAGGAAACTGCCCCTCCAAATATAAACGCCGCTTGTTATTTTGAGGCAGTGATGCAAAACATACAACACGGAGACCACGTTTGGCTAGCGGAGCAGATGTCTACAGATCACTTGATGTTAATTTCAACATAAAAGCTATTATATTTCTGGCCTTGCCCTATTAGTTGTTAAATAATTATTTATGGTTGGCAGATAAATTCTAGGAACCTTGAATAAAGCCCATCAACCCTACTAAACTAACTGTATTTGACATAAACAGTTTTCAGTCATGGAGGACCCTTGATGTAATGTTTATTTAATATATAATTCCATTTCACGACCTAAGAGGTAATCCTGTATTTATATTTTAACATAAACAACATATAATGTGCATACTAACACTACTTCACAGGCAAGGAATTAGCCTGCCTGGCTCATTGACATTTACAACTGTGTACTATAGCTATCAGATTATTTAGATAAACTAAATAATCTTCTACTCACTTCACAGCTCTGGCACTTGCTAACGTGTTTCTATAGAAGTTGCAGCTTTGTACACCTCTCTAAATGTGATTAATTAAGAGCTGGTATGTTGCAACTTTGAAAAACAAAAAAAGATAATTGAGAATGTGGATTTCCCTTAATTAAACATTTTTAAAGGTGCCAACCCTTTTTGCAAGTTTGTGCTTACACACAAACACACACTTAGAACTTTGCAACTGTTGTGTATTCTGTTTGACTGGCTTGTAAATTATGAACAGCCAATATACTACGAGCCTCATAAAACTTTTATTGTGTGCAAACATGAGTTAAATGTGCAAGGCATTGCATGAAATCTTTCAAACAAGTCTCTAGATATTCATATGTTATTGTCTGAAGAAATTTAGATGATTTGTTTCCTCCTGTGAGCAAGCTTTTGTCTAATTAAACTTTTGCATTCTTAACAGTCAACTTAGAATTTTAAAGGACAAAGAATTTGAATGCGATATTAAGTACAATTCAATTGAGATGCCCATTTCAATTTCATTTGTTTGTATAAAAGAGCAGTTTTCTCCATTATTATAGTAATGTACATTACTTGCATATTTAAGTTTGGATGTAGTTTATTATTTGTTTGTAAGGTCATTTCAGAGAAGAATTAGGGGAGAAAGAGAAATCAGCAGAAATAAATCAGTGACAAACTTTCAACCTGAGCAAGCAGTTTTCAATTATAATGATATCTTACGAAAGAAGAAAGATACAAATGAAAGCTGAATTTTCCCTGTAGCTAGGTCTTTGTAGGCCCAAAGGCCACCTCCTCGCAATGCCTATGCACTTTCCTGCACAAAGCCCATTTATATTTGGCCTTTATGCATGGTGAAGTCACCCTTGATTAAAGTATTCAATAGATGGGAGCGGGGATGTGGGGGTGTTTCACTTCTAATTTCAAGAGGGAGTGGTTGTGGTCAAGAACAGGTTTCTCATAGAATTGGTTTTACAATTATTACTAATGACAAAACAATATCTCTCTTTATTGTGTTGCTGCATGTGCTAATGCAGTTTCCTGGAACACCATGTCATAAACTAGCAAAAGTGAGCAGCCAAAGAGGGAGGAAACTGTGAGAAGGAGGAAAAGTAAATAAAATTATCCACTTAAATCATTCTCCAGTCAACAAGCATCATTTTGACATATAGTTCCAATATTTATGTTTTATCCTCCTGGTAAAGATAACTTGCCTTGCTAACTCGTATATGTGATCAAGATAGCAGTTTCACATATTGGCAGACTCTTCCCTTGATAACTTTTAACAAAAAACAAACACAAAGGTTTAAGCTGTGAAGTATAGTTAGGGAAACAACATTGTTTGGTGGTTAGAATAGGGGACTGAAAGTCATAAAACTGTGGATCTTAATTCCACACATGGCACCAACCTGCTGGGTGATCTTCTGTAAGTCCCTTCTTTATGCAACAGTGTTGTCATCTGTAAAATGGGGATAATACTTATCCACCTTATAAAGGTGCTGTGATGCTTAAGCAATTAATTTCTGTGAAGTGGTTTGTGATCCTTAGATGGAAGTTATTATGGAAGTGCTAAGTATTGGGTTGTTGTTATTATTAATCTCCCCCAGAAGTTCTTAATAGCTGTGGCAGATATTTCCATATTACACTCTTCCCTTTCATTTTTAATTCAAGCATTAAGCGTATCTCTCTCCAACACAAAACCACATGCTATAGATACCAACATAGGGTGAGGTCCTGGGAGGGGGGAGAGGAAGGGAAATAACATGGCATTATGCAAATGCTGAAGGCCTGCCATCAGACTGAGGACCATACAACCTCTTGAAAATTAGCTATGTTTATTTTGAAAGATATTGTCCCTCTCTGGAAGAGTTCAGTATTTCTCCAGAGAAGTCAACCTCAAACTGGGGGAAAAAAACAAAAAAAACAAACCACACCACAGAGATGGACAATTATGACCAGAACAAATGGCTACCTCTCTGATTCTTGGCCAATTAATGGCGTTTCAGAAGTTTTTAGGGGTGCAAATATTAGAAATTTCATTTTGAAAAGGTTCTTTACTTACATTGATTCTAAGTTTATCAAGACCCTGGAAACTGAAGGCGTTCACCATTCTCCTCATTGTCATCTGAAGTCTGGTGAGAGACCATCCTCAAGGCAAAACTATAAGATTTTTAAGACGGAAGACAGAGAAAGAAAGAAACGGCAAATAAGTGTATGGTGTATGCAAGGTCGATAAAAGTAGACAAAATTCCAGCTGTCAATTACTTTCAGCTGTCTCTGTCAGATAAATTATATCACTGAGTTTGTAAGTATCTTTTTGGTGCAGTCCAGGTTTATTAAATAGACATTCCATTAGATATTTGTTCAAAATCTCTAGTTCAAGTCAGGGACCTTTGTAGCCCTGAGCTCTGTTAGGAGGTTTAACAACAGACTTTATTAACTGTAAATGGGCTAAATTCTGCTCTCAGATTTCACTGAAGTTAATAGAACTATGCTGGCTTGACTTAGACCAGTAGTGGCCCAGTGCCCCGAGTACTAGGTCCCTCCTCAAATATAAATAAGAAAGAAAAAGATTAAACCTGCCATCTGGCCTTTACAGAGAAATCTATATATTAATAGTTCACGATCTTTCTGTACCATACACTTGGAGTTTAAAATATTAACAATCTGTATCTTCATTTAATTTACACTCTCCAACTTTACTGCCTTTGTGGTCAATCAGGTAGCTCAATGATTTCACTAATTTTGTCTCCATTTTCTTCCACAAGAAGCCAAGTTGGAATTTGTATTTTTATGATAGAGCCAGTTCAAATCTGGCCTAATAAATAGTTCAATTTGTTCTGACAGTATCTTCCTTGCAAATTGGAATCTAGCTCCATGTATCTTTTAGCTCCCTCCAGACTCTGAATCTGAAAGTTACTAGAAAGTCCTCTTAAAAATCTTAGGTCTCATTAATAAAAATATCATGACTTAATGGTCTTGGATAGACCAGCCTTTGGCAATCGGTACTTGTGGCACTGATGATAGGAATAATACTCACATTACCAATATTTAAATTGAAAAGTGAAATTCTTCAGTGGATTACATTCTTTATCATAAAAAGAAAACCTGTACCTAATCAGTTGTCTTGCTTTGATCTCTACATCTTTAACAAAAGCCACTCGTTATGGCTGAAGTTATTTCTATTATAGTATCACAATGTTATACACTAGTCCTCGTGTGACTTTAGTTATATGCAGATTAGAATCTGTATAGATTTATCACACCGAGTGTGTGTGTGCTAATGCTCTGATTGTACCTCAAAAGGAGTAGTAACTTTTAGCAGCTTCCTCTCTGCTTTCGTCATTTTGGCTCTGCTAAGGGACAGGTTCAAGAATAGCAGCCGTGTTAGTCTGTATCCGTAAAGAAAGCGAGGAATACTTGTAACCCCTTAGAGACTAACCAGTTTATTTCAGCATAAGCTTTCGTGGACTATAGCCCACTTCATCGGATGCAACATCCTGTTGCATCGTTTACACCTGTGGTTAACCCCTCCCCAAGACACCCCCCCACACACACACACTTCAGTTTTACGTATGCAGAACTTGTGCTTCCGAAATGTACCCAAGTATTTGGACTTTAATGCCCTAAGCACACTAGGCAAGTTCTACTATGCAGACAAAATTATTCAGGACAGAACCACAGAAGGACTTTCCTAATGCTGCTCTTTGTGAATATCTCTGAGAAACTAGGATGAGGTTTTATTTTTCCTTTTGCTCAGAGTGATGAGATTGATATCAAATTTAAAAACAACATGTATTCATGGGGGGTGGGGGGGGAGGGAGTCTCTGCAAAATGTTGAAGGCCAGGGTGAAAGTACACGCTGTATTAACATCTTCCACCCCTGGAGCTGCAGTAATTTGCATGACATTATCTGCCTGGTATGTTGCTATGGTTATCACCATACATAAGTAAATACCAGGGCAAAAGTTGCTTGTCTCATGGCACAGGCAGTGCCCGGAGACTGTCAGAAGCAAAGGATCTTTTGATATACTTGAAAAATGTAAATGTTTGACTAGACATAAATAAGGGAGACTCCTGATAAGGGAAACCTTTCATGGGTGCTCCTTAGTGACCTAAGAGATGACATTGTACTGGTTAACATTCACCCTTTAGGTTTCCGTAACATGAGAGTGCATCACACATTTATACACTCACCACACATTTAGGCCGCCATTTTTAAACCTGAGAAACTGAAGTTAGGCTTTTACAGCTATATCCAGGCACCTAAATAAAACCAGCCTGATCTTCAGAGGTCCTGAGCTCCACTGGCTTATAGAGACTTGAGTGAATTTTCTGAAATGCAGGCTGAAATATGGATTTGGAAACCTAGCTCTTGGAAAGTTGAACATATTGGCTGTATTATCTTTCCACATTAGTGCGCCACTGAAAAACAAGTATCCATGTCATCTGATTGTGCGGCATTGTATCATAGGACATTTCACTGTGGGAACAGTTTTGGTCCATCCCATCACTAGTACTGGACTTGATCCTTAGAAGTGTTGACTCCAACTGAATTCAATGGGGGATTTGAGGATGCACAGCATCTCTAAGGGATACCCAACACCCAACAGGATTCAGCCTACATTTTGGATATCAGGTTCTAGCTCTGACTTCCCCACTCCCGCACAGTATGATGCAAAAGAACTCACTCAGGAACATTGCTGCAATTAAGCCTCAAATAAAAGGCAACAGGATTGTGCACTGAGGACCTGACCCAAAGCCCATTCAAGTCAGTGGGAGTTTTCCATTGATGCCAATGAGCTTTTGACTGAGCCCTAAAGAAAAGATGTGACCCTGAAACATACACTATGCTGCAATTATCTACCTATCACTTTGGGCTACTGGGAGTATGAAAAGTACCACACAAAACCAACTTTATTCATATAATCTAAGTGTGACATCGTTGTCTCCTATCTATCCAAAACAACCCTTCAGCTCGCATACAGGCACATGTATATTACATTACATCTACAGTATAATGTGATGCATTTACACTGGCCTAACAGAGCAGAAGTTGGCTTTTAAACACTATGAGCAAATATCCATGATTTTCTGTGCCCGTCTTCCCCAGAAGATTTCAGATCCTGATTCTGGGGCTACAGTGCCACATCAATTTTGTAAAACATCAACCTGACAAAGATGTCCATAACTTGACCCCCTAAAATGACCATCTCAAATCTTTACCCATTCTGATGTTTCACACCCAACCCTCCAAGTTTGTTAATTTCTTGCTTAAACTTCAAAACTTCATATAGTTGTGGACTGGAACAGAGAAAACTATCTGTATTTTTTCTGTAGCTCCACCTTCAGGTTGTTTGGATTCTCCATTTGCAGCTTTCCTCTGGAGAATAAGTCTTCCCTTGGGAACGATCTGTTTATTATATCCATTGGCTTTTACTTCCCATTAATAGTAGGAGAGGAAGAGGCCAATTATCAGCAAACTTCTCTCTGACTGAGCTGCAGAACAGACAGGCATGGAAGGGACCACCATTTCAGGGCATGGCTCCTTTAATATTCTTCCCTGGGCAAGTGATGTTCTGAGCTGATGGAGGGATTAACCCCTGAAAACCAGGATTTGTCTCTAAATTCTTCACAGCAAATCAAGTTTACCTGTGCCTAGATTCCCTCCAGCAAGCCTATGCTTCATAATGATGAAATGCTGTCATTATTGCCAGGACTGTGGAGCTGAATATACTATCTAAGTCTACTGATTTTGTGAAGTTGCCTCAGGGTACTGTTAATCATCATGAAACTACCTATTGGAATGAACATGATTTGTTGATGAGAAAAACAGAGTAATAGATTGACATTTTATCTATGTGTCCGAAAGATACTAGTGACCATGATCTACTGTACATATTTCGATCACAAAACAAAACAAATCTGGAGCATGAGAAGAAACATTTCATCTTGTGGGAATCTGCAATGGCAAATAAACTTCTGGATAATGTTATTCGACCCCGTAGTAGGAGAAGGAAGAGGATTGAAAGCTGCTTTATAATGAAAGATTTTTAGCAGAAGGCATAGAGGTGTAGGATCAGCATCAATTTCACCATCTGCATTCTACCCAAAATTTGCTGGAGTCTTTGGACCCAACTCCACTTCCCCGTTTCATACTAGCATAACTCCATTGACATTGTTGGAGTAATTTCTGATTTACACTGGTGGAAATGAGAGGAGATTCAGGCTCTCTGTTTGAAAGACAAAGTTTGCCTCATTCAAGTAGTTCAGATATTTCAGTCAGAAGCACTCAAATGCTGTCCTCCTGGACAGGAGATGTGCTCCTGAAGGACCTGTGCAGCCAAGACAATAATAAGAACCAGTTGTAGTCAGGAGAGAATGTGGAGACACAGGTCTTCTAAGGATTGATCCCCTGGGATACACAGGTTTTAAGAGCTAAACTTTTTGGCTATTCCATGAACAGGCAAAGTTAGCTCAACAGCCCTCTCTCCCTATTAGAGCATCCCATGAACTTGACACAGATTACTGTTCCCTACATGAGAGTAGCCGCCTTTGTTTCTCAGCCTGGCAAAACATAGTTTACAATAAAAGTTTAAGAAGAACTGCAAAGGATATTTAGGAACTGGACTGGTGCACTTTTTGGATTTATTCCCCCCTTTTGTTTCTTTACTTTAGGAACACTAGAAAGATCAAATCTGGTTTTCTCTGGTTTTGCTGGATGTCTCAGATGATTTATATTTTAATTCCAGGGACAGTGAAGGAGTGTTTAATCTTGAATAAAGATATCTTGTCTCCAAAACGTTCATTGTAACTTAGAGGTGTTAACTAAAACCAAACCATTTTAAACAGTCTGGCTAAGGGCTTACCCAGGTTACAAATTGCACTGGTTTAAACTCAAATCAAGTTTTAAATTGATTTAGTTCAGCTGCTGCAAAATCTGCATGGATACACAGAAAATGATTTGTACTTGTTTTATAGTGACTTTGTTTAGGTCAATATGTAATTTACTTAAGAAAAACTGATATAAACCAAATTTAAACCAGCATGTTCACACAGGGAGTTGTAGCAGTTTAATGAAATCAGTTTAAAAAGACAAACCTAGTTAAATCAGTGCAAGTTGTAATATAAAAAATTTTCATCCAACCTCAGCTGCTTGTGATGGAATCATATCACTAGCTCTCTAGTCATCATAGAATCTTCCAAATTAAACAGGCCATAATGTAACCAAATTATACAAACAAACAAAAATAAACCTTCAAACCAAACAAAAAACATACCTCAAAAACATTACAAAACCTTCAAAAATAAAAAACAAAAACAAAAACAAAACAAAAAACCCCACCAAACCCTCATGCCTCCATACATGGTAAAGGAAAAAAGCAGACAATCCTATTATTTTTTCCCTCTCTCTCTGCCCGTCACCCCCCAGTTGGGATATGGGCCACCAACCACAGATCCCTCGGTCACCTTTAAAGCCTGATTCAGAAAAAACACATGTACACAAATGTTCATGTTACATTTTCTGAGGGACTTTCACATAGATCATAGTGCATTTGTGAAAAATGGCATATCTATGTGAGTAAAAGGTAGAATTCTGGCATACACAGCGAGTTACACACAGAAACCAATCTTAATCCCTTTAAGGTCAAAAGCAAAAGTCCCATGGATTTCAACAAACTTAAGATCAGGCCATAGATGTCAAATACAATATAGATATATAGGGTTTCATGATAGTTAGTTAAGTAACTAATCTCGAGCATCTGAGAATTTAGGCTCCAGGGAGGTAGGTGCCTAAATACCTTTGAAGATCTGGACCTTAGGGACAACTGGTGATGAGAAATACTTGATCAAGATTTGGAATGGCTAACTACCGGTATATCCTTACTAAGATAAATCCAGGCTTATGGCAGAACCATATATGAAGGACCAGCATACCTCTAGCCAGATCCTGCAGATCGAACTCAAAAGATGCCAGGCATCCTATAGACATGGGTATACTGAGTACACACTATTTTTGTTTGCTTTGAACACATCAGTGAAAGAGAAAGTAAACAGGCGATGAGCCAAATGCAAGATGTAAAATATGGGATAAATATTGTTAGATTCGAGGGGGGAAATGTTATAAACACTAAGCAAAGCTCTTTGATTTGCACTGTTTTCCAGTCCATAAAACTCTAATATCTGCCAACGTTTCATTAAGAGCTTATATACTACTCAGCATGCCTGCAGATGCATAAATGTTTTGCTAAAGAAATGTTATCCATGTTGCAGATCCAATATTTTGCTATGTACATTAAGAGAAGCGTAGCTTAAGAAAATAATATTTTAAAGTCTAAACCTGATGAATAATCTTGGTCGTTCAGTAGCAGTGGGTTTCTCCCAGCCAGAAAAGATTATACCTAGCAATGTTCATTAAAATATTTTTAAATCAACTAGCCAGTGAAAAGTATGCAACATTTTAAGAAGAAAATATCTATATTTTCATAGAATCATAGAATATTAGGGTTGGAAGGGACCCCTGGAGGTCATCTGGTCCAACCCCCTGCTCAAAGCAGGACCAATCCCCAACTAAATCCCCAAGTAAATCTAAATCATCCTCATTTTCTATGAAGAATTTAGGGGCAGGGGAACACACAATTTTGTAAATTAAATAAAATGGTCAGTAGAAATGGTGACTTTCCATAGGTTACTGAGAGCTAAAGATGTTTTATAAGATCATGGCTGCACAACTCCGAACAATATATCCTGCGTCTCTGACTTGTGAGAATAAGAAACCTGCAGCACTGAGGCTGAATCAATAGTGATTTTGGATCAAACACAGTATGCTTTCAGAGTGAGAATCTAAGGATTAGAGCTCTCTGATCCATTTCTCTTTACAATAAATGGTAACAGATCATTATGATATTTATTACTGCTAGAGAAGGTCCTGGATCAAACCCCTGGGGATCTGAACCCCCCTGATTCTCCATCCATCTAGGTACTTATATATTGCCATAGTATCTGAGCTCCTGCACTTGATTTGAACATGGATTTGGATTAAAATTTAGCAAATGGTCCTTTCCTTTACAATAGTCAACCCTCAAATCCCAGAGGCAACCACCCCCCACTCTGAAGTGCTTGAAATGAATAACCATGTTTTTCAGCTTGGGCCTGTTTCTAATTTCTTCCCATAGAAACAACTCCAATTTTTCAGTGGAAGAATCTGTTACAATATTTATTCAGTGTGATTTCCCCACTATCCTCCCACCCCCCGAACTTATTCTTTTACTAATAAGAATGTGTATCAATCTACAATGTACATGATTTATTAGTGTAAGGGCATTAAAAAACCTTTTGCCAAGGACTAATTGCATTGCCATTCATGCATCTGATGAAATGGGCTATAGTCCACAAAAGCTTATGCTCAAATACATTTGTGTCTCTAAGGTGCCACAGGTATTCCTAGTTCTTTTTGCACGGTCATAAGCCACACACCAAATATATCAGCAGAGTACCATTCTTTCCTTTACAGTCAAGTGAAATGGATCTGGATTCACTAGGGAGACCCTGCCCTTCCACTATGTTGCATCAGGAGGGGAACAGTAGAAGGTTGGAAACATGGAGGTTCATGGATCAGATTAATGTACTGGAATGTAATGTACACCTCAGTATAAGAATCTGAATAGAATAGAACAGCCTGAGATCAGGGAGTATGGGATAGAAGGGGAGATAGCAAGAACTGGGCTGTATATAGGAAGGAGCAATAAGGCTCAAGTCTTGATGTCAATGGGAGTTTAAATAACAAAAATCAGAACATGCAATTGAGACCCACAGAGCAAAAGAAGAATTTTGCCCCTAGTTCAGTCTGCCTAAGCATGTTGGTTTGTATTGGGAAGGGTGCCTTAACAACCAGACAGTGCTTTTCTAAAAGCTTTAGAATTTGGTGGATGCAGCAAGGTCTGTGGGAATCCTAATTACAGGAATTTTCTATCTACATGGATTTCCAGTGTCCTTGAAAATGTCTAACTGAACATTCAGACAGGAATCCAAGACATCTGGCACAAGAGAAAGCAAGCACCAAATATGACATAGTAGATGTTGCTGAAAAACCTAAGAGATAACAAATGCAACTTTGTGGCAATACACATTTAATTTAATACAAGTAAATAAACAATAATGCATCTCATTCACTTTATACAATTAAACCAAAAACTGGCATACACCAGTAAGTACCATTTGACACTAATTTTCAAGAACAATGGTTAGTATCCCATTATGGCCTTCACCAGCAAAGCATTGAAGTATGTGCTTAATTTTAAAACATATGAATAGTCCCACTGAAACCAGTGTGCAGTAGCTGCCCACACATCCCTGATCTCAAATGAGCTACTATCATGCTTAAAGGTAAGTAGGTGCTTCAGTGGTTTGCTTTATCTGGGCTTATGCAATAAATGCAAAGTGTTTTTGGCTTCTTGGCTATCTGACGCCCTAAACTGTTGCATGCAGTCCCCAAGGAAGAGATGGATGAGCAACTGCACAACTTTATTTCGACCCATAGCAGAGAACAAAATGTTTGAAAGTGAGAGAATGTTTTCTGGTACCATCATCATTGTCATCGTACATGTAAATAACTCCTTTCTTCCCAAAGGAACTCAGCACACATTGCAAACATACAAGACCACTCACCAGGGCTGGATTTAGGGGCAAGTGACTCAAGCAACTGCCTGGGCTGAGGAACTTGGGGGGGGGGGGGAAGGGGAGACGGGCTCAGGGTGCCATTTTTGTTGTTAGCAACAAAAGGGGAAATAGAATACTTAGAGGGAAAAAATTATTTGCTTATATATGGCATGAATAAATACAGATTTACAGATCCTAATGTGCAAATGTATTGTCTTATATGACAGGAATAAATCATGCATGTAAATTGTGCATCGAAGTCGTGAAATGCGCTACAAATGCAATATAAACTAAAGTATTCAAAAGTTTAACAAATGGAAGGGGGACACCGAACTTGTTCCTTGCCTGGGGTGCCATTTGATCTAGGGCCAGCCCTGCCACTCACTGCAATTGCATCTGGTGTGGGGGCAGTGATCAGCCCTCAAACAGTAAAGTGCACAACTCAGGGAAAGGGAAATATTAGCCAAAGAAACCAGGATAAATCCCCACTCCATGGGATTTTGATGTTTATGTAGAGCTGTCAGGACTTGCATTTTTATCATCTAAAAGACATCTCCACAATAAAGTGCAGGGTACTCTGCTTATCTACCTCAGAGGCAAAGGCCACAAAGCAGATTTAAAATTTGCTTTAGAGGCCAGTTAAGGATTCCTCAACACGGGGACAAGGAGGGGATTGGGGACATGCTAGGGGGTAGGGGCATGGCTGGAGTGTTGCTACACTCTGGTATCCCCGACTGATGTAACAGTCCTTAGGGGCATTAGTAGTTGGTGTAAGTTAGAGAAGCCCTAATATAGCTCTAAACTTACACCATAGACTGATCTGGGTCCAGACTGTCCCCAGAACCCACTTAAAGGAGGAGCCCGCTTAAAGCTACCTTTTTCCCCTTGCCCCCACTCAGATCCCTTGCTCAGTGCGGCTCAGCTGGACCTGAGGATTGGTTCAAATTGATTTATGTCCGTGTAAAATGAATGTGAGATCAGATTCAGGCTCAGGTCCAGGGTCTCCACACTTCCCCCAAACAAACAAAACAGAAATGAGAGCATGTTGGTCTGAGTCCAGGTTCCATTATTAGTAAGTCCCATAAAAAGATACTATGCATACAGAATTACTGTGTCTATACCAGTTAGAATATCATAAATGTGATGCATGGACCATATGGACTGTACCAGGGCCAGCTCAAGCTTTTTTGCCACGCCAAGCAAAAAAAAAAAAAAGGCCACCAATCTGCTGAAGCAAAAAAACCAACCAAACAACGGGTGGCCAGATTGTGCCGCCCAAAGAATGGCCGAAATGCCACCCCCCTTGGAATGCACCGCCCCAAGCATTGTGCTTCCTCGTCTGGTGTCTGGTGCCAGCCCTGGACGGCACTGAAGGTCAGATATTTCAAACCTAAAACTAAATGGGTCTCTGTCCCACTAAAGGAATTTGAAATAGTTTTGACAGTCAATTCTAGGTGTCAACAGAGAAACAATTTCTCAGTGAATTCAGGTGTAGGGCTATAAAGTACTAACAAAGTTCAACTCTGTCTATAGTGACCAGTGTCTCAAAGTAAAGGAATACTGTGCCTCTGGGAAGTCCTACATTTCCCCCCTATGTGATATCAGTGATAGATCAAGCTTTCCTCTTTCTGTTTCCCTTCTGTGATCCTAATGGCTCTGTTTTCACCTCAGGCTCTGAGTTATAACAAAGAGAACTTTGGGAGACATTTCAGTGGTCATTTTTTTTCTGTCTCCCAAGAAAGTGAAATCAGGAACATTGTAATGGGGGTGACCTGCCCCTTTAGGGTCTCTCTACACTTCCCCCTAACCCTACCCTATCATCTCTTTTAGGTGTATCTACATTGAAATCACAAGGTGTGATTGCAGCTTGTGTAGACATACCTGAGCTAGCTTTAATCTAGTTTGTATGGTCTCAGCATAATCTGTACAAACCCAGCAAGAACTCTGGGTAATTACTAAGGTGGCTAGCCCTCACTGAAGCCTGTGATACCATGGGTTGGTACACAACTGCTCTGGTACTCACAAGAAATTGAAGTTAGCTTGGGTACCTCTATCTGAGCTGCGGCCACACCCTGTGATTGCAGTGTGACATGCCCTCATACACCACTGAGAGGTCACCTCTGCCTCCATTCCACCAATGAGAGCAGACAGGAGTGCCCGTCTGCAAACTTTACAAAGGAGCATCTTTGCACTCTTTCCTATAGCCACCCTATTTGGAGGAAGGAGCTCTCTGCAAAGCCACCTCCTTCAAATACCTGTTGAATTTCATTATCTGCACACTTGAGCATGTATTTATGGATGTTTTGTTTTGCTACGGGTTTCTATTTTATATCAAAATAAAAAAGTGGGTTTTTTTTAAAATACCTCCTAAAAACACCCCTCTCAGGATGCCTATAAAAAACTCAGCAATGGTGAGCCCACCGCTTAACATGCTGACCAGTAGTGTGTGTGTGTGTGGGGGGGGACATTAAATTAAACGGGGCAAAGAAGCAGGGCCGGGCCTTTGAAAATGAAGACTAGAAGGTTGAAGTTGATGTGTTTACCAGTGGCCAGATTCAAATGAATGGGGAGGAGGGGTGCAAAAGGGAAATAATGGCCAGGCTTATTTATTTATTTGATGGACACGGTAAAGGCACGGGAGTAAACAAACACCGAAAGAAAAGATGAAACAGCCAGGCCCAACTCTGGTGCTGAGCGGTTTGTCATACCAGCCCAGGAGAAACAACTCCAAAGTCACCGGGAATCACCGCCTGAGGAAAGCAGGCCGGGACAGTTCTACGGGGGTAGGAGGCTGCAGAGAATTTAAACGTGCCCTCAATACGCTGCAAAGAGCTTCACCTGCTTTAAACTGATCCCCGACGGGATCTCCCTCCCTGTGCAGTTGCGGGACGAGCTGCGGAGAGGGTCCCTGTTGCAGTCCCTGAGGATCTGCAATTAGCGCTGATCTTTGTCAGCCGGCCTGGGTCCCCCACAACAATCCAGCGGGTTTGCAAGACCCCGGCTCGTTCGCGCTCTGGGGCCACGGTGTGTGGCTGCGAACTGTGCAGTGTTTGGTGAGTTTACAAGTTGTAAAAAGCCCCCTCCCCCCGCGTGTCACACTTCCTCTGTTTTATGCAAAGCAACTGAGCTGTTCCAAGGCTGGAGCCGGGAACTCCCCAGCGGAAACCTAACACCCCGCAGATCAAATCCAGCGCGCTTTGCTGCCGCGCTGGGGAAACCCGAGCCGCTCTGCAAACGTGGCGACCCAGCCCCCTCCGGCAGGCACGGAGCCTCCCCTGCCCAATAGCAAGCGCGGTAGCAGCTGGGGCCAGAGCAAGCTTTCCTTGCAACCTCTCGCGTGACTGGTTGGGGAGGAAGGCTGAGGGGCTTTGTGATCACAGCCCGCAGCGGGTCCTTTGCAACTTGCCGTTGTTTTCCTAGGGCTGCCTGGGCGATAGACTCTCGGCGACAGCTGGTATATTGCTGGGGGGCGCGAAGTCCCGCTCCACGCCTGCTGGCTGTCCAGGCGTGTCTGTGTGCTTGGGAGGGGAAAGGTGCCGCCTGTAGGGGCCGGTGCTGGAGGTCCCAGGCGGGCGGGTGCTTTTAGGGGTGAGGCGGCAGGTGGGAGGACTTGATCCGTGTGTCATAGGTTGACATTTCTTCTCCCCTGGTTCCTTACGTGTAACAAGCTCCCCTAGCACTTTTCTCTCCCTTCCTTTCCCGCGGGCTGGGGCGGATCCCGCCCCGCTAGGACCAGAGAATGGGCGCCCAGGCTGCCTGCTGCTGGTTCGCGCTGCTGCTTTGCACAGGAGGGTCCCTCGGCAAACCCACGCTCCGGAAGGAGAGGGTGGTTCATCCGGACCCTCCGCTCAGCGATCAGCCGCACGAAGATAACCAAAGCTTCCAGTACGACCACGAGGCGTTCCTGGGCAAGGAGGACGCCAAGACTTTCGACCAGCTCACCCCAGAAGAAAGCAAAGAGAAACTAGGGTAAGACGGGCTCCAGGGACCCTGCCGCATGATGTGATGCATAACTCTGGTTTAAAAAGTGGAAGTGAACTGCGGGTGTCGACATCATAACAGGGCACTGCCCCGCAAGAACCTGGAAGTGTCTCTGTAAAACTAGTTCTGGCTGAGGGGGAGCTCTTGAAACCCCATGAGATTTTCCTGCAAAGGGAAATGCCCTTGATTTCTGTGGCTTAGGCCCGCAGTGGAAGGAGATACTTTCCCAGCCTTGGAGCCTCACTTACTGCCCCAGTGGGAGAGAGGACAGAGGAGGCGTGTCCCCCGCCCCATGAAGTGCTGATAACGTGGCAGAAGGGAGGCCCCGATGCATTACTGCAGAGCAGGGAGAGGGTTATTTCAGCAGGGAAAGAGTCGGGAAGAGCCTCGGAGACAAGAGTTTCAACCTTTCTTCCGTTGCGTTTGTGTAATGGAAACTGTCCGCGAGCTAAGGCCAGGCAGGAAGGGTTGTGTGGCACTGGGCAGGAGTGAGAATGAACTCAGGTGCCCGGGCACTATGCAGAGCTGGCACATTTCTCCAGAGCAAGAGATCTCTGGGGAGTGCTGGGGACGGGTTTGCGGACTTCTCCAGCCCCTCTCCAGTGGCTCTGGTCACTTCAGATCACGTCCATCCACGCCCAGGGGACTTTGGGGAAAAGTTGCCTGGCAAAATTGAACTTTACAGGTTGACATTTATCTGACCACTGCCTCTCCTCCCACAGCCCAAAGTGACTTTACAAACAAATGCTGAAAACCTCAAGGCTACGTTTCACTCCCTCTGTTTAAATGATCGTTTCTCTTTCTCTCTCCCCACTTCTCTGGCCTTGCACTGCAGCTCCTCTTTCTCCAGCTGAGGATAGCTCTATGCAGCACCGCACCAAGCACCAGATAGACTATAATATTCAAGCATGCCTTCTCCCATCACCTGAGTGCACTACTTGCAACTCCTTCTGCAGACCTGCTCAGCCTTGGCCAGTCCATTTAAAATGTAGCTGTTAAAGTCACCTGCTGGCCTATTGCTCTTAACATCAGCCCCCACTTTGCAGCTCTTTGCTAACTGTCACAACATCACACATCTAAGCTTCCTGTCCTCACTTTTGCTACCCTTTACAACTTGTCCATGTATTGCAATTAAGGCTAAGATTTAGCCATGGGTATTTTTAGCAAAAGTCATGGACAAAAATGCATGGCCTGTGACCTGTCCCTGACTTGTACTATATATGACTAAATCTTGGGTACTCTGGAGGAGGGAATCTGGGGGACCTGTCAGTGGTCTGGGGTAGGGGGGTCACCCAAGAGTGCTGCTGGGGGCGGGGGGGGGAGGGGAAAGAGGTGGTGTGTAGTCTGGGACAGCCACTGGTGCTGGCGGGGGAAGGGGGCAGTGCATGGCCCACGACCAGTGCTGGGGAAGGGGGAGGTGGGGGCAAGACTGCCCCAGCAGCGGCCAGGATGGTTGGCCTGGGAGCCACCTGAGCTGCTCAGGTGGCCCTGGGGTCAGTCGCACCGGCCGCTGCAGAAGTCATGGAGATCCCAGAAAAATCACAGAATCCATGACTTCTGTGACAGACTCGCAGCCTTATTTATAAATGTTGCCCCCTCCCTTGCTAGCTATGGTAGCTTTGTCCACCGCTCCCACGGTGTGCCTGTTATTTCTTCCACACTGTACCTTCTTGAAACATCGTCCCTGATCTAGTCCATCACCCTCTCCTCCTGATCCCTCCTTAAGACCCACTTCTGTTGTGACATCTACAGGATGGGTAGGTTTAATGGTAGTTGAGGAGAGCTGGTTTTCTTGATTTAGTAAAGGAAAAACAGTTTCAGATTATTTGTAAGCCTCAAGTTGTGCACCAAGCTATCCTGTAGAACCATATGACTTCATTAACATTTGCCTCAGCCTGCCTCCCCCTTCCCTTGAGTTATTTGTTTTCCTTATTCACTGCATCTTATTTCAGATCTGAGTGTAAGCTTTGAGTAAGGACTGTCTTGAATACTGTATTAAGCACAGTGGGTCTGTGATTCTGTTGAGTGATACTGAAATACAAGTAGTAATAGTAATAGGTCCAGTAACAAAAATATTTAAAACATAATTCTCATAAATGGACAACTTGTCCAAATTATTCAAAGGCCTGGAATTAGCAAACTCAGCACTCTCAACATAAAAAAGGAAACTGTCACTCTGATTCACATATCATATACTAACATCTTGGGCTTTCTTAGTTTAAACTGGAGTCACTTTTAGGCCTGGGCTACATTTGAAAGTTCTACCAGTATAATTATTGGTATTAAGTACTATATTGGTGCCTTATACCAGTATAGTTATTCACCTTCCCACATGGGAATAGCAGTACAGGTATAACTAGTAGAGCTTTCTGGTGCAGACAGGCCTTTACTACTTTTTCCATGGAAGGAAACAGGAGTGCCATGTAATTATATATAAATAGTATGCAGTACATTTTATTTAATATTCTAAATCAACAGAATTTTTCAATTATTTCAGTTTTCACCCTATGTATCATGTAGAGGAGTTATAGACACATGGATAAACACTAAACCAACCCTACAATAAATAGCATACTAAACAGGATACACAGAAATCTTCAGACTCTCTCACAGGAAGACTGCCAATGCATTGTGGTGAAGACTGAAGGGATAATTTACTGATGGTCATGATGGATTCTCCATCACTGGCCATTTTAAAATCCAAGTTTGGAGGTTTTTATAAAAGATCTACACTGGGCATTACTCTGGGGGAGTTTACGGTCTGAGTTATACAGGAGATCAGGCTAGATGATTACAAACATCCCTCCTGGCCTAGGAATCTATGAATTCCAGAGTTGAGGTTCCCTGTATGAAGAAGGCCCTGCCTTGCATACTTTCTAGATTATACATGATGAAGTTCAGCATCACCAGACCATACTGGGATGCAGGGCAGCAGACACTCTTTCAGGCATTCTGGTCCTATACAGGATTCCATTACCAGCACTGAGTCATATTCACTTATGACCAATACAAAGCTAGCAGAGCACTAAGCTCAGGACCTGAACTGTGTTCTTGGCACACATGGTTCATATTATATCCATTTTAAACTGAGCTTCAGTTAGGATATTACACCTCTCCCTTTGTCCCCTTGGACACAGAGATCTGAGGAACAAGAAAGTGTACTGGAGTGTTGCTCGATGACTAAATATCACCTAAGGTAGGACAGCTTCCAACATGCTTCTCCTGTCTCCTACTGTCCATACTGCCTGGGTTTTAAAAGCTCAATCCGGAACCAAGTGCAGCCTCGGAAGAGGAAGTTCCACAGTTTAAACATCCACAAATTTAATATGGCAATACAGGAATACCTAATATGTCTGAACCATCTTTTTCTTTCTCCACCTCCTCCTCCCAAGTTACTTACATGTTGGTTTCTTTAAAATGGATGACGTTGCAATGCCTTTTCACATCTCGACTGTTCTCATTTTCAGAATCAGACACATCCATTGTTCTTTGATTTTCCTAGCGTTGTTGATCGTTAACCATTACTGTAACTTGATCCTGCACCTGCCTTTCTTTGGCAGCATCCATGAATCTGTACAGTATTTAAAGAAAAGAAAAAAGTCAGCCTTGGTCTCTCAAATTTCAGCCTGCTCTGGGACAGGATGGTTTGTGATTTCCTGTCCAAGCAGAATTTGAGTACTCCCTGATAAAGAAAACATTTACTGCATTTTTTCTACCAAAACAAGTCTCTCCCCAACTCATCTGCCGACAGACTAACTGCTGCTTGCTTCCAGTGCACTTTGGGTAGCTGGAGGTTTGGTAGATGGTCCTGTGTGTGAAAGGGAGACATCCTGTCCCTCTTACTTGCTATTGCAGCATGCTTGGCGTGGAGAGGCAGGGCTTTGGGGTATCTCTGCTTGCGTAGTGAATTGTTCCCATTGCCTTTGTGAATTTCCCCAGGAGTATAAAAGAGGTGCAAAAAATTCTTTTATGTTGCCAGAGTGGTGTAAAGGACAGGATGACCTTATAAATGCTTATGGTGCTTTAGTGATTAGAACTGGTCTACATTTTTGGAGTGAAAAAAATTCCTATCAAAATGTATTCCATGAGCTGTCTGATACTTATCATTCTGGAGATGGTCAGTAGCCAATATAAATTGTGAATTTGATTCCCCAGCCCTCACTTGCTTTTCGGTTGCCTGTGATGTAACACTGACCATTTTGCTGCATATATTTCTTGACTAACAACTAGAAATAAAGGTTCAAACCTTACATTACTATTAGAAAAAGGGGGTTGAGACTTCCTCCAGTGCTCCTCATTCCCATTCTTCATCCACTGTATT
Source organism: Sternotherus odoratus (assembly GCA_032164245.1). Classification (NCBI taxonomy): domain Eukaryota; kingdom Metazoa; phylum Chordata; order Testudines; family Kinosternidae; genus Sternotherus; species Sternotherus odoratus. The sequence continues at coordinate 76,884,612 of JAVMKO010000006.1, forward strand.
GTAGTTTAAATAATTTACAAAAATAATTGAATTTTGCAGAATTTTAAAATATTGTGCACAATTTTTTTCATTTTTTGGCACAGAATTCCCCCCGGCGTATGCTTACCAGCATTATGAACAGTCTCAAGGTGGAAAACACACCACAGGACACAAACTGTGTAAATAAAACTTCTAACTTGATTGGGCATTTCTAGGCCTTTTGCTGCTTTTCACACTTTTGATTAAAATAACTTTTACAACAGAAGAGGAACTTTAAATATTAAAAAGATGTTTATTATTAAATCAGAAGAGAGAAGTACCTAGTGCTTTTTAATGCTAGGATACCCTGTAGATTTGGTCACAAATGGTATCACTTTTCACCAACCGGTTGGCTTTAAGGAGGACTGATTTTATTAAAAACATTATTTTTAAAGCCATTGTCTGGGAAACACTTTTCATTCAGCAGAAGAATATTCTGGATCTAACTCTAAGCAGCTTCTTTAACAGGCAAATCTCACACAAATGAGATGGGTATCAACATAAATTCCGCTGTATACCACTGATTTATAATGGAAACACTTAAGCCCGATCTACACTTAAAAGTTAGGTTGACATAGCTCTGGCACTCAGAGGTGTGAAAAATTTACAACATTGAGTTCCATAGTTAATCCAACCTAATCTCTAGTGTAGACAGCATGAGGTTGATGGAAGAATTCTTCCATGGACCTAGCTAGTGCCGTGGGGAGGGAGATTAAGTACAGGGACAACTCCTTCTACCACTGTTGGATGCGTCTACACTATGGCACTACTGCAGCATAGCTGCAATGCAGCAGATATATGTGCCTGTATTGTAGACATGGGCTAAGAAAGCCATGTTCTGCTGTTGCTGTCACACAAAAGAGAGTTGCCTTATATACTTAGGCTCATCTACTAGTGAAGAGAAATTTTCCTGAAGGAAAAAAAAAATACAGATGCAAAAGCTGTAGAGCAGGGGTTGGGAACCTTTTTTCTGCCAAGGGCCATTTTGACATTTATAATGTCATTTGTGCCCCCCCCCCCTCTCGAGGAAGCCCAGGCTGGCAACAGGAGCTGAGACCCCAGCTGGCAAGGGGCCAGCGGGGGAAACCCCAAAGCAGTGGCAGGCGGAGTGCTTAGCCCTGCACTGCTTTGGGGTTTCCCCCACTGGCCCCTTGCCAGCCGGGGTCCTGCCTCCTTCCCTCCCGCACCCACGCCTCGCCTGACCCGCCCAGCCCGGTCTCTTCCCCTCCCCCCCCCCCCCCTTGACCGTCGGCTCCCTGCGGCTTCTCGTTTCGCTGCCTGGCTGATGGTGGCCACGCGGCACTTCCCGGCCCCATCGCGGAGCTGCCCCTGGCTGGCGGCGGCGGCCCGCACGGCGCTTCCCGCCCCCATCGCGGAGCCGCCCCCGGCCGGCAGCCGCGGGCCGGACAAAATGATTTGGCGGGCCGTATAAGGCCCACAGGCCGGAGGTTCCCCACCCCTGCTGTAGAGTGAGGTAGCCCTTCCAGGCCAGCCCACTCATAAAGCTGCTGTGCAGTCTGATCCTAGTTTGATGAGACAGTCAGGTCTGTTATTTATTGGTAGCAACATGCTTGCTGAGCTTCTTGCTACCAATCTTGCCGTTGTGCATCAGACCCAGACCAGAAGCCAGCAGTGGCATCCAACCCAGCAACCAGACATAAGCATCAAAGCTTGTTTCATTTCCAATGCCCCCGCTAAGATATGTAGTGCAGGGTTCTGCACATTCACGCCATATGAACCCTCTGCTTGTCCCTCCAGATTTGCCCTCCCTTTGTACAGCAGAAAAGAAGTGATTTCACTGCTTGAGAACTGAGGGCAGGATGTTCCCCTAAGTGCTTACATTGAACATAGTCCCACTGAAGTTGCTGGGACTATATGAGGTTCGGTGCAGCAGGCTCTGTAGCAGGCCTGCACAACTCTGAAAGCAGCGAGGGCCATATTACTGCAAAAAACCCAGCTGCAGGCCAAAAAGCCCCGCCATCGCCCTGCCCCCATCTGCTTCCCTCCACCCCCCTGCTTGGCTTGCCCCACCCCTACTCACCCCCTGCGGGCCGCACAGTGAGCCCGTGCGGGTCGCATGTGGCCCCCGGGCCGCATGTTGTGCAGGCCTGCCCTATAGCCTTGAGAGAAAGAGGTTTTTAGTTTTGTGGGCTTTTGGGGACAGCTTAACAAGTATTGCATATAGTTTTGGTTCTGTAGCCAATTTTTTTTTCACTTTTTTAAAGAATTAGCCCCTTTAAATGGAGACACTACAACTTTTGTGATTGAAGAATGAATTTTAGTTGCATTGCAAAGTAGTCAGAAGGTGATTGCTTGCTTGCTACGTCAGCCTTAAAAAGACATAAGACTTTGTTTCTTACCCTCCCTCATTTCAGTCATATAGCTCATAGCAGAGATACAGTTGAGCTAGAAAAACAGAAGAATGTACTTGAGGGAAAAATAAACGATGCTGGCTACAAGCAGCACGGTTCTTGGCTCTGACCAGTTCTGGAGATACCGAGGAAGTGTTAAAAATAACAAGAGGGGAAAATATTTCCTAGGTCTCTGGCAGAAACATGTTAGCATTTAGCATGAAATGTCAGCCAGCTCACTTAGGTTGAACACATTGTGGGACAACTCCACTGATGAAAATGTCCCATTGTGGTGTCAGACTTTCAGGGGAGATTCACTGAGGGATACATACAAAAAGAAAAAGCCTGCCAATCAGGTAGCATGTTCTTTTCTATTCCTCAGGTGAAATTTAGCTGCACTTTTTTCTGACAGAGGAAAAAGTCTTGGTTATGAATGCAGAAGACAGACTCTGCATGTGTCTGTACCTATGTCAGTAATGAGATCTGAGACGGTGTACTACAAATCCAATGATGACAGCAGATCAAACACATGGTTGCTGAAAATTAAGTAAAACCCATACTTGATATTGAACTAAAGTAGCTCAGAAAAAAGAACACTCTTTAGATGGAGAGCAATTTTCTTCCCTAGGTGGAAGGAGCAATCATGGGGGAAGACTCACCCATCCTTTTCTTCATTAAATCCTGCAGAATGATCTAGTCTTCATTGACCAAAATGTCTGCCAACTCCCTTAGGCTGAACTCATCCTGGGTCAAGGAAGACTAGATCATTTATACTGCTTGGTGGTGGCTGAATTAAATAAGGCCCAACTGGCATCTAAGACTTCAGTACCTACCAATTAACCTAATTTCAGGAGCAGAAGGCATGCTTTTCCACTGACCAGTGCCCAAAGTATGGTCTTTGGCATATGGTTTTAGTGGCCATCCCACAAATAGTTATGGTCCCGTGAGGACAAAGGTAATGTTATGAGAAAGAAAAAATTGTAAAGGGATTTAAAGTAAACTTAGTTTCTGGGTGAGAAGGTAGCATCACTAGGCTTAATTCAAGGTAGGTTTAATGAAATACAGCTGGGGAAAAAGTTAAGGTATACCAGAGTGTAATGTCCCTTGGGAAAACACATTTGTCTTGCTTGTCATAAATACACCATTAACTGATAATTCTCCCCTATAAATATATCCTAATTTAAATGTCTAAGAGAGCATTTATCTTTTTTAAGGTTCCTTAGGGGCCTCAATTAAGCAAAGCTTTTAACCAGGGGCTTAACTTTAACTTGAAGGCAATGGGACTTGTGCGGTGATTTGCTGCTTTCCTGACTAGGGATTGACAGGGCATACTCAAGTGCTCACTGAATCAGAGCCTGGGGCACATTTTCTTAAGGCTTTGTCTACACTGGCACTTTGTCGACAAAACTTTTGTCGTTCAGGGATGTTAAGAAAACATCCCCCCCCCAAATGACAGAAGTCTTACTGTTAAAAAGCACCAATGTGAACAGTGCTTTGTCAGCAGGAGGGCTTTCCTGCCAACAAACAGCAGTTATACTGCGCAGCTTCTAGCGGCACGGCTGTAGCAGCACAGCCATGTCGCTAAAAGCTGCGTAGTGTAGCCATACCCTTTGCTAGTGAACAAGATGCAAAGAGCACAGTTCTGTCCTTAGTAATGCACACACAACTTCCATTGACTTTAATGAGAACTTTGCGACTGAATTTGAGAGCAGAATTTGGATCTTTTGAATCCTACTTTGAATATTAAGCATACTGAAAATAATATTTGAAAAAAGGAAAAGACTTGACCAGTGTTCTCTATGGCACACATTGCTTTTACAGTTATTTCTGATTTAGTAAACAGTATTATTCATACTGTTTTCTTTTTGCATTTTTTTCAGCTTGGAATGTGAAAATAAACATATCACTTTTACATTTAGATTTTCATGCACTGGCAAAATGCTGCAATAATTGGGTTACAACCACTTCAGTGGAATGTTACAAAAGCCTCTGTTTCTGAATTAGAAATATTTCTGTTGGTGTTTAGTTATTTTAAAATCTTGTTTTTTAAAAGGAAAGATGGGATGGGGTGGTAAATTTCATAGGACAGTAAATATTTCATATTTTTCCTGTAATAAAAGATTAAACCAGTAAAATCAGTGGTACTTTTTTAAGCACAGCAGATAAATCCCTCAACTCCTACTGACCTCAGGAAAAGAGGGCTCTCAGCACCCCTAGGGTGCAGGCTTTGATGTCATTGGGCAATAGTGACTGGAGACCCATTGCAGATTACTCAGGGTATGGTTAGACTGGCGCTTTGCAGCGCTAAAACCCTCCAGTAGCGCTATAATTATCGTACCCTACACACTTCAGAGTGAGATTTTGCGCATTTGCTCACTGTTTAAAGTGCTAGTATTAAACCTCCTTTTCGAGAGTCAGAAGGCTTTTAGTGCTAGCGCTGTAGCGCAAGGTTGGGAATGTGACCACCCTTGGGATCTCTTGCATGCCGTCGAGCCATTTAAGGCCATCAACAAGCCATTTAAGGCCATCAACAAGCCATTTAAGGCAATCAACATGCCATTTAAGGCAAATGACATGAAGTGTTGTTTTGTAGACGGGATGAAAAAAGTGGAAGTACCTTTGCAGTTTCTAACAACTCACAGCAAATAACCAGTGAAAATGCTTGCGGACTGAGCCGTGTGTCTTAAATACAGAGCCGGTCAGTTTTCGCTAAGGAAAAGTCACTGACATCTTGTCTCCCTGTGAACAACTTCCCAGTTCCCCCTCACCCTCCTCCTTTGCAAAGCACGTTGCACCCAGCTGAATGCTGGGATACCTGCCCTATCGCACTACTGTCATTGCCACCAGAAGCGCTACAAATGTATCCATTCTTTAGCGCTACAGGGTTTCAATCTGCACAGGCTCTAGCGCGATACCTATTGCGCTAAATTGAGAAGCGCTACAAACAAACGCGCTATAATCCCTAGTCTAACCATACCCTCAGTGTGATGAATTAGTGAGCAAAGGGCAATCCTGCCCCTGCCTCCACAGCTACAGCAGGTCTCTTGGCAGCAGAATTAGTGCAGATCCTCTCTCTTTCCCCCCCAATAAAGTGTGGGGGGGTGAGATTAGAGGGGAAGGGCTGTGCAAATGTTGTATATCCTGGGCACTGCATAAAGCCCTGTGTAGATCAGCTAATCCTTATACCCTCTTACAAGGAGACCACCCAAGGGAGTGCAGAAACTCCCTTCAGCTTTGGGCTGTAGGAGCCTCCATTGTGCTAGGTGACAGGCTCTCTATGGCATCTCTCACATCAACTCCGAGCCCAGCATGGCCACTGTCTCTGGACACTGAACAGAAGGTTTGCCCCAATGTGATCAAGGACAATACATCACCCTGTGTTCTTCTGTCCATTTAATTTTAACAAAGTTCCATTTTAATTATTGATGACACTGTAGTAGCAAATGCCCTATTGTATATTCTGTAAATATAATGAAGCCTTAGTGACTGGGCATCTCTCTGCAGCTTTGGCTGGTACCTCTTTGTGGAGAGAGGGCAGGCACAGTCAGGGTCCCATGTGGATTAGCAAAGCTGGACCTGCATGTGCATTTTGTTTCTTTTTACCAGCTCTTAAAGATGTCTCTCTTTGCAGGAAAATTGTTGATAGAATAGACGATAACAAAGATGGCTACGTCACAACAGAGGAATTGAAAAACTGGATTAAGCGAGTGCAGAAACGCTACATCTATGGAAATGTGGCTAAAGTCTGGAGAGATTATGACCTAAACAAAGATAACAAAATATCTTGGGAGGAATACAAAGAAGCCACGTATGGTTATTATCTAGGTAAGATTAGTCAAAAGGCAACATTTTAGGCTGGAATTTTCAAAGAAGCTTAGGGAGATGTACATGAAATTTCAATCAGTATCACTGGACACAAGCACCTAACTCTTGGGAGATTCTAGTCTCATATGAAATTCTAAATTAACTTAGTTCAAAGATCAAAAGTTCCTCAGTTATGCATTTGAAAAATATAGCCAATCTATACCACTGTCAACTTCTCTATGCATAGGGATTTCAGGAGGGGAAGAATAAGTGAATAAAATTTCAAAGCTAAGTTAAGTCTCTGCTTCTATTAGTAAACTAAGGGAACTGTGGTGTTGTTTTTAAACCTTTCTTTTAAAAGAAATATCTTGAGACTAGTAAGTATTTGCTGCATTGTTTCTCTGAAGTTATGGTCTGGATGCTAAAAATTTATGTAAGGTCTAAAGAGAATATAATTTATCTGTCAGAATGTGCCGCAGATAATGATCAATTATAAACGGAAACCCCTAAAGCAACATTTATTTGAAAGATGTGATTCTTTTCTTCTGTTCCCATGGAAAATGTAATCTGATGGGTTTGATATGGCAACAGTTCAACACTTGAGTTTTAGTGCATTTCATGTACAGCAACTGGATGGCATAAGTTGGGGTCAGGGTGTCTTGGTCCAGTTCTTTTTGGGCAAGTGCCCACCATTGAAACCAGCACTTCTGTTTGCAGTTCCAACAGCAAGGCTTTGGATTGAGGGCCTGATTCAAAGCCCATCGAAGCCAGGTCCTGAATGAACACAGTTCTGTTTTCCTGCCAAGATAGATGTGGAGCCTCCATCATGGGACTAATACATATTTGGGTGGGGTGAGGAAACTTGTGCTGCTACTCTTGATACTCCAATTCTCACCAGGGCCATATGCCCAAGCCCTTTCATAAGCACTGAATTCACTCTGAAAAAAGGGGACTCCCTCTGCATTTAATTGTTTTCAAATGAAAATGGCATATGTATGTTTTTAAAATGGTTACCTAAGAGAGAAAGTTCATCACTGATGACAAAATGTGACAACTGAAATATTCAACTGCACATCTCATTAAAAAAAAGTACAGATTTCAGATATGATCAAAGGGGAAGGTTCTTTAATTAGGGCAAGCTGTAATCAGAGAGAGATCCAAAGCACTTGAAGGAAGGTATTGATTGAAGTATACGTCAACATACTTTCATTCCGGAGGAAAAAGCCTCCTACAAACTCAAAGGCCACCTCACACTGCTCTGCATGACTAGATGAAATTCATGTCTGTGCAGAGGGTCAGCACAATTCTTACGTGCCACTTTGATCCCATTTTGAGGGTGTAAGTGAGATTCAGGATGTACCCAGCCTAGTGCTGACTTTCTACATACAGATTTCACCCTGTGTTAGAGCCAGGCTTTGGAGAGCGGCAGATATATCTTGATCTTGCTTTAATGCACAATTCAAATTCACAAAACTGTTTCCCAAAGTCGTCATTTAAAAGTCAGATGTCTATAAACGCCTTCGTTTTGAAATTGTTTTTCAAGATTTTTAATTTGTTTAGTGATGCTATTTTTTCAGAATTCTCATTTGTTTCACACCACTGAGTTTAAATCTAATTGTTTTCAGCAAAAATAATTTTTAGGCTCCTAGGAGGGAGGTAGATGCTAGATAAACATTTAGTGAGTCTGTCAGTTTCTGAAACCAGATCTCCCTATTCTCTACAGTTTTGTTGTTTCTAAAACTGGACAAAATTGAGCAGATCAGATTGAACAGTGAAAATTGCTTCACTGTACTAAACACTGGAACACAGTTTTTACAGGTCACATTAAACTAAACTCACAAAATACTTTAATACGAGAATTTGACAGTTACAAGGTAGCTCCTAGTCCTGTGTTGGGGGAGAGAGGATTGGCAGACCCCAATGTGCTAGTCACTGAATATGTTTTATGAGAGCTCTGTGCCTTGTGCCAGAAAAAACTGCCAGTAATAGAAAGAAATGGAAAGTTTCAGGCTGGAACCTTCCACTGAATTTTTGAGGACTCTATTCAAATCCAGATTTCAGAGACAGAAAGCAAAAGTATGGGTAAAAATGGTGACATAGGCGGGTGCTTTAAAACTCATGCTCAGCACAACAGCCATCTGGTCAGGCAGAACTTGTGGGGAAGACAAAAAAAGTTCTATTCAAGTGCCCACAGAATCATTACTTTAAAAAACTGGTACAGTAAACCCTCGATTTAACAGACCTCGATTTAACGGACTTCGGATGCAACGGACAAAATTTCTGAGCAAGTCTGATGCATTCCTGATCCATTTCTGGCGGGCTGGCTGCTGGCTCCCGGCTGCCGCCCGGGTCCAGGCAGCAGGCAGGCTGGCTGCCGGCTCCTGCCTGCAGGCGGGCGGGCTGGCTGGCTGCCGGCTCCCGCCTGCTGGCTCCCGCCCAAGTCCCGGAAGCGGGCAGGTTGGCTGCCAGCTCCCGGCTGCCGCCCGGGTCCCAGCAGCGGGCGGGCTGCAGAGCTGCCGCCCCGACCCTGTGCCAGGCGGGCTGCTGCTCCGACAGCTCATTTTTAAAAATTATTAAATAACGGACTTTTTGATTTAACGGACCCCCTCGCCCGAATTAGTCCGTTAAATGGAGGTTTTACTGTACAAGACTTCCCTGAAAACCAAAACTAGAACATCTGGCAACTCCAACAAATATGAATGGAGGAAGAAGAATGGATGGCTCTGAAAGGAGAACAGGAGAAGGAACAGCTGGATCATTCATGATTATGGCTACGATTTTGTCATGGACATTTTTAATAAAAGTCACGGACAGGTCACGGGCAACACATACAAATTCACGGAAGCCGTGACCTGTCCCTGATTTTACTAAAAATGTACATGAGAGAATGGGAGGGAGGAGGATCCAGCACCCTGCCCTGTTGTGGCCGGAAGCTGCTGCCCCTGCCCAGTGGCTGGGAGGGAACCCTGCCTGTGGCAACTGGGGAGCTGTGGAAAATTCCCCATGGCCTGGGACTGGGGAGCTCTGGGAGATTCCCCCCTCCAGGCAGGGGAGCTGTAAGGGACCCCTGCATCCATGATGGCTGGGGAGGTCTGAGGGTCCCCATAACCCACTGGGACTTGTCTGTGGCAGCTGAGAAGCTGCAGGGCACCCTCATCCCGCCCGCTGCGGCTGGGGAACTCCAGAAGATTGCTTTGGTGGCAGCGGCTGGGGGGCTACTGGGAGTCCCCCGCCACCTCCAGATCAGATGGAGGAGCTCCAGGGGACTCTCCCAATGGCAGCAGGGCCTGGGAAGCCGCAGGGGATCCCCTCCGGCCACGGGGAAGCTCCGGGGCTCCCGGCTACCACAGGTGGCAGGGGTACCTCTGTAGCTCCCAGCCACTGCAGACTGAAGTCAGGGAGGTCCGCGGAAGTCACAGATTTCTGTGATCTCCGTGACCAAATCATAGCCTTATTTGTGATGCAGGAATTGGAGATGTAAGGATATTTTGCAGGCCAATCAGCAGTTTCATCTAGCTAGGCATTTTATGCTGCATTCATCACTGTGATGCTGCATGGCTGAGATTTGCAATAGAAAATCTTTTTGAGTTCTTTTTAGAAATACTAGATAATGTTTTTCTTTTTAAAAAAATACCAGAAAAGATAAGAGCGTTTCTAAACTACTCACACGTCGTTAATAACCTTAAAAAGACCAGTGGAATCCTTACACAATCAGACTTGGGCAAGAACACAAGGACACAGTTAATTTTGTGCTCATCACAGTCCAGAAGCTGCTTGGCCCAGACAAAGGATTTCTCACAGTCATAAGCATAGAGTAAACAGAAACCAATTCCCATCATTGAAAAATATTATCAAATCAAAACTTGCTTCCAAAAATATGCACAGACGACTCTTCTGTGACACAGACTTAAGAGAAAAAGACTGAGCAATAAAAGCTTCTGGGTCAACCGATTGAAGTTTGAATTGGGACCTAAACACTATAAAGGCTGGAAGGGGCAAAGGTGGCAGCACTATGCCCTGCAAAACAGAGGAATCTACTTCTCTAAATCCTGTATATTCTATGCTAGAAGATTGTGTCAAAAAAACAGAACAAACACCTCTGTCCTACAAGCTGGGAAACACTCTTAACTACCTCATCAGCCCTATACAGCAACAGTCTAAAGCTCTGTACAAGACTCAGCAGATACATAGGTAAACTGGATCTGGACAGTGGTTGTTCGAGGACCTTAAGAGACTCTTAATTTCTTAGCTTATGGTAAATTCCATTTGCCCACCTGTAGACCACTATTACTACTAAACTGAGCCAGTCATTCATAAGCACAATCCCTGTGATCACAAACACACTTTAATGACTGGCCATGAATTTAAGATTTCATAAGGGCATTAGCAGCCAGCCTGACAACGAACTATTGTAATTTTAGAATCTACAGGATCTAAGAATTTCATCTGGTTTCTCTATACATTATCATTGCAGTGTATGGAGACAATGCAGCAAATATTTTCAGAGAGAGACACTTCTGAGATTGTCTAATTAATTTCTAGAAAATCCAGAAGAATTTCAAGATGCGACTGATCAACACAGTTTTAAAAAAATGCTGCCCAGGGATGAAAGGCGATTCAAAACTGCAGACCTGGACGGAGACTCAGCTGCCACTCGTGAGGAGTTCACGTCCTTTCTTCACCCGGAGGACTTTGAGCATATGAAAGACATTGTCGTCTTAGTAAGTAGAGTGAATCCAATTGCATTCCCTTTTTCTTTATTCCTCTGATGAGCCTTCATGCAGTTCCCTAAATTTTCAGTGCAGGATTTTAGAAACAGTCATGCACATAACTAGTAGCCAACTCAGGAACAGAAAGGAAAGTGGAATTCACTTCTTTTAGGGATGGTGTGCACATAGAACTCTTATGTTTTAATTTCACTGCAAGTCTATTTCAGTTTAACTAGAGTAAAAAAAAAAGAAAAAAGAGGTATAAAAGTATCCATGGTGCAGACTTTCACTGGAATAGCAGGAATTGTGAACAGAATCGGATTTAGATGTGTTGGTGCAAGTTTGCATATAGACACATCCTTCCTTAAAACTTGGAGTTGGTGTCTAGATATAAGAGTGATTGGTGCCACCTAGATAGTTCAACAGCAAAGTGGCCAAATCCATTCATATGCATGGGATTTCTTCACTCTGACAGAAGATCTGGGCATTCCTTTGAATACAAAACTCACATTGGCATTGGTCAGTGTCAAGATTTCTGTGCACCAGGAATACTAGAGCAGGCCATCTACAAAATGTGAAATCTTCTGAAAGGGCAGTGAGGAAAGCCAAACATGGTACAATAACTCAGGATTTCCCTTAGGACTTCAGTTCTGATGATTTTAAGAAGTAGCACCTAGTAATAAAGACAGCTATTGGAATCTTCCGTTATTTCTTGATCTTTTTGACACAAAAAAAATGTTTTCCAGGAAACACTGGAGGACATAGACAAAAATGAGGATGGTTTTGTGGATCAAGACGAGTACATTGGTAAGTCCTGGAATGGAGTTGACTCGCCTTAACATTTAGCAAAAGTACTTTAGAAATCTCCACTCCATCAGTCCATCTCCTCAAATCTAAGTCAACACTTTTATCTCTATGCCTGTACTCGGCCATTTTAAACAAAAAAACCCAAAAGGTTTCTTTCAATTTTAGGCATGTAGTGTCATCTATGGAAAAGGTTGCCTAATGCTTTCCATTAGAAGACTCTGTTTTTAGTTTCTTATAACTTTGGAAAATTTAAATGGTGAGGGCTGATTTTTTTCCATTCCCGATGTCTGCCTAAAAGTCGTTCCCTCTCTCCCCCCTCCCAGGAAGTCAGCTACAATGGTTCCGCCATTTCCAAGAAAAAAGTTAGAGAAAAATGTTTTTTCCCATGTTAATTTTTTCCCCCACAACTGTTTCCTTTGTGAAGCTCTAGTCCTTTCATGTTTTGAAGTGAAGACTTGAAATTTGGTAAGGGAGGGGTGGAAAGGGTCACCCTCTCATCAGGGATGTGCTTCTTGTAGCACCTGTGAAAATATGGCCAAATTACAAGTCTCTTGAGGAAAAAAAATCACAGTTCACATATGCTCAGTCTTGTTAGCATTTGGCAACTAAATTATCTGAAGATTCCATCTGCGCTGACCATGCTTCATCCTCACACAGTTCCACTCAGGTGCCGTCCTTATAGTGAGTGATCATGCTCCATTTGTGGGCTTCAGGGGCTGAGCTGGGGATAGGTTGCTCTTCCCAAGGGCCAGTGCTTCCCTGATGGAATCCAGGCAGCATGGAGGAGCCTTCCTCGAATGCAGAGGGACGGCGATGGGGAGGAGGCAGAGTGCATAGGCAGAGGAGGGGTTGACATTTGGCAGGGAACTGGATTGTACCAGGAGCATGGGGCACGATATAGGGGTGGTATAAGAACAAAATGCTCAATGAGACAGGAGGCAGGGATGGAAAAGTATGTGTGTGTGGAGGGGGGGGAGCAGGAGCTGGAGGGGGAAGGATACAAGCCGGTTGGGGATTGTTGGAGGTAGGGGGTCCTGGCAAGCCTGGGTCAGAGGTAGAAGCAGAGGAAGGAGACAAGGAAGGGACACAAGAGTAGGAAGCTGGGGAAGGCCAGGAGTGGGGGTTGGGGACTGGCAGCAGGGAAACTAGCAGAAACTGTGTAGGGGCCAGGAGCAGAAGAGGACAGGGAGAGACTGGGGCAGAAGAGCGTATGGCCATTAGAGAACACTCCCTTACAGAACCCAGAATTGAACCCTTTATTTCTGAGTCTCATCATTCCTTTGCTGTTTGGCAAATAGCTGTGAAACCCACTGACAAAATGGGCCCCTCCATCCTTTCCAGTGGCCGGTCCATAGAAGATAACAGCCTTCTACTGCTACAAATTAGGGCTGTCGATTAATTGCTGTTAACTCACACAATTAACTCAAAGATCAGTAGCGATTAAAAAATAAATCATGATTAATCACACTGTTAAGCAATAGAATACCAATTGAAATGTATTAAATATTTGTGGGTGTTTTTCTACATTTTCAAATATATTGATTTCAATTGCAACACAGAATACAAAGTGTAGAGTGCTCAATTTATCATTTTTAGAGTGCAAATATTTGTAATAAAATAACACAAAAGAAATAATATTTTTCAATTCACCTCAGTTTCAATTTATCTCAATTTCAGTTGTATCTTAGTGCAATCTCTTTATCCTGAAAATGCAACTTACAAATGTAGATTTTTTTTTTACATAACTATACTCTCAAACAAAACAATGTAAAACTTTTGAGTATAGAAGTCCACTTAGCCCTACTTCTTGTCCAGCCAATTGCCAAGACAAAGACATTTATTTACATTTACAGGAGATAATATTTCCCACTTCTTATTTACAACTAGTGTAAAAGCCCGTGTACACGGGCCAATGGTAAGGGCTTGTGTCCCCCCCGCCCATCCCCCTCCCCCCAGCTCCCAAGGCCTCCCTCCCCCCACACACCCCCTCGCCCAGCCCGCTCCCCCCTCGCCCGGCCCCCCTCGCCCAGCCCCCTCCAACGGCCCCCCCTCACTCAGCTCCCTCCCCCTGCAAAGACACCCCCCCCCGCTCAGCTCCCTCCCCCCCACTCAGCTCCCTCCCCCCTCAACCCCTCGTCATGCGCCTGACAGCCCAGCTAACTTTATATGTATAACTGCTCCTTGGTGCTCTAGCTCCATGTGAGTGAGGATCCCTCAGGCGGGCATGCGCGGTGGCCATTTTGTGCCTCCGAACTACAACCCCCAGCATGCTGTTCGTCGGGGCCGTCTCTACTGCGCATGACGGCTTCACACAAACTTCCCTAGCCGATTATTATATAGGATGCTACCCAAAAGTGAGAACATGGCACTTTTGTAGCCGGGATTGCAAGGTATTTATGTGCCAGATGTGCTAAAGATTTGTATGTCCCTTCATGCTTCGGTCACCACTCCACAGGACATGCTTCCATGCTGATGACACTTTTTTTTTTTTTAAAAAAGTGTTAATTAAATTTTGGACTGAACTCCTTGGGGGAGAATAGTATGTCTCCTGCTGATTTACCCGCATTCGTCCATATATTTCATATTACAGCAGTCTCAGATGATGGCCCAGTCAGCACATGTTATTTTAAGAACAGTTTCACTTCAGATTTCTCAAAATGCAAAGAAGGTACCAATGTGGGATTTCCAAAGATAGCTATGACACTTGATGCAAGGTTTAAGAATCTGAAGTGCCTTCCAAAACCTGAGAGGGATGAGGTATGGAGCATGTTTTCAGAGTCTTAAAAGAGCAACACACCAATGCGGAAACTACACAAGCCAACCACCAAGAGAGAAAAATCAACCTTCTGCTGGTGGCATCTGACTCAGATGATGAAAGTAAACATGCATCGGTTCGCATTGCTTTGGATCATTATCAAGCAGAACCCATCATTAGATGCATGCATGAAGGGATATACAATTCTTTAGTGCATCTGGTACATAAATATTTTGTTCCACCAACTACAGCAGTGCCAGGCGAACACCTGTTCTCACTTTCAGGGTGACACCGTAAACAAGAAGCAGCCAGCATTATTTCCTGCAAATGTAAACAAAATTGTGTGTCCGAGTGACTGGCTGAACAGGAAGTAGAACAGAATGGACTTATAGGCTCTGAAGTTTTACATTTTTATTTTTGAATGCAGTTATTTTTTTGAACATAATTCTACATTTGTAAGTTCAACTTCCATGCTGAAGAGATTGCACTACGATACGTGTATGAGGTGAGTTGAAAAATACCATTTTTGTTTTTTACAGTACAAATATTTGTTATAAAAATAAATATAAACTGAGCACTGAATTGAAATCAATATATTTGAAAATGTGGAAAACATCCAAAAATATTTAAATAAATGGTATACTCTTATTTTAACAATGCGATTAATCAGTTAATTTTTAATCACATCACAGCACTACTACCAATTAGTCTGTTCACTCACGGAGAGGACAGTGGTGTAGCTCTGAAGATCCCAACCCTGCTGATGATGCATGTAGAGGTTTTAGTATGGTTCCACAGGATGGAATTTTTGTTTTTCATTTTTTTATGTTTTTTTTTAAACTTAAGAACTTGCATTAAAAATAAAGTGTTACCAGGACATGAAGTTTGCAGAGGCAAGCACTGAAAAGTTGTGAAATACCCGAACTAAAGGCTAGCCGTGCACCACTCTAGTGGAACAAAGGGAGCAGAATGGGAAATGTAAACTGCAGGTCTGTTCCTGCAAGTTATTTTGGTCAAACTTCAGGCACACTGGGTTTTTGTCGGCTCTCTTGCTCTTACAGCCCGGAAGGCACAGTGGCCGCCTAAGCCTGGGGTTCAGCAGTGCAGGATGTATGTGTTACGCTTGTGAAATGTCATGCTGCCACTGAAGCTAGCGTCTCATTCTGCCCCTTTGTGATTTATTCTTTTAATCAGGAAAGTCGCACCATAAAAGCATTGGACCAAACTCCAATAAAATCTTTGTTTCTAATGCTACTGTAAAGATTACTTCAGCACATACAATCAGGAATAATATCCACACCCTAATTAATGGCAGGGGGATTCTATTCCTTGAAATTATATTTAGCCTTTAGATCTGAATGCTTTTGTATGACTGAAATAACAGAGCAGCATAATTTCCCCAGTAATTTAAGTTTATTCAGTGACACTACCTACATATAATTACAAGGTAGTTGTCAACATTCGTTACCATGTGAATACTGGTTCCTCTTTTCTTCTATAGATAGGAGCATTGAATGTTCTTGTCACGACCACCTCACATTGGCAAAGATGATAAAATCAAATTGATGGGACGTGTCAGTTGCTTCAGATAAACAATGTAACTCCTCTTGTGTGCTTGCACTTACTAAAAAATAAAATAAAGAGTAACACTGTGTGGTTCTTGAAGTTTTCTTCAACAGTTGGGAACAGTTGTGCCTAACTTATCATATGTGCTTTTATTTGACTAAGTAGAGTAGCAATCTTTTGGGGCAAAATTCCCCCTCGTGTTACAACACCGAGACAGAATGTAGGTATGACGTACTGTAGCCATTGTTTAGAGCAAGGGTGAGCAAACTACAGCCTGTAGGCCTGTCCTATGCGGCTCCTGAGCTCCCCTGCCCCTCCCCTGCTGTCCCTCTGTAGCCAACAACAGTGGGCCAAATTCCCACCAGAATGGGCATCTGCAGTTCCGTGAATGTTATGGGAGTTACGCCTGCTTATGGCAGTGGAGAATCCAGCCTAGAACAGTACATGCATGTGGTTTTTATTGCGAATTTTAGACCAAATCCTCAAGATGATTGCACCTGCACCTCCCATGGGTGGAGCTGGCCTCAAGATTAATCTGACCTAGGAATATGTGGACAATCTTGATCATCCAAACCATATTGGGCTGCGAGCAGAGGCCACAAAATAGGTTTTGATTTTAAATAGGACAATGGTAGAGGTGGGGGGTGGGGAAGAATGAGCCTCGCTGACTGGGGGAGTTGATTGGTGTGCAAGTACTGGTGGGAGGACCAGGGCCATGAGCAACAGAACTGATCATCCACTGTCTATCACAAGTTGTTCCCCTAGCCCAGGTCGCTGATGAGTGGGCTGATGAGTGGGCTGTATCAGGTCCATAAGGTGTGGTTTCTGCACAACAGGTACTTCTCTAATGCATGTTAACTCATGCTGCATCACACCTCTTCTAATCCTTTCCTAGTATAGCGCAGCCCCTTACCTTCCAGCGGAGTTCACTGCAGTCTGTTCAGTAGTCCAGGGTTAAAAAGGAATGTATCTACTCAGCTGTATTTCTCTTGCACAGAGACTTCCATAAAAGCAGGACAAAATCCATCCAGTTCTATTTAGCAGATTTTTGTTTCCTTAAGTTTCTCTGAGACTTTTATTCCCTCATCCACTCTCTGGTTGGATTCTGATGTTATCGGCAAAGACACTTGCTGGCAGGGACAAGATGCAGTGCTGCTGTGGGTCCTCTCCCCCTTCCCCAGCACATCTGAGCTCATCTTGGAAGTGCAGATTGAGAGAGGATCCTGAAAAAGAGCTGTATGTCACCCAATATTTGTAACCTGGGTAAAAGAAATCACTGGGTGAAGACATTTGGGACCCATTTGCTTTTCAGTTACACCTGGGACTGCCCGTTAAGTGGCATTGCACTGGCATCCTAAAAGAGTGATATGAGAATGTCCAAAACTAACAATGGTGAAGCCATTTGAGCAAAGCAAGGTGCATAGCCATGTGCCGATTCCCTTTCCACTTATGCCCTGCACCACACAACGTACAGTATCGCTGTGCAAGCTAGTACTGTGATACTTCTACTACTAGCCTGCCTTCATTTTGTGTATCATTTGCAAGCTAAACAGGACTTTGAACCCTTTGTTTCCCCTTCAGCCGATATGTTTGCAAATGAGGAAGGTGGACCAGAACCTGACTGGGTACTTACTGAACGTGAGCAGTTTTCAGATTTTCGGGATATAAACAAGGATGGAAAGATGGATAAAGAGGAGATTCGGCATTGGATTCTCCCACAAGACTATGATCATGCACAAGCTGAAGCCAGGCACTTAGTCTATGAATCGGACGTAGACAAGGTACTCATTGCTCTGGTATATTTCATAAATGTTATATTAAGAGTTTAAGTGGTTCCCTTTACATAGTGTCAGCCAGCAAGAGATGATTCTTAATGACTTTTCTTATTAGTACAGTCTGAGTAGAACTAAAGATGATAAAAATGGTTTTGCTAGTACCTTACTGCAACAAAGTAAATTTGAGTTGATAAAAGTTAGAAACCAAAAGGAATAGCTGATAAAGTATGAACTCAGGTAGGCCCCTTGGCTGACCTAATGTTAGAGAGCTTTCCAATCAATGTCCCTACACCCAAAAATTCGAACAGATTTTTCGCTTTTGAAATGGGAATAGACATTTATGTATTAAACAGGACTAAGAGATAAATAGGAGAGAGATGAAAAGTAGAAGACTCTAAGAAAGAAGACAAATTTGCAGCTTAAGGTCTGGCCCATCCCTTCTGTGTCCACTATGAAAGAGGACTAAATTCAGCTGCACTTGGATAAGAGCCATTGCTCAGCAGGCATTGTTCCCCTCTCTCCAACTCTGCTAATGCTCCACTGCTGGATTTTGGAAGAGCCAGACTCCCTTATACAGAGCTGAATTTAGAAGGATTTCACTTCAGTTGTTAAATGTAGGTGATCATCACCAAAAACAAGCAGACAAAATATTTTTCATATTAATAATCAAAAAGGAAAAGTGAAAAACATAGGTGGGGTTGCACAAGTAGACGAGCGGCACGCTCCTACTTCTAAAATTTCTGTATAGGAATCCGGTAATTTATGAAATACTTTGAGTTAAATGCAGACCTTCGTGAAATCAATGGGAGCTATGCCACTGACTTCCACTAGGGGCCACCATTTCACCCACTGGCAGCAGCCTTTGGAGAATTTTCTCCTGCTGGGCAGCTTGGAAACCTGTACCAATGTTTCTTTTACCTGGTATTTAAAATGTTCTGAGACTTTTTTTTTTCCCCCCCAGGATCAAAAGTTAACCAAAGAGGAGATTCTAGAGAACTGGAACATGTTTGTTGGCAGCCAAGCTACCAATTATGGGGAAGATCTCACAAAAAATCATGATGAACTATGATATTTTTTTTACAACTCAGTGTGCCACAGACTGTTCAGTTTCTCACCACATTAATGAAGTCACTGTTTTTTTCCGGCAGAATAACTTGCACCAATATGTTTTTAACAAAGCAGTTTATTACCTCAGAAACGGGGTAGAAATAGCCTCTAACTCTGCACCATTAAATGCAAGAACTAGTCAATACAATTTTATTTTAAAAACCCCCTCACTATTCTGAACAGATTGCAATATCACATTGGCAATGAACTTCTAAGACTTAGTGCGTAGGCTCATTAGAAGTTTTTCATATTTTCTTTAAATACCTTCGTTTTTCCTGTAGGGAAATGCAGTTTTGATCAGGAAGAAATGTATCGAATGTTTAAACAGATTCTGAATTTAATGGGTTTTTTTTTTTTAAAAATGGTAACTAAGAATTTAGAACCATATTCTCCCTCTCCCAGGTAAAGGAGAGATCTTACCTGATAAGAGTCATCACCTTTTTTCCTCCATGTTGTAGTCTTTCCTCCTGGTTGGGTCCAGAGGTGCTGAATGAATAAAATACAAGCATGTGCACCAGACCTATGGACCTTAACCATTTGAGTGCAACACCTACAACGAATCACTGCCCCCAGTTCCCTTTCACTAATCAGAAGCAGCACATCTTTCACGCTGGCTGTCACCTCATGGTGGTTCTTTGATGAGGGAAATGGAGACCATGCTGACAATTACTATTACTATAACAGCAGAGATAGTGTGGGATGGTCAGTGGGCTGTTGCTTATGCTGTTTCCGGAGAAGAATTACGGCGCATGGACCTTTTTTCCAACTCATCCCACACCTTGTACGAGTGACACACTCCACTTTTACTATGTAGGGCCCTCGCTGACTCATTCATGTCATATGGAAAAGAAATGAACCATTTACCCTCTGGGCCCTTCTTGAGATTATGGGCCTTCTGTTCTCTGTGCTGCATCAGGGATGCATGTGGTTTAAAATGGTGGTTTGTAAATATATTATATATATATACACACACACACATTTATAGCACCAAGTTGTACCATAGGGGGGTGGTTTTCCTACAGAACAGTAAACCTTCCATATGGCTGCACTTTTTACTGTATAATATGAGCTGTTCTCTTTTTATATACACTTATGTGGGGTTTTTAGACCCTGTACTGAGTTGACAACATGCACAATAAAACCATGACTTTCTTTTTGATACTATGAAGGTGCAGAAATGTTAATAGAAGAGTCATGCGGGAGGAGGGGGCTAAAGACAGGAATCAATGGCAAGCTTTTAAACAGTAGCTCCCAAAACTGTGGTCTCTGGACCATAGGTAGTCCATGAAGCACTTGCTGGTGGCCCACAGAGAGCTGGCTGGACACATGCCTGTGGATTGCCATGGACTCGCAGGGGCGAAGAAAACAAAATTGCAGGCCTGTTATTTACCAGGCTGCACGTGGCAATAAACTATATAGGTAAGGGATGCAAGGAGAGTGTGGGTCAGGACACGAGCTGCAGATACACACACACACACAAATAAAATTAATCAATTTAAAGTTTATTGGGGATAATTACAAGGAGTAAGGGAGCAGTTTTTTGATTAACTAATAGACTTAATGAAACTTAAAACACACAATGACTAAAATACCTGCTAACAATATTTACAAATAAAGATGCAGCATTTAGTAATAACTGATACTTACAAATACAAACCAACGCATAACACGACCGGTAAATGTAGAAGCTCTATTTGAAAACACGTGAGCTGAGAGAGAGGCTTCGAGGTGATCAGGCTCGGTTACGTGGGGTACACGGGATACACGGGATTCATTTTCCTCTCTCTGTCTGCACATGGCAGGCAGAAACATAAATACCAACTATGACATCACAAAAGTGTCATAGGGGACGGGGCCCAAAACCTGTTTGTGTTCGCTTCTGATTGGCACAAGCAATGTTTACACCAAGTAGGGGAGCAGGTGCCTCAAAGTCTGGCTTCACCCCCAAAGGTGAGGAAATGCACATTGTTATAGAATGTGTGCAAACCTGAATGACAAAAGAAGAGGCCAGGGCAATACCGGTATGGGCAAGTGTTACAGGGTGCAGACAGGAACTCATCTGAACATGCCCCCGTGCCCTGGCCAAAATAGTTTGGCCGAATACCTAAACTTCCGAGTCCGACTCCTCATACCCACCTATGAGGGGATGCGCTTCGGGGGTGGAAGCGATGTAGGTCGAGGCAACAAACTTGTGAATGCAGGCTTTAATGAAGGCACATCCGAGACAGAGAAGAGCGAGCCCAACTAGAAGGGACACAAAACAGGGATTGGAAATAAGATTTGTAGGCCGCAAGGCCAAGCCAATTGAGCTATGATCAAAACTGGAAGGACTCTCGTGACTCGTGGACAGCAGAGCTTAACGTTTGCAGGTCTTTAACAATTGAGGACAAATTAGGAGAAATAGAAGGCAAAGAAACACAGCATTTATCAACAAATTCGGGATATACTTCAGCAAATTTAGTAGAAAATGAAAAAGATTGTAACAAATATCGAGTCATTAATCTATTTTACAAAACACTAGAATTAACCCACTACACATAGGGGGAAGAACAATTCACACTAGAAATATTAAATGAAGAAAAATTATAAACTATCGGTAGAAATTGAAAGGGCAATGGATATTTAGGTGAGAATTGAGTGGAGCAAACAAGACAATCCTCTGGACTCACCGCTGACAGGGACTAGTTTCCGCTGACCTCCTGCACCCAGTAGGTGGCGAACCAGGTTTGCAGTTCACCTTCTCCGTGGGTAAAGATGTTGTGAGGGAGGGCAACATAACCTGTAAAACAGAATAATACGAGCCCTACTCGGGGGCATTAGTTTGCTTGTTAAGAACTACATTTGCTGAGCCAGTTTTTAAAATCAGGGTTGGGGTTTGCTGTTCGCAGCATGGTCTTTAAAACTGCGATTTTTCACTCCACAACACCATTGCTTTGAGGAGGATATTAAGTATGGATGTGAAGGGAAGCCCCTCCCCGCCCCATCCATGGGTTTGTCTTATGTGATCTTGCCAAGAGCTAAAGAAAACAGCTACTTTACCTATACAAGCTCTGGCAAATGTTTGGAAAGCAAGTAACATCAAATCAATATAGATATTGATGTTGTCAATAGCACAGAAATCTTGGCATGTAGCCATGGAAACAATATGGTAGTGTGCCTCAGTTTCCCTTGTTATACTGCACATCAGGTGTGGAATGTCTTTTCCCCTTTGGAAAGTCTTACCACTGTTTACAGGCCTTAACTGTGACACATTAGTAGAACCAGGCCTTTTAACATCAAGTGTGTTCCCATGTATTCTTCTTAACATGGTCAAAGGATTTTTCAAAAGATTAGGACCATTGTACAATTTTACAGTTTCTGGTAATAACACAGTAGTTACACAAATTACCATTAGGTTTGTCAAGCTATGCCTTAGGGTCAATACCATTAGGATTACTTTGCAGTTTTCCTTTACATACAAAATCAAATTCTCTTTGGGAAGGGACAAAACCTGCTCTCTCTGGCTTAACAGAATTCCCTGCCTAACAGCCATTAGCAAGTAATCTGCATCTCCACAGGCAGAAACAAGCTTCCAGGCTATCATTAACAAGCTAGTTTCAAAGTTCCATTGTCCTTTCTTTACCCATTTCTGCTGATCCACAGATTTAGCTCTTGCACCATCTCTCTTAACCTGGGACACAGACTGTTCACTTGCAAAATCAGCATGGAGACATTTCTCTCTGAACAATTTTGTCTCCCCATCAAACTGGTCAAACACAGCCACTTGGTCATAGGGCTGTCCCAATTCCTCCTCAAAACTATCTCCACTGAACTTTTCCACAGGAAAATCTGTAGATCCATTTACTACAGAAAATTTTTGGCTGTTAAGAACTGAAACTTCTCCGGTCCAGTTACTTTCACACTTCTGAACTGCATCAAACTGCTTACATATTTTTCCCTCAGGAACTCCCTTGGGCAACATTTCACTGCTCGCAGAAATCCTGTTCTTACCCCCTTCACCTAGGGCTTGCTCCCAAGGAATACTTTCCTGAGCAACCACCAACGCTTTTTGGGCTTTACTCACATCCCTGATCATCCTTGGCCCATCAGGGGGGTTTCTACAAAATCCCCTTTCAGGCAAACTCACAGACTCACTGAACAAGAGGTTAGAGTTATTCTTCTCCCCTTTGCCAGATACCAGTTCAAGAATTTTTTCCTCCTTGCTTTCTGTTGTCAAGCTGGTGGTAGGTAACATACCCAAATAACCCTTCTGCTGCACTACACTAGCAGCAGGCAAAATACAAGCACCAGAATCGTCTGGTCTCTGGGATCTTGCTAAGACATTAACCAGATTAAACCTAGTTATAGCGCTTTCCTCCCTAGCAGACACAAACTCAGAACTATTTCCTTTCTGAGCTTTAGCTGAATTCAAAACTAACTCTGACACTACACCATTCTCAACCATCACAGGCTGAAAAGCACCTTTTGTCTGCTCCACAGACAAAGAAGATTCAGAGACACATTCTCCTTCATTAGACACACAGCTTGGGATCTCACTTCCCTTGTCCCAGCACACAGACAACTGCTTGGAAACTGAGGTAGCTTCCTCCATAGGCAAGTTAATACCCCTGACAGACAAAGGCACACTCCCTTTATATACACTGCTGCTTTTTTCAGGTTCACTTTTACAAGCTGTACCAGCTAAAATTATTTCACTCTTTCCTCCCTCAGTTAGTACTTCCACCTGCCCATTCACTTTAACCTGCTTCAGAGAAACCCTTTCCTGACCAATGAGTTCCTCATGCACTGTATCTAATTCCAGACTCACTTCTGAGACATTAGACAGACATTCAGGAACTTTATTCACAGGCAAATGGCTTTCTTGCACAGACAAACACTTGGAGAAACTCTCCCCAAACAAACAGCTATTTCCCCCCTCCTTAGGGGAGCTTGGGGCTGCTTGCTCAGCTGCAAACATTGTGCCCCGTGGAGGACAGAGCACAGATCGAGGGCTTTGCTTAACATGCTAAACAGGACGGTGGAAACATCCTCAGATTTACATTCATCGAGTCTCAATTTTTTGGTTTTCTTAATTGACTCTAATTCTATTATCATTTGGCATAATAATTTGTGTGCCACACTCATGTTCTCTGCAGTCTCCGTGCACTGAGGTCGTAGAGAGCAATCTAATTTTAGATCAGTCAAATTTTGGCTACTTAGAAGGTGAAACTGCAAATGTTGGAACTGTTCAGTTTCATCATCTGCGCGATCTGCAGCGTCCCACGGACATGGCCCAACTCCCTTGCATCCTGTTTGTAACGCCATGTGGATTGCCACGGACTCGCAGGAGCAAAGAAAAAAAAATTGCAGGCCTGTTATTTACCCGGCTGCACGTGGCAATAAACTATATAGGTAAGGGATGCAAGGAGAGTGTGGGTCAGGACACGAGCTGCAGATACACACACACACACACAAGTAAAATTAATCAATTTAAAGTTTTATTGGGGATAATTACAAGGGGTAAGGGAGCAGTTTTTTGATTAACTAATAGACTTAATGAAACTTAAAACACAATGACTAAAATACCTACTAACAATATTTACAAATAACGATTCAGCATTTAGTAATAACTGATACTTACAAATACAAACCAACGCATAACACGACCGGTAAACATAGAAGCTCTATTTGAAAACACGTGAGCTGAGAGAGAGGCTTCGAGGTGATCAGGCTCGGTTACGTGGGGTACACGGGATACACGGGATTCACTTTCCTCTCTCTGTCTGCACATGGCAGGCAGAAACTTAAATACCAACTATGACATCACAAAAGTGTCATAGGGGACGGGGCCCAAAACCTGTTTGTGTTCGCTTCTGATTGGCACAAGCAATGTTTACACCAAGTAGGGGAGCAGGTGCCTCAAAGTCTGGCTTCGCCCCCAAAGGTGAGGAAATGCACATTGTTATAGAATGTGTGCAAACCTGAATGACAAAAGAAGAGGCCAGGGCAATACCGGTATGGGCAAGTGTTACAGGATGCAGACAGGAACTCATTTGAACAATGCCATGGTTCCTTCTTGTTTCCTTCTTGTTTTAGCCTAAAGGAAGCTAAAAATATGTTATGCTCCACGTAAACAGTTGCTGTAGTTACCAGTAGGCTCTAATTCGATCACCAGTGGCAGGGAATTTATTTGTACATGCATGAATGTCAGGAGAGGCACCCACAAGACATTCCCCCTAGGATGTGTGCTCCATGTTTTTGTAAAAAGCTTGAGAACCCCCATTATAAACAATGAGCAGGGTTATTCTGCTGGTGACTCCACATTTGGGGATATTATTTTTGGATGCAAACTAATTTCAAGGCCAGCTAAAAAAATTAAGAAGTGATCATCTAGACCAGAGGGAAAGAATCCTTAAAAGTACATTTCTACTTTGGAATGTGATTAATAGCGACCATGAAAATGGCGCCTGTTTACTCAGTGGTGAATAGGCCTTGTTTTGATCCTCTGCAGGAGGTTGAATTTCTCACAATGTGCATATTCTGAATGATAGCTGCAGAGTTAAAACGACAGAGAAAAGTTGTGTTCTTTTTTACGCCAGTTGGCAATGCAGAGTCAATGCAGCTATGGGAGAATGAGCTGGCGTCTGTTCTGATTTATGCATGATCAGTCAACAGAATTGTCTGCTAAGTTCCAACTGCAGGCTCGAATTCTTTCTTGCTTCATAACCATGCAACTCCAAGGTACGCAAGGCATGAGCGGGTATCACTGGGGGTGTAATCTGCCTTGAACAGTCATACTGTACACTGGTAATAATACAGTGAGCTAGAAAGAACACAGCTTTTATCTCTGACAGCTCGTGTGTGTGTTTTCTATCTGGTTGGTTTCTTTTGTTTTTTGTAAACAGAAGATTTGTTCTAGAAATTGCTGAAAAGGCAACCCTGGAACCGCCTCTTCCATAAACAATTTTTACAGAGTCACTTTTCAGAAAACAAGTGCACCTTAGGTCATCCTCTATTTCAATTCAAACTAGATTCCATCTAGTTTCAGCTGGTATCAATAATCTTGATAACAGTGCTGTAGCTGCCTGGTTTCTGCCTTACTATGACATTGCCTAAAATGTCTGCTAAAACCCCTGCTTCTTACACTAAAAATGCAGTACAAAATGTGATAAGCCACATGCAAACACTCCTGTCTGCTCTTCCAGCACCCATGAGTCAAAGTGAAGCTTCCATGCAATGTTTTCTGTGAAACAATAAAACTGTGTCTTGGCACAGAATCAGAATTTCTCTGCAGTGATTAGTCTATTATTTGACTTTGTAGCCACATTACTGCATACTTCAGGTCTCTGGGAGTCTTCATCTTGAATAGTGGTTTCATACGGAGATTATTTAAAAAAAAAATGGAATGCTTCCCACACACATAGCACGTGCCAATTCTACTGCATCTCCTAAATGTTTCATTCAAAATACTCTTTTTAAAAAAACAAAAAACAAACCCAAATGGGGGTTGGGGGGTGAAACATGAGGCATCAATGTCTTCATCCAAACATGACACTGCTGAATATACCATATTCTGTTCATACAGTGCTGCATGCAAGTTTTGACAAGCAAACGAAGTTTCTCCTGTATATTGTTTGAGTCTGACCTTAGTGCGCTCAGATATCCAAACAGAACATAATTCTGCAGCTCTGCGTCTTCTTAATTTCAAATATAAAAGTAGGCTCCACAGAAATCAATGAGATTACTCACATGAGTATGGCCTGTAAGCTTAGGCCTATGAAATTTTACAGAAAGATTTAAATCAAATAAATGAAAATGCTAAATAGATTTTAATATGTCCATTTGTAGAGAAAATTCATCACCTCATTAAAACTAGATTAAAATAATTAGCTAATCAATATTAGTGAATAATCTTAACGTGACCATGCATATTTACATTTTGCTTTTCAAAATATTTAAAAAGTATTTAGAAAGACAGCTTACAATTACATTCTAAAGGCTTCTCTTCTTTCTGGAGTTCTTTTAAGTTTCACTTACCAAGGCTCTAATACAGAGTACATTTTGTGTACTAAAGCCTCCTTTCAACCTCAATGCACTAAGAAAGAGTAGCTCTAAAAGAGACTAGAGCTTCTGGGTTTAAATTTAACACTATTTAAGGAAAGCAAACCTTTGCTAGGGGATATAACTGTTAACATTGTGATTTTTCAAGCCTAAGGTTTCTAATGGGGTTTGACTGTTCCAGAGATAACATATTTTTTCTAGGTAACATATTTCAAGTTCGATTATGAGCAAATGTTACAAAATTTTAGTGTAATGTGAAATACTGTAATGTCAGATAGCATTATTTATCTGCTTAATATGACTAAAAACATTAATTGCTGGGAGCCATGATTCATCCCAGCAACATGAAAATCCATTTTGTGCCTATCTTGTCAGTTATTGCACATTTTCATAATGAATTGTGAAGTGGTGAAATTCTTTTGGGAAATGTGTTTGTATATTTCCACCTGCAGGTTCTGTATGGTCACTTTTGTTACACAGATCCTCCATTAACTAAATGTTTTCATTATGGCGGTGCCATAACACATCAAGGATGCATTTTTTATCCTTTTAGAATTCTGGAATAGTCTTTATTATTGTACATGCAGTTTTAATTATTAGAATTTATTAAATGAACTAAGTGGCTAATGTTCATTGACTTATATTTCCATTTAATGATTCAATCAGGTTAAATCTGTCACCTCTTCCAGTCAAGGTACTGAATGTAACTCCCTGAGGAAAGGTAAAATACTGCACATACTGATCTAATTACATTTACACAAGGATATTAAAATGGTTGCCTAATGCTTTCCTATTTGCAGTGCAGAAGCTAACCTTGCTCCCAATAAAGTCAATGGCAAACTCCTCTCTCCAGTCACTATAAAGAAAGCAAAATTGAGGCTTTAGCTTCTACCTGTTATATATACTAGTAGACCAACGGGACAGTCAGAAGCCTGAATAGAAACAATCTTGTGTCCCCTCAGGTCCTGATTTTGTACTCAGCCCAGTGTAATTCTATTAACTTCTATGGAATTGGTCTTGATTTACACTGAAATAAGTTAGAGCAGACTCAGGTCAGGAATCTCCATTTCGGTGAAGCTAAGGTACAGTGAACGGGCGGCCTATTTGAATGACAAATCTACTTACGGTAGTCCCTTGCTTGCCAATTCACTGAATGAGATTGGTGCCATTCTTACAGTGCAAGTAACTTCTACCAATGGAACCAACATTCCTTAAGCAGTCAGTCAGACAATAAGGAGAAAACTGGTAATGCCTATAATGGAAGGGGCAGAGGGCAATCTTAGCTCCAGGGCTGGTCTGACATATGGTGGCAACAGAGGACTTGCACTCAAGTTTCCATCACCAGCAATAATCATCATAATTTTGCTCCACCTGTATAATTCAGTTTGTGCTTCTAAATCAAAGTATCAATGTGGTCTTCGATAGTCAAAAATTGTTTCAGTGTCTTGTGCACAGAGAGGGGTGGAGGAGTCAAGGTTATTGACTGCAAATGAAGTGTTAATGTTAGTTGAAGTGTCTCAGAAACCATGGTATTTTATTTACTTTAAGCCCAGTACTGAGTGCAATTGTTACAAAATATGATAAACTTTAGAGCAATCTAAGCTAAATCAGGTATTAGAATTCCCCCAGTGAAGTTTAGTGTACTGGCTTGTGATTGTGCATACATGTGTGTGCAAGCTGAGAGCATCTTCATCAGACACTACAGTGGCATAGCTGCACTGTTGTAGCGCTTCTAGTGTAGACTAGTCAGTTACTTGAGGTGAATGGCAAGTTCTTAAGTTTGAGAAGTTCCGTTGGTGATAGTGGTATATAGTGATTGAAGCTTTGATTTGCTTATAAGTGTTTTTTATTGCATGTGAAACAAGTAATTTTAATTCCAATATAGCTATATAAAAGCCAAAGGCATGGTATTGAAGCTGACCATTAGGCAACAGTGGTATTAGAAGTATGTTCAACATTTCATTGTAAGAATAGAAACGTTGGTATCTATCATAGAAATCTTTCACGGATTAAATGGGAAATCATTTGTTGACATGAAAATAGATGGACGGTCCTTAACACAAAAGTACATATGATCAAGGTGGGAAGAAAGGTAAAAACATTACTGCAGCTTCTGAAGCCATCTCTCAAAATCATCTGGTAGGCTTATTGGTGTTTTTGTGGTTGGTGTTACAAGGACATGAGTTGATATTCCAGTAGCACATGCTACTCTCTCAAACATTTCCATTGGACTGTCTAAGAAACAACCATGGATAAGGGCATTGTCATGTAATCCAGCTGATTTCTGATGAGATTTAGGTAGAAATAAAGCTAATCAGTAGTGCACACTGGATCGGCCTATCTTCTCCACTCCTAAAGCATCCAGTGGATTCTGAGGAAATTTGATGAGCCCATGAAATGACCATCTAGTGGCCACCGTGAATCCTACCATTGAAGAGGTTAATGTATTGGTACCAATCCCACAATACCTAGAAAATGAAACAAAAATAATTCCAGATATTAATTTTTAACCCCATATGGCATGGGTTTCTCAGAACTGGCATATCCTGGTTCTGTTGGGAAAAAAGCCAGCACATTTTATGTTTCAATAAGAAGATAAACAACTTTATTTTAGTATTACATCAACTGCACAATTCATCTGGGAATGCCAAAGGCCAAGAGAGTACTGACTGCACTGACAAGCACCCTCCCTCCCTGCCTTACACCATCCATTTTAGATTCAACTGAGCTGATGTTCTTTGCTTCCACTCCATCTCACATGGACTCTTGATGCCAAGACACAAGAGAAAGAAAGAAACGCTATCCTAGAATTCATCAAGTGAAAAGGTACAATAAAATTGCATCTCTCAAATTTCCTGAATCTTTCATGTGGTGACAATGAAGAGATAATACATTTCAAGATTGTAAGGAGGACCTCATAAGGGAACCACAAGAGAATTTCATGGGAAAGTAGAAATGAGAGAAGATAGTGACTGGACAGATCCTATACGCTCTGGGGGGGGGGGGGGAATCAAAGGCTTCTAACTCCATACTGTCACTTTCCAAATTACAACTTCATCGCAATAAAAATCTTTCATTATTCCACTCACCGTTTCCTAGATATTTTTTCTTTTTCTCTGCCTCTAGGTTTTTTTTGGTTAACAACATGCTACATGTTTTAAGACTGAAATGGAACCACAGAATGGCTTTATGTTAATTAAAAGCCAAGTTTAGCATAGCGTTAATAGCCTCAATGCCATAATTGTGATAATTTTGTTTTAAATTAGGAAAACAATTTGTTGTACAGAAACCTCACAAAATCTTATAGCTCCAGGCTCTCAGGAGAGTTAATCTAGCCCTGGTTTTATGGTCATAACAAAGGCTATGAATTGACTTGGTAACTAGAATAGAACCTTTCAAACCAACATAAGGAACTAGGAGTTGATTTATTGGGTCCTTACGTGGACTTGCTACTGAACTTACTTCTTTGTAGAAAATTGAGCATATGGGTAATATGTTTGTGTAGCTGCAATCCTCCATCTTTGCTCTCGCTGCCCTTCCTGGAGCTAATCCCAGTCCCCACCGCCGTGGGGCCGTGGCTGTCTGGGAACCACGGCTCTTCAGCCCTTGCCCCTGAGAAGAGCCAGGGCCCCCCTGCATGTGTCCAAGGGGACTGACTTCCCACCCACCCAGCTCTGGGTTTGGGGCTGATCTGATAGCCCCAAGCCCCTCCCCTTGCCACCCTGCTCCTGCCTTCCCCTTCCACATCGCCCATGGATCTAGGTCTGGCTTTGACCTGCCCCTTTCCCCACACTGTGGCCCTCTCCCCTGAGTGCCAGGTCTCAGGCCACCTCACAGTGCTCTGCTGGTCCAGGCACCCTCTCAACCAGAGCTAACCCTCCTTTAGGTCTCCACAGCTGGGCTTGGCTCCTATCATTGGAGTAGCGTGAGCTCTCCTCAGTCATTAGGGAGTCAGCTGCTTGGTGTGACAAGCTGTGCCATGTGTAACACTGAGGCTTAGATTTGTTATGTCGTGGAGTAGTTCACCTAAGGCAGGGGTCTCAAATAGTGACCCATGGGGTAATTTTCTGTGGCCCGCCAAGCTCCCCATACCCTTTTCTTCCCCCCCACTTTATTTCCTGCAGCTGCCAAGCGCCCCGCCCCTCCCTGTCTACCTCCAAGTGTTTCCCACTGCCAAACAACTGCCAAACAACTTTTTTAGTGCTTTCCAGCAGGGAGGGGCGAGGAGCGGGGAGCTACGCACTCAGAAGAGGAGGTGGGGAAGGGGCGGGGTCTCATGGAAGGGGTGAAGTGGGGGAAGTGCCGGGGACAGCAAGGTGGGCATGTCAGTGAGGTGGCCCTCTGGCCAATGTACTAGTCCTCATGCTGCCCTCCTGGTCATTTGAGTTTGAGACCCCTGACCTAAAGCATGCAGAGCAATGCAGAATATACAACACACACAATGAAATACTGCCTCCAAATTCTACTTCATTCAACTGGAAACAAATAATTGTAAAAGGTGTTTGTGGTCCAAAAGTTATTTAAGATGCCAGTCCAATCAGACTGGTCAAAATCCAGTTCCTTGTCTTGTTTGGCAGATGACTTCAAAGATCAATAAAGTTGTCTTTGTCGACAACCATGAAATATTAACCAGTCTGAGTGTTCCGAAGCTTTTACGATGTATTCAGCTTCATTAAACATTAAACAGCCTTGAAATATAAATATAAAATAACTATCAGCTTTCTATCTTTCAGATACAGAACAAAGATGCCTAAAATATGGAAGGCAACAGCAAAATATTAAATGGATTGGGAATTCACAGACACACTAATTTAAGAAAGCTGTCAGTAATAATTGACTCATTCAGATATGCTCTGCCATGAAAGTAAGATAACGTTATAATGGCAACTTGTGAAACAGAAAATATCTGGTAAGGAACAAAAAAAAAAATCGTATGACAAATTTACATCGTGGGAAGTTCATAAGAAGTACCTCTATGGCTGCCCACATACAGACCTAAGGCCTGACATTCATTTACATGAAGGCCAGTTACACCACTCTGCCAGCATAATGAGCCTTCACGTGTGTAAATGAAAATGAGGTCCCTATTCGCTTCTCCCAGTCTTTTATGTGAAAAACCCAGCAAACACAGCTGAAAAGAATGTAAGGCTCATGAAGGAGAAACATCAGTTTTGCAAATCACTGAAAGTGACTGGATGTAAGCTGTCAAAATAAGTTAACGAAACAGTGTGGTTATCTACAGTATAGCACGCCCCATACTGTGATCTGAGATACAGCTAAAGGTTACTTACCATACACCAACGAATTCTACTTTAAAGACTTTACCTTTAAATCAAAAGGACTTTCGTTTCTTGGGCTTTAATATATGTGACCAAATTTAATACTTACATTTTCATAACAGTAGCCTTAGGCTGCCTTCTTTAATTCTTCACTGTTTTTGCATATTAACAGTGTAAGATAAAATTCAGCCATGACCCACCATTCACTTAGTTATTCTAGTGCCCGTTCCCCGTGCTCATGGAGCAGATGCACTGGCTCATCTGTCTGGGGTTAGGAAGAAACTTCTCCTCTAGGTAAATTATTCCCTAGCTGTTTCATCTGGCATTGGCCATTGTTGGTTACAGAATACCAGACTAGATCGGAATTTGATTAGCACTCCCCATTGAGGGCTAAAAGGAAGAAGGGAGGCTGGATTTGGTAACAGGTATGTTTCACTAAACAAGTGAGAATCATCAAGCTCTTTCATTTAATGCACCTAAGAATTGCCGCATCATTCAGTCACCAAGAAAACTAGAGAGAGTCCAGGATGCGACCCAGAATCTAAACCCTGAACCCCTAGAGGCAGATGAAACAGATCTTTCTAAAAAGAATATGTTTTTACATTTTGCAAGATGTGACATATCAATATGTTCGCATAAAAAATAAATGCATTGGACACATTAGGAAATAATATACAAACAGTATTTGACATAGGTTATTTTTGTTGCATGCTCCTCAGAATATAACTAAAAATATACTTTTGCATTTCTGGGTACTGAAGAATGCTCATTTTATATATATATATATTATATATATATATATATATATATATACATATATATACATACATACACACACACATGCTATACAAAGAAGACTGCAGGTCTTCTAACAAAGATATACTGGAGTATGTCTAAACACTTTATCCCGACAGCACACCTGATTTTCAGAGATGCTGGGTTCCCAAGGGCCTCGGGGCACTTAGCTCCTCTGACAGTCAGTCTCTATGTTTTTAATGAAAAGGAATTCTGAAATTTAGATGGAAAAGTGCCGCACACTGTGGGCTAATTTGTCACCTTGCAATCCAGCCAGACAACACAGGCAGGGGGAAGGCACAGGCAGCTTTATTCTACCTTTGCACCCTCCTAAATCTGGAGACATACCTGGCCCCTGGTGCAACTCAGAGCAGCCCCAATGGCTGCTTTATGTTATAGCAACCTCATATTGCCAGAGCAACCCTACACTCTCCCATTCCCCACACACTTCTCCCTCTCCCAGCATACACAGGAAATACCCCTGTGCTAGGGCTATACAGGAGGGCTGCTCCATCAGCTCTGTGCCCATGGGGGGGGGGAAGCCCTGTTATGT
This sequence comes from Sternotherus odoratus, assembly GCA_032164245.1. NCBI lineage: Eukaryota > Metazoa > Chordata > Testudines > Kinosternidae > Sternotherus > Sternotherus odoratus. The sequence goes on from JAVMKO010000006.1 coordinate 76,918,171, forward strand.
ATGAGGCATTGCCCAGGCAGCTATTCCCTCATTATGTTAATGGCATAGTTTAGAGAGGCCATAGTGGGGTGGGTGTGATTTCCACAATGAGTACTCTCTGCGTGTATGTACATGTGTGATCCTCACAATGCCATTAGGAAAAGTTGGTGAAAAAAAATGTATAACTGGGTACAATTGTTAATTTAAAAGAGGCGAGCTAGTAGGGCTTCCTGCTTGGCTACTGTCCCACAATGTCTGATATTCCTTAGCATTTTTTCTTTGTTTCCACACCAGAAGTCATTGTGATAGGTTTGCAAAACAGATTGGAGAAAACTAATGAGAAATGACCATTGCTGAAAAATGTTAATGTGGAGGGGGAGCCATTTAAAGAACAGTAAGAGATTTTTTAATATAAGTTCATTCCAGTAAATCAGTGTCAAAATGACAACAGAAGCCCACATGGCCCAACACAGCTCTATGGAACAATATGTACGATAAACAGAATGCTTTTGAAACCATCCCTGGAGTAGGAGAAGTGAAGGATTTGATGAAGTGTTAAAAAAGAAAAGAAAATTAAAGCAAGTGAAACAAATTAATTAAAAATAATCAGATATGAATCATATATTGTAGCAAAGCTCACAACTCGCAGGGTAAGGTTTTTAAAAGTATACACCAGATAATGACAAAGAATCAAAAACTGACTTTTTAAAAATGAGAGTGGAAGATCAGAGATGGAAACAGGAACTAGCATCTCCCCCTTGACTGCTCTGAACTCCTTCCCATGCATCACTGAGGGCTGTGCAGAGTTACTGTACTACTTCCACCCCCTCGCACAGTGGTAGAGAGCAGGTAGCCAAGGCCATTTCACCCCCCGAGATCATAAGGAGGAACCAAGAAATAAACTGGGAATTTCTGGAGCACAGTTCCGTCCCTGCGCTTTTGTAGCCACGCATTGCCCACCCTGTCAAGGGTAAGACATAAAGGGCCTGGTTCTCATTACGCCCTAATTCCCTGGGGCAGATTCTATAATTAATTCCACTCATGCAGTAAATTGAGGGGTTGCAGGGAGCTAGTTGTAGCTCCCTGGTACTTAGCCACCCTGACCTGGTGCAAGGTATGGTTGTACAAGAGCTGCTCTCCCGTACACCACTAGTTATATTCCCTCAGACACATTATAATGGCAGAGAATTGGGCTCCAATCCATCACACTTCCTCCCCTTTGGGTCTGCCTGTGCACCACCCCAAGAACGTTCTCAACAACTTCCCACTGTTTGGTAGGGTGGCAGCAGGCACAGGATGTGATGGAGAGTTCCCTTTCAAAGGAAAAGTTCTCCACTGCCTATTTAAAGGCCATTTTAGAGGCACGAATTATGTGGCTTTGAGAGATTTGTGAATCTGACCCTCTTTCTTACCCTTTGCTAATGAATGAAAGTGAATAGGTCAAATTCATCTATGGTGTAACACCACTGAAACCAATGGAGTTACACAGGGGATGGTTTTGATCTCATTTGTCTAATTCAGACACTACTATACCGACAGAAGAGCTTCTTCCATCAGTGTACTTAATCCACCTCCCTGAGAGGTAGTAGACCTGTTGACAGGAGAAACTCTTCCATTGACATAGCTCTGTCTACACAGGGATTAGGTCAGCATAATTACTTAGCTCAAGGGTGTGGATTTTTCACACTCCTGAGCAACATAGTTATACTGATATAGGTCTGTAGGGTAGCTCTGCCCTTGTTTTCAAGCAACAGCACAATGACCTCACTGCACATTAAGCGGTGGGGACCACTGTCTAGCTTGCTGGAAAACCTGTGCACCCCTTTAAGGGGTAGAGAGCCAGGGAGTGACTGTCTGTTGCAGCAGCAGTCCAGGTCAGATGGAAGCCCCCCCATGTAAATATTGAAGTAACTATGGAATTACCTGCACTGTACATTTGTATTTGCCAGATGCTCCCACACAAAAACAGTTGTGACCTGATCAGACCACATCCAGTGTCTCCTATCCTTTTTCCGACATAGCCAGACAAAGCTATTTAGCTTGCAAAAGCTAAAGAGGAATGTTTAAATCCAAACAAAAAGCTGTTTCCATTAACATTTGCAATGAAAAATGGAAACATCAATATTAAGATTTTTTTTCTTTCGATAAAAGCTACATTTTGAGCCTAAATTATTCGACAGCAACCCTAATTTCAGCAAGATACTTAAATATCTGCATAACTTTGTAGCCCTGTCCCAGTCCCACTGACTTCTCACACATTTAAAGTCAGGCATGTGTTTAAGTATTTTGCTTCATCAGGACCCAGTTACTATTTAAAAATTAAGATAGGGCAGATTGCACGGTGTCAAAGCATGGGGCAGTGGGAAGCTGTCACTCAAAGAAGGAAGTAAACTGTGCCAGATCTTTTCCAACTGTAATTTGCTTGCCCATCCCCATCAGCTCAGCTGTGCATGGGAGGGGGATTAGCAGCCTTGAAGTAGCACCAACAGGAGAGGAAGGGGTGATTTATTCCCCTTTTCTACATAGGGGTGTAGAACAGCTCATAACTGTGCCCTAAGGAAGCACTGAGACCAGATGTCATATATCCAAGAGAAGAAAAAGAAATGGAAACTTAGAGAAGTCTTCACTAACATTTTACAAGTTCACATAGTTCAGGAGACATCCCTGAAGACAAGAACGAGACCATCATAATGCCATTAGTTAAGAAAAAGCCTAGGGAAACTGAAAACATACATACGGAAAGCATAAAAAACTGCTTTAGGAGACCAAATGGGGGAACACTTTAAACAAGCGTACTAGTGGTTCAATTAGGGATCTCAAACATACCAGAAGGAGAAATTCTCTAAGGGTATTACTGCCAGGATAGACAAAGGGGAGGGAGGGGAGATCTTATATGGAGATATTCAGAAACACTTCCCAAAGTTCTATGTTGGAAGTGAGTGCATAAAGAACAATTTAGAGCAGGAAAGAAGTTATTGCAGGGATACCCACAGGGATCAGTATATGCGGAATATGGCTTTTTACCATTTATACAGTAAAAGTGACGGCTTAGGAAATAAGATTTATGATGAAACTCACAGAAAAGTAAGCCTAGATTAAAACCACATATAATAAAGTCAGATCAATTACTCATTGCTAAGGTAACCAATAAATCTTTGTTAAAAAGAGGATGCAAGTCTAGAAAGGATGACTTGTTGTGCAGGGTATCTACAAAGGAACCCAGCCCACAGGTGAATGGAAGGACCAGATAAACCTCTAGAGGGAGATGCTTGAAATTTCTATATTAAATTTGGAAGTAACAGAAGACTTTCCAAAGGAACCCAATGGCAGCAACTAATTATAAATAATTTGGCCAATTCAACCAGCATATATTTTGTATAAATATCTCATAACAATAAAACAATCACATTGAACAAGTCACATTATTGTTTAGCTGCAAGGAATAAAGCAATTGAGAAACTAGGGTGCATTACTAGAGGGAAATACAAATTTCACTATTAAGACCACACTTTTTCAGTGCTAGATACAAACGCTGTCAGGTCCCCTTTTTGACTGGACTTTCCAGTAGAAAACTGGAGACCTGGCAACCCTAGATGGCACTAAGAGAGGCACAGGAGACTAACATACTTTTCTCTAACATTTTAGGAACTGCCTTAAAACTCTTGGCGTCCGGCAAATTTCCCAAAATGTATATAGACAAGGTGGGTGAGGTAATGTCTCTTACTGGACCAATTTCTGCTGGTCAAAGAGACAAGCCTTTGAGCTACACAGAGCTAGTTACCCTGCATTATCCTACTGTCTTCATAGTTTAGTGCTTCATTGCCAGAAAAATAATGGCTTCCACAGCTTCTGAGGCCCACTCACTGTTATAATCTGTATAATAAGTATTAGTTTAGCCTTTAGCATGGAAAGTTAATCTCCTAATAATATTTCAAATCACTGAATACACTGTTTGGAAACAGTTATCATACAGAAAACCTTTGCTGAAACCAGACATATAAGATATACAGCATTCTGTAATTAGTGTGCACCTTTTAGACTTGGCTAATTACCTCTTTTATCAATTAAAATATTTTTCTCATTAGATAATATAGTCAAGAGAGAAAAGTGTGAGCTCTGTACTTCTAAAGCAGCTTAAAATTCAGCAAGATAATGTCACTGATTTGGTTAATTCCAGGTGAATATCAGGTTATTCAACCTAGGTGAATTTAATGATTCTGGACAGGTCGTGAAATGAATGTCCCTGTAAATCATTTATAATTACAAAACATAAAAATTAAAAATCAGTCTGAAGAGAAAGATAACATAATACTAATGATGGAGAGCAGTAATCTATAGATAGATGTGCTACTGCTTTAATCAAGGCCATTCTGACGACAAGCCTCTAAACCTCCTGGGGACTGTACTGGAACTAAGAGGCCAGGGCCTTGAATCTGCTTCAGTTTTTATTTATTTAATCTACTTGATTAAACCAATTTCCCATAGTTACATGGATTTTTTTCTTAAGATTTTTTTTTCTTCTCTCAGAGTGTCTGATATATTTCAGCCTACAGTGTGGTTTTGAGATGGCCCGTTCCCATTTCATCCTTCCAACTTGTTTTCTGCTAGACCTATTCTGAGAAGATTTGCTTGTGTACGTATCCAGGGCCAAAGCCAAGGTTTTGATTGTTGCAGATCAATAATTTCAGATTGTAAAACCTTTGGGTTGGACTCATCATCTTTCATTATACGTGCGTGCAGAGCTTAGCACAATGGAGTCCTAACCTATGAATGGGGCCTCTAGTCACAACTAGAATAGCAATACATGATAAACAACAACAACAGTGCACTTTTCAACATGGTTAAAAACCCAAAATAATAAACAATATGGACAAAATCCTGCCCTTTCCTCATTGACTGTAGAACTAGAATGATTCCACCAGGAAATCTGGGTGTGTATAATTTTGTGCCAGGGATTTCCCCCTTAAAACAATTAGGCACATGCCTCCTCAGGATCTCCCTGCAGCACAGGACAGGGACAGAGAATATGCTACCCGTGCTTCCTCCCATCCTTCGCCCTCATCCTCTGCAATGGAAATATTAGGCCAACAGTAGCTACTGAATTCTCAGGTCTTCCTAAGCAGCAACAGTTTAACAAACAACTATGTGAGGAAATAGGTTTCCTCACCTTATCACCCCATATTGAGCTACACTGCATTGAGCCCACCCATTCATGCAGGGCTGATGATTTGGACCTATATGCCCAAATTATATAATTTTATATATACATATATACATACACACATATTATATATATATATGTATATATACACACACACATATACAGTAAAACCTCCATTTAACGGACTAATTCGGGCGAGGGGGTGTCCGTTAAATCAAAAAGTCCGTTATTTAATCATTAAAAAAAAATTAAAAAAGAGCTGTCGGAGCAGCAGCCCGCCCGCCACAGGGTTGGGGCGGCAGCTCCTCAGCCCGCCTGCTGCCGGGACCCGGGTGGCAACCGGGAGCCGGCAGCCAACCAGCCCGCCCGCCCGCAGGCGGGAGCCGGCAGGCAGCCCGCCCGCTGTGTGGACCCGGGCGGCAGCTGGGAGCCGGCAGCCAGTCTGCCCGCTGCTGTGACCCGGGCGGCAGACAGCCCGCCAGAAATGGATCAGGAATGCATCAGACTTGCTCAGAAATTTTGTCCGTTGCATCCAAAGTCCGTTAAATTGAGGGTTTACTATATATATATAAATTTTTTGCCAGGACCTGTGGTTCACGATTGTTTTTCCTTTGCTTAGCATTTCCCCAAGGACTGGAAAATTACCCTGTGCTCTGGTTTTAGGTATCTGACATCAACTTTTGAAAGGAAAACAGAGTCCTACACACAGGATTTGTCCAGTGAGTACAGGGCGAACTGATTTTCAATTTATTTTTTAATCTAATGGCATTTGTAATTTTAAAAAAGATATTGCATATTTGGGGATTTTATACAGGTTTCTAGTTTTCCCTTTGTTTTAACAAAAGCTTGCAGGCATATCAGGGATGGGCTAAAACAAAAACATACAATCTAAAGCCCTTGGAATTTTGGAATCAGAGATAGTTCAGATTTGAATCTCAGGATTCAAACCTACCCATCTAGTTTTGGTTTCTGTTTGAAACCAAGATTAGAGGAGGCTTATTTTTCAATCCTACTTTGGCTGAGGCTGAAATCTTGCAACAAAAGCTGCTTTCATCATATTTAGGCTTATGATGACAGAAATATTGTATATGGAATCATAGAGTTAGATTTTTACATGCCATCTTTTGTAATGCCTGTAATTATTTGTGACCACAGAATTCGGCACACAGTTGACTGTGAGCAATGGTGCAAGTAGAATTCATTTCTTATCAGTACACTGCACTCATTGGAGGGACACAAAAGGTAGGACACCAGGTAAAGGATGGGGGACACATGACCTTCCCACATGACTCCTGCATGCCCTGCCCCCCCCCCCCCACTCTCCCTGTACCTTCCCCATGATCCATCCCACATTACCTGTTAGGGAGGGATTCTATCCTCCTCCCGCTGCGCCAGACACGTCTGAAGGCAGGGCTCTCCGGAACCTCAGTGGCAAAAGGAGCAGAACATGGGGCCACTGGGCGGCCCCATGCTATCAGCTCCTCCAGCATGGCTGTACTGCCCCCAGCCCTTCCACACCCCCAGCCCTTCCAGGGGGACCCACGTAGTGCTCCTCCTGTGTCTTTTCGGTATGGAATACGGGCTATACATATCTTACTGGTATGGCAGACCGGACTGGACTGCCCTTCTTGCACCACTGATTGTGGGCTCAATATTGGAAGATTATTTTTTAAAATTTGGCTGCTAGGCTGGCTCTGGTTGCCTCAGATTCTGAATAACCAACTTGGAGCACTTTTGGCTTGATTTTCAGAAGGGCTGAGCATCTGCAGCTCCCCTTGATTTCAACCGGAAATGTGGGTAGTCAGCACTTCTACAAGTCAGGCCCAAGAGGCTCAAGTGGGCACCTAAAAATTAGTGTCACTTAAAAAATGTGGACTTACTGCCCAGAGTGATAAGCTGGGACCCATTCATGGGGAAAAAGCGGACTTCTTGGTCAAGTAAAATTAAAAAAACAAAACCAACAACTTCTTCCCACTCCTCATAAGACAGAGGTATTGGAATATTTATATTGCATCATATTAATAGCATATCAGTCTTTAGTATTGTATGGGGGGAAAAGCAAAGTGTAGTCACGTTAGCACATTTCATTGTATGTTAGTAAAAATGAATGTTAATATGACCTGATACTAATTTGCCATGACAGAAAATTCCTAATACGATAAAACTTTCATATCATATTAGGAGGAAAAAGTCTCTTCCTGCCTGTTCCAGGTCACTTTCAATGTTGCCTTTGAGCATAAAGTAATGGGAAGCATTTGTCTGACTGTGTAAAGGGTCCCTAATATAGTTCAATGGAAAAATGAAAATGATATTCAAGTGTACCATATCTTTTTCTCTGTGCAACTTAGTCCAATATAAGAACACTCACAAATGCAATATATCAGTTAAACTCAGGGGTGAAAGTAAAATACAGCTCTTACCGGTATGGGGCCCACTCAATTTCAGCCTCCGCACTCTGCAGGACACCGACAAAACAAAAAGAGCAGGGCCAGGTCTAACATTTCTGCTGCCCCAAGCAAAAGAAAAAAAAAGGTGGTATGAATATATAAAGAGGGTGGAATGAAAACTACTATTTCTTTCAAAGGAGGCACAATAATTTCTCTGAATATCCAGTGTTTCCCTCCAGTCCCTTTGTGGTTTTGTCTATTAGGCTATTTGCTTTCCCTGTGAATCTTTAGTTGTTTTAGCAAAATTGCTTTGCCTTTGCCCAAAACAAACTCCAATCATCAGGACACATCTTCCCACCACGTTCTCCATTTTTTTTTTAACAGTAACAATTCAAAGAGAATCTGCAAGCATTTTGGACATCATAACCATGATCCTCTGATGGGGCGGGGGGGGGGGAGGAAGGGGGTAGATTTGAATTTGGAAAGGGTTCCTGATTTTGATTGTATTTTTTGTGTATTATACTATTGGAGATCGCCTCATCCAGGAGGCAGAAAAGAACTGCCCCTGCTTTGGTCACACACACACACACACCCCACTCCCCCCACCAACTGTGAGTGAAATTAACAAGGATGTCAGAAATGGCCACTAATCCTGCAGGCTGAACCAAGGAGTGAACAGCTGAGTTGAAACGGTTCCTATGCAGGTGGCAGACATCCTGGGAAGGCTTCTCCTTCAGCCAGTCCCCTTGCAAGCTAGAGGGAAGCTGCTGCAGCCCATGCTGAGTATGGGAGTCGGGGGAACACAAAGCCTAGCCGCGTCGGCAGCCTGGCTGGAGGAGGAGAGGGAGGGAGAAACACAAACAAATCTGACAGCGAGTTTTCCCTTTCCAAGCTTTTATTAGCTTTGAGTTTAAACTGTTTGTTATGCAGCCAGAAGAGGTGAAAGTAAGCCAGTACTGAATGCTCCACTTATTTGCTGGTATTTTGTTGCACCTTTTTTTACCGGTACTCCGTACTGGCCCGTACCGGCTTACTTTAACCTCTGATTAGACTTAATTTAAAGGAGGCTTCAACTCATATTAAAAACAAAAAACCCATCCAGCAGCAAATATCTGCAGCCATTTGGGTAATGCAAGTGGCAGAAGGCAGAGAAGGAGTTCATGTGTGTGTGGAGAGGCCATTTCCTCCCTTTTGCTGCCCTTTTATTTAGGTCTTCGCTTTGTTTTGGGTTTTTTAACAAAAGCAAACTGGAGGATAAATCTCTGGGCCAAAATGGCTCCCTTCCTCATCTTCAAAAGAGAATGTCAGCAAGGGAGAGTATCTTCAAGCAGTGGTTCCTTTTAAAAGTTTTCCTAGTTGACAAACTATCATCTTATTTACTCTCTAGTGTTTGAAATTGGCCTGGTCAGAATGGGGAAACAATGGAATATCTAGAAAGGGACAACATCCACCTCAGAACAGAAAGTAGCCGTCTTCAAACTGTGAAAACCAGGAAAGTCAGGAAGCTTTCATGGGCCAAGAACCACGAAGGCTTACGTTGGCTGGTTTGAGTGCTATCGGACAGATTCTCAGTGGCTGTAAGTCAATACTGTTCCATTGACTACCCTTAAGTCAATGGAGCTACATCAGTTTACAACAGGTGAGGATCTGACCTATATGTTTTTAACATTTGGCATATATCTACTTGTTTAGAATTGGGTTTGATGGGTGAGTCTCCAGTTCTTTAAGGCTAAACTAGTAGGGTTTATATAAACATCATACAAATAATAGAGAGTGTTTCCATATCCTTCTTCAGTATTTCCTGCTAGGGCACAATTTGTTTCTTTTGCATACAGAACCATATTAAACATATTCACATGCATTACTTTGCATTTTAAAGGGTGGCAATGCAAAGGCTTTCTTCAAGTAGCAGCCAGATAGACTTACCTCCTTTGTTCCTTATAACCCAAATGAACACTTGTCAGCTAGTGTAAAATCAGCAGAGCTCAATTTAAATCAATGGAGCTACACCGATTTACACCAGCTGATGATCTCCCTTCCGCTGATGTATTTTATATCAAACCTGGAATGCATCAGCAGTTATGTCTTCAAATAATCTGAAGAGCTGCAGATAATGAGTTTCACTAGGTAGTTTGCATAATTCACAGAAATTTTGTAGTTACCTTTATGCCAGAAATTTTTTTCACTGACATACTGCCCAAGTTCTATAATTGTATAAAGTGAAACAGATTAGAAAGTCAAATGTTTTTCTTTGTTGTTTCTTATAGAAAGTGTGATAGGAACAGAGAACCAAATGTATTCCTTGGGTAACTCCACCAAAGAAAACCAATTTGCACTAGCCGTGCATACAACTTGGAGAATGCACCATGAGTAAAACATTATAATATTTATTTACAAAGCATTTTTTACCTTTGGGTAAAGGGTTTGGTTAATAAATGTATTACACACTGAATACATGTTTTAAAAAACCCATCAAGTCAGTCTGCCTCATTGGTGTTCCATAAAGGGGGAGGGGTGGGGGAATTACTGAGTGTTTTTTTTTAAAAGTGCAATTTTTACTGTATTATTTCTTCTTGTGAAATATTACAAGTGCAAATATAATTACTGTAATGCTATTTTTTGATATCATATCAGAAAATTACACTGAGTCCCTGCTGTGACACTTGTATCAGGATAAGAATTATCCTGTTGTGAGTGTCAATCCCAGGGGAAAATGAGGCAGCACAAATGGCTGTGATGCTTCAGCAATTAGCTACCTCAAGAGCGTGAACACTCTTATTTAAAAGATACTTACGGAATGTTCAACCTGCAAACATCTAGAACATTTACCTCCTCTTTGTTTCTTAGCAATTAGGCTTCCAGAGGATCATCCTATGTAACAAGAATTTCTTCCTGATTTTGCCACCCATTTTCCTTTTTAATCATGAGAAAATCCCTTTCTGCTATTAAAAGACACACCGTGAAATCTGGACAGTTTGTAATAACTGCATCTTTTCATTAGTACTAATACCTTAATGCCATAGGACAACCATGTACTGTGCTGAAGGATTATATAACTTCACATTGAGCAAACAAAAATTACAAGTTTCAATCACCTTTGGGAGCAAGTGATTTTTCTCTTTGAAAGTTCTTAACATTTAGGAATTATAGGGGGAGGAGGGAGAAAAGAAATACATAGCATTACAACTCATTGCAAATCTTCTGTGTTTGGTCTGAATTCAGACAGTCTAGCCTGGAAGAGATCCAAGTTCAGAGAGCTGAATGAGGTTTGAGGCCAACAAAAACTACAATACCGTATGAAGACAAAGACACAGGTTAGAGAATACCATTATCCCTGTTGCCAGCACTATTCAAGCACTGCTCAGTCCTTAACTTACCCATTATGTCAACATTACAATTGCAAGGGTTCTCTGACCACAATACCAAGCTTATAAAACTGTACCAGATTTTTCTTTGACACCATTATGGCTCTGAAACAGAAGGGCATAGTATTCTTCAATTGGCAGCATATTTGCTCTGTGGCTGTTTGGATAAAATGGGTCAAATTCATCCCCTAGTATGGTGCAATCTGACTTCCTTGATCTCCAAAAATACGGGACCAAATCCTCACCTAGTGCTAAATCAGCCCTCCCCATTGACTCAATGGAGCTATTCCAGTCTACACCAGCTGAGAATCTGAACCAGAGATTAAAAATGGAACTAAGAATGGACTTTCAACAATAGTATTCTGTGAAACAGCATTACACCTGTTTCACAGAATACCATACAGAATACAGAGTCAAGTAATCTTAAGTAGAGCAAGAAACCTGTAGGGGTGTGGTTAATGTCCATTATAGTACTGGGCCTTATACTAAAGTTACTTGAAAATGGTTTGAAAACCAAAAACTATATTAACAAAAATAAAAAGCTATGGGAAAATATGCTTGGAACACACAGTCTTTATTTCTTCCTGGTAGTTTTTAATTATCTTAAAATATTTGTGCTAGTGACATAGAAGAGACTTAACAGGATGAAATCTAAATCATAAAAAGAAAATAGATGTCTGATTCATCTTAAATGTGCCTTTTAGGATTCCCAGGTTTCTGACAATGACTAAGTCACATGGGACAAGTTATAATCAAGAAATATATGTGAAAACGTCTCCTGCCTAGCTTCTGAGATGGTGGCTCTCTCTAGATCTTCTGCATTAGTCAAAGGGCAGAATTCTGTTTTGGAGCAGTGACAGGCTCTGGAAGTCAATTAACTAAACCTGCTGTCCACAACAAATATCACTGCTGAGATCTGTAAAACTAAAAAAGAAATAGGATTAGGACATCGGTATAAAACCAGGGTCATCTGGATTTTGGCTGGCAGAGATTTTTCTATTGGCCATATTTTTATTGCTTAATAAATAAAGGCTTACTGCTACTTCAGAGAAAATGCTCCTGACCAGATTATCTCTAGTCCTCCTCATATTGCTTTATGCTTCTCTTTCTGCTATGCTGCATATCCTCAAATTGCACCTTCCTCTGTGCTATTCTGATGTAGAAATCTTTCTTTTTTAAATGAGAAAGGCATCAAAAGAAGGAAAAAATCCACATGTATCATGGGGCTAATAGTAGCCAACTTAATGATACTCCAATACTGGAAACTGAAGTAATGCCAACAGTAAGAAATTGGCCAAATCCTTAACAGAAGCAATCTCAAATGAGAAAATCATACGCAGTTACAAAACATGAAGGACAAATACGAGAGCATTAGGGGGGGGGGGGGTTTCGGGGGGGGGAAGGGAGGAAGGAAATTTACTAGTTATTTTTGTATGCAGTTCCCCCCCTTTTTTAACAGCCCTTTCTTTCCTCTCCAATTTCTCTCTTCTTGCTACCCTTCCATGAAACTCATATAGCTAATGCATATGAAACAAATAATTTATATATATTTTTGTCAGTCTCATATTCTTTAAACTGGCTGCTTCCCCATGATATGTTCCCGTTCAGTGAAAAATATTAAAATAAAATAGGATTATTTCTTTCGTGAGCCATGCCATATATGGAACCGTAATACTATGCAGACTTTCTGTAGTCAGTTGTAATTAACCTCCTTCATGGTGAGGACACTGAAAGCTGATTTTAAGGACATCAGAAACTGAGGTTGTTTTAACAAGGCTCATACTTCTCTTCTGATGAAAATGACTATTTGAAAATGAGGGCATTAAGTACTGCTTCCAAAGCTAGCCATTATCACTTGCAGTATTAATGAAGACTTTATACTAATAGAAAGCTAAGAATTTAGCACAAATCTCTAATGCATACAAGATAAATTTTATACCGCAGTCTCCCGTAAAACTTTCCAATTGTCTTAGTTAACTAAATAATGCAATATTTGAATTTGCTGTATCCCTACTAAATATGGAGACATAAAAGGAATATTGTGAAATACTGAGGTAATCTTATCTAATTACCTAAGGAATAATTAGAAGGTTTTTAGTGTAAACACACAATACAAAACTGTGAAAAAAATACTTACAAGAGAGGAATGACTTTTGTACCAGTCTGAATAATCAGAGACGTAGATGTAGCTGGACTGAGGCTATTTAAGATAGAAAAATTACAATGATAGAAATGGAATAATATTTTGACATCATATGTTCCCTGCAAATTTATGCTGGGATAGTGTTTCCAGTTACAGCAGATCTGCTCCTTATCTGGAAATACTAAAGCAGGAAAATATTCCCAAAGCAACGAGTGAATAAGGAGGAAGAAACAATAAAATATATAACCCTTTTTTATATTTACTACTGATAAAGGCTGGTGAGAAATGTAATGAATGACTCCGATAATTGCATCATTACCTCCAGAAACTGGATAAGGAAACTGTACAGAGAAAAATGGCACACTTGTTATTGTTAAGATTCATGGTGCGTAATATGGAACTAGCATAACAATTCCTTCAGCATAACAATAGGATGTTGCCTTGTCTTACTCTGTAACTGATCAGAACACATCTAGGTCTAAGATGCCCTTCATCTACAAAGAATGGGACACATCATTCTCCATCCATGCATTAGTGATCTGTTAATCCTAAAAGGCTCACTCTTGCTCCTCTACTCCATGGAGGCACACTGTACATGATAGCTCCCTCCTCTAATCTATACTTCAGGCTATTACTGTCAATCTAATGTTAAAACTATGCCAGTCTAATCGCCACCAATGACAATGAGTATAATTAATGATGTTATGTGCTATGTCTTTGAGTGTGAATACGAGTATGGGGACAAATAGCGTGCAACAGACTAGTGTGTGCGCTAGTATTAATAATACTTAGTTCCTATACAGTGTTTTTCAAACACTCTCTACTACTTGCAACATTCTTGTGCTGTAGGTAATTTAGTATTATCCAATTTTACACTCAGAGAAACTAACAGAAAGTTGAAGTCATTTACCCAAGGCCACACAATGAGTTAGAGGCAGAGCTATCAGGAATACCTGAGAAATTTTCAAAATTGTCCTGTTCCACATTGAAAGGTCTTGGCTTTAGTCTTGTGGTTTAGGGAACTGAGGTAGACTGTAGGAGACCCAGGTTCACATCCCTGCTCTACCATTCTTCCACATCCCGGGTGAGTGCCCTAACCACCATAGCTATTTTGGGGTGTTATCTGTCACCCCAGATATTGTGGAGCCATTCCACTTTGTATAAATAATTAAATATTCATTACAGTAGTCTCTTGAACCAAGGTCTCCCAATTCCTAGGTGAGTGTCGTAACTATTGGTCCATAAGGTGTGAAAAGAGGAGAATCTCAGCATTTACCGACAAAAAACGTTTGGATGAAAAGTTCCCAAACAATTCTGTTAGTAACTTCCAAATGCCTCAGGATCAAGCACCCTGTTGTACTAGATCTATAACCTCAGAAAGAGACAGTCCCTATCCAAAAGGTTTTGCCACATAAGAAGAAAAAACCATACAAAAACGGAGAAAGGGAAATAACATTAGCAAACTGATTGGTGATGATATGCACACCTCTGGTTAGTTCCCATCTGGTTTTGATTGAATACATTACATACAGAATTCACATTTTTGTTATGGGACCCCATACTTAGCTACCACTGCCTCTATTTTTATGTCGTTAATTCAAACAATATAATAAGTTTTCTATTTTAACCTTTTTCTTTTTTAATTGCATTTATTAATCATTTAATATTTAAAATTGCACACTTACCTTTGTGCATAGAAGTATTTACACACACAAAAAATTCAACCTACACCACTGTATTTCAAATTGCCTGTCAGTGAAAACTTGCCTTCCTGCCTGACCCTACATTCTCTCTCTGCTTTAAAAAAACTGAAGCTTGACATTTTTATCATACATTATATTAATGTATTAAAATCAAGTTGATTAGGTCTCTGAAGTGCAATATTTGTGATTTTTAAATCCTTGTGGTACTGATATTCCATGCATTCTTCCACGTGTGTGAGACCTTTATTTGCCATTCAGGATCATTGTGATACACTGGTAAAATATGGAAGTCCAAAAGGGAAGTAAGTTAAGGAGATAGCTGGAATACAGTCATAATGTCGAACAGGTAAGTATCGGAATTTTCTTGTGTGGGCATTCACAATAAACATAAAAGAACATTTATCTACTGGTAATTGAGCTGCCCTATGTGGAGGAGAATATAATATATTATTTATGATAGGAGGCTCAATCACAGACCAGGATCTCCATTGTGCTAGGCATTGTACAAACACAGAACAAAGAGTAGTGATCCTTCATCCTTGAGGAAACAGTAAAATTGAATCTGCTCTTCTTCTCCTCTTCCAGGTTAAAACATATTCCTGAAATACCCATCCCATATTTAGAATGCCAAATACCAAGTTTAACAGTAGTATGATACGCAATACAATTTAATTGTATATATGTCTTTCAAACACAATATCAAAAAATGCTCGAGTGACGGCTTGTCAGCACTTAGCTGTAGCACTTCAATGCAGACACTCACTACAGCGATGGGAAGGGTTCTCCCATTGCCATAGTTAATCCACCTCCCCGAGAGGTGGTAGCTAGGTCAACAGAAGAATTCTTCCATCAACCTAGCACTGTCTACAGCAGGGGTTAGATCAGCATAGCTAAATCTCTCAGGTGTGTGAATTTTTCACACCCTGAGAGATGTAGCTATGCCAATGTATGTTTTCAGTGTAGGCCAGCCCTAAGAGCCAATTATAAACTAGAGAAAAATAAGATTTTAAGATGTCAATTAAAAAATGAGAGAACAGCAGTGGATCTTGTTGCAGGAGGCGGGGGCAATACGGAAATGGAAGAATTCCAGAGACATGGGACAACAGAATGGGAAGAGGCTACTCTTTTCTCTCAGAGTGAAGTAAGCAAATGAAGGAGGAGATGGGAATTAGGTTAGAAGTTCTGGTGGGACAGAACATTGAAAACCACGATGGATGTTTTGAATGAGATTTGGAGAAGGACAATAATATCTATCTATCTATCTATCTATGGAGATACACCTATCTCATAGAACTGGAAGGACCTTGAAAGGTCATTGAGTCCAATCCCCTGCCTACACTAGCAGGACCAAGTACTATCCCCATACATATCTTTGTCCCAGATCCCTAAATGGCCCCCTCAAGAATTGAACTCACAACCCTGGCTTTAGCAGGCCAGTGCGCAAACCACTGAGCTATCGTTGCCCCCCCTCACCACCTCATGATGTGAAGCCATTATATCAAGCGGGAGGAGAACGTGACCACACCATATTGCACTTGGAAGTTCAAAGTGGGACTTCAGGAGGACAAGAGGAAGTGAGGATGCATCACCAAAACATAGCCATCTGTGGGGAGGAAATGTGACAGCTATTTAACAACAACACACAGCAACACAAAACAATGGTTTAGGATAGGAAATAATGGAAAATACTATTCGTTTTGAACTGCTTGGGAATTTAAGAAGGCAAATTTAAGCTTGATGTTTTCGAATAAGCATCGAATTCTAAGTAACAGTGGAACAGGCTCACTAGTTTCTTTGAAGTGAGAATCCTCTTTCTTTGTTGCGGTGAAACAGAAATTTCTCCTATCTATAAAACAAAGTTGTGTAAATTCCTCTGAACCAATCAGAAATAAATGAGTTACTCTAGGCTACAATTCCTGCAAATTCCAGCATTATCTGCTTTCACATCGATACTATCAGCCAAATTTGAGAGTCAAGAGTAAAAGGCTTTATAAAAGAAGTCTTGCTGTCAGTATTTCTGGTATGAATCTGGAAGAACAGATCTATTACCTAACACACTACTGTTGGAGCCAGGCCTTCAAGTATGGCACAGAGACTTAGCTTCTGGTTCCTTCTTATCATACACCTTGCTGTTAAAAGGTTCCATGTCTGCCTTACACACACTGAACCAGCTTCTTCTGAAGCTACGAAGTTCAATCCAGAACTGACAGATATTCAGACCTCCACTGGGGAGAGTTCACTAAGCGCAATTCTGCCTGGCAATGTCCTTTGTCAGCCTTCATTTTGCTTCTCTCTCCTTCTAGAATGTCCAAGAGTCATGGGAAGTCCCTATGGCAACTGCTGCTTGAAGCTCTTACTCCCAGTGCCCCAAGGAACAAGCTTGCTGTGTGTAAAATGAAAAAGGAAATAATCCTTGGAGCAGATGGCAGTCAGTAAAGAGGGCAAAAACAACCTTTCAAGGCAATTTCCCCCAAAGCATCATTCCACAGAGCTTCAAAGTGATGGTCAGCCACCTGAAAAACCTAACTTTAAGACCTTACTAAACAAAATTCAAACTTCTAAGAAAAAAAATTCAATCCTGTGCTGCTCTAGGATGGCAATACAGTGATGGAGTGAGCAGTGAAGAGAAGGATTTAGACATAATTACAGGGATAGACATGATATAAAAATCAAAAAGAATATTTTTGCCTCCCAAGTACTTCAGAAGTATACAGTAAAAAGCAGCAGCTCAATCCCATCTCTGGAAACGAGGTCAACACAACAACAAGATTTGCAAGTTCCTTAGTTCAGTCCATGGAAAGCAATTTTGCCAGACACAGAAGTATTCTGTTTCTCTGCTTCTCTTCCATAATTCACTCAAAGCCATAATTTCTTAGTGTCAAACAGTATCTTTAAGCCCTAATGGGTTTGATAACACTGTAATAGATTATAGCATCAAGCTAAATTGAACTGTTTATTTCATGAATAATTTTTTAGCATAAGATCTAGTAGTATTAAAAGATAATTTATGACCAAGTATTTACTCAGTAATGTATTACAGTATTCCCAGCAGCTGTGCACTAAGTACCATCATCAACAGCCTCCCTGCTCAACTCCCCAATTAGGATCACCCCAAAAGTGCTACATCAAAAAGAAGCAGGAAAGATGCCTCCTTTAAGTTGACCTTTAAATCTGAAGTTTACAAGGCTGTAGTAGAAATTTAACATCTTCGTTAACAATCTTCTTCTGAATTACAAGACATGTTTTATCGGAAGAGATGAACAAGCTGAAGGATAGGAGAAAGCTGTGAGCCTGTTGCAAAATATTCAAATCCTAGTCGTCTAACAAGTTCCCATGGACACGTTATAAGTCACAAAACATGCAATTACTACTGAGTTCTGCAGGGCTTCTGTCCCTATGGCCAAGGACATATACTTTATTTAAAAATCTCCTGCTGCTCTTAACATACTCCGGGTCCTGAGGAGGCCACCCTACTTCACTATGTTACTGATCGGTCAGCCACCATGGGGAACAAAATGGTTTCTGCTCGCAGCTGGGCTGAGCAAGAAACAGTCAATTAGCCCAGGCCCTGGATCAAGGCAGGGCAGCCAAAAGTCTGAGGTCCGGGCCTGTGTGCAGGATGAGCGGCAAACCAGCAGTCAATTAGCCCAGGCCCTGGATCAAGACGGGTCAGCAAAGGGTCGGAGGCTCAGGCTTCTGGTATGAGGAAGGGAGACTGACACCCCAGGTTGGAGTGGCAGGGGGGACGCAGACCCACCCGCTTCTCTGCGTCCCAGCCCAGGGCCCTGACAAAGCGCTTGAGCTAGCTAAGCTAAGCAAGGATCAACACCGCAATATTTGCTACCCCTGGGCCACTTCCACACTCCCCTTCTTTGAGTACCTGTTGCTGTGAGGAGGGGTCAAGCTTCCAGGACCGCAAACAAGTCCTTGGGGATCTGGTCCATCAGTGGTCCGGGCCAGTCGTCCTCTCCCTCTGAGGTCTGGGACGATGATGGTCTGGGTGGTCCTGGCTAGTTATCTGCCTGCTCCGGATCTGAATCAGCTATTGATCCTGGGGGCCCAAGTCAGTCCTCTGCTCTCTTGGCACCTTCCACCTCTTCTCAGCTCGGGAGGCCACAGGAGGCATATAATCTCTCTGCTGGTTGCCTTCCTGGTAAGCTTTCTGGGCCACCTTTTATACTTCCTGCTCCTCCTACCCACTTCCTGGGGGAGGGACAACTAGGCCCTGGTTCTGCCCACCAGGGCTCCGTGAGGGGGTCCTCCTACTCTGGGCTCTTAGGAGGCCACCCCGTCTCACTACACATACCTTTTAAAAATATCCATCTAGATGTGGGAAAGACACATTTATAAATCTCAAACTGTTTGGACTGTTTATGCTATTTGGAAACAGAAAGTGACATAAAACATTCCTGGTAGCAAGAAATGGAAGAGCATTTGATTGGAAGCTGCGGAGTCCAGTTCTAGCCCCAAAAGCATCACAGACAATTAACTTCAATCCATCAGGAACGTTATGATGAACGTTGGACTCAGAGTACTTTGGCTAAAGAAATTTTTCCCTCAATGCATTTTAACACACAGAACTTATCACATACAGTAGCATCCCTTGACAACTGTGTGAAAAGACAGATTGAACCCCAGCTATTCAAAATCCTGAAACTGCTCCATGGATATAGCTAATTAGAAAACAGAAAAAAAGTTTTTAAACGAAGAGCAAGAACTCACATGTAACCAGTTATTTCACAGAGAGATATGCTAATATCTGAAGAAATGTATGCAAGCACCTAAACACATGTCAACATTCTATATTAAACTTCGACTAACTTAAATCTAAATTTCTGATGTGAAGCATTTTCTATTACTATTCCGCAATGGAAAACACAAAGACATTTTTGTCTGAGCTACTTCACTGATCACTCCCTTTGTGATTCAGCTGCTCGGAGGCCTTTCCGGGAAAGCTGAAAAGGAGAGAAAGACAAAGCATTTTGCACCTATACCCGTCCTAAAAAGGCAAAAGAGGTTTTTTTCCCTCCACATGTTAGTTAACATATGGTTAACTAACTATAAGTATAACTGCCTTGTCCACACTAAGATTTTTCAATGGGTTAGCTAACACATGGTAAAAATTCACCTGTTTTCCCAATTAGGATGCACACTAAGAAGAGAGAGGACAGGGGTTGCTGAGGAAAAAGCAAAACAAATTGACTACAGAGCAGTGAGGAACATCCATTCTGTTCAGAGCTTTTCAGTGGCTGGACAGTGGACATGCCACGCTGCATAAACCTGCAGACATGACTCTTCCATGCATTATTGGATTCTTCTGTGGAAGAATTATGGAGATTCAAATATGTTTTTAGTAAGACTTTGAAGACATTAAAATATCCATATTTAAGATCTGCTTTACTTTCAATATCATTATTTATAATAAGAGTTCTAAGGAGGATTTATATTTGTCTTTTTGGGTTCCCAATAAATAATAAATTAATGAAGCAACTTGAGATCAGTGAGTAGGTTCCCCTTGAAAACTACAAACCACATATAATATTGAGTTCCAATCCTTCAGTTGACTGCATGACAATCAGTGAAAAGGTGCAGAAAAGGTGAAAAGCTGCATTAACTTTGGTCACCCTTTGGCCCATGTGCTGCCAATTGGGGGGATCAGCATCTTATTAAGCTACTCAGAGAACAAAATGATGCAAAACAGAATGAGTATTTGTTTGGACCCAGACCTCACATCCTCAAACCCAAACTGAAGGCCTGATTCAGCAACACTTACTCACATTGAGTAGTACTTGCTCACATGAGTACTCCCACTGAAAGCAATTTGGTTTTCTAACTAGATCACTAGCTTGTCCAAGGGAGTTAAAGAGCTTATGTGATAAACCTACTCTCTCAACTACATTAATAAAATCCCAAATTGATTTACATTTTATATGTGAATCTAACCAAAAGTGTAAATTTGCTTATCTCTCTTACTAAAGAGTCTGGTTGACTGACCAGAAATATGCATCTGGTTGGGTGTTTATTGTAATTCACAATTATAGCCTCACTTCCACAGAGGGTTTTTTTTTTTTTTTTTTTGGTCACATACGTTTCAGTGCTCCTAATGAACTGTTAATAAGCTGTCAATTAGCTATGTAAATTAGAAGAGAAAACGTTGCTGGTTTCTGTAACTCTATGGCTACACTGGGGATTTGAGCCATTAGTGGCCAGCTACTGGTACAGCTACTTCGTGCAAAACCCTAGTGCACTGCAGACAGGTAAAGTGGCTGGAAGGTGTGACTTGCCCCAGTGCACTCTACCCTGATTTCAAGCAAGAGTAAACTGCACCAGAGAGCAAATTAAAGTTTTGTCTCTCTTCAATAGGAGTTTGCTCTAGTAGTGCAGCTAAACCAGGGGTTTAGCCACATTCGACCCATGGGACCATCCCATCCAGCCCCCCAGCTGTGGAGGCTACCCTCGGCCCCTCCTCTGCTTTCCCCCCTCTCCTGGAGCCACGCCACAATGCACATGGCGCTCTGGGGGACAGGGTTGCATGCTCCTGTGGGGCAGCATGTCAGGCTCCGCGTGGAGCCAAACACGCTGCTAGAAGCCTCATGGTAAGGGGGCTCGGGGGGGTTAGATAAGGGGTGGGGGCAGTCAGGGGACAGAGAGAAGGGTGGGTTCGATATGGGGTGGGGTCTCGGGGTGGTGGTTAGGGGCGGGGGATCTCTGAAGGGGGTGGCCAAGGAACAGAGAGGGTTGGATGGGGCATGGGAGTCCCAGTGGTCTGTCAGTGAGTGGGAGGGTGGATAGGGGTCAGGGCAGTTAGGGGACAGGGAGCAAGGCAGGTTGGGTGGGGGAATCCTGGGGGGCCAGTTAGGGTGGGGGGGTCTCTGGAGGGGGCATTCGGGGACAAGGAGCAATGGGGGCTGGACAGGTCAGGAGTTCTAAGGGGGCAGTCAGGGCAGGAAGTGGGAGGGGGCTGGATAAGTGGGAGGGGCCAGGCTGTTTGGGGAGGCACAGCCTTCCCTATCCGGCCGTCCATACAATTTTGAACCCCGATGTGGCCCTCGCGCCAAAATGTTTTCCCACCCCTGAGCTAAACCAATGGCCAGCTAGCAATGGCTGAAATCTCTAGCATAGACAAGACTGTGCTACAAATAAATAAAATACTACATTGCAAGATGCTTTACAAAATAAGGATACTTAATCTTATTAGTATGCTACATTCTTCCTAAGTATATGCCCGTCTTTCTAATCTTATCCAGATCTTTAAAGCACACGCTCAACACATTCAGGTTGTGTCAGATAAACAGGGCAAGGGAATTCCACAGCTGAGGACCCACTTCAGAGAATGCCCAGCTAGCTCCCTTTTATTCAAATGTGAAGATCCCTAGGGAGAGCACATTAACTAATCTCAAATACCACAGCAGTGCACAGAGAGAGATGTGGCCTCTTTACTTAAACTATATCTACACAGTGTATCAGATGGCCACACAGCTAATCCCACTACAGCTGTGCCGCTGTAAGGTATGCAGTGTAGTTACTCTTTATTGGCAGGACAGCACTCTCCCACCGACCCAATAAATCCACCCCCCATGAGAGGTGGTAGCTTTGTCGGCAGGAGAGCATCTCCCACCAACTATACGTTGTCCACACCAGCACTTTTTGTGGATAAAACTTTTGTCAGTCAGGGAGTTTGTTTTTTTCATACCCCTGACCAATAAAAATGTTACCTATGAAGTGCAGTGCAGACAAAGCTGTAGACTTGGCAAAAGCTAAAAAAGAGGATATATTTGTAGCAGCAATAAAAGGTTTCATTTTAAATGCAATTTGGAGACCAATGAGCTCCTCTTGAACTAATGATCAAGGAAAAATGCTGCTGAAAGTAATACTCATGATTTGGATTGTAGAGATTGTCTCTTTTTTTAATTGATCACCATTCTGTAATGTAAAAATTAAGAATTTTTTAAAAAATTAAAGAAAAATAAGGAATTCAGCAGGAACAGCAGTCCTTTTAGTCAAGTTTGGATCATTTCTTAAATAGGCAATTGAAGCCAATAACACAAATGAGTTTGAAAAACAGCATGTCACAGAAAGATATAGTGACAAGGACGGGTTAGATTTCAATATGGGTTTGTTGGTACAAGTGTCCACTTCTCATCGCTATTTCTTTTCGTCCATAAGCAAACTCACATCAAGCCCTAATTGGCTACAAAGTAATGACCATACCTATGAGGTTAAATGCAAAGAAAAACATAACCAGAGAACCATAACTATTTAAATGCCACAGTGCTGAATATTAACGTTCATCAAACACATTTCTCCAAACTGGGATATACCTTTGGGAATATAGGAATGCGAGATGAGAAAGAGCTATTTGATCACTGAGTCCACCTCACTTCTCCCTCAAAGGGTAAAGTATATCCCCATACAGGGAATGTATCAGAGAATTACATATTCAGTTGATATTTGGTTTTAACCAGAAATCCACAGAGGTTTTATAGAAAATTCTGCAGCTATAATACATGCTTGTGATTGTTAACCCTTCACGTAACCAGACTTTCTGTATTTTTAGGGGCTTTTGCTGGCATTTGGTTGGATTCAGTGGGAAAATTACAGGACAGAAATGGATGACTCCCCCTGAAAAAGGGAATTTCACTGTAAAAAGGGTGCCTCAAAGCCTTTATAAAAACTGCAAAACACCAGTGTGTAAGGCAAGCCTAGATCAGACTTTCAGTTCCCTCACTTCTTCCCATGCCCTCTGACTCTTCTGGGGGATTTAATGGTCTTAATAAATGTGTTATTGGGGGCAAGTTCCTCTTGTGAAGTGCTGAGTCCTTATCTTCCACCCATTTCAATGGAAGTTGTGGGAACTCTGCACCAATCAGAAGATACTTAATACCTTGGAGGATCAGGAGCAAGAGAGAACAGTTACTCACCTCTCGTAACGTTTGTTCTTCGAGATGTGTTGCTCATGTCCATTCCCAGATGTGTGTGCGCACCGCGCATGCACGGTTCCGGAACTTTTTCCCTAGCGATACCCGTAGGGTCGGCAGGGGCGACCCCTGGAGTGGCGCCCTTGTGGCAATGTATATATGCCCCTGCCGACCCTCCTCCCGCTCAGTTCCTTCTTGCCAGTACTCCGACAGAGGGGAGGCGGGTGGGATTCGGAATGGACATGAGCAACACATCTCGAAGAACAAACGTTACGAGAGGTGAGTAATTGTTCTTTCTTCTTCGAGTGCTTGCTCGTGTCCATTCCCAGATGTGGCTTACGAGCAGTTATCTCGGCGGAGGGTGAGGAGTACTCTGAGCTGACAGGATCGCTTGACCCACAGCGGCATCCTCCATCGACTGCTGCACGATGGCGTAGTGTGACGCGAAGGTGTGTATAGAAGACCACGTCGCTGCTCTACAGATGTCCACGATCGGAATGTGTGCCAGGAATGCCGTAGATGCAGCCTGCGCCCTGGTGGAATGCGCTGTCAGTGCTGGGGGAGTAGTATTCGAAAGGTTATAACACAGTTTAATACACGATGTAATCCAGGCCGAGAGGCGCTGGGTGGAAACAGGTAACCCCTTCATCCTTTCTGCCACTGAAATAAAAAGTTGTGGAGATTTACGAAAAGTCTTAGTCCTGTCTATATAAAAGGCTAAAGCCCTCCTTACATCCAAAGAGTGAAGCATTCTTTCCCTATTGTTAGCATGGGGCTTGGGAAAGAATACCGGTAAGAACACGTCCTGGTTCAAATGAAAGGGTGAGACTACTTTGGGAAGAAAGGCCGGGTGAGGACGCAACTGAACCTTATCTTTATGGAAGACCGTGTAGGGGGGCTCAGAAGTGAGCGCCCTAATCTCAGAAACTCTACGGGCAGAAGTGATTGCCACTAAGAAGGCAGTCTTCCATGAAAGATAGGATAATGGGCATGTGGCCATGGGCTCAAAAGGAGGTCTCATTAATGCCTTCAGCACCAGGTTGAGGTCCCACGGGGAAACAGGCTGACGGACCTGGGGATACAGCCTCTCCAAACCCTTTAGGAATCTGAGAACTAAGGGGTTGCTAAATACCGTAGTGCCCCCAACCCCTGGATGGAAAGCTGATATAGCAGCCAGGTGCACCCGAACAGTAGAGAGCGCTAATCCCTGCTGTTTCAGTTCAAGTAAGTAATCCAGAATACTGGAGATTGTAGAAGTCATGGGGTCTCTACCTTTACTCCGAGACCACAAGGAGAAACGCTTCCATTTGGCTGTATACGTCACCCTGGTAGAAGGTTTCCTACTACCGAGGAGGATATCCCTGACTGAATCCGAGCACTGCAGTTCCTCGGGATTCAGCCATGGATATTCCACGCCGTGAGGTGGAGAGACTGCAGGTTGGGGTGCAACATCCTCCCGTGGTCCTGGGAGATCAATGTTGGAGACAGGGGAAGTGTTAATGGTCTCGTCACACACAATGACCTCAGTACCGTGTACCAGTGTTGCCGAGGCCACGCCGGAGCTATCAATATGAGAGATGCTCTGTCCTGCTGAGCTTTTATCAATACCTTGTGTATGAGGGGAAATGGGGGAAATGCATATAGCAGACCCCCTGACCATGTTACCTGAAAGGCATCCCCTTCCGACCCCGGGCTGAGATTGAGGAGGGAGCAAAACCTCTGACATTTCCTGTTGGCCTTCGTGGCAAACAGATCTATGAGGGGAAACCCCCACCTTAGGAAAATCGAGTGGGCAACGTCCGGTCTGAGCGACCACTCGTGACCCCTGAATGAACGACTGAGCGTGTCGGCTAGCACGTTCTGAGTTCCCGGGAGATATGTGGCCGTGAGGGAGATCCCTCGAGGAATGCAGAAATCCCAGAGGGTGAGGGCTTCCCTGCACAGGCGAGAAGAGCGAGCACCACCCTGTTTGTTTATATAGAACATCGTGGCTGTATTGTCTGTTAGGACTGACACATACTTGCCTTGTAAGAGTGGCTGGAACGTCTGGCATGCTAGGCGAACCGCTCTGAGCTCCCTGACGTTGATATGAAGGGACAGCTCTTCCTGTGACCATAGACCTTGAGTCCGGATCTCCCCGAGATGCGCCCCCCATCCGAGGGAGGAAGCGTCTGTCACCAGGGTCAGAGACGGCTGGGGCTTGCGAAAGGGAACCCCTACGTTCAGAGACTGAGGTTGGAGCCACCAGTGGAGGGAGCGTCTGACCTGCACTGGGAGAGTCACTACTAGGTCTAGCGGGTCTCTGCGTTGGTTGTAGATGCCCGCGAACCACGATTGTAGAGGCCGGAGGCGGAGTCTCGCGTATGGCACCACGTAAGTGCACGCCGCCATATGCCCCATGAGGACCATGCAGTTTCTGGCTGTGGTGGTGGGAAACTGCAGGAGTGAGTGAATAATGTCCGAGATGGATTTGGCTCGGGAAGGAGGTAAGAAAGCCCTTGCTTGCACGGAATCTAATATGACCCCTATAAACTCGATCCTCTGGGTAGGAATGAGGGTCGATTTTGGGACATTCAGGATAAGTCCTAACCGGAGGAAGGTCGCCCTGATAAACCGTATGTGCATTTTTAGCAGGTTCCTTGAACTTGCTCTTATGAGCCAATCGTCCAGGTAGGGGTAAACGTGAATGCCCTGCCTTCTGAGGAAGGCTGCCACTACTGCCATGCACTTTGTGAATACCCCTGGGGCGGTCGAAAGCCCGAAAGGGAGGACTGTGAACTGGTAATGTTGATGCCCGAGTACAAAACGCAGGAATCTCCTGTGACTTGGGATAATGGAGATGTGGAAGTACGCATCCTTCAAGTCGAGGGCCGCGAACCAGTCTCTGTGGTCCATAGCTGGGATTATGGAAGCTAAGGATAGCATGCGAAACTTCAACTTCTTTATGTAGGAGTTGTGGCCTCGCAGGTCCAGGATAGGGCGAAGACCTCCCTTGGCCTTTGGAATAAGAAAATAACGGGAATAATATCCCTTCCCCCGAAATTCTTGAGGAACCTCCTCTATGGCACCCAAAGACAAGAGGGTATGTACCTCCTGGTCTAGGAGTTGCTCATGAGATGGGTCCCTGAAGAGGGACGGGGAGGGGGGATGGGTGGGTGGGAGGGTGTGGAATTGGATAGAGTATCCTACTTCTACGAGGCTGAGTACCCACCTGTCCGAGGTGATACGGTCCCAGGCCTGGTAGAAGCGGGATAAGCGGTTTGCAAAGGGTAAAGAGACTGGTTTGTGGTCCTCGTGCGCACCTTCAAAAGCTTGGTCTAGGTTGGTGCGCACCTGAATTTTGAGACTGCCACGAGCCAGATCTTGGGCGGCCACGGCTAGCTCCCCTTCCACCCCTCCTAGGTTGATCCCTCCTCGCCTGGGGGGGTTGGTAAGGTCTAGATGGAGGTGGAGGGGGCGGTCTGAAAGGCCTCCTCTGGGTCTGAGGGGTGTGTAGGCCTAGAGATCGTAACATCGCCCTTGAGTCCTTCATGGACTGTAGCTTCTTGTCCGTATCTAGGTGGAACAAGCCCTGTTTATCAAAGGGCAGGTCCTGAATGGTGGCTTGCACCGGGGGAGGGATCCCGGAGACTTGCAGCCATGCCCCTCTACGCATAACCAACCCCGTCGCCAGTTGTCTGGAGGCCGAGTCAGCGGCATCTAACGCTGCCTGTAAAGCCGCCCTGGAAACCAGCCTGCCCTCATCTATGATGGCCTTGAACTCCTTGGCTGAGTCCTTATGTACGTGGGATGGAATTTATTCATGGCCGACCACGAGTTGTACGAGTACCTGCTCAGAGCTGCTTGTTGGTTAGCAACCCTGAGTTGAAGCGCAGCGGAGGAATAAACTTTCCTTCCCATTAAGTCCAGTTTCTTAGTGTCGTGAGACCTAGGAGTGGGTCCTGTTTGGCCTTGGCGCTCACGATGATTGACGGCATCGGCCACTAGGGAGCCTGGTGGAGGGTGGGTGAAGAGGAACTCGTACCCACTTCGTGGGGCAAAATACCGTCTCTCCACTCCCCTGGCCGTAGGCAGAATCGATGACGGGGTCTGCCAGAGATTGTCCATCGAGGTCTGTATTCTCCTAATAAATGGCAGGGCCACCCTGGACGGGGAATCGGATGTAAGGATGTCTACCGTAGGGTCATCCTCTTCCTGAACCTCCTCGACCTGCAGGTTGAGGTTTTGAGCCACTCGGCGAAGGAGATCTTGATGGCCCCGAACATCCATGGGCGGCAGAGATGTTGACGATCCTGCAACCGCTTCATCAGGGGAGGATGAGGAGGATGCCAACTGGTGGTCTCCCGCTTGTTGCAGCTCCTCAGTGTCCTGGTGAGGCTCTGCATGCAGGGTGCCGTGAGTGTCCGTAGTCTCCGGTACAGAGGACCCCGGTGCCGATGGTCCCGGTGCCGGATGCTCCGCAGCGGCTTCCAGCTGGGGTCTCGTAATAGTGGCTGAGACTGGACCCCGCGGTACCGAGGGAAGCGACATTGTCGTGGATGTGGGCCCCTGAGCCTGATGAAAAGCGAAGGGGGTCCAGAAGGGCCATTGGATTGGACCCTGGGCATCCTCCCTCCATTCAGAGGGACGTCTATGATGGGGCGAGCGCCGGTGCCGAGAATGGTGCGACCGGGATGAATGCCTACTATACCTAGAGTAGGACCTGGAGGATCTCGTGTCCGACTCAGACGAATAGTCTGAGTGCGACCAAGGGGGCGCGGTGCCGTCCGGTGCCACGATCGGGTGTGCCATGGACTGGGGCTCACGGTGCCGACGCGTTGGTTGGATCGGGCCCGGGAGCGACGGTGCCGCGGAGAGTGCACCCGCACTGGATGCCTCTTGAGACGTCGACGGTACCGCAACAGCCGGTACCGGGGTTGGAGTCATCGGTGGAATGACCGGTGCCGTGGCCCTAGGGAGCAGTGCCGGGATCAGAAACTGCGGAACTGGATCTCTGGTCAAGTCCATGAGATCGGTTGCCGCGTCAAAAGCCTCAGGGGTTGACGGCATGTCCAACCCAGGCTGCTCTCTCTCTGGGGAGAAGGATGCCTCCAGAGAGGTAGGTGTGTCCTCCATGGCGGGAGGTGCCGCCGGTGCAGGCTCAGTACGGGGCTTGTGGCTATGCCCCAGAGCCGTCCGCACCGCAGAAGGGCCACCAGGAGACTTACGGGCTGGAGAGCGTCCCCTCGATTTCTTGGACGGCACTGGAGATTGCGATCGGTGCCGTCGGGAAGAGCCCGCATGGTGCCGAGGCGACCGGTGCCTAGAGGCCTTCTTGGCCTTCGGTGCCACGGTACCGCGGACTGAAGCCGGTGCGCTGGCAGAGGTGGAAGGCTCGGATGGCTGCAGGGCCGATTCCATCAAGATGAGCTTGAGACGATAATCTCTCTCTTTCTTTGTGCGGGGTTTAAAGCCTTTGCAAATTGAGCAGCGTTCGGTTTGATGACCCTCTCCCAAACACTTTAAACCATGGGAGTGAGGGTCACTAACCGGCATAGGCTTACCGCACTTATCACAGTTTTTGAATCCCGACGCCCCAGGCATAACCCGGCGTCAGGACAAACTAAGCTAACAACTATATAAAACTAACGCTAAACTAACAACTAAACTAACAACTATAAAGGCTAACAACTAGAATCTAAGAACGAGTATCACAATGAGAGTAGCACAGTAGCTGTTCCAGCAACCGCCACGGACGGAAAGAAGGAACTGAGCGGGGGGAGGGTCGGCAGGGGCATATATACATTGCCATAAGGGCGCCACTCCAGGGGTCGCCCCTGCCGACCCTACGGGTATCGCTAGGGAAAAAGTTCCGGAACCGTGCATGCGCGGTGCGCACACACATCTGGGAATAGACATGAGCAAGCACTCGAAGAAGAATATAAACTTCCTGTTGCAGCCAACAATCAATTCAATAGATATGCATAAGTCAGAGCAGGCATAACTGAGAAAAGCCTATGTAAACTCCATCTCTAACAATATTTATTGTACTTGTCAAGGGAAAAAGTATTATCCACCGACAGGACATCATGACATCCTCATTTTTCCAAAGGTACATCTCTCACTGACTATAGTCAAAATTTGTGGATTCCTTGAACTATTGAAATATCAGGCTCTTATGGAGATAAAAGTTTATGTTTCCAAATATCTAGCTTACGTGTCATTAGCAAAACAATGAATCACTTCATTTATCCACATCTCCCACACTACAGGAACTTAAGTGATTTTTTTTTAAGTGGACCAGGAATTAAATCTTAGTTATATCAATCTTGCTAGGACACCAAATATTCCCCTCTTTCAAGGGTGAAATGCACAGCATAAGAAGAAGAAAGCTTCAAGGGTCGTGTCATACAAGTGTTAGTATAATGTTCACATCAACATCACTGTGGCTTTTTAATTTAAAGCATGTTTTCCTTTGAGAATTACCATTATCTCCTTTTTTAAAAAAACACACTCTACCTATTTCATTATACAATTCTTTTCTGAGATCTTAAAGTAACTGTCATGGCATCTGAAAAGAAGCATTCCCTACCCCCACCACCACCACCATGAAGAGTTATTTTATATATTTTTCATGTACAATGTCAGTTATTTCTTAGTAAACATATACTGCAGGCTTCAGGCATTTCATCATAAAATATTAATTGAAAAGTTGGATTAAATGTAAAAAAAGAAAACAGAGCAGGGGGAGAAGAAATTTTATGACCATAAATCTTCTAACAGACTGCAAACATGTCTCCGACTAGAAATAAATAGGGTAGTTACAGATATATTAGGGGGAGGAAAAGTCTAACAATGGGCTAGCTGACCATCAAAAGCAATATATTTGCTCTGGGGAAAAAAATTGCTTTAAAAAAGCCTAGAATCAGTGACAATAGCTGCCTAGAGTGCAACCTTTTTTAACAAAACTGAAAGGGCTGCACTCTGTTTACAGTAGGACTGTGAATCTATTTATGGCTACCTCATGCCCTCTAGTGGAGTACTGAAGTGCGTGTGTTTTACTTGACTGACAGCAGGGTTCACGTATGCTCTTGTCAGCCCCAACAAATCCTTCTTATTACATCATGAATTTTGATAAGCCCATTAGCCAGCCAAGCAGCCAGGAGTAGAATGCCTTTCCCACTTGATGACTACACAATGAGGAGTAATATATTTTAATTTAAACACCATAAACCTATTGAGTGCTTAATTAACTTTAACCGTCTTTAGGGGAATGAAGCCAATTTGAGGGGGTCAAAAGGAGTTGTTTCAATATCAAACAGTTTTACATAGTCAATCCATTCATTCAGCCTACAGCTACTGATTAACACACAAAATTAACATGTTAGTAAAAATTCATATTCAGGTCTCTGGGGAAATTAAGATGCACATGCACAGAGCATGATTAGCACAACTATTGTTTTCCCCCAACAATATAATTTAATGGGTTTTTAGAATTACAGAAAGAGAGACTCAGTACTGGTTTGAATTGATTATTTACCACGAAGCTTTGAAATATAGAAAAGATAGAAAACATCATGAGCCAAAAGGCCAGTAAGAGAGCGAAACAACATTTCAAAGGGATTGGTTTCAGTGAGAGAGAGAGAGGGAGTAAGTGTCAGAATCTCCTGCTTAATATATTACAGTTATATGGCATGTAGTAAGCCTCTCGAAAAAGCAGTTTCTCTTTCCTCTTGTTTTCTGCTGTCTTCCCTTCCTCCCTCCCTCTGCTCTGTATGGTATCTCTAGATTATTTTTCATTACATCACCAGTCTTACTGAGAGAAGAAACACCTTGAAGCTTCTCAATTTGCCTGTAAAATGCTGTGCACATCAGTAATGTTTTAAAAATAATAATACTAATAAGAGGACAAAGAAATCAGCCAAGTGGACAAACTGCAAGAATGAATGAGAGGTGACAGTTACTAACTTTTTAGTGAATGGGATAGCTCAGTGGTTTGAGCATTGGCCTACTAAACCCAGGGTTGTGAGTTCAATCGTTGAGGGGGTCATTTAGGGATATGGGGAAAAATGGGATTGGTCCTGCTTCAAGCAGGGAGTTGGACTAGATGATCTCCTGAGGTCCCTTCCAACTCTGAGATTCTCTAATACAAGAATACATAGCATTTAGGGCCTGGTCCAAAGCAGACAGAAGTTAATGAAAGACTCCTGTTGACTTCAAAAGTCTTTGGATCAAGTTCCTATATATCCATAGACCATGCACACTTTACAAAATAGGTAACTATCATTAGGTCTCAGAGAGGCAGAGGGAAAGTTAATAGCCACTGAGCTATAAACTGGATGCAGTTGGTGAGACCAATGGCAGTAGAAGGCAAGCAATGCAGAATGTCTGTCTTCTTATGTGTGGGTATGTATCCTTACGGTTTCAGAGAGAGCAACCATCTAGGCCTAAAACACCCCAATGCCCATTAACAGAAATAAAACCCACTGCTGCTTTTCTTACTGCATTCAGGACCAACATGTGATACACAGGTCAATGAGTTAGCAGGTTAACCAAGGTGGCCACATGCCAAACAAATGGTGCATGAGCTTTCTAGGTTTAACTGACCAAGTTGTGCTATGAAGATAGAATGATAATGATAGGGAATTCTGCCATCATAAATAAAAGCCATTGTGCATGTGACTGGCACGAAAGGCTTAAATTTAGGGCCTTTATGATATCTTCTTACAACTGCATCTGGAATTCTCCACGGTCCATATGCAAAGCCAGACAAATTGAGGAAACCTAAGAGTTTCCAGTGTGTGGACAAGAAGATGAAATAGAGAAGAAGCATGTATGTTTATCTGGTACTGAGGAAGCCTTTGGGAAGTGGAGATAAAGGACTCATCTTCACTAGAGCTGGCAGGGATCGATCTTCTGGCGATCGATTTATCGCATCTCATTAAGACGCGATAAATCGACCGCCCGAGGCTCCCGCGTCGACTCCGGAACTCCAGCTCGCCGGGACGCGCAAGCTGGAGTCAACGGGGGAGTGCGCCGCTGACTGCCGCCACCGTGGGGACGAACGGTAAGTCGGTGGCAGATACGCAAACTTCAGCTACGTGATTCACATAGCTGAAGTTGCATATCTGCCGTCGATCCCCCCTCCCAGTGAGGACAAGCCCTAAAATGAAAACTGGTCAAAAAGAGTTCTATAAAGTGGGCATCCTATTACAGACAAATTGGGTCAAATTTTCAATCTGGCCTTAATGAGACCTGTTTTTACACCCGCAGTTTTCTAACTACGTACAATTTAAAGCACTTGGACAGCTTAGTATTTTACAGCACCTACAAATCCGATACTTTGATATCTCACCGAACTAAATTACTGTAGCAAATAATTGCAAATAGTGTATGCAGAAATGGAGACCAGGCCAGAAACCTACAAATATCTTTATACATAAAAGTAAGAAGCTCAAAAGCAGAAGTGCTGAGCCAGAATGATGAGCACTAAAAGAAGATCTAGACAAATGATATCTGGAACAAGAAGGCATGTGAATAAGCAATACTATAATATAATTCCCATTTGCATGTAGTTAAGTTAGAACACAGATGTAGGAGTTGCTCTCTACATAAAGAATTCTGCTTTCTACCCAGAATTTTTGGAGGAAAGGTACCAAATATATCAGCCTTCAGATCAGAACACCAAGGTTAATGCAGAATGTTGAAAGAAATTAGAGTGGCAAACAAACTGAACAATCGCACCAGGGCATATTTTAGAGAAATAACATTTGGAATCATAAACTTTTTTTAAAAAGTGAGTCTGGTGGATGCTCTTTTCTAACCCCAGACAAACGCACATGAGATAGAGTGTAAGTGCAGTTCAGTCTCTTCATAGCAGTGACCATAGTTAAGTTTGACATCCTTGCAGGGGGATCATATCAAGAAGTAGTAATGTCACAACTACATTTCAAGGAAGGAGATTTACTTGTTTATTAAGATGAGGAAAGTGATGACATCAGAAGGGAATCTAAGCTTTGGAAGGCAGGATGTAAAGTGAAGATAATGATGTAAAAAAGGGCTAATAGGAATTTGCAGAACAGTCAAAGCTAGAGAAACTAATAAAGTGACTAAGTAGTAGAAAGCCTGCAGGAGAGCTGATCTGACTGTTAGACCAGCCATGTGTAAAAGGGACAATGAGTGAGGATAAGGAGATTCTAGGGAAGCAAAATGTTTTTTCCCCCATTCATATTGATTACAGAAAGAGAAATATCAATATTGATGTTAAACTTTCACAGATACGGGAGGCAGGGTGCCTACTCTGAAAAGGGGTTAAGCACCCATGGCTTTCCTCAATGTCAAGATCAGGCCCATAGAGATATCTAAAATAAGAGGTGGTGGAGCAACTTGAGAAATTCATTTGCAGTAGTACTCCAGGACTAGAATCCATCTGAGAATTTTAACAGAGGAGGGAAGAAAGGCCCAGTTCTTGTAATAAAAGTATGTATTTAAAATCTGCTGCAATATCAGAGAATAGCCAAACTTTCACACATCTTTTTTTTTTTTAAGTGCCAGTGGTGATCCTAAAAATTATACATCATGGGCCAGATCTTTAGATCTGCCTGAGCTGTCCTTGGTGTAGATCTAAGGGGACAAGATTGGCTCTAAATCATCTCTAACTCTCCTGAATTCTGTGGCTGGCTGGAGGCTGATCAAGTCTCTAGCGTAAGTTAGGGCAGACTTGGGGTTTCTCTAAGTCAATGGTCCCCAAACTTTTTATATTGCACCCCCACATCACCCATAATAGAATCTGTCCACGCCGTGCCCTCACCCCTTCCAGGAGCCGGAGCTGGGAGCCAGGATCGGAGCCATGGATGGGGACAGAGCCACAGTCAGAGTCAAGGGCCAAGGCCAGAGCTGCAGCTGGTCAGGAACAGAGTTACAGCTGGAGTGGATCTGGGGGCAGAGAGGGGCTCCCTCCCTACCCTCCATAGCGGCTGGCCCAGGCCCTCTGAATGTTTCTCTGCTTCCCCTTGGGGGGCATGTCCCACAGTTTGGGGGGCACTGCTTTAAGGCATGCCATAAGTAACTGCCCCATAGAAAAAATTCTGTGGGTCAAAATAACTGGGGGACTGCAGTGTTGAACCCGTGCCTCCTCCCATCTCTGACCTGCTCCCAAAAGCCTTCTTTCACCAGAAATGCCAGGGGTAGACGGTGTAGTGCTGACCATACCAGCTTTGCATCACCCATCAATTCCCCCTGCACAAGGGAAATACCCAGATACCCCACTGGGGCAGCTCTCCAGGTCACCAGGTGCGTTGTGCTGCTTGAGCAGACCAAAGAAACCAGATTGGGGAGGGGATTGAGAACCTGGCCCTGAGCAAATCTTTGAGAAAATCTTTGAGAAAATAACTAGAGACATATGAATCCAATAAACTAATGCAACATGATAGAGACAAAGCAGCACAGCATGTGAAAGGGTGAGTCTGATAGATCCTGTCTAAAATGTCAGAATGGTTTGAAAATGTAAACAAAACTGTGGGTAAAGGAAAACTGCTCGTATAATTTAGGTGGACTTTACAAAGGTCTTTTGATAAAGCCCCTCTTCCACTCCCCAGAGCCTATTAATGAAATTAATTTGATTATAAATTCTTCATGGCAGGGATTGAGACTTCTGATTCAGGGATGTGGGCACTAACACACAATAAATATTAAATAATAAACAACCACTGCCACCCTGAAAGGGTGAGAATTAAAATACTATCACGTACTAAGTCCTGGTTAAGACAGAGAAAGCAAAGAGTAGGGATAATGGGCCATTTCTCAGCACAGAGATTAAAAATGGGATTGTTCATGTATTTCTTTATGAAGTGGAAGCAGTGTATGTGTTAATTTTTAGGTGGTAAAATTTGCTGCCATCACAAAATTACATGTATTAGTAAAACTAGAAAGAATATTCTGAGGATCTCCAGAAGGACCTAATAAAGTCATATAAGAGAGCAACATAATGGCAGGCAAATTTCAACATTAACTAGACCAACAAGATGCTTGGAAAGGAACAATTTAACTATGTGTACAATATGCACTCATTGGTTCTGCAATTAGTTGCAACTTTTCATGCAAGAGATCTAGGTATCATTATGGATCATTTTAATGTAGGCATTTGCCCATTGTTCAGCCATCGTAAATTAAAATTAACCATACAGTTCAGATGTTTTAGTGAAAGAAGAAAATGCAGTTATATTAATTGCTGGTTTATTTTCACTGTGGCCCTTCATCTCAAAAGACACAGAAATTCTACAGAACATTATGAATGGACATAGGGTTTTCATGGAAAGAGAGGTTAACAAGATTAGGACTACTGATTATGGAAATGTGAAAAGTACTAGGAGATGATGCATGGCCAATTGGATGATGCATGGCCAATTGGATACTTCCTCTCTCCCTTTTCATAACCCATGAACAAAAGGGCACAAGAAGAAATTAAAATGCAATAAGATTAATGCAGATAAAATGTAAAAATATGGAATGAGCAGTAGAACTCATTGCCATAGGATATTTTTAATACCAATATATTAGTAATATTTTATACAGTTTTAGTCATTGACTTAAAGACGAGAACTTCTGCATTTGCAATATATTAATCTAGATAAAAATTCAAATGATATTTCTTCTCATACTTTAGGCCACAAGGAGAATGCATTAAGTTCAGGAAAAAATTCCATCTCAATGCAATATTGCATAATTGGATGCATTCTGGGAAATATGCACCTTCTACAAAAGGTTCTAAGGCTCACCCCCACATCACACAATACTGGACTAGATGACCTAACCTCTTAGATCATCACAGAGTTCTACGGAACCTAGTTCAAACAGGAATTATCTCAAGGAAGTTCTATGATTTGTGTTAGCAGGAGATCTAGACAATCTAGACTAGACAATCTAGACTAGACAATCTCAGTTGTCCCTTCTGGCCTTATGACTTGTATGAATAAGGACAAAGAATTTAGTAATTTCATTCATTACTAATATGGCTCATTCTAAAGCAGACACAAATTATCAACACAATTATAGTTTACCTCATCAACTCATTTAGAACACAGCAAACAAAACAGATAGCCAGGTTCTTTACAGCAAGTATCATGAAAACAAAAAAATATGGAAGAAGTGGTGGATTTTTATGGAAAAAAATACTTGAGAAAGTATGTTCCTTAAAAGCATAAATAAATCATTTTCTGATATAGAATGGGCCACAGTGAAATTTGTAAATTCCGTGTGTGCAGACCATTAGGGTTCATGTAATGATCTTTATGGTAAAAATAATAATGTAAGGGATATTGGTAAGCTTAGGTAGCTAATACAATATGCTACAAGTAACTAAAAATCTATATAAGAAAAAAAAACTTCCAATCCTACACCTGTTCAGGAAAATAAAATCCATTTTAGGTTACATGCTTTCTGGCAGTTATTTAATTGAGTTGAAGATGGAATTAGTAGCTGGTTTGAGAATATCCTTCTATGAACTCTTTTGTAAACTGCGAAGAGCAAACGATGGTTTGAACCCCATTTAGAAACAAAACAGAACATCAAATCTTCAATTATGATCTTTTCAAGCAGAACAAGTGAAGAGTTATGGGAAGTTCATGGCACTGGTAAGATGTTTAACACAAGTACCATAATTGTCACTTACTGGGTCAGGAAACAAAGAAAGACTTGTCTCTGTGGTGTTGTCTGTTCTCCATAGATCACACTTATTTCACTTCCATATTTAGGAAATGTAATTATGTCTAATTTAAATTACAAGAGAAAACAACAACAACACAAAGCTATTCCTTCTTTACTGTTAATCCTCTGAATACTTTATTTGCCCAGCCATACCATTTTCTAAAAAGAAAACATTAATTTATGTGGTCCATATGGAATTTAATTGTACTGTATTTGAATACGATTCATTGTAATTTATTACATTAGACAGATTATGTGACAATTAACTCTATCCCCAAATGTAAATGGGTTTTTCAAAAAGAAAATGTACAATTAACCACTTTCCCTCAGTTGTAAGAGACAACAGGGTTGAATCCAGACTTGCACCTACTTATATCAATGGCTCAGAGGTTTTCAAGAGCCTCATTGTGTGCATCTTCATGAGATCAGTCTACACCAAAAAGAAATACTGGAAACATTCCCAGCCTTTGGGAGTAAATTCTACACTCTTGATTTAAAAACAATGTGCAGTACTCCAACTAGCAGGCAAGATGATATTTAAATAGAATCCTTAACCACGCCACAGCTCAGTGTGTGTAAAGGCCCCAGATTAAAATTCTGTGAATATGTATTGCATACTCCTGTATTTTACAGTACAACCTTCAAATAGTGTTTTGCCACCACAAGAGTTACTATAAATAGACTTTTACTATAATAGAAGAACCTACCTGGCAAAAGATTGCCAGGCAACCCCACAGACAGTGGCAGGGCCTTATTTTGCCCTTCCACAATTACTAGGGGGCAACCATTTGTAGGGGGAAAAGAGTAAAGAGACACGGTTCCAGAGGAATAATTTTACTCATACAGAGGCACAGCGGAAGTAAGACAGACTCTTAAGATAACAAGTACTTTTCTATCCTGAATATATTTCCTCATTCATCATATCTCACCAAAGATCATACAGTTAATGGATACAGCTCATCTGTAAATATCTTGGCACCACTGAAGTTGGCCCAAATGTCAAAGTCATTGTTTAAATTTGTCCCTAAATATAATTTTAATATTTTTATTCTTTTCCCCCCCAGTGGAAGTGTTATTACTGAGATCAGAGCATTGTGGGAGCTCCTGCTGTGCTCACATCCATTCTCTGAAACTAAGCTAGCATCCACATAGAACTTTCAGATAATCTTCATTTTTTTCACCTAACCATAATGATTATAAAAACAGGTCTTAATTTTCAAAATAAACAAAAGAGGCTAACTTGCTACGACTTGTCACCATGTTCCCAAGTCAAATCTATGTCTATTTGTAGGCTTTGTACTTACAGGCTGACATCAATTACACATAAAACATTTTGAAGTAACATCACATGACTTGGCTGAAATTGTGCCAACATGTCAAGGTGGGTCAAGATTTTATTTTTGTTTGCAATTCTAAGGACAATGGGAAGACTGTTAAGACATAAATGTTTACCTGCTGTATGTCACATGCAGGCAAACCTCACATTGGCTCCCTTGGGAGTTTGGCCAGCAATAGATCTATCAAATCTAGCACTAAATTATTAAAGATTATGAACATATAATTTAACCAAACCCCAACCATATATTATATACCACATCTGCATCTCATAATATAGAAACAAAATCCTACCCCAAATTTAGCTTCTGACATACAGCTATATTTCCATGTGTTGCACATACATATTTGGGTTGGGATGGGGTATGGAATTTTACAGTAAACTGGTTATTTATGTTCTTTCCTTTATTATAAAATGCAGCAATGATCAATTTAAAATAATTGCACTTTTGAAATCTTTACATTAAGAGTTAAACATATTAACATGTCTGTAATACTTTTCATTTCAACAAGTAGTTAAAATATGTGAATAAATGTTTTAGAGCTCTGCAAATATTATGAACAAGATTCTCATATCCAACTGAAACTGCAAGACTGAGAAGAGATTCAGTTAGTCAAAATGTAGTTGCTCAAGTTGGAATTTGACGAGGACTCTTTTGAAAAGTACCATTCATAAGCGACAAGTCATAAGGGACTCTGACTTACATCTCATTGTCCCAAGCATCTTGTGGCATCAAGTATTTCCTTGGTTGCCTCCCATGCAAATGCTGGCCATCCCAACCCTGCTTAGCTTGTGAGATATGAAGGTCACAGCTGAAAGTGGTTTGCAGGCTAATATAGTTTAGCTCAGGGATAGGCAACCTATGGCACACGTGTCAAAGGCGGCACAAGAACTGATTTTCAGTGGCACTCACACTGCCCGGGTACTGGCGATTGGTTTGGGGCGCTCTGCATTTTAATTTAATTTTATGAAGCTTCTTAAACATTTTTAAAACCTTATTTGTTTTACATAAAACAACAGTTTAGTTCTATATTATAGACTTGTAGAACGAGACCTTCCAAAAACATTAAAATGTATTATTGGCACATAAAACCTTCAATGAGAGTGAATAAATGAAGACTCGGCACACCACTTCTGAAAGGTTGCCGACCCCTGGTTTAGCTCTTGATGTAGTCAATTTTAAGTCTATCAATTTTGACAGTGTACTTTTAAGTAACTGCTCTTGTCTTAGAAAAAATCTATAGAGGTAAACAGAAATGATGTGACAGTCATATAAAGGGGCAGATAATGTTTTAATCACCTTTTAAATGAAACATTCTTATGTAAGGTGTCTCAGTCCAAAGGTACAAACTATTACAACACATAATCGGTTTTGGCCACTGACTAAATTGCCATATGGCTAACACATCAATGCGCCACAGTCCTGACCTGGGGTGGGGGGGGGAATGATTCTAGGGATCAAAGGACAGTGTCCATGACATATTCAGTCTGACCTCTGTGCTGAGACTCTAGTTAATGTGGCCAATTACTCCTAGTTGCAGTCTGGACACTTGTGCCGTGGGGAGTGAGCTAAAATAAAAAAGCCATCATGTGACAGCAATTTTAATTCACTACTCCGTATCACATAATCAATACCCTGAGCTTTCCAAATCAACAAAAACTTAACTCCATCCCTAGCCTGGCTGTTACAACATGGGGCAAAACAGAGATATTGACAGATTAGGATGTCTCATGAGTAACCCTAGATCATCAGTTCGGACAACTGCTTTTCCGAGTACAATCACACAGCACCCCCTACATGCTACTGACTAGTGCTTGCTGCTCACTACAGCATACTTGCTAGCTGGGGTGAGGTTAAAGGCAAGACAAACAGAGACACACCCCTGCAGATCACATCCTCTTGGGGACAAGGATCACAAAACTTCATATGAGCTGCTCTCTTTGCATTCCTTAAGTTCTAAGGGAAGAGAGGTCTGGCATGCTGTTTACATGTAAGAGGTTCCATGCATTCTTCTTCCATCCCAATATTCTGTGCAGCAGTGGGCATGATTTCAATCCTACTTTGAGTTACATGCATTTAAGAAGTCAAGAGAAATTCAATTTCTCTGGACTGGGGACAACTATTACACATGTATGAGTTGATGAGGGCAGAGAGACAGAGGATTGTTTGGATATAAGCTTATGAAAAATTCTTCCTGAGAAAACTTGTATACCAAGTTTCAGGAGTTCCAATAATGGATTTTTAACAGAGTGCTGCTATAATTTTAATTGAGGTGACAATGAAAAACACATATTCCTTCCATCTGGTACCATAAACTTGAACACACTACTGACAGTCCTCAAAAGTTGTGCATTGAAAGGATTGTCTAGCTACATATTTAAAACAATTAAGTCATCATTAATTTAGTAAGGGACATAACAGACTTTATAAGAATTGCAAAAGAATCCTTTCTAGAGCTGTACCATCAATATTGATATTTGTCTAACCAGGCGGTGTCCTTTTTGTGCACTGGTTTCAACGTTTTCTGAAAATACATGGTAACAAAATGCACAAGTGAACAAAGTTATCCTACTTAATTCTTTGACACTACAAGTTGGGAATTTCTTGACATGCCAAACTAATTAAAAATGCATTATCGCTGACATAGGACCTTCCAATTCACCTGGCACCAAGGGGTTAATCACACACACTTAATATCCTATCTCAAACAGCAATAATTGTAGCAAGGAGCAAGCTTTTATGGTAACCTTAGTAAGATAGTGCTGCTTCTTCAGAACACAACAGTAAAAAAGCCATGCAAATGGAGATGAATGGAGCACAAGCCACTGAGGTAATTAAAAATGTATTTTCCATCTCCTAGTAATTGAATTGTGTACAAGCTGCAAGTTAATGAGGTCATCTACCCTCGAGCACTGACAGGAAAGCAGGAATAATTATCTTTCAATTTTTTCTTATGTAGCAATTAATTTTAACCATTCGCCTGCACCCCACTCCCACTTCACTCATTCCAGTCAGTCAAAGTCATAGCTAAGCTGAATTGACAAGCAATTGATATGGTAGCGGCACAAAGCCACTGAGGCGGGCAAGGTAATCAAGGGGCTGCAGCTGTTGAGGGCTAAGCGCTTCCAGGTGAATGTCACCTGAGATTTTGCATTCTGCCACTCGGAGGACTAGGGACATACAGTGGTGGCTGACAGCACATCTGGTGCCAGGTGGGCAGGGATGGGACATTGCTGATTCGAGAAGGGAACAGAAGGATGGACTAGGATTGATGAATGGACAAGACTCTGAATCAAAATATCTTTTTTTTTTTTAAGGCTCATCTACTAGTGTACACAGTATCCTCTTGGAAAATCTGATGTGTTTGGCTTCGAACGAAAATTCAGGAACACCCACTAAACTCAAATTCTGCTTCTCCTGGAATTATGTGATGTGGCTCTGTAACGTAAAATCACTTTAAAAGAAAAAGTGGCTGCAGACTCAGAACAGGAGCCTGGGAAGTGAAGTTTGGTGGGTTCGACCTGTGAAGTGCCTTAGCTCAAAAGCTCTGAGTATGCACGGGCATGCATGCTTGCACACACACACTTGGAACTAGCTTAGCAAGCTGTGCAGTTATTTTTTTTTCCCTCCCATGCCCCTCCATTGATTACAATGATCATTTTTGTTCACTACAAAGATGGAGACTCAGGCTTTCTGATGGTTATAACACTAACAGGTATAAAAGTTATCTAATTAAAATGTTTCACTGAAGTTATTGGAACTATATGTAGGAAACTAAATTTTAGACCAAAAAGCATACAACCTAAATATACCCTTGTTAATGCAATTCACTCCTTTACTCTCAAAACACATTACTGGAAACATTTTCAGCACATTGCAAGAAGTCGTGCCCAACTCTGATTCATTAGCTGAGTTCTGCCCATAATTCTCTGCAAACCAGAATGACAATTTACTACTACTTCACAGTTCCCGTATTTAACACTCGCACCTTGCATTAATTCATATTTCTTCTATAACTTTTATTCATTTTGTTTTAATTTATTACTACATTAATTAATCTTTAATGGCATTTCAGTTCATGAGTTATCCAAGTGCTCATGTGCTGATCACTTTGCTCCATTACATTTTCAGAAATGATAACTAGAGGTGAAATTCTTTTTCACGTTAAGACAATGGGCTACAGTTTGTTCTCACTGTCCTAAATGCAGATCAAAGTTAGTGAAGCTATTTTGCATTTACAGCTATGTAACAGGAAAAAAATGGCCCTTTGTGTTAAACTCCTAAACTACAGCTCAGTTATTGGTTTTTATTTTGCTCCCACAAGGCCCAATCCAAGTTTTATTGAAATAGACTTCAATGGTAATTGCCTCACACTCTCAGTAATTTGCAGTAACCTTATTTACAGGTGCAAGGCTGTGCTTTTTAAAGTGAAGTTCGGTTAAGAATGTGACAGCAGACTCAAGAGCAGCATTTTTACCCAAAAAGCTCAATTTGATTAGGAATGCAACCTTGTGCTTAGTAGTTTGGATCAAATTCAAATTTAGTGTATAATTACTGAAAAAGGTCAAGGTGGCTTTGGTCTAGTACCCTACATTCAAACATAATTTTTCCTTGGGTGCTGCTAGAAGCTAATGGCACTGGGAAATTCTTATTTCAGCTAGGGTAAAGTATAACAGGCAGGGAAATGGAGCCAGTTTTCCCTGGAAGAGAGAAAAAATTCTTCTTTTTAGTGGGATTCTTCACCTTTCCGCCACCATCCTCTGGTGGTTTCTGCTGCTTATGGAGATATGCATAGTACACAATTGCAGCACACAGTTAGCATTATAGTACACATCTAAGAAAACAGTCTCACAGTGAGGAGCAGAAAGATTCTGTGACACCTGCTGCTTCTTCATCTCTTGATTTTTCTTTAATGGTAGAGCTGCACCCTAATGATAAACGATGACATGAGGGTCTCACCTTAGTGATTCACAAAGTAAAATAAAAACAACTAACTTCTATTTAATGTGTTTAGCCCATCAGAGCCAGACACTCTAGGGCAGTCATGAAAGAAATCAGTTTTGTTTGGGACTGAAAGAGGAAGCTTGCACCCCAAAAAGCACAGGCTGTCTAACTATCTTGCAATCGGGTGCCATCCTGAGATAGTTACTAGCAGAATGTCAGTAGTGACACATCCTCAAAATCAGTCTTCAACACTTACATTAACCACATTCTAAAATACTATACACATAGACATGGTGGAAAGACATGTATTGTACTACAAAGACAAAATCATTCTTAGTAGTTAGTTAAGTGTTGTCAGTCAATTCTAACCATACCTTAACCTCTCTCTCTCTGTAATGGCAGATTAAACTTGGCAGATTTGATGAGGCATGATATACTCTATGTAGTTTCCACTTTTCCTGCAACAGCTTCTTGCAATGCTGGGGCATGTTCTCCCCTCCAGATCTACTTCAAAAACCCAGCGTAAAAAAGGAGATCAGTTCCTATGTCCTCTAGTGTCTCTGCTAGTTTCCTCAGAGGCTAAAAGTGCAGGAATGTAT
The DNA here is from genome assembly GCA_032164245.1 of Sternotherus odoratus. Classification (NCBI taxonomy): domain Eukaryota; kingdom Metazoa; phylum Chordata; order Testudines; family Kinosternidae; genus Sternotherus; species Sternotherus odoratus. The sequence continues at coordinate 76,962,390 of JAVMKO010000006.1, forward strand.
ACTCAAACTAAAAAATTTACTTTAGCATCTCCTGTGTCTGCAGTAAAACTAATACAGCAGTGCAAAAATATAGGGCCAGTGAATAAGCATTTGAATCTGAAGAAAGATCCTATTGTTCTAGTTTCTCCTCTTCTTGCCCTACTTCAGATTTTAAAATTGCTTTCTTACATTGTTTCTACAAAGTGTCCATATCTGCTTTTCTAAAAGCAATACCAGCACAATGGAGATGAGACAGTTATCACTGGAGCTCTGGATTCAATTAAGAGAACTCAAGAGAAACAGCTTTTCAGAACATCCAATCCCAGCTGCTGGAGCCATCTCAGTCTCACTTTCCTACCTTCCGATATTCTCTTTTGCTACATCTCTTCTAATCTAGGCTCCATCAAAAACACGCAAGGACAAGACAAGAAAAGTTAGATCTTCTGATGGGAGTCATGCAGAGATTTTTCAGTTTGCATAGGATAGGCACAGTCTGAGAGAAGAGAGTAGGATCAGCTCAAGAACACTCTTGCCACCAAAGTTGAGGGTGTATCCCTTGTCATAATTTCAAATACTCTGGCTGAAGTATAGGCAATGTCCAGCATGGACTGCAATGAAGTTTTAGCCACCAATCAGCCTTCGGTAACAAACCCTCAAAAAACCTCTCTCGAGGCATTGGGCAGCTGGTTTGAACCTGGTGAGGATATCACCAAGGAAATACTTAAACCACAGCTAAATAAAGGAACACTCTACTAAGAGTACTAATTAACTACATACAACTAGAAAAATGAATAAAAATAGAGGGATTTTGAAGTGAGTTCCAACTCCAGCCACACAAAGTCAGAATGAATTGAAGGGAGAGGGGGTGGCACTAACGCATTTAGCCAGAATAGGGGCTGTGGCCATGGGGTGCGAACACTGCCCCTCTATAAATAAGCATATACTGCTAGGCAAGTCTCTGACTCTGGCATACCGGAAGCTCAGACACCGAAGTGGAACACATTGCTGCACCGGCTTGAGGAAGAAACAAAGCTAACTGCAAATCTTAGATATCTAATGCAACTGGCAAGATTTTAAGTATTTCCATTGGACATAAGAATTGCAAAGAGATACAGCTTCCTCTACCTGTCTATTCACAAAATCTCTTTGAAAGGCCTAACATCATCACCCACATAAACCAGGTCTGTAGGAAATTACACGGGGCAAACAAATACAGCAAACTGAGCTATAGTTTGACTGTATATTGATTCTGTTACAGTTAATGCTTTCAGAAAAGGCAGCTTTTCAGAAATAAAACAATTTGTGCAAAATACTTCTGATATAAATTCTTTAGCTGCCAAAATAGTGCTACCTTTATGAAGGTTACAGCACTTTACAAAAAAATGTTTAGTTTTTCAACTGAAACATTACTTAGCATTTCTACATTGTAGCGACATTTATTTCTTTTTTCAGTTAATCTCTTTGATAAAAATACTGGCTCATTTTGAATCTTAGGCATTCCACAGAGTCCGCCGACCCTCATTTCTTCCTCAACCTCTCCTGCAATTCAGAAATTTGGAGATCCACAGATCTCTACTCCCTACTGCTCTCCTTGATCTTTGGAATTTCAGAAACTCCAAAGAGTTCTTAGCTCCCCCCAAACATTGCCCTGAAGAGCTCTTGAGCTCCACAGGATCCATAGTTTCCCCTCCCTCTTTCCCTGCAGAGTTCAGTAGCTCTAAGATTCCCTGGATCTCCAGCATTTCCTGCCTTCCACAGTTTAGAAACAATCCACAGAAGTTCCCATTTCTCTTTTGTTTCTCATTGTCTTGCAGAGATTTTAAGTCTCCTATGGGGCCATGCTGACTGTGCATAGTTTGCATTGCTGGTTTTAAATTATTTTAATTACCATCTCCTCTAGATCTTAAAAAGGTATTTAAGATTAGATTTAAAGAGTAACTTCACACTATAAGAGGAGTTATACAGAGAGATTTTGAAATGAAAGCATTAGGATGAAGGCAACATTTGTAATGTGGCTGGCAAAATCCAAGCCACACAACTTTGATGGTTTGGGTACAAGCAGAGGATGAATGAAGAGGATCTTGTGAAGATAGCATGGCAGGAGAGGGTGGCAGGAAAGAGACCCTAAGGAAATTTGAGGAAGCAATGCATGGTTTGCATTAAAAAAGATGGTAAGCAGGTGGACTTCAGTGCCAACTTGGACAGACGAAAATGGCAGATGCTTGCATGACAATCTGACCCCAGGTAATGGTATAAGGGGAAGGAGAAAAAGATTCAAGACTAAATTTAATGTGTTCATTTTGAAGGTTGCTAATTAATCATTTTTCTTTTTTGTTTTTGTTTTTTAGCTTGAGGAACTCAAAAGGGAATGGGTAAAGATTAAGTAATTGGTCTATTTTAACGTTATGGATGATTAAAAATTATTTTGAAATTTACTCAAAATATAGTAATGTTTGGCATAACTTTAAAATCTATTGCCTACAGAATCTCCCCGCACATTTTTTAGTTTACCTTTAAGAGCAATCGCTCCTGTGACAAGTTATGAATATACAAAGGAATGAATATACAGTGAATAATGGAACCCAAGTTGCAACATTAACTGTGGAGCTACACTAACAAATCCATGTACTTCAGACCACAGATGACTGCAATATAAATCTAACATGCACATGAGAAACTAGTTGAGGCTAAAAACATTGTCCAGCTTCAGAAACAAAACACTTCACTTCCTGTGCTAAATAATTCTTTGAGATAGAGGGAGCAAATGATCCCTATAGTCTATTTGGGTCAACCTCTAGAGGGCAAGATCACAGAAACACAGACACACACAGTTACTTTGTTACCAAGTCGCTCCATATTCAGGAAAATTCATAAAGCAAATGTAACTATCTTCATGCTGTGCAAATCACAAGCTACTATCACATGAGCTAAGGGGAAATCTCTCTTGTAGTGCGAAAGTATAAAAGTCTCTAAACTGCAACCAGCCAGAGGGTAAATTGCTCATAAAACACTAGAACAATTTACTATTTGATATTAAAAGTGTTAATAATTCTGTTTAAATACAGTCTACTCCCTTCAGTTTCAGTCTGTGCGTAAGATGTGAAGTGGACTATGTGGAAAGTTTGAAGGGGTATTAATAAGCCATTTCTGAGCTACAGGAACATAAAAAAAACAGACACGTCAAAATGCAAACCAGGCTGTGTTTTTTTTAAATGATGCTGGGTGCATAACCCCATAACTATATAGAGATTAATGTTTGGCTAAATTTATTTTTGCTTAACAAAGGATAATGCAATGTCCCTATTTCTTTGGTTTGCCTGTTCTCTGTATGTGCACTTTATTTTCCTATTTAATTTTCTCTTCACTATTATATACAGTTATTGTGTTTCACAGTTGTGACACCCATACCATAAGACACTAACAGAAATGACTTAGCCAGCTGGCTAGCCAACCCTTTATTATATTGGTACTGTGGTAGCATCTAAGGGCCCCAGCCATGAAACACAGTCCCATTGTGCTGTAAAATTGCCTAATAACAATGATCCTTGCCCAAAAGAACTTAGTCTAAATTTTATTTTAAATTAAAACTTTACATTAAACTTTAACTTGAACCTGCCTACTGCCAAACTACTCTCATACAATTTATAGTCTTGCTATTGACTTTCCAGCTAAAGTAGATGAAGCTTTTAATGATTAAATAACTGAGATATTTTCCAAATTATTCTCCTGACAATTATGTTATGACATTTAGTTTCTAATGGAATTTTATCTAGAAAATAATGCCCTTTGTGGTGTTATTAATTAATTTTAACATATGTTATGGGACAATTTAGGACCCAATCCTGCAAACATTTACTCATGAGAATAGTCCAAGATCAACAGGAGTAAAGTTACTTATGTGAGTATCTGCAGAATGGGATTTCATTCATTCATTTCAGAATAGCTTGTTACAGAAATGTCCGTGTTCAGGAAAGATTTTTAAGCTGTACAATTACTTTTGTTTCTCTAACGGGCTCATCTATCCAGCAGTTTTTAGTCAGTCGTCTGTTTAATTATTGTACAACCTCACCTTGATATGGCTTTACTGCACAGCAAGAAACTTGCACAGGTACACTTCACATATTGCTCCAGGTGCTTTTTTTCCTCCAGAAGTATCACATGGGGCATCAGCATTAATTGGATTAAAATATTTTTTTAAAATTAACATTTAAAAATGGAAGAAAAACAAATGTATTTTATTGAAATTCACCAACTCTCAGAAAGATGTTGACTACTTTCACTATCGGCATGAACATGCAGAAGATGCCCCATAGAAATTCCAGGCTCATACAGCCTACAGACTCACCCACCCTTATCAGCTCCCAGCCAGTCTTTAGAGCATCCCTTTTAGGTCACTGTACACACAAAGGGCTGCTCCCCACTACGGGGGGAGGGGGGGAGGATTGACTGCAGATACGCAATTTCAGCTACGTGAATCACGTAGCTGAAGTTTGCGTATCTGCAGCCGACTTACCGTCCGTCCTCACGGCAGTGGTGGCAGTCAGCAGCACGGTCCTCTGTCGACTCCAGCTTGCACCTCCCGGGAAGCTGGAATTCCAGAGTCGACGGGGCGCCGCGGGTGATCGATTTCTCGCGTCTTCACAAGACGCGAGAAATCGATCGCCAGTAGATCGATCGCTACCTGCCGATCCGGCGGGTAGTGAAGACCAGCCCAAAGTGGCATTGTGAGTGACTCTCTTTCCAAGCCAGAGGAAAGACACAGTGATGCTAATGACATGAAAAACATGAAGAATAGATTGAGGCTCCAGAACCAAAGGGCAGAGAATAAAAATCAGAGACCCAGACTTCATGAGAACTGGTTGTGGTATCTCTTGTGATAGCAACAAGTCAGGACTCAGCTATAATAAGTACAATACTAATTCTATACCAAAGCTGCTGGACATGTAGACCTTGTGGTTCTTCCTGGCTCTCTAGTTTCCAGACTGACTAATACAACCTTTCCTGCTTGGTGTCATTACATTATCTCTCACTAAATCTTGAACTAAGCAGCTATAGAATGTGCTGCTGACTACCTTATACTGAAGTAAGAAAACCATTTCCATTCACGATTGTCTGTATTTTTTATTTTAAAGCTATTATAATTCCAGGACATTTCCATTCACCAGCTGGCTTATCATGAATTTTACATCCATTCCTCTCCCCGCCTCTTCCCTGATAACATGCAAAACTTAGGGGATGTGTAGTAGTAAATGCAACAACAGAATGATTTGCAATAGATGATCAGGCAGCAATCTATGAAAACAGTGTGAGTTTTTGTCTAAAGCAATTGGAGAACTGTGTTTCCTCTAGCCTCCATGATTAAATCACTACATATTAGTTCCAGCTAAAGTCATTTTCACTTAAATTGAAAACCACAATGTAATGGAATTTCATCAAGAATTTCTAAATGACTTCGTACCTTACTATATTCAGACTTGACTAGAGACCACATACAGTCAATCACCACAGGCTTAATATTCTATTAAGGCTTCTGTACAGGTTTAGTTCCTTGCTAGTGTCTCATAACATCTAAGCAAATTTTCCCCCTTTATATTGTTGCGTCGAGCCATGAATTTAGCATCAAGAATTACTTAGAGTTTGGTAACGGAGTCATTTCTTTATAATTCCTGTACACCTCACCCAAAATATTCTTACTTTCCTTCCCAAGGCTTTGCTATTTATCTCCTGGTAATTGTCTGATAAAAGAAAAAAGTGACTTTCGTTGATACAGTACCTTTCTATCTCAGTTTCTGATATCAAGCATAGAGCCTGTATTACTGATCAAATCACATTTGCTCAACATCAATGCCCCTTGCAACTCTGATCAACTTAAGTCCTATGTTACACACTTCTACTTCGTGTATGTTTAGATAAACTAAGGAATTTAGCAGCCAATCATCTTTAAAAATACTACATCATTCTTTTCTCATAGATATACAATATAATGTGGTATTTACAGTACTTGAATGGCTTGCTGCTTTTCCCTGACATGATTTCTTTATATGCTTATTCACAGATAAACCTAAATAACACAGTAGCATCAATATATTATTCAATATTTCATGTGGAGTGAACTCCATCAAAAGTGGTTATATGACTTGCTGCAGGATTGCACAGGATAATTTGCCATATTTGTCTCATAACCCATGTTATGCTTTTATCATAAGATTCCTGATAGAGGAGATGAAAAACTGAACTTGCAGTTCAGCAGGGCACAAGGTAGGCATCACAGAAGTTAAAAGGTTTTCAGTGAGACCACCAAAATTCTTTAGCAGCAGTCATGTTCTGGACTATAAAGATTTCATGAATATAATTGGCATCCAACCCAGAAATGTGCCAAGTGCCCTCAACATCCACTGATCATCTATGCAGGACCAGATCATGGATGTTTAGAACAGATCTGCAACATCATAAAATAAGCTCTCATAAAAACAGACTGAAAAAAGACCAGGCTGGTCAGACATCCCAAACATCTTTATTCCACACACCCACACCCCGAATGATACTTTCATATACATACATTTCTTCTAGGCTGGATGGATAACTGGTAAAGGAGAAGGGACAGTTTGGTCTCCGTGGACCTTCATTTTTTATCTCTGTGGAAATTTCTGCCCTGATGTCTAATTGATATGTGGTACAGTTTTTTGTGATAGAAACACCTGACCAGTAGCAGACTGACTAGTACACTGAACAACTGTCAGAAGGGAATAGAGTCCTGGGCTAGATTTGAATTGGAACACAAGAGATAATTGCTCCTGTGCGCTAATGAAACATCTGAAATCCCCCAATCAAGGAAGCAATTAACTCTTTCAGGTTCAGAATCATTACTGAGCTATTGTCAAGGTATATCTAGGAACTGAAAACCTCTTTGTAACTCAGGAAACCTACAATCCCTGACACCACAATCAACCCAACACCTATTTTGCTAAAAATACACACACTAAATTAAATTGTAAAAATGTAACAAGAGAAGTTAGAACAAATCTTCCTTGTTTTTCTTCCCTCCTTCTATTTTAAGTGGCATAAACCAGCCTGCAATAATCAACCAGAGCCATTTAGTGTATAGTAGTCTAGTCTTGCTGTGACTAATAGGATGATTGGTTGTATAGCTTCTTTATGGCTGTTCATTATATCACCCTTACATAAAGTAATTTAATTTCAGTGGGATAATTAGGGTATTTCTAATCTAACTGATAGTCTGAATGAAATGAGATTCTCAGAGGGAGATTTGTGTACCAAGAGACTGGTGACCTTCGGCCCCAATTTTCACACAATGTATTAAACTGACAGTCCTACTTTCAAGCCCTGCTGTACTGAATCTTCACAACTTGTGCAGATCTATGTGCTGTAGACAGCAACCTTAAACGAGGTTCCTTTATCCTGAAGAAATCCCACTCTTAAAGGAAACCATAATATTTTAACTGAATTATAAAAAAAAAATATAGATCATCATTCATTAACTAGAAATGCTGCACCCAAATCTCAAACACTATGCACTACATGAAGCAAGCAGCTAAACACTCATTCTCAGGCAGTCCCTCACAAATCAGTTGCTAATATTCAACACTAGCATGGCTTATCCTGGAATTATTTCATACATATGTCAATAAAAATCCGCTGTTTTCACAGTTTCCCAGAAACAAACGTATGAAGTAGTATAAATGCATTTTCTATACCACTGGCAAACTGGAACAGTGCTATACTGCTATGTATGAGCCAAAAAAGGAGCAGGTTTCAGTAATAATTATTGTACATTGTAGCTGTCAAGCAGTACAGAATATCTGTTTGATTTTAACAAATAAAGTTCTCCACAGCTTCATTTCTACTTACATATTAGCTTTCAATTCCTCCTGATTCCTCTCTCATTCTCATATGCTCTGCAAATGGCAATGTTGTAATCTCCTACGGTATTTTTATCTTTCTAATTCAGGGCCCAGTGTAGCTCCCACTGAAATAAAAAAAGAGTATTTACTTCAATGGGAGTTGGATTGCACCCTTAAAGTCAAGTCTTCTTCACTTTACATAAGTACTTCCACTGGCTTCAAAGGCCCTACCCTACTCATGTGAAACTGGATTTGGCCCTTAAATTGCAAGCTCCCTGATCAGGGAACTTGTCATTTTTAATGTTTCTAAACCACCACGCATATTTGTGCAGTTCACCCCTAAAGCTCTGAAAAATATATTCCCTTTGATAAATAACCTGAAGTCCAATAGCAAAGTTTATAATCTGAATAGTCATTTTAAAGGTCATCGAAATGACTTTACAAAGAGGAAAAAAAATCTTTATCCAATTTTTTTTTTAAGTTTTTAAGTATTTGGATTACTTAACACAGCCAGGGATACATGACAGGTTATATTGTCTTTCTGCCTATGTTGTACCAAAGCACCACAAACAGCTGCAGGGAAGAGATGAGAACATTCAAGTTTACTTCACTGAGACCAGGATTTCATCCATACATTATAATTAATTTATGTACAAATAAAAACCAATTCAAATATTCAATAGATGGCATCGTATGACTTATCAAACATAGTTATTTACTATTTTCCTTCCCTGTTTCACCAAAATTAAGAATAATTTAAACAGAGAAACCTCAACATTTAAGGTTAGGGATTGGGTAAATACATATGTTGATATTTAAGTATTTAAATGTTATGTTCAGATGTCAATATAAACGGTAGATTTCATGCAGCAGAGCGTTTTCTCTCTACAATGAGGACCTTCTTAACATAGATGCTTTAAACATATATGCTTAAAAAACTCTAGCAAACTGCTACATGTTACAGTTAGCTGAAGGATCCATCTTCAGTCAGCAAACACAAGAAAAGCAGTGAAGGATAAAATAAAGATTGAGATTCTCATTTGTCCCTCATGTTTAAAAAAAAAAAAAAAGATTAAAAAGGCAAAAACTGTCAATTTAAAAGGAACCTACCTTAATTTTTAACCCTCACTCAAAATTTCTTGGCTTAATGTTATTCACTAATAATTATTTGCGTTTTTATTTTCTTCACTGCTGCTTTTATATTCTATCACGTCAGATCTTTTCCCTGGGAATTTGTTGTTAGCAAGTCACTAACCTGAAAGATGGTAATAGGTCCTTTGCAGCAGTAGCAGTCTTATCAAGGCCTATTTAGGAGACTCTTTATTTCATGGTTCACTGACCTCATAAACCGAAGAAGCCATTATAGTTTAGTGGGCCAACATAGATTTCTCATATGAAAAGCAGAGGGTGTATACTAAAGATGCAGGGCCATTTTCTGCTTTTGGACACAACACAAAGTTAAGTCTAAAATTAGTTTTTGGAAAGAAGAAAAGAAAGTGCTGATCAAAAAGCAGTTTAAAAAGTAAAGAAATGCTTACAATGTATTGTTATTGATGGCCTTACTGGATGGTTTTCTAAAGGTCTATCAAAATATTCCTAGTGGTCAAAGTGAAAAATATAAGAATGAGCTTCATGGATTCAAGGCTGAAATAATGTTTCTCTATTGTACTATGACAGGGTGTAGCACCCCGCACCTGGCCAACGGGACCTGACCTATCACCGTGGGCCCAGGAGACCATGCCTCCTTGCCCCTGCTGTGCATGCTCCAGGTGGAAGGGACAGACAAAAGGAGGCAGCCCAGTTCAGTATGGGCTACCTGAGGAGGAGGAAGGACATGTGCTGCAGGCTCCTGCAGAGGAACCTGCGGCTCTCCAGGTTGTTGGGACTGTGGATCCAGACTATGCTGCTGCCAGCCAGCCAACTGCAGAGACTGACTGGGATGCTGAGCTGCTGCCAGCTGAGGAGATGCAGAGATGGGCCTTATGGTAGGAAGTGACCAAGGGAATTTATTAGAAGCTGATGCTTGAACCATTAACTGGGTATTTTCCAGCTTCATAGCGCTATGGCTTGGAACCCAGTGGAGTAGGGTAGGCCCAGGTTCTTCTAACCCCTCTCCCCTGCTTCACTTGCCACTAGTCATGGCTACCAGGGGTCCTAACTAGAGACTGACCATTTGTTCTGCCCCAAACCAAGGGCTGCAGACTCTTTATTTACTCTACTCTACCTGATGGGTCAGAGTCCCCAACTCCTATTGTTTGTCCCAGCCAGGAGGCTCAGGAAGCATAAATTTGGGTGTTTGCTCAGCCCCACTAGGGGCCTCGAGTCTCTCCCCCCCCCCCCATCAAAATTACCTGTGCAATCTCATGTACAGGCATTTTGCATGTACAATGAAGGTAACTGCTCTCCAGTCCTGTCAGCAAGAGTCTCTTTTCATGCCAAAGTAAGACAGCCTTTTACCACTGGTCTGCTGCCACACACTCTAATGCTATTCTGATTTTTCCTTTCCACAAAGCATCACCTTTCAAAAGATTCAGTATCAGAGAGGTAGCTGTGTTAGTCTGGATCTGCAAAAGCGACAAATAGTCCTGATGTATTAGAGCATAAGCTTTCATGGGTGAATACCCACTTCGTCGGATGCAAAACTGAATCTTTCATAAGATGTTTCACTGAAACCAACTGACTGTGCAGCTCCGTGATGGCCAAAGGATTCCTCTTCAGCAGGAGAATAAAAGAAAAGCAAGAGACCCGATTCAGCAGTCCATTGTCATTCAATCAAGAACTTAAGCATGCACTTAAATACTTTGCTGAATTGGAGTTTAGGAGTCCTGCCTTTAAAATGTAGGCTAAAACTAGGATTGCTTAAACGGGTTGAAATACAATTGTTAAAGCATTTGGCTAACAAAGCTGCCCTTGAAACATGTGGTCTCTCTTCTTAAGATTGGGTCCTCACATAAGAATTTGATGCATGGTTTGGACCACCCTGTGCTCATAGGCACATTAATCAGGGCTGAAGGTGCTCAGTGCCTCACAAAAAGATGTCCACCACCTTGCACAACTGGTCCCTACAAAGGGACACAGAATCCAGGGCCGGAGACAGAAAATTTGGGGGCCCCTACTCTGAGCGTTTGCCCCCCCCCCACACCAAGGGCTGGCCCAGCTCTTGCAGGTGGGCAGGGGAAGTGCTGCAGCCGGGGGTGCCTCAGGAGCGGCGCGCCCAGCCAGTCCTCTGAAGCCGCCGGCATCCTGTGGTGCCGGGGGGCCTCCCCCCAGCCCCCCTCCCCCCCGCCAAGGGCTGGCCTGGCTCTTGATGCGGGTGGGCGGGGGAAGCGCTGCAGCCGGGGGTGCCTCGGGGCGGCTCCTGGGGTGCGGGACGAGCAGCGGCTGAAGGGCTCGGGAGGCAGCCGGCCGCGGTGCCGGACACAGCCGGGGAAATGCGGTGCGGTGCCCAGGGGGGACGACTACGAGTAGAGCTGTGTACCGGTCCCTGGACTTCAGGGGGGCCCCCTGAAGTCCGGGGCCCGGTACAGCTCTACCCGTTGTACCCCCCTGTCGCCGGCCCTGACAGAATCATTTTAATTCAGTAGCAGAAAATTACATGTTTGTAGTAAGTGATGGGTATGTCGATCAGAATAAAAGACCAATTACAGATAGCTTCCCTCCAGCCCCTCACTTTTTAAAAAAATAAAGCGTTTCTTTATTGTCAGTACAGTAATAGAGAGACAAAGTGTTATGGTGTACATGGATACCAAGGAAAGGGAAGAAACAACAACTCCCAAACACTTCAGCAGCATTCAAACCATGCCAGCATTAATGAGGACATATTTCAGTCACGAAAAACCTTACCACAGAATCATTTTTAAAAGCTACAAAGACGAAACAATTTTGAGAGAAAATTGTTACAATTACTTTCTTATCACTGAGTAAAATATAATAAATTCAGACTTTAAGATGAAAGATCCTGACCAATTATGGTTCTTTAAATAGTCTACGGCACTTTTCTTCTCACTTCTCCACACCCCCTTTTTTGGAGGGTTGGGGAAGAGTAGAGAAGCAGACCCTGAAGTTATAGCCAAATTCCATTTAATTACATTCTTATTTATCAGTCTTCCAAGATTTCCTGCGCGTTTTCATTTAGATAGGATAGAGCTAAATTGTTGTATAATATTGAAGTGTTCTTGCAGACAATTACCACCTTTCATCTCAGAAGATAACTGCATTTCAGTAGTGAATGATGCAATTTCTGACTTTAACTTGTTAAATTCTTAACACACTTAGGGATTTTCCGGGATAAAATTTGATATAAATGTGAGATATTACTACAAAATTAAATAAGTAAATTCCTGCACTCAGTTACAGTGTTTTAGCACATGACATATGGCTACTTGAGAAAAAAATCATGCCAGGAAGTTATTGAACACAATAATTTAATCATAAAAATATAAGTTTTACCAGATTCTTATGGAAATCTATACAGCACCCATCTACATAAATTTTGATGTGTTATTCTCACCATGTTTCAAGACAATGAGAGATTGTTTACCTTTTTACTAGATTCACATTCTAAGGGTGAAAAAGGTGGAAAAAGTCTCATGTCCATTGTTCCACTTTCTGTCAGGGAGATTTGAAGTAAACTAGGCCTCACAATAAGTTTTCTAAACTAGATAAACAGGCCTAAGATATCTGACAGTTGTTTCACGCTCTTCATCATCATCTGAAACAATCAGTACGCATTAGAGAGTACTTTTCCCTTTACAAAGGTGATAATTAGATAACAAGCTGAGATTAAAGTAATTACAGTTAGACAGCTGGCAAGGCAGCACAGTCATGTTGAAATATTGTTGATACTTCAGCATCTGGTTCTAATAACAGCACAGGCTAAAAGATTTTACATTAATTACAACACATAATTTAATATAAACATATTTAATTACAATTGATGAGCGATAAACTGTTCAAGAATTACTTAACCCCTTCCACACGTCAACATGATTGGAACTTCATGTAGTTCTTTCCACTTTAGGAAAAAGCTGAAGTCAACATGAAAGGTTAAGAATTTCTCGCCCCTTTTAACAAGTGACTACTTGACAAACTGCATTATTGATATGTATCTGAAGCCAATTTCTAAACACATTTAAAATGATGGCAAACTATAGAATTTATAGTCTAGAATTAGGCCTAGTCACACAAGGTGCTGTAAAAAAAAAAATTGCTCTGGCTTGATTAATGTTCTTTTTATGCCCTTGTCTGACATCTCCTAGAATCAGTGAAGTCCTGTTCCTAGTCATTCTTCTTTTGTCAGATACAAACACATTTTCATACTTGTATCTGGTGAAGCCTTTGTTTATTTTTGAAGTCAATTAGGTATAATTTTAATCAGTCCTCGGATTTCTGGGAATTTCTCAGGTGACAAAAAGACGAGTACATTAAGTCTAGCCCTCAGCACCATTATAATCAGCAAAACAAGTTTGAGAAATTTGTACTGAATGTAGCATGGAAAATCCAGTTACTGTATAAATAAACACAATCGGTATTAACTGACTTACTTAACCATTTGCCCCCCACAATATTTGCAGCAAACAAACCAGCATATTCTACTGCATCTAAGAAGACCACATTTCCTAATAATTTAATTTTGTCCTCTATAAAGAGACAAGAAAGAAATCAGTCAGCTCAATTTTCAGCTTCAGCAGGAGAGAAATAAAACAACTGGTCTTGAAGCAAAGGCATGAAGAGCACAATTTTCTCAAGGCTGTCCTGACATCATAATGTCAGGTATACTTCAACTTTTAAACAAAGTGTTCCTTATGTACATACACTACCTGGTACTTACTCTTTCAGTGTCTAAAACACACAACAAACATGGCACCTAGATGAAATTAAAAATCAGCCTGTTTCGTTATTCACTTCACAGATGCAGAGTCAGCCTAAACTTTTTTGGCAAGCCTGCAAAACATTTTGTTGGATGTCCCCATTAAAATAAATAAATAAACAACCAATCAGCTCACCCTGCGGAGGTGCTCAGGATAACAATCTCCTTGGAACTGCAAGCCTAACTGAGAAGGCTGAAGTATGATCAATTCAAAGTACATTATAAAGAGCTTAATTTTCTGCAGTCATTTCCTTACATTTTTTTAACCTCTCATTTTGCATTTCTGGACTGAATAAAATCAGTCATATTTCACAGACACAGCCAAATCAACTACAAGAAGTACTATTAGTTTTGAATTCCTGTATTTAAAGGCACTCTGTCAACTGTGTTTTTTTTTTGATGCTTCATACTTTGTTTACTCTTTGGTGCACCTCATATCCCTTTACTAATTTGAAAACAAGATTCCTTACCCTAGCAGATCGTGTCCTTGCAAACTTTCTATTTGTCATGTTTCTAGAGATGCAAGCGTCAGAACAGCTGTTTTTTGGTTTCTCTCCCTCTCTGGGCATCAGCAATAGCATCCACAAAAATGTTTACAGGTAGCTAACTGTTAGGGCTGATACCTTTAAAACTCTTTTCTGGAACAAAATAATCACATCACAGCACTGTGACATTTGAATTATAATAGCTTGTCACTGCATCATCATATTGTGATGGAATGCTAATATCACCTTATTGTAAAGTTCAGCATTGGCTGTGAAGATAAGAGACTTGTAATAACTTGCAATGCTCCAGCTTATAGGAAGTGGGACCAGGCCAGTTCATCAAAAAAGAAAGTGTCCATGAAAATCAGGTTAAGTATCAACTCTTCTTCAGTAGAGAGAAGTTAAGCCAATCTCTCATATTGGTTTATGTGATTGGTTTATTTTTCCATTGTGGTTTACTCAACTAGAATGGTGGATTTAGAAATCACCCACAAAAACTCCCAAACAGCACAGATATGTGGAAACCAGAAATGATCATAAACAGACTGCAACAATTTTAAAGAACATCAAATTTCTGGCTTAAATAAATTGACAATGCCCCTTCAGTTCCATCTATTTTGAGCAGAAATGTTTTTATTTATGCTCCTTTATTGTCAGATTCCCAGTGATTTCATCTCATTATATAAATTTATATGCCCTATTACACCTAAAAGTTTGAAATTATTCAAATTTCCCATTTGAACTACAGCTCAGCCAACCATTGACAGATATTCCTGTGTTATAGTAAAATGAAGGCCAGATTCTACCCATGATTCAGTGTGGCCTAAAAAGTCTTTCCCCCCACTACCACCCAATGCCTCAGCGAACTCTTGCAGAAGTGAGAAAGGTAAGCTCAATGTAGAGTGGGATGGTTTACCTCTCCACACTATACAATGCCCCTTGTTGCCCTAAGCATAACCAGGATAATTCTGGTAACGAGTGCAAGGTTTGTACTGCTCCACTTTTCCAGTGAAACTACAGAAGATAAGTGAAGCATATAGTGCAGAATGTACAACAGCTGCCCTTAAAACTTTTAAGTTCCTAAAGTCACTAATGTTACCTTACTCTCCCTTGGATGTTCTCTATACTAAATAGTTTCGGCAATCCTGTAGTTGTCTAAATAAAAAGGCAAAATTAGAAAAATTGTAAGTATACCAAAAGAGGTGCATTCATCATCCACCAAACCTGTCCTCTTGAATTCTGGCTACCTGGTCTACAAAAACACTTAGGTCCACTCTAGGCCCAGAAATAACCTCAGTTTCTGCCTCACAGCTTAAATTTTCCCATCTGTTCCCTGAGGCTGCAAGGAAAGAGAAGACGCTAAGAATAAAGTTCAGGCAAGTGTAAACTTAACACAATGGCCTCAATTTTCTTATTGGGGGTCTCTGGTTATTCTCTAGCCTAGAAAAAGCACTTTAGCCACAATATAGATATGTACTCGTACAAATATTAGTTCATTATAATTTAACCTTCTATATTTTAAACTTTCACAAATTATGAATAAGGTTTAATTCATATGAATAATGAATAAGGTTTAATAAGTATAATTACTGTATAAGGTTTCATAAATACAAAAAAAAAATATTAAAAATCCACTTACTCCTCAAAAGAGCAAAATCATTCACATCTTTTCATATTGGTTCCTGGCCTTTGTACCAGCATCAGGGCTGCTGATTAGTCTCTGAGGGTTGAGGCATCTGAACTGTCTGTTAGCTGTGCTCTTCAGAGTCCCCACTGACCTTCAGTATACTTGGCTTTGTGAACAAAGATATATACAAAGAAATTGGGCATGTTCTTCTGCCTTTCATGGTAGGTGATCACATTCCAATAAAATGATTCACAAACAAACCGGCTATTGAATGTTAAGTCTGCTAAATGAGCAAATCTTTATTTCTTGTAGCCTTTCTTGCATAATTTACATTATCTTTGTTTTATGATTTTGTTATACTGCATTTCACAATTACTAATATAATTTTATTTAATAAAGTTAGAATAATCCTGAACCATTCAAGGAAACTTTTCACTTATTTTTCAAAAAAAATTTTTTTCAGTAGGTTGAACTTTTCCCTATGCCAGAGTCACTCCATGAAGCCCACAGTAATTGCTGTCCAGTCCTTTGTACAGAATTGTATTACCACATATATGTTTAGTTATTTTTTTGCTATACAGTAGTCAGAACAGTCGATTTAATGTATGACAATCAGAATTGCTTAATTTACCCATCTGACTTTGTTGGCAGTTTCATTTTTTGAAAGCAGGAACTAACATCTAAATTATTCCTTTTGGTCAATTATGTCCCTTTCCTGAGGTGTGGATCCCCAGTGGCAGTACTACAGTATGAAGTTTTCAGACACATAAACCATGCACAGAAAGCAAGATTAGCATTTGCCTAATTTTCACAAGAGCTTCATGCAGCTCACCCTCGATATGGCAGTTACATAAAACAAAATGAGCTACATACAGTTGGATCCCAATCCTGCAAAATCTTAATCACAGAACAAACTGACTTCAGAGGGATTACTTGTGGGCTTAAGATTAGGCACATGTATAAATGTATATATAAAAGGGTTTGACAGTGCATCATGAGAAGACAAATGCTAGTGCTTGCCAACATCCACAAGAAAGGACATGTGCCAGTGCCTTAGCAATACAAAAAAAAGCCCTGTTCATCATCTAAGATATGTTGCTACTAGTATATACAAACTACTGTGGGTTACAAAGAACTATATCATTCATCTTACATATAATATTTAAAGTTTATTTTCAAATACCAATTCCAACACAATTTTAATGCAAAAAAGACATTTAAGTGAGTTATGTGTGAAACTAAATTTACTTTAAAAACTGCTCAAGCATTTAAATACTTGTGTCTTTGCTATTTCAGTTTGAATGTTTGCTTCATTCTGGATCACTGGGCACATAGGAGTAGAGTGAGAGTGCATAAATACATTTACCTACTTAGCCCGAAAACTACTTCAAAATCACCCAGATGAGTAAATATATAAAGGAAGTCTGGGGGCAGTCCCTGAGGGGCAGCGTACATACCTGATCAGAAAAGGGTTAACTATAGTTCGAAATAGCTGTAGTAAACAGCATTGTTCACATGATCGTTGTTCTGCCATCTTGTCTGTATTGGTAAAAAGTAAGCATACATAGCACGTTGTCTGTAATGGTCCTCAGTGCTTGATTTTGCTGAAGAGGTAGCCACATAACAGATATTACCACGCACCAGAAATCTTTGTGAACTTTTCATTGTTTTGAATCACACCATAAAAATTCTATTTAAAAAATAAAACAAAAAAAGAAGAAGAAAAAAAAGAGAGAAAATTGTTACCTTGAGATTATATTTATAAAACCAAACACCACATTTCGGAACCAAAAGGGCCTCTGCTTGATGGACAGATATATTGGAATTTAATTTCTTAGCTGATTTTTAGTTTTCTGAGGCCAGAAAAAACTGTGCTTGCAATAGCAAGGGGAAAGCCAAAGAGTTCACAACTTTAGCTTGGTTATATAAACCAATCAGAGCCTCTCATCTAGAAAGTGGGTGAAAATCCCTAGTTAAAAAAACAACAAATGGGGTGACACCTTCCCCCCCCCCCCAAATACACTACCACATTATTTATTTATATAAATTAAAGGGGTGCCTATAGGTCTCGGTTTTAATAAGGACAGTACAGTACCAATTATGCTTCAATGTAAGGTATATAAAAAACTTTAGGAACAGAGCTAGATATTAATTAAAAAACAACACTACTTTCCTGTCATGATTCAGCCTGTACTGCTGTCAGAACATTCAGAAAATGAGCACACTAATTGCCAGAAGCTCTCAACTTTATGTCTCCTGCACCTATATTGCCCACAAGGAAAACAATTTCCTCTAATCCCATGTACTCATTTATACACTGTTTTCATTATAGTGTTATTCAGTCCCTCTCTCGTTCCAACAGAGGTAGGACGATGTTAATTTTATCATCTTTTGTTTTCTGAATCCCACATAGGACATGACCTTTCTATACAATTGTAGAAGTATATAGACAGACCACAAAAAGGGTCCATGGCTCATTCAGCCTTAAAGTACATCTTATTTAAAATAAAAATCTCAGTTTCTACAAATGTACTTGATGTTCATAACCCTACTCCTTTATACAGTCTGCTCATTTCCCTCTTCTGCTTTCTCCCCGGTCTTCTTCACCTACTACTAGCTTTTTGGGCCTTCTTCCATTCTGCCCTTTAATTTTGGAATATACATCCAAACAATGTAAGTCTTCCACCCACTTCTCCTCTTCTTCCTTAAAAATTCCCCTAAACCCCATCCGTTCCACAAAGCATTCCACTAACCATTCAGTGATTGCTCTGTACCATCACTCATGCTTTTTTAGATTTGATGAGCTTCAAGGTTCCTTTCTTTGTTTCACAAAAGTACCATGCATGCTTCCAGACCAACACATGAACATTGGTTGTGATGAAAGTTGCAAGACAAATCAAATGGATCATGGACGGATGTCAGAATCAAACTCAGACTGATTTGGGGCCTATTTCAGGTTTGAGTTGACTATTTCACATCCATTTAATTCAAGCCAACCCAGAGGAAGTTACAAGTTTATTAGAGATGAGCCAAAACCAAAACTGTAGATCTAACTAACCATGAACTTTGAAAAGGTTCAAATCCAGATGGTACTAGGAGTTTCAGCTCCATCGCAGCAGTATATGTGATTTCCTCATAAGGCTGTTTATAACACAAAATGCTCCAAAACACAACCTTGTCCTGATACGAAGACAGAATTTTATTTTATTTTAATTTAATTTTATTTCTTTGCACTTAAAATAGACCTAATAAGAGTCTTAGGCACCGGGTGGGATTTAAAACAAGGACATATTTAAAAGTTAGCATCTCCTCAGAACCATTTCAAAGCAATTTGCATCCATCATTTGTTCTTACTGGTTACATACATGCTAATGTCCACCCATATAAATATATTCACAGTATTAAAAAAAGAATACCTGCATGAGTCTGAAAAGTGTAGGCAGTTTTGACAGTCACATGATCAAAAGTTAGGGAACTATTTAATAAGAAGTAGCTAAAAATGGTCTTGGTAGGAGCTGTTGCAATGTGGCGCTCTGGGCTAACACAGTTTGATCTCTGATGGACATATTTTTCCTCCATTAGATCCCTTCTGTATGGTTTTCTCAAGAATAGAAATAGCACACAACAACAGAAATCTCTGGATTTGCTCTTTTACCTCTGCTGGGAAAGTTAGAGCTTATGGTCAATTTTTAAAATTGGAGACAATGTTAGCAAGAAAACAGAATTTTCATGAAGTTATGAAAACATGCTTATTTTGGTAAATTTATACATAAGCTAAAATATAATAATACATTTTAAGTGTGTTTTCCTTTTACGTAATTTAATGAAAACGTGTTCATCTTTTTGAAAGGTGATAATTAGTCATTTTTCTGTCATAAACAGACAAGGAGGATGTGCACTATTTAACTGAGCTGTGTAATCACAGTGCAACAACTCAAAGAACAAAACCAGTGTATTGAAGTTTCCCACCTGTATTGTTCTTTATGTCAATTAAAATATAGCCTGCAAAGTACCTAAACTTTTAATTCAGCATCATCTAAGTCAGCAGTTCTCAATCAGGGGTAAACATACCTCTGGGGGTACACAGAGATCTTCCAGGGGGTACATCAACTCATCTAGATATTTATCTAGTTTTGAACAGGATACATGAAAAGCACTAGCAAAGTAAGTACAAACTCAAATTTTCATACACACGACTTCTTTATACTGGTCTATGCACGATACACTGAAATGTAAGTACAATATTTATATTTGAATCAATTTATGTTATAATTATATGGTAAAAAAGAAAAAGGAAGCAATTTTTCAGTAATAAGCTGCTGTGACACTTTTGTATTTTTATATCTGACTTTGTAAGTAACTAGTTTTTAAGTGAGATGAAACTTGGGGTGAATGAGACAAATCAGACTCCTGAAAGGGGTATAGTAGTCTGGAAAGAACCACTTCTCTAAGTAAATATGGCTTAAACTCAGTAAGTTAACTTTAAACTTATGAGTAGTTTAACTGAAGCCACGCACTTGAACTTACAAACACATGCTTAAGTACACTGCTGAATGGGGCCTAACGGTTAGATCTGCCCTGTGCTGTGCTGGTGCCTGAGAGTTGTAGTAAAGGAAGAGAGCACAGGGATCAGAAGTTCTCCAAGAGCGCACTATGAGGAACCCTGATTACCATATCTTCCCACCAGTCGCATTCCCATGGAGTGCTGCTTAGGGAGAATATTGAGTCCAGTACTTCAAATGGCTGCAACACACACTAAGCAGAGTGCACACTGCTCCCTTTCAAAGTACAGTAGAACTTCAAAGATATGAATACCAGAGTTACGGACAGATCGGTCAACCAGACACCATGTGAAACCGAAAGTAACCAATTAGGCGGCAGCAGAATTATTCTTTTTAAAGCAAGTACTGTGCTGTGCCTGTGTGGCATCTTAAAAGTAGGCACAACTGGTCTGCTTGTCCCCACCCCACTCCCACCTCTACCCCCACTCCCGCTTGCAGGGCAGCCACTTACAGCAAGACACTGGGGCTGCCAGCCCAAGGTAGCTGGTTCTGAGCCAGCAGAGCAGTAGCAGCGCTGGAGTCTGTGCAGCTTTCATCACATCCCACCCGTACCTGGGAGGGATCATACTGTTTTTACCCCGCACCTCCTCCCCAGCCCAGGAGAGGGACAAGCTTACAAACTCATGCTGGAGCTGGATTAGGTTGCTCAGCTGCTGCTGAATCTTGGCCTGGAGTCTCAGCTGCCGGATCTGCAGGCCAAACTGTGCTTTCTTCAGAGTTATGAACTTTTGAGAGTTGCAAACAACCACCATTCCCGAAGTGTTCAGAACTCTGAGGTTCTACTGTAGCAGCAAAGACATTCCCAAAAGCCTGATCAACTGGAGTTTTAGAGTCTAGCAGCATCCATGTCTTGCACATAGCATCAGCCAAAATTACTAATTCAAATGAAATATTTTATAATACATTTTTAATTAAAAAACTTGAAGATCTGTGGCTGTATGATTCTCCTGGTTCATAGTTCTTAAAATAATTAAATATTAGTTCAAAATATATCATTTTAAATATAATGAACTGTTTAAATAACATGAATTCAGGGACTACCCTTTCCCTCAACTCTTCAAGTTGGTTAATAAAATTTGTAAATTCAAAATGAGTAGGAATTTTATACAGCATTTCTCCACATTGAAGAAAGTGTTTTGTAGGGTAAATGAATATGAATGCTATATAATCTTCATAATGGAAAAAAAAGCATGTGAAGAATGCTATCTGTAATAATTTGATGAATATCGTGTGTAACTGTTCATAAGTACTGTAGTCTGGCTGGCTCTATGGAACCTAAAGGGTTAATTCCAGGGTGGTGCTCTACCCAGGTTTCCAGGAACCTATCAATAATTCTAATTCAACAGCCTGGTTCTCAAGTGCTCAGTATAGTGAATCCACTTTTAGAAGATTATCTCCAATTCTTTCTGGAGAAATGCATAAACTAGTTTGGTTAAGTTCAGGAGCGTTGCTCAAAATCTCAGGAGATCTTTGGGTAGGAACTTTTGGACAAAGGAACTTTGAAATGGATAAAAGGACAGCCTGCTGAAGGACACACACACTGTCTCGGGGTCAGACTGATAGAGAAAGGCAGCAATTGCTGAGGTTCAGCCTGCCTCACCCAGCATGTTATACAATATCATAGGAGATATATTTACAGTGAAACGACAACAAGTTTATCATCAGAGGGTCAAGATTCAAGAGACAGTGAGAAAGGATAATGGAAACAACAGGGTTACATATAAAACAAAATCATAACACACCTTCTAGAGATTAAACATAACTTCTTCTGTCTAAAGAAATTTATCCCATTCCAAATGTCCTTTGAAACTTCTCAACCAAGGCAGGTTGTGAACCCATTTTCATAAATATAATCATACTGTCCAATTACTTTCTAAATACAGGATAAAGGGGGTGTCTTCCTTGCTTTCTCCTTATACCCCCAAAGTTCATTGTTTGTACTCACAGTCAGGATAACCCTGTACCTTCTTCAGTGTGCTGCATCCATGTTGACTTCAAAACTCCTTCCACTGATGCTGTATGAAAATAAGGCTTCCATTGTATTGGCTTATAATGCTTAATTTACATGCCGACAGAGAGATAGGCGAATAAGCATCTATTGTTTGGCAGAAAACCAAATGAAATTTAATGTGGATAAATGTAAAGTAATGCACATTGGAAAAAATAACCCCAACTATACATACAATATGATGGGGGCTAATTTAGCTACAACCAATCAGGAAAAAGACCTGGGAGTCATTGTGGATAGTTCTCTGAAGGCATCCACGCAGTGTGCAGTGGCAGTCAAAAAAGCAAACAGGATGTTAGGAATCATTAAAAAAGGGATAGAGCAGGGGTCTCAAACATGCGGCCCGGGGGCCACATGCGGCCCGCAAAGTCCTTCCCTGCGGCCCGCCAAGCTTCCTGGCGCCCCCCCTCCCCCCCCATAGCAGTTTGCAGGACGGAGGGGCCAGAAGTGGAGGCTTCTCTGCTGCCTGGCTGGGCCGCGCGTGTTTCTAGCTCTGGACTTCCTATATTGCTCTTGCTTTGTTTGCCAAACAGCTGTTGGTGGTGCCTAGCGCTTTCCAGGAGGGAATGGGGAGCTGTGTGCTCAGAGGAGGAGGTGGGGCAGGGGTGGGACCTCTTGGAAGGGGTGGAGTGGGGGCGGAGCCAGGGCAGCGAGGGCAGGGTGTGTGTCAGTGGTGTGGCCCTCGGGCCAGTGCACTAGTCCTCATGGAAGGGGTGGAGTGGGGGCAGAGCCGGGGCAGCGAGGGTATGTGTGTGTGTCAGTGGTGCGGCCCTCGGGCCAGTGCACTAGTCCTCATGCGGCCCTCATGGTCATTTGAGTTTGAGACCCCTGGGATAGAGAATAAGTCGGAGAATATCTTATTGCCCTTATACAAATCCATGGTGCGCCCACATCTTGAATACTGCGTACAAATGTGGTCTCCTCATCTCAAAAAGGATATACTGGCACTAGAAAAGGTTCAGAGAAGGGCAACTAAAATGATTAGGGGTTTGGAACGGGTCCCATATGAAGAGAGATTAAGGAGGCTAGGACTTTTTAGCTTGGAAAAGAGGAGACTAAGGGGGGATATGATAGAGGTATATAAAATTATGAGTGGAGTGGAGGAAGTGAATAAGGAAAAGTTATTTACTTGTTCCCAAAATAGAAGAACTAGGGGCCATTCAATGAAATTGGCGTGCAGCAGGTTTAAAACAAATAAAAGGAAGTTCTTCTTCACACAGCGCACAGTCAACCTGTGGAACTCCTTACCTGAGGAGGCTGTGAAGGCTAGGACTATAACAGGGTTTAAAAGAGAGCTGGATAAATTCATGGAGGCTAAGTCCATAAATGGCTATTAGCCGGGATGGGTAATGAATGGTGTCCCTAGCCTCTGTCTGTCAGAGGGGGGTGATGGATGGCAGGAGAGAGATCGCTCGATCATACCTGTTAGGTTCACTCACTCCGGGGCACCTGGCATTGGCCACTGTCGGTAGACAGGATGCTGGGCTAGATGGACCTTTGGTCTGACCCAGTATGGCCGTTCTTATGTTCTTATGTTCTTATGTTAACCTGTCAACTCTACCTTTATACAGATTTTAGGAAATACATTTCACAATAATATTAATGGCCAGCATAAACCTGACTCTCATTTAAGACTTCACAGGATATGCTCTGGTGAAGCATACGAAGATCAGATACTCTTGTAACCCTGGCCCCTTGCCCGTTGGCATTGATGACTTCTTAGGATCACATCCACACCATCTTATAAATATATAAATTAAATGTCAGATATGGGACAAAAAAAGTGGAGAAATGTAGTAGATTAATGCATTAGCTTTTTACCTATCACCCAATCTTTCTATTCCAAGTTTCAAAATCAGAAAAATAACATGTAAAGAGAATGACTTTTCTAGACCCCAGTGGACATATAAGATTGTGTTTTTAGACATTTCTTTTGCACATGTCACTGTGATATCTAGATACCACAAATTGACAGATTTTGCTCAGAAGAGTTCTAGAAGGATAATGAATAGTGTTACAGATTTGCATTGAGGAACATTGAGAGCCTCTGTGGGAAAGACCTGCTCAATCAATAACCACATCTGGGCATTCCCTTTCATGAATACTAAATATGCATGAAAAATGTCAAAGAATAAAATAGGTAAAAGAAAACTTGAGAGAATTTAGAAATAGCCACTGCTTGGTTAGGGTTTGTTAATAGGCAGCTAGCAAACCACAGGCAGAATTCTCTTGTATCCACACAGATTATCTCAGGTTTGTTGCTACTTCACTTAGACCTGTGTAACCCCCATTTAAAATAATGGAATTGCACAGATACTATTAAGAACAAAATTTATGTATTTGATATTTTGCTCTCTAGACACTCAAAGTCCTTAGCAATACTGACAGAAACTCTGCACATGTAAGAAGAACAGAACACTGGAGTTAAGATTCACCATGTAGAACTGATAGAATTTTGTAATTACCCTATTTCTACATACAGTATTAATCCAAAAATGACACTCCTAGAAAAAAATAATTTTATTATGTACTGCTTAACTACTATAGTCTCATTTCTCCTAAAATATGCAAGACCCATTCTGAGGACACAGAACAACATGCAGCAAGCAGGTCAAGTATCTTCACTAACTTTTTTTCCCTTCAGTTTTACTAGTTTGTACTAATTTGTAGAGGTTTAATGTTATATTTTTTCCTATCATAAAACATAGCCTGAGATCCCTATCTAATTTTCAAATCCTCTCTTAATTTAAGAGGAAAAACAGCACATTTGTTTAAAGGCAAAAATAAAACATTTGCATTTCACTTCAAGAACATCCAATCTCCTCTTAAATTGAGATGCCAGAGCAACTAGATTGCTGTTTAAATCAGATAGCAAAATTAGTCCAGGTATAAGACAGTGGAGAGAATGTGGTAAATAGCTTATGAATTCAACTGCGGACTAAGGATCCCTTGTGGCTTCTCAGTTCCGACCAATTAGATAGATAAATGGTAGTTCACCTACTACACATCGGTAAACAAACATTTTTCAGCAAAAGCCTCTCCTATGCATTAAGCTGGGCCAGTTTAAAATACTATCAAGAGCTGTGGTGCAGTGATGTGTCTTAGTGTTAGAGTTCAGAATAATCCTTGGCAGGGCACTAATGAAAAAACAACTAATTCTGACAATTTACCATAGTAACTGAAGCATTCATATTATTAATGTCAGCATGATCTAAAACTGAAAGCACAGCCTTAGCAACGCACAGTAACCTACAATGGAAGCAAAACTATTTTCTTTTCCGAAGCCTAACAGTATCCATGTTTTACGTTAAACATTAAAATTTGTAAACCAAGGCTTATCTGAGCCAAAAACCAATGCAGAGGAAACAACTAACGCTACAGAGACATCAACTATCCTCCCAAAAAGTGACTCTTCTGTTTACTTTGTAAAGAATATGCTTTTGGAGGTAATTTTGGGCAAAATTCCCAAAGACTTCAATGGCAGTTTTGCCTAGTTAAAGTTTCAGTAAGGAAGGCAGAATATGGCCCTTTCCTGATAAACAATAGATCCCTCTTATAGCCTGTTACCTCTGTTGATTTGCTATTTCTTTTCACAGAACAGTTACATTTATATGGCTTGGGCTTTCCTGTTGCACCAATGATCCATTACAAGATGGCCAACCTTGACAAGATGTTATGAAATCTTCTCACCAATGGAATTCCCTGTTGTCATCTACTACATTAAAGGCCAAGTCTTACTCCCACTATAGTCAATGGGAGTTTTGCCAGGGCCTTAAGTGGCATTATGACTAGTCTTTCACAGCATACATTACTCACACATTGCAACTTTTTTAGAGAGCTCCCAAAACTGCAAATATGCAATAAACAAAGGGCCTAATTGCATATTTAATTACAAGAGTATTGAACCCACTACATCTCTCATAATCACTCTTAGACAATACAACAGGTCTAGTATCCTTATATACAGCAAACAATTCACTAAATCAATACTCATCTGCTATATAAAGACTGTGATTGGAATTCAGAAAATACACACTTTTTAAAAAATATGAAAGAAAATAGAAAATGTAAATAAAGTGAAATCCAAGAATAAAACTAGATTCTGAATGTAAAGGCAGTAAGCAATGATACTATATGTACAAATCTCTGACAATTTTTTTTTTTGAGAAAATAGATGCATACTAAGCTGTAATTTTTAATACTAAACACAATTCTGCTTCTAGACTTTCTTTCCCAAGGAACCAGGCTGAGATGTAGCAGTGTACACAAGTGGGGTGTAAAGTCAATGGGATTACATTTTCCTAATTATTTTCTGCTTGAGGTTTACATCACAAACACAAAATGAGATCAGCCGGGACTTGCCTCTCTAACAAATCACTCAGACTTAAACATTGCTCAGATAAACAAAAGGGGGAGGGGGCTCAGGCTGAGAAAAGACAGAGAAGTGCTTCTTCAATCACAGTTGCAAGGAACAAAAACCTGGAGGGGGAAAAAAGCTGTTGGACCGCCACCAAATCTCCCCCACTAGAGACAAGAGCCCATCTGCTGAGCTCTGCAACTTAGCTTTAACTACCATTCAACTCGCGTCTCTGCAGAGATCAATCTGCGGAGCTGGCAGATGGACCCCTGCTTCCCTGAGTCACTGTGTTATTTGTTTAATAAATTTAATTAATATCCATACTGCATTGGATTGCTCCCAGAAAAGGAGCTGAAGCTCTCTCTTTCCCCAATAGCTACATGATGAGTGATTTCCCAGAAAAGACCAGATAACAGTGCCCTTGGGCTACTGAAAAATTAAAAGTGCCATGTGCTTACATTGCTTTGCATGGATTAATTTTTGCAGTGCACTAATGTGTTCTTGAAGGCTATTTTAACTTTATGAAAGTATAGGATTTTGAAAAAGTCAAAATTCATTTTGTTTTATATCAGTTACAAAATTAGCTGGAATAAAAAAAGCATAAAATCTAATTACACTTCCCACAATTTTATCTATTTGCAAAAAAAGAAATAAATTCATAATGAGGAAGTCCCTTCTGGCCAACATATATTCTTACAGTTTTTGCTAACAAGCTACATGCATTTGTAGTCATGTTGGACATGTTCTATTTTAATGCTTAAGGATGTGCTTATCTAACCAATGAAGATACATTCAGCCAATAAAAGTTAGAATAAAAGAACATTAAGGATGACACAAAACACCACGCGTAAGGAATTTCACAGTTAAAGCCCTACTGAAACACTAACACACCATGACAGTACAATAGTAAGGGAAAGCATGGAATGCCCATGGTAGGTTGAGAGTGAATTTTATTTACTTTTAGTATATCTAATATTTGCATTTTGATTTTCATCTTGAATATTAGTATTTCACATTAATTTTACTCCAAAAATTCACTTTAATTCTAGAAGGAAAAAAAAATATGAGCAAGAGGAATGCCCATTAGGTCACTCAGGAACTTAACATTAACATATTAAAAGATTGATTTGTATTAATATTAGTCAAATCTAATTAACTTGCTTAAAGTTGTGCTGAGTAGCTACATCAATGGTAATAACACTATACACTGAACCAATGGTGCTTGGTTTTCTTTCCCTACACTAGCCTTCTCCCCTAGGATTTCTCATTGTTGCTACAACTAGTTCAGCTTGTTGTGGAAACTCCAATACACAGAATACCAGCAGCTGCCAGTGTTCTTAGTCTAAAATCCGAACCCAATTAGAGTAAAAATCAGGAAACATGGCAGTAAAAATTACCAGCATCACAGAAGCCCTGTCTACCTTCACTGGTAACAAATGGTAATAAATCTTAGGGAATAAAGACTAGCACAGACCCAGCCTTAAGGCCACTGATAAACTGATTGCAAACTTTGTTCTAGTCTAAAGAATGATTATGTTCTAGCCTCCGGATTAAATTCACCCGTTGACAGAAAACCTGTACAAAGCCTTTCAAGTAGCAGAACCCATACTGGCCTTGCATATGAGCATGTGAAACAGCTGATCAGAGTAGTTTGAGTATGCCCTGCAGACCATAGAGATGGGCTTTGCATCAGCATACTCAGAAAGCACTGCGGGCAGAACCAACCAGTGGCTGCAATCCTACACAGAACCCGTGCCTTGGAAATTCATAGAAATGGAAATAGAGGCTGAAACAACAGCTCTAAGAAGCTTTAGAGCTGTCCTGCCCATGGCTTCATGATATGAAGAGCTCATTTATTTAGGCTTTATTATGGTGGGGAATTTGGCGATTAATTTAATGCAATGTGAATAAACTTTTAGAACACCAAAAAAAAAAGACACACACTAACAGATTTTACGGCGGTTTTGGGGCAGTTTTTTTTATTTCTAGTTAAATTATGTATTTTTCCATTTAAAATATCAAAGCAATTATTCCACATTGTGAACTTATTGTATGAAATGTTTCATTTTAAATAAAGGATTTTAAAAAATCATAACATCACAAGACAGCACCTTAAAATATAAACTTTTTTTTGTTTCTAACCATCTATGCAGAAGAAATTTTTATTGCACACACTTAAACTTCTGAAATACATAAAGTTAGAAAGACTGACACAGAATCCTGGCTGATTACTAAGGCCCAGATTCTCAAAGTTACTTGAGTGTTGTTAGCCTCTCTAATTGTGATTGTGTCACTGGAAACAAGGAGGAGAGGCAGGTCCTTTGGTCCAGCTTGATCTATGCAAGCCACCAGCAAACACTTGCCAGTTCATCAGTGCTACCCAGGTCACACCCGGGGTTGTGTTGGAGTGGAAGTGTATGAATAGGAATCCTAATGAGAAGTTGTGGTGTGCACAGAGATAATGGCAGGTTTTGTTCGGGGTGGGTAAAATACTCTGATGTTCAGTTTTTCTTGGCAACCTTACAGGGGAAACAGTTATTTGTGAAAATCAGCCAGACTTATAAATTCTCCATATTTTTTTCCAAATGATTTGCAAAGTGAATTGAGACTGCTGTCTCCAAAAGAGTCAGAAAAATCCTATTTCCTCAGTCTACGGATGATTTTATGAGAGAATTTATAATTTTCTTGTCAACATAAGGCTTTGATTTAACTTTAATTCAATTCAGTTCTGTTGTTTAAATGACATCTCAATTTGATGATAAATCTCAATCAAGTAATGAAATACCATCAGCTTTTAGCACTTATTATATAATTGTGTATAACAAATATAAAATCTGATACAATAAAGCTTACACAAAAAATGTCATTTCATTAATATAGTCTACTACTTTGAATCTGCAAGAGTCATATAATGGCAATTGTAAAGGTTGCATGTGTCACATAGCCTTCAACAAAATGGACAAAAGATCAGGGGGTGACGGTGGGGGTGGAGAAAGAGGTAAAGGGGAAATTTCAGGCTAGGAAGCACATAATTATGTGTCCCTCTCTTCCTCTTTTTAGTGAGGACAAATCACTTAAGCAAGACCAATCCAAACCACTCCAGTACTCTTTCCAACAGATACTGACAATTGCAGTGGAAAGATGGGAACCAGTAGTTCTGTTTTTCTAAAATACACATTTTCATTTTGAACCACGTTAACCGCTTAGAGCAAGTGGCAAAGGAGATATATTCCATATGTTTCAGGCAGTACCACTAAGCAAAGGTCAATAAAACATACAGAGTAGTTAATGAAAGATTTTACAACAAACGGAGTTCTGTCTGCCCTCAGGGTGGGGAGGAATCAGCTACGATGAAACATTAGTAAAATATTTGAGTTCAAGAGAGCAAAACATGCTTCAGGGTGACCTCTCGTCATAGCATTATTACAATTAGAAAATTAATGTCTTCACACAAGGAAAATAAATAAAGGGGATTCTTTCATGGATTAACACCACAACTATGCTAGAGCAACAAAGCATAAAAACTATCTTATGCTCCAAGGAACAATAAAAAGAGATGACAATGGATTGACAAACATCAGACAGCATTTCTAAAAAATATTTTCAATATTAAATTGAGTTACTGTAGATCAGCAGTCACTAAAAATAATTCAAATGTCCATGGTTGAAGTTCCATGGAAGATCCGCCTCTTAATACCATTATGCCTAAATGGACAATATAAGACTGAAAGGGTCTCTTGCCCCCGGAAGTATGGCTGACCAGGCACCCATTCTTCAGCATCAGTCTGGCACTTGGACCATATTTTCAGAAGGCAACAGCATGTTCATAATACTGCCTTATCAGCCTCAGAAGTCACAATTAGAAACTAAATGTAACAGTTTATAGCAGCACAGTGAAGGTCCTAGCAGATGAGCCAACCTTCTGAAAGGGTTGTGGATTCATTCTAGATTGGGGGTTACTAAAGCAGAGAAAATAATTGATTTTTTTTTTTTTGCAAAGGGGTCCCACATTCTGTGGTCCTCACCCAGAGGACATAGGGGCTGACAGTTCTGGATTTCTTGATCTAGTTAATGAAAATTTATTATTTCTAAAGGAAGTTTTGATTGATGTCTAGTCAGTGGGCACTGTACCACCGGAAGGTGGATCATAATTTTACAGAACTCACTACAACTAATCAGGATGAATTAATTTAATAATGCAAACTGACAGGTTGATGTTTCGCTGGTATTGATTTTTGTGGTAACTCAATGACTTGTTATAGGACTGTTTTCAAAAATATTCTCCGTACAGTAAATTACAATATTAACAAACATCTATAGTTCCACTATGTTGTCTGTAATAATCAACATAAATTAAACATCAATTTACAGTAAACGTTATTTACATACCAAGAACATCTAATATGTGATTGCCTTAGTCTTTGCATATATTTTATTTGAAAATGTATCTATGATTCTTTTCTCATTTTATCAGTTAATTTAAAGCAATTATGGAAGGTGTCACTTTGAAAGCACTACAGATTTCAGACCATTGTTTATGCACAGATTGGGTACAGTATTACATTGTCAGAAGAAGCAGGAGCTTCTACCTATGAATTTCTAAGTTGCCCATCAGTATAATATTTATCTTGTAAAACTGACCCATTAATGTGATGTGCCTCAACCTAAATACCCAATATAAAAATAGTTCAGTCTATGCTTATTCAGTCCTTTTTCTGTCTGTTGAGACATCCAATTATATCAATCCTCACTCTGTCTATCGGAGACTGACAATTACTTCCAATTAATACCAAGTATGGTGGTAGTTTACATGGTGTGAAATAAGTTGGTAAAAGGGCTACCAACTTATTTCATGTAGCCCTCCAAACAGCCAATAAATTACAAACTGGAATACATTTGTGACCTAAAGGTAACAGGCCCATCACTAGCCTCATTAGTCTCTCCCTTCCTTTCCAGTGGGGGTTTCCATTTATTTAAGGGACAGTCAGTTTTTCATTTTAAGATGCTGTAGAGGTTGGATCACTGCAAGTTTTACAGGGAAAATGTTTAGCCAGTCAATGACTTGTAGCTGGATCTGTCAACTTGCATACTGTTTAAACAAACTAAAAAAAAACATTGTCCTCACAGATAATATAAGTCCCGTGTTACTTCCAGATAATTCAACACCAAGATAAACTGAATACCCAAATCAAACATCTTTTAGACTGAGTAACTTTTCTAAGCTTTTCATGCTGAAAACTACAATATTTGCATCAACCACTGTCAAATCATTGGGATTTTATTCAAATCTAGGATGGATCAAAATGATCATACTGTATGCTGAAATCGGAGTATTCCGGTATAAAATATTTATTTTAAAGTATCTTTGGTGGGTGAATATTAGATCTTTCGAAAGTAAAATATTTTTAATAAACAAAACATCTTCTGAATGATGGATGACAACCATGGGACTGACCTTGGGGTACAAAAAATCTGTACAGACTCCAGATCAGAGATTCCTGTGCAAAACTAGTTTAAGGCTCATCCTTGCACTTCCCCGATACGCCTGCTGCTCTTTAAAAGTTCATTGCCCCTGAGCCAATATTTGAGCAGTCTGACCTACCAGTTCGCCCTTTGTTTTCTAGAATCACTAAATAAGATCTAAACAGTCATGGAAGAAACCACACATTGACCTCTAATTTCAACCTAGGAATGTACCTTCTGATCTCTAATGTAGATCTGAATCTCTTTGTTGAGTGAGAGGGCAGATCCAATCCTTTGCTAAGCAAGCTAGAGACTGTTTTCACTGTACCCCTGATTACTTCTGCCAGAGTAGTTTCTTGTCGCTACTTGAGAGATTTCCTCAATCTAATGTGTAGTCTGAACCAAGAAAATAGGATGAAGACCCATGTGAAGAATTAAAATAGGTGACGATCAGTCCTGGAAATTCTGTTCCAATTGAAAAAACACTTGAGGTAAAGTGGGCCTGAAGTTTTCTTTTGAGGACTTGGCTACCGTGATTTAAGCAGCAAGCTTTTGCTGCATTGTGTTGTGGTGCTATCCTCTCTGGAAGTAGGCTCTCCTACACCTCATCTATATCTATATTACATCCAAAAAGTTTGTTAAAAGAAAGTTATATGATTGTTTACTATTAAGAACAGGTCCACTTTCTTTCACTGCATTTGTAATTTTTTGCAAAAGGAGAAAGAGGTTTGTCTTCCTTAACTTCTTCAGAAAAGAACAAGAAAAAATGTCATTACTTTGCATCAAAGTTTTCCTAGCAGTCTTAGCTAACTTCTGTCTATACATCCTGGCGTGAGAGGAAACATCTCTCACTGTGTAACTCACAAGATGTTGTTTAACTTGTGTCTGAGTTTCTATTTGTCAGGGTTGGGAGCTGTGGGATCTGCACTGGCTGCCTACTGGTCTCCGTTTAAGCATTTAAGATGTTGATTGTGGGCATCTATAAATCCTTAAATGGCCTGGCACCTGCCTAACTGGGTTTGGTCTCTCCCTGTGGCAAAATGGAGGTAATGAAGCTGGACCACCGTCTGTATAAGAGTGGGAGGCTGCCAGCAGGAGTTCCCAGTGAGAACTCTGGAACTGTGAAGCTTGCTCACCACCCTGCTTTGTCTGAAATAGCCCAAATTTACTAATCCTTCTAGACATACTGCAAAAGCCATTTGCTTGAATGATTTTCGGTGAAGAATATTCCTTGGTATAATTTGGGAGGTGGGGGGTGTGAGAGCCTTTTTTTGAAGATTTTTATTTTTATTTTCTGCTGGACTGAGGTAAATCACTACCTCCTTTTGAATAATGAAGACTGCTGGCTCATGGAGTTAATTCATTTGTATTTATGTTCCTAGATGATTACTGTATTTATTGTCAAGGTGCTTGGCACTTTGTACAATCATTCTTTTATAATGTTAATCAATTTATAAAATAAATTAAGTGCCATTCTGTTTAGTTACCCTGCAAATTAATGAAATCACACAGGAGTACATATGTGATATAGGCTTAAACGATATCGAACCCAACTGTTGAGTGAAATGTGGTACCTACCAGCTAGTCAGAAGAGAGACCATTTAGTGGGCACATCACAGGAGATTTATCTACCCACTTCAGTGGCTCCATATGCCCATGCCTCAGTATTAAGCCACGTCTCAGAGACTCTCCGATGAACTCCGATGAATGATGGAGCATCCTCTTGCCTAGTCCCCCTCTGAGCGCTTGCCAGTTTATAAGCCTTGAATCTTCACACTCTGTTTCTATAGCATTTACACTGCAAACCTGGGAAACTTGTCTAAATAAGTATCAGAGAGGCAGCTGTGTTTGTTTTTGTGGATACAGACTATGAGGAGTCCGATGGCCCCTTAAAGATTAACAGATTTATTTGGGCATAAGATTTCATGGGTAAAAAACCCACTTCTTCATATTCATGGAGCATGAAGAAGTGCATCTGAAGAAGTGGGTTTTTTACTCACGAAAGTTTATGCCCAAAGAAATCTGTTAATCTTTAAGGTGCCACCAGGCTCCTCGTTTTTGTCTAAATAAGAATCCCAGTATCTCATGCCCCCAAACCGCCTCCACAGTGAAAATCAGGTTACTTCACCTGAAGTAGAGAGGAAGCTGTGTGCTGCCTTCCTAGGCTTTTTAGGAGTTTTGCTCTTAGCTTTCTTCCCCCAGTAGCAATCTTTACATAACTCAAGTCTGAGTAAAGAAACTGTCTATGGCATACACTTGCTCCGTGATG
This sequence comes from Sternotherus odoratus, assembly GCA_032164245.1. Lineage (NCBI taxonomy): Eukaryota > Metazoa > Chordata > Testudines > Kinosternidae > Sternotherus > Sternotherus odoratus. Next base: position 76,996,871 of record JAVMKO010000006.1, read on the forward strand.
TCAGTTATCACATGGTAAGCAGGTCAGAACCAGGTCAACAGTGCCTTGAAGGAACACACAGGTGCACAAGGATGATTGAGCCTATGATTCAAGTAAGACCGGTGTCTTCACTAACATAGTAGTGTAGTATGCTGTTTATGCTCCTAGAGATGTTATGTTTTAAATCAGATGTACAATTGCAGTTCTGAACATTTACTCAGATTAAGATTCTGATGACTTTTCTAAAGACTAAGGATATTAACCCCAATGACCTAACCCAATTCCAGTGTGTGTACTGTAGTTCATTTCTGCATAAGTAAATAGCCACTCAATTTTCAAATAGATAGGTTGTTCTTCACTTTCTGTCCTAAATAGACATGTAGTTTTCCAGTGCACTATTAAACTGCTTCTGCGCGTCACCACAGAGGTGGCTACATGTCAAGGGTGGATGAAGTGATCTTTTTATATCAATTAGCAATTACTGTAAAGTGCTTGGGGGTGAAATGCCAAAAAGGATGAGAACTTCAAGTGGAGAATAAGCAGCAGGAACACACAAACTCATAAATGGCATAGAGCCTATTTTTATGTAAATTGCCCTCATAATAAAGAACAGGCTAAAGATCAGATAAACACTGAAGATATGACATATATGCAGAGTTCTCGCTAAACAGGATTTTTCTTCCCATTTTCTATGAGACATCAGTGTGTCTTTAAGCCACTAGCACCCTCATCTGAGCACCAGCTAATTCAGCATTCATAATATTTAATCATGTAATACTCCTGGCTCTATGAACTTCTGAGCTAATTAATCCATCCTAGTGCTATGTGGGATTGAAAAATCTGCACAGCAAGACCAAAAAATTCCAACAATGTATAGTAAAGTCTCAAGAAACTTCTGGTCCTAATAAATTTACTGATGTTGGAAGGATTTCAAATACAGATCCATCAACCTAGGTATGGAAGCACTAAAATCTAGCAAACTGCTCACAATAGCTGAAACATACCTGAGAAGTCCATGTAATCATACATATTTACACTGTATATATTTTGCTGCAATTTGTGATATCAAGGTACTGCTCAGTAGGAATCTGGTTTTCTCACTTGTGTCCTGCTATTGGAAGACAGCTGAGCTTACAGATGCATGACAAAATATGGTACAGCAACTGCTCCACAGAACATATACAGAAAAACAATTGATTGCTAGTGAAATCTAATATACATTTATCATACTATTAACATTTTGGATTCTAATTTCATCAGATGGCAAGTAAGAGCTGATGTGTTTACATCTGAAGTTTACAAACATTGAAATAAAGGCTGATTCTCTAAAATGTGGTTGTGGAAAAAATATCCTTGGAAATTTTAGAAATGAGGTTACTTGAAATTAATTCAACTCTGGATGCCATTAGTAGTGATAAATCAATACAAAATTATGGATTCCATGAAATTAGTAATAAAATTCCAGTGTACCAATGCACCACCTCCTTTATTTTATTTTTCCTTACACATAACCTCTCAAATACCAACTAATGACGTATTACAATTAAAATATGTATGTTGCTTAGTAACAAATGTGAAAATTATGTAACAAAATACTTCATTACTTTATACTAAATACGTCAACGCTTTAAAAAGTCCTTAATTGTATTTAATACTTAGCTGACAGATACTTTCTGAGAAGTAAATGTTACAGCAATGAATACCAAACAGAGTAAGCCAAGCTCCATTTGTTTGTAAAATAAACTCATTACCTTTTAATCTAAGTGCAAAAATGACCCAATGCAATGTATTCCATTTAGCATGATTTTTAGACAGCACATTATACAATTTCTAGATCATTAACTTGTCTTCCTATGTTTCCACATGTCTTGCACTTCTGCTGGGTAAGCATTAATTCATTCGTGTTGGTAAAAATGCTACCTTTATGTGTTTGATATTTTACATGCTCAATTGTTTCAATGCACAGCTACTGTGGCTAGAAAAAGATCTGCATCTTTTATATAGCAAAAACTTGCTATTTCTTCTGGAGAGTCAATTAAAAGGATAAACTGCCCTTTGCTAGACTTCATTTTAAACAGAAGCTTAAATATTAGGATCCAGTCATTTTACAGAAGAATGGTGCAAAGAATGGGAAGTTCTGCATACATGAGAAATAAGCATGAGTGAAAATGCAGAAGCACAATGACAAACAGGAAGGGGAGGAGGGTGGTGTTATTGTGAGCCAGGAGATAGAGTCTATTCCCAGCTCTGCTACAGACTCCCTATGAGAGACCCTGGGAAAGTTACTTAGCCTCTCTATGCCTCAGTTTTTCTCTCTGTACCCAAGCTCACTGGAATGCTATGATGCTTAATTTATTAGTGTTTATAAAGTGATTTATGATCCCATGAGCAGAGGATGCCAAGTAAATGCAAATTACAGTATTATGTAATCAGAAAACTATCTGGAAACACCCAGAGTAGACCAAAAAGGATTATCATTGGACACCAGGTGAAACTGGTATATCCATAGTCTTTTCACAAAGGTATATGAGTCTTTTCTTACATTTAAATAATACCTTTCATCCTAATGAGATTCACAACTTACAACATATGCCCTTATATTATACTAGCGAAAATACCTGGCGTTGCTCGGGTCAGGCGGAGGTGGGGAGGGGGCAGAGAGCTGAGCGAGTACGGGGTCCATTGGAGGGGGCAGAGAGCAAACCTGACACCCCCACCTCACCCCCTCGACCAAACCCGACACCCCCACCTCACTTACCCCTCGACCAACCCCGACTCACATTTTCACCCCCCACCCAAACCCAACACCCCCACCTTACCCCCCCACCAAACCCAACACCCCCTGACCAACCCCAACACCCACACCTCACCCCTCACCCACCCAGACACCTTCCCACCCCCCCCAGACCAAACCCAACACCCCCGGCTCACCCCCCCGACCAAACCCAACTCCCGCACCTCACCCCCTGGACCAAACCCGACACCCCCACCTCGCTTACCCTCCGACCAAATCCAACTCAGGTCCGTCGGAGGTGGGGAGGGGACAGAGAGCTGAGGGATTCCAGGGTCCGTCAGAGGTGGGGAGGGGGCAGAGAGCTAAGGGATTCCGGGGTTCCGTTGGAGGGGGGAGGGGGCAGAGAGCTGAGCGAGTGCGGTGTCTGTTGGAGGGAGTATTATGACATCATAACTATGTCACAGAGAACAGCAGCTGCCCAGCTGATGTGATTGGCCTTTAAAGAATTTCACCCCTGGGGGGCGTCAGAGGTGAGATTTGAACATTTTTTGACACTTACGGTCATTAAGACCCCAAGACCTCTAACTGTACCAAATTTCAAGTCTCTAGCTCAAACGGTGTGAAAGGAGTAAGCTTACATACATACACGCATACACCATTTGACTTTCATATATATAGATATGATACAGCAACTGCTCCACAAAACATATGCAGAAAAATACTAGTGAAATCTAATATACATTTATCATACTATTAACATATATATATATTGTGATGGAGTCAGACCAGAAGGGTATAGGAGAGTGCTGGAAGGGAGGTATATCAGCCTCAGGATGAGCACCTTTTGGTTTCCCAGGAGGTGGGTGGGCCTAAGCCCACCTGTTGCTGAAGTCCCTCCCCCAGCCTGGCGGGAGGGACACTAGACCCGGGGCCAATTGATTACGGGGGACAACTAATGAAAAAAGGACAGGGGAGTGCGTGAGGGTTACAGGTTCAAAACGAGGGTACAGGATGGGGACACCGAGCAGAGAACCCTGCTCAGCGCCCACTGCTCCATGAAAACGCAGAGGGAGGCTGTGGACGCTGCCCAGTGGAACTCTGCCCGGATGCGTGACTGAACGAGTGACCGGATGACCTGAAGGAGACCCCACAGTCGCACCTCAGGATGAGCAGGTCCCTGTTCCCTGGATAGCCAAACAAAGGAGAAGCTTCTAGAAAGCAGCAGAAACAGCTAGCCTGATTGGGACACCTGAAGCCAATCAGGGGCTGGCTGAAACCAGTTAAAAACCTTCCCATTTAGTCAGGTGGGTGTGGATGTCAGGAGCTGTGGGAGGAAGTTGTGCTGTTGGTGAGACTGAGTGGTAGACAACATATCATACGTGAGTAAGGAGGCCCTGAGGTAAGGGTAAAGTGGAGTGTGAAAAAGCAGGGACTTCTGTGGGGAAGTAGCCCAGGAATTGTATTGTGTTTTGTGGCTAAAAGGTCAGCCATCTTAGCTGATACTATTAGGGTCCCTGGGCTGGAGCCCGGAGTAGAGGCCGGGCCTGTGCTCCCCCCTTTCTACCTCCCCTAATTAATCACTGAGATTAGGAGACAACAGAGACTGTGCCAGGAAGGATAGCTTCTCCTCACTGGCTTATGATGAAAATGGCTCAATAGGCTGTGACCTTGTCTCTAGAGAGAGAAGGGCCATGTGGAGGGTCACAGTGAGCCTCTGAGGCTAGTGAAATCCACCAGGAAATGCAGGACCCACAAGTACAGACTTGGAGCTTTGTCACAATACACACACACACTTATAAATTTAGTAACCCCAGAGATTAAAGTTAAACCAATGAACCCATTTAATGCCAAAAAAATATTACACAACCGTGAAAAGCAATACTACTTCTAGACAGAGTGGAAAAGTTTGAGTAAAAGCGTATAGTTACCTTAACTGGCATTTGGTTGGGACACCAAGGTTACCATCCCTTGTCACCCACATACCTGCCAACTCTATCTTCCACATAGTCATTATGCTTCTCCTTTTGTGCAGTTATCTACAGCCAAACACAACATACCTCATTGGAAGAGGACATTTCAGTCAATACACCTTTTGACCAATACACCAATAGACCTTGAGGGTCCAGTCACCCTGTACCCTTCACCACCTCACAATAAAGGTTGAGGGGATAGTTTTCTCTTGGGGTAAACTTCATGAAATGAGCCAACCAACAGCCTCAGACTCTGGTAATTGCCTTGAAAAACGAGGTATGTTAAAAAGGGAGAAAATTACAATAAGATAAAATAAATGGTTTGCATAACATATCTTTTGTATCCAACCCGAGTCTGTGCCAATGAAATATCAGCTGGGGGCAACCCTACATCTTTTCCCCAAATTTCCTCACTAAGGAAATATTGTACTATTTGAGTCACATGGTAAATATAGAAAGAATGGCAGCTGCATAGGATACAGGAAGACTTAGGCCATGTCTATACTATGGACACTCAGGGGTATGGATTTTTCACACCCCTGAGCACTGCAACTATGTTGACCTACATCTTGCGTGTAGATCAAGCTTCCTGGTGGAATTAAAGTTTTTAATTGTATGAATTAAGAGAAGCAGCAAATTGAGAGAGAACAAACAATTGGGTTGGAAAACATATCAAAACTAAAATGGTATCTATTTATTGAAAACACTTCTCTATTACCACCATGATGAAGACATACTAAATTATCTCATCACAGTTAAATGTTGACCTTCTGAATACAAAAGACAGAATTTGTATTGTGAATTCTTCATTTATAATTAAACAAAATAATAAATGAACAATTGCCTGTATGTTAAGCAAATGGCACACCTGCAACTCCACAAATATTTGGTAATTGTTTTAATTGATAGGTACGACATAAGAGCAGATGGTGCTATTTCTCCACTTCTCTAAGTATAATTGCTCTTACCTCTAGTCCCTGCCTCTTAATCCTCTTAAATCTCTCCTAAAAACCTACCTCTGCCAGGATGAGAGATTCTTCCTTCTGCCAACCTTTAGGCAAGTAATGAACTTTTGTCTTCATACTATAGTTTGTTTTTCTTTTTACATCACACCCCCACCCCTGTTTATCTAATGTATCCTAAAACCTAGATTGTGAAATCTCTTGGAAGAGAATCTCTGTTACTTGATTGTACAATGGGGCCATGGTCCTTGACTGGAGTTCCTAAGTATTACCACACTACATACAAATAAGAAGAAGAAAGCCTGTTTCATTATTTTTGCACTTCACAAAGAAATAAATTTCTTTAAGCTTGAGGGTGCACATTGCAGGTGTTGAGACCATAGGATCATAAGAACGGCTATACTGGGTTACACCAATGGTCCATCTAAACTCAGTATCCTGTTTTACGACAGTGGACGATGCCACATTCTTCAGAGCAAATGAACAGAAAGGGCAATTTATTAAGTGAGCCATCCCCTGTTGTCCAGTTCCAGATTCTGGGGTAGCATCCCTGACTATCTTAGCTAATAGCCATTGATAAACCGATCCTCCATGAACTTGTCTAATTCTTTTTTGAACCCAGTTATACTTTTGGCCATCACAACATCCCCTAACAACAAGTTCCATAGGTTGACTGTACTTGTGTGAAGAAGTACTTCCTTTTTGTTTGTTTTAACCCTGCTACCTATCAGTTCATTGGGTGACCCTTAGTTCTTGTGTTACATGAAGGGGTAAATAGCACTTCCTTACTCACTTACACCACACCACTGATAATTTTATAGACCTCTCTCATATTCCCATTTAGTTGTCTCTTTTCTAAATTGATTAATCCCAGTATTTTAATCTCTCTTCATACGGAAGCTGTTTCATGTTCCTAGTCATTCTTATTGTCCTTCGATACTTTTTCCAATACTAATATATCTTTTTTGAGAAGGGCTGATGAAAACTTCACTCAGTACTCAAGGTGTGGGTGTACCAAAGATTTATATATTTTCTTTCTTTGTTATCTATTCCTTTCTTAATGGTTCCTCACATCCAGGATGCTGGGATAATTTTATAATAGGGGTGCTAATGATGGAAACCATGTATTTGGAATAACTATTCAAGCCAGGGAATCAGGGACGGATTAAGACCTTTAGAGGTCCTAAGCACTGAAAAGATTATGGTACCCCCGGTATATTATATATACCGTATATGTAATTCAAAATAAAAACAATAGTAAACCATAAAATATATATATTCTAATGAATAAATATCATTATTTGTATGAAACAAAACACCTATTATTCCATTGCTTTCTTGCCTTGAAGATGCATAGCATTTTAACTTACACGAATCAAAGATGCAAAACTGTTGCTTGCTTAACTTTATTTATACTACAAAAAGTTTTCTCCTGCATTTTTTAATTACAAAGTCTTTGATCATATCCTCAAAATTAATCTGACGTAACAAATCTGCTTCAATACTTAGCAGAGATAAGGCATCCAGCCTGTCTTGTCGCATAGTTGTTCTGTTGGGATTTTTAATATACTTCAACCGGGAAAATGAACACTCAGCTGTGCAATTTGTGACCATTAATGTTAAAAATATATGGAAGCAAATGTCTATATAATAATTGTAGAAGACAATATTGAGTGTGCCTTTCCAAATGTAAAGTTCAGCATGACTGAATTTTGTTTTTTCATTGTAAATCTGGCACTGGAAAAAAACTCTATAGGGTCCCTCTTTACTTTAGGCCCTAAGCACGTGCTTATTTGCTTAATCCAGGGCTGCAGGGAATGTAGCAGCACCTCTACTTCCAGTACCATTGCTAACATTATCATCTTTTTTTTGACTGCTTCTGCATATTGAGCAGATGTTTTCAGAGAACTATCCACAATGACTCTAAAATCTTCTTGAGTGGTAATGGCTAATTTAGACTCCATCATTTTGTATGTACAATTGGAATTATGTTTTCCAATGTGCATTACTTTACATTAACACTGAATTTCATCTGCTATTTTGTTGCCCAATCACCCAATTTTGTGAAGAGTATTATGTATATAAGCACTAGCTACCAAATTACTCCTGCTTAGTAGCTGGAGAACTGTGTAAAAGAACTCTGTTTTTAGTGCAACTGGTTTGCAACATGAATCTCATAGCTAAACCCATGTCTCCTCAGATACGCCCACTCCTCACCAGTGTTGCCCACATTCACAATAATGCAAGTTCTGTGAGTTGGATGGAACAGATTCTTGTGCTAGAAACCACAGGCCACTCAGTTTAGCTTGAGCAGTTTCCCACTTCAGTCACTAGAGGATGCTGTATGAAAGGCAGCAGCCTGCCCTACCAAGTACACTGAGCAGGGCAGTCCTTTGGAGCAGGCACAGGATAGTGAAGGTGCCCCCATTCCATCACCAAGCTTGTCAGTCATGGCCTACCTCTTCTCCCATCCCACACATTGCAGTGGAGTGAGGGAGAGTTAATCCAGGCAGGAAAATGGGAAAACTCCCTCTGCTACAGGGAGGGGAGGGAAGGGTCTCTCTCTCTCTCTCTCTCTCCAGCTGAAGCCTACCAGTTGGGAGTAGGTGCACTGAAGAGCTTGGAGGTGGTCGGAGTTGGCAAGCAGATAAATAGAGGAGCAAGAGAAGGCTTTGGATTAGAATGGCAGCGAGAGGAAGTTAAGGAGCAGGAACACAGGTCAGCCAGGGCCAGAATCTGCATTTACGTGGGGGTATATTGTCCATGTTTAAGAATACATTTTCAAATCAAGTCTCAGACACAGGCGTGTAGGGGGGAGGTTCAAAAAAAGGAGACCAAAGACATGGTTTATTATTTTTAAAAGAAATCTCATGACTTTTGGGTTCTAACTCATGATGTTTTCATTTGTAGGATTGGCAACATTATTCCTCTCAAGCGTGCCCTCTCCATCATGTGTTTGAGAGTAAAGAAGCAGGCATTTTGTATTTGAGACCTATTAAACCTTTGTGCATATATGCCTAGCATTAACTTTAGGCTTGCACAGCCTTCATTCACACTTGGACAACACCTGCAACCAGGGCCGGAGACAGAAATTTGGGGCCCCCCTACTCTGATCGTTTGGGGGCCCCCCAGCCCAGCTGGCACTTCCCCCCCCCCCCCAGCTGACAGCGGCTGGCGGCAGTCCGGGGTCCTGCGGGAGCGCGAGCCCGGGAGCAGCGCGAGCCGCCCTTGCTGCTCCCCCCCCCCGCACACTTTCTCCCCTGGACTGCGCCGCTGCCGCTGGTCAGGCTCACTGCTCCTGCCAGGGACACGCACGCTCGTCCGCTCCGGAGGAGAGCCGCGCCACCTCCCCGCCCCTTCCCCGCTCTCCAGGACTGGCGACAAGGGGGGATGACTACAGGTACTGCTGTGTACCGGGGCCCCCTAAAGTCCTGGGCTCGGTACAGCTCTACCCGTAGTACCCCCCTGTCACCGGCCCTGCCTGCAACCTGCTTCACACGACACAAGGACTTGCATGATCACGGATTTTAAGTATAATTTTTTTTTTAATTAAGTAAATACTCATTGCTAAAATTAAGCTCCAAAAGCCAGGTCGGAGCATAATGCTACAGTGCCTTATACAGACTGTAATGCACAAAATTAAAGTCCATCAGCTATTCCTTAGTACAATGACCTTCCTAAACTACGGAGAACCAAGACATGTTGATGTTAAATGTATGGTACCAGATAGGCGAAATACTGATCGCTAGCATAAACAGTTAATATTTTCCTTTAAATAAACATTTCATGTGCTACTTTCCTATTACATGGAACATAACTGGGTAACATACTTTATGTGGCTCAGCAGACTTATGACATGACTCATGCTAGTTGCACAAAAAAGTATTTTGCATTTCTAGGAACAGCACACAGAAGGTTCGGCAGTCATGCAGAATTGAGAAAAACCAGAGGTGCCTTAAATTAACAGTGTGGCTGTCCAAAATCAGCAACTTCTACATACGTGGTACTTCCAAATACTACTTAAAACACTACAAAATTATTGCATATGTTTAAATGGTCCTAGACTGTTTACCCAGTTTATCCTAAACTAGACTTACCCAGTTTATCCTAAACTAGACTGGCAGTAGCAAAAAAAAGTTTCCATTGTTTAATATCATCACATACTCTCACCAGTCTTCAAATGCAATTTACATAATTTTACAATGCTGGAAAGCATCGTTGAAAAGCATTTTAGCGAACATATCCACTTATGAAAAAACATTTAATTATAGATGCCTATATGAAATTCCTAGCGATGTATATTTATAAATATTAGTGGCTCTCTCAGATAGTTATTTTTCTTCTCCTGTTCTTTTCCCCTAGGATGCCTGTCCTCAGCTACACTCCAGCTTCCTCTTCCCCTGATTGCTAGAATAGGGTGGAGGAAGGGGAGAAATAGTAATGACATTAAAGATTTATTAGTAATGTTTTATACATTATTAAAATCCATCCTATGAAAGAAATCTAGATGATTCAGGGAAAATGGTAGTCTAAGAGCTTTAGTCTGCTCTGATAAACTGGGCACTCAATGCCATAATGTGTGGCCCTCACCAGGATAAGCTGCTGCTTAATTATTATGGTTTGCGGTCTCCTCCTGTGAGCTCAGAGACAAGGCAAGGCAGGAGGCAGCTGGATACCCTTGGGCACATTCTCTTCATGGTTTAAAAAAAATTACAAAGCACGAGCTTTAAGTAAGAGATACATTCTTCACTATGTAGAACCTCCTTCTCTCCCCCACCCCACCCCCAACATGTATTATTTCAGATTCTGAAGCCAGGAGTACAGGATATCCACTGATATGTTCTATGCTTGGTTATAAAACATGAAGGAAACCCTATGACTGTACAGTAAAACCTCGATATAACGGACTAATTCGGAAGAGGGGGTGTCCGTTAAAGCCGAAAGTCCGTTATATAACAAAGTAGGTTTTCTGAATGCGTATGTTAAAAAATTGACAAATTAGTTAGTTTACCTGGTTTTACTTATGTAGACACATTTGTGTAATTAAAATTAAGTATGTATGAAAAGTTTAATTTCACAGAAAAATTTTCTATACAGTAGACTCCCGATTATCCGGGCGCGGGTTAACCGGGCTGCGGATTAACCGAGATGTCTAAACGGGTCGGTAGGGGAAGCCCCAAAGCGGCGACGGGCTCAGCCTTAGCCTGCCGCTGCTTTGGGGTTTCTCCCACTGGCCCCTTACGAGCTGGGGTCTCAGCCTGCTTCCAGCCTGGGTGTAGGAAACCCAGGCTGGCAGCGGGCTGAGACCCGGGCTGGCAGGAGCTTGGGGGGAAAGCCCAAAGCGGCAGCAGGCTGAGTGCTGAGCCCGCTGCCGCTTTGGGCTCTCTCCCCAGGCTCCTGCCACCTGCCCCCCTCAGCTCCCGCTGACAGCCTGGGTGCAGGGAACCCAGGCTGACAGCGGGAGCAGACTGGGGCAGGAGGCAGGACCCCGGCTGGCAAGGGGCCAGCGGGAGGAAACCCCAAAGTGGCAGCTGAGCGCTCAGCCTGCTGCTGCTTTGGGATTTCCCCCACTGGCCCCTTGCCAGCTGGGGTCTCAGCCTGAAGCCAGCCTGGGTGTAGGAAGCCCAGGCTGGCAGCGGGAGCTGAGACCCCAGCTAGCAGGAGCCTGCGAGGAAAGTCTAAAGCAGCAGAGGGTTGAGAGCTCGGCCGCTGCCGCTTCTCAGCTCTCTGCTGCTTTAGACTTTCCCCGCAGGCTCCTGTCAGCGGGGGGTCTCAGCTCCCACTGCCAGCCTGGGCTTCCTACACCCAGGTTGGCAGCAAGAGTTCACTGGGGCAGGCAGCAGGACCCCGGCTGCCAGGAGACTGGGGAGAGAGCCCAAAGCGACGGCGGGTTGAGCAGTCAGCCTGCCGCCGCTTTGAGGTTTCCCCCAGTGGATCCTTGCCAGCCAGGGTCTCAACTTGCTGCCAGCCTGGGTGTAGGAAGCCCAGGCTGGCAGCGGGCTGAGACCCCGGCTGGCAGGAGCCTCGGGGGAAAGCCCAAAGTGGTGGCTGGCTGAGTGCTCAGCCGGCTGCCGCTTTAGAGTTTCCCCGCAGGCTCCTGCTAGCCGGGGTCTGAGCTCGTTGAGCTCGTTGAGCACTCAGCCCGCCGCCACTTTGGGGTTTCCTCCCGCTGGCCCCTTGCCAGCCGGGGTCCTGCCTCCTGCCCCAGTCTGCTCCTGCTGCCAGCCTGGGTTCCCTGCACCCAGGCTGTCAGCGGGAGCTGAGTGGGGCAGGTGGCAGGAGCCTGGGGAGAGAGCCCAAAGCAGTGACGGGCTCAGCACTCAACCTGCTGCCGCTTTGGGCTTTCCCCCCAGGCTCCTGCCAGCCTGGGTCTCAGCCCGCTGCCAGCCTGGGTTTCCTACACCCAGGCTGGAAGCAGGGTGAGACCCCAGCTCATAAGGGGCCAGTGGGAGAAACCCCAAAGCAGCGGCAGGCTAAGGCTGAGCCCGTCGCCGCTTTGGGGCTTCCCCTACCGACCCGTTTAGACATCTCGGTTAATCCGCAGCCCGGTTAACCCACGCCCGGATAATCGGGAGTCTGCTGTAACAGTGAATAACAAAAAAATAACCTGTTAATTTAATTATAAGCAAATCTTGGTTAAAAGCATTTTAAAATTAACAGGGTGTTAATTTTCACATATGACATACGGACCGGAAATTTTGTCCCTTAAATACGAAGTCCCTTAAATCGAGGTCCGCAAAAATCGAGGGTTTACTGTATTTGAAATGCCAGGTTTTTTTATGGGTATGTCTTGTGGCAGGGTGCTGGCCAGGAGTGCCTGAGCCAGCCCTGCCGGCCCTTTAAGAGGGAGAAAAGCCCTCTGCAAACCCCCGGTGCAGAAAGCCTAATCAGCAACCTGGCTTGCAGGGCAATCAATTGTATGGGTTGCACCTGGTAACCTCCTCTGGGGGATAAAAGGCTCCCAGGAAGTAAGCCCAGTGTGGTGGGGATGGTACAGAGTGCGGTGTGGTTGGAGCTAGTCAGAGCTGTGTGTTTAGAATTGTATGCTGTAAGCTGTGAGCTGTATACTGGATAAACTGTATGTATTGGTGGTGGGGGCCTGCACTGTGAATAAAGAGCACTGGTTGGAGCAAAAGAAGGGTTTCCTGCTGTGTTCCTGAGGGGAGTGAGAAGGCAGTCTGTCACAAGTGGTGTCAGAGGTGGGATCGCCACACCAGCAGCACAACTGGTGGCCCTGAGATGGAGGGAACCCTGCAGTGGCTCGTGGAGCAGCAAAAACAGACCCAGCAGGCCATGCACGCATTGCAGCAGGCCCAAGCCGAGCAGCAGAAGACGCTGCGGGACTTTATCCAGGAGCAGGCAAAGACCCAGGCAACTCTCCTGCAGCAGCTGGTGAGTCCAGGGGCAGGAGAGGGCATGCGGCTGCCGGGCTGGGGGCTCTGTAAGATGAGCCCGGCGGATGACCCCGATGCCTTCCTGGGGACCTTCGAGAGGGTAGCCACCACAGCCGGGTGGGAAAGGATCACCTGGGCCCTCCGGCTTGCTCCCTATCTTGCGGGCGAAGCCCAGGCCGCCTACATGGCCCTGGGGACTGCAGAGGCCCGAGACTTTGACATTGTAAGAGCGGCCATTTTGGACCGGGTCGGATTATCCCCGGAGAAGTACCGACAGAAGTTGCGGGCAGCCCGCTGGACGCAGGCGGTGCGGCCCCGGACGTTTGCCCAGAGGCTGAGGGACTGGGCGACGCGTTGGCTGAGGCCGGAGGCCCGGTCTGGGGAAGAAATCATGGACTCCCTGATCTTGGAGCAGTTTTTGCTCAGCCTCCCCGAGACAGTCCGTACCTGGGTCAGGAGGCACCAGCCGGAGACGGTGGAGTCTGCGGTGCGCCTGACCGAGGAATACGTGGAGGCAGAGGGACCTCGGGGAGAAGACCGACCGCGACGGGTCCGGGATTTGGGGCGTCGGCCCATGGACTCCCCCCCAGCTAAGGGAAAAGGGACTGATGGGGAGCCCAGAAGGGCGCCAGAGAGAACTGCCCGGCTTACCTGCTGGCAATGTGGGAAGCCAGGGCACATTAAAAGAGACTGCCCAACCATGGAGTGCGACTACTCTAATTGGTGTGGGTGGACCGAGGTTTGGGGGCGGAAGCCGTATAAGGGGATACCCACCCTGCGGGTACAGGTGGGAAGGAAGTCCCAACCGGGGGTAGTGGACTCAGCCTCTCCCTGTACGCTTGTCCGCAGAGCATTGGTACGCCCCGAGTGGCTGATCCCAGGGGCTACCATGGACTTACGGTGCGTCCATGGGGACAGGAAGACCTGTCAGGTGGCCCAGGTCCCCCTAGAAGTCAGCGGCAGATTCCGCTGGAAGCGGGTCGGCGTGCCAGAGGGGTTACCTTGTCCCGTAATTATTGGGCGGGACTGGGGCCCGGTGGGAGGTACGAGGCCCCGGGCTGCCCCAAGGCCGGGCGTGAGAACCCGTACGGGGGGTTCGGCCAAGGGAAGGGGCGGGTCTCAGCCCAATAACCCAGCGAAGGGTTTAGCTAACCCTGAACATCAGAGGCTAGGGCAGGAGGTGAGCTCCACGGAGGAAGCCCCAAGCTCCTGTGAGAGCCAGGAGGAAATTGAGGCCGGGGAAGTTGCCCTGTGCAGTGAGGCACCATGTGAGTGGTGTGAGCGCCGAAGGGCACAGGGACGGCCGATACCCTGCCTTTCATGTGCGAGGCTAGAAGTTGGGCTCTCCGCCGCAGCTGCAAGGGAAGCTGAGGCAGAGGGGGCTGGCCCTAGCCCGAAAAAGGCAGTAGGGGTCTCTGCCACAGCCGGGCATGACACCCCAAAGCCTCAGGACCATGCTACTATGGTGAGAGAAATGAGGAGAAAGGGTTCAAGGGCCCTGTTAAATATGATAGGGAAATATTGAAGGGTCTGAGCCAGCCCGATGGGGCTAGGCTAAGGGGGGAGGTGTGTGGCAGGGTGCTGGCCAGGAGTGCCTGAGCCAGCCCTGCCGGCCCTTTAAGAGGGAGAAAAGCCCTCTGCAAACCCCCGGTGCAGAAAGCCTAATCAGCAACCTGGCTTGCAGGGCAATCAATTGTATGGGTTGCACCTGGTAACCTCCTCTGGGGGATAAAAGGCTCCCAGGAAGTAAGCCCAGTGTGGTGGGGATGGTACAGAGTGCGGTGTGGTTGGAGCTAGTCAGAGCTGTGTGTTTAGAATTGTATGCTGTAAGCTGTGAGCTGTATACTGGATAAACTGTATGTATTGGTGGTGGGGGCCTGCACTGTGAATAAAGAGCACTGGTTGGAGCAAAAGAAGGGTTTCCTGCTGTGTTCCTGAGGGGAGTGAGAAGGCAGTCTGTCACAGTCTATACTGAAACAAACACTTGCAGCAGGCCTATGTCAGCTGACTCGGGCTCACAGGGCTCCAGCTATAAAACTTTAGCGTAGACATTCGGGCTTGGGCTGGAGCCTGGGCTCTGGGACCCTCCCACATTGAAAGGACCCAGAATTGGGTTCCACCCCAAGCCAGAATTTCTACAGCACAATTAAACAACCCTGTGATCTTGAGTCAGCTGCCATGGGCCAGCAAGAGGTGTTTAATTGCAGTATAGACATACTCTTTGTATACACGTAAATTGTGCCCCACATCAGTTCGCAAAGGTCAAACTACCACCTGCATTAAGTACCAGCCAAGACGTAAAAAAAAATAAAAAAAATCCATGGAGGAATAAGATTTTTGTGTGCAGGAGTCTAAAAAACAGGATCAAAAGTGCTTCGCTCTACAGATAGTGGGCAAAATTCTGGCCCCACTGTAGTCGGTGGACGCTTTGCCATTGACTTAAATGGAACCAGGATTTAACCCACTGTGCACAATCAAATCACTTACTCAAATTTGAAAAAACTATTTGCAACAACCTTAACCCTAATCCTATTCTTTCATTTGTTATCTCAATATCTATAGACAACATAATCTGCTTTTGAAAACAAGCTATAAAAATAGCTTACTCCATCATTAAGGCTCAAGCAGAGTTTCTGTTTAAGAGCTGGGTTTTTTTAAAGTGCTCCAAAATCCAATACTAACCAGACTGGCTTGAAAACTGCCATGATATGTCAGCGGCAGAGGGAGAATATATGATGAAAGTTTGGAGTCATTTGATCAAGGAGTTCCTAGGATACAAACACAACCTCTTTTCCTGCTCCCTTCCCCGCAAAAATGACATGCTTTTAAAAAACTCATTGTTCTTATAACCTATTTTGCCCACCAATTCAGAGAAAATGGAGAACAAATTTCATACTTTCCTGTACACTGTTAATGGACATACATTCCTGTACTCTGTTAATCCACAACAACCTGCTTTTTCCCAAAAAACACATTAATAAAAAAATTAGCTGTTTTATTTGGTTCAAACATGAACTGTGCATGCATAAACTGAAAGATGACTCTTCTGTACGTTACTTATGCATGAGAAATTCAGATTCCTCAAGGGAAAAAAAAAATGAGTGAGTGAATGATTTGCCCACAGACTCAACTGGAGATAGGTGCTGACCTTTGATCCCCAGGCTGAAAAACTAACTTTAAAAAAATGAAGGTAAAATTAAGGTTGTAGGGGTTCAGCACAGCCCTGCACTCGTTGTACCCTTCCATAACATGATATTTTAATTCCCAAAAATCAAACATCAGAAAACAGGGAAGTGCAGAGTTTAGATGACATGTCCCGCCATAACAAAGCCTAAACTTTGTTGATGGCAACAGGAATTATTACTGTATCTTAACCCTCCCTATCTAAATCTGCCATTTTCTCTGTGCCTAAGCTCCAGTCCAGCAATCCTTTTAATTTGGTCCAACACAGATCACTACTATGAGCAGCATCACTGATTTAAGGACAACCTGTTGGCTGGCAAAAGCTAAGGCAGGAAGTTAGATACTGTGATTTCCTTGAAGAGCATTTTTGGGAAGGGATCGGAGAGGGGAGTTAGCTGCGTGGTGAAGGATGTCACCTTAATGCTGCATTTTTTTTGTTTCTCTTTTATATTTAGATTTTTTCTTATAACATTAATTTTCTGGCAAGGAGCACTTAAAGGGATCCTAACACCACATTTCCTGTTTTTTCCCCGGAGGTTTGAGTTTGGGGAATTAAATTTCCATGTTCTGGAAGGGCCAAAGGAGCACAGGGCAGTGCTGAGCATCTACAATCTTAACTCTGCATTAAGATTTTGCACATCAATATAACTTAATAACCCACCTGAGGCTGATCAATGCAAGATCCTAACAAGCCCCTGGTGATTCCCTCTTTCCTCTTCCTCAGAGAGGGCAGAAAAATCTATGTGGTTCCTGACAGTAAATTCCTCATCAAGCCCTTCTCAGGTTGGTGAGAGAAGACTCAGGAGGAATGAGCATATGTAGAGAAATGGCTGACTAGGAGTAGTAGAGAGGATGCTGAAGCAGGGCAAGGGGAACAAAACAAAAAGTAAAATGAGTACAAGTGCTGGAAGGACACAAGGGACAGCAGGATACGGGGTGGATACATTTGGACAGGAAAAGTTGATGTGGATAATATACATTTTTTGAGCTGCAAAAACCTCTACATATGCAATCACTGGCGCCTCAAAAGGCAATTCTCACACATACTACAAAATTGCGTAGGATAGTCTTCCATCATCTGTGCTGATGTATATTACCCAATAATTCCTACATTTTATCTCAGATATATTTCTGTGATGCTTTAAGATATACAATCAGTTATAAGATGTTACATTCATACAGCAGTAGCCTTATTTAAATGTCTCCTGAATTCTCAGTTTTTCCACAACCTCTACTGAAGTGAAAAATATTCAGTCAAAATATTCTATTGCTTTTTTTCCATCTTTGTCTAAACATAAACTAATAGAACCATCAAGATATGTGGGTGCTTAAACTGCAATGATAATAGTGTAAACCTCATTCTCTCTCATGCCATCCCCTCCACATAGTTATCCCCATTCATCAACTCACATCTAAAACTTAGATGGCAATTTCTTTGGGGGCATAAACTATGCCATCCTATGTCTCCAGGAAGCCCCTCATACATTTTTAGGCACTAGGAAGTTAATAAATAAGTGCTAAAGCTCTTTGGGATCCTTCAGAATTTAAGAAAATATATTCAGTACATGTAAGATAGCATTAGATGTTTGATATTTCCAGCTTTTAAAAGTATTAAAATGTTAAATATTTAGCAAGTGATTTTTAAAAGTTAAGAAAATATTCATCTAAGAGATAGCTACATATAATCATTACCTATTGTATGCTATGCAGTTTTTAAAAGATCAGAGTTAATCATGCCAAAGTATTTTCAAATACTGTATTTATTTTTTATAAGCAGGATCAAATGGTTTGATCCAATAATAAAGTGAGTTAAATAACTCAAAACTACTCTTCATTAAATTTTCTTAAATGTATTTTGTTTCAGTAACCTTTCACTAGAATATGAAAAGTCTGAACTGCAAATATTTAAAATTTGATAATTTATTAAAAATTCAATCATAAAGCTCCACCAAGTGGAAATTCTTAAAACTACACTAAGAAGCCATTGTCTATCTTATATGCCAGCAATTCAAATGATATAAATTAAAGGCAACAAATGCACTGTTAACTTTGACTGATTCCAATGGACAAACCACTGCCCATCATCTCTGCATGATATAATACAGTCACTGATTTGGAAAAAAAATAGTGATAAAAATAATAACAGAATACAGTAAAATTCCTTCTGATTGTATTTGGGTGTTTTCAAAATGCTCCTTTTGCTATACTTGACATGAACTAAAAGGATCTGTGGACAATGATTTACTGCTTCACAGAAATCACCCTTCTGGCTCACTGGAAATGCCATTGGCATCATTTAATCCTCTTTTAAAAAGTCAGTCTTGGTTATTTATTAAGAATTAACAGGCATTATCATTCTGTGTGGCATCAGATTCTAGAACAAATGTAGTTTGTTAAATGGTTTGCTCTTTCTGACTATTAAAATATTCATTATCTGTGTAGTTTTAACAACCTGATAAAAACCATTAAAAGCATAGCTGTGCTGCCCAGCAGGTAATGCCATTTTTAATGAAACCATAACTGTCATAAATAAAAAATAACTGACTTATATAGTATTAATAATGTACCTCAACTTCCATCAAAAGAGTGGTTTTGGTATGGAGGAGTGAGGGCTATAAAACATACCATAGTTCTTTTGACCAAGTAAAAGGGATTTTCAAGAACTCACCCTCCAGATACTCAGAGCCAAATTCGTTTCTCAAAATGTATAAATCTGGAATAACTGCACTGAACACAACAGCTATCTATGTTTAATTAAAAGTGAGGCCTAGGCCCTAAAGTCCAGCATGGCACGTTTTACAATTATGGGTTTCTCACCTCCAGTAGGAGGCATAGGCTATGTCTACACTACAAATTACAGTATAATTTACAGAATAATCCACATCCCTAAGGGCATGGTTAGACTGGCGCTTTGCACCGCCAAAACCCTCCTTTAGCGCTATAATTTTCCTACCGAACACACTTCAAAGGGAGATTTAGCGCAATGACTCCCCGTTTGCAGCGCAAGTGTTAAACCTCCTTTTCGAGAGGGATAAGCCTTTTTGCGCTAACGTTGTAGCGCAAGGGTGGGAATGTGGACACCCATCGGATCTCTTGCATGCCTCCAAGCCATGGAAAGCCATCAGCAACCCATTGAGGGCCATCAGCAAGCCATTAAAGACAATGAACTTGCCATGTAAGGCAAATGACGTGAGGTTTTGTTTTTATAAAGGCGGAAGTAGCTTTGCAGTTTCTCTCTAACAACTAACACAGCAAATAACCAGTGAAAATGCTTGCAGACGGAGGTGTGTGTCTGAAATAGACAGCCTGTCAGTTTTCGCTAAGGAAAAGTAACTGACAGCCAGATCTCGTCTCCCTGTGAACAACTTCCCAGTTCCCCCTCACCCCCCTCCTTTGCAAAACACGTTGCACCCAGCTGAATGCTGGGATACCTGCCCTATCCCGCAACTGCTACTGCCGCAGAAGCACCACAAATGTAGCCATTATTTTGCGCTACAAAGTTTCAATTTGTACAGTCTCTAGCGGGATACCAATTGCGCTACATTGGGAAGCGCTACAAATAAACGTGCTACAATCTTCAGTCTAGCCATACCCTCAGCAACGTAATTCACACCGACCTAAGCACCAGCGTGGACAGCGCTATGCTGGCAAGAGAGCTTCTCCTGCCGACATAGCAACTGCTTCTCACGGAAGTAGGAGTTATTAAGCCAACAGGAGAGCTCTCTCTCCTTGTCAATTTAGAGTGCTTCATCAGAAGCACTACAGCCGCACCATTGTAAATAATGTAGTGTAGCCATATCCATAGACAAATGGCCTTCTTCATAAAGTGACATATCTTTCCTTCTGTGAGAAACATCCTGCAGTAGTTTGATGTAGACAAAAATATTATTTATCCAAATGCAATGGGGGGGGCATTAATTATGTTCAAATAATCAATGTAGGATTCAGTTGGGTCATTAACAGATACTTGGCCCTCTTTTGGATAATGTAGTTTTGGATAATCCATGCTGCACTGTCCAGCCTGAATATAAAGTTAGTCTAGCTTGGTGTTGCCAACTCTTGTGATTTTATCACAAGTGTCACAATATTTGACATTTTTCTTAAAACCCCAGCTCCTAGAGTCTTGTAATTATAAAACATTCTCAGCTTTCATGTAAAATTGACAGTCCTGATGCTTGCTGAGAAAAACTTAAAAAACATGAACCTTGAAAGCTCAACAAATGCCCAGAACTTTAAGAACATGAAAACTGTCTTTCAGAGTAAAAATGTGTCAAATTACCTGTACTGTTGCCGTTAAAGAGGAACTATTTAAATATTCTAGTACTGGCATAGGTCAGATACTCAATATAGTAAAATTATTAGTTGTAATGCAGAAAATGTAGAAGAGTTCAATAATATTTCTGTTCTGTATTTGGATAGAAGCTGAATGATATATTCTTACCATAAAGTGATAAGGAAATACTTTCTATGTCTTCAGTAGCTAGGAAGCATGTTAAATAGCAGCTATTGAAGTTAAATCTTTTTAAACCTGCAGGACTAGATAACTTGCACTCAAGAATTTTAAAAGACTTGGCCAATGAGCCCTCAGAACCATTAATGCTGATTTTTAACAAATCTTGGAATACTGGGGAAGTTTCAAAAGAATAAAAAAATGATCATGTGAAGTCAATATTTTAAAAAGGATACATAGGATGACCCAGGTAGCTGCAAGCCAGCTAGCCTGACATTGGTGCTGGGCAGTCATGGAAAGGCTCATTTGGAATGCAATCAATAAAGGATTAAAGGATGACAATCAACTTGGTTTTACTGAAAATAGGTCTTGCCAAACAAGCTTAATTTCATTTGGTTGAAAAATGTAACTGTGTTGATACAATCATAGAATCACAAAAATGAAGGCCTGAAAAGGCCCTCAAGAAGTCATCTAGTCAGTATAGTCTTCCCTGTACTGAGGCAGGATTAAGTATACTTAGACCATTCCTGACATGTGCTCCTGTAACCAGTTCTTAACAACTTTCAATGACGGGGATAATCTATCTCAATTTCTGCAAGGCAGACTTAGACCTGTATAACATTCTGATTTTTTTTTTTAAAAAAAATCACTACACAAAAATTAACTTAGCACATATTAAATAGATTCAAAACTGGTTAACTGATAAGCCACAAGAAGTAATGTTAAATAGGGAATCATCACCCACTAGTGATGTTTTTAGTCAGGTCTTGCAGTGATCAGCTTTTATGCCAAAGCTATTCAATATCTTTATCAATGATCTGGAAGAAAATAGGAAAATATAGAATCATAAATGGCAAAATTTGCACATGAATAAAATTGGTGGAATGATAAATAGTGATGGGAACAAGTCAGTTATACAGACCAACCTGGATCGCTTGATGAGATTGGCTCAAAATATGTATTTTAATACAGTCAAATGCAAGGTCACACCTAGGAACCAAGGACGTAGGTCATACTTATAGGATGGGGGACTGTATCCTGGAAAGTAGTGACACTGAAAAGAACTTAGGGAAGTTAGGGGCAATGGTAAATAAACAAGAGAACATGAGCTCCCAGTGCAATGCTGTAACTAAGAAGATGAATGCCATCCTTGGATGTATAAGCAGGGGAATATCAAGAAGGAACAGATTAGTGGTGTTACCTCATTATACAGCCTTAGAACCATAGAATATCAGGGTTGGAAGGGACCTCAGGAGGTCATCTAGTTCAACCCCCTGCTCAAAGCAGGACCAATCCCCAAATAAATCATCCCAGCCAGGGCTTTGTCAAGCCTGACCTTAAAAACCTCTAAGGAAGGAGATTCCACCACCTTCTGGTGTTTCACCACCCTCCCAGTGAAAAAGTTTTTCCTAATATCCAATCTAAACCTCCCTGTAGCAGGGTGGTCACCCGCTCCGGCCCTGAAAGGTTAAAGCCCTCCCTGGGAGAGGGCTGGGGCTGCAAGAAGAGGCTAGGATGATGGGGAAGGCAGCCACAGCTGGGACCACACCCCAATCAGGTCATAGCTGGCCCTATAAAAGGCCAGTGAGCCAGGAGCTTAACACTTAGGGCTGGTCTTCACTACCCGCCGGATCGGCAGGTAGCGATCGATCTTTTGGCGATTGATTTCTCACGTCTTGTGAAGACGTGAAAAATCGATGGCCCGCGGCTCCCCTGTCGACTCTGGAACTCCAGCTTGCCGGGAGGCGCAAGCTGGAGTCGATGGGGGAGTGCGCCACTGACTGCCGCTCCCGTGAGGACGGCAGTAAGTTGGCTGCAGATACGCAAACTTCAGCTATGTAATTCACGTAGCTGAAGTTGCGTATCTGCCGTCGATCCCCCCTGGTAGTGAGGACCAGCCCTTACTCTCCTCGGCTTCTGAGAGGGAAGGACCTAGCTGCCTGAGAGCTAAGGGTACTGAGGGTGGAGCAGTGCTGGGGAAGGGGTAGGCTGAGCTGGGGAGCTCAGGCCTGGCGACCTCCCAGGCTGTGGCCTGCTAGGAAGGCCTAAAAGGGTACTGGGCTGTAGGGAAAGGCTGCAGGTCCAAACCCCCCTTGCTGATGATGACTGGCTCTTGCACTGCAGTCTGCCCCAAGGAGCGGAGGCTCGTTGCTGACTGGCAGTAGCCACAGACTGAGGTGGAGTGGGGATAATGGGTTGGGGGTTCCCCGGGCGAGGAGACCCATGGGGGGGAAGGTATTGCCAGAGGGCAGCACCCCTGAAATGGGGCACCAGGGTCCGGGAGGGGAATGGGGGCCAGTGGACAGTGAGACACTGGCCTGCAGAGGGTGCTCCAAGCTGGAAGAGCTAATTCCCAGAGAGCCAGCACGAGGCACAGCAGGGGAAAGTTGTCCTGTTGCTACACTTCCGCTTTGCAGCTTGAGACCATTACTCCTTGTTCTGTCATCTGCTACCACGGAGAACAGTCTAACCTTATTGGAATACTGCATCCAGTTCTGGTTTCGTCATTTCAAAAAGGACATTGACAAACTGGAAAGCGTACAGAGAAGCACTACAAGAATGATTTGCGATCTGGAAAACATGCCTTATAGTAAGATACTTAAGAATCTTAATCTATTTAGTTTGTTTATCCAAGAGAAGGTTCTGAGGGCTTAATTGGGATCTATACATACCTACATTGGGAAAGAAATTTCTGGTTGTTGACAACTCTTTAATCTAGCAGAGAAATGCATAATGAGATCCAATGGCTGGAAGCCGAAGCTAGACAAATTCAGACTAGAAATATGGCATACATTTTTAACAGTAAGGGTTATTAAGCATTGGAACAACTTACTAAGTGATGTAGTGGATTCTCCATCATTTGAAGTCTTTAAATCAAGACTGGATACTTTTTCTAAAAGATGCTGCTCTAGCTCAAGCAGAAGTTACAGGTTTGAAGAAAAACATTACTGGATGAGGTTGTTTGCTCTATATTACATAGAGGATCAGACTAGGTTTTCATAATGGTCCCTTCAATCCTTAAAGTTCATGAATCTATTATTGCATCTTAGTTAAAAACTGAATTCTTCACTCACAGCTTAAACAGTTCCCTTTTACTTTAGTTAAAAAAAATTAAAGAAGCATCCAGCAGTCAATTAGTATAAATCATACATGTTTTCCATGACTTGGGAAAATTAAAATAAAAAAACTATTCTTCTCTGATAGAGAATCTATTTTCATCTACCTCAAACAAATTTATTTCAACAATACAATGAGCAACTTTAGATCCTCACACTGAAAGGGTTAACAATAAGGCATTACACAGTTGTATTTCAGTAGGTCGATCATTGGATTGCCAATGAAAGTGTAGCTTATTTATGCCCATTGATGCTCTCAAAGTAATTTGTGAAGAGCAAAAACGTCAGGCTGAGTGATCAGAGTAATGATTCTGTTCTGTGCATATAAGTTTATCCTAGTCCACTTGCTCATCTGTATCACTTCTGCTTACATGCTAGGAATATTTTTCTAGTTATCATACAGTTCCTGGTTGTAAATTAACACTACAATCAAACAATGAAATTTAAAGAAATTTCAGATTTTAATTACATTTAGAACAGAAATCCTCAAGCGGGAATGAGATTTTTTTTTTAAATGACTATGGCTGTGGCATTTGGTTTTAGTCAAATAAAAGTAACTACTGACCATGAATTTGACATGTGCAGTTTACCTATGCCAGTAAATGAAAATCTCTAACTGGATTCTTCTGAGTTAACCTGATTTAAGTAATCTTCCCTGAGAAAATATGCTATCAACAGCAAAGAAGGTAAATGTTAATAAAGGCCTTGGGTGCAATAACAAAACACTGTTAATCACAGTGATAGCTGTGTGGAAGGCATTACTGCTCCTGTAAACCTACTGAATGGCATTCACATTCATACCCTAATTATAAACAGTAAACCATGTGGTTTTTTTCTAAATCTAAACCCTTTCATTCCAGTATTCCCATTTATCCAAATCTGACTCGTGTTTACTGTCTTAAGTCACTTATTCTAGTAGTAATCAAGCTGTGGACCTGCACATAATGATGATGTCTTTTTTCCCTGCTGTTGAACTGCATCAAAAGAAGAAGAGAATATGTTAACTACTACTTTTCCACATAGGAATTGCCATAGCTACCGCAGGGATGTTATGCAATTGTCTCATAGATCACCTCACCTCTCATTCCCTTCACAATCTCTCAAACTGTGGCCGAAAACGGGGCCAAATACTCTGCTGGTGTAAATTATTGCAGATCCATTGACCTTCAAGGACTTCACACCAGCGGAATTCAGCCAATTTACACCAGCGGAGTTCAGTTTGTAGTGTTCATCTTTTTTGAAATACCAATCAATAGAGTTCAGATCCTATACTGACCTTTATCTTTACACTAATTGCTTTTCTTATCAGCAGCTAGATCATTACATCTTCCACACAGTTGATCTGTCACTTCATTTTGAATAATCTTTTACTCTAACATTCGGTGCGGACTATTAATAAATTAAGAAATAACAGCAAAATAATTACCCTTTCACCTAGGAAAACACAGGTGGGCACCACAAAATGTTCTCTCAGTGACACACTGTTTTGTCTTGTATAATTGATGCAAATGCGTAATAGGATACTGGTATGTTCTTTTCACAAGCTGTCACTTTCACACACACTATTTGTCTCTGTATTATTACAACTTACTACTCCTTTTTTTAAGAAACAGTACTACTTTTATTACCTAGCCTTTTATTTATTGTAACAAAACAAAAACTGTAGAAATCTAAGGCATTTTACTCATATATAAAAAAATTACTGGTAGACTGTTTTTTGTGATCTGACAAACCAACTTTCCTGCAAAAGCGAAAACACTTGCTTCACATTTTAAAATATTATTTGCACTATTTCAAACTTGCAACAAACCAATTATATTTTAGCCGTACAGGGATAACTAAAACTCTCAGTATTATTTTTGCCGAGCATAGTGAAATGCTACATTTTGTGTAGTTAAGATTGCTCTTCCTACATGTTCAACTAATCCATAAAACATCTGAAATGATGGACCAGAGATCAACTTTCTCCAATATATAGAATTTTAATTCATGGTCAGTAAATTAATTCAGCTTTGTCCGTTGCATGTTTTATGCATCTGCCAGCACAGTGGTGAACTGAGGTGTTGCAGGCGCCATTGTGATGGACTAAGGAAATGCTAAGGTCTGTTGCTTTACATCATTAATCTGAAACCTCAATGAAGCTTTCCCTGAAGGTTGACTCCAAGCACATTCCAGAAGAGCAGTGACTGGTGACGGGGGAATGGGGGGGGAGGGAGGGGGGGGGCTGAAAAGTCCAAGTAGTGCAATGTAGTGCAGCAGCAGTTTAACTAGCTCTGCACCAAAATATGCTGCCTTTTTGAGAAACCCTGCTTATTATCAATAAAAAGCTATATGCTTTTCATATACAGGAGTTTATTTTTAATATTTTGTATTCAAAGTTCAAAAAGGCTTTCCATTATTTGTTTGGAAGTATAATATGCTCACATAATTAACTAATGTGTTTTTCTTAGTTACGAGTTATTAGATTGATTTAATAAACTGGTTAGGCAACAACTTCGTAATATCAGTTGCCAACTTTCCTAACATTGTGAATCCAAAGTGGTCCAGTATATAAAGCACTGGACTTGAGTCAAATGACCCGAGTTTTATTCACAGCCTTGCCAATGACTAGTTGTGTGCCCTTGGCAACTCACTTCCCATATCTGTGCCTCAGTTTCTGCATGTGCAAAATGGAAATATTACTCCTTCATTTGTAAAGCACTTTGAGATCTGTGAATGAAAAGCCAAATATTGTCTTTAAATAAAGCAGTGAAGATGTTTTTATTAAGATTTATCTGAGTTCTACTTTATATTGCTGATGAGTGTAAAATGTTCCAGATATTAATAATGAAAAACATCTATTGGGAAGGGGAGGGGAGAATAGGCCAGCCTTACCTAGCAAAAAATGGACTGATTGATTTAACAACTTTAGACCTTCCTTCTTTAACTATTACGATCCAGTTTTAGTATGGATTCACAATGGCTACTTAATTCTTTAAACTATTTAAAATTCAGCTAAAACATTGAACTAATGTACTTATATCAGAATTAATCATCATAACATTTAGTGTTTGACAAAGATTAATCTGGCTGACCTCCGCTCTCCCTCCCCTCAAGAATAGGAAAATGGCTGTACAACAAGACACTATTTTTTCCATCTGCTTCTGGTAAGGTGCATTCTTAAAGTGCAAATTCAATTAAGATCTTTTGAATTTCATTTATCTAGATAATGAGAGTCAGATGCTGACCATCCTGAGATTATAAAACAAGTTTATGTCTACAGGCAGAAAGCAAACTGCTAACACCAGTTTGTGATTTGATTTCTTATAGACCTATAGGAAAAACAGATAGACAAAAACCCATAACACTTTGCCTGTGAAGAAAGTAAGATTATGTTTCCAACTGACTGTCTTGTAGATGCGTCTTATATTCTACTTGTTTCAAATCATTATATCATTCTCATTAATGAAGCATATGCCATTCACAATTAAAACTAATCCAGGAGTCACAGATATATGTAATTATAACTTCTGCTGGTTAAATTTATTTAGACAGATCAAGAACTCAGCACAGATAGAGAATGCACTGAAATATTTGAGAAATGCTTAAAAGAAATGTTGAATCACATAATTTTCTTCTTACAAAATAAAAACAAGCATCCCTTTAATTTCAAAACACTGAATATATTCTAGAGCATAAAGTTTAAGTGCCAGATCCACAAATGCTGTAAAATGGTATAGCTCCACTGAAATCAATAAAACTATGCCAATTTATACCAGCTGAGGATCTCACCCTAAAATTACTGATTGATGAAACTGTTTGAAGAATATATACATTCAATCCTTGGCTAATGAGAAGGGACAAGATGAATTGAATACCTTGCCATCTCTAATGTCTATGAAAGTGTGATTACATTTTAGAAGGAAAATCATCTCCTTTGGTGCTACTTTAAAAATATTAATATAAAATCAAATTTGTTAGCCCTTTACAACCCTTAAACAAGACGAACACACTTTTCAGTAACGTTGGTTTTCTTTTCTATTTATTCCAGCCACATGACAATAACCTTTAATACCATGCTGGGGTACTAGATTTAATACTGAGTAGGAAGGAAGAATTCTACCTTCAGCCTTACAAACATCATATCCAGCACCATCTAGGTGCACCTTGGAGATTGCCTACCCAACTACTGACCTGACCCAACCCAATTTAGCTTGTCAGATCTCAGAGGATAACAATACAGATGAATAGGTAGAGGTCAAGTGTATGCATATAGGCAGAATGGGATGGTATATGGAATATGTGAAGATGAAAACTAAGATCTTCCAAAGCTAAGGCCATATCAAGACCTCCCAGCAAAAAAGAAAGTCGGGAGCAGATGTGCAGGAAACTAGACAACTTTGTCTACCTACAGAGCAAGCCATCCAGTCCCCTAAAAGTATGACAAGCTACTCCATACCCCACCTCCTTCTAGAGCCTTGCTGCTAGTATTTCAATGCCTTTGCCTAGCTCCTACCTTCACTTCAGGGAAGTCTGACAGCATCAAACAGGAAACCATTGAAATTAATGATGACAGGATCACCATTAATTCTTGCAATACTACCCTACAGAAAGATTCTGCAAAGTGATGCCACAGATAACGCCTTACTTTGTTTCTCCATTTAAGCCCACTGGTTATCTTCAAAAGTGTAAGAGAAAAATGTACATTTGATGGAAGTCTAATAACCTAGAATCGCTGGCAACAATAAGGTATCTCTGTACTGTGCTTGTGGATATTATGAGTCTCACAGGAAACAAGCATCTCCGAAATAAAGTTTTGCTTTCTGCTACGACAAAACACCACAAGTCATTTATCCACATCCCCTAGAGTTAAACCACAAACAACATGGGTAACCAAACTGGGTTTTCCAGTTTATCCAGTAGTCCATAAGCAAAGTTACCTCGTTTAAAATTCACTTCTTCCTTCAGCCTCATAGCAGTTTGCCAAATCATGAGTTATACGTGAATATCACCTGCAGGAATATTGCCTTGACAATGTCCTATAAAACTCAGCAGTTCCCTCAGCATGGGAGTCTCAAAGCACATCACTAGGCAGTTCAAGACCACCATGTATTAAAATCTTTTACCTCCTTGCTGCAGGTACCCTCCTTAACTCAGGCATCCTAAACTCTACAAATTATTGGATTATCCAGTGTTTCAGTTTCCACCCTGGTATTTAAGTGTGGCCTTTCATACTGGGCTATCAGTTATATCCTGGTTTATTATATCAGAAAGCGATTCTTGCAACAAAAAATTTTTTTTTGCTCTACCTTCTTTCCATTAGGAAGGCTCCAAAATCACTACTTATTGCCTGAATTCAATTTTGCAACATTTCTATTTTACTTAAGATATTCCTTGTTCTTACTATTTACAATACTATTTGAAAATGTTAGTTACTTGTTCTTACACATGCACATATTTCCCACACCTTTGGCCAAATCCTAAATTCCAGAGTACAGTAAACCCTCGATTTAACGGACTTCGGATGCAACGGACAAAATTTCTGAGCAAGTCTGATGCATCCGAAATCCATTTCTCACGGGCTGGCTGCCGGCTCCCGGCTGCCGCCAGGGTCCCAGCAGCCTGAACCCAGGTGGCCTGGCTGCCGGCTGCCAGCTGCCGCCCAGGTCCCAGCAGCCAGGACCCGGGCAGGCTGGCTGACGGCTTCCGGCAGCCGCCCGGGTCCCAGCAATGGGTGGGCTGCGGAGCTGCTGCCCCGACCCTGTGGCGGTCGGGCTGCTGCTCCGACAGCTCTTTTTTTTTTTTTAATTAAATAACGGACTTTTTGATTTAACGGACACCCCCTCGCCCGAATTAGTCCGTTAAATGGAGGTTTTACTGTATATGGGAATTTGCTGAACAGAGAATTCAAGACTGACTCTTTTTTCTTCATATATTTACATACCAGTTTCCCTATTTTTTAATCTATATTGCCTTCCTGGTTTTCTAAATAGTGTTCATACAGGTCAAAAGATTATTGTTTTTCATGTCCAAATTTTCTATCTGGTTCTTAACTCCTATAAGGAACACAGAGAGTACAAATCTTTTTGTGATGGAAAACCTCTGAAATCTCTCAGATTCACAAGAAACTCACCGCAGATTTGCTGAAAAGTTCACAAATCTTTATGTAAACCTGGGATAAAGTGTCTGATTTATAATGAAATACAAATCCAAATTCATACCACTCTGCTCTCACAGTTCTTAGTCCTGACTTGCAAAACCCTAGTTTGTTTCCAGACTGGTTCTGCCTTGAGCAGAGACAACTAAACATATGGACTCATGCCAAGCTATGAGGCAATGTTCTGATCTGAATGGATGTCTAACTGAGGATTGTTAGACATTACCATATTTTTCGCCCTATAGGACGCTCCGGCGTATAAGACGCCCCCGAGTTTTTAAATAAAAAAGCCGGACCAAAAAAAAAAAAAGCGCCTCGCTCTCCCGTCCCCGCCGCGCGGGCGGGCTGCTGGGAGCGCGCCGCTCTCCCGTCCCCGCCGCGCGGGCGGGCTGCTGGGAGCGCGCCGCTCTCCCGTCCCCGCCGCGCGGGCGGGCTGCTGGGAGCGCGCCGCTCTCCCGTCCCCGCCGCGCGGGCGGGCTGCTGGGAGCGCGCCGCTCTCCCGTCCCCGCCGCGCGGGCGGGCTGCTGGGAGCGCGCCGCTCTCCCGTCCCCGCCGCGCGGGCGGGCGCTCCCAGGGGCCCGAGCTGCTCTCGTTCCCCGCCGGCCCCGAACACATGCGGGTGGGCTCGGGGGGGAAGCACCACCCCACCCCGCCCGCCGGGCCACCTGCAGCCGTCCCAGCTCCAGCTGCCCGGTAAGTGTTTCATATATTCGGCATATAAGACGCCCCCCCTAATTTTGAGATTATTTTGGGGGGGTTAAAAGGCGTCTTATATGCCGAAAAATACGGTAGTTATTTTACATGTGATCCCATCTAGATTTTCACTGAGGTCTCAAGAGATGAAGAGCTCTTGCATTAAATCACAGTCTCTTTGCAAACTAAAGTAGATTTATACTTTTCTAAAAAAGCCCAAATCAAAGGAACTCCAGGTTGACAAAAAAAGAAATCAGCATTGTTGTAAAAATTATGTTATATAAATGTGATCAAAATATTATCCATGCTAAGGAACAGGTCAGCCTAAAGCATGATTTATGTGTACTTCAGATCCCACACAGGAAATAAGCCTAAAAATTATAGAGATCACACAGTAGGCAAAAGTCAATTTAAGGTTAGAATTAAAACTTGAAGTGCAGGGAGGACAATCCATATGTTAGTACATTCCACAACTAAACTAAATTGTGATTTCAGTAAATCCTGATATAAAACAATTTAAATCTGACTATACAAAATATTGAATATGCTAAATCATGTTGTTAATTTTAGCCATATGGAATCCTAGAAATTATATGACTGTATGACCCAGTCCATTCCCCTGCTAAAACAAATTAAGCCCCAAGACAAATTCAGTACATTTTTATCTCCATCTTTCTTGACATTTCAGAACATGCTAATTTTTCAAATACTGTAAAATATACTATCCATGCTCTCACTAACAAGTAAGAAGTTGCTTTCTGCTATAACTATAATCTAACTTTTAAAGACACAAATACAAAATACTACATGAAGGAGTAATAAATGTAAACAAACTTGTTTGTCTTAGCCATTGGCTGAACAAGAAGTAGGACTGAATGGACATGTAGACGCTAAAATTTTAGACTGTTTTGTTTTTGAGTGGAGTTATGTAACTAAAAAAAAATCTGCATTAGTAAATTACACTTTCACAGTAAAGAGATTGAACTACAGTACCTGTATGAGGTGAATTGAAAAATACTATTTCTTTTGGTTATCAATTTTACAGTGGAAATATTTGTAATCAGAAATAATAATATAAAGGGAGCACTGCACACTTTGTATTCTGTGTTGTAATAGAAATCAATATATATTTGAAAATGTAGAAAAACATCCAAAATATTTAATAAATTTCAATTGGTATTCTATTGTTAACACTGAGTAATCATGATTAATTTTTTTAATCACAGTTATTTTTTCAAATTAATCGTGAGCTTAACTGCGATTAATCAAAATCCCGAGTATGTACAATAAATTAATTGTATTTGGCTAAATATGGGGCACATGAAATAGTCTAAAAATTGGAGGAAGCTTGTTTATAATAATTAGGTTTTATCCTGGTTTTCTTTGGGGAAAACATCTGACATGATTATAATTTTGGTGATTGCTGTCCTTTTCATTCATCAACTTATTAATAATATCTGGGTTCTACACACTGTTCCCTTCCTTTTAGTATAAGTTTTTAAATCAAAATACATGTCCTCGGGGGGGAAATCCCATACTATATTTTACTTAAACAGTTCAAGAATCATTCATTACTCTGAAACATGTTACTTGTGATTTATAAGTACCACCTGAGTTCAGTACAGTAAGTTTTGTCCTAGAATCCAGGCAGTTTTCTATTTCTTTACAAATGAACACAAGAGGGCACAGCTCTCTACAGTCCTGAACTAAGCTGATGGCATTTGTATTCAAGGAATGTACATTTCTCAAATTTAAGTTTACCACTCCACCTACCAAAGGTCCAGCTGCACAATGCAACTACGCCAAAGTAAAATAGAGATAAAAAAGTAGATCAAAAATCTTAAAATAAATTGCTTCTAATAGCATCGGGATCATGAGTCAGTAATTCTGATTTACTGTATATAATTTAAAATATCAAAATGTGAAACAACATTGGGCTTCTGTATGACAGAAGTAAATTTGGGCTAAAGGGGTGGGAAAGATGAGCAATATGTGAACCTACCAGCAAAACACACTTTGCTGCATTAAATCAGACAGCAATAGGGAATTATTAACTTCTAAAGAGATTGGACATAATACTATATTGAAAAGGAAGGACAGAGTGTGAAGGGTGAATGATCTTGCAGCTAAGGCAGAAATAAGGAGACCCAGATCCATTATATTTTCCTTTTCCCATTTTCCAGACCACTTTCTGTTATTTCAGTTACTTTAAAAAAATTGATTGGGACTGAATTTGTTCTTTGTACGAAGATTTTAAAAAAATCTAGTTTGACAATATAGTCATTTCTGTGCTATCCAATAGTGATTAAAATGCTCCATCTGGATGTGCTTTTTTATGTTCTCAGGTAACTCAACAGTGGATTTTAAAACTTCAGTCTTGCAATGTATGTAGTCTTCAGTGATGAATGTGGATGTTACTGAGAAATTAGAAGCAATGAAAAACTGTATTCTGAATCTGTGGAGTACATTCATTTTCCTTAAAAGAAGCAAGCAAGCACTGAGGTCCAAATCAAGAACTTCTGTGCTGTGCCACACAGGATGTTACAAACACCACAATGTAATGCACTATACTCTACATGGCTTACTCAACCGCCTATATTGCACTTGTTCCACTGTCTGGTGAATCTCTATGGCTGTCAAGGAAAGAGCAGGATTTGGCTTGGAGTACAGTGATCTACATATTCATACACACTGACTTGGTATGGTTTACACTGGCTCCCTCTGTGCATAGGCTGCTACAACTCAGTGAGTTAGGGCTGGTCTCCACTAGGGGGGGAAATCAACTGTAGATACACAATTTCAGCTACGTTAATAACGTAGCTGAAATCGGCGTCTCTACAGCTGACTTACCTCCCGTCCTCACGGCGGCGGTGGTCGGCGGCGCAGTCCCCCGTCGACTCCAGCTTGCGCCTTTTGGCAAGCTGGACTTCCGGAGTTGACAGGGAGGCCGCTGGCGATCGATTTATCGCGTCTTGACGAGACGCGACAAATTGATTGCCAAAAGATCGATGCTTCCCTGCCATAGTGAGGATAAGCCCTTAGACACACACCCCTTAGCTACAATGGTATCACTTGCATCACTTAAACATCATCTATTTCTGAGGAACTGAGTGTAAGAGTGCCTCCACACTATGAAGAAAGACGTTTTCCCTTTTCTTACCACGTGATAGATAACCTGTGGTAACTAACACAGGGTAAAATCCTAGCGAAGACAAGGCAGTTTGTACTTTTCACACTTTCACAGGTTGAGGTAAACAAAGAATTGCCTTTTCTTCGCTAGGATTTTACCACAAGTTAGTTACCACATTATAAGAACACACGTTTTTTCCCAGTGAAGACAAAGCCTAAGGGAATCTACATTTGTGTAATTTAAATAGTGAAGGCCGGGATGTTGAGTCCAGGAGAAGTGTAAGCTAATATAGGAGGTGGCACTAATTTCAAACTGTAAATTCACTGCTTTAGAAAGGAACCTGTAATGAATTAATATAGGTATTTGGGGATAATATTTCAAATACTGTTTTTTCTAGGAAACGGAAATTGAATATTTTTATAGTCTCATGGAGAACAAAAAGCTCTCTAGTTGGCTAAACCAGGAAACACCAGCAATAATTCTAGTCTCAGTATTATTATTCATTCACACTGAAAGGTCCTTAGGATCAAATCCTGCCTCCTTCCTCAGGACCACAAAGAGGTAATCAGTGTGCATGTTTGTTGTATATGGAGCATAGGAGTTGGGGAAGCCAGATCCACAAGGGCTCTCTACAAAGCAAGGCTTGGGGAGAGGAAAGAGTAGATACAGCACCAGATGATCTGCTGCTAAATGGATCCACAAGGCATTGCTAGCCATGGAGTAGAATCACAGGAGCAGTAGAGGCTACCTCCAGGAAAAGAAGTAATAGGTCACCCAGTCCAGTGCTCTCAACCAGGGGTATGAGTGTGCAGGGGTCTTCCAGGGGTTACATAGCTCATCTAGGTATTAGCTTAGTTTTACAATAAGCTACATAAAAAGCACCAGCAAAGTGAGTACAAACTAAAATTTCATACAGCCAATGGCTTGTTTATACTGGTCTATATGTGTGTGTGTTCATCCGTCGATTCGACGAGGACCACTCAGTCATCCGTGAATTGCTGGGACTGATTCTGTCCGTGTGTGCGCAGATGGCTGATGAGGCCGATCCTTACACGAAAGGTCCGATGACAGATAGGACAGGGGATGAGGAGGACATCTCCAGCAGGGTTACTGGCACGGGCTTTTCTGGCTTGCCTCTTTTGTTCTGCTGCAGCCGTCCTTTTGGCCTCACATGATTCGGCACCTTTATACACGAAGGAACGCCACGTAGTCAGATTCGTTGTGCTCTGTTCCCAAGAGTCAGGTTTGATGTCAAATGCTTTAAGGGCAGCTTTGAGAGTGTCTTTGAAGCGCTTCTTCTGACCCCCATGGGACCGCTGTCCTTGTTGCAACTCGCCATAGAAAAGTCGCTTTGGTAGCCGATGGTCTGACATACGGACTACATGCCCTGCCCAGCGTAGCTGCGACTGCATCAAGATGGTAAAGATGCTGGGCAGGTTTGCTTGGGCGAGTACTTCAGTATCTGGGATCTTATCCTGCCACTTGATGTTGAGGATTTTCCTGACGCTTGTTGTGTGGAAGTGGTTCAGCTTCTTGGCGTGGCGCTGATACACAGTCCAGGTTTCACTGGCATAGAGCAGTGTAGGGAGAACAACCGCCCTGTATACTTTCAGCTTGGTCTGGGTGGTGATGCCTCTTCTATTCCAGATGTTGGAGTTTAATCTGCCGAAAATTGCACTGGCTCCAGCGATCCTGATATTCACCTCATCATCTATGGTGGCATTTTGGGACAGTGTGCTGCCAAGGTATGTGAATCTGTTCACTGCATTGAGTCTCCGGCTGTTAATAGTAATGTTGGGCTCAACATAGGGCTTCCCTAGGGCCGGCTGATGCAAGACTTCAGTCTTCTTTGTACTGATGATTAGACCGAAGTTTGCGCAAGCGTTGGAAAACTTATCTACGCTGCGTTGCATATCAGCTTCTGAGCCTGCGTTGAGAGCACAGTCATCAGCAAACAGAAAGTCTCGGATGATGTCTGTCATGACCTTGGTTTTCGCCTGAAGCCTTTTAGGTTGTACAGCTTACCGTCAGTGCGGTACCTGATGCCAATTCCAACGTCTCCATCTCTGAAAGCATCGGTCAACATAGCGGAGAATATGATGCTAAAGAGTGTAGGTGCCAGGACGCAATCCTGCTTCACACCATTTGTAACGGGAAATGGCTCAGATGATTCGCCATTGTCCTGGACTCGTGCCTGCAGGCCTTCATGGAACTGTTAAACCATGAAGATGAACTTCCTTGGGCATCCATACTTGGCAATGATCTTCCACAGGCCCTCTCTACAAACAGTATCGAAAGCCTTGGTCAGGTCAACATAGGTGGAGAACAGGTCGCACCTCTGCTCCTGACACTTCTCTTGCAGTTATCTCGCAGCAAACACCATGTCAATGGTCCCACGCTCTTTCCGAAATCCACACTGACTTTCTGGCAGAAGTCCCTGGTCCAGATGTGCTGTTAGGTGGTTCAGCAGGATCCTGGCGAGTATCTTGCCTGCGATGGAGAGTAGGGATATACCTCTGTGGTTATCACAGAGCTGCCTGTTCCCTTTCCTCTTGTACAGGTGTACAATGACAGCATCTTTAAACTCCTGCGGGATCGTCTCCTGTTGCCACATAAGTAGGAACAGTTGATGGAGCCTTTCAGTCAAGGCAGTACCACCTTCCTTATAAAGCTCAGCTGGAATGGAGTCTGAGCCTGGAGCTTTGCCACTGGAGAGGAGATGGATCGCTTTCTGCATCTCTAATAAAGTAGGCGGATCATCCAGTGCCTCGTTGATGGGCACTTGCGGGAGACGATCAATGGCTTCATCATTGATGGACGAGGGACGATTCAGAACGCTGTCGAAGTGTTCAGCCCATCTTACAAGAATCTTATCCTTGTCAATAATCAAAGTGTTTCCGTCAGTGCTAAGGAGAGGGCATGATCCTGAGGATGTAGGTCCATACACTTCTTTCAGGGCATCATAGAAATTCTTCATGTCATGCCGGTCAGCATAGCCTTGAATCTCGTCAGCTTTTCTGCTAAGCCAAGTGTCTTGCATCTGACGAAGTTTTTGCTGTATGGATCTCTGAATATTGCTGAACGCATCTTTCTTTGATGTGGATTTGGGATTGTTAAAGTAGGCTTGATGGGCGCAGTGCTTTTCTTCCAGTAGCTGCTTGATCTCATCGCAGTTCTCATCAAACCAGTCTTTATGCTTTCTGGTTGAGGGCCCCAGGATCTCTGTAGCTGTGCTGTAGACCAGCCCTCTGAGTGTCGCCCAGTCGACATCCACATTCAGGCTGTCAAGAGGGGTGGATTCTATATATGTACATACAATATATATATTCCAATTGATTTATTTTACAATTATACAGTAAAAATGAGAAAGTAAGCAATTTTTGAGTAAGACTGTGCTGTGACACTTATATTTTTATGTCCGATTTGTAAACAAGTAGTTTTTAAGTACGGTGAAACTCGGGGATATGCTAGACAAATGAGACTCCTGAGAGAGATACAGTAGTCTGGAAAAGTTCAGAGCCACTGGTCTAGATCATCCCTTGTTCCTACGTGGCCTTTTTTAGTGCTTTACCTTGTCTAGCTTTAAAAGGACTTCAGTGAAGGAGTTTCCCATGGAAGACAATTTCACCCCTGTGCCACTGCTGAGCACAGCAGAGACTAACAGTGAGGAGCAACATTCCACCCTGATCATGGGTCTGCCACAGACCAATTCAGCACAGGACTGAACTACCTCTGAGCCACTATGACAGCCAGAAACAGTCGGTACATAGGAATGCCTAGCCACCCTTGGCATAACATCTGTGAATTTTCCCCAGAAATCACATAGTGCCATGAGGCAAGTCACAAACTTTGCATTAGTTTCCATTTCTAAGAATGGGAATAATATTTATCTACCTCATTATTTAATATTTTCAAAGCACAAGGAGCTAGAACTGTATGTATAATCATCACTCCAACTCCATCATCACCATATGTGTGTGTGTATATATGTGTGTTATCGCCTACTCACACACAAACAGATGCTAATGTCTCCTGGAAATCTTTAAAAAGCCTTCTGTTTAGAAGGCATGTTGCTCATATTTAAAAAAAAATCTCAACTGAGAAAAGTCTGGAGAGAATATAAGGGATTTGTCTGTTTTGTTATAAGAATGTCAATAATTTAACATGTACAATATGAGGAAAGAGGATGATATGGTTAGCTCCTTTTGTTAAAAGGTCTACAGCTCAATCTTCAAACTACACAGTGCGACTGGAAGGGGAGGCAACACATGCCCTATTCCTTCCCCCAATTCTGCACCGGCCCGGAGGCTGAACTGGCCCCCTACACAAATCCGAGCAGCCAAGGGGCTGCATCAATTTACACCAGCTGGAACAAGCCCCTAGAAATCATTCTGAGGGCTGGGAGTAGGTGGAGCACATCATGCTCTCACTACAGCCCCAATCTTTCTGACCTTCACATCCTAGAATGCATACTCTTCAAATCTATGTGTCTTCTGCTACCCTCCTTCAGAGTAATTATAGGGTCACTTCACACTGCTCCCTTGCATATACAAGTTTCCCAAGAACTTTAGTGGAATTTTCTATATGTGAAATCACCTTAAATATTCACCTCACATTCTCTGCTTATATATCATTTTCTGTATTTCTCTACCCTAATGCTTTTTCTTATTCAGTGAAAAAAAAGCAAGATTTTTAGTTTTACCTGCTTCAGCTGCTTATTCACCACGTCCACCGATAATCCTCTATTTGTTTATTCCCAATTGACTAGCATCGAATTTAAGGTGCCACAAGCAAACAAATTATGGATACAGCAGCTCTGAGACATGTAGGAGCAAGTGAACTTTCAGAAATCCTGATTTCACATGAGCCTCTTTGAGAACAGGAAAACAAAAACAAACAAACAAAAAACCCAGAAGAAACACAGAAAACTTTATTCTACATAGAATAACATATGAAGAAAATACATTAATTACGTTACTTTCAAGCATCGATAAGGATCAAACAAAAGGAAATCCACTGTTAAATATGCCCCACGAGAGCGTGCTGAGAAAGTAGCAAAGGTAAGAGGAAGGAATAATTCAACAGCACTCAAGTTATTTTAAATATATGTCTCCCATGAGTTCCTCCCCACTTTTAGGTCCTCAGCTAGGACTACTTGTTCCCACCATAGGAGACATCCCGGTGTGCTATGTCCTAGTGAGCGAGGGGCTAAAGTGAAGCACCAAACTCAACAATGAGATTCATATCTATTGTATGAGCCTTCATGATCATTGGTGAGAGTAATTATATAAGTAATCCCCAAGTACTGCCCCAGAACAATGGACTATTTTTCTTAGGGTTTTTAATTTTGTTTAATGGAATGAAAATATTGTTTTAAAGTAGTGAGTTAAGCATTATTAGGAAAAATATTTAGATGATGTATTTGGGTTATGCCTTATCACTGAAATCAATTATACTAGATTTTATGATTAATGATGAGATAAGCTAGGCAGTCAAAGTACACACACACAGTTATTCTGTCTCAAACAAGCATTAGTGACAAAAAAATTAACCATATACCCCATTACTGTTTACTTTAGCCAAGTGCATTGTGTCCATTTTGCCTCACGGTTAGTAATGCCTGAAAGGTAATAAGGCTCTGCAGCTATTTTAGTAACAATACGTGGCAAATACGTGGAGCAAGTTATTACAACTAAAGAACTTACTATCTCTTCCAATTAAGTTTAACGGTAGTATACTAAATTGGTAAGTAAAGCCATCTTCTTCAAGATTCTCCAGAAGTTACAGTCATAGGTATTAGACTTGTCAGAATAGTCATAGTTAGCTACTCCAGTAAAAACATGTTCAACCTTTGCCATAAACACAGAATTTTTCTGCTTTTAGAAGTTACCACAACAGAAGAAATAACAGTCTTTAAAGAAAAGCAAAGTTCACATCAGTCTACATTAGTTACTGGCCCTGTTCTGAAATGCTATATGTTATCTTGCACATGTTTGTTTTTATCTGTCAATGTGGTTTATTGTTAGGGAAGTGTAGTATCAGCTGTCTTTTCCCTGCCATCAAAGCTACTTCGTTAAAGTTAATAGTGTTTGACTTCTAGGAGATCTTTTTCCAAGGTAACACAAAAAACTTCTGCTCTCAGTTATTTTTCCAGCAGTAAAGGCACCAAATGGATGGAATAACCCCCTTAATCTTAAAAAATCCATTGCATTAATCCACTGAAAGCATTTAAAAATTCTCCTTGTCATTTATTATATGACCTTATCTGGGAGTGACCCTTTGCCAAATGTTCTAAGAGCACACCATCAGCTGGCAAACACGTTTACATGAATGGAAATCTACTTTGGTCTGAGTAAGACTACTGTATATTAGTTTTTAATACACCTGTACTGTGTTTACACTATCTTCCATTTAATTTTGCCACTTTTCTAAAATGCTTCATTTCAATAAATGTGAGTAGTTAAAATTGCTAAACCTTGTCTCTAGCCACATATCTTATTAACTAATTGGTTTAAATTAAACTGCATTTTAAAAATTACGCTGGCTTTATTAAAAGCATGCATACTTGGTTTTGGCTCATATGATTAGCAGCTAAGAAAACTTTTGACAATACATATTATTTAAAAACTCTGCATGGTTCTGAAACCTTATTCTTTTTATGATGTAGTGTCCCTGATTTTAGTCCTCTCCCTCTACATCCTTTCTTATCTCCATTTTCTGTCAGGTACTTGACAGCCACTCTATGAACACATCCATTTCAGAAATGTGGGTTTTTTTTTAGTTAATTGGCATTGCTTCAGAGAAACTGGCATTAAATTTTATTGGCTTCAATTAAAAAGCACTGATTCCATGAATATCTATTAAATTAGTAAAATAAATCTGAGTTTGGAAGAGAAATGGAAAAACATAACCATACATACACATCAAAATCTATTTGCATTGAAAAATGGTTTGTGTTAAAAGTGGATGAAAATAAGCTGTTTTAAATAAAAATCTGTTCATTTTCATAAAACCACTTAGGATCTGAGCATATTGGTTTTAATACAGTACATATGTATCCAATTAACTGTAAAAATTTAAATAGACATGACACATGCAACCCTGAGCTTGTTCATGTAAAATGTGAGTCCTCTTAAAAATGATAAAATACATTAATTAAAACCAGCTCAAATGCAATCTAAAATGCACTAAAATGGTTTAATATATTAATAAACAGAAAACATTAATCCTGACAAAACCTTGTCAGACAGAAACTAACTAGTAGAGGACTACTAAGAATGATATCACTTTTTATTCCAGACACTACAGTGATATGGACACTTATAAAAAGCTCATTCATAGTACTGACCTGTACCAAAAAAAGAAACCACATATTTTACACAAAGTGGTGACCAAACATCCAAAATAGTTACTGCTGTAATGGAAAACACGGACTAGACATCTTTAGGGAGGGAGGAATATTATATATATATATATATATATATAATATTCCTCCCTCCCTAAAGATGTATATAATGTATATAAGATGTATATAATGTTTAGAGCAAAGGAGTACGAATCAGGATTCGTGGCATCTACCACTGATTTGGTGTATGACCTTGGGAAAGTTACATCTGTACCTGTTTCACCATCTATAAAATGGGTTTAATACTTACCTACATCACAGATATTATTTGCTAATTAAAGCTTGTAAAACATTTTTATCTTTAGGTGAAAATTGCTACAGAAGTATCGTGTTTTATTACTAGAAAATGTAATGCTATCTTTAATCTAAACTTAATGGATACCAACAAGATGAGTATGTTTAGCTTTCCACTTGGACAGTCATTTACTACATGTTTGTGTTACAACTAGTACATAAAAACATTAAATACTACTACTACATCTCAGAGAATGTAAGGGTCAAGTTTTCAGAGGATTCAACCCAGCTTCCAACTGAGCATGCACAATTTTTTGAGCAGAATACCTTGCACATAAATTCTGTGCATGCTATCATTTCCACAAACAAATTAGAAAGCACACACACCAAATTAAAGGCCACATATTGTATATTTGAAACAGAAAAGAAACAACCCTCAACATGGAGACTTTTTGTCAGACAATTTTCCTCCCATACTTTAAAGGGAGTTAAAATTAAGTTTACTGTTTTTTTAAAACAACTTCAGTAGCATCATATGAAGATATTTTCTGCATCAGAATAATTAATAATACCTAGGAATACAGCTTGTTGTTTAACTGCTTATGCTGCAAAGCCAGATGTCAAAGGTGTATGTTTTCAGGGGTGGTTGCTTATTCTTCCAAAAACAGTGACTTTTTTTAAAGCTTCCCCATAAAGAGATATGTAGATTATTTTTCTACTAAAAATCACATCATTTAAAATTTGGAGCACATGCATCATTACATTTAATTTTTAATTCTATTTAACCTAATTTTT
Organism: Sternotherus odoratus; assembly: GCA_032164245.1. NCBI lineage: Eukaryota > Metazoa > Chordata > Testudines > Kinosternidae > Sternotherus > Sternotherus odoratus. The sequence continues at coordinate 77,039,052 of JAVMKO010000006.1, forward strand.
AACTAGATAAAATTTTACGGATCAACTATTTGACAATCCCCTTAAAATTAACATTTTTGGAGGTGGTTACCACGAATAAACAACCAACTACATGGATCAATACTGAATAAAATATAATTGTAACAAATGTAAATAAATATGGTGCCAGACTTAAACACACACAGTTATCGTGCATTAAAAAGCTTCGCTATCTAGCACAAGGGGGAGCAGTTGGGCAATATTAACATGGGTTAATGGCGCTGCATTACAACTAGCTATTAAAGGCTTAACATGTAGATTTACCACACCTAATTTGATTAAATTAAGCCCTGGTTTATTGCATAGATTATTTGCCCGCAGAAATCCTCTACCATCCTCTCAAAAAAGTACGAAATAAACTATAAGAGCCTGACCTAAAAAAAAAATCCATACTTTTCTCACTCTTATGCATATTTTCATTTCAAACTGGCACACCTGCAGAATCATGCCCTAAATAACAAAGAAAATCTAAACTACAACCAAAGTTTGGTTGCTATTTGTCCAAATTTTGATATCCAAATGTTGGTAGCCAAGTATTTACTTCACTGTCTAGCAAACTATTATTTAACTCTGGAATGAAGACATCACAAATCTCAGCTTTATTTTCTTATTCATTTGTCATGTAAGACTGTACCTGCTGCAGTGTTTAAATACATCCCTACAATCCTATCATCCATCGTGGAGCTACAATTTACAAGCACTGAGGATCTGCCCATACTAGGTAAAACACTAAACACTGAAACAGGAGGTAAGACACTATATTATTTAATTCGAAGGCAGTGCATGGAAAATGGCGGAAAAGCTACAGCAAGCAGACATAAGTCTGAAGCAGTTTAATAGGCAGGCAAGAAAATGAGCAGCCTTGATCCAGTTGCAACCCAGAGCTTTCATCAATAATCACTCTTTAGTCAATGAACTAAACTCATCAAAGGAATTACACAACTGATGTTCTTGTGCCTAGCAACTGTAAGAAAGAAATAAGTGAAAATACCCAGTGAATAAAGTCATTTATTCAGTGGCTGAATTCATTACTGTGTGCTCTGTATTAGGCTTAGTTTATAAGGAAAATTCATACTGCCTTAACGCCAATCCAAATCCCGCTCAAATTAAGATAAGTCATTCCACTCAATTTAGTCGGATTTATACTGGATTTACAGTGCTGTTGGCTACAGAACAGACAACAATCCAGCTGTTTACATTTTCAATGTCATCCTCACCACTTAAAGGACTACAAACATCATAATTTAAAAATATAAATATATTCTGAAAAAAAAGTCTACCTGAATGTCTTAATTTCAGTTTTTCATCCATGTTTTTCATAAATAAATAATATCAAACCTTTGACCTGATATTACTTTTTATATCACTGACAGACAAGCAACTTTTAATTTCAGCAGAATTGTTCTAAATTTAACCAGCTATCAATACTAACTATATATATATTAGGTCATCATTAGAGGAAGTACAGAGATATCATTCCAGTGCAATAGAGTCCAAATTACACCTAGGGACCAGTAACTCAACCACGTTTCATCAAGAAAGCCACATGAAGTGCTATTTTTATTGGAGACCTTTCAAAACCATTACAGGTAGTCCAAGTAATTCTGGCCTTTGTTCTGAGTAGAAGAGCGTAGATCTTATTTTTACCACAACAGGTGGTACCAAGTCTTTCATCTGGAAAGATTTTCCTTATTTAATTCCACAAAATGTTTTCCCCTTTTATTTTTTAATTTGCTGCATACTCTTGTAAAGAGAATGAAAGATTTAAGAGCGTTTAAACCAAAATATCTGTTAGAAGTTCCGAGCAAAGACTTGATAGGGTCCAGCTTGCCAAGAAATGCACTTTTCACCAATAAGCAGCCAAGCCTACTTTATCCAGCTCGAAAACCTTACATTTCTGTTGAAATTTACTCTATTTTTCCTTCTAATTATTCCTTGTGTTTGATGTCCAATATAAACAAAACATCTTTCATAAAGAACTCCCACAAGAAACCTTGGAAATCTAACAAATGCAAGGGATCACTCTGAAGTGCTAAGGTTAGAACGTTTGCACTGCCAGACAAACAACCCCATTTAGAACTGTTCATTACGGGGGCCTCCATTTGAGCCAGAAGTGCCCACATTTTGTATAACTGAAATCCACATTGGCATGCTGCCAGAAGTCTTAGAGCTTAATCTAATTTAATTTTTAATATCTGTAGTTCTGCACAGATATAACATATAAGCAAAGAGCACACATGCAACAAAGCAGACTGCAGATGTGCTCACTTTGAATATTCTGGTGTGACAAATGGAGATTACCGGATTAAAGCTGGGTGAAACTTTTCTGATTTTTATATATATTTTGCCAACATAAGCAGATTTGGGTTGACTAAATTTGTCAATTTCACCAAATCATTTTGGTTGGAAAAAAACCAAAATATTTTGACAATTTTCAAAATTAAATATTTTGACCTTTAGATTCAAAACAATTTATATTTCCAAATTTACTGCAATTTGATTATAAACGTATTTTAAAAGCACTAAAAAAAAGTAGAAGAAATGTTTTAATTTTGGGTGGAACAAAATATTTTACTTCACCCTGAGTGGTTTGGGGTTTTTTTTACGTTTCAGTTCGCTGAGAAGATCTAAATATTTTAGCTTGGGGGTAACCCCGAAAATCCCCCTCCCCCGTTCCTGCAAGTGACCTGCCCTAGTCAGCAGAGACCCCGACCGCTCCCATCTCCCTGGGATTTTGCGGGTGGCTGCAGCAAATTCCCTTCGCAGCGCCGGCGGCCGGGTCGTTAACTGGGGGATTAACAACAATAAATACAAAGCGGGTCAAGTGACGCTACAATACAAAGTGGAAACCCCCCCGTGGCGCGTGTTCAGCTTCCCAGTCGTAGCCTGCTCTGCCCGGGTCTGACTCTGTCCTGGCCCGTCACTCTCTGCTCAATGCCAGCCGCGACCTCCGCCGCCCTTCCCGCCCACAGGGGCCGCTCCGCGTTGGCCTATCCCGCCAAAGGTCCCGCGGGACGGAGCCTTGGGACCAGCCCGGAAGTCTCGGAGCCACCGGCCAAGGGGCCGGGTCTGCTGTCACTCCCCAACCCGGCCTAGGGACTCTGCAGCCCAGCGACCCTCTGTCATCCCACCCCGCTGTCTCTTAGGACCTGTCACCTCCGCCAAGCTGCCTCCCCAGCAGCTGCCTCGCTGCCCCCCACTTCACTCCTCCACCTGCCTCCTCCTTCCCCCCACGGGACCTGAGATGGGGGAAGAGGGGAGATACTTAAGTCTACACTAGACTAGATTTGAAAGTACAGCTAGAGGGGTGTAGCTTTGTCAGCAAACTTTCCTAGTGCAGATGCAGCTCCTACCAGCAACAAGGAGCTTTTTTTCCACGAGGGTTGAACGGGTTTGGTGAGCAAAAAAAGGTACAACTGCAAAACCACTTTCATGCTAGAATAATTGCATCCACACTAGAGCTGTTCCACCACCTCCCCCCACTCACACTTCTACCTGGCACTACCATACTGGCAATAGTTTCTAATGTAAACATGGCCTTAGACTTTAAGCTCTTAGATACATGGACAATCGTTTTTGCTCTGTGTTTGTATAACATCTAGTACAATGGGGTCTAGGTCCATGCCTAAGGCTGCTAGGCACTACTGTGATACAAATAATAAATGTCACTTCCAACACCCAAGAAGTAAAAATCTTCAATGAAACGGCCACTATGTCTGACAGTCTTGCCTTTTATAGGCAAGGTTATGGAAGCTCCACTCTGGCATGGTGTAGAGGGTTCTCTGCTAGGGCATCGCTCCCCCTTCCATATAAGGGCAGCTGCCCAGTATCTCTGCCATATACCCAGCCTTTGTTTTTGCCTGCTTACCCTTTCCCTCCCTGCCCTCTGTCTACCCTCCCTGCCCTCCTTCCCACGTCACATCCTCCAACGTGAGAGCATCCCTAGTTTTATTTTATGAAAATCTAGCCACCTGAAACATACCTTTGCATCTAGTCCAGATTTTATTAAAATGTTTCCGATTTCATACCATTGTGTGAAACACACTTCATTTTTACTTATGCACAAATATAAACTAAGTAAATGAGTGCTATTTCCAATTCAATCCAAGACAAGGTTTCAGGAGTGGATGTTCTGCTAACATATTAGAAGTGAAGATCACTGCTTAGTAGATTCTTTACTGATCCCCTTTAGAAACATCACCAAATATCATTTTGGGGAGGATATACCATCATGTCAGTTTTCAACAGGTGATACCAGATTTCAGCACAATACCAACATCTCATAGCTTTCAACAGTTCCTGCTTCTGTTCTGTCATTTTCCTCTTTCCGCTACAACTTTCCCACAAAATTCTTTCAACGTTGGCAACAAGACCAAAAAAAGCTCGGAGATTTTGTTCATATGGTCACTTCCTCTAGTAGCGGTGAATTTCTTTCAAAAATTGGATATCATAGGATGAAAGTGTAACATGCCTAATTGTTAAGACAATAACTATTGAAGAACAGATATTGTGCAAAAATAGAAATCTCCCAAAAACAGTTAATGATAGAAATTGGTCATTGTGGTTTTTTATAAATATGTAAATGTAGAAATCTTGAAGAAACACTAGCAACCTGTGTAGGCCCCAGATTTGACCTAGTAGTATTTGAAAAATATTATAGACCTAAGGAAGTATCCTTTCTTTTCTATCATTTATTCTAAAATATATTCTCTGTTGATACCAGGAATGATAATTGTATGTCTTTTTTCATGTAATACCTAGTTTTGCACAGTGTTTTGAATTATGTTGTGGCATGGTTAGCAGTAATATGCTAGGGCAGAGGTGGGCAAACAATGGCACGCAGGACCATCCTGCCTGGCTCCTGAGCTTCTGGCCCGGGAGGCTACCCTTAACCCCACCCCTGCTTCCCTCCCCCCCCCCCCTCCGCAGCTATGACTCTGCGTGGGCAGTGCTCTGGGCAGCAGGGCTGTGCACTCCTGCAGGGCAGCACGGCAGTGTGTCTGGCTCTTGCTGGGCAGTGCAGCTGCCAGACATGCTGCTCTGAGCGGTGTGGTAATGGGGCCTGGGCTGGGGGGTTGGATAAGGGGCAGAGGGTCCTGGGGAGCAGTCAGGGGACAGGGAGCAGGGTGCGGTTGGATGGGTCGGGATTCTAGAAGGGGAGCTCAGGGGATGGGAATGGGGGTGGGGGTTAATAAGCATGGGAATCCTGGGAGGCCTGTCGGGGTGGGGGTGTGGATAGGGCTCAGGGAAGTCAGGGGACAGGGAGTAGGGGGATTGGACAGGGGGTGGGATCCCGGGGGGGGGCAGTTAGGGGTCCAGGGGTACCAGGAGGGCATGGTCAGGAGACAAGGAGAAGGGGGGTTGGATGGGTCAGGAGTTCTGAAGAGGGCAGTCAGAGGGCAGGAAGTGGTAGGGGCGGGGGGCCAGGCCGTTTGGGGAGGCACGGCCTTCCCTACAGTTTTGCAACCACAATGTGGCCCTCGAGCCAGAAAGAGTTTGCCCATCTCTCTGCTAAGGCATTTCTAAATGGCAAGTTAGTGCATGGCAAGCTGGGGTGTAAATCTTCATTCACCAATGCCACACTCTAACTGTCCATGTGGACCTTGCCAGTGTGCACGAAGAGGGCCATAGTGCACAGCTGGAAACTTTTGGTGTTCAGCAGTGTCCATGCAATTAATGCACTGCATACAGGAACTCTGTAGATTTACACCGCAGCGTTCTGTGCACTAACTCTCCAGATAGACAAGCCCTTAATAAATTCTGTACACAGAATTGTGTTGACATCACTGATGATGCTACGAACTGGGGCAACGTTGAGATCATTTGTAATATCTGGGAAGAAACAAACAATATCAGCTGACTGCAGACCAATTTAGCTAAAAGAGTGAACACAGCTTTTAATTCTGTGATTTTGTCTTACCACATGGCCAACTATAAGAGCTGGCGTACATAATTATCAGATTTTTCTTTACTGTAGTCTGAAAACTAAGTCTGTATCAGTTTTAGATTTATATGATCTGAAGAGAAACTAGAGAATGTATCAGAGCATACATGGCTTGTGTGGCAGGATTAAATCTGGGCAGGTTATTAAAGGGGTCTCTGGAGTGTAGTCATGAAAAGAGAGAGAATTCCAAAGGTAACCAAGTGCAGCCAATAGCTGAGTCGGAACAACTTAGTATAATTGCCAAGGGGAATATGGCTAAAGCTCAAAAATGTTTAAAAAGCAGAAACATTATGATAAGAATAGAAAGGATGTTCATTTTCAAGCAGAAGATAAGATATGGATTAAAGTTCATTCTCAGAATAGTTTTTATGGCTAAACTAACCCCAAAATGGAAGATTCCTCATTGAGTTCTTTGAATTATAGAGTAAACTAATTGGATCATGGTGCTTACTGTGTACAAAGCAGAACATTTCTGGGATGTAAATCCTGGGTATACTCATGTTTCTCTGGCCACTGCCAATCTTTGCAGGCCACAGAAATTAGAGATCTGGAAAAATTAGGTTTCCCATTCTTTAAATGCTTTTATGTCATTTATTTTCTCCTAAAAAACCCACTGAATTCAGTCGTTCCCTTGTATAGCTCGTTACATGGATCCTACAGACTTTGGCTAACAAAAAGAAAATAGCCTATTATAACTGACTTAAATTCAAATTTGACTTTTAAAAAAAAATAACGGATTGAAGTTTATTATTTGTTTTCCAGTAGGACCTAGAAAGTGCTAGAGATTGTCCACAGACACAGTGTCTGCCCCACTAAGCTTACAGTCTCAGAAGATGAGCAACATGAGAAGGTTGACGGGGAGGGATACAAACAGATATGTACAATTCTTATATAGTTTTAAAATAAGTTATATGCATTTTTAAAAAAATTAAGGACATAGCAACTATATTCAGTGCCCTTCAATTTACTATTATTAATTTATCAATTTCTCATAGCCATCCTGAAAGAAGAGGATCTTGAGAAGTGATCAGGAGGAGGAGAGAGTTGACCTTCTGGGACAGTTCAGGAAGGGCATTCCAGGAGGTCTGAGCCATATGGAGCAAGGTGCAAAGATAGCTGTGAAAGAAGCAAACAAGTGGGCAGTCAAGGCCATTATCATTGGTGAAGCATAAGGGCAAGACAAAGTGCTTGGAAACAACAGCAGATAAGCAGGGAAGGGCAAAGCTGCTTAGGGCCTTAAAGGTAAGGACAAAAAACTTGAACTTGATGTGGTGGTAAAAGAAATCTTGGGGAGAAATTTGTGAAAATGCATTAAAGGTCTCAATGCCCAGGAAATTTAGCGTGCCACATGTAAGTATATATTTATCTTCAAAAAGTGATCTTGGACCTTTAAATCCTCAAGGTCAACATAGTGCATATTTTGACTGGCATTATGCAAAAACAAATTGTCATTAGAAAATCACTTTTGTCATTAGAAAGATGATCTTCTGATTAAAGCTCTTAACGAAGATGCTGGAGATTCCTGAGTTGATTCCCAGCTCTGCCAGAAACTTCCTGCATGACCTTGAGCAAGTCATATAATTGCTCTGTGCCTCCGTTTTCTATATGTAAAATGGGAATGATAATATTTCCTTTCTTCAATCCTTTTAGAATGCAAGCTCTTTAGGGCAAGGAATCTCACTTACTGTGTGCTTGCCTCAAGGCACTACTGCCATAGAAATAATTATTTCTCTTATAAGTTTTAATAATTTTGAACATTTGGTTCATTAAGGAAAAACATTGTTGGAAAGACTTCAAGGTCTTTTCCTTAGTGTTAGGTTGACTTAACACTTGGCTGGGTCACTTTAGTTAGTTATCTGCTCCTGCACCAGGTAATACCAGTGTATAAATCAGAACTCATCAGGAAGTTGATTAGTCAATATATGTGGACTAAAGGGGTTCACTCACTCCAGGGACACCACCTAGTGGCTACAGCTGGGGATCAGCTCTCAGCTGGTAGGGCACCCCCTTCCATTGGTTACTCATGCTGTGACTCTTCTCTCTCTCCATGACTCTGGGTGCTCCCTCTTCATGGAGCCCTCCAGCCAGGTCACTATACAGCCCTTCCCTTTCAGGGTAACAAAGTTCCTCTGGACTAGCTGTCCAGTTGGCATCTCAAACAATCCAGTGCTACTTCCCAGTAGCTGATAGGGGAACCCAGGCCCACCCTCTACGCTGGTTTCCAGCCCAGGGATCCTGTAACAAGCAGTTAAGGTCTGCACAATCCTATTTGTTGTTGCTATTTCCCTGGTCTTCCTACCCAACCCTCTCAGGCTCTCTTTCCCATCCCCCACTGGTTCTTTCCAAAGCTAGGACACCAGAGTTTATTCTCCCAGTGCGGTTTTCTCCTCCCTACCTCTCTACTCCCAGAGAAGGACTGCAGCTTCCTTGTGCTCTCATCTTCCTGGCTGTATACTAAGCAGCCTGGTCCTGCCCAACTGGGCTTTATGTTCAGTTAAGCCCAGCTGTCCCTTCAAGTGCAGCCAGATACCATAATTGGCCTCTCAGGCCCACATTAACCTCTTCAGGGCCTGTGTGATGTGTACTCCCACAAGAGCAATGTGAACATACGCCTGGTCAGTTATCCCTGAAAAGGACTAGAAACCCTTCTTCTCCTTCTCCCACCCACAGCTTCATACCTTCTTCCATGTTTCTTCTTACACTAGGAATAACTTCCCATCTACAATGTACCAAGTCTACTTCAGATCTTTCCTTAAGACCCACTTTCTTCACATAGCCTACTTGCACCAATATCTTCACTAATGATGTCTCCATTCCTTCCCCATCTGAACTATGGTCCCATAAATCATATTTGACTTAGACTGTCAACTCTAAACATAAAGCATGTCCAGTATATTATAGCAATAATTCCTACTCTGTTACCATATGAATGATAAAGGGGGCTTGTATCAATTTCTGTTACATTTTGCAATAGGATGGAGAAGAACAAAATAATTCAAAGAGATCCACAGCCGCAGACAGGGCTTGTCTACCCTACACAACTGACAATAAGCATTTGTTCCTTCTCTGCACTATAGTTTACAATTGTGTTAGTTAACCCTAGGTTAAATACAACTAAAAATAAATGTTTGGTCCTTATCTATATTACAATTTACAATCATGTTAGTTAAAACATGATTTGAAACATTAGGAGAGAAAAGCTGTGACTTTCTTCTTGGTCCATACATGTGTGTTTAAAAAATAGGGATTAATTCTTGCTACATACAAAATTATTAGCCACTAATAGTCAATACTAAGATATATTAATTGCTGAAACTTGATGAGAAAGATCTCTAAACAGTTTTGAAAATTATTTGTATAAGGTCATTTTCAGTCAACAACTCTCTATTTCAGTTGTGAAGTTAAATGTTTTTTCCATGAAACTAATGCCAGAAGTTTGACTCATTGGAAATAAAACATTATTTTAAAGAGCCACTCATTATCATTTGTTTTACAGTAAAAGATAAATTTCATGAATTAAGATATAAACCATTTTGTCACATAACAACATGCTGGGAAAGACACTGAAGGTGACCCGTATACAAATAGTTCTTCCATCATTGCCAAGTTCCCAACTACTGTTACACTTGCACAATTCACATGAAAAGCCATTGGTTTTCACATGCTCAGACTTTAGATTTCTATAAAATTTCCCCATCTCCTAAGTGGCAATAGTGACATGGTACTTATTTACCTTACAGGAGTGTGGTAATAATTCATTAACATTTGTCATTATTTATATTATGTGCCTATATATGTTGCAGAACAGAATTGCGTCCCTGCCCAAAGATTAAGAGTACTCTTGCCTGAAATCAGCAAATCATGACTCATGTAAATAGACCCATTTTGAATCGGACTATTCATGTGAGTAAGGACAGCTCATATGCATAAGGATTTTCAAGACAAGTCCCTACACAGACGCAAAGAGTCCACGCCTTTGAAGTGATGAACACCCCATACTCCCATTAATTGCTGATTAACTGAGGGTGCTGAACCTCTTTGTGGACTGGACAATTACAGACTGATATAATGGCTGATCCTGAAAACCCTTATTCACTTTAATAAGTCTTCACTCTCACAAAAAAGAAGCCTATCTTGCAAGGTGTTGATCACCTCCTGGGAGATGTGGAGTCCTTTCAACTGGGTTCAGCACCTCACAGGACAGACACATCATTATTATTTGTTATTATTTTATTAACACAGACAATTTGCATAGCATTCTAAATTGAAATACTCTGTTAGCTATTCTAAAAATTTTAAAAACCTAGATGAGACAAAAAAAGTAAAGAAAATGAATCTGATTGTAAACCATTATAGAATACCATCTAGGCAAAATATTACAGATACAGTGCAGTACTCAAAGGGCTGGTCTCCACTAGGGGGGGGAAATCAACTGTAGATACGCAATTTCAGCTACGTTAATAACGTAGCTGAAATCGACGTCTCTACAGCTGACTTACCTCCCGTCCTCACGGCGGTGGCGGTCAGTGGCGCGGTCCCCCGTCGACTCCAGCTTGCGCCTCTTCACGAGCTGGACTTCCGGAGTCGCTGGGGGAGCCACTGGTGGTCGATTTATTGCGTCTGAACGAGACGCGATAAATCGATCACCAAAAGATCGATCCCTGCTGGCTCAAGTGAAGACAAGCCCAAAATAAGCAACAACAAGGGAAGCACTAGGCATTCTTATAAAGGATTGACCAGTGGGAGGAGATGTTGGCCTGAGCTGCAGTCAAGGATCATTAACCCCAAATGGACGCTCATTTCCCACAAAATGCCCACTATCAGGGTTGTCATTGCAGCATACATTCAGTAGGATATATTTAACAGTACATTTATTGCACATTTTATTTTTATTTTCCATTTTGGAACATAGCACAATGTTTAGTTTGATTCTGCTCCCAGTCCCAGATTTCCCTCCCTCAAAACTTTTAAAACCTATGGGAGATGCTGTGAGCCATAGAAAAGTCCCCCATAGGAAGCCTGTGGTTCCTTCTAACCTAGGGTATGTCTTCACTACCCGCCAAATCGGCGGGTAGCAATCGATTTTCTGGCGATCATTTTCTCGCGTCTTATGAAGATGCGAGAAATCGATCGCTCGCGGCGCCCCCATCGACTGCGGAACTCCAGCTTGCCAGGAGGCGCAAGCTGGAGTTGACGGGGGAGCGCGCCGCCGACTGCTGCCACCATGAGGATGGACGGTAAGTCGGCTGCAGATACGCAAACTTCAGCTACGTGATTCACGTAGCTGAAGTTGCATATCTGCAGTCGATCCCCGCCCTCTCCCCCTATAGTGGAGACCAGCCCCTAGTAAAATCTGTAACAGGTCCTTTGGATTTTAGAAGACCTACTGGAAAGAAAAGGTGGGAGGCAGAGAATGAATCTAAGGCTATGTCTACACTACCCACTGAGTCGGCGGATAGAGATTGATCTATTGGGGATCGATTTATTGCGTCACGTCAAGATGCGATAAATCAATCCCAAAGTTGACGCCGGAACTCTAGCTCGCCAAAAGGCGCAAGGCAGAGTTGACAGGGGAGCCCACTGTCAACCGCTGCCACTGTGAGGACGGCAGATAAGTCGACCTAAGATGCCTCAGCTTCAGCTATGCTATTCACATAGCTGAAGTTGCGTATTTTAGGTCGACCCTCCTCACTAGTGTAGACCAGGCCGAAGTCTGAAGCCTTTGTGAATAGAGGGAGCTGTTCTGTGAAAGCTGGAAAGCCAAAGAGTATACTGAGTTCCTAAATTCCAAAGGGTTCATAGCTAGTAGCCTCGCCATAGTTATCAATGCCCTGAAAAGTGTCCTATTTCCTGGCTTCTACAGTCCCAGTATCCTGTGAAATTTAGGAACCCCACAAAGTATTCAGCTTCCTAATACATGTCAAACATCTTAGGGAGGAGCAGGGGGTTAAGTCTCAGAAGAAATCTATATATATAAAAGTCAAGTGGTGTATGTATGTATGTATGTATGTATGTATGACAGGGAACTCCTCCCGCACTGTTTGAGCCAGAGACTTGAAATTTGGTACAGTTAGGGGTCTTGGGGTCTAGATGCTGGTAAGGGTCGAAAAATTTTCATATCTCACCTCTGACACCCCCCAGGGGTGAAAGTCTTTCAGGGCCAATCACATCAGCTGGGCGGTTAGGTGGTGGTGATGATGTCATAATACCCCCTCCAACAGACACCGCACTCGCTCAGCTCACCCCTCCTTCCTCCAACGGAACTCCGGAGATCCCTCAGTTCTCTGCCCCTCCCCCTCCCAACGGAACCCCGGAATCCATCAGCTCTGTGCCCCCCCCCCCCACCTGCGAAGGTCCCCGGAATCCCTCGGCTCTGCCCCCCCCCCTGCGACGGATCCGAGTTGGGTTGTGTGGGACGGTAAGTGAGGTGGGGGTGTCAGGTTTGCTTGGGGGGGGTCAGCTGGGGGGGTCGGGTTTGGTCGGGGGTAAGTGAGCCGGGGGGGGTGTCGGGGTTGGTCTGGGGGGGGGTGGGAAGGTGTCAGGGTGGGTGAGGGGTGAGGTGTGGGTGTTGGGTTTGGTCTGGGGGGGGGAAGGTGTCGGGGTGGGTGCCCAGACCAAACCCGACACCCCCCCGGCTCACTTACCCCCCCACCAAACCCGACACCGCCACCTCACCCCCCCCCACCAACCGCAACACCCCCTGACCAACCCCAACACCCACACCTCACTCCTCACCCACCCCGAAACCGTCCCACCCCCCCCAGACCAAACCAGACACCCCCTGGCTCACTTACCCCCCGACCGAACCCGACACCCCCACCTCACCCCCCCACCAATCACAACACCCCCAGACCAAACCCAACACCCCCCGGCTCACTTACCCCCCGACCGAACCAGACACCCCCACCTCACCCCCCAAGCAAACCCGACACCCCCACCTCACCCCCCCACCAACTACAACACCCCCTGACCAACCCCAACACCCCCACCTCACCCTTCACCCACCCTGACACCTTCCCACCCTCCCAGACCAAACCCGACACCCCCTGGCTCACTTACCCCCCGACCGAACCCGACACCCCCACCTCACCCCCCCAAGCAAACCCGACACCCCCTGACCAACCCCAACACCCACACCTCACCCACCCAGACAACTTCCCACCCCCCCAGACCAAACCCGACACCCCCCCCCCGGCTCACTTACCCCCCGACCGAACCCGACACCCCCACCTCACACCCCCACCAATCGCAACACCCCCAGACCAAACCCGACACCCCCTGGCTCACTTACCCCCCGACCAAACCCGACACTCCCACCTCACCCCCCCCCCAAGCAAACCCGACACCCCCACCTCACACCCCCACCAACCGCAACACCCCCTGACCAACCCCAACACCCCCACCTCACCCCTCACCCACCCCGACACCTTCCCACCCCCCCAGACCAAACCCGACACCCCCTGGCTCACTTACCCCCCGACCAAACCCGACACCCCCACCTCACCCCCCCCACCAACCGCAAAACCCCCTGACCAACCCCAACACCCACACCTCACCCACCTCGACAACTTCCCACCCCCCCAGACCAAACCCGACACCCCTCCGGCTCACCCCCACCTCACCCAGTAGCACACAGATTATTAAATACACTGTTCGGTCGGGGTGTGAGGTGGGGATGTCGGGTTTGCTCAGGGGGTGAGGTGGGGGTGTCGGGTTTGGTCGGGGGGTGAGGTGGGGGTGTCGGGTTTGGTCGGGGGGTGAGTGAGCCAGGGGGTGTTGGGGTTGGTCAGGGGTGGGTGGGAAGGTGTCAGGGTGGGTGAGGGGTGAGGTGTGGGTGTTGGGGTTGGTCAGGGGGTGTCAACTGTCTGTCCCCTCCCCACCTCCGACTGACCCGAGCAACGCCGGGCACTTATGCTAGTCCCTAATAAAAAATGTTGTTACGCTGAAGTTAGGAGTAAGAGTACATATATGAACCTAAAATATGCATCTGCTATGAAAACTGATTTTGGCCCAAAATTTCAAAAGCAGCTAATAACTTTGGGAACCTCTGTTTGAAACACTCTGAAAGGGATCTGATTTTCAGAGGTCAGGCACAGCACTGTCTGAAAATCAGCCCCCTTTGTAATGTCTCAAGTTGGGTACCCAAAAACGGAAGCAATCACCACTTTGGAAAATTTGGGTAAAAAAAAAATGCCATTGTAGGTTTTCATGTTTATTGCCTCTCGATTTCCATAGTAAAAGTGCTCAATTTACAAGTAACAACCTGATTTCTCTAACTGCCAGTACTCTCAGTTTGGACGCTGAGTCATGTGTGGGCTCTTGCCCATGATCACAAGCAATTAATTATGGTAGAATAAGTCCCTCACTGTTACACCTCTGAAACCACACATGCTCTCAAGTTCCAATTCAGGACAGCACTTAAGCACATCTTTAACTATAAGCAGTGCACAAATTAAACAGGTGTTTAAGTGCTTTCCTGATTAGGTTGCTTTCCTGAACTACGGCATCTTGCTGGAACATTTCTGCTGATAATGCATAAGGAGGATATGAATTCAGTTCAGGCAATCCTAGCTGTGTTGGCTTTGCCAGGAATAAAAATGCAGAAAAAATATCTTGTGCAACAGAAACAGACCTGTTGAACAAGAGGATATTGTTTTGACATCATCACTTTTCACAGTAGAACCACACTTAATTGAGGAACCTTACAAGAATATTGTAATGATCAAACTCCAAACTTTACTGAATCAGGAAATTCAGTACTAAGGATAAACTCAGAAGCCCACCTGGGGCAGATAGAGATTATCATGTTTTGTTATGTGTGACAGACCGCTCTCTCACCCCTTCTCAGGAACAGGCAGGAAACCCTTTTCTTGCTTCAAACAGTGCTCTTTATTCACAGTGCAGGACCCCACCACCAATATATACAGCTTTATACAATTCTTCAACTTACAGCTCTACAGCTCCCAGCTCTTAACATACAACTCTAAACAGTTCTAAACATACAGCTCTGACTAGCTCCAAACACCACCTCACTCTATACCATCCCCACCACACTGGGCTTGCTTCCTGGCAGGCCTTTTATCCCCCTGAGGAGGCTGCCAGGTGCCACTCATCAAGCCTGAGCCCTCTGCAGCCCAGGTGGCTAATTAGCCTTCTCTGCAAGGGAGGTTTGCAGGCTTCTGCTCCCTCTTAAAGGGCCCGCAGGGCTGGCTCAGGCACTCCTGGCCAGCACCCTGCCACACACTTCCCCCCTTAGCCTAGCCCCATTGGGCTGGCTCGGACCCTTCAATGTTTCCCAATTAAATCCAATAGGGCCCTTGAACATCTTTTTCTCATCTCTTTTCACCATAGCCGCATGTTCCCTAGGCTTTGGGGTGTCATGCCTGGCTGTGGTGCAGAGTTCCACTGCCTTTTTAGGGCTAGGGCCAGCTTCCTCTGCCTCAGCTTCCCTTGCAGCTGCGGCAGAGAGCCCTACTTCCAGCCTCGCGCATGAAAGGCAGGGTATCGGCCGTCCCTGTGCCCTTCGGCACTCACACCACTCGCATGTTGCCTCACTGCACAGGGCAACTTCCCCGGCCTCAATTTCTCCCTGGCTCTCACAGGAGCTTGGGGCCTCCTCTGTGGAGCTTACCTCCTGCTCTGGCCTCAACCCTTCCTGGCTGTCTAGGTCCTTCGCGGGGTTAGTGGGCTGAGACCCGCCCCTTCGCTTGACCGAGCCCCCCATATGGGTTCTCACGCCCAGCCTTGGGGCAGCCCGGGGCTTCATACCGCCCACCGGGCCCCAGTCCCGCCCAATGATTACGGGGCACGGCAACCCCTCCGGCACCCCGACCCGCTTCCAGCGGAATCGTCCGCCAATCTCTAGGGGGATCTAGGCCACCCAACAGGTCTTCCTGTCCCCATGGACACAGCGTAGGTCCATGGTAGCCCCCGAAATTAGCCACTCAGGGCATACCAATGCTCTGCAGACGAGCGTACAGAGGGAGGCTGAGTCCACTACCCCCGGTTGGGACTTCCTCCCCACCTGCACCCACAGGGTAGGCACCCCCTTCCGCCCCCAAACCTCGGTCCACCCACACCAATCGGTGTAGCCACAGTCCATGGCTGGGCAGTCCCTCTTAATGTGCCCTGGCTTCCCACACTGCCAGCAGGTAAGCCAGGCCACTCTTCCTGGCGCCCCCCTGGGCTCCCCATCAGTCCCTTTGCCTTTTGCTGGGGGGGGGGGGGGGGGGAGTCCATGGGCCGACGCCCCAAATCCCAGACCCATCGTGGTCGGTCTTCTCCCTGAGGTCCCTCTGCCTCCACGTACTCCTCGGTCAGGCGCACCGCAGACTCCACCGTCTCCGGCTGGTGCCTCCTGACCCAGGTATGGACAGTCTCAGGGAGGCTGAGCAAAAACTGCTCCAAGATCAGGGAGTCCATGATTTCCTCCCCTGACCGGGCCTCCGGCCTCAGCCAACGCGTCGCCCAGTCTCTTAGCCTCTGGGCAAACGCCCAGGGCCGCACCGCCTGCATCCAGCGGGCCGCCCGCAACTTTTGCCAGTATTTTTCCGGAGATAAGCCGACCCGGTCCAAAATGGCCACTCTTACAGTCTCAAAGTCCTGGGCCTCTACAGTCCCCAGGGCCATATAGGCCGCCTGGGCTTCGCCCGCAAGGTAGGGAGCAAGCCAGAGGGCCCAGGTGGTCCGCTCCCACCTGGCTGTGGTGGCTACCCTCACAAACATGCCCAGGAAGGCATCAGGGTCATCCGCCGGGCTCATTTTGCAGAGTCCCCAGCCCGGCGGCCACATGCCCTCTCCTGCCCCTCGACTCACCAGCAGCTGCAGGAGTTTCGCCTGGGTACTTGCTTGCTCCTGGATGAATTCCTGCAGCCTCTTCTGCTGCTCTGCCTGAGCCAGCTGCATCTCCTGGTGGATTTGCTGCAAGGCGTGCATGGCCTGTTGGGTCTGCTTCTGTTTCTCCACGAGCCACTGCAGGGTTCCCTCCATCTCTGGGCCACCAGTTGGGTTGCTGGTGTAGCGATCCCACCCCTGACACCACATGTGACAGACCGCTCTCTCACCCCTTCTCAGGAACAGGCAGGAAACCCTTCTCTTGCTTCAAACAGTGCTCTTTATTCACAGTGCAGGACCCCACCACCAATATATACAGCTTTATGCAATTCTTCAACTTACAGCTCTACAGCTCTACAGCTCCCAGCTCTTAACATACAGCTCTGACTAGCTCCACACAGCACCTCACTCTATACCATCCCCACCACACTGGGCTTACTTCCTGGCAGGCCTTTTATCCCCCTGAGGAGGCTGCCAGGTGCCACTCATCAAGCCTGAGCCCTCTGCAGCCCAGGTGGCTAATTAGCCTTCTCTGCAAAGGAGGTTTGCAGGCTTCTGCTCCCTCTTAAAGGGCCCGCAGGGCTGGCTCAGGCACGCCTGGCCAGCACCCTGCCACATATGTTACTTGTGATGTCATAATACTGTGCACAACAATCAACTAAACAGTTGGTAGGGCAGCAGCAGATAATTAGCACAGAGGTACTAAGCACAGTTAAATTGCCAAAGATGTAAGCAAGAGAGAGAGATCACTGCCTAGTGAACAGCCTACACTCCAGCAGCAGTTCTCAAACTTCTTGAGACCGCGACCCCTTTTCCAGCTTCGTCGGCGCGGCCCGATCCCTCCAGTCCCCACCGCGGGCGGGCTGCCGGCTGCGCACCGGCCCACACGTCCCCGCCGCGAGTTGCGGCGGCAGGAGCTCACGACCCCCCGGGGAGCACTCGGTGACCCCCAGTTTGAGAAACCCTGGTCTACAGAGAGGACAGGAAATCTGTTCTTGTCAGCAGGAAAGATCTCATTTAAGTTTAACAAGCTTTTGTTTTTTAACTGAAGAACCAGTCATCTAATCCAGATCCACAGCTTTGTGGAGTATCTAATAATTGTGTCTGCAATGTACAGCATTTGGATTCATTATAGATTGGTTCTCCAGAGTTCAAATCCAATCACAGATGTGTGTGTGAGAGAGAGTATGATCATTAGAATTTTATTATAGTGTCTTTCCCACAGAGCAGATAAGGGATCTGACTAGTAGTGTGAGCTGTGTTATGTCCTCGTGTGGCAGAGACTTTGGCTGGTTTGAGAACTAATGCCTCCACATTGCACCTGTATAGAGCCCAAATACTCTGGCTTTATCAGGGTCGAGTGTATTTTTCCCACAAGGAATATTGTACTGGCTGCATTATTCACCTTCATATTTAATTCAGTAAAAACTTCTGTTGTTAAATTTACATGAAGATGCCGCAGGATTGCCAGTCTGCTGCAGAATCCAGGGGGGTCTTTGTTCAGGCTTGCCACAGAGTTTAGAAGGCCTTCTTGGTAACTAGTTTGCAATAAGCCAATTTTATAAATGTGTTTATGTAGTTATATGTGTGAATTAAATATATAGTACATCAGAGAACCTCATTAAATTGCTGCAGACCCAGTTATCTTTTGCATTCATGAAACCTTATTATTTTTACATTCTATAATAAATGCCAACTAATTCTAATAAACAACAGCATAATGATTAATAACTAAAAGAATCTGGCTTTTATTTTAGCAATAGCTTTTATTTGGGAAGTTTAACAAACCCACTCATCAGACAACTAAAAATCTTAACTTCTCACTTTGTCAGGTCACCTACAAAGCACTGGAGATTTATGTGAGCAAAAAATGTTGCTAATTTAGGTGGTTGTGTTTTTTTAAGCAATGTATCTCTATTAGAAATTTAGTCTCATGATGCATACAAAGGGCTTTTGCTTTGAGAGTATTTGGTATCAACTGGGTTACAAAGGCAATTAGAAGTTGTAAACCAGATGTATCATGTCTGTTCAATAGCTTTTATTTGTGCCAGGCGGTGAAATCGTTGCCTGGTATGCACTGATGCCTTTTGTCATTCTAAAACGAAGTGATGTAAACTAAAAAAAGCAGCTCTCTGATTTTGTAATGCTGGAATGGAAAAGATATTTATTAATATAAATTCATTTTCTTGAATTGGGTTTCCATATGTATTCATCAATACAATCAATGAATATCAATTCATTTATTTTAAAAAAATTACTTTAATTTTACTTTAACGTGAGCAGGCCTGGACTGTAAATACGATATATACTCAATCATAAGCCAGTTCGTTTATAAGCCACACCCCAAGATGGATAAGTAAAAATGGAAAATTTTTATGATCCATTCATAAGTCGACCCTATAATTTAGGGGTTGGCAAACTTTAGCCCCTGGGCCAAGGATAAGCCACTGGCGGGCTGAGATGGTTTGTTTACCTCAAGCATCCACAGGCATGGAAGTACACCTAAGTAAACAAAGTGTCTCACCCACCAACTGCTTACCCTGATGGGACGGGACAGCAGCTGATGGGGAAATCTTTTTGCGGGGGAGAAGCTGAGGGATCAAGAGAGTAATCCCTGTGACCACCCCCCACATGACCCCACTCCTAATCCAGGACCTCCACACTCTCGGCATCCCATCCCTTCCCACCTTAGCTGGAGCGGGCAAGGGGAGGATGTCTGTGGCCTGGCCGGAGCTGTTCCAGCCGACTGGGTGGCGCGGCTGCAGCCTGCTCTGGCAAACCAGACAGGGCAGAGTGGCCACAGCGTGCTTCAGCAGGCGGGGCCAGGTAGCATGGCTGCAGCCTTCCAACCCCAGAGCTGAAGCTGCTTTGGAGACTGGGGGGGGAGAGCAGTGTGGCCAGAAGCGGAGCAGTGTGGCCCCCTCCTCCCTTCTGGCTCTGCTGGCTGTGTTGCCTTCCTTGCCCCCTCTGTTGCGGGGAGGGGCTGTGTCCCATCTCTCCCTCTCTATGTCCGTTCATAAGCAGACCCCCTTTTTTGCTTCCCCTTTTTACACTAAAAAAAATAATTGGCGTACAAACGAGTATATACGGTAGTTATTTTCCGCTTCCATGGATGATCAATTTTAACAAGTAGGAATATATTTTTGTGGATTATGCACTAATAAGCAACTCAAGTCAATTATAATTCTATTGCTTTTGGCAAATACCTAGTGCTGCAATATTTACTCTACTGTAATAATTTGGTGAGAGCTCTAACCCTCTTTTGAATCACACTTACTAGGCATAGTTCAAAAACTATAAACATATTGGAGTGAGGTTTTTGGATTCTATAGAAGGTTTGTTAGCTACTTTGCCAACCTAGCCCACCTGCAAGAAGTGGAGAGTGACGGTTCCCAAAATCCCACTTCCCCCCTCAAATTTCTGCAATAGAAGTACTTTATTGTGACATAGCTAGCTACCCTTGTTGAGGAAGGGTCTGGATGTGGGACTATAAGCAGAGTTTTGTGCAGTAACCAGAGAGAGCTTCTTAGTAAAATAGCCCGCCGCTTTACAAGCCAGGATTTGGTGGCAGGGACTTGTCGCTCCTTGAATCTGCAAGGACACTGCCAGCTGCAAATGGAGGATTGACTCTGTAGGGCCATATCTTCACTCCCCATGTTCACATGGGGGGCCTCTTCCACATGTGAGTGATAGTCATGGTTGTTTTATGGTGAAAAATGACATATGTGATCTCTATGCAAGTAGCTTCCTTTGTACATCCACACACATGCAGTGATACAGCTATGCTTTTACTTTATCAGAGGAAACTGTTAGAGCATTGAAAGTTATTTATTTTCTCCTCTACTTTATTGGGTTATTTCCTGTTTTTCTTCCTCTTCCCTCACTCCATCTGATTTGGCAGATTGATTTACTTCTTGCACTTTCCTCCCTTTCAGGCTTGTTCTCCCTGATCTCTCTCTCTCTCTCTCACACACACACACACACACACACACTTTTTAAGTTTTAACCTAAAGCATGAAAATTTCAAAGTAGAGCTGGTCAAAATGTTCGAGTGTTATCATTTTGAGGTTTTTGAGTTCCCTTCAGTCTTTAAAAGGTCTTCAAAAATTAGGTGTAATTTTTCAACGTGATTAAAAAGCAATTTACTCTATTTTTACATATTTGTTATTTAACATTTTCTTTAGATTGTGTTTCTCCAGCACCTGCACTACCCACTTCCTTACCTTTTTCCTGCTCCCACTGAACTCAATAGGAATAAGATTGGGCCCAGTTCAATGCCCATTTTATCTACCTTAGGAACCTCTGTGGACTTTATTACCATAGTATCTGAGTGCTTCACAATCTTTATCCCCACAACACCCATGTGACGCAGGGAAGTGCTATTCTACCCATTTTATAGATAGGGAACACACAGCCTAAGCAATTTGCCCAAGATCACAGTAAATCTGGGGTAGAGCAGGGAATTGAACCTTCTCAAGTATCATTGGCTAGCAGCCTAGCTACTGGCTGGATCATCTTTTCTTTCTCCATCAATTTCAGTAAGCACATCCTATCTGAATAACATTCATTTTCAGAGGTAACAGAGTCCTGTGGCACCTTAAAGACTATTCATTTTCAGCTCAATTGACACAAACTTCAGCTTTGACCTCTAGCTCCCTCCTCTCTGCTAGATGTTACAGATTTTATAATGATGGTAGGAAGTGAAAACTGCTCATTATATTGAGGAAATGAGCCAATTTTCTCCAATCAAAATATGAGTTTCCCAACCTGCTCTCAGTAAACCTTATTTCCCCAGTTTCTAATGAAATACAACAGGTTTCAGGGAAATAGTCACTCAGAGCAGTAGTATCCCTTTGGATTGAGATACATTGAACAATGTCAGCTGTATCTACTCCATCATCTCAGAGACCATTAAACTGAGCTCATAAAGGAAAACCCCCAAAGTGCTTGATCCTGGAGTACTTATTCAGGCCAAGCACAGACTCTAAATCAGCACAGCAAAAAATCCTAAATTTGGCATACTCAAACTATTGTTTTGAATTCCCAAATGGCCCTCAGACGTACTATTTTCAAACCCAGAAACTATGTATTCTGTGGTTAATCTCACTCATCAGCTATATTAATAAATCTTCCAGGAAAGGGGGTGCATTACTTTAGTGGGGTGTTTAGACTTATTTGCTTCTTGCAGAAAAATAATCCAAGGACTTTGTTTAAAAAAAATGGTTATTGATTGTTCTAATTCTCACAATCAAAACCAAACAGCTACTAATACAGAAACCAACAAGTATATGAAACAGATTTACCAAAACTTTATTGCTCCCAACCCCAAAATGAGAAAAATTGTTTTATTTTAAAGAAATATTTAGTACTAATTGTACTCAGTTCACCAAAACTGGAGAGGAGAACTCCTAACATACTGCTTTTTTAATCAGTTTACGATTATCTAAATGTCAATATTTATTCTAAGTAACTAAGCAAAAATTTAGTACAGTTAGGAAGAAATAGATTACAGAGACAAAAATATGCTGATACTTAAAGCAATGAAAAAAATATATTTTTCATGCCAAAAAAGAAAAAAAATCCTTGGAGTATGACCTGAAAGTTTGAACACTTGAAGAACAAGGTTTCAGCTTATATTTATTTTTTTGGCACACTCTCTGTTCACTCCAATTTACTGCTCATGTGTTTGGACACAGACTTCAACTGTCTCTTGTATCCAAGGATAATGACCTAGCACTCCAGTGATTTAGTAAACCTCAACTCTGTGTAGCCACTCGATCAATGATGGGCTAATCCTTTAATGGCCATTCATGTCTTTCCAATGCCTCTCAAAGAATTCTGCAACACTCCAAATTGTGCTATGTGGAATTACATGCATGTCTTCCACCCTCGTTATCTTATCTGGTAGCTAATTCCCACAAATTATCATGCAGTTTCAAGTAAAATATTAAATTGCTGTTGAATCATAAATTTGTCACTCTTCAGACAGCTGCTAAATCAGTAAAATCTTGATCAAGTGGGGATTAGTCACTGGATTGAACAATTAAGACCTGTAAGTGTATTTGGCCTTCTGTCAAAGAAATGTTTATTGATGAAAAAAATAGTTTATGTAGAGGTTTAAAGTGTTATTAATTCTTAAGTGGGGCATAATCTTTTATCTGGTATATTGTGACACATAGCACGCTATCCCACTAAAATCTAAAACAGCTCATTGGCTGTTTTAAACAGCATATTCTGAAATAACAATGTTTGGGTCTTTATAAATTACCAGAGTATAATGCAGAGATGTTATTTACTGAAATTGTTCGGTTCAACTTTTAGTCTGTAAAGGGAACCTGATTCCACAGCATCATTTAGCTATGTTTCTTAATGCAGGGGTACAAGCTGATATTGAAACATCACTGTAGTGATTTTTATATAATAGAAACAGCTAAAGGAGGTAACCCATTTCTTCAAATTAGTGATCTCTGCTCAAAGCTTTGGTTACCTAGAGATTTTTTGCCATTTTTATCAGGTATTCATATTTAAGCTCAAAGTTCATTTTTCTTAATATATGTGTAGAAATTAGAGATTAGACCTTTAGATCCCAGAGCATGGAGTATTACTGTATTCACTGCTGTAAAATGACTTTGGAAACCTTTCATAGCCCGATCATTAAGACAATAGTGCCTTAACTGAAGGTACATCTGAATAAGGGTTTTGATATTTATAGACTCACGTAATTACTGAGGATTTTGTGATGTGGACATTTGTCTTCTGAGAACAAGCCTTAGAGCACAAAGCACATTTCACACACATACCTCATGGCAACAACTTTTGATTACTGTTGTTCTCGGCTGGATTTGAGCCAACAACCTAAAGCTAAAATGATCAGACAGAGTACAGCCAGTTACCAAACCACAGCACCATTCAAAGCCATGTTTAAGTAGCGCCTTAGTAGATTCATGCATGCACTTGTTCTGGAGAATGCTTTTTTCCCCCCTATTGTGGTTGGCATCAGCTGAATAATCAAACTCTTCCAACACAACTGATACCTTTTTCTGGTTTGCATGGTGTAAGGAAAATAGCATAGTGTGATTATCTCTTTGGGTTAGTGTCTGGTTTAATCAATTTCTTGAAATGTCTGTGTAGTATTAAATGATTTGGAAAAGGATTCTCTAGAACTACTTTAGAAATTTTATTTATATTATAGCCAAATGTGTGCTTGTAGTGTTGTCGTCCACTCACCCGGCGGCACCCCCATCTGGTGTTCTCGGGAATTAGCTCTTTCGCCTCCAGAGCGCCCTCTGCCGGCCAACGTCCACTCCTACTCACTGGCCCGTGTCCCTCCCGGACCCCGGTGCCCTCTACCTGAGGGTGCTGCACCCCTACAGAACCCCCCCCCAGTCTAGGGGTCCCCTTCCCAGAGAACCCTCCACCCACTATCCCCCAGCTTGCCTCAGACCTGGCCACTGCTAGTCACCACTTGCCTCTGCTCACTGAGGCCGACTGCAGTCTCATGGCCGTTCATCACAGGCAATGAGGGGTTTGGCCTGCTGCTTCTACCCAGCCCGGGGCTGCCCCCTTGCAAACCCCAGTACCCCGTGGGTCGGGCCTACACTGGGCTCAGCAACCTGGGGCCCTCTCACTAAAGCTTCCCAGCTCCCTGGCTCCCAGTTGCCTTGCCCTAGCCCTGCCCCCAATTCGGGTACCTTGTTTGTAGCTCCAGCAGCCAGGCCAGTCTCTCTCTCTTTGCTTACAGAGGGAGACTCTTGTCTGTCTGTAGGCCCCTGCCTCTCAGGCTTTTATACAGGCCTGAGTGTTTGGGGCGTGGCCTCCCAGCTGAGCCTGCTTCTCAATTAAGCCTGAGTCATCAGGCTCCCAGCCACAACCCCTGTCCTGGGGTGCCACAAGCCCCTTGCCGGGGCTACCCCAGCCCTTTTAAAGGGGGGGAGCGGGTGGTCACCCCGCTACAGTGCTCTTAACAAAAATAGTGTTGAAACAGCTCAAAAGCCACATTAATTTAACACCTAGCCCCCAACACCAGTTAAATAGCTTAGTATGTGCTAGGGAGGGAATTCACATCTGTTATATTAAGACATTAACAATGTTTTTGTTCTTGGTTCTGTACAGCACCAAACACACTGTGACATGCAATAAATAATAATACTGTTTAGCCATATAAATAATCCAGAACACTTGGATGGAATTAATGCATGTATAATTTGGGCTGTTCATAATTATGTAATGTATCTTTAAAATACTATCTGCCTGGGCATTTCGTATAGACCTTGTTTATGGCCGATGCAAGCTTGAAATTAAGGAAAAAGAGAAAAAAGAAGAATGAAAAATGTTTTAAAGGATTTATAATTCTGGAGAAATATTTTTAGTCTGACAAACAAATATAATACAAAAAAATAGTATAGCAGCATTGTGAATGTGATAGAAAAATGCAGGCCCCAGCTCAAACATAATAACCCACTTATATAAAGTACCTCTCAGTCCAAAAGATCCCAAGGCACGTCACAAACATAAGCCCCTCTTCTGCAACCTCTGCCTATGCAAGTAATCCTTACACTTTAATTTCAATGGGCCCACTCACAGGAGTAAGGGTTACAGAATTATGCCCTTAACAAATTAACCAGCAGAATATACAAAGGGCTCCTAAACTGAGATGCTTATTTTACATACAGCAATGAGATACAGTCACCTCTAGAGTGAAATTCAGCAATTGTTTAGGATAGGCGGAAAGAAAGAATGCTATGCCCAACCAACTGAACCTACAAAAGGTAGGCAGGTTCCTCGGAACTAATTATTATTACTCTAGGAAAAAAGATAGATTCTTCTGTTATCATTTCTGCACCAAACAGGAGTCTGCAGACCTTGTATATTTTTCATGCACCAGATTGCAGCTGCTACTTAATCTGCAAAACCTCCTCCTGTATCCTTGTTCTTGTAATCCAGTGGTTCTCAAACTTTTTGTAGTGGTGACCCCTTTCCCACACCGGGCCTCTAAACGCGACCCCCCTACGGGTCAGGCGGGGGGGGGGGGGGGCGTGCCTGCAACCCACTGCAGCAGGGGCTGGGATGGGGGGGGGGGGTTCCAGCAGCTCCCCAGGACAGGGGTTGGGATTGAGGAGGGTTCCAGCAGCCCCACGGAGGCGCCGGCAGCCCACCGCGGCAGGGGCCAGGCTCACGGGGGCGTCGGAAGCCCACCTCTGCAGGGGCCGGGTCGGGCACGTGGCAGTGCCTGCAGCCCGCCGCAGCAGGAGCCAGGGCCCGGACCGGGCTCTTGGGGCCACCAGCAGCCCACCGTGGCAGGAGCGGCAGCCAGGACCGGCCTTATGGGGGCGCTGGCAGCCCGCCGTGGCAGGGGCACGGGCTGCCTGCAGCAGCAGGGGCCAGATGCCAGCAGCTCGCGGCAGCGGCATTGTTCGGGGCAGGCTGCTGGCAGCAGGAGTTCGTGACCCCCACAGAATTGGCTCGTGATCCCCAGAGGGGTCCCGACCCCCACTTTGAGAACCAATGTGGTAATCCTACATTTTGGGCTCAATCCTCAACTGGTGTAAATCGGCATAATTCCTTTTATGGACCTATGCCAGTTTACACCACCTAAATGGAGCTATACCAATTGACATGAGCTGAGGATATAACCCTTTGTTTTGGGGTGCTCTGCTGGTAGCTCCATTTAGTCAGAAACCTCTCCCTTCACTCACTGCCAACATCATGATATTGGATGATGTCTGTTTACATGAGGTCACATTTAGATTATTTCTTAGACCATGTCTACGGGCAGAGTTCTCATAGTGTACATCCACAGGCTCTATTCTTTTTTAGAGTAGTGTGTGCTAAATGGCGTTCATTGAGGACAGTCACCCCGTTATTATATTTCTAGATCTGAGCACCCCTTTTTTATGCTCACTGTTAGGCGCTGTATGTAAAGAGTGATGCAAAAGCAGCCTTCTGTAGTGTACAAGAAGTAGTTTTATTGGTCCAAAAAAAAAATAATCAAGGAACTATGCTACATGTTTTTGAGTGCCATCTACAGGAATGGTATCTTATTAGCTAACTATTTACATCTTTTACGGAGCTCTGCTGTAAATGTTGTCAGCAGCTTACTATTAAACACAGGTCAGGCCCAGTCTTCTTTTACCTTTCTCTCTTTAATTTATATATCTTATATAGCCCCTATCACTGTAGTAGTCAACTAGTTGCCAACATTGGTGATTTTATTGAAAAATCTCATGCCAGCTGGTATTTTTCTTCAAGCCACCAGCTCTTGCAACCTTCCATTTTCAAGAGAATCTTAGATTAAATTGTATTAAAAGTAAATTTCGTCCTTGTGCTCATGGTAAAAAGCTTGAAAATGTAATCCTCATGAACTGAAAAGCCTCAAAATCAACAGGCAATAAAAATAACCTAACATTTATTATTTCAAATTATCATGATTCTTAAGCCAATATCATGATTTTGCGGGGGCCTGACTGATGATTACTGACTTCTTGTGGCTGGTGATACTGAGGGTATATGAGAGGAATTTAACATAATTTCTTTGGGCTAAAAATATTTCCTCGCAGGTCTCAAGTAGGACAAACACAAGTAGGTTTTATTGGGCTTTATACCATTCTGTTTGTCCTACCAATCAAGTAGAACAAACACAAGTAGCTTTTACTGGGTTTTAGCCACATCATATATACCTGCTACAAAGAGCAGTGGTTTTGTTGGTTTGTCATACTAATAATTATATTTTAACCTTCTTTTGTAATTGTTTTGGTTTTTTGGACCCTCCCCATCAGATAACTACTGTTTCGTCTTCTGCTACCCATGTTTCTTTTATACAAAAGGAGAAGACAATAGAACACAGGATAGTTATTGCCATCCTCTGTCCAATGGAAGAATTGTGAGGGTGTGGATGTAAGAGAAAACTAATCACACACACAGGTAGTTTACTATGGATTTCTTCACAAATGAGAATGAAAATGCCATAGTCCAGCCATTGCCTCTCAGTGCTATTCAAATACCACCCAGAAGCATAATGTAATAAGTACTTAAAATGCTACATCAATGGGTCATGATAAATTCCTGCTTGCCTTGTGTACAACTGAATAGTGCAAATTAAATTTCATGCTGATCAGCCCAAGCAGTTTGCATGCTGTACAGATAACCCCTATTTTCACTAGAATGCAACAATATTTTCACTATTATTAATGGTTTCAAAAAGGTCAGAATATTAAGGGCACTGGTTTAAAAAAAAAAGAGGATGTGGGAAAAAAATGAAATCCTAACCCTATAT
Source organism: Sternotherus odoratus (assembly GCA_032164245.1). NCBI lineage: Eukaryota > Metazoa > Chordata > Testudines > Kinosternidae > Sternotherus > Sternotherus odoratus. Next base: position 77,067,119 of record JAVMKO010000006.1, read on the forward strand.
CTGAAAATAGGGTTACTAATTAATTGTCCTGAGTTTAGTGTGTGTCAGAGCAATGATATTTAACAAGCATAAAAATAATCAAGCCTCATGAAGATGGGTTTTCTAAGAAAAAGAGCCAGGAATGCACTTAGCTATTTCCAGCAAATGGCCAAGTTAACCATTCAATGACAAAAGTTCCAGTCAATTAAAACAAAGTGGTACCTTTCATAATATTCCCAGTGAAAATAGAGTCTTCGTTTTTTCTGTTGCCTGAATGTTTAGTAGCAACCAAAGTACTTAATGAGATATATTCAAGCATATTTCAAAGGGAGTCATATCCTTCTAACCTGAATGACTCATAGTCAGTAGACACAATGTGAAACCACTTCCCTATTCCCAGTAACTCATCCACAAACTATTTTATGGTTCATCCTCTAAAGCTGGTACTAATCCACACCCTTTGGGTCAAATCCTGCAAGTTCTTAAACAAAATTCACATTGATCTTGGCTGCAGAGAAATGGGGCGCTTTGCCCACTTCTCAGCAAAGGATTAATAGCACACAGATGTAACTAGCAAGGCCAGTTACTAAAATTGTACTATGTCTACATTTAAATTACAGTACATTATTAACACCGGATACCTCATCATAAATGACAGTTCTCAAAATACATTCACATGGTTCATTCTGTAATGCATAGTCTTTGCTTTTAGTGTTTGAAGCACAAAATTCTCTGATTTGCAGTGATTCTCCCAATTACCATTAATACAAAGTTTCAACAAATAATGTGCCCAAAAGTGTGTAGTTGTCTAACTCCCATTGATTTCAGTGGGAGATAGGCACCTAAATACCTTTGAGGATCTGAGCTTGTGTAGTCATTATAGGTTACAGGCCCTTATCCTATTTAATAATCGGCTAGAAAAGTTTGTGTGAAGCCGTCATGCGCAGTAGAAACGGCCCTAGATGAACGGCATGCTGGGAGGTGTAGTTCGGCAGCACAACATGGCCGCCGCGCGTACGCCGCTGAGAGGGAAGCAGGGTCTGGATCAGGGACCTAGGGCAGGAGGGTGGCTGGGCGCAATAGGCGCAGGCAGGGGGCTCTGGCCGGGCGGGGCACAGGAAGGGGGCGCTGGGCCGGCAGAGCGGAGGCGCCCGGGCACAGCCCGGCCAGCTGCGCCCAGCCTAGCCGGGGCCGTTGGAGTGGGGGAGGGGGAGAGAGCTGAGCGAGCGGTGGCCTTGGAGTGGGTGGGAGAGGGGCTGAACGAGCAGGGAGCCTGTGGGGGGGGAGGGGAGGCTGAACGAGCGGGGGGCTGAGCAGGGGGTGTTACTGTTGGACTGTGTCCACCGGCTTTTACACTAGTTAAATATAAATGATGCATCTCATGTTAATCATTTTTCAGCCCAGTCAACTTTGAATCTGAGTATGGCACATTTCAGTTAAAATAATCATCACTGAGCTACTAAATGTTTCAAGCTTTACATTATGACTATGGAGTATTTCACTATTAGGATCACTGAGTTTGAGTTGGCCTAGGCTAATAGTAAAAGAATTTTGGTACCATCCGATGGATGATCAGTGGTTTATGTGCAATAAGTATTGTGGTTTTGGTCCAGCTCCTAGTTGACACATGCCCAACACACACAGCCACTACGTCTGCAGATTGCACCTTGTTGGCAGCCTAAGCACAGAGGCCAAAGACTGGTCTACTATCTCCCCCCCCCCCTAAAAATGAACTTTCCAGAACAAAGTTGAGGCAGGTCAGTAAAGCACTGCAGTGAAACTTACACTGCTACTATCTGCTTCCTACTTGTGCTCTTGATAAATAAAGGGTGCCACTCCTGAAAGCTGACATCTTTCAAGAGCATTAATTTAAATCAAAACTTTTTCCATGTGTTTAAATTGTATAGGCAAAAAAAACCTCCTGTAGATTATTCAGCTTTAGAAAACTGGAAATTTCAGAAGACATAACTATTAGCTCTGGCTCAAGTGAGAACTAAGAGGTTAACAAAACTCTAATCACGTGTTACCATCAAGCAGCAGAGAGTAGCAAATGCACTGGACATAAATAGGTGATAAAAGCTGATAAGAAAGATGACAAAATTAAGAAAATAAAGAACACTGTTCTAAAGATTTATAGGTCAGCTAAAGCAGAGCAAAATAAATGATAAACACTGATAAAAAGAAATGGGGCAGCAGCCATATAAACACACAGGAAACTTCAATGCTTCTGTATAGTACTATGACACTGCTTTGTTTACATCAGTATTGACCTTTTGCTCCCAGAGAAGTTTATTAACCATCTTGGCCTTCTTTTGTGTTGCTTTACTCATCAAGAGAAAGTTGTACAGGGTTGATTCTGATGAATGGCTTTTTCAGAAAGTCAAGTTATCCTTGACTAGATGCAGATGGCCCAGTAAAAAATGAATACTGCCAGCAGACATTGTCTTTATCAGTTGTAAAAGTTCAGCAGGGACTAGACTTCCTCATCTCTGGCCAGAGAAACATAGCCTTCTGTTTCAGCACCATATCACATATTGTCCTAATGAATTCTTGTAACACACTGCAGCCCAGATAAATATGCTTATATTAATGTTTTTGGCAGTCTGGGGCATGGTACAGAATTGACACAAGTGTTTGGATTCAGCCTAAAGCAGATGTCAGGAATTTATACAGCTTAGGAATATTAGACTGTTAGGTTGTTTGTTCTGTGTGATGACCCTCAGTATCATAAAATTTGGTTCATGCTCCCTAAACTGTCTTGGGGGGGGGGGGGGAAGTCTGCATCACAATCATGCTGAACTCCCACAGCTCAATCACAAGAGGGTGAGAAACCAAACCCATCACTAGGAGGTTCCATTCATTCCAAGGACAGTACAAAAGAAGAGAGATATGTTTTCAAAGAGGTACACAGGAATTTAATGTGTTGATGTAGAGAGGTTAGCCGGGGTTCGTCTCTCTCTGGGGCGGCAGGGAACCACACCACCTCACTAAATCAGGGAATAGGTCTTGCAGGGAATTAGTCCAGCCGCAAGAGTCACCCTATATAAACAGTAGGCGCAGGCCCTAGGTTCCAAAAGGCCTGGGAGAGGGGGAGACTGCCACCCGTGTGTTGGGTGGCAGTGGGGATGCAGGCCCTTCCACTCCACTGCGTCCCAACCCAGGGCCCTAGCAGTGGCAGAAGACCTGCTGCAGTGGCAGAAGACCTGCTGCTGTGGCCTCAACATGCTGACATGGGTTCTGGCATTGCTGCAGCCAGACTAGGGTTGGTTGCCCCCGACCTACATCCTAACTCCCCCTCTTGTGGTACCTGGGTCGGGGTGGTGTCCTCATGGGGGTACAGCACCATGGATTTCTCGGGATAGCTGGCACGGGTTTACCACAGGCTGCTGGGGTTTCCCAATCATGAGCTAGGCTGGAGGCATCTGGCCTCCCTGGTGGCTGCTCTTTTAGTGAGTCCTGAGGTCTGGCCTTTATACTTCCAGGGCAACACCTGAGGGGTGGGTTCAGAGCTCCCTGACCCCACCCATTCTGGTGTCTGGAGGGACTCATCTCTCTCTGGAGTGGCAGGGAACCACACCACCTCACTACAGTTAAATTCCATTTCAGTCCATGGAAATCACGATGCTAGGGCGCACTCTAGGGCGCTTTGAAATGGTCACATGAGCCAATACCTCATATTGTTCCTTCTAACAGAAGCAACACTAATCTTCATCTCTTTCCACCTCAGAATAACTGAAGGATTGCAAGACATACTTAGAATGTAAACTCCTTGGGGAAGTGTTCATTTTTTTGTTATATATGTATGCGGCATCTAGCACACTGGGGCCTGCACAGATCCTTGCTTTGGGTCTCTCAGCAACACCAGATATCAATAAACAACCAACATATTTAAAATTTGGTCTTTATATCTACCAAGTAAATTCTAATTTTTGTATTATTAGTTAATAATAATCATTCAAGCTCAGGCTGCTGAATCACAGTTCAAAATGTGTTATACAATATCATGCAGCTTGGATTCTTCCACTGTAAGCACTGTAACTTTCTGTTTCAAGTTAGCAAATTCCTCCATGTCTTAAGAGTTGATTGTTTCTCCTGTACATACATTGTATTCCCAGTAATGTGTAATGGTTCATAAAGACAATGCCATCTAGTAACTAAAAGTTTTTATACCTAAAGTAAAAACATTTTAACCTTTTGCTAGTCTAAAATTAGTTCTTTACTAGGCTGGGTTACTTATCTTTTCATGGATTTAAATCCTCCATTTGTGCCTAATATGATATACCTTTAGCATGCAGCCAGGCCTATTGTTTAATTTACAAACAACAGTGATTTAAAAGAGACATTCACAGGCAGAAATCCAGTAAAACTTGTGCAATTATTATAGTACTAGTAGTTGCCCAAGGATATGTGCAGTTTTTCCAGGGAGACTTGAGGGAGATATTTTTGAGGAAGAGAATTGAGTGTCATTCTTTTTTAAATAAAAATAAAAGTCAATGAGAAATAGCCTGAAAATTTTAAAAAGAATTCTATCTATCCCATTTTAATCTTGGGTACTTCTTTGGCTCCATTATAACAGTATCTGAGCACCTCACCATATTTAATGTATTTACCCTCACAATAGCTCCTGGTGTACAGGGAGATTTTGGCAAACCCCGGGTAACACTAGGAAATAGGGAAGTTCTTCTTTTCAATCCTCTAGTACCACATCAAGTGCTATTATGATCCAGGGGAAGGACAGGCAGATTTGTATTAGATTTATCTGGAAACTGTTACTCTCTTAACATTCTGTTTAGCCCATGACATTAGTAAGTATTGTCTGTCTAGGACTGCATCAGCGTGTTGTGTTGTGTAGTGTAGTGGGTACTTCTGTGCAAAACTTCAGTTAATCAAATGTCAACACCACATTTCAGATGAAAGATAATGATGTTACAGTATTAAGATATTTGACAGTCTGTTACAAGGAATGAGAAACCATTCTTTGAAGCTATATGTTTATTCAAGTATTTCAGGTCCTCAAAAAAAAAAAAAAACCTTTGCATACCACAGTTAAAAAGAAATATTAGCATACCTTTCTTTGAGAGTCAGTGAAGTCCAGCAGATTGAGTACAAAACTGGGAAAAGGGGCGTCAGCTCTGCCACTAATTTGCTGTGTGACCTTTGTCTAGTCAGTTAATCTCTCTGTGCTTCACTTTCCTCACTGGTATAACAGGGAGAATACCTACCTTTATAACAGGGGTCAGCAACCTTTCAGAAGTGGTGTGCCGAGTCTTCATTTATTCACTCTAATGTAAGGTTTCGTGTGCCAGTAATACATTTTACCATTTTTAGAAGGTCTCTTTCTAGAAGTGTTTAATATATAACTAAACTATTTCTGTGTGTAAAGTAAGCAGGGTTTTAAAATGTTTAAGAAGCTTCATTTAAAATGCATAGCCCCTTGGAGCAGTGGTCAGGACCCGGGCAGTGAGAGTGCCATTGAAAATCATCTCATGTGCCGCCTTTGGCACTCATGCCATTGGTTGCCTACCTCTGCTTTATAAAGTCCTTTGAAAAATATAGAGTAGTGATATATTTTTGAATGTTTGCCTGTGTTATTAAATTGTAATATTACATTTTTAGAAGATTTTCTCAATCTGTTTAAGCAAATTGGCTGTGTTAAACTCAGAATAGCTATACAGCTGATATTTTGTAGCAACAGATTGATAGCTATTATATGAAAATTGAAACTGAAAATGATGAGAGGAAAGATGGCTTTGAGGTGATGGCATGGGACTGGAAATCAAGAGCTATGGGTCCAATTCTAGAGGACACCCTCCCCGTATGAATTTAGGCAAGTCATTAAAGGCCAGATTTTCCAGTGGGATATTGAGCATTTTTTAAAGTCTGGCCATTAAACACTGTGAAAAATAAAAATAATCTTTTCATTCTCCTGTGCTTTGTCTGTCTCATTTATTTAGATTGTAAGCTTTTAGGGGCAAGGACTGTCTTTTAGTAGGTTTTGTTGTATGTACAGTGCTTACCTTGTGAATGGAGCCCTGATAGTAATTCTAGGTGAAACTGTAATAGAAATAATAAATGAGTTCAAAATTAAATAGATGTCATTTTAACAGAGGTTAAGTACTCATGGTCACTTGACCAGGCCATTTTATTCTTTTTTATTATATTTTGAAAGAGTCAGTTATTTCTGTTCTGGTCAAATTCCAATTCCAAAATTTGGTCAAATTCAAATACCGCATTCTACCTAACTAAATGTACTTACCTATATCAGCTCAATGTGCTATTCCTGATTCCTGACCTAATCCATTTTAGAGTGCTGGTATGTCTGTGAGACTGCTGCTGCCCTTAAATGATCAGTCCATTAACACCAGGCTTAACCATACCCCCACTTATATCATGGGAATTTTGCCATCGTTTCTAATGGGAGCAAGTTCAGGCTTTGTTTACAATGTGGTATGAGACCCTTTGGGTTGAACGATGTTATAAAGATGATAATCTTATATAAAGATGTATTTTCTTCTACTTTGAAACATTAATGGGCATCTTTTAGCTCATGGTGCTCTTTCCTGTCCTACAGACATTCTTAGTCTTTTAAGAAAAGTTGAGAGAAATACCCTTTTTTATTTTAGCCTATCAGCTCCCCACATCATGGACTGAGAAGCTAACAAAGACTCAGTTGCATGAGTACAAATTCTTCACCAAGTCTGTGCTTTCATGCTAACTTTTTGTAGTGAGTCTGTCATAAGCATCGCATTAAGGAGGCTTCAGACAGCCATATGGCCGCTGATAGCATACAAATTCCTGTCAGACTCGTCTTCCCTTCAAATCATTCTGGCATTTCACTTTCAGTCTTCACATCTGTTGGCATGTACATGAGGCTCCTCCAGAGGTCCGATAGCCTTCACAGCTACTTTACAGAACTCCTGCAACTCACAGGCGCACGCTGAATTATAGAGCCACTTGGCCCACCAAGCCTGTCCTCGGAGTTTATCTCAACTCTTCCCCCTGTTTTGTCACCATATCCTTCAATCCCCTCTCTCCCCATAAAAGTATCTTGCTGTCTCTTAAACTCACTTTCCCATTTGCTTCTTTGACCTCACTTGGCAACTTATCCTTGTATTTATTATTTGGGGTGGAATAGTTCTGGCTGCATTCCTGGTTTTCCTATTAATTGTCTTGGTTGGGATTTTTCTTAGTTTTATTATTTACTCATCACTGTTGTGACCAATTCCATATGATCATTTCTTTCCCAGTTCTAACTTTCACATCTTCTATCTTGAAAAGTTCTTTCTTTTGTAAAACTTTATGGTCAATCTCCTGGGTATTGACAAATATAGAGCCCCGGGCCCTTTAAATTACTGCTGGAGTCCCAGGCACTGTGGGCCAGGGAGCACAGCTAGATTGGCTGGGGGGATGCTGATCTTCCAACCCCCTGCTTCTGCCCTAGGCCCCGCCCCTTCCAGGGGGGACAGAGCGACCCCATACTAGTAAGAGCTGCACTTCGGTAGCATGCAGAGATAAAAGTAAAATATGATAGTGTGATTAAATACAGGACATTTTAAGTTACTTGTCAAAAAAGAAAGGCACATTTAGCTGTATTCAGCTGTCTTCAAAAAAGATTTTAGCATATAAGATAAGAAATAGGAGTGATTAGGCTGTTTACCACTACTATATCTGGATAGATTTTGCATAATAATGCAACCAAATAAATGGAATGGGAGTGAATTGTGAATCCATTGTAGAACTGAGAAGTATTAAATTGTTTGTAAATTGTTCATGTTTCATATTGTGTTTGTTTCCATATTGTAACTGTTTCATATTGTGTGTTTGTTTCCATATTGTAACTCAGACTCCATTTTTTTTACTCCTGTCTTAAACTCTATTTTAAAATGCTCACTCCACTTTGTCTATGAAACCCTGATGTAACCTAATTAGTTTAGATGTGTGAATGAGGTATGTATGGATGATGGAATCAACCTCCAGCCCTTCCTGATGAAAAAGTGTGAACACCAACCACTGAAGAACAAAGCAAAAGGAGTCTACCATAAAGAAAAAGAACAAAGGTCCAAATTGAAGAAGCATCAAAGCCAGGTCCAAGGCTGAAAGTCATGTCTGCAATTGACGGATAATTAATCAACAGATCCCAGAGGCAGCATGACACAGCAAGACCTACAGATTCTAAATTCAAACTGAAACCCTATAAAAAGGATGGGTGAGCTAGCAGACTTTGGGTAACGTTCTGCTGCCAACACCAAAGGGTATCGGTGCGCGCCCGACAGAGACCCAACCCCTCCTTGTGCCAGGCTCTCTTGGCCAGTTAGCCGACACAAGCTACGAACCCAAGCTGCGAACCCAAGCCACAGACTCAAGCTACGTTCAGGATGGGTAACTATATAGCAGCTGCAGAACATCTTGGGTGTGTGTGTGTTGTATGTTGTGTACACATAGGTATTAAATATTAGCTATTGATTATTGTATTATAATAAATGTGACATTCTTGTCTTATCCCCTGAAAAGATCCTGTGTAGTTTTCTGTACAACACCATTTTATGTAAGGGAGATATTACCTTACCCACCTTGTCTCTCTCCAATATTTTGGGACCAACTTGGCTACACAACACTGCATACCTTATATAAGCAACTATATGGTGGGTGGCTACTTTTTCTTCCAGGAGTTCCTGAAGCTACAGAGCAGGAATGCTAAACTAAGCACAGTAAAATATATAGAAAATGGTCAAAATAATAACTCACTATTTTCAGTTTAAGAACACAAGGCAGAGGTATACACGATTTGTTCAATTAATTGTTGCACTGACAACATTTCCAGAGACCTCAGGCCACATATAACATGCCTGGAATATAGACTACAGCCTCCCTGCTGCCCATCTTTCCTATAGAGGGCTGACCAACAGAAACTGAGCCCAAACTGTGGCTCATGAGGAAGCGCTGCATGCTTTAAGTAGTAGTGTTTGTGGACTACATTTGTACAATTCAATTAGTAAAGCACCTCAAGGATTACACATCTGATATAATCTTTAAAACAAGAATGATATAAGAGGAAAGGACATAAAAGTCCTCTTTTGACAAAGACTGTATGAAGACTAGAAATAAAAAACAGTAAAAAATGTAAACACTATTCTCATCACAGTCTGAATGTTGTGTGTAAGGTGAAGATCATAGATTACTGTACCAAGGGGTACTTTCATACGGGGCTGGCTCTAGGCACCAGCCAGGGAAGCACGTGCTGGGGGCGGCACATTGTAAGGGGCAGTGGGTCTTGGGGTAGCGATTTCCCCCCCCCCCTGGCCTTTTTTCCCCCCTCTGACAATTCAAGCCCCTTTTTTTTTTTTTTTTTTTTTTGCTTGGGGCGGCAAAAAGGGTACAGCTGGCCCTGCTTTCATAGAAAAAGTGGCTAGATTCAAAACACAAAGGAACAAATATTCAGCCCCCCCCCCCCCCCAACCCAGCCTTCATTTTTTTTGTCTATGCAGTTGTGTATTCTTCTATTATTAGTGGCCCTGCAATTCACTACAGGAGGAAAGCTGTGGACACACCTATTTGCTGAGCCATGTTATCCTGTAGTTTTGGTTACATTTCAGGGATATAGTTTTATTTATATTTGACTAATGCAGGCATAACTTGAGGTTGGGTTTTTTGTTTTGTTTATAGTATAAACATCTGGCAGATCTCTCTTTTGGGTGCAGATTAAAAAACAACCTGTTTTGTAGTCAGAGAATGCTACTGGGTAAATCAGAGAACATTCTTTCCAGAGCTAAGCATTGCCAGAGGACAAGGCGGGGTTGTTTTATTTAATACTGCATAGTTTTACACCCACCATTCGCTCCAAATATTTGATGTTTGCCACACGTGTTATGGGTTTCTCCAGAAAGATGCTATCTTTTTTCAGCAAAAGATAAAAACTGACTGATATAAATGAGTCACAGTATCCCAACAGTAATTAACAATGATGCAATATCCATGTGAAAAAGAGCTGCCAAAGGATGCAGCTGCCAAAAGCTTAACCTATCATAGCTAGAGAGTGCCATTGTGTTGCACTAGAGAGAGAAAAAATCTTGGAAAGATTAAAAAATAGTTAATGTAAAGGGAAATAGGATAAAATAATTTTGCAAGGTCAAAATCTCAGCCTGATGGCACCAAATCAGGTTGTATTTATTTACAAAATAAAAATCATGCAGGATGACAAAGTAGCCATTCTTTTTATCCTCATTTTCACACTTTACCTTCTAAAAAAGAATGAGTGTTTTTTCAACCTGCTCAACTGATTTAGTGCACCACAGTTGTAATTTAAGTCTTACTTGGTATCCAGCCTATGACAGCCTAAGCTAAAAAGATATTCATGCGAACTACTACAAATGATTTTATAGGAGGTCAATATTTTCTGTTTCAAACATTTTTTTACTAACATGTAGTATTTTCATTCTCATTGTCTTTTAGTGGGTTAGACCAACACAAACTATTGTAAGGAAAAAAAAGATTGAAGCAACTGTTTTATAACATAATATGAAACCTGATACTGTTTTCTTTTGTCAGTACAATTCCCCAGTGAGATGGATAAATTGTGGTCAAGACCTGGACAGGTTAACTAGTGGTCATCAGTGCTGGTGGTACCTTTATATACAAAAAATGGAAACTATGGGACATGGCATGTGAAATCTAATACCAGCCATGAAACAAGACAGCTGTTAGACTCTCGTTTTTTTCTCTTTGAAGGGGCTTTAATTGAAAGCTTGGTGAAAAATGCAGGTTACATTCTTAGTGTTATCAATAATTTGTAACAGCAACAACATCAGAACAGTGATGCATCTAATATTTATACACTTTCTAATTTTAGTTGTCTAAGAGCAATACATTATCAGATATATACACACACACACACACACACAATTTCAAGCAATTAATAGGAAATAATAAACCCCTCCTCCCAAAACCCTGAAACAATACATTTCCTCACACTAATGTCTCTTTTCACATATACTTGACAAAGAGTCTTTTTAAGTTACTTATTTTAAGAGTAATCTGTTAATGGAGATCCTGGACCAGCCCTATTTAAGTTCAGTGTTAAGTTTATACAGCTTGCTAACCACATAACCAGTGTGGTTTACATTGTAAACAAATTTCAAATGTCTACAATGACTGGAATCCATTTGGGAGAAGAAGGAGATCTGTGCATCTCATGATGGAATAAATTTAAACCAGTACAAAAAATATGATTTAAACAGAGAAAATACAATTTGGGTGGGATCAATGCTATAATGTTAAAAGCAAGTTAACTTAATTGTAAGATTCTCATTTGCTGCACAAAGTGGTATTGCTTCATCTAGCTTTAGTTGCTCTAGAAACTGGGTTTTTTTTAAGTTGATTTTTGAAATTCAAATCAGACCTTACATTTTAAAAAATTGCCCGTAGGCAGTAGAGGTACAAAGCTTACCAGAAATGTCACAGGTGTTTTTTTGGTGGACTAGAATTTGGAAACCTAATCATGTGCACATATGCAGTAAGCAGAAAACTTATCTTAGCACACATGCACACATACCCTTCACCTGGTTTGACTGAATAAGGTGCAGTGAATTTGCACCTGGAAAAGTTCAAGTAGAAATCAAAATGTAAAGTTTTTTTAAAGAGAAAAATACATCTAAAGTAGCTATAATTCATAGTAATATTTTAACTGTAACAGTCTTTGTAATTCCATAACAATATTACCACAAAAAAAATCACTTAACATTGAATGGGAATTTTATAAGTCCAAATGGATGACAAAACTGAACAGAATCCTACGGTTTAGTTAACTTGTCTCAACGGGGTAGTGAAGACAGCCGTAGCTTTCCTAAAGAGGTGGTCAAGGATGATGGAAAAGTTTGCAGTAGTTCATAATGTTCCATCTGGTTTATTCATGTGTTTGAATTGTCTAAAGGGCCAACTGAAGTTTAGTCATGTTCCTCTGGTGCATGTTGTGATGACGAACTAATTCATCGGATCTGGCAAATTTTTTTTGACAGCTGGGCCATCTACAGCTGAATGGTTTTTCACCTGTTAACAAAAACACCCCATTGTTTAACTGGCATAGAGATGGATTAAAACATTTACCATTTATTTTGTTTCTTTATAACTCCTTTCAATAGGAAACTAATTATGGGCCCAGGTTTATAAGGCACTGAATGCCCTCAACTCTCATTCACTTCAGTGCTCAGTGCTTTGCAAGACCAAGCCCTAAATGAGGGCATTTCTCACTCAGCCCATGTTTTAAAGATGCCCTTTTAAGATTAAGCTGAACATTAGCAACAGCACATTCCTGAAGGAAGCACATGGGCATAGCACACCACTGGATAATCTTTAAAGCCTGATCCAATGCCCATGGAAGTCAGTCATTTCCAATGACTTCAATAGTCTCACTCAAGCCATCAATGCTCAGTGAAGATCTATAGAGCTGGATAAGAAGAGGTCTATGGAGCTTAGCCTTAGCCTTGGTGAGCTAGTTCAAAAAGTTCCTCATTGCTCTCCAAATCAAGCAGACCTCACATGTCCCTCTGAGAAGAAAAAATGGGAAATTATTGGAGGCCCAGAATGCTCCATATTTTCCTAGCACTCCCCTAAGTAGATCAATAATCAAAAAACCAAAACAGACCCCCAAATAGAAAAATATCCTTTCTGTACTTTTAGCAATTCTTCAATTTACCACAGCATGCAAATGCAATAGCAAGTCACATTTCTGACAGTGCAGGGGTGCTGGAGGAATGTCCTCAGCAGCTCAGAGCAGGGCACAAGTCAGAACAGAATCAAAAATTTTATTCTTCTAGATTTGTATCATTAGTGATATAAACTTGGATTTTCTATTTGTTTGTCTTTCTAAGTACACATAGGTCTCTTTCTGGAGCCTGAAGTCATCTGTGTTGGCTAGAGGTCCAGCATTCTGTAATTCTGGGGTTGGCATGAGCTTTCCTAACTACCACTACCCCACCTACCTCCTTGGCTCAGATTCACACTTTGTGGAAGTTTGGATTGTGGCAAAGCTTTCTTTGTGTTGTTTTTTTGCAAAAGCAGTGAAACAGATACATAAAGGGGTTATGAAGTCTGATTAATTATCTTAACGAATACTTAGACAAGCTCTGGATTATTTCAGAAAGGTATCAAAGGGTTTAGAACTGAGATGAACTTGTCAGAATCTATATATATAAAAGTCAAATGGTGTATGCGTGTGTGTATGTATGCGTGTGTGCGTGTATGCATGTTCCCTTACTCCTTCCACACCGTTTGAGCTAGAGACTTGAAATTTGGTACAGTTATAGGCTTTAGGGTCCTAATCAGGGTAAGAATCGAAAATTTTTCAAATCTCACCTCTTACACCCCCTAGGGGTGAAATTCTTTAAAGCCCATTAACATCAGCTGGGCAGCAGGTTAAAACCTGCTGTTCTCTGTGACATAGTTAGGATGTAATAATACCCCCTTCCAACAGACCCCGCACTCGCTCAGCTCTCTCCCCCCTCCAACGGACACGAGCAACGCTGAGACGTCTGAACAAAATTTGTATTAATAAAAAACATGGTAGTCTTTTTACATCCCAGTTTCCAATTACAAATACCCCGAGCAACGCCGGGTATTTTTGCTAGTTACTAATAAAATAAAAAATGTATATAAGTGAGCGTCATTCCATCAGTTCTCAGTAGCACTGGCCAAATCATCCTCATTGATGTGAATTAATCCTTACGGGCTAGATTGTAACTTTGCCACAATTCCTGAGTAAAAGTAGCATGTAATTGTGCTGCCTCAGAGACAAATCTGCTTCTCCCCTTGCTTAGTCCTATACTGGGTGCAGGTTACTTTACCTTCCATGCTGGATCTGCTTCACTATCCTGTACGCTGGGGAGACAGTCAAAGCTCTACCCACTCTCCCTGCCTGCTCAGGAGGACGACTAGCAGCCATGTGGGGAAATACAGGTAGCAAGGTGATGCTTCCTTACTCCCCTGTGCAGGTATTACAGGCTGTCTTCCCTGTCAAAACAGTTGTTCTTTTTAGAGTCAGATGGCTAACTCAATTTAGCTACCTCACTATAAAATCCGTGGGGAGACAAGGCACTGTAATTTCAGACTTGATGTAGCTAGTCAAGGTCAACTCCAAGTGGGGTGCTATAGCACTACTGACCTCAGCTAGCTCATGAAGGAATAAACTACCTGTGCACCTTAGCTCTGTTGAGGTAGATCCCTGAGGAGATATCTTGAGCTATCTATCTTGCTGTAAAAACACGTCACATTGTGGCTATAAGATGATAAAGCCCCAGGCACTACTCTTTGATTGAGTCATGTTAGTCCTCTCACTCAGCCACAGAACAAAGCTTGTGGCCTTGTCTTCTGGGGGGGCGGGGGAGGGTATTTTATTAACTTGAGTTAGCTAACATGAGGTAAAATCCTACTAAAAATAGGTAGTTTGTAGTTTTAACATGTTAACAGGTTGAGGTAAAACCTGCACTCCCTGATGGCCTTTAACTACTAATTTCTGTGAAAACTACACACAGTCTTGTCTTCACTAGGAAATTACCTCATTTTTAGTGATGTTAACTATGAACAGAGCTTTTTTTCCTAGAGAAGATGCACCCAATTTCAGGTCAAGTTCACACCTTAACAGCAGGCATACACCAGCGGTTAAAACTGTGCCCTTTACCATTTACAGACAAGTGTAGACAATGAAAGACAGCACATTGTCTTAAGCTTTGTTTTGGATGCAGCCTGGAAAGCGCCAGTATTCTACAGGTGAATAGTTCTGATTTTTATTTTTATAAAAAATAATTAAATCTTAAATATGAAAATTTTGTGGGAGGGAAGGGAAGAGGAAAAGTCCTCATCATTTTAGCTGGAAGAATAAGACTTTCTACAAGTTTCAAAGCATGTTTCAAAGCTTGAGACCATTATGAATAGCACAAAGATATCTAATAATATTGAACTTTAGAAAGGCAGTCGTTTATTGGCAAGATATGCTGATTTTCATACAAGTTAGTAAATCAAGTTGTTCGGCTAAGAATGGTGCAAAAATAATTCTAAAATTACTCCCAGAACATGAGGTTCCAATTAAAATGCTATGGAAAGGATCTATTGTAATTTCATCGTTATGTTTCCTCAAATGTTCCTTGGACATTTTTGGCGTGTTTTTACTTTAGATTTTGTGCCTGTTTAGTGCTGGCGAAAGGTGCTGTCTTTATCCTCAGGAGGGATTACAGTGATGCCAGCTTCCCAAAGATGCCTCAGCCCTGACCTAGAGGGGCCATGAGTAGAAATGAGAGGATCCTTTAACTCCACAGCCCCTCTGCTGAGGCTGGCACTAAATGGCCTCTCGTAAGCAGTTGTGGGGATGATAGTTTATGCACAGTGGATGTTTGTGGACTAAGATCACTAAAGCCATTTCACAAAAGCTGACAAAATACATGATGCCAAACTGACATGTTCTAAAAGCACAGAGTAACCAGGAGTAACATTTTCAAAAGCACCTAAGTAACACAGGAGCGTAAGTTCTAATTTGACAAGTGATTTGGGCATCTAGGAGTCAAGTCTCACTGGAAGTCAATGGGACTCAGGCTCTTAAATCACTTGGGCACTTTTGAAAATGTTAGGCCAGGTTCAAAGACTGTTGCTAAACATTTAAATCACAGTAAAATGTATTTAGTTTAAATAAATAAATATAAATGTGAAGAAAAGTTTACGCACTTGTTTTACCTGTATGAGTCCTGGTATGAGTCTTCAGATGATCAGATCTGGAGAACTTTCTCTGGCAGGTTTTACACTGGAAGGGTTTCACACCTAAACAGATAAAACAAATCTATTCCCGTATTCCAACACATTTTGGAAAGGGTCAGGAAGATCAATTATTTCTGAATTATCAAAATACTGGACCTTTTTTTTAATAGTTCCTGTAACTACTCCTCCCCAGCTGCCCGCCTACGTGTCTCAAAGATCATTAATCAGACTTCTGCACAACTTAAACTTTCATAACCCTATCATTCTCCTACAGACCAGTTAACACTTTCAGGTACTGTATAAAGCGTCCCAGCTGCAGCCAATGTAAGCAAGCACTAATCATAGGATTCAAAATATGAAAAGTCATGATCAAAAATAGCTCTGCAAAGTTATAAATTTTTTGGTTCCTGTGGTTTGGTACCACCTGCCTTCCACCTCAGACTTTGGGTATTTTTTCAATCTGGTTTTACCAAACTGAATCCAAAAATCCACATGACAAGTTTTATAAATATATATTGTATGTGGGTTCTTAAGGACTTGTTCAACACAGCAGACCTACCATGGATTGTCAAAAATGTATATTTTAGGGGGGGAAATTAAGTGAAGCCACATAACAGTCTCAAAAATGTCCCTCACCCACCACCGACATTCTGATTAAAGGTTTGCAAGACCCAAAGAAAGTTTACATGAACTACAGTACTAGTTTTCATGTTTAAACCAAAAGATTCCCATTGTTTCAGGTTTCATTATGGAATGTTTCACATAGCTGAAGTCCATCATAATTCTCCTATTACCTCGCAAGGGCCAAACTGTCTTCCTTAGGATAAAAACTGAACAAACAGACTTTGCATAAGGAACTTGTAATACAGTATTATAGTCCCGAGTCAGGCACAGAGCCATTCATAGTGGCTACAGCATTCTCCATCCTGTAGCCAAGGAGCGCTACTTGCTTCTTGCACAGAGTTTTTGGCCAGTGTAGCCACAATGCTTAAAGTCGACAGGATTTAAGCATATGTTCACAATTAAGCACGTGCCCAAGTGCGGGATTGGAGTCTGGATCAGAGCAGTGCGCTGTAGAATGCAGTGGATGTGGTGAACACTTCATCATCTGCTCCTCCTTTGTGCACAGCAAACACATGATAGTTCCATTGCCTTTTGAGCCTCACACATGGGTGAGTGCAGGTTTTCCCCGTACATATTTAAATCATAAGCATCACTGCTGAATTCACTGCATTAATTGTTAACTTATTATTTTTACCAGATTACCAGTAGATGGTTTTATTTTGTTTAATCATTCCTTGTTCAAAAGAGAGAATATTTCCCACCCCATGTGTGTCACTCCAGAGAGCAGTATGTTTCATTTTGAGAGTTTTGATATGAGTTTGCAGAATCCCAAAGCTCAATTATTGAGGCATAAATTTGTGATTCTGAAATGCTAATAAAAAATCATGATCCCTGGAATCCAACTAAGGAGGAATCTTCCTACTCAGAAGAATGTTACAGAGGAGAGAGCTACAGCCAACAAACCTGTGTGTCGTCTTTGGTGTCGTTTGAGTTGGTCTGAACGAGAGAACCTTCGCTCACAGTCCTTAAAGTCGCATTGGTATGGTTTCTCACCTTAAGAGGGGAAAGGTTTCATTAGAAAGATATTGCTGAATTCAGAAGCA
The DNA here is from genome assembly GCA_032164245.1 of Sternotherus odoratus. Lineage (NCBI taxonomy): Eukaryota > Metazoa > Chordata > Testudines > Kinosternidae > Sternotherus > Sternotherus odoratus. The sequence goes on from JAVMKO010000006.1 coordinate 77,084,500, forward strand.
TATCAGCTTCATGTTTAATGAGTCTCTTCATTTCTAAAATGTGCTGTACTAAAAGGCATCTTCTCACATATTTTTAAGAGTCAATGGGCCAGACTCTCAGCTGATTCAAATGGATATAGCTTGAAGTCAATGGAGCTACGCAGATTTACACAAGCTGAAGATCTAGCACAATTCATTTACTGTAATTAAATCTAATCTTAAATCAGTTTGTTCTAAAAAGGGGTAAAAAAAAAAGATTAAAATTACAAAAAACTGAACCTAAGATGCATGAACATTTAGTCCAATATTTGACATTTTTCTAATATTTGACAATAAAAACAGCAATGTGTCTTTTCCCCTGAAGACCATATTCCTCTTCTATAATTTTCACAAGGAAGTAATTTACATAGGTATAAGATTTACAAATTGCTGTAACCAGATCTGAAGGGGAAAAAATCAAACCCAAAACATTAAGACTGGTAAATGTTTATCTGGGGTAAGTGTGTAAAAGAATTGGCGACATTCAATCCTGGAATAAAGCACATTTCTCCCCCAAAATGTCTGTTCCTTCACTTCCCTTAAGCAACATGAAAAGCAGTATTTCACATGCAAACACGTCCCTCACCCAAGTCTATGAAATTGTTGAGAGCCTCATACAAAGGATTATGTAAATTTTTCCTATGTGTTTTGTACATCTCTATTCAAAACCCTAGAATTCAGCCTGCCTGGTACCGAAGGTGATATGCTGGCCTTAAAAATAAATAAATAAATAGATAAATAATAGTCTCACATTCATACAGCACCTTTCATCATGAAGAGCTTGACAAAGCAGCTAAGCATACAAGCATAATAGAAATGCAGCCATTTTCAGGAGAGGAGAGTGGAAACAAATTGGAATACAGAACACTGTGTAATAGTGGTGAGTTACATTTTTGACTAGCACAGAAGGGCTAACAATCTTACTGACATAGGATTTTTAAGGCCTGATTCTCATTTACACTTTGGCCTTTTTACATCACTCTGGCATGCTAGAAAGGCATGCAATACATACATTATATTTACACCCACTATAAGGCCCTTTTACAATGCCATTGGAGCCCTTTAATGTGTATGCAGAGCAGAACAACACTGGCTTTTAAATACTGCATATGAAAGTTCTATACACAGTAAACTTCACTGAACCTTTTTCTGCTTTGGAAGGGTGGGGTATACAACAAAGACTCAAAATGAAGGCATTAAAAAAAATTAGCTTGAAATGAAGTGGAGTGGATTTTTTAAAATGTCATAGTTCCCAAACACCTGAATGTCAAGATTCAGTGTATGTGATGTTAGTTTATAATAATAGCAGAGAAATAGGTGTCTGTTAGCTACATTTGAATCTAGAATGAGTGCTGTACATTGTGAGGTGCAGAGGAGGCATATGCTCAGATATTGTGTTTATGTTGCATGTGATATACAAAAGTGAACTAACCCCTTTACAGAGTATATTTGATTGCAATTATAGTGTTAGGAAAGTTAGAATTGGTCCATGATTTAAGGGGACATAGCAATTTCTACCTGAAAATATTTATCTTTATGGCTTATCCTTACTCATTTGAAAAATTACAAAGTTAGTACATCTATATCATTTTTGTATTATGAAAATTATGATTTGGGCTTAAAACAAAAATGTGACTCATTCTGGGATTGGTCATATTCTGATCTCAGCAAAACTTTTGCAAATGTTAAGTAACTTTATTTATATTAACAACGAGGAGTCTAGTGGCACCTTACAGACTAACATTTATTTGGGCATAAACTTTTGTGGATAAAAACCCACTTCTTCAGTCTTTAAGGTGCCACTGGACTCCTTGCTGTTTTTGTGGATACAGACTAACACGGCTACCATGCTGATATTTGTTTATACTAATAAAGATTTACAGTGGTGTAGGAAAGATCAGACTTTTCACCATACTTAATATATGTATAAAAATCTTTATAACTTCCTGTGGCAGGTACCCACAGGAGTTTACTGACTCTTAAACCTAGGCATAAACTATTCCATAGCTGCTCAGTTTAATTTATTTATGTAAATTGTTACGTTTGCCACAAGTGTTTAAAATGGTTCCTTATACTTTGACCACAAGAACTTCTGCAGAAATGCCTACTTCTAGGAAACCACTTACTTTCAAGAGATTCAGCCATTTGACAGATTTAAGAGACTGAATGTCAGTGGAACAGAATGCAGTGACAGGATGATTGTCTCCTAATAGCAATATAAACGCAGAAGATATTTAATTAGACATTTGAATAGAGCATTGTAACAGGCTTGAAAGCATCCAATTTGAAAACAAAAGGACCTTTTATTTTTGTTTTACAAAATGCTCTACTCGCCTGAGAACTCTGATGCCTTTTTCAGACTACCTTATCAGCAACCTTCTGCTGGAGCCAGAGTTGCTCACTTGCATTCAGATTTGTTTGGACAGAATTGTTATTCAATTTAACCATTAGAAGCCAGTTTAGAGATTAAAGCCAATTTAAAAAAATACTAATTACAAGTATTTGTTATTAGAATAAGGAAAACGTCAACCAATGCACATATAGGGGTCAGCCAATCCAGCAAACTGACACAAAACAGTGTGTTGAAATTGAGTGTAGAAGGAAGGGGAGTGAGATTTGGAGAGGATCCATAAATTTCTCTTTCTTCTATTCTTCTTGGGCTTCAGCAGGAGCCTAATTAAATCCCCACTGAAGTCAATGAAGATACATATTGACTTCAATAAACATCAGAACAAGTATCCGATTAGGAAACGTGTACTGGGTGTTCAATACCAAACACTCAGTGGATTCTCTAAACTAGCAGTTCTCAAACTTTAGCAAACCAAGCACCCTGATTTTAATTTACCCTTTTTCACAGACCCTCTAAGCTCCCCACTCAGCCTGAGGCCTCGTCCCCACTCTACCCTTTCCCTGAAGGCCCCACCTCTTCCTGCCTCTGCTCCTCCACTACCCTCCCAGCACCTCTTGCACATTACTAAACAGCTGTTCCCTGGTGTATAGGAGGAGGTGGCAGGGAGGAGGAGGAGGAGGAGTTAAGGGAGGGAGAGGAAGGAGTTGATCAGTCGATTAGTGGGTTTTGGTGGCAGTGTATAATCAATAAGATAGAGTCATTGTGAAATACATCACCTATACTTAAGGTGTAGCAAACCCATGTGTGACACCCTGGAACCCCAGTATTCACCTCGGTCATGTAATTAGGATATGTTTTGTACAAAGTATGCCTTCTGAGGTATCATTCTAAAAGTCTTGATCTGCTAGACAGTAATATCTCGTGGGATTGCAAGTGCTATCATTGTATGTGAAGTCAGGCTATGTATGTGTAACTGAAACATGTTGTGAGGTTGAAAACACCAACAAGCAGTCTTTTAGGTACAACAGTAAAAAGGCCAAACAATGTTAATGGCTTATTGAGGACATTCACACAAGCACAAGATTACTCCAGGAACTGAGTACGATAGAAACCTCTCATAGATCGCATTATATAATGGGAACTGTTTGACCCAGCTCACAGCAAAAGAGTTTTCCAGGAAGTGGGAAGAAGCTATAAAAGGGGGACAGTGACATCATGATGAGTCACTCTCCCTACAACAACACACCTGAAAATGCCTAAGGGGCAAGGACTAAACTGTGGGAAGTGATGGTCCCCGAATAGAGGGATTTTTAGTGGGTATATGAAAACCTGGGAAAGTCAAGGCTACTTGTGCCTTAAGAATCTGCCTGTTTATCACTCACAGTGAGAATTTGCTAATTTATATCCTACCTATCAAGTGCGTTAAGCTCAGTTTGCGATTTTGTTTATTAGATAATCTACTTTGATCTGTTTGCTATCACTTAAGATCTATCTTTTGTAGTTAATAAACTTGGTTTTGCTTTGTCTAAAACAAGGGAGTAGAAATTATAATTTGGGGCAGAAAGTTGTTGCATCTCTCTCTCCACATTGAGGGAGGGGGTGAATTTTATGAGCTTACACTGTATAGTTCCCTCTGTAGCACAAGACAGTATAATTTTGGGTTTACACTCCAGAGGAGGGTGCCTGCTTTAGCAACTGGGAGATGCCTTAGCTGGGCCTTGCCAGGCAGAGCTGATCTCAGCATCTGTGTGAAGCTACAGCTGGGTGTGTCCATATACTGTGTGTATGCTGGTGGAAAAAGTAAACTTGGAGAGCTTGGTAACATATCACAGCACCACTGTGTGAAAGGGAGCCCAGGATGGTGGGTCAGGCGGACTCAATGGTACCCCAGTTACAAGTGGCTCCCCGGTGGGAACCCGTCACACCATGGCTATATACTTTCAAACACAACCTTGTACTTTCAACACCACAAGCTGAAACCCCTAACACTTAAACTAAAAGGATCAACTCCATTAATTGCAGGCTCTCAGCCTTCACGGAGGGCAGCTACTAGACAGAATCACCACTCCACACACTTGCCCTGTATATTACAAAATCCTTAAAAAGCAAAATTCTTGACCATTACTGCTTTCTCTCTCTCCTTTTTTTAAATTAAAGGTAGCTTTTTTGAGACAGAAGGTCCAAAAAGCTATTCTCTGTATAAGATGACCAGTTTCTACTCAAAGTGAATTCATAGCTCTACCAGGAATTGGAATAGCACCAGTCAAAATTTGGAAAGAATTATGATGTTTCTGCCATAGATGCAGTTCATGAAAGTGTGTGTGTATATATTATTATTTTATATATACACACAAATGTATTTATGTATAATCAGTTTTCACAAAGCAAACCCTACAATCTACTCACCACATTATTTGCATTATTGCTTACAATTTATATTTATTTTTGCATTTCTTTAGGAGCCCAATCAACTACAGGGGAATACTCCAAGATAACAAATGTGCTTTTATGGTTATATGTGTTTCCATAATGGCATTGTTAACAGTGGATAAGCAATCTTTGAGAGTACAAAATGTCAATGTATTTTCTACAAGAACTTTGTTGAAACATTAGTAAAAACTGATTAGAGAGTCCAATTTTGTGTTTCAGAGCTCTGCTTGATTTTGCAATATAGCAGTTGGTAACATTTTCTGAAAGAAAAGGACATAAGTAGAGGAACTAAAGAGTCAGTTATATATAAATATCTAGTAGGTTTTGGGAAGAAAAACATCAAGGGCCAAAATTATTTTATAACACCAACAGGTAATTATTTACATATAAATATTTCATCTTGTTTCAAATAAAGTGTCCATTATTGCAAAACCTGATCTACTACTGTATTAAGAAAGGTGGAAGGACTTCTAATTTTATATGTGTATTCTGATACCACATTACACCAGGAATTGTACAATTGTAAATTGATTACAGAAAAAAAGGCCTGGTACAGCCAAAAGTAACCTCTACAGTAGCTGACCCCTGGAAGCTCTCCAGCACTTGTAACACTGGTAGACCCTGATCCACAGCAGGCAGGATCAAACCTGGGGCCTCTGGGTCTTAGTGCATGAGCCTCCTCTACTGCGTGAGCTAAAAGCCACATGCTCTTTAGCTAAGACTGTAGAGCGGACTTGTTCATCTCTCTTTAAGTGGTCTGGGTGCCACTAGATAGGACTGAGCACCACACCCAGGAGGTGTGTGGCTTACACAGCCAAAAGTAATCTCTATAGTAGCTGGCCCCTGGAAGCTCTCCAGCTTTCCTGAAGCTATCCAGAGTACTGTCTACACAAAGGTGTATGTGTTAGTGGAAGAAGAGGAGGAATACTACTCTCTTTGTGACTGCAGAACACCATGCTAGACATTCTACTGCTATTCCCTTTCTAAGTGTCTGACTCCACTCAGTCTACCTGGCATATTTAGCACTGAACCTTAAATTTACAATGATCTGGTGTTGCTCAGCTGCTTGTTTAGTCTCAGATTAAGAAACAGTTTAAAAGGTTTGTGGCTTTATTTTACCAGGTGGTCCCTAGCTGGCACTCCATTATATTCAGACTGGCCTGATGATGGTCCCTTATAGCTTTCTCTAAGACAATGCCTTGCACCCAAAAAAAGTAAGTGGGGTGTGGAAGGAAAGGAGTGGTAAAGAAGATATCACTCAGTAAGCACTGCCACCTGGAAGAGAGACACTCCACAGCAGTGAATCAGAACGGATAACTGGTGTCCAAAGCTTTCCACAAAATGGCTGCACAACCCCCATGCTGGGAAACAGGGGAAAGACAAAGATAAAAAGACACTAGAAATGGGACCCTCCACAAAGTTCACATCTGAATATTAGATACAACTGAGTATGGATGTGTTCACATCTGGGGGGGATGGACCTGCCCTTTCATAAAGTTAAGAGAAATTTGCAAAATTTAAAACCATATCTAGATTTGAATTTAAAATATCTCAAAGTTCAATGATGTACAGATCTAGGGTCACACCTGAAAGAGAGATCATCCTGGGGAAAAATCCCCTCCAGGTTTATGAAGCATGGAAGGCAATAAAACTCATTCGTGAGCATTTATCTCCTCTCCCTGGCACCTCTACAGCTCACTCTAGAGGAATAAGGGTATTTATGCCCTTCAAAGACTGTCAGATCACTCCCTCTAGAGAGGATAGCCAGCTACAGTCTCAGCATCTACAGCTTCTCGGAACTTCTTTGTCTCCAAATGTTATAGCACCAATGCTATAACATTTGGTATAATGCATTACATCTCTTGCAGTTAAGAGGGGAAAAAAGGATTCAGGAGTAATCTTGTGAGGCATCCAGAAATAATATGGTATAAACCAAGCATCTACATGTAATAAAGTAAGAGCTGAATAATTAACAATTTTCAGATTATGAAAAATCAAGATTTGGAGCAAATAAGTTTAGTGATGAAGGAAAGAAGAGTGATTATGAGGACTACTCAAAACTGTTTAGACATTTTCAAGAAAATACTGGCATAAGCTGCTGTTAGCAGCTAGCAAATGCCTACAAAATTGTATTTTAAAACTCTTTATGGAGAGTAATAAATTTGTGTACAGCTTGAGCTATGAAGCCTAAATTTCAGTTGCAATCTAAAGTATCTTGAATTTGTATTCTGAGCAAAACTGAAGATGTCCAGCTGAATATTCCATGTGTTGTGCGGTCCTGTGCATTATTAAATTAAAAATGTATTGCACTGGTTAACCTTAACATCTTTACAATTGCTGTGTGCAATTAAGATTACCATAGTACTCACAGTATTCTACAGGCCTGGGGTTTGCAAACTCTCTTTTATAGTATGGGCCAAATTTTAACAGAGATAGTGTATGATAGACCATGTGATAATTTACAATGGACCACCTCGACAGTCTATTCCATCGCTATGATAATGACAGCAATTGCTGGTGTGGTAGAGCAATAACAAGAAAATGTGCATCTTTAGCACAGTTGTGATCCTAAGAGCATCCCAATGCAAGAGAACAAGGGGCTCAGTGATAGCTCTTAAGTTTCAGATGGCCTGACCATTCCAGTGTACCCCAACTCACTAAGGTCATAACCTGTAACTAAAAAGTGCCATGTAAGGTGTCAGTAGGAAGTGAATAACATACTTATCATTAATATGATTGTGTAATATGTTAGAACAAATTCAAAGTTAAAAACTTATTTGAAATTATGTTAGCAAAGGGTGTCTGCCAGGCAGTGCTGAAGTTACCTTATCCTAAACAAAGGAATGTGGTTCTGCCACCTTGAAGATACTTCCAAAGTACATTACGAGACAATAGGAATGCAACCTACATAGGAAGTAAACAGACCCTTCAAGCCAACAAAGGGAAGTATTAACTACTGAGTATCACAGCCGAGGGAGGAGATTGCAGGAAACAGATTAATTTGCATTTTAGCAAATACCAGTGGGGGAAGAAACCAGCATGGAATTTCCTTCACCACTAGACTCCTTGTCTCCTTCCTCATAACTTTGGGGTGAAATCTTAGGAAGAATCCATTTCAGAGATTCACTGGACTATATAAGAGAGGGGCAAAGAACCCCAAGTTATCTTTCACCTATGAAGAGAGCACTTTGAACTCTTTGGGAAATCCTGACCAGAGGGATGATCAGCCATCTTGCTGGAAGATAGATCAGCCATCTTTCTGGAAGGTAGATGGGTAACAAAACTACCTTGGACAAGGGCTGTAGCGTGTTCTGTTAAGTCTTAGCCTCTAGAAAGCATTTTTCATTTTTATTTGCTTGTAGCCAATTCTAAATTTATCTTTATACTGGAACTCACTTAAAATCCTCTCTCCTTTTGTGAATAAACATCTTGTACTTGTAATCTAAACCAGTCCATTGCTGTATTGGATTTCAAGTTAATGTTAACTCCAGTTAATGTGGCAAGTTACTGAGTATGGGATCTTTAAAGGAACAAACAAACCTTAATATCCCTTTGAATGGTCCGAGAGAGAACACAAACACGCAATCATCCAGGTCTCCTCTGTACATGGAGCTATGGGTTGCCTCTTCTGCCTGATCTTGATTTTAAAACCACCCCCTTTATATAGCATCTTGCTTAGATAATACAGGCACTTACCGGTGTGCTTCCTGCTGTGCATCTGTAAATGGGACAACTTAAAGTATCGTTTGTTACAGCCAGGGTATGCACACATGAAGGGACGTTTTTCATTCGTCTCACTAGCCGATCGGACAATAGTTGGAGCTACTCCTGGTACTCGCCGAACATCCTACAATGGCAGAAACAGCAGTGTGCATAGCTAATGTGAGCACATATAGACACAAGCCTGCTTCCAATGTAATCAGCAGAAACATTCAAATAAACTTCAACGTGAGTATGAGCCTCTGATATACCTACCATACTACAAATTATCATTATTCTATTAATAATGTATAAGAATGTTCCTTCATCTTTTCCATGTGCCGCATTACAAATATGTGAAGGTAAACGCTACATGCTAGATTCCCTCTAATATTTATATCTTAGAATAAATGGTCCAAATTCCAAACTAATTACCAACAGCATAAATATGGAGTAACCCCCTTTAGCATCAATGGACTAACTTCGGAATTACAGCAGTGTAACAGAGATCAGAACGTGACCCATTTTTATACTTAATTTTATGAGCTAGAAATTAAGCTAAGGTCCAAGGAAGTCAATGTAAGAAAAAATGTTACTGTTAGATACTGCTGTTGATTGCAATCTTGACTATACAATGTACTGCCCCAGTGTTCCAATCAAGATGGATTTTCTTCTGAGATAATTGAGTGTTAACTGTTCAGTTCTGTTCACTGCATATGAAGTTTAATCATTTAATTTCTTTCTAAGAGTTGGTTCACTAAGTGATGAATTGTTAAACTATAAAAAAAGGGCCAGGTACTACCGTGTTTCCCCGAAAATAAGACAGTGTCTTATATTAATTTTTGCTCCCAAAATTACATTACATTATATTACAGCGAGAGGCAAAACTGGAAGTACGTCTTATTTTCAGGGGATATCTTACTTTCGGGGAAACAGGGTATTAATATAATCTAAAGATTGTCCTATTGAGATACATTGACAACACTGAAGCAGTGCAGAAAAGATAGAATACATTTTAAATTTCTTAAAAAGCTTTGTGGACAGTCTATTCAATTTACAAAACGTATGCATTTATTGTGCCTTATGTCAAGGCACCTCAAGGGTAATATACAGCATGGGATCCATTAGTATTAATTCTATAACCAGTTAGAAATGGATGGGAATCAACCCTCCTGGATTTTGTGGCCCTTTCAAGTGTTTAACTGGTGATTTAGCCATTAGGATGTGATCACTTAGTGTACTTCTGTCTTCAGGGAATGATGTTCAAATTGTTACAGTTTCACAAATCCACACACTCAAAACTTCATCTGACACCTCATTTTTGCTCAGTCTTGTATACAATCCCAGGTATTCTAAAAGGCATAGTGTCTTTTCCAATAGAAAATAGATATTTATCTCCAAGTCCCTTGTCTAGGAACAGAGCACCACCACGTCTGCATTAGTTGGTCCTGCCAACATCTGGGCCATTAGCCCTCAGTACAGTGTTTAAGAGCCCATAGTAGAAAGAGCATCTCTGATCTTCAAGTCACTGGCATGATCCCAGGTAGTTTACTGTAACTACAGAAAAACGTATGTGGTCAAAGTTACTAAATACCTAACTTTTGAGTTAGATGAGAAGCCTCCAATTTTTGGCCATCCTAAAGTTAGTGAATAATGCAGCTCCAAAGATATGTTTTAGGAGTAAAAATACATGATTTTTCATACTACAACTGTGTCAAAAGGAAATCTCATTTTGTTCTTCAGTTAAATCGGAAGTCAACTTATCTCAGGGTTTCTTAATGGCAAGGGAAACCTAAAGTTAGCAACAGAATTATGAATACCAATCAAATAATCAGTAAGTACCAGGAACCCTATAAAAACAGTAATAATTCTTCCCTATGTAGAATGTCTTAATATACTTACTTGTATTCCTCTAAAGACTCCATGGGTGTGTATTCTATATTGGGCCCCACAGCTGTATAACATAGGACCAGTGTGGTTGTCACTCTCATATCCTGTTGCATGGCTGCAAATAGAGAAGGGAACAATGCACAGAGTTAAATATGTTTTTAGTGCACAGCTTCAAGCAAGAGGATTTGTTTCTTAATATGGTGATAAATTGTTTAAGCTTTGACTTGGTAGTCAGGAGATCCATGAAAATTACTGGAGAAAGATTCTTCTTTCACTGCATGAGTCAGATCATGATTATCACTTTTCCAGCACAATGCATTGACTCGATAATATAGTTGGATTTGTTATTGCCCAATAAATACTGTCCAGAAAAAAGGAGTATTGTTATGGTTTAAAGTGTGATGCATTACCACAAAGATGTTAAGAAAAAAGACACATAGAAACATAAACATATGTGCAAGTTATTTATCAGCTAAATGCCGAGCTGGCTATTGCTAATATCTTTGGAATGAGCAAAATGCCTCAAGTTTCACATTAAGTACAGTGGATTTTGTCAGCACCTCATGACTCAGATATTACCAGATAGTACTGAGAAAGTGATGACATTTATAAGAATAGCAGTCATGTACTCATAAGTACAGATTACAAATCAGTGTCCTAACCATTTAACCCACATATCAGCTTGCAAGATGCATTGTAGCTTAATTCTTTGTAAAAATCAACCTATCCTCAGTTGGTGTAAATTCTCAAGATTCCCCCGGCAGCAGCACAGCAACATTTAAAATAAATGTTTTTTTCACAATTTTGTTTACCTAGTTAAGATGTATCCTGCAAAATGTTATGTTTTGATGTGTAGAAAGATATGAACATGGATGGATTTTTCCACTTTAATAACTGTGACATGTTCAAGTGATACAATCGACAGAGTCCTGTGGCACTTTATAGACTTACAGATGTATTGGAGCATAAGCTTTCGTGGGTGAATACCCACTTCATCAGAATACAGACAATAAATAACCAGCTACAGCAGGCACCAATAGAAAGCCACAAACGACCTCATCAATGTTGAAATTTCCTCTTGATTCAAAAGGATAACAGCAATTATCTGCTACTTGTGTAAAAGCCTATTAAAGGGAAGAAGCATCTACCACTTGGCGACATCTGTTTTAATCCCGGAAAGGAATGGAGTTAGCATGTTATAGTAAGAAAGAGGCATCTGTGCAGTTCACAGCAGAAGCAGTTGCTGATCTATAGAGCCATAGGAGAGCAAGAGTAAATGTAAATTTTATCATTATTAGTCACTGGTCTGAGTAGTCTAGTTTAACTTTATAATCTTTCACCTATCAGATCCACACCACAAATGGCAGCCTAGACAGTTCAAGAGACAAGATAGTTTGTAGAAAGATATCCTAAATCTATGGGAAACTTTACCCTGAAAGAAACCTCCAAAGGTACAACAAATTATAGTAGAAATCATGCTACAAAACACAGACTAACTTGCACTTTACACTGTCTGAAATACAGGAGACTTGCAAGGTTTTTATTTGTCATTGCCGAGACTGTCATTGCCGCGACATTGCCGGAAGGACTATTCAGTTCTGTAATGGAAAGTAGCCAGCAGAACCCACTTCTCCTAGGAATTAGAAATGGAAGAAAGCTATATGAGAACCCCTGGGATTATCCTCGTGGTATTTTCTCCAGTCTACTTTTAAAATATCTCCAGGGATGGGGCTTCTACCAAATCGTTCTGTTCGCTTAAATTTCACTATCAGGAAGTTTTCCATAACATTCCTTGTACATTTTTTAATTTCATCCCTTTGCTCCTGGTCATATGCCTTCTTTGCTTTGATGAGCAGAACTGTAGTGAAAGGTTTGATCACATTAGAAATTGTTTTCAAAGCCACCTGACCACTCATATATTAAATAGTGAACAAACTACCCATTTAACAGTTCCCCTGAAAAGGCATCTTAGTAAGAAGAAACTATAGTTCCAGTTTCTTAAAACCCACCAGCATTGTCAGGAATGTATCATACATGGCCCTGTTATACTAACTTTCTTCATGCTGAGTAAGACTTCTTGGGTAGGAAAGCACAACTCAATAATGAGTAAGGATAGAGTAATCTGACCCTAAACGATTGTAATATTCTAACATCGGGAGCACTTATGGAAGTACATGGGACTGTTGGTACAGCAATGTAAGACTTTCACAAATTGGGCCTGTAGTGGCTGCTTTGAATTGAAATCTCACTCTACATTGATAGTGACTGTCACACAGCTTGTGAAATAGACTGGATTTCTCATGTCTCTCTCTCACTATCTCCCTTTTGCTAAGAGCAAACACAACGCATGCCAAGCTATGTGAATTTTTTGATGCACCCATAACTTATTTAGCATATATACTAGAATGTGGAAGACTCAGTGGAAGAACTAGTGTAAGTCTGGCAGCTCCTCTACAACTGTTCAGACTTTCCAATATTTACAGAATCACAATCACTGGTTTTATTTTACACAGGAGATAGCAACCAGAGGAAAGTCCAACCTCTAAGAGCAATACAAGTCATCAGTGGGTTAATGCATGAAGTACACTAAAATAAATATACATCATTCAGCTGGAGATCTTTTTTTTTAAAAAAAAAAAAAGAGTGGGAAATTCTTTGACTTTAAGCTTTTCTGGAGTAGGGACTATATTTACGTGGGTGAGCAGGCAATGCCTAGTATATTGTGACCATTAATGGAAAGTAAAAATATTAATACATAATAAATAAAATAAATAAATGTGTCCTGCTTGTTTACCAAGGGATCAACTGTCCTAAATCTCTACAAATACATTGTAATCTATATAATTTTGTATCTTTGCATCTGAGCTAAATAAGGGGGGAAAAGATTATGGTATAAAATAAAGAAGTTGAAATTGAAGCCAAGGTTTTAATTGTAGAGTGGGAATTTGGAATCATCAAGAAGTCCAAGCAGAAAAAAAAGGGGGGAAAAATGTTTCCTCTGTTTAATGTTGAAAGTCATATTTATGACTGATGGGGGGGGGGGGGCGAAATGCTGAAAAGAGTCAAGGCTAAGCAAAGCCAGATGCAGTTAAACCTGTTGTCAGGACAGTACTATTTTAGTGATGCAGGAAAAATGCATCAAGGAGTTCTTGATTGAGTAAAAACTGCAGGACTTGGCCCTTAATGGTCCCAATTCTGACTTCATTGGGTAATACAGAATTCCCTTGGATTTCAATGGAAGTTGCACAGATCTATCCAAAGGAAGAACTGGACTGTAAATATTTAGAGTTCAGCTAGTTGGTTGCTGAGATGGCCCCATATATATATTGTCCTTTGGTTCTAGGCAGCCAGCTGCAGACCTGGAAAAAATGCATAAAATGTAGCTCCGCATTTCTGCAAAACAAAGATTGATACTTATGCAACATAAAATGCTAAGCAAGCGCTATATACTGTAGAGCATTTAGACACATTTGCCTTTAGCATTAGGCCAGAAAATCCTGAACACTTGGAGAGTAGCTCTTTTAAAATGATTAATCTCAACACTGTACAGATTGTACAGAGATTAATAAAAATGAAGGTTTTACAGATGAGAATGTGTGATGAAAAACAGAGCAGCTTTAGAGTTGTACCAATCTAAGATGTTATTAAAAATATCTCATAAAAGATTACGTTCTAATCTGAATATATTAAAAAACCCACAACCTGCAATTTCTCTCTCACACCAACTTTACTTTGTTACACTAGAACTGTCTGATTAGTTTACAACTAGCCTCAACTTAAATCTAGAGCGTCAAGCTTGATTTTTTTTATTATTATTATTATTTCATAAGATTAAAATAAGGGAAGCTATAGGGCATATTGAGAAGAGTGAGAAAATATCAGCATGAAACATGAATGCACACTGACTCCTCAAATGGAAGAATTAAAATATTCAGAAGGAAAGATTACACAAAACAGCCACCACGTTAAGATGCAATTTACTAGTGTTTCAATGCAGGAACTGGAATATTTGGGTGTAGAAAGAGAGCCAAAAATGAGGCAGGACAAGGGTGCGGGCAGTCTGAGTGATAACAGTACAGAAGCAAAATAAAGCTAATTTCCTTTGCTAAAATATTTACCACCCAATATTATGGGAAATATATGCCACCATTGAGGCAATAAAGAGAAGTCTGATTAATGAAATAGATGATGTTTCCTCTTGTTATTGTTGGTAATGCTGTTAAGCAGGAGGGAAGCATAAAGTTGCTGCTTCATCTGCATTCTCCAAGGCAACTGAACATCAGAGAAATGATTTCACTGATTAGGGCCCAGTGTGCAATCATTATAGAGAAAGAAAAGCTGGGTGTTGAGATTAAGGCACTGGACTAGTATTCAGAGACCAGGGTTCAATTCACAGTTCTCCATGTGTACGTCTTTGGGCAGCTCACAATCTCTGAGTGAAATCCTTGTCTCACTGAAGTCACTGGGAATTTCGCCATGAACTTCAATGGAAGTACGATATCACCCTCCATGCCTCAATTTCCTATCTGCAGAATGGGGAGTGTACTTCCCTTCCACACAGAGGAGAGGATAAATTCAGGATTAGGCACTCTGATATGAGATAAAAGGGGGAAATATTTAACACCATGAAAAACATACCACTGCATGCTCCCATTAACATGGGCTGCAGGTCTGAGCCCAGCTAGGGACAACTTAGATTCCTGGAATTTACTAATGGTGTTTCAGAAGGCTCTGATGAAGGTTCGTTTGTTAATCTATTATAGAAAGCCTAAACCTTAAGGGTCTTGCTTTAGAATGCAACTGTAATAGTGCTTTGCAAAGGATCTCTCCATTGTTCTTTCCAATGAGACCAAGCAAATAGCAATACATCAGTATGCCCAGGCCATTGATTACAGAGCTAAAGAAAAAAGGCACTGAGTCAAACTCTGCCAGTTTACATGGGTGACCTCAGTGGGACTGTACACGTTAACTTCAATTTCCAGATAGCATGGCCCTTACTTCTGCAATTTTCGATCTACTTTTTGACAGAGCTTCTCATTTGGTAGCCTCTTTAGCTAGTCACAGATTCAGTTACCACAGCAGGGTTTAGGCTCCTATCCCACATTGAAAGGTCTGTGCAAAACCAGTGGGATGCTGCAGAATAGTCTTTTTTCAGATCATGACCCCAGTTCTTGGACCCACCTGAATGGCACTTCTGAGACTGTCAGGGACTAGATCAGACAGCTGAATAGGTAGCTAGTCAATATTTCTCCTTATTCAGTATGTGGCTACATTATTTAACCATACGCTATCCAAAACCTGTACTGAATAAAGAAATATTCATTTCCTCATGAGCCTTCCAAGATTGTCATCACCATAGTATGGAGGATGTAATAGTCCCTAATGAAAGTATCTTCACATCACTCTCTATGAGGCCATATTATTTTCCCTATTTTACAACTGTGAAACAAAGGCTCGGAGATTAAGGCTGAATTTATCAGATGTGCCCACTAATTTTGAGTGTCCACCTTCAGATGTATTAAAAGGCCTGATTTTTCAGAGTAATTAGCATCTTTACAGCACTTTATATTTTCAAAGCACAATGCCCATTGTCTTCAGTTGCAGTTGTGGACTCTCAGCACTAATACAAATCAGGCCCCAGCTGTCTCAACTTGCACACCAGAAAATGAGGAACACAGTGAGCCCTGGTCTACACTGGGGGGGATCAATCTAAGCTACGCAACTTCAGCTATGGGAATAGTGTAGCTGAAGTCGACATACTTAGATCGACTTACTGCGGCATCTTCACAGCGGTGAGTCAACTGCTGCCGCTCTCCCATCAACTCCACCTGTGCCTCTCGCAGTAGTGGAGTACAGGAGTCGACGGGAGAGTGCTCGGGGAATCGATTTATTGCACCTAGTCTAGACGTGATAAATCAACCTCCGATAGATTGATCTCACAGAGTCTACGAGAGTGTAGACCTGCCTTTAATGAACACTTGTGAAAAGTTGGAAAAGAGAGAATCCTGTTCTTCTGAGTGACATTTGACTGCCTTAGCCATGAGACCATCCTTTCTGCTCCTGCAATCCTCTGCTTCATTCACTCCATACCTTCCATTGTTTGCAACAAATCAGGGAGGGGTGGGGAGAACAGTTCTACAGACAACAGTCTCATTCACAATGCAATCCAGATCCATTTCCTGATTCCTGTCTATCCCGTCCACTAAATGAGATGGGGGTCCTGTGGATAAAATAGCTTGTATCACATAAAGACTATATCATGATGCCTATGCACAAGGGGGGCTGAGTAAGGTTACATAACGGAAAGTGCCAGGCAACCTTAACTATAAGTGTCACTGCCAATCGTGCCTAGAATACATGGTAGTGGTTTCATTTTAGTACATTAAACTTAAATTGAATATAAATTCAGGAAAGGGGCTAGTGAATTAAGATCATGTAAAATGATAGGGTTTAGTCCCTAATTACTAACATATAATTTTAGATTTCCCAATGTCTTGCAAGCTTGCAATAATATTTCTTTATTCTTTATAATATAATACATACAAGACAGTTCAGCTGAGTCATGAAGTGGTGGGGGGAAGAGGGGAATATCTATATAAGGACTGTCATCTTTGGTGAGAAATGAAGCTCTCCGTTTCAATATTCATAAAATACAACTTCAAGATTGAGAAAGGTATCTGAAACAGTAAACGTCTGGGAATCACTTATGAACAGTTCATATATTTGAAAGATGTAAATCTTAAGAAGAGTACCTTATGTTCATGGCAACTGAATTTGGAGGTACTGTGTTTTGTAACTCTAAGCCAGAGAAGACAGATAACTATTTTGGCTCAGATTACCAGTGATGAGGCCATGTCTAGCACTGATTTTCCACAGATTCTACAATCTTGGCCTATACCAAAACTTTCAGCTTTGTTTTACCATAGATCATTCATCTTGATTTCTTCTTTTTTCCTTTCAACAATTCTAGGTCACAAACTTTATGCTGCTAACAGTCTGCACTTTTGGACAAGTAAAACCATTTATTTTGTTCAGTACTCCTTTAATATTTCTATTGTGTCCCTTTTTTCCCCCACTCAGTTCCCCAAAGAATAACCTCTTCCTTGTTTTAATAACTTGGACCTCGGTCAAGGTTGATGTGTTTCTCTTTTTTGCAGGATATTTTCTTCAGAAGAGACAAAACAGTGTCTAATATTGCAATGAAGGGTTTTTCTTAAAAAAAAAAAGGGTGCAGTTCAAAGAGGAAATTACAAACAGTTATGAAAAAAGTAGGAAATAATCACAGCAGCGGAGCTGGTCAGCTTGATTTGTACACAATAATCGGATTTCAGGGGGAAGAGAAGGGGCTTCCCTTTCTCTCCAGTAAGGGAGCCGCCTAACAGATTCCAGGTGTACCACAGAAGAGGACTACTTCAGACTCATGCTCATTTCACTAGTTTGTTCTGACACACATGGTTTACTACTATCTAGTGCCTCTAGACTTCAAGTACAATTCCCGAATGAGGGCTAGAAGCAGATCAGCAGTACTTCAGACTATTGTGCAATACTGAAGCCAGCCTGCACAGTTACCATACCTGGTAGATCTGGATCGAGTCAGTTTCCAACATATTAGTTTGGAAACCTCCCTTTTTAAAAATATATTCATATAGATTTACTCAGAAAAGGGTAAAAAGCATCCGTAGTTTATCTTACAAAGTCAGGCAAACATTGGCTCTATCTGGACAAGGATCAAAAGGAGGTTCTTGAGAACATGTTAACTAGCATGTTATTAAACTCTACTCTGGACCAGGCAAGTTGTATGTTAGCAGAAGCTAGCTTCTTGAGTTGAAGTCTAGGCTCCCCCAAGCCTTAAACTGGACTGGGTAGCCCTTGCTAAAGTACAACTTGCCTTGCCCACACTAGAGTTTTAGAATGGGTTAGTTACACTGTGCTACTAAAACATATTTTTAAAAATAAACCATGTTCATACACTAGTCCAGACAAATCCCCTGATGAGCTCTATTCATTTCCTCCTAGCACATCCTCTTCCACAGTCCCAGGGTGCTGTCCCATTTTGGAAGGGCAAGAGTGGTTACATTTTACTGACAACCCTGCAAGGGGAGTGCGGAGACATCTTTGGAATCTCTCAAGACAGTTACTGTCCTGCCTATAGGAAGGGAGAGAGAGAAGCCCTGACCCTGGAGGCACCACACCCTGTGTCTTTGCTACCCTACTAACGTCTCTGATCTGCAGCGCCTCGGAGGCGGGCTTCCTGCCTGCAGAGTAACAGGAAACCCATATTGGACAAGCGGCAAACAGGCTAGAGTCCATTCCCTGCAGGTGGGAGGGTGACAATGGTATGGAGGAAGGAAGCCACAGAAGATGGAAAGGTCCAGGAAAGGCGGGGAAAGAGGATGTGGGGCCCGGAGAAGGAAAAGATCATAAAAAAGGAGGGAGAGAAGAGCTGGCATGAAGAGCAGAGTGAGGTTAGAACTAGAGAAAAAGGAGAAAGGAATGGAGGGAAGGAGACACAGGCGGTACTCTTTCATTTGTTCTTCCTCTCACTGTGTTGTAGGAGTGTGGAGAACACCAGGGAGGGCCAGTTTGAGGCTGATATTGGCAAAGGTGGTGAGAGCAGACCAGGGCCTGATCATCCCAGCATTGATACCCAGGATGATGAACCCCCCCACACTCCCCACACTCAGAATGCTGCTCTCCCAGCTTTTTGTGGCTCTTTCTGATTCTGCTTTCTTGCTCAGACCACTATGTCCCACTCCCCAGGCCCTCTCTAACAGCCACTATTGTTATTTCACTCACTGCACTGGTCACACACTGCCTTTGGCTCTGAGCTAGGCCCAGCAGCCCACTGGCAGGCATTCCAGATGCCAAGCAATCTCAAGCCCAAGGCTGAATCCAGCACAAGATCTATTGGGCAGCCACTGTTACAGAAGTTACAGAAAGCACATTTCTGAATGGCGCTCTGACCCAACAGTTGTTGTGATGGGGTCAAGAAGACACCACCTTGCAGGTTTGAGCTAATCCGAGGACAGAATCTTCCCCAAACCTCCCCCCCCCAGCATTATTTTTAAAAACTTATATTAATGGAAGTTAACAGAACTGACAATCTCCACACTCAACTTCATCATTCAATTTCAGAGGTTTTTCCATAGTTTTCCATCCTTCATTCATGGGCTTATTTTGTTAGTGCTTTGGAGTAGAGAACTACCTCGTCTTCATACCCATTAATGGTCCCTCCTATCACATATTGGTGCTATATATATGGAATAATATGGCTGCTTATCATTATAATTATACAGGTTTTTACATTAATATTATCCCAACTTAAATTCAAATATTACTAGCTTATTACTGGAAAACACCTTGCTCACACAAATTGAAACCTATTGCATTTACTTGGCACCTGAATTGTGTAACCTACAATGAAGATACTTTGTTTAGACAGTACAATGGTTAAAAATCTACAACCAACATACTGTTCTCCAAGACATATTGGTTTAAGACAAAAAAACAAAACAAAAAACAAAAAAAACCAACCACACAACCCAACAACAATTTAAGAAAATATTGCTAGTTCTTTCCCTGTTCACTAATCTTAGACTAAAAAGAGAAAACTTGACCATAAATTTTTTTATTAACTGTGAACTGACTAGTAGAATAAAACTTTTAATAGTTCAATAGGGTTATTTTTTTAAACTCAACATATTCAATTACAGACAAATAAAGACCCATTTTTAGATGACAGGTTAGCATTTTATGTGCCAGTAACCTTATTCCATTCATAAAATAAAAAAATAAAATGAAGTTAACTACACTAATGCAGAAGAAGATTACAAAATAATAAAACACCTTACCCCTTTAATGTAGATCCCAAGTTCATTTGATTCCATGTCATGCATTCAAGCTGTGAGGTCATTTGGTATAAATTGTCACTGTTATGAAAATATCTAGAATTAGAACTAAAATTACTTGACCAAATTCAAGTAACACTTAAAAAAAGAAGCAATAATTTTCATTTTTCTTTTTAAAAAAGTGTTTTCAAAATACATATAGCAGCACCAAATGAATTTATTTTATTTTAACCCTTTTATCTGATTGTGACATTAGTTTTAAAAGAAAAAGAAAGAATGGTTATGTGGTAAAAGACAAGGTGTTCATTGTGATCTAACTTGTAAATTTTAAATGGAAATTATACACAATAAAGCTCTTAAAGAAAAAAAATATACTACAATTAAATTAATTGAACCAATCAGACAACAATATTCTCAGAAACTGGTTGTCAGTTGCTTACTTTCTATTTCTTAAGAAAACACTTCGGTAGGTTTTTATTTTATTTTATTTGAGATCAACTGCAACCAAAAGAAATGGAGATTACAGGTCTACTGATATTTGTGTAACTGCTGAGCATTAGTATAATTTAAGCGTAAAAGTGATCAGGTATGTGCTTGGAGGGGAGGAAAAACTACTGCGGAATTGCAACACCAAAAGCAGCCCGTTTGCCTAGAGAACGGTGAGTTGGTCGTAAAAGGAGAGTCTCACTATACAGACAGGGCTGAACAAGCTGGTTTCCATCTACACAGCATGCTCGCACAACACTTCTCCATAGAAAACCGCCGTGTGTTCTTTCTGAATCTTGTTTCTCCTGGAAATCCAGGTTCTCATTGCTCCACAACATTTCTTCGACCTGCTGCAGAGATTCTTGCTGAAACAAGATTCTCTAGATTCTCTAGACTCTTCGAATCGATTTTGATTGATGTGGGTGCCAGTGAAATAGCAATTCACAATCAACACAAGACCCCCGGTTGATTAATAATAACTAAACTCACTAGACTTGTGTAGTGATTACATAGAATTTTGTTGCCAGAGATTTTTCATGGCAGGTAGAAGTGAGCTCGAAAAGTCCGATTCCAGTGGGAAGCTTTGGCATATAAAAACAAGTTAAATTACTTCAATCTTCAAGTATGTGTAATATCATTTGTCAGTATCGCGGGACACTATTATTCATGAGCGTGTCTGAACTGCTATTATGCTACTACAATGTCCTGCATATCAGCTCAGAAATTGTTAGACTCTCCTGCAGTTTCCCCATTTGCAACAGCAGTTCGTGCTGGTCTGTGCCACTACGTTTTGCAATTCCACGAATTCTTCCTGTAATGCTGCTGTAATTAATTCCTCCAGGGCCCTGATTTTTATTAGAAGTGCCCGTCCGATGCATTTACAGCAGGAGATTTCCCTTTAACTTTCTTTCCCTTGACAGTTCATTTATAAGAGCCTCCTCCACAATATTTCCCCCTCCCTCCTTTGCTTTTTCATCAAGCCGTACACATCCATCTTGTCACTAACCAGCAGCCACTGTACTCCAGACCGGGCTTGGTGACAAGGCACCAAACGCATCGCTTAGGAACCAGGACAATGTTCAGAGACACCTTGAAGGGGACCCTGGGCTCCGCTTCGGTCCCGTCGGAAGCGTGGCTGGCTCATGAGGTCCGTTCAACAGGAGGTTTACACCTGGGTGTCCCGGCTCCAGAAACAGCCTCGCCAGTGCGATCGGGGCCATTCTCCGCTTAAGGGGTCGGGAGTTCGCACTTGGCATCAAATAAACTCAAAGGCGGTTTGCCCCTTGCAACACCCTCCTCAAAACGCGCCCGGACTCCCAGGGAAGTTACCGCGCACCCTCCTCTACGCCGGTGTCCTGGGGCAGAATTTGGCCCAGAGAAATTGCTCTCTCCCCCCCCGCCCCCCCCCCGTCACTTGTTATAATTTTGCCGAGAGAGAGGAGGAGACAATCGCAACACGGTGCCATCCGAGAGGCCACCCAGGGGCAATCAAGGCACCAGGGGAGGCTGGAGCTGCAGGGGAGGCTGGAGCTGCGGGGGGGGGGGGCGATTTGTGAAGGTTAAAGCGTTAAACTCCAACCAGAAGTTGCAGCGGCTCCCCCGGGCAGAAAAAGGGGACTTTGCTCACCTGGGCCGCGGAGAACATAGGGACAGGCCCGGGCATCCCACCCCCCCGGGGGACCAGAGAGTGACTAACCCAGAACCGGGCGGCCCGGCCCGACCTCCACTCCTGCCCCCCGCTCTCTGCCTGTGGCCGGAGCCCGGGGTAACGCGCTCCCGGCCGGGCCTCCTCGACTCGCTTCCTCTCACCAGGCCAGCGGGCAGCAGGTGGGTTAGTTTAAGCTACAAAGCCAGGCCCTGGCATTTCACCCGGAGCCCAGCGGGGCGACCGGCCCTTTCCGCGCTATTCGGAGTCTCGCGGGGGGGGGGGGGCAGACCCGGGGCCGGGCTCCCATTTCTCCCGCAGCAGGGACTCCGGGCCGCTTCTCCCGCCGGCCCCAGCCAGTCCCGGAGGACGATCAACGCCCGTTAACTCGGCTGAAAACCCCTTCCCGGGGTCTAGCCCCGCCGCTGAGGGGGGGGGGGGGTCATACGCGTGCACACGAGAAGCAATTTGTACACATGGCTCCGGATCTAAAAACGCCCCTCTGGTTAAGTCCCCAGTGTTTGATCACACAGGGAACAGAAGTGGAGAGACCCCTCGGTTCCTAAACACGTGGGAGCCCGCCATGGCCCCTCGGAGCTGCTTAGTGACTTCAGCCCTTCCGAAAGATAACCCGCGGGGAGGGGCCGGAGTCGGGTTTGTCCATCTGTTTACACTCAGGCTGGGAAATCCCCCATCGGCCTGACCAGGTAAAGCGCCATACATCCATACATCCATACATCCAGTTAAATCTAAAATAGGCTGGTACTGGGCCTGCTACAGGATGGTCTCACAGTCCATAGTTCTGTCCAAATCTTAGCTTTAAATACGATTTGAATAATAAGAAGGAAAACTGGAGTCTCTGGGGATTTGCCTGCATTGATTCCCATCGATTCACTAGTTCCCCCAAATGAGCACAAATAGGAC
Source organism: Sternotherus odoratus (assembly GCA_032164245.1). Taxonomy (NCBI): domain Eukaryota; kingdom Metazoa; phylum Chordata; order Testudines; family Kinosternidae; genus Sternotherus; species Sternotherus odoratus. Next base: position 77,107,790 of record JAVMKO010000006.1, read on the forward strand.
ACTAAAAATAACTTATTTTCATTGCAGAGATGTTTTTAAAATGAAATAGGAGGGGGGACTTTTCTACAAAGAGGATTAATGTAAGTTGGAGTGAAATAAAAGGAAGTCAACACTGAGCGAAAGAGGAACTTTAAAGGAAACCAGTAGTAGATCATATAGAGTTTGTTTTGGCCTCCACTGCAGTATTACTGAGTTCTTGACCTCTGCACAGAAAGAGCTATAATCTGAACTGAAACTCCTCCAGTCTTAAAGTCTTTGCAAGTGTGACTCACAGTAAATTTTCAACATTAAACATGTTTACTACATTAAACAGCATGAGGTAGAAAAGTTCACATCACCATTTTAATGGAATCACAAATGCTGGTCTTTCAATGCACGCTTGCAATCTGCATCGCCTTGCCATCAATAACTAGCCCTCAGCAGCAGACACAATATCTCTTGGCAGATGCGGGGCTTGTGTTATAAGAGAGAACAAGTAATTGCCAAAACTGGAGATTTCAGAGATACTGTTGCTTCCATTGTAAGAATTATGGTCTCTTGAATATTTATTTCAAATTATCGCCTTTCTTACTGTCTCTTTTACAGGGCAAAACAATGGAAAGGTCTTGCTTGCATATTTTCTCCTTACTTCCTTTCTTTATTATGGACAAATTGGTTGCTACTAGCTAGCTACACTTGGAAATCTTGTCAAGAACAGTATTTGGTGAATCACTGCAGTGTCTGTAGAACTCTAGAGTTCTGTAAATGTACTGTTAACCTGTTAAAGGCATTGTCATGAATTTTACATCATTTTACATTTGTTATAGGATTCAAACACTGACCAGAGCAATAGGCAGCCTGAGTATTGCTGGTGGCTGTGAAATAACTGATGCCTCTCTGCTTTCAGAGGTCAAAACAGTTTAAAGCCCCACTTTCTTTTTACAAACACAAAAATTATAATTGTCCAGTGGAACTCATTGCCACAAAGATACATTTGTAGGGTTCTGAAAGGATTTGACATTTGTATGATAGGAAGAACAGTAAAGTGTTACATTAGACAAGATAAGACTATAAACCCCTTTTCTGAAAGCATAAAGCCACCTCTAAACTTATGGAGACCAGGAGGAAGCCTTTCCTTATGGGTAATTTATTGCATAAACGTCCTCTGCAAGGTTTCTGATGCCTTCCTATAAAGCATTTAGGACTGGCTACTGTCGGAGACAGGATTCTGGACTACATGCACCCAGTATAACAGACAACTCCTATGCCTCTAGTGCCACCAATTGGCTGTTGCGCTCGATTCCCCCCTCCTTCCTCCACTTTTAAACAAACAAAACAAAATACTAATATGTATATACACACAGTGAAACGTGTGCTAAGCAACCTCTAAACAGACTGTGGAAAGGAAGAGAATTAATTTGGTTGGCCTGCTAATAAAGGTGGAGCATTACTGTAATGCTCACCTTTGGGAACACTCTATGGGCCATCTCCTAAGGAAAACAATGCCTTAAAAAATTACTTGTGCATTAACGAGTATCAACACCTCTATAAAACAGCTACACAAAACTACCTGGCATCAACTGGCTGGGATTAATCTTAATCCAGCACAGGGCTACCCAAAACCAGATGTTAAACACAGTCCTGGTCTAAATTAAGTACCACATGGTGCTTAACACTGTGTTAATACTTATTCTAACACAATGTAATTTTCCAGTTTAGACAGCCTTTATAGAGATTTCATAAACACTCAAAAGAGACCATTTCCTACAAAGCCTCTCTCTATCTCAGGATTTTGGTACCTTTTTGCCACTCTAGCTCGCTTGTTGTATATAACAAAGCTTTTCCTCCATGAACTACCACAGTGAATGAAGATGCGCATGAGCATCTAGAGATAGATCAATTTAAGCATTTTCACCAAGATGAGTGCACCTAAAGTTAGGCACTTAACTCCATACCATAAAACAAATTCCTGGCCTGATTTTCTGAGGGGATGAAGTTGAAGTCTATGGAAGCTGGTGGAGCTTCAGATTTCTCCAGTGGTCAAATTCAGAAGTGATGTGTGTAAGGAAGGGACCATATTACTAACAGCAGACTAAATCAGTCTAAGCAGTCCAAGTTGGTGTAACATACAAATGGATAAGGCCAGAAAAAGGCCTAAATTACACCAGTTTGGATGCCCTTAGATTTTGTCCATTGTGTTTTAGTTAAGCATGGGGTGAAGTGAGAAGAAAAAGGATAGGCTCTCCAAACAGGAATGAAGACAATGACTATCAAACTGTGGTCCATGGGCCACCAAGAGTCCAAGAAGCCCTTCCTGGAGATGTGAAGAATTGAATATTTTGCAGAGCAGGTCCGAGAGGATCTCTTAAAGAGCGATCCACAGAATGCCAAGTTGGAGAACCACTGGGCCAAGAGTTAGTTTAATATGTTCCTTGCATCTTTACTAATCTTTATTATCTGTGTTCTCCCTAGCTGCTCTTTTACCATCTTCTGTGGAGGAACTAACATGAAAAATGAGGTATGTTCTTCATAAATTCCAGTCCATGTTTCCTATCCTCTGTACTGCCTAGAGGCCAATTGGCTCTGCCTCCCAACAGAGCACCAGTTTTCATGCTTCTAGCACTCAGAGAAGAAGGGATCTGACACACTCACTGAGATGAACCTGGTGATCCAAGAGGATACTTACAACCACATCAGCAAGTGAACTTTGGATTTATTTTGATCACCACTGTCTTGTAATTGTTCAGACAACTGACGTTCTGGAACGTGCATTAAAGCCAAAATTGTCGCTCAACTTTCTATCTAGGCTTCAACAAACAACTTGTTTCCAAGTGTCATTGACAATTGGTGCCCAAGTGTATAGTCTCTACATGTGCCTATGTACAGCAGAGAGCTGCTAAGAACAAGAACTATCCATTTGGATTAAGTCAAACTGTGGTCTCAGTAGGAGATGTTATTGGTGACTCCAAGGGCTGAAGGTACCAAAAGAAGACTAGCATAGCATCCCATCCTCTATTTTAGGAGAGATTCCCCATTATAATGAAATGCTTGAGAGCCGTCATTTTAAAGATCTGCCAGTATAACCATTACAAAGTGTTGAGAAACTGGAGTACTAACGTTTTTATGCTGACGTGTGTAAACGCTATGGCGGAGCTATACATACATATGCTGCTAGCTCCAAAATTGTTTAAGGGATTAATCCTTATCCCACTGCAGTCAGTGGTACCACTTTCATTGATTTCAATGGGAGACGGGTCACGCCGCAAAACGGGGAGAAACTGACTGCATGCTACAATGCCGAGCGGTAATAGGGAGAGTTAAGGATCGAGTTTCAGCTAGCCATGAGGGTCTAATTCCAAAACTCACAGCAAGAGATTTTAAGTTACTGGCGATGTAGTGTTTGTGCCCTAGTCATTTTCATTAAGGAAAATGTCACAGAAGCTAATGAAAAACGACTATTATCCAGACATCGTTGGGAAGGTGGAAGGTAGAGAGACCTTCGGTTGCAGTTTTAGAACAAGCAACAGTTCTTTCCTGTCCTACTGGAGTGCATATATCAAAGTGCTAGACTTGCTTCATTAAGCATAATTAGTGTACTTGTAAAATGGAGTGCATTCGCCGTGGAATAAGTAGTATCATTAGATTGTGCTTGCTCACATCCCAGCGCGAGAAGTCATGCTGAAGCTACTCGGCAGCCAAGGGCGTTGTATCTGCTGTTCCAAGGGTGAAAGAGGTTTCTTATTCAGTGAAGTAGCTTTAGGGGTTAGTGTTTGTGTTCAAATCTAGAATAGTTTGGAGTGGAGTTAGAATAGTTTGGAGTGAGTCTCCAAAGAACGGAACTGCCAGGGTTACAATGGCTGGGGAGACAGACACACCGTTTCTAAAGAACAAGTCTAGCTATTGGGGTTCTGGAGGGATACCGTTTTAAGGAGTTCTCCCGATTCAGCGACCTGGGTCCTGCACTGTGGGCAAAACTGCGTTTCCGTTAAAGTCTGTCAATTTGTGCATTTCACGTTATAGCTGTTAGTTCCACTGGAACAGAGAGCGAGATGATTTCACTGAGCTGTCTGAAATCCAAGTGCAAAATGCAAGGGGATCTTATAAGGCACTGAAACATGACTAAACTGGCTAAGAAAGAAAACACTTGATCTGTGCTTTGAGCTGCGCTCGAATTATACAGAGCCACACGGTTTTTTCCTTTTGAGGCCTCTCTACAAATCATATTTATAGATTTTCCTGAGAGATGAACAATCGTTGTCAGTTTCAGTGAAGACATTCTCCCCGCCAATTATTCTACAACTAACTAATCTATGTGGATAGGCTTCTTTCCTTCCTTCATTACCTCATTCCCTCCTTCCCTTGACGTCAGCTCACGTTAGTTGGAAAAGTGGCTTCTGGAAGTGACAGAATTTTCTTGTCCCATGGCCAGTGTTGATTAATCAAAGACGATATAACCAGCCTCTGAGAAGAGTCAGTTGCAACTTCCTCTGCAAAGGCATATTGTTTTGTGTGCTCGAGTTACTTAGCAACTCCGAGATATGGGACTGGCTCCAAGTTCACAAAAAGTTGAAGAATAAATTTTGGGTAACTTCGTTTCTCACTCCTGAACACATTGTAAAACTGAAGGAGACACAACTGGCCCCCATGCCAAACGAAGAAAATGGGAAATAGCTGCTGAAAAGAGTCCATGATAGATGCGAGCCATTTCACACAAACAGAAAACGAGATCCATATTTTCGCGGCAAACAACGTGGGTATCTGTTTTTTAGTGTATAGTTAACCCCTTGTTACATCACATTGGGAGACCCAAGAAGGGTACAAAGCCACATCGCGGGGGGGGGGGGACATTAAAATAAACTGGTTTCTGAATTACAGATATTTCTCTTCCGATGCATTGTACATTGCTGTCATTCCTAAATGACCTGCTACTCTCCCCTCACACTTCACCCTTTTAAGAACAGGCCGGAGCACAGCACGGAGGGACTGAAGTAATTGAAAGCCTCACGTTAATTTGCATTGGCTTTCGAGCGTCCATATGTGTCAAAGAGACACATCAGTTGGGGGGCCGAGACCTGTAATGGTCATTCAAGTGAAAGGGAAAATGGAATTGATAGTGGTGTATGAAAAAGAACCAAACCCCAGGAAATGCAGCTTTAGGGAAGAAGCATCAACATTAATTTGGCATGTCTTCGTTCTTACCAGCTTCCCACATAAGAAGCACATTTATATAAATCCATTTTGCAGCCTTCTTATGTGTGTGTCAGATAATTCCAGGATTTCCATATGTTATACACCACACTGCCCCTTCGCCCTCCAGTTTTCAAGCATTCATATTGTATCCTGTCGCTCCTGTTCCTCATAATCACTTCAATCTGATCAAGCCTTTCTCTGAGCCTAATCCTATTCCCTCTTAATTCAATGGCAAAACTCTCTCACTGGATTTCACTGAGAACAGAATCTGGACCTCAGTTAGAACTGCCATCGAGTCACCAGGGGGAAGAGTATTGGACCCTTCATTTAATAGAAGAAAGCCCTTAGCTTGGCTCCTATATACACAGAACTAGGTATATACACAGAACTAGTTAAGTCATTTTTGTCAGGGTCCACCGCCATACCGTTGCTTTAAGTGTGTCTTTGTAAGGCGACATAGTCCACAAAGTATAGTAGTATAGATCAGGAAGGAGAGCCAAGCTCAAAACACTAGGGCTTCATTATTGTCCCCGCTCTAGTGGGAAGCAATCCAAGTAAAGCAGGTAGCTGGGACAGGCATGTTATCTACATCATAGGTCCTTCATAAAACAGGAAATACCTCGTTAAAAAAAAGTCAGTGATCAGGACAAAAAACAGAAAAATGCATAAAAGCATGAGGGAAGACAAAGAAAAGAAAATCTATTTCCCCTCCACAAGGAGTTGTCTGCCAAGGAGCAAAACCACCACACACACCAGCCAAAGAACTCGTCAGTGCAACAAGCAAATAAATACAATCAGGAAGCGAACAGTAAAGGCTTCTGCGTGGCGGTACCTGTTATAAGGGGTCCTCAGGAGCAGGGCCTGGCTGCCTGTGCAGCTGTCTGTGGGGGTGTGACAGCCGTACACTGGTGGAGGTACCGAGTACTGTTGATCGCCTGTAGACAAATCAGAAGAGAGTTAACCACCGCCCGGATCAGCCCCTTTAGTAGAAATCTGGATGGGAAAGGGGGAGCGCTACTTCGAAAGTTAGGGAAAGTTCTAATACAAGAGACGTTGGCCTGTTGGCTTCAGGATTAAGCATCTATCGGTGGAGTCCGAATTCAAACACACGGGCGTTGGGCCTGTATAAAGCACGTTTACTCGTGTGCACCGGCCAGATTTTGCTCGCCTTTACCACCTGCGTAAATCCGGCGTGACTCCGCTACGAGTCACTCCGGATTTAGAGTGAGATCCGCGCCAGCTGTGTAACATCTTGAGCACCACTAACCAAGTGGCACTGGGGTGCATTACATTTCAAGTCTACTGTCTCTCCCATCCGTGTGGAGCCCGCGGGCTCAGATCACCCGTGCAATGAAATCGGTAGGCGGTGCAGCAGCCAAGAGCAAACTAGTGCAATATCTTAACCATGGGACCCCTCGCCCCGGGGACGGACAACCCGGGCCACATTTGCAATTGCTGGGGCCATCCCATAGCGAGGCTATTTCTGCGCGGGAGGTGGCGGCTCCGTAAAGGTCTCTGCCGTTACCTAGCGAGGGCTGCTGGCTGATGGGGTCCTCGTGTTTGAAGGAGTGGTTTGTGAACTGCGCGGCGTGGTGCGAGGGCGTGTGGCCGTAACTTGGAGTCCCATCAAACGCCACCGCGCTGTAACCTTCCAAGAGAACAACAGGAGAATCGGCAGTTAGTTGCCTGGCCTTGAACTTTCTCACGAAGCAGCTTCCTGCCAAGTGTCTCCAGGCAGGCGTCGAAAACTGAAGCCCACGCTCCGCCAATGGCTACCTCGGGCCAAGATAGCCATCAAAGCGAACTCCGATAACCCCCAGAGCGGGTCACCAACAGAGCTCGCCCTCTATTTGCGGCTGTCTAGCTAAAGCCTCCCCCTCGGGACTGTGTGTGTCTCTTCTCTGATTGCTGCTCTACCCTGGGCCAGCCCCCTCTGCATTTAACATCGGGCACGCCGGGGTTTTGCCCCATAACTCCCTGTCCCCATTGCAGCCACACACGTGCCAGTTCAAAGCAACCTGGGAGAGTGAGAGGCCAGGACCGGGACAATACATTCTCTGACCGGGAGAGTGGAGTTTAAAAAACAAAGCAAAGCCTTTGCTGAGAAGGTCAGCTCTGGAGAGGTCAGCTCTGGAAAGGGGGGAAATGGGCCAAAGAGGGTGCCCGGGCGGGATAAATGCCCATTGGGACAGTGCAGCTCCGGGTCAGAGCAAAGGCAGTCAGTGCGCTGTGAAGAATGGAAAATCGGAAGTCTCGTTCCCGTTTAAAGAGGACAGATCGGTTTCAGTCATAAAAAGGATGTTTTCATTAATTGTGGCTCATATTAAATAGGAAGATTCCCATCTGCTGCGTGTTCCCATCTGCCATTTCCAGATTTAAAGTTAACCTTTAATCTTTTTTTAAGAACAGCTTTCCGAAGAGTCTGCAATAAAAAGGTGGAATGTTAAATGAAAAATAAACTCCTACTTTAAAGCGAAAATTGCTGGCCAAAATAATAAACACCTTATATTTTTCCCCGAGTAAATTCAGATGGAAAGGGATCACCTCTGCTGACCCGAGGCCGACACCCAATCGTAAATCAGGCGTTTGGACACCAACTTTCATTAATTACTTGGAGCCAGCTAAACAACTTCAGCTAAAAAAGTAATTACAAAGTAATATTATCTTTGAGGCTTCTCGGCTCATCAGCATTTACCCCAAGACCCAAAAATGTCAGCACAGCTCTTTTGAGAGCAAATACAAACCTTAAATCTTCCCGGGTCCTCGGCCTCAGCTGCTTTATAAAGATCACATTTTCTTCTAGCCCTTATTTAGCTCGGGCCTCCTTTGGGGAACCGTTTTGACCAAACACACAGTTGGACATTGGCCTTTACGAATCTCTTTATCCCCATTCTTACACTAGCCTCCCACCCCACAAAGCCTCACTCCGGATTGAAACCCCGTTGTGCTAGGCGCTGTACAGCTACATCAGAAAACAATCCCTGCCCCGACACTGCTGTGGTCACTTGTTAGGACACAGAGTTTCCAATGAGGTTATATTGCCTTTTAAATAAAGGGCTCCGGAAGACAGGTCAGTGGGAGTCAGAAGGGGGAGATTACAGAAAACATTGCGGCGCTGGAGTCACACTAGTCCCCTGCCTCCATTTTATAATCAATCATCGGACTAGGGAGTTCCCTCATGGAGACGAAAGGAGGAAGCTACAAAATAGCAAAGATCTGGATTATTCTGCCCTCGAAGTAGTTCTGAACCAGCCCTTTGGCCCGGGCTTCCATTAAACACCGAGCCGCATTTCTCCCGCCCAATCTAGTCTTGGTATCCCACCCCCATGGCTCCAAGGGTCCTCTCTCTTCCAGGGGATGATGGGCCCCTTTGCCAGCGCTGACAGCACGAGTACCCCTTGGACTTCCATGTTACAGCTGTTTCTCGCCCTCTTATCTCCATAGGCTGAAGGGTTTTTTTCTCCCCCTCTCTTGTTTCTTTTTAGCGGTCTACAACACTAACCATTTCTTAGTTACTTTTGGCCTGCTGCAGACATTTGGTGACCTTCGAAACTCCGCTCTGAGCAGAATGATGTTTTGGCCACATTTTCCGGTGTTGCCGGACCCAAAGCTTCAGGAATGCGATAAGAGAGTTGAGTTCTGAACAAGCCTCCTGATAGCGAGGTCTCTTTAATTAGGACCTTATCGGAGGCAGAGCTGATTAAAATGTGCTGAAAATAATGGCGAGTTGCGCATCTGTTGGAGCATGCGATGGGCTGAAGGAATCCGATTGCTGGAGGAATCCAGCTGGATGAAAGGCCAGGGGAGCCAGAAGAGAAAATGGGCAGAGGTTTCAAAGCCTTATTTTTCTCCCAACACTTGGCAAAAAACCGATTGCCGAGCCAAGGTAGCGTCTTTCCCACGGTCTGAAAACCGTCTGAAAAAGCAAAGTGCAACCTTGACTGATTCAAAGCAAGAACATGTTATGCGGCCCTAAAATACTGTTTGCGATCTCACCAAATTCCTTTCGGCCCAAAGGCAGCGTTGTGTGCTGCAAAATAGTTTTGCTTAGCGGAGGAGATGCTGGTACCCGTTACTCCTTGGGGAATCTCACTGCATTGGGCGCTATAACGGGGTGCGTATCAAAATGTGGCACTAACAGGTGTGTCTTGAAACCAGCTATTTACTGCCTAGGCGCCCCACCGGGGAATCTCTCTAACCATTTAGATATCTTCAGAAAGCTGGGAGGTAGCCATTTTAACACGGAGAAAGAGAACAGGTAGGAGACATACAGAGGATTAGTAAGTAGATCGTGGTAGTAGATACCACCCTTTCCCCCATTCCCTACGACCTAAGTTAATATGCCCATTCTGGAAGCTCTTCAGTATCCGTCTGAGTCTTGTCTTCTCCATTCAGAAGACAAGCCAGCGAGGGGAGTGCGATGCGTTTGTAAACATCAAAACATGCAAACAACCGCTTGTGTGAAGCTCGATCGAAATGCTGGAGGTATCGCACACCTGCATGTGTCATAAAGTGATGGCTTTAGCTGATCCACTTACAGTGTAAGAGGATCTGATTCACCTCTAGTTTTGGACAACTTCGCTGTCTCTTTATTGAGAGAGAATTTTCTCCCAGAGCGAATTATATTTTCTCCTAGAGATAAGGTACCAGGTTCGCCTCCAGTAATACCCAGGTCCAGCCAAAAGAATAGTGAATACTGTTCCGGGGGAAGAGTTAAACCAATCTTTCTTCTTTAAAGAATTTCTTACGCTAGTTTTAATGAAAATGGCGAGGAAAATAAGTTTACTGTGGCTAATATTCTCTAAGAATCGATTCGAGGGAATCTATCTAACCAATCAATTGCATTCGCTTCACCACCGCCACCCGCACAAATGGGCTTAACTTGAAATATTAAAATAAATGTCCTTTCAATTTCCTTCCCACCTGACACTGTTCACCCCGTGATGATCTCCGAATACTTCTTCGTATACAGCTAGAAAATGGAACCGAGAAATACTGAATGTATAGACTCAGAGCTCAGAAAAACATAAAGGTAGCGGTATCTGGTGTTGAATTATTAAAACGGAATGACTCTTATTTTGATCAAAACGTAGAATGCAGCTCAGTTCTGATGCTCACTGCAAACTGATATTTAAAACATTGACTGTATATGCTGCCCTCGTCTATGTCTTAGAAGAGATCTGCTTCTCCTACTCCTCGTTGTTGGGTTTGTTTACATTTTGCTGGAAGACCCCAGGAATACTGAATATAATTTAAACCTTTAAGCAAATATAGAGGAACTTCTCTGGAGACATTAGGTTACTCGAAAAACGGCTAAACGTTAGAAATCCAACATCAGCCTAGGCGCACACAAACTGCAAAAATACCAAAGCAGGTATTTGGAAAGGCGAATGCTCTTTAGTTTGCAGTCATGGAAGGCATAAGTTTCCCATTGCGTTATTTTACCTAACATGTCGGAGAGAACAAGATACTCTGATACTCCCCAACTACGCCACTGCCCAGTAATCTGTGATTTAAAATAATCAAAATACATTTCAAAATATCAGTAGGACATACTCCCGCGCTCACACACGCCCAAGAGTCAAATCAATCCGAACCATCTCCCCCTCCACACACAAGTCCAATAGCGATCGCTTCTCTATAACAAGACGTTTGATCGACTTTCGGAACCAAGTATATGAACGCTGCTCAGAGAGACTTTACATTTAGGACTGCCCCCTAGAATCAACGAGCTTTGCATTTGGGTTTCAGTGACTGCATTGCTGAAGTAAGTGCTACAGTAACTGAGTATTCAATCACGAAGCTCAAATAATTTATTTTTCCTATATATTCTTAGCTGTAGATGCCTATTCTACAACCCACGACGCAATTAAAATACTAATGAAAGCCCAGTTTCTTTATCGGGATGGTGGGTTATCGATATGTATTGCAATGAGGCTTTTTAGAAGATAAGCAATTCAGCTATGTGACTATTGCACTTATTCCACAGCAGAAACCCTGCTCTTTAGGTTGACGTGTGTGTGTGTGTGTGTGTGTAAAATATATGCCCGAATTGCAATCGATCTGGTGTAAGGCACTTAGAACACCTTTGCCTAGAAAGGATGTGTTGCCTTCCTCTTAAAAAGAACAGTGCACACCTTTGACAAAAAATCACGCAACCTCCCTGAAGCTCTCTTTCCATCGGATTAAAAAAATCCGATCAGGCCTCATTTAATATATTTTAAAATCTCATATTAATCAAGGGATGTTCTCAATAGATCTATCATTATGTTTTTCCGGTTTTAGGTTTAAGATAATTAAACCTTCTATCTTAATACATTTAAGATCATGAACTAGTTGATTACATAAGGTATTTCTATAGAGCAAACCCTTAATCAAGGAGTCATTGAGCTTTCAGATGCCCCAGGAAAGTGTTGCACATAGAATAAAAAAGACGCATTTATTTCTGTCAAACGAGGTAAAAGCTGAACCTTAAATGTAGTGCTTCATTATATTTTGCTTGGTATTTTCCCCCTTCCCCGGTTACATCTGCAGATGTTCAAATTACAGCAAATGAAAGGAAAATGGTTAGATTATAACTACGTGTTCACATTTAGGGATTGCTGGATTTCAGCTAATAGATTTTCCTGGTAATTTAATGGTAACCATTAAAATAATGGTAATTTAATGGTAAATGGTAAATTAAATGGCTACTGAAAAGAGTGGTGTCTCTGTTATTCCCTTCCTGGGAGATTACATTTTAACAGCACATGAAGATGATCTAAATGTCATCCATTGTTTGGTGAGTTTGGATTTTGTTGTTTAAATATCTTCCAACAGGAGAAGTCCCGATTACTTGTTTAGTGGAGAGGGAGAAGTGGGCGTGTTATTTCACAGCTTCTAAACGTTAGTTTAACAAATAGAGGGCTTCGGATACAAAATATATCCTAACGGAAGTGATTTATTTGCTACGACCCGTTAACAGTTTAAGATAATTCCCCACTTTATACCAGATACGTTGGAAGTTGACTCTCTGGATCAGCTTGAAGATAACCCCACCGAAGTGTGACTGTCCTGAAGCCAGCCCCACCTGAAACAAAACTCTGCAAGGAGGAAGTTTCCTGGTCTCGCCAAACAACACCCACCTTCACTACAGAAGCTGGGAGAGGACTCACTTTAGGAGGGGATAGACTAGCAATGCCGATTCGTATGTTATTTTAAAGAAAGCCCGAGTTAGTGGCCAGCTCAGTTTAACCCTGGAAGCCCCTGCCGAGATCTGGCTGCCAGAACCGGTTCTACAGCTGTTGGCCCAACAAGCCCCTGGGCCGGGTTAAGAAGGGGGTTGTCTGCAGAGCTGCCCCGGGAAAGGGCCCGGGTGTTATCCAGCCGCTGCCTGGCGGGGCCCAGCCAAGGCACGGTTCTGTTCCGGGAGTACAGCACTGGCGGGGGAGCCCCAGGCCCCGTTCCCCGAGGTGCCCTTACCCTGGTTGCGGATGGCTTGCTGGCTCTCCAGGCAGTTGGGCAGATAGGGGCCGTTGGGGAACATCCGAGCCTGGCTGGAGGGCGCCTGGCTGGGCGCGGGGGCTCCGAAGGGGGCGTAGCGGCAGGCGCCGGCAGTGCCGGTGAACTGGCCGGAGAAGTGGACGGTGAAGGCGCTCAGGCACTGCTCCTCGTGCGGGTCCGAGCCGCTCCAGCTGGGCTCCTGCTTGATGAAGGAGTGCGGGGCCAGCGAGCCGTAGGACGCCCCCGGGGGGAAGTCCAGGACCGGCGCCCACTGCGCGGCGCTGCTCACCGGCATGGCGCAGTTGCTGTTGCCCGGCAGGGAGGACACGGAGGGGAGCAGGGCGTTGAGATCGCGCACGTCGGAGCCCATCTGGTCGCAAACTTTCCTCCGGCCGGGGAGCCAGTCCCCCGCCGGGCCGCACTTATTCCAGGCGACCTGCCCCCTGCCCGCCAGGCCAGAGCCCGGCTCCGGCTGCAGGCACCAGGCTGCCGAGCTCAGCCCCTTGGGGGAAGCCTGCTCCGGAACGCAGGCCCCCGGGTCCAGCCCCGCGGGGGCCGGCAGCAGCGCCAGGGCCAGGCTGTTCTCCAGGTTCCCCCCTGTACTCCGACAGCCCCGGCAGAGCGGCCCGCGGCGGGCTGGGGAGAGCAGCGGGGGCGCGGCAGCCGCCTCGAACTCCGGACCTCGGATGCTGCCTGGGCGCCCTCAGGTTCCCAAAGCTCAAATAGCGGGGCTTGCCCGGGAGGAGGAGTCAGGGGCTCTGATGCTCCATTCACACAACCTCAGCCCGCGCCGCTGCGCCAAGCCAGGCCCAAAGCCCTGGCGGGAGGGGGTTGGCGGGGCGCTGGGGGAATCTCCTCCCGCCCCTTGCTGCAAGCGCCGCTACCCCTAGCAGCCCCCGGGCTTGCCTTTGCCTTGAGCGAGAGGCCGCGGCGGGCGGGTGGTTAGATGGCTCCAGGTGCCCAGTAAGTACACGCGGAACCATTTCAGAGCCGAGCTGCTCGCACGGGGACCAGTTACTGGCATAATCGGGACAGGGGAGGGGGATCTGTACCGGGGAACGGGGGGGAGGGGAGCTTTTCCTCGCCAGAAGCACCGTTTTAAAGAGGCACAAACTGGGTCTCGTCCTTGCAGCTCTCTCGTTCCTAAAGGCCCCGGGAGGAATTAAACGCTCCTTGGGCCGGCACCTGCGGGCGAGGGGAAGCTGTAAGGACGGCAGGAGGAATTCACCCCACTAGGCGGGATGAAGAACTCACAAGCTCAGTCATTCCCCGGCAGGGTAACGCCTAATTGGTCTGATCTTTTGGAGCCCTTTTGCGGGGCGGGGGGCGGAATTCATTGTCCGGACACGCGGGAGACACCAAGGACTTCCCCCCGGGACAGGGCTCCTCGGGGGACCCGAGCTCCCTCGGGATCTCTCCAAAGGCTCGAAGGACCAGCGCTCTGGAAGAGAGTCACACGGAAGGCGAAGGGCGGAGTCGCCCGGGACGGGACTGTCCCGGGCTGGCCGGTGATACTGTAGTGTGCTGAGATCGAGGGGATTCAGGCTCTTTACACAGATGCCCCCAATTCTCCGCAGCGAACTGGGATTGAAACGAACCCCACAGTCCCGCTGAAAGGACTCAGGCTGCAGCAGAGCCCTACCCAATAAATCACCGGGACTGAGGGGATCTTTGCTCCCAAAGGATTCGCCTGGCACTCACCCCCCGCCCCAGTCTGCCTCCCCAGCCCTTCTGCCACTGGGGGTAGGACCGTGTTTCCCCGGGAGACCAGCGTCCTCTGCAAAGCAGGGTCTGGGGGCAGCTCCTATTCGCGCCGCCAAAAGCCCCCCCCCCGGAAATCCCCATTAAAACTCCGCGCACCTGCCCTTTCCCTGGGCACCGTTACCCGTTGCCATGTCCCACGGCTCGCAGGGAGGTGAGGCACCTTAGCGCACAGCCCGGGCCTGGCTGGGCGTCCGGCGCGCGGCTGAGGTTAGCACCTGCCCTGGCCAGGTGGCCCCAGCCGCCTGCTCTCCCTCTCCGACCCCCCCACCCCCCGCCGGTTAGATGCTCATCATGGCAATGAAACGCGCTGAATGGAGTCCAAAGAAACTGCAGGATGATGAGCAATTAGAGCCTGATCCACAGCCCGCCCCAATCAACGGGGAGCAGCACTTCAAGGGGCTTTGGATCAGGTCCTTACGGCGGAGGAAGCTCATTAGAAAGCCTGGTCCGTGTGAAATGTCCTTCCAACCCTCTTCCTCTAGACATCCAGCTCCCAGGACAAGCGGCAGTTTCGCCCACGGGATTGGATTTTCACTCACAGCAGGGAAAGAGACCGATAGAAACCCATCTTCAGCTCTCACACCTCGTTGGTTTCTCTGTCCTACTCAGCCAATAACGTGGTGGTAGTTTGCTCGGGTTTTTAAAGCAGTGACAGTCTCCAAACACAAACTGGGGCTCATGCTCAGTTACCTCCTTTTTTCAATGTTACTAATAAATCATCTGCTTCCGAAAGCCGCTTCCAGCGCCTCATCTAAACAGGGGTCTCCTAGCTCCTCCATGGGATATTTAGATATTACACCGACAGGCGTTTGACATATCTTTACATTTTGATAGCGCGTGTCCCGCGGGAAGCGAAACATCCAGATCACTCGCTCTGGGAACTTTAGATTTTTCCCCACCAGCCATAATTCGACCCGCATAACGGAAAATTCTCTGCGGGACATGTAGACTATTAAACAAAGTGCCAATCACACTCCAACCCCACCCTGCAACCTTCTGCTTTGGATACGGAAAAAATAAACGATCGCCTTTCAATCTCAACCAACTGCACTTAGCATTTCTCTGTAAAAACGAACTGGTCAGAGTCTACAGAGCAATTTTCACTGTAATCCTTCCCGGCATCAGAAGTTATCACAAATTATTATCAACCCCGATTTTATGTTTTACAATAATAAAAATATCAATGCAAATAACCCTAGTTAAGTATCAGGGTCTGAATTTGTTTTCTCCCTTAAATAATTAACAAAACTAAGTGTGTTGTAGTTAAGTGATTAAACTACATGATTTTGAGAAATAACGTTTAAGCAAATATCTTCTAAATCACGGGTTGAATATGTAAGTTGGTCCTACACTAAAAGGAAACAGATATATTAACCCAAAGGCAATCAGAGAAAATTTGGTGTTGCAATAATCAAAGATCGCCCAGGTTTGAGGACTTGTTGTTAAGTGAGGATTAAACTAAAGAGAACTCTGTTTGGTATTACGTCCAGAAAATTGCTTATGAAATTAGAACCCATCCTTCCAAGGGAATCGAGGTGATTCAACTTCGATTGGTTTGTATTTTTATTTCTGTTCCCTCTCCTACTTCCTAGTGTGGTACAAAGTAAGCGACAAAGCTATAATCATCTGTTTTTGTTCCCATAGCTCGAGTAGCATTTTGGGGCCATTGAAAGGTAAATATTCTGCAGGCTTGAGTTGTTAGTGAATTTGTTTGTTGCAGTAGTTTCTAAGTGCTTTATCATCTAAATTAACCTCCAGTATTGAAAACTACAAAACATACGTGGAAATGAACATATTTGAACTGTATATACCAAGTATTTTAGGGATCTCTTGTGACAAAGGCAAAGTCTTCCTAAAAGTGGACTATCTTATTCTTTAGTAAATCGTTTGCTTTGTTGAAGTAACCAGGAGTCTTACTGAACAGAAACGGTAATTTCCTCATTAGGGAGGATTGCATTATTCAGATTGTCAGGAAGATTTAGGAAAGCACTTCCAAAGCTTCCCCTCGCTCAGATGAGCACAAAGTGGATGAATCAAACAAACAGCAAACTTTAAACCAAAACCAGGAGCAAATGCATTCCAGCAGGTTCTATCTTTATACCCAATACACCCGCTCCAGCTGAGAATGAGGACTGACAGGGTGAGGGAAGGGAAACTAGTCAATTTGTACCCCCAAAAAACAAGTTGAATTTGGTAAAACTGTGTCTTATTACAGATACATGGGGAGTTGGGTGAGAGAGGGGTTGAGATGTTCCCTGTGTGATCCTTGCTGTAACTGGCACAGGTTCCATACAGTCTTTATGATAGTTTCACCTGCCCCTAGCTGGAATGCTAGTAGACAGACTGGCTATAGGCTACGAAGACACATACGTTCCTGAATCGACCAACCCATCGCTTTTAACGGGGTTTGTTTTTTTTAAAGAGCCAGATTCAGGGGCATGATCTTCCCAACAGCGATGCCCAGCGACTGTCAGTGCCACCCGAGAAGATCCCACAGGGCAAAGCCACCAAGAACTATCCAATTGGCGAGTTCTGTATTTCTCTATAGTCCTGGGTCGAACAAAGAAATCAATAAACAATTGGGCGGGACTCTATTTGCCGGTCAACTAGTCCTCCCTTGCCAGTTAGGAAGGGGGAAAGTCAGCAGGGAGATCACAGAGCGCCCCTGGTAATCGCCCATCCCCACTTTTTGCAGCTATTTCCTCACATTCCCCAGGGCACCACGTTAAAAATACCCCTGCGATAGATGCAGTTTATTGTTGGAGTTGTTTTCAAATAAGAGCTAAATGTCAAGGCCAGGCGCGTGTCCGATATCTCAGGAAGGGGTTAGTACAAGCGTCCAAATCCACTGAGCTCAGACCCCTCCTCTTCCAGAGTTCAAGCGATTCCAGGGCGTAGGTATGTGTGCTGAAGGAAACGAGTCCTTCCCAAGTTCTTTGTCAGACCTAAGCCAGGGGCCTTCCCTATTTCCACAAGAACCTTTAAATATAGCTTTATCTACATCTCTCCCGTTTTTTTAAAAAAATATTGGACAGAGGCCCGATTCTAACCTCACACCAGTGTAAATCCGGAGCAATTCCATTTAAGTCACAGAGTTACCAAACATTAAACAGCTCCGAATCTGATCCCTGGACCTCAAAACAAAGGACAGGAACATAGGAACTGCCAGACCGGATCAGATCTGCCGTCATCCAGTGTCCTGTCTCTCTGACAGTGGTCATGAGCCACACCTCAGAGGAAGGTGTGAGAGCCCCAGTAGACGGGATAATCGATAGTGCTCTACTCCCAGGTCTCATCCAGCCCTCCCATACTTAGAAATGGGTTTAACCCCCGAAGCAGGTTTAATGAATAATACCCAGAAACATTTATTATTCCAGCACTCTGGTGCAGAGATTCCCTCTACATCCCTGGCAAAACGGGCGTTGGGAACCAACTATACACACCGCTGCAGGGTCTACCCTTTCTGCTTTTGTCCCTCTTATTTTTCTCCCTTCCATCCCACCCATTAATGGGCTGTTGATTCTTATTACGCTTTACTAAGCACCATAAATGATCCGCTCATGGCTGGGGGGGGGAGGGGGGAGGAGAATGACTTAAACAGAGATATATTCCCTACAGTCCCGATCTTTGTTCACGCTGTTCAGTGCAAACAGAGGGATCTGTCTCCTTTCACTCAGGGAGCTGATCAGGGTTTGATTATTTAAGTGCCAAGAGTAGCAGAAACAAAGCTGTGAACCATCTCCAGGAGTCCAGGGTGCAGGGAGCAAAGAGGCTGAGCGAGGCAGAGAATTAATCACCGCGGGCCCGATCCTGCATTCCTCGTGAGCCTCAGAGTCGCGCCGAAGTCGCGTTTATTTATTTGGAGTTTAAAACGCGCCTGCAGCGTAGGTTAGGAGACAGTAACCCTGGTTATTTACAAATAAACCGGTTCCCAGGTGGGGAGGCACTAGGGATGCAGGATCGGGCCCTCAGCCTCAAGGGAGAGGATCCGACTGAGCGCAGAGGAGGAGTCAGACACATGTGGAGCGGGGAGAGAGATTTCAAATGGGAACTTCGGCCTTAGGAGAGGCGCCTTCTCTGGAACATCATGTTCCTTCCTTGCGAACAAATGTTCGGATTCGCGCTCGAGCTCCCAGCCCCCGCGAGCAGATCTTTATTTTTCTCGTAGTTCATGGATCAATTTCACCGGAACCGGGGGAGGGGGACCAGAGTCGGTTCCCCACCCTCGCCCCTTCCCTGTCAGTCTCTAGTCTCCGCTGCATAGAACTAGTGGGAGCAGCAGAACGCCTAGAACTCCTGCCAGTCGGTCCCTCCTTGTCCTCATCCATTCCCAGCCGAGCCCACGTTCCGCACGCGCGGAACCCCTGGCCCAGAGCGGACCGTCCCTGGCCGCGGAGAGCGCCGCTTGCAACCGAATGGGGCGGCCCTGGCTCCAGCTCTTGTTCTGTCCCCACGGGCCGTGCATTCCCGCGCACTCCCCTTTGGGGCCACGGGACGCGGACACCAGCCCCGCCCGGGCACGAGGGCGAGAGACCAGGGTTGGAAACTGTTCAAGGTGCAGACCTAGGCCGCCGCCCGAAGATTTACTGGAGGGCGGCGCGTTAGGGTCGCTAGCTTGGGCCGAGGAAAGCAGGATTTTCAGCGCCGTGCCGAGAACAGCTTCATCCCCTGGAGATTCCGGAGAGGCGAGGTCAGAGGCCGTTGCCACCCCGGGGTGGTGGACGAGAGCTCCCTGCCCATCCCACCGAAAGGAAGCGTTAGGTTCATGCTCCGACCAGCGGTTACGCAGGGAAACCGGAGGGGGGGGGGGATTTTGCTAGGGCAGGAAACAACTGTGTAAAGGAATGTTTGATAAACCGACTCTCCAGTCCATACGATATGTATATATTATTGTGAGATCAAACGGCGTGTGCGCCGAGGGAAAGGGATTCCCTCTCCCCCCAAACTCCTTCTTGAAACTTTGGCATGCTGTCATCGACAGAGGAGGAAAGTATGGCTGGGCTCTCTTAGCTCATCGGCACCAGGGAATTCGAAGCACTTTCAGCCGCTCTCTACCCTGCTCCCCCTGTAACCTTACAAGCAACGTACAACTGTAAAAACAGACAAGGAACCAGCCATCTGTCAAGAGTCGGGTACTCCTTAGTGCAGGAACGTAACCGAGTAATAAATAGCGCCGGTGACCTCCCTTTGGCCTCAAAGCAGGACCAGAGGATGCGTGGTTAGATCCCAGAGCAGGCAGGCAATTGGACTGCGGAGCCTTGGGAATCCCAAGGTGCTGGCCAATGACAAATGAAACTCACCCCATAACGCTTCATGAACATGTGCCGCGCTCCCGGACACTGCTGGCCCCTGGAAGCGGTGCACAGCTGGGGGGGGGGGAGGGAGAGGGGATGTACAACGCCCATCACCCTGCAGTCCCGGCGGGACAGACACCCTGGACTCGTCGGAGGCGTGCGAAGGGGATTTTCAGAAGCCTGCACGGGATTTCCTTAAATCTTCTCCGCGCGTTGCTTTGAAAATCTCAAACCGATGCACGTTCTGCGCTCGGCTCCTGCAAAGGCGGGTACGGGGCTTTACGGATTAACTAGTGTTTAAAATGTGTGACACAAGCACACAACAATACACACACACACACACACACACACTCCCTCGCTGGAATCCTGAACAGTGTATGGGAACCGCACATCAGTCTGTGGACTAGAAAGTCCCTGCGCTTGGGGGTATCGGGTCTCTAACTAGCTCTGAGCAGGGCAGTCCAATAGAAGGAATTTCTTTCCTCATGCCTCGGCCAGATCCCAGGGCTCCAGCCTGTTCCGTACCGTCCTCCCGATCGCAGAAATCCACTGGCTATTAGTGCATTAGAATTTCCCTCCGGTTCGGTGGCAGGATTCTTGTTTTCTGTGCAGCTCAGTCTTGCTTGGGAGCCGATTCTTAGCAAGGAGCTGACCGAGCCCTCGTGACCTGCGAGGAGACCGCGCTGGAGTTTATGGAAGGTCGCGCTCACCAGTATCAAGCGTCTGACACCAAGTTTGCTGCAGCTCTATTTCTTCCCTCACTTGCTCCAGTGTCAATGCTGTACAACGCTACAGTAAATATGCCACAGCAAAGTGTTCCCATGTTCTGTGGACGCCAAAATAAGACAGATTTGGGGAGTTTACTCTATTATTTTACCGTAAATCTTTGAAATTCTGGAACTAATTATAGAGAGGATATGTCTCAATTTGTTCTGCATTAATGCCACATTGGGAATGGAGTCAGGGCCACAGTCAGAGCACATACTCGAGCACATGAAATTGATGAACTGAGACTTGCTGCTAGTCCCGAACACACCATCTGGAATTCCAGTCTGAGGTTACAATTAGAACTTCTGACCCCAAATTCAACTTTGTGGAGAAGGGAAAAAAAGTTACTGACTCTGCACCTGTAGGAAACACAGTGTTCAAGTCTCCCTCTTTTGAAAAGAAAGTACTTATCAATGTTTGATAATACTTCTAGTTCATACAAATGTTTTTCACCCAGCCGGGTTTGTTTCACTGTCTTACATTTTCCCCCTCCAAATTTTCTTGATTAGCGGCTTTAATTGCATAACTGCTGAAAGATTTAACCAATACAGAGGTTTGGTAAGTGTTCTTTCACTTTGTTGAGGCATCTGATAAAGGCTACAATAATGATCTAGCTCTATGTTTGAATTCTTGGTAAGAAAAACAACTAGTCCTTTTAATTGTGTCATAAATAACTGGGCAGCTATCATTCCACTGTCTGTAGTAACTCTTCTCCTATTATTTAGTCTCACCTTGCACCCCTCATGGATGGAAATGGGCTAAAATGAAGTACTAGGTAGTACAGGGGTTCAGTTAAAATTTATTACCAGGCTGCTAAGACAAAACTGAATGTAAATCATCAAGCTGTATAAGGTCATAAAATATCCCCATGCAGCTAGCCTTAGCCAAGATTCTGGTGAATAAAAGTTCATATAGAACTAGATATCAGTAACATCTTTCAGATCTGGTATATATGACATTTTAAAAGTCTCAGATGTACAGGGAGATATACTTAAACTAGCTAAAAATTATATAGAAATTGTATTGGTATTTGGCACTTTAATATATGCTTTTTGTTTTTACTTTAGGTAACGTTGCAATTTGATTTCATCCTTTTCTCTCTGACATTTTAAATTAGTAAATAATTTATTACATAGAGAAAGCATCTAAAAGTCACCGAATGAATCAGAAGTGACTACTTTTAACTGGGAGCCAAAGAATTAATCTGATCTATTGCTTGGTAGAATACAGCTTAAAGCTGATCCATCTTTAAGTATAATATTGTAGATGAAAAAGTAGCAAGTCACCCCTGTCCCCTATAAAATTTATGAGAACTCTGAGCCATCTGGCATTTTGTCTGTGAATCCAGATACACATCTGGAATGCAATGGAAGGATTTACACATTCAAAAGAGGTGGGAAAGGTCCAGCTAAAATAAGCACATTATGCCAAGTCACTAAAACAGAGCTCAGAATACTTATGACAACTTTGATGAGTAGGTGAAGCCTGTTTGTGACTGGCACTGACAACCAAGATAATCCAAGGTCTCACTAACCTTAGCAAAATAACATGGCAGTATTGCCCTAAGGGTGAATTGTTCTATAGCAATTTCTCCAATGGATCAGGCACAAGCATGTTTTCCCACCATGTATGGCTTCATGTTTCATTTTTATTTCTCAAACAACATAAGGGAAGTCCTAATTTCAGTTTATTCTTGAGCACCCCTTTGTAGTAATATCGGGCAAAGATACCCGATATACTGATTTATACCAAGTGAGAATCTGGCCTAACTCCATTGGAGTTCTGCCAATTTATTCCAATTGAGAATCTGGTCCACGTCTCTAAAATCTTTATCTGAACCCCTGGGTACAGAGGAAGTGATGTCAAGTGAGTGACTTCATCCTTAGGCCTAAGCAATGCACTTCAGCACCTATGTAACTAAAGCACATGCTTAAAACGCTAACTGGGACCATGGTTCCATTTTGGGGGGAAATTCTCTCTCTCCTCTTTGTCCCACTGCATAACAATGACGCCCAAACCCAAGAATATGAAGGCTGTAGCAGTGTATTCAGTGGTTAAAGCAGGGACTATAAATAGGACCCAGGAGTTTTAGTTCCATGTGCCTCTATTTACTCACATGCACAATGGAAACAGTGATATCTATTTCACAAGTGTGTTGGGATAAAGAGTGCTATATACATTGTGTACTGTTGTATTTTGTGTAGCATCAGTGGGTCAGTTCTCTCCCAAAACTCTTTTCTATGGCATTTCTTGTCAGGCATTTCTGTGTCCGACAAGCATACGAATATGTTTTGAAATATGTAAAATATACCAACATGAAGGCTGGCACCATTCAAGTTGAAAATGAAAGATGGAAGGAGCTTGTCCATATCTTAAATACACATGTGGGGACAGCAGTGGTTGGTGGCATGTTCTGATATTCTCACTGACAGGAGATCCACAGGGCCGTGGAAGATTTGGAATGTGGCAGAACCACTGGAATCCCAGTGCATGACAGGGTCTCATGCTGCTAATCCACACAAGATGTCAAAGCTGTATGTGATTTGTTTGTTCCTTTTTGTGCAGGAGGAGTAAGTGGATTTGCATTTAGTGGCCAACACATGCAATCTACCAAGGGGAGAGTGCAGAAGGTGCCAGGACTACTGCGACCCTTATACTACTGTACCAGCCAGAGTGTCTCCACTACTTCTTCACAGTGTGGTAGAGGATTCCATGCCCTCAGGCCTTAAGGGCACAATCAGTTTACTCAATAGAAGTCAAGGGAATCAAGGCTGATCATGCTTAGAGTTCAGATGCTCTCTGTGCTTATCAGACTACTTCATGCAGTGTTCCTATACAGGCAAATGTCTATAATGCTCACAGACACATACTCTCTCTGCTCTATATAAATGGATCCACCTAGAACACGCTTTCAAATATGTGGAAATGAATGAAGTACCTATAATGAGGGCCAATACCCTTAATCATTGATGTATGGTTCTTGAAAAATAAATTGTTGGAAGCAATTAGCAATAAAAAGCAACTTCAAAAAACGACTTCTCCCAGCCCTTTATTCTGCATCATTCTCCCCACCCCCAAAAAACCCACATAAAATGCTTCCTTCCCCCATTAAATCCAACTCTTCCTTCATGTATGCACCGTTGCATATAACATCAAACCAATTTGCTCAGAGGGTAGACAGTCAACTGTAACTCTCCTTAACTTGAACTCCTTCCTCACACCCCTTCAAAAGTGTTTACTGTCTGTGCTCTGAGCAGGTTTTAACAATGGGTTCTCAAATAGTGCTGAATGCAGTCTGTCCTTCTACCTGTCTATTCTGGTATTTATATGGCCCCCACCATAGTAGTACTGCAGCACCCATGTTTTCCTTGCTTACACTTGCAGATAAACTGGGCTCAGCAGCACCAATGGTTTTTTGTCTTTTGTAGTTTATCTAAACTTTGAGGCTGGGGCGAACTGGAACTGAAGTTGGGGGTAGGGGGTAAAATCACTTGTTAAAGAAGTGTCTAAGGGGCAAATTTATCTCTGGTGTAAGCCTAATGGAGTTACATGAAGGATGAATTTGGTCTTAAAACAAACAAAAATTATCAATGCTTACATTCTACTATTCAGTTGCAAAATGTTAGAACTGTCCACTTCAAGAGACATTGGAAGTCTGCTGTATCTAGACCAATCAGAACTGTTATTTATTTGTCTTCTTTTCTCCTTGCTGCATTGTAGAGTTAAATGAAGTGCAGATCAGAACTAAGACTACCTTGGTGATGCCTTACCTAATCTCCGTTCAAAATATTAAACACATTGGCGGAAAAGAAACAGAAAAAGCAAGGGACAAAGAGACCCTGTCAGTTTGTAATTTATGCTTTCTTAGAGAAACAAAGAAAGGAACAACCAAATAAGTGCAACTCCTTTCTTTAGATTACAACACAAATGATTAATAGCTCTATGAATAGATTTGCAAGTAGCACCACCATGCTAATCAAGATATAAAAAAAGTTTATGAGCAGTTGCTTAGAAAAAACAAGATAAAGGCAATGGAAATTTGATACTGGTCAATAGTGCATTTATTCAAAATGTATTACTGACTTCAAGTCTCCATAAATTCTTTGTAAAAGAAACTTCCATTGTGATCACTGTTCCAGATCTAAGTGATTTATTTTTCCCCTTTAGTAGAAATTAGATATATCTCAAAGTCCAAGTTATATATCTATTGATATAGACTTAATCATGCCCTCATGAGATAATAAATATTACATTCAAAAAAGAAGATAATATAAGAAAAGTATCTATAAGAAATTGAGATTTTGATTTATTCATAGATTCATTCACATGAAGAAACTCACATTTCTATGTAATTTGTTTCCAAATTCAGAGGATCCACATTTCCAAACTGTTAGCTCTTGGGAACAGAGCAGATGTTGGATTCTATACAGTTTGAAAAAGTTATTTATCTCATTGACTCACTCTAAGCAGCATAATTCTTTGCCCTCTCTATCCACACTTGGGGCCATTAATTCTACTTGTTTTGATGATCTGTTTGCACAGATGTATATTTGTTGTGTGTGACTACATTACACACAAATAGCATATTTGAATAGTTTATTAAAAAGTACACTCAGAAAAGACATATTGTAATATCTGGCTATCAGTCCATTTTCTATCTCCAGGACTTTTGTTCCCCAGAACAAACATATATATTTTGCAAAGACAATCTCTTTTTGATCTTTATGCAGTTATTGTCTTCAGTGATTCGTAATGTCTTGTTTGGGATCATTTAAATCAAAATGGTTTCTCAGTCTTATTAATTATTTACAGAAAAGCCTGGACAGCAGTCCAAGTAAGTGCAGCAAAAGTTAAGTAGGTTTAATGTCAGTTAAAACACGTGCAGAATTTTTAATCTAGTAATATTCTTTCAGGTTATCTGTTGGAACCAATTTCAATCAAACATGGAATTAGCAGAGATACAATGCTATTTATGAGTAGCAAAATGTTCAAACGTTGTTTTGATGAATGACGGGGAAACCAACAAGATCACCAATTCTCTGGTACCTACATTTGCTTTGTTAGGGAATGAAAGTTCTTGAATCATTGTGATAATTTACCACATTTTATCAGTTTCTGTTTAAACCACCTATACAGACACTTCTTCAATATTCTTGACACTTACTGCAACATTCCCTATAAGCAGTTTCCATACAGATGTGGTAAAGGCCAGAGCCCATAGTTTCAAAGCTGCAAATACAATGCATGTGGAATTGTGCACCTACTTTACACATTCAAATGTGCATGCAAATCAAGTAATTGTGTATGCATATGCATTTGAGTCTGTCTAACCAGGTGCACATGCAACTATGTTATTTATATGCACAGTCTTATCCAGAGTCCATTAAAGTCAATGGTAAAGCTTCCATTGATTTCAATAGCACAGGATCAGGGCCATATAGTCTGCACGTGCACATTTGAAAATGTAAGCCTAAAAGAGCAAGTTTATATCTGTCAGTGGCAACACAACATTAATGGAGAAGTATCATCCATTCAGGGGTTCTAAGAGTCAAGAATCACATTTCCCAGATCACAGGGTTTCTCTTGGAAGACTATTTCATAATCGAACAGATCTCATCGTCAGGAAACTTTTCCTCATTCAGTCTCTTTCTCTTTGTCGGTCATTTAATCTATTACTCATTAAACCCACTTGCAAGATCCTAGCTAGTTCTTCTCCATTTTTCATATTTACATGCTTCACATATTTATAGGATGGTTTGTCCCTCCACCACAATCATTCCTTTCCCAAGCTACACATATTTAGTTCTTTTAATCTTTCCTCATAAGCCCCCTCTTTCTTCTATGAGCTCCACCCACCAACATTTTCCAGTATGGAAGAGCTCAGAACCAAACTAAATATTCTGGGTATAATGGCATTTTGGGATAACCCCAAATGCAATATTTTTGCAGTCTGGATCTCAGAACCATCTTGAGCAACTGAGTGGTAGTCCAAATGAACACAAGATTGTCATATCAGCATAGGAAACTTTGGGTGGCATTGCTAGATAATTTTTTTAGTGGACCCTTAGACAATATTTTCTCCAGACAATGCCCTACCTATTAGTTCCATAGTACTTGTCACAAATTAATGTAATTAAATACATAACAGTTATAGTGATTATTATGTTCAGAGTATTTTATAAACATCATTTAACCCCAGTATTAAGACATATTATTGCAATTTTCTATATAGGGAAATGGAGTAAACTACAAGTTATTTGCCCAATGATCACAGAAAGGAGAAATGTTTGAGCTGGGACTAGAGTTCATGAATTCCTGTCAACCAGTCTCATGCTTAAACACTGTAACACACTTGTGGCTTTGTGACATAGTATGATGATAGGAGCAAAACAAAGTGTCACTATCTCTAGTGAAAGCCAGTGGAAACTGTTTTTAATGTTTAAATTGTGCATCTTATTTCCATGAGTGAAATAAGATCAAACTAGACCCTATTACACAATTAAACCTCACCTACAAAACTTACAATTTTATAAGATCAGAAACTGACAGAGTTCAAATATACATAATTAGGTTAGTTAAACTGCAGATACTGAAAATCTTATTTTGGTCCTTCAGAACTTAGTAGTACCATGCATCAGAAGTTGGGTCCAAATCCAACTGGAAAATATGCTTGCATAGAAAACACAACATATATTTTAGTAAGCTCAACCATTTTTCTTCAAGACATGCATCCCTCTTGTGAAATATGTCACTGCAGACAGACTCAGAAGAGGACATTTTTGCAAGATGACAGAACTGAAGCAGATCTAGGTTATCATAAATATTCCAGGTCACTGAGCAAGACAACTCAGAGTCTGGATCTATCATTTGTAAGAGAAGGGCTAGGAAATGTCACTGGAATCCCAAAATAACACAACCATCCCAGGAAAAGAAAACACAACAAATGTTCATGAAAGATATTTCAATGTAGAATACATGGTGTTCAAAGGTGCAGTAGGCACACATAAAAGCAGCACCAACTTAATGTTTAAAACCAACCAACCAACCTCACATACACCTCTATGATCTCTGGATATAGGGCTAGCCCTAGCAGTTGTACCCCATGTGTTGTAGGTCTGAGCCTGACAGCTAGAAAACATAGCACATTTGGGGTTGGTCAAACACTTACCGCCCTTTGGAAAGATGTTTTGTCAGAAGAATTTGGAGATCTCCAAAACACATTTTCATACCAGGTACATGAAGCTGCTGCATTTTAATACTCTTATTTTCAAGTAAACCTAATAATGCAAGTGTCTTACGGCCTTATGACCAGTAACAAAACTGCATGTACCATGTGGGCTACACTGGAAGCATGTCCTAAAGACGTTGCTTCTGTTTATAAGGTCTTTTGAGGTGAGGGTTGCACAGTGGAAAAACAGATCAGAAATTTAACAAAGGCCACACTAAAAAATGTGAAAACAAAACAAAAAAAGTAATTCTCCCAGAGGAACCAAAAGGCATTTCATACATGTCCAGTGAGACAATAAAAATAATTATGTGGAAAAGTAATAGCTCCCTTGGTTGTTTTAATGTATTTTTGTCTACAACCAAGAAAACTGCTGTCTTGGCTTTGCTTGAAAGGTCTCTCAAACAAAAGTCCTTCAAGTGACCCTCAGATTACTAAACAGCAGTAACAATGAACATGGATCCAGTTTAAAAAGTATTTCAAACCAAAAAGACTGACAGTTTGGATCTTGGAAATAGTCTTCAGTGAAACTAGAAACGTACAGGACTATTTTTCCTCAATTTTCAGAGTCCCTTCTCTGAAAACAAAAATGCATAAGAAAAATCTATATTGTTCTTTTGTTTGAAGGGAATTCAGGTAGAGTTACCTTTTTTATTTTCTCTCTCTCACTATATCTTTGTTTCTGTAACATATTTATTAGACATGGGTCCAATTCCAGAGATTGGATTTGGCTCCTACTTTAAACTTCTCCAATGTTCAGACAGAGGAGAGTTCGGATCAGGAAGGTTGTTTTCGACTTCATTTCCTATATAATTTCCTCAGAAACTAGCTAGAGGTCATTAATATTATGGAAT
Organism: Sternotherus odoratus; assembly: GCA_032164245.1. Taxonomy (NCBI): domain Eukaryota; kingdom Metazoa; phylum Chordata; order Testudines; family Kinosternidae; genus Sternotherus; species Sternotherus odoratus. The sequence continues at coordinate 77,136,346 of JAVMKO010000006.1, forward strand.
AGATTTCAGGAGGACCAAAATAAAATAAAATAAAAAGCCAACCAAACACAACCTGCCAATAGTGCCAAAACATGAAGCCAAAACACCAGGTACACAGGTGTTGAGACATTCAGTAACTTAAACTCATATAAATGCCATAGCGGGAAAAGCAAACTCTGGAGCAGGGGAAGGGAGAGAAGAACAGTTATGCCCAGTAGAATACTTTTATTTAAAATAATTTATCATTGAAATTGTCTTTATAATCAGATACTAACTTCAAAAACTATTCTCAAAATAGATCTGATGTGTTTTCATTTTATGAGATGTCACAGACAGAATGTGCACTTCCTTTGGCTGCTGGAGTCATTGGTGCTAAAAAGCACAAATGTGTTTGTGATCTCTGGGCAAAGTTTCTTAATAGCTACCTGTGGACACATCCTCTGTTGCCAGTCAAGCATGCTTTTCTGACTAACAACGGCTGTGTGGTGCCAGCCAGTGTGGCCCTGTCTATAGTAGGAATAATGAAAACTATAGTTCCACATCAGTGGTAGCAATGGTGGAGGCTGCAGCATAGATAGAGCACAGGTGTTTTTAAATGACCTCTGAACAGGGTTAGAAGATACACCAGTAAAATTATGTTCTCATTACTATGATTCCCACCACTGGCAGCCCGGGTTGAGCTGAGTCAGTGAAGAAAAATGCTTAAAATTTTTCCCAATATAGCGGTAGCCTGTACGTGCCCACGAAGCTTTCAGACATATGAGCTGCGTGGAAATTATTTATCCAAGACATGTTTTCTATGGTCACTTAGCACAGTCTCTCCTTTGTCACATTTTTTGACAATTCAACTAAAATGATATCAGGTATTTGTAACAGTGAAATTACAGTGACAGATTTGTATCTTTACTAACAGGCCCTTTCAGTTTTGAAGCCAAAATATCACTTTGCCATATATAAACAAAGGTAGGGCCTTTGAATGACACTGAGTTAGCATCTTTGCAGGCTGAACCTTTCCATTTGTCCTCAGAGCTAACTGTTGCAGTTTTGGCTGCCGCAATATAAGCTGCCTTGCCATTGTGCCCAACCCCTGGCTTGGAGGGATTGGCTCTAGGGGCAAAAGAGGGGTTCATTCGCTATGACCATGCCAACAAGGCTGACCAATTAGTGTCAAGTTTAGGGATTTATGTGACCTGGGATTACACTACCAACTCAGTTTACAATGACTGCATAATAGTCAGATGATACTACCACCTGGGTTGGATTTGAATCAGCAATACAGTAATAATTAAAGACACTATATCCCCATCCCACCAATGTACTCCCTTCCCTCACCCTGCCATATTTCAAGACATTCAAAATTCCCTCAGAATTAATGAACATCCATTTCTGGCCGCTTTAAAACTAGAAAATACATCTGTAAATCCTGATTTTGCAAAGCATATATTTTACTGCATAAACTGATTTTTCTATATGAAAGGGATATAAAAAGCAGGCAATAATATAGATAACATTCTGTAAACATTATTATTGATTATTATTCTTAGTAATGTTGATTTGTTGTCAGGTTTGTTTTTTTTAATGTGAATTTTGCTTGTAGAAAATCTTAGTTTTGTTGTTTCTAAAAACATTTAAATTCTGGCACCAGACACCATGGAACTATGGAGTTCTATACAAAATCTTTTTCAGGAGTTACTGTTCACTTCATGCTAGCTGCACTGATTTCACAAACTGCATCATTCTTCTTGCTATAAACCTCAGCAGGTGAGGCTGGTCTTCATCAACTGCAGTACTTATTTTTTACTCCCGTGTTTTCAGTAGTATAATAGTAATGAGCCCACTGGTCACAGAAGGCCTTTTGTTGTGTCTGCAAATACCGACATCATAAAATCAGCTTTCGAAGCTGTAGTACATTTCAATCGTTTTGTTGTAATGGTACAATGGGTCAGAAAAGGAATAAGAACTTCACTGTGAAGCAAAAACTTGACATTCTCAATGAAACATGTACAATTTAAGGATCTAGCCTTCCCTTTGTTATGTATGCAACACCTATTAATTCCAATGGGTGTTATGTGTGCACACAGAGAGTGCAATTAGAGACTGATTATTAAATATTTGTATTGTAAAATCACCCAGGGTCAGAGTTCCATTGTATTAGACACTGTACAAACAAGTTCATTGACCAAATGGGAACAATACATTTTATATATTACATGTTGTTCCTTTGTGGTTTCACTGGTTCTATTTTAGATATTCCTATATATTACAGTAAGAAAGAAGAGACTCCGTCATTTTGGAGACCTTATCTCCTATTAACAAACAAAACAAAAAAAGACTGATATTTCTTGATATCAGCAACATAAGGACATATTTTGGCAATTTCTTTATAAGTTTTGATTTTGTAATTACTTAAAGCTGCCTAAAATCTGAATTATCTAGTATAGTGCTAAGGTAAGAAGACATGTCTTGACTACTACCAAGACTTTCTAAAAATATCTTTTATCAAGGCAATAAGAAACAGCATTGAATTTACCTGGGACAACTGCCATGAAATTGCAATGGTGAAATAAAGTGTCAACAATGTTTTGACACAAGACGACAAATTTTGGGAAGCCCTGCCTTGGAAAGACGTAAAGTAGCTCAATGGGAGGTTGTTGTTAACATGATTGGCTGACCAAGTGAAAGATGTTCATTTATTGTAAGACATATGGCCACACCTAGCTAGGTCATAGTAAATGTCTATATATCAGGAGAGAAGCATGAAGACTGGAGTGTTTCTGACCTCAGATATGAAATAGCTAGAGATTTTCTTATGAAAGAAGACACAAATCAGGAAGATCTTGTTCTACTACTTTCCTTAAAAACCACTTCTTTTCAAGTCTTTAGTAATTTACTGATGAAAAGCTTCCTCAAAGAAAGTAGCATGCAGGATTAATACACAAAATATCACAGCAATGTAGTTGCTGCACTGCTGTGATATTTTGATCTTCTTCTGGTTATTTTGCCTCCACCTCCATGAGACTGCCTTAGCAGGACCAGTGCAGTTCTCCTGCAGGAAAAAAACTAAGTATGGGATGTCTGGAATATGGAAAGTAACTCAGCTCAAGGGGGAAGAAGCCCTATAAGACCTGTACAAAAGGGGTTGGTGGGATCAGCTACAATATGATTTGGTTGTTAAATCTGCACAAGAAATAAAACCCAGAATTTTTTTTTAGGAAGCACAGGTGCAAAAGCACAAAGATATTTGGGTATAAGCACGGGAATTTGAATAGATGTAGGGAGGTGGTATTCATTTTCTATACAGAGTTAATAAGGGCATTACTGGAATACTATGTCCAGTTCTGGACTTCACACGTCAAAAGAATATTGACAAAATGAAAAAAGTTAAAAAGACTACTATAAGAATGATTCAAAGTCTGGAAAACCCACATTACAGCAAAAGATTATAGAAGCTCAAGCTATTTAGTTTATCCAAAAATAGGTTAAGAGATAACTAGATCACATTCTATATGTGACGATTTCTGATTGTAGAGGCTTTTTTAAGTTTAGTAGACAAGGCATTCATTACAAGATTCAATGACTAGAAGCGGAGAGTGGACAAATTCAGTCTAAGAATAAAATATACATTTTAACAGTGAGAGTAGTTAGAAATTGGAACGACTTACTTAGAGATGTGATGGATTCTCTAGCACTTGGAGTCTTTAACATCAAGACTGAAGGTCTTTCTAATATAAGCAGGTCTGAATGAGCTCTCCCACTCCACAGCTAGCTGTCAGGGGAGAGCTTATTCAGACCCTGCTTTCATTCTCCCCCCAGCCGAGACTATGTTGTCCCGGCAAATCACACTCCGTATTTTACCAACTACATGGGTTCTCCTCAAAGGGTCTGAGGAAACACTAAAATGACAGCAGTTATGGGCCTGACGCAGGAGTCACTTGCTGAAATTTTATGACCTGTGTTATGTAGGAGAGCATGTTAGATGATCAGCATGGTACCTTTTGGCCTTAAAAATCATCAGTCATGTAAAAAATTCCCATATTAGCATGAGTTTTCCCCGTTTTTACCTACTATAATATGTGTAAATTCTTAAGTGAGGGGATGGGGGTGGGGAGGCACATGGAAGATCAGGCTGTTTCCATTGCCGTCAGCATGTGTGTCTAGGAAGGTGGGCAGCGTCATCAGGGATGTTCAGAGCTTGGATACACTTAAACTTTCAGTCTTTACTAGAGATGATCTAAGAAGTCTGGATTTAGAGTTTGTGTCTCAGATCTACCTTCCAAACTCCTGAAGCTTGTACAAGGAAGAGATCTGGATAAAATTTAAGCTTTGTCCCATCCTCAGAAACTATCTGAACTGAATCTCTGAATTGCAAGAAAAAAATGTGTGTGTTCTCCACACTAATCCAGGAAGCGGGGGCAATAAAATATTACTCTGCAGTAAATTCTTACATCTCCAGAATTGCACTTGCATCCTTCCAAAGGGTTTTATTTTCTGTTTCTTTTCATCTGCACCATTGTCCCCTATAAAAAAATTCTTTATTCTGCCTGGGAATAGTAGAATGTGTGACTAAGGACAGAGTTTACTAAATGCTGAATTAGCTGGGATTGATTTAACTGTGTAGGCATTTACTTGTTCTCAGAAAATCTTGTGTGAACTTTGAAGAAGTTGTTTGATGCCATTTTTTCTGGGCAGGATGTAAAATGATTCTCTCTCATTTCCTATAAAGAGCCCTAATAAAAAGCTGTCCTGTGACACACACATGAAAAGGACAGAATAAAGGCCCAGTTGACAGAAACCACTCCAGACTGACATATTTGTGAGCTATGTATCGTTTCCCTGCCCTGCCTAAAATTAATTAGATAATAAGGAAATAACTATTGGGTCTTGTACAGAGTGTACTCTCGATTACTAATGGTCTGTCATACTTCATAGTACTAAGAGATTAAAAAAATTCAGTACCATCGCTAACATGGAATTCTTTCTATGTGGCAATACTTGTGAAAGTCACTCCATTTCCCTGTAGCTGTGTACTACTCCAAGCTTCATTTCTGAGAGCTATACATGTTGAATGTCATTAAAAAGGTATTGGTATCATTAAACAACCTCAGTTATGTTCCCAGAAGAGTAGGGAGCCAATACAGCAACACTTTTCATGGAGGACAAAAGCAGTAGATAAAGACAACATTATTTGGTCTCAGTGTTTAAAGTATTAAAGTTTGCTGTTTTACTTATAATTCTTAGTACCTAATCCTAATAACCCCGTTTGGAAATGGTAAAGACCTTTCTAAAGCCTTTTTCTATTCCATATATTTTTGTTTCAATTAAGCAGCTCAACTCCTCCAAAACAATATCATTTACTTGCTAGCCTGGCAGAGGTTGAGATTACTGAGGAAACAGCAAGCTCATCATTTGAGGGAAGGAGCACTGACAATTTCACTTCAGGGACTGGCCAACTACTAAAATAATGGAATTGATGGACTATATGGGTCCAGTCTTCCTTGTCTGAAGAACTTCATGTCACTATGGTGCCTTTGTGGGAGTGGAGAAGCAGCAGGGTTTGAGCACACAGGCATATTAGTGGAGAGGCTGATTAAGTACACGGTGCAGTGACATTGGTTGCAGTATTTGGGGGAGACCGTAAAGTACAAGGGTGGGAAAGCAGCAGCTCGAAGAGCTGGGTAAGCAGCTGTGAGGAGTAGCTAGCTCACTGGTATGCTATTAGCAGAGACATCTACATGTCATGGCCTTGGGAGAAGCTGAAGCTTTGTGCCAGCTGTGTACAGCAAAGGAGTGTTACAATGGCTAGCAGTAACAGTGAGAAGTGAAGAGACGGGGGAAGGAAAGAGAGAGAAGGTGGGGACCTACAGAGAACTAGCTCTGTGACAAGAAAGGGCTGCAGTATAGCTGAGATACTAGGATGACCAGTTAGCAAGTCTAAAAAAAATCAGGATGGGGTGGGGAGTAATAGGAGCCTATATAAGAAAAAGCCCCCAAAATCAGGACCATGCCTATACAATCAGGACATCTGGTCACCCTATGAGATTCTCCCATTAGTGCTGCAGCAAGCATAAAGAGTTAAAAATACAGTTCTGGAGGTGTGTAGAAATAAACTACATTTGAGGATCTATGGATGCTTACTGGATTGAGGCTCCCTGAGTGAGAGAGTGTTGCTCTTCCTCAACATGCTGGTTCTTCCCCTGGACAGATTACCGTAGCCCTTCAGAGCTAGCACCAGTGTTCTTCTAGGGTTTGCAAAGCCACAAAGGCAACCACTGTTTTCTGCTGGCCCAGGCCCATATAGCATCTTTTTCCTTCCTTTGACTTTCTACTCTATAGCCAAAGGCTCTAAAATTGTTAATCAAATTCCATGACCAGTGAATAATTCATGCTTATATCATGGTCTTGGAAAAATGCCTTTGACTTCCCACTTTCAGAACAGAAATGGATCCAACAGTCACAGAATATAAGAACACATTTTATCCAAACCATCTTCTGTCTGGGAAGCAAAGGTTATAACTATACAGATGTCCACTTCACTAACAATTATTTTCTAATTCATCGGGATCTAGTGTTGCATCCAATTAAAAAGAAAGGAAGGAATGCAGTTAAAGAGTTAGTCCAGGTGAACTTGGAAGCTTACCACATTAGCAATACCAAGGATTTCCATTACAAAGGCCAGTGTTTACTTTAACTGTGAGATCACTTACAACATACAAAATTTGTGCTGAGTTTTAATTCTGAATATTCTACAACCAGACAGTTTCCTTCCTTCCCTAGAGAGATGAAATCTAAGCACAGCATTTGGAGCCAGAAACTCCCAATATAAATCTGGCTCTTTCACTGGGGCCCAGATCCTCAGAGGTATTTAGGTGCTTAATTCCCCTTCATTTCAGTTTAAGGAGCTGGGCTCAAGTCCCTGTGTAGACTCAGACAAGTCACTTACCCTCTTTGCCTCAGTTTCCCCATCTGTATAATGGAGAATTGTGAGACTTAAGTGCTTTGAAGATGAAAATTGCTGTATAAGCACTCAGTGTTACGAGGACCCAATGTAGTCCACAGCAAGCTGGACCTAATTTCTACACCCAGATTCACCTGAAATTGTGTGGTTTTTTTTTTATTTTAGGGATTTATGTTTGTGATTGAATTTGAAGATGAAGAGAAGCTCTCATTGGTTTTTTTAGTATGAAAAGTTTAATTTTAAATCTTCCCCCACTCCCCAATTTCCATTGTGCTACCAAATGCATTAAACACACATAAGTGTACTGGAAAAGTTGCCAGTGGAGGGAGCCCTTAGGTTTTATTAGCTGGACAGAGGACAGTTGAGGCTTTTGGACTCCTGAGAAAGGTATGGGAGACAACTGAGGTTTGGAGCACTCATGGGCCAGTTGAAACTTTTGGCAATGAGACAGGAATGCATGTCATCTTTCACCCCTCTTTGTGGACAGGGCAGAAATGACTGGACGGGGTTCAGGAATCCTAGGTTCTAGTCATAGTTATACAACTAATTAGGTATGTGACCTTGAGCAAGTCACTTCACCTCTCTGGGCCTCAGTTTCCCCCCATCCCCATTTGTAAAATGGGGATGAGAAGATCTGTTTATAGTGATCAGATTTTAAAAGTTAAAATATGGGATACTTTTAGGACAATATTTTTATAGCTGTGAAATAGTCAGACTAAGAAAAGCCATGTTTTAAAAAGTGTTGCTATTTCCAGCTTCTGACTCCACAGTGACACATACATGTTTCTCAGAATGGGGTGTTCCCCCACCTTCTCCACCCAGAAACTTTGTGTCTAAACGTATTTATCACAAAACATTGAACAAGTGTCTTTAACTTTCACTTTAAGAAAAAGAGCAGCTTTACCAGTTTTTCTCTACACTCTAAAACACTGAATGCGCCTTCCATCAGATTGTTCCTAAGCTCTTGGAGGCAGGACCATCTTTTTTGTTCAGTGTTTGTATAGTGCCTAGCACAAAGGGGTCTTGGGCTGTGACTTGGGATCCCAAGAGCTATTGCAGTACACACAATTAATTAATAAATAATAATAATAATAATAATTGATTAGCATTTATTTTGCTTGCTATAGCAATATATCTTGAATATTTGTTGTCAATAAAAATATTTTAATAGAAGGAATTAAAATAAAGAACATATCACGTGTCTTGAAAGAAGTTCCTGGGACAATAGAAAACCATATGAAAAAACAAGACTGTCCCAATGAAATTGGAACGTATGGCCACTTTACACTTCCCTTTGTAAAGTTCTTGAAAATCTATGACTGTAAAACAGTGTATAAGAATTAACTATTATTGTTGTATCAGGCTACTTATGCAAGTTTACACTTGCTTCAGGTATCAAAAATTGTCTTCACATTTATCTGCCATAGAGACATACTTTTTTAAACAACAAAAGCTTAGCTTCTGAAGCATAATTCTGCAGCAAAGAGCAGGCGGGGAGGATGGAATTTTGCAGTAAACTCCATGCTGTGCATCATCACAGAGTACGTGAGCCCCTTAGTATTATCACTGATTCTACACATTAGTTTCACTCCATATAATTATTTTATTCCCTCTTTATGAACTGTGACTCGCTCCTTACCATAAGTCATGTTATTTATAGAGTTCCACAAATCCACCCACCACCACCACCGAGGAGTCCAGGTTGCTGCACAGTTAACATTATAATAAACAATAGCGTAAACATAATAAAACAATGTATAAGCCAAATTAAATCCTAAGAAACAAAATAAAGCAGCATTATTAAGAGAGGGGATGGGGTCACCTTTAATGGACACATTTAAAACAGAAAACACCCCAGAGAAGTATTTTCTGTAAATTTAGCAACTGGACAGAGATAGTCTGAGCTGAATGTCCAGGGGAGGGAATTCCTTCCTTAACAAACAAAAGCACAGCAAACACTCTTGTCTCTCACTGACCTAGGGCTGCTTGGAATACTTTATCTTTCAAAAAAGCAGGTTCAGATTAGTAAATACATTTTACTTAAGAGTTTTCCTCCCTTTCAGGTTCAACAACATTTGAGAGCTTATTAAACCCACTTCCAAAAACCCTACTTATCTGTAAAGCACGGGTGTAGATGAAATGATGATACCAGTCTGGGTGAAAATTGGTCACAACAGCTCTAAGCAAAATTAAAGCAAAGCAATGTTTGTGCTGTCACTGACACCTTCTTCCCCTGCTCCAAAGACCTGGCCTCCCAGCTCTCCTTGAGGTGGTTATATAATAGCAGAGTGAAAGTAAATGTGCAACTTTTCAGCAGAACATCAAGGAAGGAGTGGAACCAAAATAGGCTTATCAAATTAATGAAGGAAAATAAAACAAAGAAAATGGGACTGATTATCCCTAGAGCCAAACCAAAGAGTCTCTGATGGTCTCTGAGAGGAAAACAAATCTAAACTACTTTGATAGGAAAAGGAATAATGGATTTTTCTGGTGGTCATTAGCAAGTTAATAATGTTACAAATGTTAAGAGCCCTCGACTTGGCCTGAGTCCTTAATTCCTCAAAATGGTCATCATTATCTGTCAAGTAATGGCTTCGGTCAAAAGCCATAAATTATTGCTCATTTAAAGATCCAGCCCTGCAAGTTCCCTAAGGTGTTTCTTTCAATGATCATGAATAAGAAAGTGAAATGAGGAAGCAGATTATTGTAGAATCAGGACCATCCAATCTACAGGGAAAACAAATAGATTCTCATGTGAGAGTACCAATCTATGTGTTAACGGACAGTGAAAAGGAATACGAAGCTGATTAATAACATTCCTGATAATGAGCATGCTCTGTACATTCAGGTGGATAAGAATTGGAGGATCTGCTTCCAAGCAGAATGCTTCCAATCAAATCTTTAGACCAAGATTTTCAGAAGTGACTAGTGATTATAGGTGCCTAGCCTGACACATTTTAAAAGGGCCTGATTTCAGAGAGTGATGATCATCCACTTTGTGAAAAACAGGTGCTTTTCAGGTATTGAAAACTAGGCAGCCCAAAACAAGGCATACAAAGCCACTAACTTTCATTTGAATGGAATATGTTTAATTTGGAAGACAAACAACCCCGCCCCCCAAAATGCCAATAACTCTAATATGACAATATGTAAGTGATACTCAGATTTATACTGAAGTGCTAAGTGAAAGCCCTACTCCTAGGTTTAGAAATTAATGGAGGAAAATAAAACAATTTTGAAACTAACTAGTTAAAAGGAAAACCTATCACATAACCCATCTTGTAGTGATCAGAGCAATTCCACATCCCCACAGTGGTGTGACTATAGTTGGATGCCAGCTCTCCTCCTGCACTTGGCACTCCAATCACTAGGAAACCACTATGGATGGTTGAAAATTCTCTGTCAGAACTGCTTTTCTACAGAAAATTGGGGTTTTGACTCAATTAATTTTTTTAAAAAAAGTATCTCTTTCCTATGAAAAATGTTTGATTTTTCATCAAAAAACAGACTGGGGCTAAGCTTCCCAACTAGGCTTCATCTCCCATGATGCATCACCTCCCTTCACCAAAAAAGGAGGCTGTGGTGCATGTTGGGGGATGTAGTCCAGCCACAGAACCCAACTGACAGACCGGATTGGGACCATGAGGAGATGTAGTGTAATTTCAGAACTGAAATATTTCAGACTTTGGCCAGAAAAGTTCTATTTTAAATTATCTGTGCCGAACACTTGACATTTTACATGGGGGAAAAAAGATTCTGACATTCTCTAGAAACCACTGCTTTCTCTCCCAGCACAGTCACAGCCTTCAACAGGTGACTGAGCAAATGTATAGCTAAAATTTAGGTTAGATATATGAACTGGAAGTTGGTGTAAGCCTCCCAATTCCATTTTTTTAAACCATAAAGTTTAAAAGAAGAAAGAGGAGGAGAAACATGAGAAAGGAAACAGGAAAAGTGGGCAGAATGGGGAAAAAGCTGCAATTTTAAACAGTTCTCACTTTTTATTGTGCAAAAAGTTGATTGCCCTTTCAGCAGCAGCTTGTGATCCAGCAAACACTTTTAACTCACTTTCTTCTGAAAAAGCTAAATTGGACTCCCATGATTACCAGATAAAAATATATTAAGAGGGAATTAAGCTGAGAACACATATCTGTAAATTAGCATAAAACACATTATCGGAACGTTGCAATTCTCTTAAAAACAAAAATTACAAACAGGAAATTCAGAATTAAGGTTAAACTTAAAACCAATCCAAATGTTAAGCTGTGGAAATGCATCCTTAACAATCTTAATTCTGCCTTGGAGTGATGCCATGAAATAATCATTTGATTATGGTTAGTGCATAATAGCCTTTATAGTTCCAGAGAAGATTAAATTGATTTTTAAAGACAAAAAATATCTTTTCAGTTTTTACTCATGATATAATTACAAGGAAGATAGTAGCCCTCAACAGCACAAGGAGCCACTATTTTCCCTGAGGGCAATTTGCCTTTAATACCATTGGAAACAACAGGAGGCAGTGGCCATTTTGAAAGAAGGATCCACCATATTTCCTGGGGGCAGTCTCTGGCTTCTGTCTCATTGAGAACAATTGGAAATTGGCAGTGCAGAAGCATTCCCGCCAGCATATTTTCTAGAGCTTTGTGGCGTCTTGTTAAAGACTTGAATTCCAGATGTTGTCAGTACCAAGAAGTTACAATTGACATTAAACCCTTTTGCTTCTGTCCCTCCCTGCAGTCACTGTACTTGTGGCACAATGGGGCAAAACATTCCTATGAATGTTGGCACTTCAAAGAGACATCTCTGGTACAAAGGGCAGATTTTTGTCCAATATCTCTGATGCTAGTGGTGGATCTGGCTTTTGGCCAGTTGTCCTGGTACATGGAGTGGAGTGTCAGCAAAGTAGTTACATTTTGGTGCAAGTCTTTCTTTATTCCAACAATCATGTGAATTAAAGGTAGAATTTTCACCTTTTGATTTCCTGGCTTTTCTTTTAATGCTGCGTTTCTTCTAAAGGTCTCAGTGTTAAGTGTAAAAACATGCAATGGCTTAAGTCAATTAAAGCAACAATGCCAATTTTCATTTCTTTTTGTTTGGCTTATAAGGCGTGCTGAGGGACAAATCCTGAGCCAGACCCCTAAGGTGAAGTAGCTTGGAACAGCATGAGTGAGAGAAGTCTTCCCTCCAGATCACAGAATAGCAGAACTACTCCTATAATTTGTTATCTAAACAAAATAGATTCATTCTAAACAGATTAACAAGTGTTCACAAACTTTTCCTAGGCTGAGGGTGAAATCTTACTTCCATTGAAGTCAATAGGAATTTGCTATTGGCCTCAATGAGGTCAGGATTATATTCTGAGGCAGCTGAAGACCCTGCAACTGAGGGTAATGACCTGGGGCTCTACATAGCCATGGATTCACAAGCTCAACACCCCTTCAGCCCTCTTTCAACCTCTTCTGTATGCTAGTGTGTGAGAAACCCTGAGTTCTGCTGCAATGTCAGAGGGGAACTATTTGTATGACATCTCCAAATCCTGCCCTGCATACAATGTTCCCTCTAATTTTTGACAGGCTGTGTGCGCAAAAAAATTCTTCTGTGCAAATTTTTGTGCATGCAGTGTTTTGCCGTGTGGCAGGGTTTAGGATCTGTGTGCGTGCGCAAACGTGCGCAGCTTAGAGGGCACAGTGCCTCCATGCCTGTGCAGTGGACCCATACTGGTTCCGCTGTACCTTGGACTCCCTGTGACTAGTATAGAAAAAACAGGATTTGGCCGGAATTGCATAATATGAAAGATGATTAGAAATATACACCTGCCAATAGAATCTGGTGATTCTTTTTTGAAGAAATGATAAAAATAGCAAAGAAACAACACTTCTGTTCTTTCTATGACAGACTGGCATTCTTCCAGCAGACTTAAGTACTTTTTGTACTTTGGGGGGGAGGGGAAATGATGGGATGTGATCCAAGATTAGTCATACAAACCTGAGAAATATGAAATAAGAGGCTGGGCTGAAGCAGCCAAAGTGGTACCACCAGCTGCAGGCCCATTAATTAATGTTCTGCGGTATGTAGCAGGAAGAATGACCCTGATACTTGCTGAATACAAGGAGATAACATTAACAGAGCAACTATGCTTTTCTTACAGACGTATATTTATCCAAGAAGAACCTTGCACATTTCCCCCCATCTCACAAGGCAGTAAATTAGTTCTAATTGCAGAGACATGTAATAAAATGCCCAACCTTCTGCGGCATTTAAAGGTTTATTTTACAGTTTTCGGTTTTCTTTGAGTGTCTAACTAAAAGAATGGAAGAAATAAAGAACATGAGAGAAAATGTAGGTTTTATGGATCTATAAAATCACCCTGCTTTAGATAAATGTATGTTCCAGTGCAACTTACACAGTATAACTTAACACTGAAGTTCCGTGGCTGGCAGTGCAATGCACTGTATACACTACATTACATATCTTTCTCCATTTGCAGTTCTTCTCTTAACTTAGACATAATTAACTTTGTTATCTCCTCGAAAGGGAAAATGTGTATGTACCCAGAGCTGAAGAGAATGTACTCTACTCCTAGCTTTATGAATCAATGTGAAAAAATAACAATAACCAATAGAAGATACAGGGCCAAATTCTGTATAAAAATTCCATTGAGTTCAATGTGCATTTTCCTTCATTAAAGACAATAAAAGTTAGATAAGAATGTGCTCTTCATCTACTCACACAACTCCCAGTGAAGTTTTCTATCTTATAGTCTGGGTGCATACAGAAGATCTATCCATATCAATAGACCAGATACATTTTTGCCCAACCTTTCCTCTGCAAAGGTTTTCATACTCAACAGCTGTGAATTGGGATTCTTGAATATATGTTATCTAAAAAGTTCTTTTAATAGGATTAATAATATTTGCAACCACTAAATTATCCAGCTACTACTGCACTTACATACTGCAATGATGAGTGCTACAAAAGATAGACTAAATTCTAAGGCAATGAAGTTTGTCTGTTGTCCTGTCCTTTTGAGCCACCTAAACAAAACCAAAAACAAAACAAAGGTGGCCAAAAATAGGAAAAGGACATCCAACCAGACCCCAATCCAGCAAAACACTTAAGTATGTGTTTAACTTTGAGAACGTGAATAGTTCTATTGACTTCAATGAGACTCATCATATGCTTAAAGTTAAGCACACGATAAGTGTTTTGCTGGATCGGGACCCAATATGACGGAGGTAGACCTATCTATAATATGCCTAAACCACCCTGAACACGCCCGATCCCATCTGATCTCAGAAGCTAAGCAGGGTTGGGCCTGGCTAGTACTTGGATGGGAGACCTCCTGGGAATACCAGGTGCTGTAGGCTTAACATGGGCATGGGGCTAGCAACTCCACCCTGTAAAGGAACCAATTGCTACTGAAACACCACCAGCTGGTAGCCCATACCCCAACTGGGTGGGTGACGGGCAAAAAGAGAGAGACATCTATACAAATAGGTGGTAGAACAAGCATTAGGCAAAATGAATAAACCAAAAGGAGAGAGCATGTCCATACTGCTTGTCTCATATAACCACTCTCTCATACTAGGAAATGTTAAGTGGGAAAAATCAAGGCTACAAATATGGATTTAGCCCAGCTCAGTAACTTAACTATAGTTAAAGAACAATAAACTTGTGGGCACCTTTCCAACCCAGCAGTCCAAAAGAAGGCAATACAAAGTTAGGCCAGTTCTTTAAATATAATGAAAAAAAGGCCAGCCAACAAATTCAAGGCCAGACGAAAGAAAAAAAATTATTGTAGAAGATTTTGGATGGATGAGTTTTGCTACAAATACAGCAGTGCATTCTAACAAGCTGCAAGAAAGTAGATTTTCCACGTAGGGCAATCCTAAACTTTTTTGGATACTGCTATGAGTATTGCACCCTGTGGTCAGCTAGGTGTTGTCTCGCCAGCTTAAAACCTGGTTAACTGAAGTTCTGTGAAAAAATATTGAAAATAGCTGAGTTTCCAGGCCACATTCAGAAATATTGGGCTAGAAAATGACCGACAGAGCAGTACTGGGATGTCAAGAATCAGAGAGGTAGCTGTGTTAGTCTGGAATAGCAGAGGTAACAAAGAGTCCTGTGGCACCTTAAAGACTAACTAAAGTATTGGAGCATAAGCTTTTGTGGGCTAATACCCACTTCGGCGGATGCAAGCAGTGGAAGTGTCCAGAGGCAGGTATAGATAAATAGTCAAGCATCAGGTAGGAGGTAACAAGGTTAGTCCAATCAGGCTGAACCAGCTTGTTAACTCAAATCAGGGAGGGTGGGATATTCTTCTAGCAGCTGAATTGCAAGCGTGAACTCGGAGGGCGGAGAAGCTGTTTTTGTAATTAGCAAGCCACTGAAGATCTTTGTTCAGTCCCAGATTGATTGTGTTAAATTTGCAAATGAATTGCAGCTCTGCAGTTTCTCTTTGCAGTCTGGTCTTGAAGTTTTTTTGCTGCAATATGGTGACTTTTAAATCTGTAATTGTGTGTCCAGGCAGGTTGAAGTGTTCTCCTACAGGTTTTTGTATATTGCCATTCCTGATATCTGATTTGTGTCCATTTATCCTTTTTCGTAGGGACTGTCCAGTTTGGCCAATGTACATAGCAGAGGGACATTGGTGGCATATAATGGCATATATGACATTGGTAGATGTGCAGGTGAATGAACCAGTGATGCTGTGGCTGATCTGGTTAGGTCCTGTGATGGTGTTGCTGGTGTAGATATGTGGGCAGAGTTGGCATCGAGGTTTGTTGCATGGATTGGTTCCTGAGTTGGAATTATTGTGGTGCAGTGTGCTGTTGCTGGTGAGAATCTGCTTAAGGTTGGCCGGTTGTCTGTGTGCCAGGACTGGCCTTCCTCCCAAGGGCTGTGAAAGTGAGGGATTATTGTACTGGGATGAGCATTCTCAGTCTTTTGGGGGAAAACCTCAGTACAGCATAAGTTTTGTTATCGGGCATGTTGAGGGAATGGGGGATGCCAGTAAGTAAAAAATTCTGGTTAACTAAAAGGCAGGGAGTTTGAGTGTGGGAGGGGGCTCAGGGCTAGGGATTGGGGCATGCGGTCTGGGAGGGTGTTTGGGTGCAGGAAGGGGCTCTGGGCAGGGGGTTGGAGCATAGGAAGGGGTGAAGGATGCTGGATCCGGGCAGCATGGTTCTCAGCCAATGGGAGTTACGGAGCCAGCACTCAGAGCAGGATGGGGCGGGGGGCAGTGAACAGAGCTGCCTGACTGTGCCTTCGCCTAGGAGCAGGAGGGACATGTCACCATTGTGGGTAGATGCCTGAGGTGAGTGCCCCTCAAATCCGCCACCCTGTACTTCTCCGTGTGCCCCAGAGCATGTTGCTAACCCATATCTTGATGTTTCCCAAACCTATTGCATCCATGATAGATCCTTCCATTAATTTTTGGACTGGTAATGGAAAAGAAAAGAAAAGAAAAGAAAAAGAGCCCTACTAATAAAGAGCTTATAACAACAGATATATGACAAAACTCATTGGGATAAGGGAGCCGCATGCCAGCAATTTCTGTCCATCAGATGCACTATGTGTAAGGCTACGTTTATGTCATGGACATCATGGAAACTCACGGAAACCATGAGGTCCAGAGACCTCCCTCACATTCTCTGCTTCAGCCCCAGGGGCTGCAGGACTTTGGAGCTATCCTTGCTATCTACTTGGAAGCCTTCTAGGCTGGCTTTACTGGCAGCTATCCAAGGGTTATCAGCTATCCAAGGGTTCCAGCAACAGGTGACAGCAGCGACAAGCGACAGGGGCCCCCTGCAAAGTTCCAACTGAGAGGTGACAGACTCCTGAGGGGACCCTCTTCAGGGTTCCAGCAACAGGCACAGCTTTGCCCAAGGGGAGGCGGATGCCTTGGGCAAGCGGCTGGCGGTGTCCTGTTTTCTCTTTGGGAAATATGGTCACCCTGTAGCTCCCAGCCACCCTGGGTGGTAAGGGAAACCATTGAGCCCACAGACAGGTTAGGGTTTGTGAATTTCTGTTTATTGCCTGTGACCTGTCCATGACTTTTTTACTAAAAATAACCATGACAAAATCCTAGACTTATTCTTGATCTCCCATTCAATTTTTACATATTTCTTTTAAGAAAATGGTGATTATGAAAATCCCAAACCCATTAGGTTGTCCACTAGTACTCCCATCCTCCCTGCATGTATCAGCTTCAGGAAGTAGCCAAATTTTCCAACACCATTTAGAAGTATAAGCAGATGGGTCCAATGATGCTATAAGTTCCATTTACAAACATTTGGACCAATTGCCTCTTTGCTGCAAAAGTGGATGGTGGCTCCTCGCTCTCTTTAAACAAGAGTGTTTAATTTTAAGCAGAGTCCTACAACGGACTGAACTTCTTGGAGAAAAGACTTTCACCTTTCTTAAAGCCTGCAAAGTTCCAGGGGTTGGATCCAACTCCCAATGAAGTCAATGGAAGGACTCCTGTTCACTTCAAGGGGAGTTGGACCAGGTTTTTGGAGAGTTTCAAAAATAAGAAGCAACATGAAAGAGAATAGGATATAAAATAAAATTGATTGCCTCCCAAACTGCCCTATTCTTTTTTTTAACCTCTCAGTAATAGTCACTTGTGTCTTCTGCATGTTTTAGCACCAGAAAAACATATAAACCATTTTTATTGCATAAAACAGGAATTTATCTGCGCATTTCAGCTTAGATCTGCAAGAATCCGCTTGTATTTTAGAACTGAAGTGAGAAAACAACATTAAATTCAGTTTTATCCTGTGTGCAGCGATTACTGTCAGCACAAGTCATTTTTACTGCCAGAGTTAAAATGTGAAGAGTCAGACAGAGTTCCACCATGACACAAGAAATAGTGTAAATTCATATAAATTAGACCACACCTTCTACAAGGTCTGTTGCCTCTCATTTGACAACACAAATACTTTAGGCCTAATAAGTATCATTCGTCACAAGCAACAGCAAACTACTAAGCAGAACTAAGAGGGGCACAAATACCATTTATTCAGGCAATAAAAACTAATGATCTCTTTCACAAATGATTATCCAAATTAAATAACATTGGTTATCAGATTTTCCTAAATTCTCCCAATCTTTGAAAATACACAGTAAAATCCTGTACCTATTAAAGTCAAAAGGAGTTTAGTGATTGATGCCAATGAGCAGGATTTCATCTTTAATATCTGTCTTTAACTGCCATTCCCAGTGAAGTCAATGGGACCAGGAGTTGGCCCTCGGTGATCTGTTTTCAATAATAAACAGAATTCAGATGTGTATTTTATATGGTTATTTTCACATGCAGTACTGGAACCTGATCATAAATGATCTGGAGAAAGGGGTGAACAGTAAGGTGGCAAAGTTTTCAGATGATACTAAACTGCTCAAGACAGTTAAGACCAAAGCAGACTGTGAAGAACTTGAAAAAAATCTCACAAAACTAAGTGATTGGGCAACAAAATAGAAAATGAAATGTAATGTGGATAAATGTAAAGGAATGCACATTGGAAAAAAAATAACCCCAACTATACATACGATATGATGGGGGATAATTTAGCTACAGCTAACCAGGAAAAAGATCTTGGAGTCATCGTAGATAGTTCTCTGAAGACGTCCACGCAGTGTGCAGCGGCAGTCAAAAAAGCAAACAGGATGTTAGGAATAATTTTAAAAGGGATAGAGAATAAGATGGAGACTATCTTATCGCCCTTATATAAATTGATGATGCACCCAAATCTTGAATTCTGCATACAGATGTGGTCTCCTCATCTCAAAAAAGATATACTGGTATTTTAAAAGGCTCAGAGAAGGGCAACTAAAATGATTAGGGGTTTGGAACAGTTCCCTTATGAGGAGAGATTAAAGAGATTAGGACTTTTCATCTTGGAAAAGAGGAGATTAAGGGGGGATATGGTAGAGGTATATAAAATCATGAGTGGTGTGGAGAAAGTGAATAAGCTATTTAGTTGTTCCCATAAGAACTAGGGGCCACCAAATGAAATTAATGGGCAGCAGGTTTAAAACAAATACAAGGAAGTTCTTCACACAGCGCACAGTCAACTTGTGGAACTCCTTGCCTGAGGAGGTTGTGAAGGCTAGGACTATAACAGGGTTTAAAAGAGAACTGGATAAATTCATGGAGGTTAAGTAAATTAATGGCTATTAGCCAGAATGTTAAGGAATGGTGTCCCTAGCCTCTGTTTGTCAGGGGGTGGTGATGGATGGCAGGAAAGAGATCACTTAATCATTACCTGTTAGGTTCACTCCCACTGGGGCACCTGGCATTGGCCACTGTTGGTAGACGGATACTGGGCTGGATGGACCTTTGGTCTGACCCAGAATGGCTGTTTTTATGTTCTTATCTTCTCTGAGGGGCTTAGTACCCGCTGCAAGACACCAAGTTCTCTTTGACACCATGGTCAATGCTAAATACTAGTGAATACTTGTCAAGTTCTAATCTTTTTTTTTTTTGGTTCTAAATATAAGCATATTTCAGAGAATGCTGCACTTTAGATAGCAAATTGTGACACATTTGTTTAATCCTGGCAGATCTGTGTGTCTGATTTTCTTTAAAACAAAATGCAAAGATAAGATATGAAACCAAACTCTAAAGTATAACTGCCAAAGGTTTTACTAAATACTGTGTGCCAGATGCTGTTCTAAGTTAGACTGGGTTAAAGCCTGAGTAACTCTATTGAGTTCAGTGGGGTTACTCTGAATTTACACTAAGAAGAAAATTAGACCTGTATTTACTATATGAAACTAGTATTGATTGATTAGCACTGCTAGTTGAAAAAAAAATTGTGTATACAGACATACGAGAAATAGTTAATTAAAAATATATTATATGATGAAAAATCAAATGTCTAACGTGTGAGCCACAAAACCAGTATAAATAGTTAAAGCTCTTCAGTTATAGAAGCCATTTTATGTGGAAAAGGATAATATATAAACAAAGTGCTTTATCTGGGGTATGACTAGAAGCTCTGAGATTGTAATGTGCTTTAAGATAACATTCCAAACCTATCCTTTTAAGTTTTCAGACAAGAATTTGTTTTTATAATTTCTTTACTGTTGGCAAAAATGAAACTTTCATCCAGCTTGTGAAGCTCTCACTCACTGTCACTACCACTCCCACATTTTTATTTTGCAAAAAAATGATACAAACATTTGAAAGACAAAACCTGCAAGGAATTGGCTCTAACTACTCTATGTCACCATTGCTTGCTTAGTGTCCCTTTTATTATATTGAGCATGAGATGTTAGAAGACAACCTATTAAAAATAAGAATAACAACATTGTTTAATCTAAAAGTATACCTGGATCCTGCAAATTCTCACACACATCCCAGAGAATGCTGGACTTTAGATGACAAACTGATCTAAAGAGCAGTGACACTCATTTAAATAGTCCCATGTACTTCAATGAGGCTACTCACATAACTAATGGCTCCTCCTGTCAGGGTTTGCAGGCTTAGGTATCACAACACTAGGAGTTTATTTACACTTGGAAGTTAACTTGGATACATGTAGGGTAGCTATTCTTGAATAATACTGTGTGTGGACACTCGTGCTCCAAAATAACTCCCTGTGCAGACAAACCCTAAAGGTGAGATTTTCTAAAGTGCTCAGTGTTGGCCTAAGTCTGCTCCTGTTGAAATCGGCAGTAAAACGCCGACGGTGGCATTCTGTGCTTTGACTGGTGGAAGGGAAACTAGGGAGGTTCTAACCCACCTTTATACTACTGGAGTCTGGTCTGCTTTGGGGTCCAGGACAGTCTCTGGAGTAACCTAGGCAGCCCTAAGTAGGTCCTTCCACTCCGAGCATATTCCCTATCCATAGAATTACCCAGGGTAGCTTTACACAGTTCCTGCTGTCCCCCTACCAGGTACAGGGATTTCTTGTCACTTAACACAGCTAGAGCAGCACACTGGGGCTCAGTTGGGGCTTGCGGGACAGAGCTCCCTACTCCAGTGACTTCAATGGGATCAAAGTTAAGCCAGTGCTGAGCACTTATAAAAATCCCATCCTAAAATAACTACAAATTATATCATGCCTATTTATGAATTGTAAAAGGGATAAAGGCTGCCCTTGATTCATTCTCCCTTATCTTCACTGATAGCTGCACTGGGCCAAATCCAATAGCCCTTACTTTGGCAAATCTCGCATTGACTTCAGTAAATAACTGTAGAAAGGACTGCACAACATGGCCCAATCCTAGGGCTAGGCAACATTTTTATAGAGAAGTCTTTTGTTGTTATTTGCCTGGTTTCGAGCACGTACAAGATTCACAAAATTGAAACGATTGTACAAAAGCTCTAGACTCTGCATGGAAATTTCATGTAAAAATGGGACAGATAAGACGACGAGTTGAAAAATTTGCAGCAAATTTTCAATTTTTTTTCTTTAGTTTTGAACTTTTTTTGAGGTGATTGAGATTGGTTGTGTAATGCACATGGTATTTGTTCTGCTCCAGTGCACTGATTGATGGATAGTATTTCATATGCTGTTGACAATTAGCAGATGCTGTTTTATTTCATTTTCTCAGAAGGAATCAGTGTATTTTGTGTGACATCTTTGGGCCAGTCCGAAAAATAAAACAAACTATCCGTGCAGCTGGTGCAGTTCTTTGTTAATCATCACCTAAGAAGACCATCCAGGATTTGAGGTGAAGAAGGGTAGCCTTGATTAACTATCCCCTGAAGACAGTGAAAGAGAAAACAGTCCATAGTCCAAAATTGCCCTAGAAGGGTCCCCACAACTTCTTCCCCACAAGAAGAAAACACCAGGTATAGGGGCTGTAGGTTAGAGTAAATTTTTTGGGGGACAGAAAGTTGCCTGGCTTGATGGGGTCCTCTGTAGGCCCCATTAATTCAGATAAGCATTCAAAAGTTGAACCTTTGGAGGTTCTCCCATTTAGGGTAACCAGATGTCCAGATTTATAGGGACAATCCCAATTTTTGAGTCTTTTTCTTATATAGGCTCCTATTATCACCTCCCCCCACCTCTCCCACACACATTTCCTGTCCCGATTTTTCACATTTGCTGCTTGTCACCCTACTCCCATTGAAGTTTTACATCTATGAAGAAGCTGGTGCTGAGCGTGTGTTTATATATATCGTTTGGTGATGTGACTGCTGGGGCATGCATGTTTTATATTTTATTTCCTTTCTGTCATACTGTTTAAAAAGCAGTGCAACTAAGATCAGAATCTGGCCAACAGTGTACAGATAACAGGAACTGGGTTATTTTTATTATGTATACACTTCTGTGGTGTGCATGGTGCTTGACAGGTAACTATAATGAAGTTCCCTAAAGGATCTTATCATCTCAATTAGAATTTGCCCAGCAAAGGAAGTGACAATAACAAAAGGGTTTGGTAAGATAGTATAAGAGGAAGCGCATTACAACAGGGATCACTCATGAGATGTGGTTAATATTATGTACACATCTTGTTAGGTCCTCTTAGATTAAAAAACAAAATCCCAAAGTTTAACATATTAAGGTTTGTGGAAGCTGTTCAGCATGAAAGCTGAGGTGAGTGTGTGTGTGTGTGTGGGGGGGTGTCAACAATGGAAAATACTGCTGACAAAAAGGAGTCTGGAGGAGGAATCTGAAGGACAACAGTGTGGTGCCTGTGGTGCACATGACCACAGGAGATATTTCAAGCACAAGGGGAGTCATGGGACACGGCACACAGCTGCTTCCAGGAGAAGGAAATAAGCATAGTGTCAAGGAGAGATGTGCTGATAACATATGTGCCCACTTTCCCCCTCCCTCAGAGTGTTTGTGCCACAAAACAGCTGTTTTGTGCAGATGGGAGGGAGAGAGGAATAGGGGGAAGGCAGCGCACTCAGGGGAGGAGGCGGGACTGGGGAAGGGATTTCGGGAATCCCCAAATGTTCCCCCAAATAGCATTGGGGAAGGGATCCAATGGGGGTGGAGGGAGACTTTGGGAAAGGGGTTGGAATGGGGGCAGGGAAGGGGTCAAGTTGGGGCAGGGGCGTGCAGGCACTCACTGGCGCTGGGGGAAATCGGCACCTATGGCTGATAACATAGGTTGGGAGAAGGGAAAAGTATTAGAAGAGATGTAAGATTAAAGGCAGCGGTAGATCTCAATAGAGCCTTGAAAATGTGGATGAAGTGTTTGAATATGATATGGAAGTAAATCAGGAGCTAGGCCCCAATCCAGCAAAGCACTAAGCACTGGCTTCAATGGGATGACTTACATGCTTAAAGATATGCACATGATTAAGTGCATTTTGGCACAGGATCCTAATGGAGGGACTCAAGCAAGAAGTTTCCATAGTGAGAGTGGTAGGTACACAGCAGTGCTCTGAGCAGACAGTAGGACCCTGATGAAAAGCAGAGATGACTTATAGGTGAATGCAAAATTTTCACACAAACACTGTGAGGGAGGGGGGGAAAGTGGGCATGCGGTGTATTCAGGGGAGGAGGTGTAGGCGGAGTGGAGGCTGAGGCGATCTGGTTGCATGACCATTACAAAACCCTGAACATGTGCATCACATTCTTTTTCCCAGAGCATGTTTTGATTTCCCCAGATATTTCCATTTTATAAAATTAATTGACTTTTTCTTTTCCTCTTTGTGTGTGTGTGTATATATAATTTGCATGATGGCCTCACTGAGAGGATAATGAATTTCTTTGCTTCAGACAGATGGTTTGTTTAAGGTCTTTATGCATTTAAGTTTAACTCTTAACTCGGGCTGTCATGCAACAATTTTGCTACACAAAGCCATTTAAAAATCCAAATAATTTACAGTTCAGATAGAATGTCCAAAGCAACCTAGCTGGGGAAAGTGTACTGATTAAATATTCCTTTAGCAATTAGTGAAGCTGTGATACATAGCACCTGTACTGGACCCCTAAATCAATATCAAGGTCTCAAAGTCTTGCTTTATAGATTGAGCTACACAAAGATGTAGCCCATAGATGACAGACCAATTGTTCAGTTAGACAAGGAGCTATCATCCCGATTCCAATATGTATGATGGGAACCTTGGGCCAAGGGAACAACTCAAAAATTAGACTTTGTTCAAAAGAGTTAACGATTTGAGTATTATGTAAAAATCTGGGTGCCACATTCCAGGAAAGATGTGGACAAACTGAAGAAAGTCCAGAGAAGAGCAACAAAAATGATTCAAGATCTAGAAAAAATGACCTGTGAGGGAAGACTGAAAAAATTAGATTTGTTTAGTCTAAAGAAGAGAAGTCTGAGAGAGGACATGATAACAGTTATCAAGTACATAAATGATTGTTACAAGGAGGAGGCAGAAAAATTGTTCTTCTTAACCTCTGATGATAGGACAAGAAGCAATGGGCTTAAATTGCAGCAAGGGCGATTTAGGCTGATGTAGTGGGGCAGCTGCCCCACTCCAGTGGAAAAGGGTTTAAAAAGCCCAAGAAAGGGCTGTGGCTGGGAGCAAGCAAGCTCCAGCTTGATTGAGCAGAGCAGCCACAGCTGTGACTGGGTCAATTAGGGCCTAGCCGGCCCTGCTTTAAGGGCCCAGAGTTTGGAGCACAGAGAAAGTCTTCCCTGTCTGCAGAGGTAGACAGGCCTGGCTGCTGGGGAAGCTTGCCAGGGTACCCAGAGTGAAGCAGGGGCTGGGGCAAGGCAGGAGGAGCTGGGAAGCTCTAGCCTGGAAACCCCCAGGCTGCAGGGCCTAGGAGAAGGCCCCCCAAAAGGGTACTGGAGTTGCAGGGGGCAGCCCATGGCTACAGAGGCAGAGCAACCTCCCTTGCCAGTGATGAGAGGCAATGATACTGCAGTCTGACCCAGAGAACTGGGGAAAGTGGTGACTGGCAGTTGCCTAGACTGAGGCAAGGTGGGGATAGTGAGAGGAGGGTTCCCTGGGAAGGGGAGACCCTGAGACTGGGGGGTACTGCAGGAGTGCAGCACCCTCGGTAAGAGGGCACCGGGGTCCGGGAGGGACACGGGGTCCAGCAGCAAGCAGGACATCGGCCTGCAGAGGGCGCTCCAGAGGTTGAAGAGCTAACTCCCAGACAGACCAGCAGGAGGCGCCGTGGGGTGAGTCGCCGCCCTGCTACAGCTGGACATTAGGAAAAGTTTCCTATCAGGGTGGTTAAGCACTAGAATAAATTGCCTAGGGAGGTTGTGAAATCTCCATCACTGTAGATTTTTAAGAGCAGTTAGACAAACACCTTTCAGGGATGGTCTAAATAAAACTCACTCCTGCCATGAGTGCAGGGGACTGGACTAGATGATCTCTCGAGGTCTATTCCAGTCCTACAATTCTATGTTTATATGAAAAGGGAACTCATTAGTCCTAATGACTGTAATCTCCAAGGTGATGGACAAAAGTCTGAGAATGAAATATTTTGCCTCTAGAACTAATAGCTGGCAAAATCAAGGTCAGACAAACAACTGGCTAGGAAAATATATAGCTTTTCACACTGAACTTTTTTTCTGTTTTTTCACCGGCACCTGCTGAAAACTTATTGTGCTGGTGCTCAGAACAGAAGTGTTTGGTCTACAGAGCAGAACTTGCGAGGCAAAGACACAGCATTATGTACGACCAATACAAATATTTCTAGGGTGTGAATTCTTCATATTTTTACAATTATTTAGAAAAGGTTTTAAAAGCAAATTAGCACATTGATCTAATGGCATTGTTTTGGAACCTCTATTACTCATTTATCATCCATAAAAGGCATCTTTTAATAGTATTGGCTTATTGATAGGTGAACACAGCAACAAAAAATATTGTCAGATTAATCAAAGGAAATTTCTACTGCACTTGTTTTTAGACACATGAAAAGTTAATTTAACTCCATCAACATCTCCATCTTCCCAACTTTCCACACTGTTGTTGTTGCTGCTGCTGCTGCTGGTTAGAGGTCAGTGTTACTGCCCTAGGAGATTGATTCCTGTGATGTTTATTATTATTTTGACCATGCTTGATGAACCTGGTCCAGGGATGGAGCTGCAGAATGAGGATGCTGATTTTTTGGTACCTGCTAGTGAAATAATAATATCAAACCAGGTGTCTTACTCAGGTGATTTGTGTCTTACTCAGGTGGGAACTATGAAGACAAATTAACAATAGCTACCATAATAAATAGTAATAAAAAACAATGTCCTTTCACTGTAAGATTTCAAAGCACCCTGTAATTACTAATTAATTAAGCTACACGTGTGAAGTAGTGGCATACTGGTATTCCCACACTCCGGCACTCTACAGTGGACTCTTGGACTTCTCTGCCCTACAGTGTGTTGAAGGGCCAGATGCAGCTCAGCTGGATCAAGGGGGAATGCATAGGGCAAAGGAGGCCAACCTGAGCTGGAGAAGAAGACAATTTACCAATGTACACTGCCAAAGAGCCACAGTAATACGTCAGCAGCTCCCTATCATCTCCCCCCTGCTCCCAGCATCTGTTGCTCACTGGCAGCCCTGATGATGAGTGCCTCCCCCGCCCTCCCAATCAGCTGTTTTGTGGCACACAGGAGGGTCGTGGGGGGGGGGGGGGGAGCAAGGGCATGGCAGGCTCAGAGGAGGGGGCGGGAAGGGGTGGAGTGGGGTCCGGGCCTGTGGCAGAGTCAGGGGTTGAGCAGTGAGAACCTCCTGGCACACTGGGAAGTTGCCACCTGTAGCTCCAGCCCCGGAGTTGGTGCCTATACAAGGAGCTGCATATTAACTTCTGAAGAGCCACATGTGGCTCTGGAGTCACAGGTTTGCCACCCCAGCACAGGGTCACCGAGAAGAAGAAAAGAGTGGGCAGACTTGCCTGCCCCCTGAAGATGCCGAAAGAATTTGGAGGAAGAGTGTGTTGCAGGCCTCCCACAAATAAAGGGAGGGAGAGAATGGGGTGGAAGAGAATACCACCATTCCCCTGCACCCTCCACCATACGACCATTTGAGCCCAAGACTATAGGGATAGGTGAGAGACGTTGGGTCTGTGTGAGGAAGGAAGGGTCATATGGTTTGAGAGATGTGAGGCTCTAAAAGGTGCAGTTATACATTCAAACTTTTCCATATATGAACTTTTAGGTGGCTAGGCTAACCAAGCCCATGTCTAAAACCTCCAGAGGTTCATCCCGTCCCCTTCTTGGCCTCCAAAAGGGGAGACCTGTTTTGAAACAAACAGGATAAATGTTTTGATTGCTTTGTAATGAAACAAGTCACTCTTGGGGGTGAGGTCTAATCTATTTATTTTACGGTTTTGTATTAGCACCCAGCACGAGGGGATCTGAGTGGGAGTCCCTATCTCCACTTCACAGAGCACACAAACCCCAAGGTAGTGCTCAAAATACCCCTTCTGTATTGGTAACTTAGAAACAATGACACAATATAAATCTCAATCTAAACTTGCCTGTTCCTGGTGTTCACCTCCTAGCTCTACAGTTATCTCATCTTAGAGGCCCACTCTCACCTTCTTATATATAGCATGAAGTTAATGAGCCACAGCCAGCCTGCAGAACTTCACTGGCCTTCTGAAGGGTTAAAAACGTGCTAACAATGTGGCAGGACAGCCCTTTCACCCTGTTACACTCTCATGTACAAGGGGACATAGATAGGTTTACTCCAACAAATGGACACAACAGTGGATACAATTCTTTGAATGCTTTCTGTATCATTTTCTTTTTGAATTATGTCAGCAGATCAAATCACACAAGTATCAAGGATGCAGGAAGAAAAGAATTATGGATTTTAAAAGTCTTGAAGGGGTTTATTAATTTTGCTTTGGTTGGCTGTTGTTAATCCTTTAGGTTTTCATGACTTCTTCTTCTTATTCCACATTGTGAGGCCAAGTGAGCTGTGAAGAAATGAAGAAGAAAGAGGAGAGAGAGGAAGGAAGAAGGGAAAATCTTCAGTTTTTACAAGAAAAGCAAAAAAAGGTATGATTCCTTGAAGGACTCATCTTTCTCTTGACTCTCCCCATCCTGCTCCAGTATCAGAGCGATTGCCAGTATTTACTAACTCTTTATCCATAGCTATGGGGTGCTGCTTCTGATATTCAACACTTCTATTTTTAAAATTGCTAACACTGCAAAGAATTAATGTTTTGGTTGTGCTTTGTTTTAATTTAAAAAGTAGAGTTGAAAGAAGACGCAATTATGTGTGAGGTGCTACTAAAAACACTACACAAATAATAAGTATACTTAATATACAAAATTCTGGCTAATGGAATAACATGCCAGTGTACAGAGACGGTTATGTGAACAAACCAATGGAAATAATCTATTTCATATGTAATACGCAGACACACACACACATATATATACACAGAGACTACGATGCCAATGGGAGTTTTCCTTTTTTTCTACTTTTATTATTAGAAAGGCTCCAAGTCATGGAGGTCATGGATTTAGTGACTTTCCATGACTTCTGCAGCAGCTGGTGCTGGCTCAGGGGCTGCCCAAACTGGGTAGACCTTAGGCTAGCAGCAGCAGTTTGGGTGTGTGGGAAGGGACTCAGGGCTAGGGGCAGAGGGCTGGAGAGTGTATTTGTGGGGGGGGGGGTGCTTACCTCAGGGTGGGGAGCTCGCTGGCTCCCTCTGACATGGCTCTGCTGCTCCTAGGCAGCGTAGCAGACAGAGGGCTCTGTGATTTTTGGTTTACTGCCGGTGACCTGTCCATGATTTTTATTAAAAATACCCATGACTAAAATGTAGCCTTGATTATTATTAGTAGAAGTAATAGTACTAGAACAGCACTTTTTGCTTAAAACAGTGGGATGGTGCTATAGCAAATCAGATTTTTACAAACTAAAATGGATTGGGCTGGGTCAGCACTTGGACAGAAAGCCTGTAAGGAAAATATAAAGTGCTGCAAGAAACTGTTGGTGAATAGACGATAGCTAATGTGACACCAATTTTTAAAAAGGGCTCCAGAGGTGACCCCGGCAATTACCGGCCCGTAAGCGTGACGTCAGTACCAGGCAAACTGGTTGAAACTATAGTAAAGAACAGAATTGTCAGACACGTAGATGAACATAATTTATTGAGGAAGAGTCGACATGGTTTTTGTAAAGGGAAATCATGCCTCACCTATCTACTAGAATTCTTTGAGGGGGTCAACAAGCACATAGACAAGGGGATCCAGTGGATGTAGTGTACTTTGACAAGGTCCCTCACCACGGGTTCTTAAGCAATGTAAGCAGTTGTGGGATAAGAGGGAAGGTTCTCTCGTGGACTGGTAACTGGTTAAAGATAGGAAACAAAGGGTATGAATAAATGGTCAGTTTTCAGAATGGAGAGAGGTAAATAGTGGCGTTGCCGAGGGATCTGTACTGGGACCAGTCCTATTTAACATATTCAAAAGTGATCTGGTAAAAGAGGTAAACAGTGAGGTGGCAAATTTTGCAGATGATACAAAACTACTCAAGATAGTTAAGTCCCAGACATACTGTGTAGAGCTATAAAAGAATCTCTCAAAACTGGGTGACTGGGCAACCAAGTGGCAGATGAAATTCAATGCTGATAAATGCAAAGTAATGCACATTGCAAAACATAATCCCAACTATACATATAAAATGATGGGGTCTAAATAAACTAGTTGTTGATAGTTTTCTGAAAACATCCACTCAATGTGCAGCGGCAGTCATAAAAGTGAACAAAAAGAAAGGGATAGATAATAAAACAGAAAATATCATATTGACTCTATATAAATCCATGGTACACCCACATATTGAATACTGCATGCAGGTGTAGTTGCCCCATCTCAAAAGAGATATATTGGAATTGGAAAAGGTTCAGAAAAGGGCAACAAAAATTATTAGGGATATGGAATGGCTGCCATATGAGGAGCGATTAATAAGACTGAGACTTTTCAGCTTGGAAAAGAGATGACTAAGAGGGAATGTGATATAGGTCTATAAAATCATGACTGGTGTGGAGAAAGTAAATAAGGAAGTATT
Organism: Sternotherus odoratus; assembly: GCA_032164245.1. Lineage (NCBI taxonomy): Eukaryota > Metazoa > Chordata > Testudines > Kinosternidae > Sternotherus > Sternotherus odoratus. Next base: position 77,166,192 of record JAVMKO010000006.1, read on the forward strand.
ATTTACCCCTTCTCATAACACAAGAACTAGGGAACACCAAATGAAATTAATAGGCAGCAGGTTTAAAACAAACAAAAGGAAGTATTTTTTCACACAAGGTAGTCAAGCTGTAGAACTTCTTGCCAGAGGATTTTGTGAAGGCCAAGACTATAACACTGTTCAAAAAAGAATTAGATAAATTCATGGAGGATAAGTTTATCAATGGCTATTAGCCAGAATGGGCAGGGATGGTGTCTGTAACCTTTGTTTGCTGGAAGCTGGGAATGGACGACAGGGGATGGATCACTTGATGATGACCTGTTCTGTTCATTCCCACTTGGGCACCTGGAACTGGCCACTGTTGGAAGTCAGGATACTGAGCTAGATGGATCTTGGTCTGACCCAGTATGACCATTCTTATGTTCTCATTTAGTAAGTTATACTCTTCTGACTGAATTGGTGTTAAACCAGTGTTCTAGCCTGACACCAGAGTGCACCGTGGAGCTAACTGTGTCATCTTTTGGATGAGATATAAAATAGTTGATCTGTGATCATTAAAGCTCTCATGATGTCTAAAATATAGTGACTTCAATGGAAGTATGCTGATTTACACCAGGCAAGGCTCTGGTCCATAATGACTTAATATATGAGCGTACACCGATAAGAGAACACTCCAAAGAGGGTCAATGAGGCATCATAGGAAAACCAATATTTCAACATCTGGGACTACTTCATTCTGTAATCTCAGTTTCACTAAACCAGTTCCAACATGATAAATATGTTTAATATATAGCCAGCTGATATTAAAGAGGATAGCATGTACCTATTTTTCAGAAAAAGTAACATCATTGGCTAAAAATTTGAAATAGCTTTTTAAAAATTAAATTAAACTTGTTATAAAGACACTTCCTGGGTGCTATAACTGTTTCTTATTGACTTTAACTCTATCTTCTACGATCTATCATTCAACAAACATTTGTTAGAGCAGCTCTGCTTCCAGCTCCTCTCAGCTTCTATATGAGAGAACTAAATGTTTTAAGCCAAGGGTGTAGGAAGAGGTTATGGGGTCAACTTAATCTTGCAAATAATCTTTGCTATGTACATGGAGATTGTCGAGCATCCTTATCTCTTGAGCTTAGAACAGTTATTTTAGTTAAAAGGCAGGATTACAGTTATCAGACCAGTATTTTTAGTTTAAGGAGATGGACTATTGATCATTACAGGCAGAAAGCTGACTTGGGTAAGCAGCACGTAAAAGAAGATTTCCAGCCCAACCCATAATAAATTAAAGTGTCTGTTATTTTACAGAAGAGGTTTTCTTGAATTCAAATTCACATTATCTGTTAGAAAGGAACAATAGAAAAGTTGTGTGTAACCTACCAAAATGTCGATGGTTTTAAACATATGTCCTATGAATGACCATGTTCATTGTGGTTTGCATTTTACAATATTAGAAAACATGTTGTTTGAAATAAATTATTTTAATCTGGAAAAGGGAAATTTAAAAAAATAACAGAAAATCAATATTACAGTAATAAAGAGCTAATATTGTTTCCACATTAATGCAATCTGAATTTTATAGGGATAAATCTCACAAATTCAGTAATAAAATATGTATAATTCTGTTTTGTATAGAAATCAGTGTTCATTTTGAAGTAACATAGGGTTTTGTTGTTGTTTGTTTTATAGTGATCTGTCAGGGAATTTTGGAGGGGTTCTGTCGATTCCAGTTACTAAATGATTTTACCGTTAGCTTTTTCCTAGCATGTTATTAACTTTTATGTGTAACTAGCGAAAATACCCGGCATTGCTCAGGTCAATCGGAGGTGGGGAGGGGGCAGACAGCTGAGCGAGTGCGGGGTCCGTTGGAGGGGCAGAGAGCAAACCTGACACCCCCACCTCACCCCCCTGACCAAACCCGACACCCCCACCTCACTTACCCCTCGACCAACCCCGACTCACATTTTCACCCCCCACCCAAACCCAACACCCCCACGTCTCCCCCTACCAACCCCAACACCCCCTGACCAACACCCACACCTCACCCCCTGTAGACCAAACCTGACACACCCACCTCACTTCCCCCCCAACCAAACCCGACACCCCTACCTACCACCACAAACAAACCCGACACCCACACCTCACTTACCCCTCGACCAACCCCGACCCTCCTCCTCATCCCCCCAACCAAACCCAACACCCCCACCTTACCCCCCCCACCAAACCCAACACCCCCTGACCAACCCCAACCCCCACAACTCACCCCTCACCCACCCAGACACCTTCCCACCCCCCCAGACCAAACCCGACACCCCCAGCTCACTTACCCCCCCCCCGACCAAACCCGGCACCCCCACCTCCCTTACCCTGCGACCAAACCCAACTCAGGTCCGTCGCAGGTGGGGAGGGGGCAGAGAGCTGAGGGATTCTGAGGTCCTGTTGGAGGGGGGAGGGGGCACAGAGATGAGGGATTCCGGGGTTCCGTTGGAAGGGGGAGGGGGCAGAGAGCTGAGCGAGTGCGGTGTCTGTTGGAGGGGGTATTATGACATCATAACTATGTCACAGAGAACAGCAGCTGCCCAGCTGATGTGATTGGCCTTTAAAGAATTTCACCCCTGGGGGGTGTCAGAGGTGAGATTTGAAAAATTTTCGACTCTTACGGTCATTAGGACCCCAAGACCTCTAACTGTACCAAATTTCAAGTCTCTAGCTCAAACGGTGTGGAAGGAGTAAGCATACACCCATACATACATGCACGCACGCATACACCATTTGACTTTTATATATATAGATTAGAAATTATATAATAAAATATGCTGATCTTCATTTGGTTCCCAATCCAGTGGCAGTTTTCCCTAAGCAGTTGAACGTATAATAGATTTTTTGATGTTCAAAATCAAGAAAAAGGGGCCTGATTCACCACTGCATCAATAGAGTTACACTGGCATAAAACTGCAGTAACACAGGTCCAAGAATTATTCGGAAGCAAACTGCATTCTTCAGCACAATGACACCCATTGTGTGTGTAACCCTTCTGCCCACAAGAGCGGGCAGCAACAAGGGCCGGGTTCAGTATCCAGGGGTTCCGTTCTAATAACACAATACAAAACCGGCTCGAGCCCCCACCCAGTGACCTGGGACAACCATATACCACCCTTCTGGGCACCTCTAAGAGGCAATACTTCCCCTCTTGCAAGCACAGAGTCTGAGTGTACCAAAACCCTTTTAATAACAGAGAGAAACGATGAGGCATTATATTGGGGAAACACCACAAACAGGATTCATAAAACAAACCATGAACCAGAAGCCCTCCTCCCCCCATCCCCCCACACACCGCAAATGGGCGGTGTTCTTCACCTTTGGTTCTTGAGTCCCACAAGCCCTAAAGTCACACAAGGTCCCAAAAGTCCAACAGCCCAAAAGTCTCTGCAGAGTTCAAAAGTTCATCTGCAGAGTTTTACCTCCCAACCTGGGTGTAAATGGGGGGGCAGGTTCAGGGGCACCTTACGTGGTCAGAGGCCGACTGCCCTGCCTATCCATGGAGTTCTGCTGCAGTCCTCACCGTGAGCCGCTCCATCAGCTGTCCCCCGAACTGCTCCAATCTGCCAGCGGTCCCACAAGCTGCTCTGCCAGATGTTCCGTTCCATCAGCTGCCCAGGAACTTCTCTGCTTCACGCTCCACCTGCTGCTGCACATCGTCAGCTACTCTGCTAGCAGTCACACAAACTGGTCCGCTCCATCAGCTGCTCAGCAATACATTTTCAGGCCTCCCCTACTTAGTGATTTCAGCTCAGCAATACATTTTCAGGCCTCCCCTACTTAGTGATTTCAGCTCTTAAGTGATCTCAGCTTATAGTAGGGGGGCATTAGTGCAGATACACTACTGAGCCCAAAGCAAATTCAACTTAACAGGCTGAATCTAGACTCCTAATGGAATCAAACATTAGCTCTGACATTCCACACTGGAGAGAGACAGGATGCAATAGGCTTGTAGGGCCCTCAGACAAGGCCTTCAGCAAAAGATATAAAAGCCTGTCCATTGGCTCTCTCTATTCAGTGGGTTTTGGAACCCCTTGGCCAGTGAGTGCTACCTAGATGGTGGCGAGTCCCTCCATCATGACAAAGGCCAAGTACATGTCCCAGGCCCTCACTCACATAATCAGGTTAACAACAATTTATCATTCCGGCCCCAATAACAGAGAAACTGGGGATCCCACAGCAGCTGAAGTGACCATTTGGGCTACTGTGAGCTCAGGCTAGGTGCAGTGGGTGTGTCTATGCAAATAAGATCAGCCCCTGAAGTTCTTTTCCACAACTCACTGCAATTCCCACAATTCACCACCAGATGTCAGGGTGGAGCTCATCCTGACACTGCTTACATGTGTTTAACTAACCACCTCTCACCTATCCAGTCTTTATAATAAAGATCACCTCTCATATTTCCATTCTCTTATCACTATACCTGGTGTAGAGAAACATAGGGGCTGGAAGATTTCACAAAGAAGAATTACAGATTCAAAAACGCAATAGAAAACAGAGTAACAATCTTACCAACCATTATTGATTTTGACTCGATTAGTAGTTCTGCTCTTTTGCAATTCAGAACAGAGGGCAAAAATGGACTAAGGTTAACAGGTCTGGCCTGAAAGTCAAAAGGTATAATTGACCAGATCTGCTACTGAGTCCTCCAGGTGAAGATATATAACTCCAATAGCATCTTTTTGCAGCTATTCTGTACTGGGTAACACTATCATTAGTATTGGAGTGAACTGAGCAAATCCGATACCTTCACACAATGAATAATTCAGATTATTTGGCTAAGAAACTGTTATTCCTTTGTTCCTGTGTACTGCACCTTTAAATTGCTAAGAACTGTGCTGTTTCCAGGTGGTTCTTATGCATTCAGTTAAGTACAGACTGCCCAGAAGCGAGATACACACACTGTGCTCGTTCATAGAAACCTTACTTGCTTTGTTCTAATCTAAAATAAAGGTCATTGTGACTGAAAATATATATTTGCTCATAAGAGAAATAATAATAATGGAAACAAACAATTGGAGAAGGTGCAAATTAAGAGAAAATGTAATAAGATAAGAAGTTAAATACGGATTTTTTCAGCCCAATCAGTTCACAGCTCATATGAATACAGTAGTTCTTTGTTGGTTGGTTTTATCACCAGAGTATTGCATAGATGGGATTTCATGTGAAAAACAGAATGATTTGACTGTATTTGCTTATTTACACCTATTTCAAAATATCTCCATTAACTAAACAATGCAGCTTTTTGTAAGTGTTCTGTTTACTTATAAGCCAATGGTACTAGTCCAATATTTCTTAGATCCTTTTTAAACTTTTTGTTGTCCTTTTTCTTTCATCAGGAATTTTCTTCTAAGGAACTTCTTTCATTCCTGGTCATATTGTAATATCTGCAGAAGGCAATATGCTTTTAATAAATATCCCAGGATTTGTTGAGGTGGCTGAAAGGAGCTGTTATCTGCTATGTTCTGTTTGTGTTCCTCAGCTGGAAATACTGTACATAGCTCACATATCTTTTTCTCTTAGCTTGTATTATTTAATGAATGTTAAGATGAGCAGCTCTGTTTCACTGATAATTTATTGCTCCCTTTTACTTTATTTACGGTTATTTGCAAGTAGCTTTTTGATACATTGCATGAGAGGTTATCTAAGCCATTGCATGAGAGTCCATCTAAGCCACTGTGTGAGAGCTAAGGAATAAAGCACTCACATGGTGTCTATAGAGAAATTAAGCACTTAGTCCTAAATGGGTATGCTGGGGACATGCGGAATATGAGTTTTTCTATACTGCATTCCCAGAAACCTAATTTAGGGCCCAATCATGCAATCCTTATTCGTGTTCTTATGTGAACAGTGCCTTTGAAGTCAGACACTCCAATCAGTGGAGCTTCTTGCAAGGATAAGGATTACTCCCATGAGTATAGGTTCCAGGACAAGACCCCTGAGTTCTTCTGTATCAATGAAGTGCTAGTTCTTAATGAGGTGTTACCAACTCAGAATACATGAGAATTTTATCACAGCATGTGCTATTCTAATGAACCTGGAAACCTTGCCCACAATGACTCTCACCCTGACTCATCTGACAAAATCACAATCATTTCATTAAGAACAGAGTTGTGGCTCCCCAGGGGGAAAAATGTATACAGAGAAATCTTGTTCTGTATTGAGTGACTTCATGATCCAGGGAATTCAAACATTTTCCTTTAAATGTTCATGGATGTATGTGAAATATCATTGTCTTTAGCATAATTTACAATGCTAAGGCCCAAACCTGCATCTCCTTCTCATTTAACTTATTCTTACTCTTGTGAGTAAGCCCACTGTCTTCAAGACAACTACTCACCTGAGAAAGGGTTGTAGGAGAAGGTCTTTAGCTGATAAACTGCTACTATCAGTTGGCTGTTCCCTTAGCCCCATCATCCTAACTTGTTGGCCCATTACAAAGTATTCTCAACTAACAGACAATAGCAGCAACTTGTAAAACATCCAGTACAGCAAATCAAAGGCCAACTACTACAAATTAAAATAATCTTTTGGCAATAATTTATCAAAACTCTGGCTTATTTCAGATGACCATCTTTCCTTTATGTACAGAGCATGCTCCTGTTTGCTCTAATCAATTTTGTAGAGAGGGCTTTAAAATTCCCTCTTTCTACTATTTTTCCCAGTACTGTAAAGTAGACACAGATGCCTTCTAAAAGATGAGACTGCTGATGAGAAATTGCATTTTTGATATTTGGAGAATCTGAATATAAGTAGAGGCATCCTTTTCCTAAAGTGCTCACAGATTTACAGCTTTAAAATAGTATAGTTCAACTTGGGTTTCTCCCCTTATACCCCATACCCTGACAAATCATCCCTCTGTTCCTTGACTGATAATCTCAGTTGACTGCAATGACACCTACTGGATGTCAGAACTGATGAACTGCAGACCCCGTTGCTGCTGACTTTAGCCAGCATCACTGCCAATTTAAGGCTCAATAGTACAGCCAGGCAAAACTCCAGTTGACTATAACCTTTTCCTGGTTATTTAGATTTCAGTTACTCCATGAAGCAATTTTCTGTCTCTTTCAAACTCATTTCTCAACTCCAGGTAACAAATTTTAAACATGATTACAGGCATGCTAGGATTAGTTCAGGCTCTCAGAAGCACTCTCATAATCTGATCTGCTCCGCTGCCAGCTGTTATTTTACAGCTGTTATTTATAAACTGTAGTCAAAATTCTTAGATATTTACCAAGCTACTATGCAAAATAGTGAGATACACAGTGTAACATCATGATTATGTTTGCCCTGGGACATTTCTGTTTGCTCATTCCTAACTGTGAGAAATTTGCACCTGTAGCTTGGATTTGATTTAGAAAGAATCTGAAATTTTGAAGTTCAAATCACAAAGTCATATTAAATCACAAAGTGAAGTCCACATATTTTATATTTTCCTGTAATGGAGACGGACTGAGGGAATTAATGCTCATAGTGCTGCCTTTTGCAATCATTCTAAGGGACATCTTCTGCCCTAAATCTACATGCATGACTCCCCTTTATGTCCCTAGCACAAACTCAGACCAGAATATCAACTCGAAATGTAACAACCAAGCAGACTGAGCTTTTCCTGCCATTGGTTAAAACATGTCTGAATAACTTCGGACATTTCACAAAGTCAATGGGGTTTGATTCTCTGCTCCTTTGCACCTCATGTAGCCATTTACAAAAGAACAAAGTAGGCACAAAATGCTACCAAATCAGCCGGGTGGTCTTTTCCACTCATTTTGCAGTTGTATAAATAAGTATAGCATGCAAAGATGGTTTTTTTGGGTGGGGGAGGTTCAATGAGATGGTGAGCTACTTTTGCATACCCATTTTGGATCCAGTGCTGAGAACAGGGTGACCAGAAGTCCCGGTTTTATAGGGACAGTCCCAATTGTTGGTTCTTTTTCTTATAAAGGCTCCTATTATCCCCCCTCCTCCTCCCCCCCCCCCCCCCCCCCGCCGCCCGATTTTTAACACTTGCTGTCTGGTCACCCTAGCTGAGAATAAGTAGGAAAAAAGCAGTTTCAGAGTATCATAAGCAGAGGGTGGAGATGTGCTGCAAACTAATAGATGCCCCTCCTCCTATATTGGCTCTATTTGTTTTCACGGGGTGAAGCTAGACACTAAGAATCTGACCCCTCTCCGGCTTCTTCTGTGTAGCTGCAAGGGGGAATGTGGCAAGGGAGAGGGGAATCCAGCTTGATACCACAGAGGGTCAGCCCCTCTCTGAAGAGACTCCAGGGTCCGGAGCAGAATTTACTTTGCGGCTTCCTATGCTCCCTAGGTTTGGAAGGCCTCTTGTCCAATCTCTGCCTCTCCAAACCACTCTTACTGAGGAAAGCACTGGAAGGAAACTGCAATATATACCCTGTGCAGTTTCTTAGGCTCTCTGTGCCCCTCTGATTATTTTTTCCATCAGAAGATAAAATATGTCTCAGAGTCTAGATGCAAATAGAAGAAAATCCTCTGAATTTACTGGAAACTTAACTGACCTGCCTGATATGGAGTAAATTACACACCAATGAAATACCAAGTCAGAAACACATATCACCTGAACATACACTAAAAGATTGATATAGTTCCCAATCAGACCTTCCCTATTAACTATTTCATGGGTGCCACACAGGCTAATCTTAAAAAGCCCAGTCTCCATACCTTGGCAATTATGCAGCCTTGTCATCCAGACTGCAGAACCTGAGCCATACTATCAAATCAGTCAAAGGACCAGGATTCATTTTTACAAACAGAACCAGCTTCCAGTAGACAGAATCTGAATCTTTGTCAGAAATTCATAGATTCCAAGGTCAGAAAGGACCACTGTGATCATCAACTCTGACCTCCTGTAATACACAGGGCATAGAATTTCCCCAAAATAATTCCTAGAGCATATATTTTAGAAAAACATCCAATCTTGATTTAAAAATAGTCAGTAATTGAGAATCCACCAATCCAATTGTTAATTACCCTCAATGTAAAAAATGTACATCTTTGGATGCACTCTTTCCTGCCATTTAGTAGAAAATTTATGGCAGTATTTGAACATTTTAATATTTCTTACAGATGCTTAGATCAATCTCTCTCCCTACCTTTTGGCTACACTCTTGACACTGATTGGTGGAAAGGCTGAAGATTTGGAAAGACATTCATATTTCAAAGATAAGAAAGAGAGCATACAAATTTATGGATATCCTGCAATACTTTCTATGGAAAGTAAACTATTAATGCAGTATAATAATCAACCCTCTAGTGAAACAAAGGTATAAATAAAGGAATGTATCTATTTGTCAGGATAATGCCAGAGGGAAAAAATGTATCTTAGATGGGAAAAGGATGCCCCGACAATGAACATAAACTTGTGAATCCTGCCTAGCACCAACAAAGACAACAAAAATATTCACATCTGGAAGACGGAGAATTCAATAGTCGAAAACAGTTTATTTTTTGGAGCTCAGCTCTGCAAAGTACTCATTGGGAGCCAAAGAAAATAGCAAGGTTTCATATAAATTATGTTTAAAAAAAAGAAAGCACTTCCATTTGTAATCTCTGAAGGAAAGTTATACAGATCGTTGCCAATAGATAATGAAATTACAGTCTCAGTATTAAGAAAAGGTTAAGCCTAGAATACAGGTTTCTTGCAGAATATCTAAGTATTCCAAGGTGTTAAGATAGAGTTAAGGTTCACAGAATCAGTAATTTAGGGTAAAAGACATTGCAGAGGTGTTGCCATTACCTCCAAACCAAGTGTTATCAACCCAGGAAATTCAGAAATAAGGTTAAACTTAAGAAATCCAAACACATTCAGGTTATGGAAATACAATTAGAGCACTCAAACAACCTTAATTTTACCCCCACATGATTATAATTAAGGTATTTTAGTGTTTGTGGTCCCAGAATAAATTAAATTAATTTTTTTAGGATACATTATTTTTTTCTCTTTTAATTCCCTTCTTCGTTATATCATTAATAGGTAACTGGCTTTCCAGCACTGAAAAGCACAAATTAGCTAGAATGAATACCTCAGTTTCCCGCCAAATTCTGCCTCTTGCACATTCCTATATTACCATGAACAATCCCTGCAACCTCCACTTCCTTCTCTCCTCCACATGTCTCTGCATGCACCCACTGACATTTTCCCCTCCATCCTGCATCCCACATTCCCCAGCACACATCATTTTCTCTTCTCTCTTGTCCATTACCATCCCTATTCTCAGTTTCCTCTTCTTATCCTCTCTGTTGAGTAGATCTGAACAATGAATTGCTTTTAAAAATAAATGTTTAGGAGTAATGGTAATATTTTAACATTTTTCATAACTGGAAGTTTATTTGACAACAGAGGCTAGCGTATAAAATCTTCTTTTAAAGAAACTCCTGAAGAATTGCCTCTTTCAAAATAGCTGCCTTTTCCCATTATTCTCATTGGATCTGAAGTCACAGAGGTGCTCAAATAAGGTGCCCTCTTTCAAAATGGTCATTATTTTCCATTGTTTTCAGTGAGGGTGAAATTAACATCCATAAGAGCAGTTTACGGCTTCACTCTAATTAAGAACAATCAGAGATAGATGTCCTTCTCAAAGTGGCTACGTAGTCATGAGCAAGTTCTGACCTCAGTCCCATTAAGAACAATGGAATATGACAGCCATTTTGGAAGGTAACAGTTCTATGTGGAATTCTTTGAAGTAGAATATTATTTGTCAGCTCACAGATAAACTTTCTGTTATGAAGAATGGTGTCAAAAAATAACTGTTAATCCAAAAACTTGTCTTCAAATGTAGCATATGCAAAAGATTTTAGTTTTAACTATCAGAGAACTTTACTCCAAGAGTAAATGTGATTATTTTGGGAAAGATAAACTGTATTCTTCACATGTAATAGTGGATGAATCTCTGCTTTAACTGCAGAATACAGTGCAACCTTGACAATGGAACTGTGAGCAGCACTTCTGTAATACAGTAAATAGAAAATAAAAAATGTAAACATATTCCAGTGAGTGGAAAATGAGAGAGAAAACTAGGCATAGTGCAGTCATTTGCAATTACAACACGATCTTTAATTTCCTAAATAGATGCAATGTACAAAAGTACAAGATAATGTGGCTAAACAGAACATATTTTAGTGAAAACCTGTGTTGTGTAAGGTCTTGTGTATTTATAGCTGCTTTCACAAAGCATGTGTACCATTTATGTTTAAGTTAAATCCTTAAAATAGGGGACTTCAGTGGTGCACAGATCTTATATTGGTTCACTGCACAGAAGTAAATTTCTCCCTCTCTGGACATTTTACCACTTCTAGCTTCCACAGATTAAGTATAGTGTTTTTTTAGTCATGTCAGACCATCTATTGATAGGAAGTAGCCCAAGGAAGGGCACTTAAACTTCCTATATTGCGTCCGTGTTGCTTCCCACTGGGACTTGGGTTGCCACCTTTAGGATATTAGAGAAACATGGTAGGTGAGGTAATATCTTTTATTGTACCAACTTTTGTTGGTGAGAAAGAGGAGCTTACGCAGTTACACAGTTGAGTTACACAGAGCTCTTCTTCAGATTAAATAGACATCTGCTTGCAGCAAGAAGTATACACTTCACTTGGAAAGAACAAATCCAAAACTCAAAACCATTCTCTTTAATGACAGACTCCTTCTAGAGCTCTTAACGATGCCAGTAAACTTGAAAATATTTGGAAAGTTATTCTCTCATAATTTATCAAGATCTTTTCAACATCTAAACTCCAGAAAGGCAGTCCTAACCTTTGGCTTGACCTGAAAACTCACAAGAACAGTGACAAGTAAACAAAACCATGACCAGGCAGATGGAAGTTATATATCCAAGCAAGCATTACACCAGCTTAGTTACCAAAATAAATTCATTTGCATTTTAATCCAATACTCTGTACTTTTTGCATGCTTTCTATAGTAAATCAGCAGTGATTAGATGATATATTTGTAAAACAACTCTCCAAAAATTATTTAAAATACATAATGAGGGAAATAGGAAGTAACTTCAATTTTGTTCTTCATATCCAAAGTCAGCACAAAACACCTAAGAAACTTCAATCTGTGAAACAATAGAATTGGAACACTCAGACTGGATCACATGTAGTTGGAAAGCAAACTTGCAGCATTCAGGGAGGTGTTTTTCTCACACCCCTGAGTGAGAAAGTTGCAGCACTGTAAAGTGTCAGTGTAGACAAGGCCTAAGTCATAGATCCATTGGTTTCAAGTTCAGAAGGGTTAATTGTGGCCATCTAGTCTGACTGCCTGCATAACATAACCCACAGAATTTCATCAAGTGATTCTTGTGGCAAGCCCAGAACACCCGGAAACCAAGCCCATAAAAAGTGACATTGATCTTTACAATCTCTTTAACATCAGCACCACTGTTATATTAAATCATTATCCATAGTGGCTTCTCATTTTTGGTGAACTATAAAGACACTTAGTGACACTTTGTGTAGTGCCTTTCAATCGGGGAGCTCAAGCAAATTTACAAACATTTAATTAATTAAGCCTCACAATATCCCCATCATTTTCAAGATGTGGAAGCTGAGAAACACAGGGAGAAGGTCATGTCTAGTGAAACTCACCTCTACTCTGAAGTCCAGCATAAGACCAATCTACTACTTGTGGCAGGGTGGGCCTTACCCAGCCTGTCGCCCCTTTAAGAGGGAGAAAAGCCCTCTGCAAACCTCCCTGCAGAGAAGCCTAATTAGCCACCTGGGCTGCAGGGCAATCAGCCTGGACGAGTGGCACCTGGCAGCCTCCTAGGGGGATAAAAGGCCTGCCAGGAAGCAAGCCCAGTGTGGTGGGGATGGTATAGAGTCTGGAGTGAGAGACGGAGCTGTAAGCTGTAGCTGAACTATATAGAGTTGATAGAGCTGCAAGCTGAAGGACTGAACTGTACAAAGCTGTATATATTGGTGGTGGGGACTTGCACTGTGAATTAAAGAGCACTGTTTGAAGCAAAGAAGGGTTTTCCTGCCTGTTCCTGACGGGGGTGAGAAGGCGGTCTGTCACATACTTAAGTCCTTAACATAGGGTTTAAGTGGGATTCAAGTGATGCATATGTCTACTCCACAGGGATGATTTTCACCCAAGTCACAGCAGAGCCAGGAATAGAACCTAGAATTTCTGAGTCCCAGGACCCACATTCTCCTTACACAGGAAAACTATTGCTTATTTTTATTATTCTGAATGGCTACATTAATTTGATTTTTACTCCTATAAAATACTATCATGAGTGGAGAGAGCCCAATATTTTTCTTCACTGAAAAGTTAACATAAAGGTAGGGTCTGAAAAATGTATGCTTCCAGAGAAATCATTATATGCCTGTCTAACTCAGCCATATTTTTGAGGTTAAATGATGCAAAGATAAAAAGCTGACCTTGTAAAACAAAGGGAAATAGCAACTAAAGAGCTCTCATTCATATTCACATTATAACCACCACCTTTGAGACCAACACATTTCACAGCTTATGAACTTGTAATAGTAATAAATTATCAGGTTAAGAGAGGACTAAGCGTATCCCAGGGCACCCATAACCTTTGAAAACATTTGCTTTATTTATGTCACAGCTAGGAAAAACCTTAACTGTTTTCTAAAGTTTTTTAAAGGATATGAATCAATCAGAATCCATCCTCAGATCAATAATTGTATATTGCCTCTGAAATGAATGAGTCTTTTTTAATGCACTTTATGACATGAAGAATTATAATTTGTATTGCTTCCCATCAAGATCCCAGTCACCTGATGCTAGGTGCTGTGCAAACTCTAAAGCAAACATAGTCCCTGCTCTAGGGAACTGAACATTGAGCAATCTGTCTTTTCTGTGTTCACTTAACCTGTTGTTGGCAGCCTCAGCAGAAAGAATAAGAATCTAATAGGTAAAGGGAGTCCTTTCTAAGGAAGGTAGTTCCTTTAGGTTAGGTTTAAGGAATACTGGTGGGGAAGTTTGTCCGACTGCTGTACCTGTTCTGTGGATGTGTAAAACTCTTCCGTTTCCGGGGCTGTCAGTCCAGCATCTTTCACCAGCCCTAGCTTCACTTCCAAAATGCTTTTTTAAAAGAAAAAAAAAACAAGTTCTATTTAGAAATGTTAAATTGCATTGGAAATATTTCTGACATCTGTTGGATTCATTCTAGAAAACTCATTAGGGTCAGTACAACTATAATAAATAAAAAATTAATACCAAGGTTTGTTAAGGTTACATTAAAATAACATCTGAGATCTGCCTTAATTTGGCAAAAGGCAGGAAACTAAGAGTTAAGATCACACAAAATGTCCTGAATTCATTTGTGGTTGAAGTTTGTAGGCAATGATAGGACAGGTGCTGAATAGCCAATAACTGTATATTAGAAGAGAGGAAGCATGGTTTCAGAGTTAAGCATGGGATTAGAAGTCATGAGATTGGGTTTTATTCCTGGCTTGGACCCAGACGTTCTGCATGACTTTTGTTAAGTTACTATCCATCTCTGTCATCTGTTTCCCCATTTGTAAAATGGGGACAACATTACCTACATCACAGAGATGTCAGGAGGCTTAATTCATGGATGTCTGTAAATGCTTTGAGATTTTGGATGGAAGGTTCAATAGAAGTGCAAAAACAATTGTTGTTATTGTGTAAACTAAACTAACTGTGCCTAATCATAGAAATACAGCAGAGACTACTGGTGCCTGCTGATACTGGGAGGATACAATGTAAAGGGGGGGGGGGACACGTGACTGCCCCACATATCACCCCTGGGCGGAACTTCCAACCCACTCCCACCCCAGCCTGCTGAGCACTAACTCTCCAAATAGACAAGCCCCTCGATTTAACTCTGACTTTCCTGGATTCCCTCCATTCTCCCTTCTTTACAATTTTAAGCCAGGCTCTTAATATTATTGTAATTAATTTCCTAGGAAATTCTCCCCAATAGATCCCGAATACCTGTCTTTCCCATGTTTCCATTCATGATACCCCACTCAGAAGTCCCATATGACAGATCCCAATCTTTTGGTTCAGCGGAATGGACAAGATACCATTTGGAGCCAGTCAGTGCTAATCTATAAACAGCCAGAAGAATTGCTGTTGGATGACACTTTCCAAAAACTTTTGCTCTTGACTGGTTTGCATTTTATTTTTTCAAAATACCATATCATTACATCACATTACATCACAAAGTCATTACATCAAAAGTCATTACACCAAGTCTTAGCCAAATTATATTGCTTTAATTTGTTTTGAATTTTATAAGATCAACTAATTAATTTACAAATTCCCCAAATGAATTATTTTTAATTTGGCATGTACATCCAAGTACTGTATATAGTTTGGTACACTGAAGCCAAAATACCATTGATTCAATGGAACAGAACTGATCCACAACTGACTTCAGTGGAACAGAACTGAGTCCTACATCTCTTAGCCAGATTTAAAGCAGCTAGACAGGTAAAATGCTTTCTTCTAAGTTCAGATCTGACTCTTTTACTGATGAATACAAAATATGCTGTTATCTCAGTGCTAAATCCTGATGACAAGAAAGATGAATCAAGTTTGAGAATTTATTCAGCATTGCTAATTGAACTCATTCCTGGAGGCCTGGGAAGCACTAAACCACTGGAGTGTAACAGTGAAAATTAGTGATTTGAATAGAAGAATCATGAACTTTGGAAAAGAAAACATTACCCATCGGCAGCGGCACTCACAGAATAACTCCTTACAGAAACTAAATAAGATTAATGAAGGTGAAGTAAAGACAAACAACAGCTTTTAAAGGCCTCTCTGTGTCTTATTTTCTAGAGTGAAGAAAGAAAAAAAATGGAAAAGAAAAGGGTACCCAGGAAAAAATAAATCCATTATTATCTATGCATTAATAAATAATACAGTCTAGCCAAAAAACTCAGAGACTCCTCAAGGTCTTAAAAAGCACTGAACATTTTGTACTAGGGTGACCAGAAAGCAAGTGTGAAAAATCAGGACAGGGAATCTGAGGTAATAGGCACCAATATAAGAAAAAGCCCCAAATATCGGGACTGTCCCTATAAAATCAGGACATCTGGTCACCCTATTTTGTACCTGCAATCCATTGTAGGGACAACTGGCAGAAGGCATAAATATATGCATAAATACATAATAATTAATAAATACATGACCGCACTCACAAATTATGTAAATAGATATGCAAGTGCAGTCATTTTGGACTAACAATTTTGTGTCTGAAATCAATTGTGTGTGCAAAATTGCAGATGCCAGGCTGTGGCCATTTTAAAAATATGGGCCACACACAATGTAATTGTAAAATGGAGTTTGGTATATACTTTCATGTAAGGGATTTATAGAAGGAACCAAGGGTGGATCACAGTAGAGTTCCACCCATAATAACCCTGGTCACTGATGAGAAACATAAGGAATATCCTTTCCTTAACATGTAATTATTCAACAGTTTCACTTTATGGAGCCCAGGGTTCTAATCACAAAAACCAGAGAGGCACAACACTCTGCCCCAATACATTGATGCAATGACTCAATAGGAAATTTAAAATATAGTCGCATCAGCAAGGTTTCTTCCTCAGCAGCAAATGTTTATAGTAACAAGAAAGTATAGAGAGAAAGTCCTATACTCCAGTTTGTGGCAACACAAATCAGTCACACTGTACCACCATCTAAATTATTCCTTCTAAGCTTTCCTGAGCAGCCATTGTATTATTTTTGCATTTTGTCAGCACTGAGTACGCTGCTGGTGCAGTATATTACTATTATCTTTGGTACTTTTACGACTTCCAATTACCATAGTATCTGAGTGCCTCATAATCTTTAATTATTTGTCCTCACCATACCCCTGTGCTGTAAGGAAGAGCTATTATGCCATGGGGAACAGAGGCCCAGAGGGTATATCAACACTGTAGCTGGGAGTGAGCGTCCCAGCCTGGGCAGACAGGTGTGTGCTTGCAGGGATTGAGCTAGCACGCTAAAAATAGCAGAGTGGATGTAGCAGCTCAGGCAGGAGCTTGTGTTCCCAAGCCTATGGGGTCAGGTGCGCCTGACAACTCAAGCTCCATCTGAAGCTGCAATGTCCACACTGCTATTTTTAGCATGCTAGTTTGAGCCCCACTGGCATGAGTCTGTCCATCTGGGCTAGGAGACTTGCACAGTGAAGACATACCCAAAGAGACTAAAGAACTTGCCCAAAGTCCTGTCAGTCATGTGGCAGAGCAAGGAACTGAATCCAGGCCTCCCAAGTCCCAGGTTAGCACTCCAACTACTAGACCAGCCTTCCACTCATTTGCTACTTATCAAATACTCCTAAGCGTGATGAAAAATGGCATGAATCTATCAACCATATTTCAGAATTACCCTCCAGCCTGAATACACAACTCAACAGCAGCCAATTTCAGGCCATGTCCTGAATAAAAGCCTTTCCACCACTGCGGTAAATGACAGGACCAACCGGTCATTCTCTCAGTCAAACCCCTCATCTCTGTTACCTTATTACATGGCTGAACCAAGGCTGGATGTAGCTGATGGCATCTTTCAAAGGACTGTTTTCAGACTTGAGAGTCTTCAGTGACTGAGAAATAATAAGGCACCTCCAACTTCTGGAGCCAGACTCAAGTAGCACCATATGCACATGCCCAAAACAATTAGTCTGCACTAAGTAAATGGAGTGGAATAAATTAATACACAAATCTTGAAATTCAGTATTTGGATACACCTCATCTCTAATGTCAAAACTACTATTCTAAACTTCCAGGCTTAAAAACCAGTGGGGCTCTCATTAACTCATATCACCCGCAACAAAGTTTCTTTTTTAGAAGGTTTATTTTATTTATCAATAAGACTTGGCTTTTAGGTTTAAGAAATGCACAGATTTATCAACCCACAATATAAAACCCATCATCTCCATGACACGAATATTGTGGCAATGAAAGTATGTCAACTTTTGAAATTCTGTACTGCTCCGTTATCTGCTCCAGTGAGGTACTACAGAGATCCATTACCTCTGGAGGCCAAGGTCTGAATTCAGCAGCAAAATACGGAAATGTGATCTCTGTCAGCCTTCACCTGACACTTACAAAACTAACACACACTGCCACATAATTGACTGCTTTTGTTCAAAACCCATCAGATGACTGAACCAGCACAGCCATTTAATTACTCTTTAATCAGATGGCTTTCTCTGTGATTTGGAAATGTGGGAGAACTGAACATAAAAAAACCAACTATACCATTGGGGCTGCCAATGCAAAATCCATCTAAAAGCCCAGAGGTCTGAAGACTATAAAAAATGGCTACTTCCATTAAAACTCTCTTTAAAAGTCTGAGATATTTTAATTAGTGAGTCTCCTTCTGTAGCCTGTAAATTTAGTCATTTTGTTTTTCTATTCAAAGCTGCTTTTTAACTTATATTACTTCCTTCCATCACTTGATTTCCAGTCAGAAAGGCTCACCTTCCAGAATACTAGCTGAATACTATGAGCACTGGATTCAAAAGGAGACCATGCAACTGGAAGGAAGGATTTTAACTGACACGGAAGGATGCTCTGATATTCCTCCACAATGATGGTGGGGATTTTTCCTTCCAGAGGCAAGGCACATTGGCACACAAGGGCAGAGATTATTATAATTTGTATTACAGAAGCACCTAGAGGCTCCTGCTGAGATTGGGTCCTACTGAACAAACACAAAGTGAGAGAGAGTCCCCTGCCTTAAGAGCACACAACCTAAATTGACAAAAATACACAAAGGTTGTGAGGAATCAAGTTAATAAAGAGTTGAAGTAACTTTCTCAAAAACAGTGACAGAAAAGAAAAGAGAACCCAGGTCTCCTACCTCAATCTAGTGCTCTAACCACTGGACAGAGATGTTTTCACAGAGCAGTTCTTCTTAGTAATACTGTGCCTGGCCTATAATTACTGGGTTTGAGTAAGATATTGAGGGTTTTTTTCTCACTGGCTTCACTGGAGAGATGACCAAAATCTGAAAATATTCAGTGATATTTCCAAGTACCTAGTCTTATTACAGTTCACTGAAAATGAATTAAAAGAGAAGGGTACATAGATCTTTGCTAAAGAGATTAGTACCTAAAACTGCATACAATCATTTCAGTCACTCAGTAAGGTGGGGAGTTGTTTGTATTGTAAGTGCTCTGGTGCACATGTATCCAGGCAGATTCTTATAAATCAAAAATATAAAGGATGTTCATACTCCACATCTGGACATTTAGATACTCATTTCAGCACCTAACTGCTCATTACAGATGCCATGTTAATGTAAGGGCCAGTTTCTACACTCAGATTTCAAATGTGGGATTTGACATCATACTAAGAGGTCCACGTTTAAAAATTGGGGCCCTATAAGAAAAAGATTCAATGGCTCTTTCCCAGTCCTATTAACATTAACTATGTTTCAGCTGTATAGTGCTTTTATCATACGTAGTCTTAAAACTGGGTACAGCGATGTCTTTCTGGACTCAAAAGAAAATAAAACTCAGCAATAATCATGTGAGAAGTGATTTTTAGGGAAGTTTGTTGTGGTTGTATTAGAATCATATTAGCCAGCAACAATAACTGTAATTATTAGGACACTACTTCTCTCTCTAAAGCACTTGATATGTCATATACCACAGAATGCCATCTATCCATCATCCTAGAAAAGTTACCCCCCCTCCCGCATGCTGCCTACTCCTGTTAATATGATTGAGGAGGTGATGCCTGTATTAAGTGTTTTGGCACAGAACATTCTGCCTTGTAGCAGTCTAGTTTATACTTCATTTCACTGAGATTCTGTTGTAAAATTTGACCATGATGGTTTTAGAAAGGTTTATTAAATTGGTGGCTACTGTAAATAGGGTCTCTGGTGATATATTTATTTTTTGTGCATGTGCTCTTTAGGAGGATTTTAGAAAGCATGTTTTTTTTTATTTACTTTGAGAAGCATGGGGACCTCTCACTAACTATCTTGGAATTCTTAATTTGGGATTTAAAGACTTAAAATACTATGTAATATTACTATGAAGTAATATAAGGCAATAAAATACTATATTGCTATAGAGCTTAAATAGTATAAATACTGTCCAGATTCAACTTGTTACACTGCTGTAAATCTGTAGTATCTCCACTGATATTACTGAAATTACTCCTGATTATACTTATGTACAGTAACTGAAAGCAAGATTTGGTCCATTACATGTAGTGTTTTACTGGATAGAAGGTAGATAGGCATAGGACAGGTAACAAAGGTAATTTTCACTATGTGTGGAGAGGGCATATTTAAAAGAGTTTATGTAATGTTATTTACTAAAGGATGATGAAGGGAGTAAGAAGCTATTTGTTTTATTAAAATGTGATACTGAATTGGCTGGTTTATCGAATCATAATGTGAGATTTTTTGGGTTAAGAATTATGCATAATCTTTGCTTTTCTAGTAGAGTTTAGATATTGCTAGAGATACCATGACAATAGATAGAAACCTGGATTCAGGAGTAAACTTTAATATACAAAGTTTCCTTCTTGTTTCTATTCTAATGAAAAATAGCAAACAACTCTACATTTGGTCACAGTGTTTTGATTATTTTTATGGTAGCAAATTTCTTTTCTAACCTTCCCTGGTTTTTCACTGACCTTTCACTTCTTTTGAAAAAAGAAAATACATAAGTATATTTATTTTTGGTCTTTTTGGTTTTGTTACAAAGCTAAGAATATTTTAGCAAGTATTTAACAAGTATGGGCATGAATTTAGCAGATGTACACTGAAGAATTCCTTGCAGCATCTTACCTCTTCAAATGAAATGTATGTTACAGCTTTTCTGGGCTTTATGTCTTTATGAAGCCACACATTTGGCTTCATAAAGACATTTATTAAGCAATATCACCAGCATCAAGGATGTTCAATAATAAGATAAGAAGAAATAGCAGCAATAGCAAACACCTGACCTTTTGTATTATGGAAGCAATACACTGCTTAAAAAGAACTGGGATATGCCACAAGAGGTTACTCCAGAGTAACAGAAGAAAAAAGAGCTCAATTGTTAAAATATACAAATTAATAATACTCTTGGACAGTTAAGCAGTTTCTTAACCATTCTCTGAACAGCTATACTCCAGCTCAGAGAAGTTCTCAGGTTGAAGACATACTGGAAATGTTTTTTCAAACGTTTGAGTACTTTTAAAGAAAATATTTCTTACCCAGCAGCACATTTATATGTCCTTGAGAAGAGTAGCAAGACAAAAGTAACATATCAATGTGCTCTTGGAATT
Organism: Sternotherus odoratus; assembly: GCA_032164245.1. Taxonomy (NCBI): domain Eukaryota; kingdom Metazoa; phylum Chordata; order Testudines; family Kinosternidae; genus Sternotherus; species Sternotherus odoratus. The sequence goes on from JAVMKO010000006.1 coordinate 77,187,468, forward strand.
AAACAGTACAGGATAATAATAATAATAATATACTGCCTAGCAAAATAGATTATTCTGAAACTGAATAGTTTTACTAACCTTGAAAAAGCCAATGGAACAGTTGCACCATTTTATAGAAGTCTGTACTGTCTTGTGAGCTTGCAATACCATACAAAAACTGAACTCTCTTTTAGGCAAGAATCTTAAAAGACTTTACAAACATGAAATTAAGCTCACCATAGCTCAGTGACCAAAGGAAGTATTATTTTAAGATTTTACATTTTACAGATAGGGTGACTGAGGCAGAGAGAAATAATGCAGCTTTCCTAATTTTACAAAGGAAGTCTTTATATGCAGAGTTTATATTAGAACTTCTGATTCCTAGTTCTCTGCTTTAGCTACAAAATATTTTTTCCCTCAAAAGAAGATCATATTCTTCAAGACCATTCACTAAACTTTTTATCCAGAAGGAGTTCAGAGACTTTATGATTACAAATATGGTCAATATGAGGACAGGTTGAAAAGATCAGGACTATTTAATTTAGAAAAAAGATGAATAAGAGGGACTTAACAGAAGTATATAAAATAATGAACAATACAGTGAAGTTAGGCACTCCACTTTGCTCTCTGTCATAATACAAGAATGATAGGACTTCCAGTAAAAATGAAAAACAAATGTAAAAGTGATTTTCCCCCCAAACACATAATCAGCTTTTAGAATTCACTGTTTTAGTAGGATTCAAATGAAGATTAGTCAGTTACACAGACAATCAGAACACTCTTGGTTTCCTTAGATAGGATAATATTTTTTAAAAGAACGATAAACGCTCATGCTTCTTGGTTTAAGACAAACAGTAATTGGTATGGGATTAGGAGAAAACTTCCCTCATGGACCAATTATTCCATGACAGTTTGTTATGAAGTTCCTTGCATCTTCCTCCTAATCATCTAATAATGGTCACTGTTGGAGACACTACACCAGACAGGATGAGTCTCTGGTCTGATCTGGTATGGTAATGCCTATATTTCTATGGTATCACACTGAGAGCTCTTCCAAATCAGTACCCACCTGTAGTACTGTTAATAGGTTTCTCTAATAGTTTGTTTTCAAATTTAGTAATTGTTTACTATAATGTTTAAAATTGGGAAGGCCATGACTGTGGAATATGATGGTCTGACCTGTGTGAAAAACATCACTGTAGATCAAGCATTTAACAAAGTTTTGGTAGGCTTTACAGTGATCTACAGGGAGGGAAAATGCTTCTAAAATATGTGCAGCTGTTTAGAATGGAAAAAGTCCTTTGTCACCTGAAGCTTTGGGAGTCTCTTCATATGGTAAAAAAATTAAATGATGAACAATTTACCAATCAAACAATGCTGTGGGATCAATACACTTTACCAACAAGAGGCTTCACATTCTTTTGGCTAATTTGGATTTATTTGATATAAAGATCAGCCATTTATTTGACCCATCAACAAGAACTACCATACACTACAGTGCTGACAGTTAAAGACAAAAAATGCTGAAATCCCATTAAAGGTTTTTGTGGGATTATTTGGAAGACCTGGTGGTGTACCAAAAGAATTACCTAAACATTCTGCTGAGTGCTTTGAGGGGCACATGAAGCAAACTTGCCTTCAAATTGCTGATGTTTACAGTACTTCTTAAATGCACTGGAAAAACTAAAATGCACAACTTCTTAGTTCTCTGCTACATACCACCAGCAATATTTTCTTTAAGGTCATCACCAACAGAATAACTAGTTTATTCTCCTTTCAGTCCTCTCAGGCAAGACAGATTTTGTTTTAGGGAGATGTTTAGTTTGTAATGTATAGTGCCCATTGAAAGTTGTTTATATCTCCTCTCCAATGTAAGGTTTTCCAGAGGCTTTGGTGGTGTCATGAGATACATGAGCATGCTATGAAATATAAGAGTGAGCTGCTTAAATTACTGTACAAGTTCTTGTAACTATATAAAAACTGCAAGTTACAATGCAGCAAGCCTTGCATTCTTGCAGTGCTAGCTTCATATTAAACATTGCTATTCCATGCGTGACTTGGCTCTCCTTCCCCAAAAGTGACAACTTCTTTCTTTTCAAACCCTTTTTCCCTTGGGAGAGAAAACAGAAAACTAAGAGGTATGAAGAAACATTTAGATAGTATATGCTTTGACTGTAAGTCAACCTAACTTTTCAGTTCCTAAGGAAGTATGATGTGTATTTTTATGTGCAGTATCATAAAATAAATTAAAGACTTTACCAAAAAGTGGTTTCTAAGGGAATTCAAAAAACATATCAATTTCCTGAAAAACATTTACCAACTTTCAAACATTCAAGAATTAGAAGTATTTTATGTTTTATTCTGATGTCTGATTATATCAAATGTAACATAAGTCTTGTTAGATGCAAAGGTTGCTTTAGTAATTATTATTTTTATTAAGCTCTGTAATAAATACTAAAGTAAAATCCTCCTCAGGGACCAGATAAGAAATTCAAGGGAGGAACATGAACTGATGGAATAATGCAGCAGGAATAAAGCACAGGTAAAGTCAGATTACTCAAAAATCAAATAAGTCAAACAAGTTTTAAAAAATCACCGAAAACTCTCCCAACCAAGGGTTCATCCCATCCCATTGACCCAGATGGTTGGGACCATACTGAGATGGTGGCTTACAGTCCACGCATCAGGTCACTCTTTGAAAACAAAAGTTCAATTCTCAACACACTCTCACCTTTTCCTTCTTTGGAGATAGATACACTAAAAATTAAGTGAATTGTGTCCACCTTCAGACAAGACCTTAAAAAAACCAAAATTGTCTTTGCTCTGCAGTGACATTAGAAAACTCTGATGCTTTTCAAAACAGTAGTAGTTTACTCCCATGTCTTTGGCTAAAATTTCCTTCCCTCTTTGTTGTACAATGTTTTGTGTGCCAGTCATTTAGATAGTTGCCACTCTCCATCCTAGAAATGGATATATATTACTAGTGCTCTGAAAATGCTAGACTCTGGCATTACAATTCTTGCAATGTGGGTATAATTATGGCAGTAAAATTGTTTTACATGGAAATTATCCTGCTGATGAAAGAGGTGTAAAGCTACTAAAGAGCAAGAAAGAGAATGTAAGACAAAGCCAAAAGTAGGCTAAAACAAAAGGATTAAGAAGACATTTTGCAGAATAGCTGCAAATTACACAAAAATTATTCTAAAAAATTATTAACAAATGCAGATAATTATCTTCCTAGATTAGATGTATATTTTAATTTACATAGAAATTTCTCTATATTTGTTATATATAATATATAAAATTAAAATTCTTGATAAATTACAAAAGTAAGTGGATTACCATTTACTAAACACTAGCATGGTTATTAGCACAGCAGTTTTTTAAAAAAAGGTTGAATTAATCCTGATCTGCCCAAGAAAAGGGTACACAATTCTGACAGATCCCTTAGTACAGGCAGTGGGAGTAAAACATATCCATACGATAATCACATCCTTACAGAAATTGAAAACGTATGTGAAAGTCATGGTGGTCCTGCAAAAATATAAACTCATAAACGATTTCTTGATTCAGTGTCATCATTCATTTCTTTCATTTGAGAAATCAGAGTTTTAGCAGGACATACAAAGATTGATGGCTTTTTCATAAAAGGATATTTTATGAAACAGTGAAATGTAGCATATTTCTACCTGATAAATGTGGAGACCTGTAAACTTTGAACCCATACTGGCCTTTGTTTCTTGTGACCCTGTTTAAGTGATTTATTTTCTTTTAACAACTGCAGTCTGCAGGAGGTTGAATATACTTTGTAGATGTTCAATTCTGTTGAAAATTAAACAGTTTAAACTCAGAATGGCTAACATCAGAAGCTCTAGTTCTTAGAAGTCATATTATTCTCATTTCAGTATCCTCTTTAGGAGCAATATTTATGGTTTGAGAAAATATTTAATTTATAACAAACAGCCTGGCAGGATAACCCCAAAGCTATAGACCCTGGAAGTCCAGGCTCCTGAGGAGCTGGGCAGGCAAGCTGGCAGGAAACCAGGAAATCTGATGGAAACCTATCTGGTTTCCAGAGGAACTTTGTTGAGATTGAACCATCTCTGCAAAATGTTTCCATTTCAATCAATTGGTAAATTCTGATGAAAAACTGTTTTGTTGGAATTTTTCCAAAGAGCTCTATCCACAAGACCATCTTTACACTAAACCTCCTTACACTACCTTAATTCCTTTATGCTCACTTGGCCTCCCTTTTACTTCTACTCTACCAGTGTGCAATGGAATCTAAAGTGGTCATTTATACACTGAGGAGAAGGAAGAACATGTAAACTGGTGTAAATTAGAGCAAGTTCAACACCCTTTGACTTGTATATTGTTCTGCCTCACAGATTCAGAGCTCAGAGCAAATCCAAGTATTTTCTTCATGTAAAAACTAGAGATTTCATCAAAATGGAAGGGCTCTCAATCAGCCACTGTGACGAGACAACCAGACTAAGAAACTGTTTACCATCAGAAACAATCTTCTTTGAGATTTTGCAGAGGTAATGGATGGAGACCAAGAACTTTTGCCTTTTACAGTCACAACAGGAATTTGTTCTAAAAATCCTTATAATGCCATTAGTTTCAGCATGTGACTTCCTACTCTAGTGCTCTAGCCATCCTCCTCTCACTTCATCTATCCTAAGTCATCTGTAAGCCGTGGTGACATGTAAGGACAAGAGAAGAGGCATCTTAGGGGATTACATTTCTTTCAGATCTGATTCTCCCTAGTGTGACTCTTGTCGTTGATGCCTCAGTTTAGACTACTGAAAGATGTTCTTTATAAAGGCCATCCTTTAAAGCTATCTGGAAGCTTAAACTAGTGCAAAATGTAGCTACCTGCTTATTAAGGGTAATTTTCCCAAGTAATATATTATACCACTGCTCTACTATGTCTGCACTGGCTGCCTGTTAGTTTTCACCTGGAGTTTAATGTATAAAGCTCTAACTGGAATGAGACTTGCTTATCCAAGTTTCTCTCTCTTCTCTTGTGATACTGCTGCAGTTGCAATCAGTGAAGGTATTCAAGCTGGTGTGACAGACCGCTCTCTCACCCCTCTCAGGAACACAGGCAGGAAACCCTTCTTTGCTCCAAACAGTGCTCTTTATTCACAGTGCAGGCCCCACCACCAATACATACAGCTTGTCCAGTCCTTCAGTATACAACTCACAGCTCCACAGATTCTGTATACTCCAGCTTACAGTTTGCAACTCTTGAACAGCTCAAACCCACAGCTCTGAATCACTCAAACCACACCACACTCTATACCATCTCCACCACACTGGGCTTGCCTTCTCGCAGACCTTTTATCCCCCTGAGGAGGCTGCCACCAGGTGCAACCCCTCAAGGCTAATTGCCCTGCAGCCCAGGTGGCTGATTAGCCTTTCTGCAAGGGAGGTTTGCAGGCTTCTGCTCCCTCTTAAAGGGCCGGCAGGGCTGGCTCAGGCACTCCTGGCCAGCGCCCTGCCACACTGGATACCTTTCTATTTAAAAGGGAAAGGGTCTGGTGGCAGGGTGTTTAATGTGAAGGGCTTTGGAATTCTCTTTTACATCATTGTCCCCAAAGACCTCGAGTTTGCTGATCTTCAGGGTGCACTGGAAGGTCCATCTGTTCTCCTGGACATATGAGAAGGGTTGAGATGGGTGGGTTCTTGGGGACTGTTCTTTTTGTATCTAATTGCTTGGTAGATATTTTGTTATGTGAGTAGGGAGTTGGATTAGGATGGATGCTATCTTAATTATATTGAATGTTTAATTTTTAGACTATGCTGAATATATAAAGTAAAATGGATACATACAATAAAATAAAGAGTAGATCTGTTTTGTAATAATTTAAATTGTTCATATTCCTCATAGACGCTAAGCTTCTGAGAGCAGGAACATTGGCAATGTGTATGTTTTGTAAAGCATTATCTGAGTGTATGACATTATATATATATATATATATATATATATATATATATATATATATATATATATATATATATATATATATATATATATATAATACATAAAATGTTTAAAATTCTCCACATTTTTATTTATGTATCTTTATGGATTGTCATTAGAAAATAAATCTTATGAAGCAGAGGAGTCCTACTATTGTAGAGTTAGTTTGTTCTTATTAAACCCGCCTGATCTTGAAGCAAGAGAGACAGTTCTCACCATTGTTCTCAATTTATGAGAAACTGTCTTTGATCAGCTTGGCCAACAACTGGCAAAATGATTTAGTAATTCTGATTTATTGAATATTATGAAATAGACATTTAAAATAAGAGAACTTCTTTTAAGTATTTATTAATGTTGAATTTATGAAAGTAGGGCTAGATTGTGATATGCTTTCTCTTGTTGAGTAACATCTCACCTCACAAAAGATACCATTGACATCAATGAGATTACTTATAGAGTAATATACTACTCAATGTGAGTAAGGATATTAGAATTTGGCCCTCAGAAATTTGGGAAAGCCCACATACGGTGACAATGGAGCTTCTCCTCTGAGAAAAGTTACTTGTATATGTGATTTTCTGCTCCAAATTAATGGAACTTTTGGCTTCAGTAACTATTGCAGGATCAGGATCATGTTACCAAAGTATTCTTCCCTGACCTCCAGAAAAAATCATTTCCAAAGTTGAATTTCCCATATTCAGACCCTAAGGAAAAGGGTAAAGAACTAAATATTTAGTTCTTATCTTTGTGCAATAGTTTGAAACATTCAGTGCTCAACACATGTTGCTGTACAAGAGAGCTACAGATCTTCATTCTGATTGATAAGAAAAGAGTTACAGGGCTCCATAAGGGCCTGTACAAATGAATCTGATTATAGGATCAAGGCCTTGTACTGTATTTGTCCAAATTACATAGAAAACTCCTCCGAGAATAGGAGGAGTTTTTTGCCCTGCACATCAGTGGTGTTATATATAATAAGAAAAAAAGTATATAATAAGTAAATATAAAAAAAGTCAACTCTTTTATTAGCCATGCAGTAATAAATTGGCCTACTTAAGAATAGTGTTGACACTTAAAAATAAATAATAATAAAATTAAACTAATTTCTGTGCCATGAACCCAAAATATCTCTTCCACTCTTTTTTCTAGGATCTATAATATTTCTTCTCAATACACGAATACATTATTCACCAATTTCCATTTACAACAAATACTTTATAAATTTGACCTTTTTTCTACAAATTGTCCAGGAGAAAATTGTAATTTTCTTTATCTTTCATAAAACATTACTTGCCATATAATTTATGTAAATATTTTAGGCTGTAGGCTGTGCACAAAAAATAAGTGTGCTATTAAGTTTTGACTAGCTATGTAGGTCACATGGTATATGTCTGTTCCCTGATTAAGTGAGTATAATGCTTAGAATTATGTCCTCAGTATAAAATCTTGGGTTTACTAAATCAATATTTGCTTTTTGCAAACATATTCCATTATACCCTATAACTTTGCTGCTTCTGCAAAAGTTCCCAACAAAAAAATCATATTTTGTATATAAATGGAAAAACAAACTTAGTCAAAGCAAATCGGTAAAAGCCTCTGAAAAATTTTGCAGTATTTGCCCAGCTGTATTTGTAAATATGTTAGTAAATAGACTGTTTCTTATAATATAAAAAATTGTTTGGTTTTAAAAATTTGGTCTGGTTGGTTTAAAAATTGCCAGTGCTAAAAGTTTCTGTTATATCGCTCCCGAAGGTCAGAGTTGAAAATTTCAACTTGAGATTCTATTGAGATATAGTCACTGTGCTTTAGTAAGTCATTCCATTATCCATGGTTATAATCTTCACTGACTTCAGAAGTAATTGCTTTACTAAACTAAAAGGAAGTCTGATTCTAATTTGCTATCTAGATCTACATTCTTATATTCTTTTTATAGATTTTTGAACAAGTTATCACTAGAATCTTCCTTCACTCAAACGTAAGTGAAAGTTTTATCTTTCTTCGGATATCACAAAAATAATTTATTACTAAGGAAACAAAACCTTTTGTCTCATGGTATATTTCTTTGCGACAGCTGTGGTATTTCAATGAAAGCACAAAAGCTGTGATGGTCTGGACTGCAATCAACCATTTTTAATAGGAAATTTTTACAGACTTTTAATAAGATCTTCTTACATAATTTATGAGGAGAGGTTTTGAAGTGAAAAGGCATTGTTTGGCAAAGTGTTCTTCCTCTAATCTCAGGAAATTTAAATAATAGACTGCTCATTTCCTCTAAACTTGGGATTTCTCCTAAAAATGGTTAAGAAAAACACCTGCTACACAAGCTCCAAAATAAGTGTGTCCATAGTCCAAATAAAATATATTTGTAAGAGCTTCTTTGGAGACAAAAAGCTCCATGTCAGAGACAATTATAATTAATAATGAATAAAGTCAAATTTTATAATAAAGTCCATACTTTTCTCGACAACAAATACATTTTGATTTGGGATTCATTTGAGTTTTCGGCCAAGGTTTGGGTCAGTTCTTACTTTATCTGGGCAAGTTACCATCCATAGTTCCCATTTAAAGTAAAGGCTTTCCTAACTATGCTATCCTACCTATGGCCAGATCTTCTCCTGCTGAGGAAAAAAAAGTGAGAGGAGCCTTCGAATGACGAAATCTCTGCCAGGATTCCCCCGTGCTCCATAGCAGCATGGCTCCAAGCCACACTACCACGGTTTCCTCCTGGTCACCAGTGTGTCAAGGATCTTAAGCAAGCAATCAGTGGAAAAGACACAATAGTTGCAGAGCTGGATCGGGTGCCAGTTTCTCTGACCAATTTCCACAAGGCTGGATCTATTTGCAGTAATCCCTCCCACCCAAACCATCCCCAGCCAGATCAATTTTCATCTCTTTACCCAGATATCAGATTGCTTAGAAAGTCCTCCCAAGCTGAAGAAGGAAAAAATGTCACCACAGCAGCTGTGCCTGTGCTCCTCTTTCGTATGGAAAGGTGGGTTATGTGAGGGATCCCCTTCAAGGGAGGAAGATCTGGGCCTCAATAGCCCAACCCAGAAACCCATTGACTTAAAAAGACTACTTGGTTCCATAAAACCTTCTCATGTGAGTGGGAGTTTGCAGGATATGGCCCCTAAAAGCTTAAGAAATTGTTTTCTTCATCACAGTGCCCAGAAAATTCAAGCTGGAACACGCATTCTGCTCTATACTCCATCTTTCTTTCTTTTTTTTCTGGCCTACTGCAGCAAAATAATCTCTGGTTTACAATTAGGGTGACCAGACAACAAATGTGAAAAATCAGGACGGAGGTGGGGGGTAATAGGAGCCTAAGAAAAAGACCCAAAAATCAGGAGTGTCCCAATAAAATCAGGACATCTGGTCACACTATTTACAATGGATGTCAATCACTCACCCCCTCTTCTCTGTGTCCTTCATACCATCCCTAAAAAGGGTTAAAAATAATTTGGCCATATGCTAGGTCCTTCTGAAATCATGCTCCACTTTTCTGTGCTCTCTCTAATGGTCCATACTCTTTCTTGCAGCGGGTGGGGCCTGCACACATTCCACCATGAAGATCTTCCTAATCCACTCACTCTTGTTAGTATTAGTAGACTGCAGACAGTCAGTTTGTCAGGTGGCTGCATTCCACTGCAATCCTCTGTTTTTGCAGGGATGTCTGGCTGCTTGAGACCAGGTTTTAACCCTATCCATGCCAGACTCTGTGTGGGATTCATGCGCTATTCCAGACTAACACGGCTACCTCTCTGATTCTAAATACTTAAGTATCATAAATTGCAGACAGTGATCAATATCCCCCACAATACATGTTTCAAGATCCATGGGTCCTACACATATCCATCACAATATCTGGTGTACCTCATCCAGTGCATGAAATGCCCAATATCTATTACTAGCGAAAATACCCGGCGTTGCTCAGGTCAGTCGGAGGTGGGGAGGGGGCAGACAGCTGAGCGAGTGCGGGGTCCGTTGGATGGGGGCAGAGAGCAAACCTCACCCCCCCGACCAAACCCGACACCCCCACCTCACTTACCCCTCAACCAACCCCGACTCACATTTTAACACCCCCACGTCTCCCCCCTACCAACCCCAACAGCCCCTGACCAACACCCACACCTCACCCCCCCGTAGACCAAACCTGACACACCCACCTCACTTCCCCCCCCAACCAAACCCAACACCCCCACCTACCACCACAAACAAACCCGACACCCACACCTCACTTACCCCCCGTAAACCAACCCTGACCCCCCTCCTCGCCTCCCCAACCAAACCCAACACCCCCACCTTACCCCCCCACCCAATCCAACACCCCCTGACCAACCCCAACCCCCACACCTCACCCAGACACCTTCCCACCCCCCCAGACCAAACCCGACACCCCCCGGCTCACTTACCCCCCGACCAAACCTGACACCTCCACTTCACCCCCCGACCAAACCCGACACCCCTACCTCACTTACCGTCCGACCAAACCCAACTCGGGTCCGTCACAGGTGGGGAGGGGGCAGAGAGCTGAGGGATTCCGGGGTTCCGTTGGGAGGGGGGAGGGGGCACAGAGCTGAGGGATTCCGGGGTTCCGTTGGAAGGGGGAGGGGCAGAGAGCTGAGCGAGTGCAGTGTCTGTTGGAGGGGGTATTATGACATCAGAACTATGTCACAGAGAACAGCAGCTGCCCAGCTGATGTGATTGGCCTTTAAAGAATTTCACCCCTGGGGGGCGTCAGAGGTGAGATTTGAAAAATTTTCAACCCTTACGGTCATTAGGACCCCAAGACCTCTACTGTACCAAATTTCAAGTCTCTAGCTCAAACAGTGTGGAAGGAGTAAGCTTACGTACATACATACATACATACACCATTTGACTTTTATATATATAGATAGATGTGGCTCAAACCAGACAATCCCTATGCTTTTGAATGAACTCACACAGAAAAATGATAAAAGAGAAAACCACCTGTGGGTAAACACTTTTCACAATGTGATCACATTATATCTGAGCGATCAGTCCTCATCCTCAAAGGAAATCCGCACACCTTTTCCAAAAGACGAGCCTGGAAGCTTACATTCATAACTTTGCTAAACCTTAAAAATAATAGTCATAATACAGACATTGGATTTATGGTTTCTTACAACAATCTGTCACCCACTAACCCCTCTTTTCATCTTACAGCTACAGAAGTGTTAATTGGCCACTTCACCTTGACTAGTCCATTAGAATATTGCATCCGATGAAGTGGGCTATGGTCCACGAAAGCTTATGCTGAAATAAATTTGTTAGTCCCTAAGGTGCTACAAGTATTCCTCGCTTTCTTTAGAATATAAACTACTCGTGCTAAACTATCTGTTTGATCTTGTATTTAGCTGTGACACTTAGGCCCTCTCTAAACTGGCAAGTTTCTGTGCAGTAAAGCAGCTTTCTGCATTGTAACTCCCAAGGTGTACACACTGCCAAGGCACTTAGTGCACAGAAACTACGCAGTTTGCAGCACTGTTAAAAAAGCACCCTGACAAGAGGCATACAGCTTTCTGTGCCAGGGGTACAGCACCGCGGTGCCACTGTTGACAACCTAGTCAATTACAGCGTTGTGAATGTTCCTCCAGAGGTGTCCCACAACACCTGTTCTTACATCCCTGGTCATCGGTCTGAAGTCTACTACCCTGCCCTCAGGTGACCAACCGTCATCCTCACCCCGTAAATTCCTTTGGAATTTTGAAAGTCCCCTTCCTGTTTGTTCAATGATGCATGCAGTTGTCTCAGCGAATCTTTCCAGGTGGCCATGCCTATTCCATACACCAGGTGATCCCCAACTTGGAGCAATGCTGAGCTGCTGGACCTCATCAGCATTTGTGGAGAGGAGACTGTTTAGTCCCAGCTGCGCTCCAGCCGTAGGAATCATGATACCTATGGACATGAAGCGTGACAGAAAGGGGCCACGTTTGGGACACACTGCAGTGCAGGGTCAAAGAGAAGGAGCTGTGGAACGCCTACCACAAGGCGTGGGAGGCAAACCGCTGCTCCGGTGCTGCGCCCACAAGCTGCCAATTCTACAAAGAGCTGGACAAGATATTTGGTGGCGATCCCACCTCCACTGCGAAGGGCACTGTGGATATTTCGGTGGCTCATGTGCCAGTCAAGAGTGGACTGAGAAAGGAGGAGGAAATCTTGGATGAGGATATGGAGGGAGAGAGGGACCCAGAGGCAGAGGACGACGTGGAAATCAGACATGCTCACAGCCAGGAGCTCTTTTCTACCCCAGAGGAGGCTAGCCAGTCACAGCTGTTGGATCTTGGCAAAATGCAAACAGGAGAGGAGGCCCCTGGTAAGTGGATTTGATTTTGGGAATCGCTGAAGCGAGTTGTTGGGGGCCGGAGGATTACAGACAGCAGGCTTGTGTCTATATGATGCACATGTCACCACATGCCTAGTCTGAGCAATAGAAAAGGCTGCCCTGGAGCACTGATTTACCCTGCCCGTGCGGCTACTCACCATTTCAGGGGTCCTGTGCCTCACATGTGCTTGCGTGGGGTCAGCCAGTTAGTGACAGGTATGTGAATAGTGGCTGTTTTAAATCACTCAACCAGCATTCCGTGTGTAGCAAACAATACTTCTTCTGAAAAAAGTTGTATTTTGGCTTCACAGAGATGACCTTGGGAGCCCAGTCTCCCTCTTTGTTATATTTGTTTCCCGAGCCCCAAAGTGATGTTCCACTGTGGTCAGCACCTCCATGAATGCCACAGGCAATCTCGTGTCGTAGCTAGTACGCATGGCGAGATCAATGTTGTACTCCTCTGGCCTTTGTAGTTTAAGGAATAAATCCACTGCCACTTGTAACATGTTAGTCAGAGCGAGCAGCATACTGGTCAACAGTTCGGGATCCATTCCTGCAGACTGAAGAGGCAGAGCATATGGTACATAAATCGTCAAAAGACAGTGCCAAATGCAGATGGAAGCACAAGGGTTACTGGGATGCAAAGCAATGCTTCACAGGGCATTGGGACAGGACCCAGGATGCCTTGCAACCCCCTTCACCTTCCCACAACTCTTAGCGGCAGAAAAGGAAGAGATGCTCTGTGAGATAGCTGCCCAGGATGCACCGCTCCAAATACCACTGCAAGTGCCGCAAGTGTGAACACACTATTGCGCAGGCAGCTAACAGTGTGAACACACAACAGTGGTTTCCCTTTGGCAGTCTCTGAGTGGCACTGTAACATTTGGTGCTGTAACTCTGCCAGTGTAGACATACCCTTAGTAACTTTCCCAAACCTGAAGAAGAGCTCTGTGTGAGATCGAAAGCTTGTCTCTCACCAACAGAAGTGGGCCAATAATCCCCTCCACCACCTTGTCTCTCTAATAAGTTTCAGATTCAGTTATATAAAACAGAGTCTCATACATAGGGATGTTACATTTTCAGTGATAACTAAAGCATGTTCTTTTACTTAACTTCCCTAAAATCAGTAGTTTAAAAAAATTACATACATTTTATATTAAAAAAAAACAAACACTTCCTGGAATCTCAAATTCAAATGCCATCGGAGTCCCCTAACACCTTAATCCTTCTGGGGAAAAATAAGTAAGTACCATGCAATATACGGTGTATGAGTACTTCATAGAATCCCTTAAAACTGACTGATCAATAGTTATTTTAGTGTTTTATTTATTTAATAACATACAATGAGCCTGCATCTGGGTTCATCACCACAGCAAAGAGCAGAAATTAAAGATCTCATGACAAATCAGGTTTGCATTAGTATTTTTAGCCAATATGTCCCTTCTCCCACACATACCTGGGCAGCATGCTGTGCACTGGTTGTCCAGTACTTGTCTCTCCAGAGGTGGCTGCTTTTCTCAGTGGTGCTGGATAAAAGACATTTGTGAAGTGCTTTGGGTTGAAAAGAGTAGCACCAAGATTTTTAAAGATTTTCATCCTTCCCCCAAAAAACTTTAAAATCCTTTTTGTTTCTCAATTTGGGCACCGAAAGATGGAGGCATTCCAAATCACTGAAATTCTTAATCTATTTAAATAAAAAATACAATTTTTAAAAATGACAACTTAAATCAGATAATATTAAAATATACTGTTTAGGAAAGTAGTTGTATATACCGAGTATATCTCAGAATACATTTAAATTAAGAACATAAGAAAGGCCGTACTGGGTCAGACCAACGGTCCATCTAACCCAGTATCCTGTCTACCGACAGTGGCCAATGCCAGGTGCCCTGGAGTGAGTGAACCTAACAGATAATGATCAAGTGATCTCTCTCCTGCCGTCCATCATCCCCCTCTGACAAACAGAGGTTAGGGACACCATTTCTTACCCATCCTGGCTAATAGCCATTAATGGACTTAACCTCCATGAATTTATCCAGTTCTTTTAAACCTTGTTATAGTCCTAGCCTTCACAGCTTCCTCAGGCAAGGAGTTCCACAGGTTGACTGTGCGCGGTGTGAAGAACTTCCTTTTGTTTGTTTTAAACCTTCTGCCCACTAATTTCATTGGGTGGCCCCTAGTTCTTATATTATGGGAACAAGTAAATAACTTTTCCTTATTCTCTTTCTCCTTACCACTCATAATTTTATATACCTCTATCATATCCCCCCTTAGTCTCCTCTTTTCCAAGCTAAAGAGTCCTAGCCTCTTTAATCTCTCCTCATATGGGACCTGTTCCAAACCCCTAATCATTTTAGTTGCCCTTCTCTGAACCTTTTCTAATGCCAATATATCCTTTTTGAGCTGAGGAGACCACATTTGTACACAGTATTCAAGATGTGGGCGCACCATGGACTTGTATAAGGGCAATAAGATATTCTCCGTCTTATTCTCTATACCTTTTTTAATGCTTCCTAACATCCTGTTTGCTTTTTTGACTGCCACTGCACACTGCATGGATGTCTTTAGAGAACTATCCACGATGACTCCAAGATCTTTTTCCTGATTAGTTGTAGCTAAATTAGCCCCCATCATATTGTATATATCGTTGGGGTTATTTTTTCCAATGTGCATTACTTTACATTTATCCACATTAAATTTCATTTGCCATTTTGTTGCCCAATCATTTAGTTTTGTGAGATCTTTTTGAAGTTCTTCAATTGGGGTTGATTGTTTCAAAAATCATTGCTAAAACCAGTAATATAACAAGTTGGGATTTGAGTGACACTGAGCAATAGGCAGAAGCACAGTTGATAGTACTACAAGCTTGTAGACCTCCAAAGCAAACCAGGGGCATCAATGATTATTATTTATTATTTACATGAAGCTAGTGCACAGAGGGCCTGATCAGCATCAGGGTTTCACTGGGCTCAGGAAGGTGTAAGCAGACACAATCCTTAACCCAAAGAGCTCACAAGCTGAGAGTCTGGTCAGTGCGTGGTTGAGAGATCTCTAGGAAGAAAAGACTCCGGTGTTATAGATAACAATCTTCACGATTTAGTAATAACTGTTTATGCTCTTTAAAACATTTCTAAAATAGTTTATCTGTAAAATATGTGGAATAGAACAATAAGTGATAGTGTGGCAAGACACAATGAAGGGTTTAATGGTATGAGCTTGAAAACTATATGTTTTCTTGGATGTGCACACATTTAACAAAGTACTTTAAAGCATTTCACAGTTTCTAAAAATTGTTACAGGTTGGGACATAGTGATCTGTTGAGACAATATTCAGGGCAAGACCATGGTATCTGTGGTTACTGTGAACCCATTATCCAAAACTCCTGATAGGGATATGATGGAGTTGCAGCCAGTATTCCAGCACACAGCCTAGCAATGGTTGCAGACCTCTGCCCTGCAGGCCCTCAGTATTCCCACAGACGAGTTGTAGATTGCATTCCCTCAGCTCACACAGAATTCCCCATGCAAAGATAAATTAATCAGGTTTCCTGCAGGGGAGGTGAAATTTCAGCCCTGGTTTATAAAGCGAAGTTGAAGCCAAGTTGTGTTTTAATGGGAATTGCGAAATTTTCATAAAAGGGAATTTCCAGAATTACAAAAATAACATTTGCCCTTGTTAAAGCACAGTAATTACAGTGGCTTCCTTTAGTCAATGTATCTCTACCATTCATTGTAAACCACTTTTTCCTAACTCCTGCATAACGTATCAACACACGGATTAAGATTTTTTTCTTCTAAACTCAAAAACATTAAATTAATATTAAAGGAGTCATCGTTTCTAAAAGCTTTTTAAAATTAATTGTTAAAATGAATCCATCATGCACAGGAATCCATTAACCCTTGATGCTATTTTAATTAGTGCTCTTCTCCACATTAAGGCTGAAGTTTTGTTTGTAACATCGAGATTAGATATTCATGAACACCATATGCTCTTTTTGCTCAGCAAACAGCATCATCACTTCAGGAGGGCATTCCTGGTGCTATGATGAGTAAAACAATATATGTTTTTTCATTCTGCAGATTGTTTAAACTTTTGAAGCATGAAGCAAATCCAGTCATTATGGTCTGCACTACTTAAAAGCCATATGTTATGTTCCGATCAGTTTCTGTCTGCATCCTGTAAACACCTGCCCATACCAATATTGCCCTGCCCTCTTCTTTTGTCATTCAGTTTCGCCCAGATTCTATAACAATGTGCATTTCCTCACCTTTGGGGGCGAAGCCAGACTTGGAGGCACCTGCTCCCCTACTTTGTGTAAACTTTGCTTGTGCCTTCATTAAAGCCTGCATTCACAAGTTTGTTGCCTCGGCCTACATCGCTTCCACCCCCGAAGCGCATCCCCTCGTAGGTGGGTATGAGGAGTCGGACATGGAAGTTTAGCTTTTCGGCCAAACTATTTCGGCCAGGGCACGGGGGCATGTTCAGATCAGTTTCTGTCTGCATCCTGTAAACACTTGCCCATACCGGTATTGCCCTGGCCTCTTCTTTTGTCATTCAGTTTCGCCCGGATTCTATAACAATGTGCTTACCCTCACCTTTGGGGGCAAAGCCAGACTTCGAGGCACCTGATCCCCTACTTGGTTTAAACTTTGCTTGTGCCAATCAGAAGCGAACACAAACAAGTTTTGGGCCCTGTCTCCTATGACACTTTTATGATGTCATAGTTGGTACTTATGTTTCTGCCTGCCATGTGCAGACAGAGAGAGGAAAACGAAAACGAATCCCGTGTATCCCCGTAACCGAGCCTGATCAACTCGAAGCCTCTCTCTCAGCTCACGTGTTTTCAAACAGAGCTTCTACATTTGCCGGTCGTTACGTGTTGGTTTGTATTTGTAAGTATCGATTATTACTAAATGCTGCATCTTTGTTTATAAATATTGTTAGTAGGTATTTTAGTCATTGTGTTTTAAGTTTCATTAAGTCTATTAGTTAATCAAAAAACTGCTCCCTTACCCCTTGTAATTATCCCCAATAAAACTTTAAATTGATTAATTTTAGTTGTGTGTGTGTGTGCATCTGCAGCTCGTGTCCGACTCACACTCTCCTTGCATCCCTTACCAATATAGTCTATTGCCACGTGCTGCCTGGTAAATAACAGGCCTGCAATTTTTTTCACCCCTGCGAGTCCGTGGCAATCCACATGGCGTCACGAACAGGATGATATTTAGTATGGATGTGAAGGGAAGCCCCTCCCCCCCCCATCCTTGGGTTTGTCTTATGTGATCTTGCCAAGAGCTAAAGAAAACAGCTACTTTACCCATACAAGCTCTGGCAAATGTTTGGAACCCATGTAACATCAAATCAATATAGATATTGACGTTGTCAATAGCACAGAAATCTTGGCATTTAGCCATGGAAACAATATGGTAGTGTGCCTCAGTTTCCCTTGTTATACTGCACATCAGGTGTGGAATGTCTTTTCCCTTTTGGAAAGTCTCACCACTGTTTACAGGCCTTAACTGTGACACATTAGTAGAACTAGGCCTTTTAACATCAAGTGTGTTCCCATGTATTCTTCTTAACATGTTCAAAGGATTTTTCAAACGATTAGGACCATTGTACAATTTTAAAGTCTCTGTTAATAACACAGTAGTTACACAAATTACCATTAGGTTTGTCAAGCTATGCCTTAGGGTCAATACCATTAGAATTTCAGCCTTCTAGGGTCACTTTGCGATTTTCCTTTACAAAATCAAATTCTCTTTTTCCTCCTTGCCCTGAAGGGACAAAACCTGCTCTCCTCTTGCTTAACAGAATTTCCTGTCTGATGTGGAGCACCCCCCATTCAGCCAAGTAATCTGCATCTCCACAGGCAGAAACAAGCTTCCAGGTTATATCACGTCTTAAAGGGATACCAGCCATTTTCAATAACAAGCTAGTTTCAAAGTTCAATTGTCCTTTCTTGACCCATTTCTGCTTCCACAGGGGATCAGATGTTAGGTTCCCCAAAAGACTACAAGTACATTCAAAGGGTCTAGAGATGAGATTATATCTCTCATCCCCTGCATCCTTATGGGACTAATTGCACCATCTCTTTTAACCTGGGACACAGACTGTTCACTTGCAGAATTAGCATGAAGACATTTCTCTCTGAACAATCTTGTCTCCCCATCAAACTGGTCAAACACAGCCACTTGGTCATAGGGCTATCCCAATTCCTCCTCAAAGCTATCCCCACTCAAATCACGTTCACACTTTTTAACTGCAGCAGACTGCTTACACATTTTTCCCTCAGGAACTTCTTTAGGAAACAATTCACCACTCACAGAAATCCTGTTCTTACCCCCTTCAGCTAGGGCTTGCTCCCAAGGAATACTTTCCTGAGCAACCACAACCTCTTTCTGGGCTTTCTCACATCCCTGATCATCCTTGGCCCATCAGGCAGATTTCTACAAAATCCCCTTTCAGGCAAACTCACAGACTCACTGAACAAGAGGTTAGAGTCATTCTTCTCCCCTTTGCCAGATACCAGTTCAGGAATTTCTTTCTCCTTGCTGCCTGTTGTCAAGCTGGTGGTAGTTAACACACCCAAATCACCCTTCTGCTGCACCACACTAGCAGCAGGCAAAATACAAGCACTGGAATCGTCTGGTCTCTGGGATCTTGCTAAGACATTAACCAGATTAAACCTAGTTATAGAGCCTTCCTCCCCAGCAGACACAAACTCAGAACTATTCCCTTTCTGAGCTTTAGCTGAATCCAAAACCAACTCTGAAACAACTGCACTATTCTCAGCCATTACAGGCTGAAAAGCACCTTTTGTCTGCTCCACAGACAAAGAAGATTCAGAGACACATTCTCCTTCACTAGAGACACAGCTTGGGATCTCACTTCCCTTGTCCCAGCACACAGACAACTGCTTGGAGACTGAGGTAGCTTCCTCCATAGGCAAGTCAATACCCCTGACAAAGGCACACTCCCTTTACATCAGTGCTTCTCAATTATTTTCTGTCATGCCCCCCCTAGGAAGAAGAAAACATTTTGCGCCCCCCCGCAACTGTAAATAGTATCATTTGTCTATAAAATTGTTATAAGTACACCTCTGCATAACACTGTATCCTTATTAACGTATATGAGAATAAAAAAAGAAAGAAATGTGGATCAATTTACAACAAAGTATAGCTTTATTAACTGTAGCAGAAAAGATTTAAAGGAGCACAATATTAAAAAAACTTTAACCTGCAAAACAAAAATATATAAAATAATTTGAGCTGATTTTTTAATCAGAGGTGATGTCTGGATTAATGGCTACAATGATTAATGGCTATTAATGGCGTTTTGACTGCTGCTGTACATTGAGCAGATGTTTTCAGAAAACTATCCATGATGATTCCAGGGTGTCTTTCTTGAGTGATAAATGCTAAATTTAGACTCCATCATTTTGTATAAATGGTTGGGTTTATTGTTTCCCCATGTGTATTATCTTTGCATTTATCAACAATGAATTTTATCTCCGGTTTTCTTGCCGTCACCCAGTTTTGTGAGTTTCCTTTGTAACTCTTCACAGTCCGCTTTGGACCTAATTATCTTGAGTAATTTTGTACTGTCCACAATCTTTGCCATTTCACTCTTTACTCCTTTTTTCCAAATCATGTCTAAATGTGTTGAACAGCATTGGTCCCAGCACAGATCCCCACTATTTACTTCTCTCCACTTTGAAAACTATCTATTCCTAACTCCCCCGCCCCCCATCTTTTATCTATTCCTAACTCCCCCGCCCCCCGTCTTTTAAGGAGTTACTGATTCATGGGAGCTCCGCTCATGATTCATGGGAGTTACTGATTCATGGGAGCTCCGCTCCCCTGCCCGGCCCGCCTACCTGGGCCCGCACTTACCGCGCGGCTCCCACGATGGCGGCGGCACTGAGCGCGGCCTGAACCCACTGAGCCGCCTTCCCTCGCGGTCCCCGCCCCGCCCGGACACACCCAGCGCCCCGCGGCACGCCGGGAAACAGAGTCCTGCCACCCGCAATGAACGGGCCCGGCGGGGAGCGCAGGGACTACCATTCCCGGCGTGCCACCGAGCCCCCCTTTACGGAGCCTCGCGCCCCCCCTGGGGGGTGCGCCCCACTATTTGAGAAGCACTGCTTTACATACACTGCTGCTTTTTTCAGGTTCACTTTTACAAGCTGTATCAGCTAAAACTATTTCACCCTTTCCTTCCTCAGTTAGTACTTCCACCTGCCCATTCACTTTAACCTGCTTCAGAGAAACCCTTTCCTGACCAATGAGTTCCTCCTGCACTGTATCTAATTCCAGACTCACTTCTGAGACATTAGACAGACATTTAGGAACTTTATTCACAGGCAAACTGCTTTCTTGAACAGACAAACACTTGGAGAAACCCTCTCCAGACAAACAGCTATTTCCCCCCAGGTGAGAATCCCCGTCCTTATCATCTTCAGGGGAGCCTGGGGCTGCTTGCTTAGCTGTAAACATTGTGCCTCCGTGGAGGACAGAGCACAGATCGAGGGCTTTGCCTAACATGCTAAACAGGACGGTGGAAACAGCCTCAGATTTATATTCATCGGGTCTCAATTTTTTGGTTTTCTTAATTGAATCCAATTCTACTATCATTTGGCATAATAATTTGTGTGCCACACTCATGCTCTCTCCAGTTTCCGTGCACTGAGGCCGTAGAGAGCAATCTAATTTTAGATCAGTCGAATTTTGGCTACTTAGAAGGTGAAACTGCAAATGTTGGAACTGTTCAGTTTCATCATCTGCGCGATCTGCACCGTGCCACAGACATGGCCCAACTCCCTTGCATCCTGTACGTGACGCCATGTGGATTGCCCATGTGCCCTGGCCGAAATAGTTTGGCCGAAAAGCTAAACTTCCGTGTCCGACTCCTCATACCCACCTACGAGGGGATGCGCTTCGGGGGTGGAAGCGATGTAGGTTGAACTCCTGGTGCCATGATGAGTAAAACAATATTTTTTTTCATTCTGCAGATTGTTTAAACTTTTGAAGCATGAAGCAAATCCAGTCATTATGGTCTGCACTACACTTAAAAGCCATATGTTATTGACATCAGAATTAAGAGTTTACCAAACATTAAATCAGCAAGATGATTCACACTTTCAAGTGTAAACAATACAAAACATAGGGTTGCCGTACCAACCTCAAAATGCTCATTAAAAAGTAATCACTTCAGCTCCCTTTTTCTGGCACTGCACAATTTCATTACTGGGTTTTTTTTGTTTTTTTTTTCCTCACAGAAATGTCTGTTTTGAATTAGTCTATGACTTACAGAGTATGAAAAAGTTCTTTACTATTTGCTAACAGCTACTATTCCCAAGCAATAATAAGCCAGGACATCCTTCCTACAAAAGGTATTTGCTATTAAACATAAGACACTGGAAAGATTTTAACCTAGGTATCAGTCTTGGGACCTTATAGTTCCTTATGCAGGCTACTCATCATAGCACCAGAAATACTTTCATACTGGGTGCTTTGTTCCCTTCTGTCCCCTTGACAGGATAGCTCCTGCCCAGGTCTCTCCTGTGGATGCTTTCTCCGGTTCCTTTCCTTTGATGTTTTGGAAGGTTCCACAGCATGTAGATGTGGTGGGGGAAATGAGGAGGAGAGCAGTTGTCCCGCCACCCTGCCCTCTCACACTTTTCAGGGCTTCTGGGGGGGGGGGGGGGCGGGGTCAACGGAGGGGAAAATATGCCCCAGAAGCAGCAACCTTTCCTTTCATGGCCAATCCTGCCTAACTCTGCTGGATTCTTGCCCACTACGTAGGCAGAGAACATACTGGAATTTTAGGCATATTGTAATTTTTCTAATGTTGATTATAATTCCCAGTACAATGAAGGCAAGGAAGTCGACTACAATGCTGCTAATCTAGTGGAGGATTTTCAAAAGAGACTAAGGGTATGTCTTCACTATAGGTCTAGGTCGATTTCCCTTAATTCGATTTTCTAAACTCGAGTTTAGAAAATCGAATCAGTGTGTCCCCACCAGGACAGCAGGTCGACAGTGGTCGACACTGTCTGTCCTTGAACTTTTGCAGGGGGTCGACATAGCCCGCATTGCACTGTGGGTAGGTAGCCCACAGTGCAATGCGTGCTGGACCCCCCCCCTGCCCAAGCAGCCCCACGGACCCCCCCGCCCGAACAGCCCCCCCAACAGCCCTCCCGCCCAAACAGCCCCCCGCTGGACCCCCCCCCCCGCCCGAGGGGGGGGGAGCCGGCGCGGGGCTATCGGCTCAGCTGCCTGGTGAAATTGACCAGACAGCTGAGCCCAGCCCCGCGCGGGCTTCCCCCCCCCCCTCAGCAGCCCCGCGGACCCCCCCCGCCCGAACAGCCCCCCCAACAGCCCCCCCGCCCAAACAGCCCCCCGCTGGACACCCCCCCCGCCCGAGGGGGGGGGGGAGCCGGCGCGGGGCTATCGGCTCAGCTGCCTGGTGAAATTGACCAGACAGCTGAGCCCAGCCCCGCGCGGGCTTCCCCCCCCCCCTCAGCAGCCCCGCGGACCCCCCCCGCCCGAACAGCCCCCCCAACAGCCCCCCCGCCCAAACAGCCCCCCGCTGGACCCCCCCCGCCTGAGGGGGGGGGGAGCCGGCGCGGGGCTATCGGCTCAGCTGCCTGGTGAAATTGACCAGACAGCTGAGCCGATCCCTCAAGCAGCCCCGCGCGGGCTTCCCCCACCCCTCAGCAGCCCCGCGGACCCCCCCCCGCCCGAACATCCCCCCCCCCGAACAGCCCCCCCCTCGCGGGGCTGCTCGGAGGTCGGAGGCTTAACTTCTGATGCCTCTTCACTAGCCCACAGTCAAGCTTGTAATGTCGAATTTAGCCTTACTTCTCTCGTTAGGCAGGAGTTCCGAAATCGATCTTGAGGGCCCTTTAAATCGACTTTAAGGGCATGTATGTGAAGACAGGTACACCTTTAATTCGACCTAACGTCGTTAAGGTCGAATTAAAGTGGTAGTGAAGACATGCCCTAAGTAAATTAGGAGTGCAAGACTTTCAGAGAGACTTTGGTCTTAAATCATGTAATCATTTTTGACACTCCGACCCCTAGTGAATATGAATTATAAAAATGATTATTAAAAGTAATAGGAGAAGGAAAGGAAATCTAGGTTTGATTGGTCGTCCCCAATCTTTTGGCTTTTTTTTTTAACCTTGCAAATATGAAGACTATCAAGCCTTGTCTCCCTGGTATACTGGAGGTCTCCCTTGAACAATGGAGAGATATGAATTGAGTATTTTCTCAGCTCTTCACCAGAGGGACACATGTTGAATATTTAACAAGATAGCTTTACCTGCATTTAATAGGAATTTGAGTGATAAACATACAAGCAAAAACCAAAACTTTAATATTCCAAATAAAAATCCCCTCCACTCTCAGTTAATCAAGTTATTTCCAAAGTACCAGTGATGTCAAATCTACTAGTTTTCCAACTGTTCATGGAGTTTTCCAAGAAAAACAGAGGAGGTACACCTTTAATTTGTAATGTGAAACAAAGAAAAAAGAAAACTTTTCTGGAAAAAAAAGTAAAAAGAAAAACCGTTCAGACTTTTTTTATACATCATAAAAATGGGGACAATATTAAGTTATAAAATGCAAATATATATATGCATATCTATATGTATAATATATATCATCCTAAGATCTCAAAGTACTTTACAGAGTTAGTTATGTAATATCTTCATTTTACAGATGGGAAACTGATGCACAAACAGATCAAGTGACTTGCAAAAGGTCACACCATAAAGTCAGTAGCAAGTCTAGGATTAGAACTCAAGACACCTGACTTTCAGTTATGAGTTCTAATTACCTTGCCTCACTATTTATTCTTCTGGGATATTCAACTTAATTATTCCTGTCATTTTCTTACCATATAATGAGAATCATCGGACAGGGAAAAAATACAGCAATTAACTTCTGGGGAGAAAAAGTTAATTTTTGAACCTCGCCCTTGACCTCGCCTGCCACCTTTGGACACTCCAAAATGGCCCAGGGCCCCACCCACCACCAGCAGTGCAGCAAAGCCGAACCGCTTCCTGCGTGCTCGCTCCATGTGGCTGCCGCCCTGGGGCCGAGCAGGGGAGCTGTGCCTCTGCATGCTGCCCCCATCCCGAGTGCCCCTGTGGCCATAAGGAAGTTGTGGGAGCGGTGCCTGTGGGCAGCAGTGTGCAGAGGCCCCCAGCCCACCGCGCCTTGGAGCCCCGGGTAAACGCCGCACCCCTGTCCCCTCACCCCACTCCCAAACTCCCTCCTAAAGCCTGCACTTCCTCCCCCTTCCCACACAGCCTCTCCCGCCCCCAAACTCCATCCCAAAGCCTGCACCCCACACTCCCTCCCCCATCCAAACTGCCTCCCAGAGCCCAATCCCTCACCCCTTCTGCACCCCACACCCCAATCCCCTACCCCAAATCTCCTCCCCCACCCAAACTCCCTCCCAGAGTAGGATGACCAGATAGCAACTGTGAAAAAACAGGACAGGGAGTGGGGGGGAGGGGGGAGGAAATAGCTGTCTATATAAGAAAAAGTCCCAAAAAACAGGACTGTCCCTATAAAAATGGGACATCTGGTCACCCTATCCCAGAGCCTTAAGCAGGTCGGGGGGGAGTGAAGTTTGAATGGGGGCAAGTTCTTTAACCTCCCCACCTAGAAATGGTAAGAGGGCAGAAGCTGGGAAAAAAGAAGAAAAATTGCAAATGTCTGTATTACTACAATTGGATGCATATAGAGCAGGGGTGGGCAAACTACGGCTCGCGGGCCGAGCCGTTTTTATCTGGCCCGCGAGCTCCTGACAGGAGAGTGGGACCAGTCTCCTCGGCGGGGCGCTCTGAGAGCGCCCCAGAGAGCAGGACCGCCTGCTGGCCGGGCGTGCCACCCAGAGAGTGGGGCTGGCAAGCCACCCTGGACAGGAGACCCGCAGCGGGCCAGGTGCACCGCCCAGAGCCCAGGACAGCGGGCCCACAGCCGGCGGGAGCCCAGTACAGCGGGCTCACGGCGAGCACTGCGCTCCCGAGCCGGGGACGGGTCCCAGCACGGCAGGCCAAGCCAGGGTGGAGCACTGTGAGGGTGGAGCAGGTAAGCAGGTGAGGGTGGGGGGTGGTTAGGGTAGGTGGGGCGGGTTTAGGTGGGGGGGTGATGGGGGGTAGTCAGGGAACAGAGCAGGAGGGCTAGATGGGGGATGGAGTTCTGGGGGGCGCAGTTAGAGTAGGGAGGGTCTCCAGAGGGGTCGATCAGGGGACAAGGAAGGGGGGGTTAGATGGATCAGGGGTTCTGAGGGGGGCAGTCCGAGGTGGGAAGTGGGTGGGGGTCAGATAGGGGGCAGGGCCTTCGGCCCTCCACACAATTTTGAACCTCCGTGTGGCCCTCGGGCCAAAAAGTTTGCCCACCTCTGATATAGAGCATGGATATTCATGAAATGTTCATACAGCAAATACATAAAGCCCATTTACTGAGAGAGCTGTGATAGTCACCAGTGCAACAGGAACAGCAAAAGTGGATTTTGTAAAGCAGTAACGGTCCATCTCAGCAGTCTTTTAATTTTATAGTGACTGGTTATGACCATCTCAGAAATCTGTACATTATCAGGCATCTTGAAATCTTAAATTATTTTGCAGATGATCCTGAAACTTTGTCATGCTATTGATTGGGAATTCTTGAAATAATTTTTAATTTAAATAAACCTACTTGAGAACCAAGTATCTCCTAAAACTGAAGGAGTGCTCTCTCCCATTTCATACTTTACCAAAAGATCACCTCTTTGGGATCTATATGAAGTCTCAGATGTCCACCAAAATGAAAGGCCTAGCACCTCCTAAGAGAGAGGAGCCACTGAGCTCAAAAATCAACCAATGTACTTGGGATTACAAATCTGAGAATAAGGACAGGGTGTCACGCCTCATAAGTACAAAATGAGGGCACTGGATGGTGTCTGGAAAGTGACGGTGCCCACTGTCCTGCAAAGGAGTCAGTGGACGCCCTGCGGAAGGTCCAGGCCCAGGTGCATGAATGATCCAAGCAATGGAGGAAGGCACCAAAATCAGACTCTCCCCACTGAACATCCTGCGGCTCCACTGAGTATCGCCAGCTTGGCTAACCCCAGGTGGAGGCAGCCTGGTGACTGGGGCCCCAGACGGGACGCGTGTAGAGGAACCAAGTGCGCTGACAAGTGGCGCGAGACCCGCCCGCGGCGTTAGCCTTTGCGGCGGGTCACCCTGTCTCGGGGGGCGGGAGAGGAGGATGTCCTGGGCTCCCGGGAAGGTGAGGGGGGCGGGGGGGGGCTCTGCGTGAGACACACGCATGTCGCGCTGCCACCCCCCCGTGTCCGAAGAGCAGCGGGCGGGCCCCTCGGGCTGTGCGACGCGCCCCCCCGGCTGCTCATTTTCCTTCTGCCGTTGGGGCCACTCAGGTTCAAGTCTCCCGGCTCATCTCGCTGTCCCGCCGGCTAGAACGGGGAAGGGAAGCCGAGGCTCTCGCGGGACTCCCGGAGCCGGGGCTTTACACCACAGCGGCGGGGCCGGGGCCGGGGCCGGGGCGTGCCCAAGGGGAGGGGCAGCGCGGCCAGTACCCCGGAAGCGGACGGTGCGCTGTCCCGGAAGTGACGCGCCACCCCCTTTCCGGTGCGGGCGGCGTGCTCTCTCCGGGACAGGCAGTGGAGCCGTCGCGGCCATGAGCGTCCCGGCCTTTATCGATATCACCGAGGAGGATCAGGTGAGGGGCCCGGGGAAGCCGCGCCGGGTGTCCGCCATGTGGGCGGAGCAGCCCCCGCCCCCCCCCCCCCCGCGTGTCCGGCTGCTTCCCAACGTCCCGGGGCTGCGCGGGGGGAGCCGGGCTCGCTGTCGGTGTCAAGCCGAGGGGCCCGGACCAGCCCCCGGCGGGGCGGGGGGTGAGTAGCTGTCGGGTGGGGGCAGCGAGCCCGAGGCCCCCTGACTGTTAACGGCCGGGGGAGGCCCCAGCCCGCCGCTCAAACCGCCCCTCTCCCCGCCGCTTGTGCCGCGGATCCCGCGCGGGCGTTGGGGGCCGGGCTGCCTCCAGCCTGTCCCGGGGGGGGGGGGGGTGTTGGGAAGCGTTAACTAATCTTCGTGCCGGTGTCCCCTTAATCGGCGGGTCCGTTCCTGAGAGAGAAGGGGAGCGAGGTAAGATCCCGTATTGGACCCGCTTCAGGCGGAGAGAGAGACAAGCCCCGAAGAAGAGCCGGGTGTCGCTTTGCCTCTCTCGCCAGCTGTAGTTGGTCCAATGAAGGATATTGCCCCATCCCCCTTGTGTCTAATATCCCGGGACCAGCGGGACCAAAACATGTGGTCAGTTTCAGCCCATCCCAGAATGGCCCTAGCTCTAATAGCGCGAAGCTATAACTGGCCCCTGGTGCACTGAGCGTGAGATATGGTGGATTTTTTCATACAAAATCTTTCTAAAGTCAGAATTAATAAAATACCAAAGCTATATAACTCTTCATCCCAAATGATCCTAGATCAATTTGTCTGGATCATTTCACCTGTTACTGAAATCTCTTTTAAGATGAAACAAGGTAGTTTTTTAACAGTGCTCAACAATATGAAAGTCTTGACACAGCATATATCTATATCTATATGTGTGTGTGTGTGTATATATATATATATATATATATATATATATATATATATATATAATAGTGAATGGAAAGTTCAGTTTTATATCACCTTCCTGATATTTAATCTACAAATATTATAGGATGTTACATTCTTTGTTAAAAGATTAAATAATATTTGCAAGACAAACATAAAACATTTCCTGAGACTAGAAAACAAATAAGTGAAGCACAGATGAACATGTTATATACCATTTTCATTAAATGAATATTGGAATATATTACCCGTGTGCATGCTGGAGCTCTGTAGACAGTGGGAATAGGAAATTGCATTCCATCAAAATGCTTAGGGAGCCATTTAGAATAAACTTTTGCTCAAAGTTAGAACACTAAATGTAATGAATTTCTTAAGTCTTTAATTAGTTTAAATATAATTATTTTATCCAGTATTGTCTCTTAATCCCCCCTCCCAAATCTAATGCCTCTAACATCTTTTATTTCTCCCTCCTTCATTCATTCTTCCCCTAAAGTCCAACTATGAGGAGAAAAAAAAAAGTTAACTCAGATATCTGACATTACTTACATCTTTTATTCTTTCAACCTTCTTGGTATTAAAATTGCCATCATGGTGTGGGCTAAGTCATATCTTTGAGCTATTGCTTCAATCTGTCTTGATCACTTTCTGAAGGCTTTTAAAAAAATATTTAAGTTCTGCAAAATAAACAAACATTAAAAATACTCCCAAACCACAGAGACTAGAAATGGGTGGCATGAATGTTTACGTGCGCTACTGTCTACTAACAGCTCTTCAAATATTCAATCCAAAATCTCTTTTCTATATTGTGGGGTTCTGACATGTACTTACCAGTTATTTCTTAAGTAATACCATATTTATTTAATTTTGATCCTTGACATAAATCCTTTTAAAAACATCTTTAACTTTGTATTGCACCAGAACCTAAAGATCTCAATTAGTTCAGGGCCCCATGATGCTAGTCGCTGTACCAATGTATGGTATCAAAGACCTTATACTCTGTCATTTAGTAAAAAGTGTTGGATTATAAAGTTAAGATATAGGCCTTGTCACCAGGGAAGAGATGTGTTCTCAACTTGTTAGCTAATTTGAGGTAAAATCCGAGAGAAGGCAAGGCATTTGTAGTTTTCACACAAGACTATGAAGGAGCCAAGTTAGCTATATTGCTTTTTACTAGGATTTTACCTCAGGTTAGCTAATTTGAGTTAAAAGCGTACCTTTCCATTCAAGGGAAGACAGCCAATAAGGTGTTGCTAGTACTATGTACATTTGTATTAGTTTCTTTATTTCTTTGAAAGGCTGCAGAACTTCGAGCTTATCTGAAATCTAAAGGAGCTGAGATCTCCGAAGAGAACTCTGAAGGAGGACTTCACATTGACTTGGCTCAAATTATTGAAGTCTGTGATGTATGCCTAAAGGAGGATGATAAAGGTTTGTGTCTTTCAAAGTCTTGGTATGGATAGTCTTGCTTAGTGTGTCGGGAACTTTATGGTAACTGAGCTCTTGTGAGTCACCTTAAGTTACAGAGAACACTTGAATGGCAGAAAGACCGAGAGAGAGAGAGTACTCATAGGAAGCTCATTATGCATGAAGGAGGATTTTCAAAAGTGTTCAGCATTGCTCCCATTTGAAGTCAGTGGTAAAATGCCTGTTGAATTAAATGGGAGCGGAGCTAGGCCAGTGGTGGGAGTTTTTGAAAATCCCACCCTAATTTTTTAAAGGGACCAGCCTATACAAGAACATTAATTTTTGTCAGTAATAAAAGAATCCCAGCTGGGAACTTTGAAACTGCTATGTACTGAGGTTATTCACCTACAATGAAAGAGATGTGATACCATACTCACCCTGTCCTTGGCTGGTGTAAATTCACAAATAGACTTAGAGGCCATGTAAGGCAGTGTTTAGTCTCTGCGGCATATGGTGTAGTGGTCTGTGGGAGTTAAGCCATTCTTTCCCTCCCCTCTTTGAATCTGCATAATGCAGACATAAAAGAAGACAAAATAAATCATTTGCACAGACACCCTCTCAGATAACTGTTGGCAAGGTTTGGAGACCTGTTCTACGGCCTTCGCTACATAAAGACTCATACATGAACAGACTGTATTCAGTAGAAGTGTCAACATTATTACAGTACAACAGGCTCTTGTTAACCCACAAAAGGGCATAATTTCCCACAGTGATGAAGAAATGTTTTTCCTTCAGTGTGGTAGTTTAAACAAGGCAAAATGTGTCTGTATTCAGTCCTCTCTCTTGATGACATGCAGTTCCTTTTGAATAAATGAGAAATACAGTTTGGACTGTGTCCGAGATGGGTGATTAATCATGTACAAAACCAATTTCCATTTAAAAAAAATTAGTGGTGAAATAAGACTTGTTGCTGGTTAAGAGCAGGGGGGCCCATTCAAGTAAGTAGCAGCATAACTTTAAGAAGAATGAGGAAATTTGATGCAAGTAACTGTTAATGTTGAGGGTAAACTAAATCAGTTAACTCTGCCCTAGAAATTTAACGTCTTCTGAGACCTTTTGACAGGATGCAGTACTAACTGCAGTAAATGTTAAGTCTACTGTGGCAACCTTAACGAGTTTCTGTGCATCCTATATTCTAAATGATTCTTTATATATGGCTAGATCTTTTAGCTGTGACAAAATCGATAGCTGATGTGACTGTCTTATTTGAAAGGGTGAGGATTCATTTTGGGATGAATATTTATGAATATAGATCATTTAGCATCTTGCAGCAGACAAATGTATAATATATGGACAGGCCCTATAATTCTATAGCCAGAATGACT
Source organism: Sternotherus odoratus (assembly GCA_032164245.1). Classification (NCBI taxonomy): domain Eukaryota; kingdom Metazoa; phylum Chordata; order Testudines; family Kinosternidae; genus Sternotherus; species Sternotherus odoratus. The sequence goes on from JAVMKO010000006.1 coordinate 77,218,203, forward strand.
GTGTTTTTACATTCAAGTAGGCTTATTTGGAGAAGATTGTATTCGTAATCGTCTGCCATACTTGTCATGGGGAAGCTAATAATTTTTTTACATTGCTTTTTAGGGTGTTTAGTTAATCCCAGAAGTTAAATATTGGGAACACTAATCTCATTTTGATATTCTAGTGACTCCGGTGAATTGGAATATTATAGTGACCTTTTTATTGGACATCAGTGTCTTTGAGATTAAAATTGTTTGTGCAAGGACTGGGCGAACCAGGGGATTTGCTTGCTCCTCCAGGGTAGATAGTGATGGAAGGTTGTTGCAACTCTTGCTTGCTCAGTAACCAAGGTGCTCTTGGGTCTGTGCTGTCATGAGCCAGTGTCAGTTGCAGTTTGTACTGTGACGGCTGACATTAATTGGCACCCTTGTTGGCAATCTCAATGAGAATTATATTCTTTGTAGGTTCTTGTGCAGCTCTTATCACCGTATTATTTGAGTGCTTTGCAGTTGTGTGTTAAGCAATGTAGTGAACATTTGTCACATGTAGTTAATTTTCCTCTTATCTTCTCCCCTGGGGGTGGTGTAGGGGAGAGGGTATTGTTTCTGCAGTGTAGTGTTTTGGTACATTTTTAAAATATATATGGACATGTCACTGTATGTTTGTTAGAGCAGACAAGTCAAAGTGCACCTTGCACTTGCAGAGGAAATGAGCTTTATTGATGGTCCTTAGTTTCTGTGGGAGTTTGTGCTACGGTCTGGGACTGACTCCTGAAAAAGCTTTGTTTCTGGCGATCAGTTTTACCCTTGTGATAAAGTACCATTGTGCCTGAGGTACAGAGTTGTTGATCACAGTCCTCGTTCTGAAATTTAGGCAATCTTTTAAATGTGCCGAACCCAAGCCATTGAGTTTTTGAAGATGGGGATGGAGATCTTGAAATTTACATTGGCTTCTCATAAAATATTGAAACTGATGTCATGGAGACCAAATTCTCTTTCCACCTTGGAAGTGGAAAATAAATAGGGTTGAGATATGCTGGCAGGGTTAAACTGAGCTGCTGTCACCTCTGTTATATTTGTCCAGTTTAATAACTGATTTTGTAAAAAGTCGTGGAGGCTGGAATTGTACTTTTCCAGTATGTCATGCTGAGACAAAATAAGCATTAGTGGCAGGAGCATTTCTAGCACTGATGAATTGTTACCTGTAGTGTTAAGTTGATGCATGTTTTGTTTATGTGCAGATGTTGAAAGTGTAATGAACAGTGTAGTATCTCTGCTGCTTATCCTGGAACCTGACAAACAAGAAGCTTTGATTGAAAGCCTGTGTGAGAAGTTGGTAAAATTTCGGGAAGGTGAGCGTCCATCTCTGAGGCTGCAGCTGTAAGTATCCTTTAGGGATCAAGGGAACTAAAATATTTTGTAAAATATCCTTCGTTTCAGGAGGAGGGATTGTCGTGTGTGTGTGTGTCTGTGTTTTGGTTTGTTTTTAAGTACAGGCCCAGGAATTGAAAACTGGATTCTATTGAAACTTTGCACATGTGCAACATTTGCATTTTTGTCACCTTTTTGCCTTTTTTCCCCTATCTGTGCAAAAGGAGATACCTACCTACATCACTGGGTTATTCTGAGGCTGAATTTATTAATGTTTTAGACTATTTTGAGATCCTCTAATGGAAGGTGCTATAAAACAGTAAGCCATTATCATCTATGTCCTAGCACTGAGATAATGGTGAATAAAGCCCTCTGTAGATACAAAATGTATACATGTGGCTATCCTTAGAGCTGCAGGGAAACCGTGACAACGAGCGAGAGAAGCAGATCACCAGCAGCCGTCCCTGGTCACACCAGTATGTGCAAGTGACTCACACATTCTTGGACCTCTGTGTGGAAAGGACTCCTGTCCGGTAGAGTGCAAGCTGCTGGGGACCATCCAGCCACGCCGGAGGAGCTGCCCAGGCTGTGTGCTGGCTCCTGCAGTTGGTGGTCCAACATGTTGCTGCTTTTGCTGCTGCAGTTCCTGACCCAGTCGCTGGCCATAGGCCCTGCTGGTTTCGCTCATTGTTATTAGAGGCCATCAGCTCTGCAGATATCTACTTTATATCCTTGGATATACATTTTGTATCCACACAGGGCTCTGATGGTGATTAGACAGATTTACATTTTATATGCTAGTACATGTATCAGTGGACGCATTGGTGTCTGTGCACATTCACCTTATTAATTGCCAAACTTGCTAGGATTAATTGATTTCTTTGTGCTTTAGGCTGAGCAATCTCTTCCACGGTATGGATAAGAATACTCCTGTGAGATACACAGTCTACTGCGGCCTTATTAAAGTGGCCTCAGCATGTGGTGCCATTCAGTACATTCCAACTGAACTAGATCAGGTAATTGATGTGCCACTTGTTGTTTACTGTATTAACTGTACGTGGCCTGGTGTTAAAGGGTAGTCCGAGGTAATACATAGTGGCTCTTACTATTAAAAATTGTCAAGCTCAATTGTAATAAAAAGCAGTTTTTGAATTGTGCGGTTTTTAACCTTTTAAAAGTTTTTGTCCCTACAGTCGAAGTCAAAGTGTTCTTCACAGCAAACTGGAAAGTAAACATCTCTCCCTGATATTAAACATATCAGATCTGTCTGAGCTTTGTTTGAATATACAGGGTGTGGAAAAGTACTATAACCAGCTTTGGAACACTAGTTTGATTTCTCTCACTATGGAGGCCGAAATCTGTAATCCCATTCTCCTCCTTTTTTAGGAAGAGGGTACGAGGTACTGATTTGGGGCCTCCAGTGGTACACTTGCCTGATTTTGAACTGTGGAGTGAATACCCAGAAGAGCCAGACAGGGATCTCTGGGAAGGATCATTTCTGTCATTCTTTTTCCTCTTCAGGAGAGCTTGGGTCATGTTTAAGTGGGCTGTGTTTGTAGTTCTAATGTTAACAGTCGGAATACTCTTAAGAAAACATTAGCAACACTTCTTTTTGAATTGTTTTCTATATAGGTTCGAAAGTGGATATCTGATTGGAATCTCAGCACAGAGAAAAAACACACCGTTCTGAGACTTCTGTATGATGCACTGGTGGACTGCAAAAAGAGGTATGTTGAGTTAAATGATTGACTAGAGAATTTCAGTAGTTTTAAATTAGTATATAGTGAGAGAATTGGGGGAAATAGTTTTTCGTTGTATTTTTTACTGTAAATCTTTTAAATCTTATCAAATACATCTGGACTTACTTTTATTACATCTTAGACTAATATTTAAGAGCTCTTTTAATTTTAAGTGAAACCGTTTTCTCTTAGAAGATACTAAAGCTGCTAATGGGTTGATTGAAACCTATAAACTTACACAAGTAAAACTTTTGCTTTCCTTCTAGAAATGATAGCATTATGCCAAGCTTATTTTTTAATTGAGCTTTGATATTTTAAATGTGTGTAGTGCCATCTCTGTTGTTCAGTTGGTGTGGGGGGTCTCTATTAATCACAGTTATCACAATCAGTTTACTATTATAAACGTTACCTTTGAGACAAAAGCTTTGCACTAGACATGGAAATGAATATTAATACCTGCTGAATTGTATTAAAAGATCATTGGAGATCATAATACGAGTCTTTGATCGAATGAACTAGGCTGACCAAAGTAATAGACATCTTATGTAATTCTGTACAGTCTACCTGCAAATTAATTTGTATTAATAAATTGACAGCAGCTCTTGTTTGCACATGTCAGCATAACTCTTTACATTTACAAATGATAAGAAAGGATAAATGGTTTCAGGATTTTTGCTATGGTTTTAACACTCATTTCCTTTATGTAGATGGACAGTCCTCTTTATCTTTGTGAATAAGCAGGAATCTTATTTTACTATGCTCATCATCACAGCCCCATAGAATATTACGCACACACTTTTGGTATCCCTTCTCCTCACTTAATTAAAAAGGACTTGAGGTTATTAAAATGTTTGTAATTAAAGGTTTGAGGTCTTGGTCATTTTTTTGGGAGGGCAGCGTCATTGTGATGTTTTTTGCTACTTGTCCTGCTGCAAGAAGAGGGCAAAAAATATTGTATTTGAATCTGAGAGGAGTGGTTTTCAGTTTATAAAAACTGCTAGGTTTCACATATGAAATCAACCAGGGATCAACTACTCATGGGTTCCACAGGTCATGGATGTTGGGAAACTGTTGGTTCTCACTTGGGGGATCGTGCCGTAAATTGGGTAAGGCTTCTAAGAGTGGCTAAGCCGGTATCAGGGATGATTTACAATGATATTATGGTGTAAAATTGGCTTCAGTGTAGCCAAGAATCTGAGCCATAACCTTCATCCAACTTCTTATTAATTCAGGCATTTTCATTAGAATACTTTTGCAAGGATGAGACTATATAGCACAGTGGTTCTCAAACTTTTTCTATTGGTAACCCCTTTCGGACAACAGGCCTCTAAGCACGACCCCCCTTAGGGGGCAGCGGCTGGGCTGAGGGGGGGTGCCAGCAGCCCCCCGGGGCAGAAGCTGAGCTGGGTGTGTGTGGGTGTAGGGATGCCATCCCCCGGGACAGGGGACAGGGCCCGGGCTGCCGCTGGCAGCCTGCTGCAGCAGGGGCCAGGGCCCGGCTTCCGGGCGCCACCGACAGCCCACCGCACCATGGGCCGGGTCTGAGGTTCGGGGTGCTGCCGGCAGCCCACCGCCGGAACCACCGCAGCAGGGGCCAAGGCCCAGAGCACTGCCAGCAGCCCGTCGCAGCAGGGTCCGGGGCTCGGGGTGCTGCTGGCCGGGGCCAGGGCTCAGGGCACCACCAGCAGCCCGCCGCAGCAGAGTCTGAGGTTCGGGGCTCCGCCGGCAGCCCACGCGGCAGGGGCTGGGGCTCAGGGCGTCACCAGTCGGGGTTCGGGGCACCGCAGCAGGGGCTGGGGCTTGTGGCTCCACCAGCAGGGGTCAGGGCCGGCTGCCGGCAGCAGGGGCTCACAACCGCCACATGATCGGGTTGCGACTTCTCAAGAGGTCACGACCCCCACTTTGAGAACCAATGATATAGCAGCTCTCTGGCGGCCAAAATAATACTTATACAGTCTTTCAGAGTTAAGCAAAGACCTTGTATGTAATGAAGAGTGTTTGCTTTATGTTTGGAAAGTACTGAGTTAATATACATTTCTACTCTGTAAAAACTTCTTATTCCACCAATTCGGTTGTAGAGCCATATGTTTTTCTAAAGCAAAAATATTAGCTGACAGCAAACATTACACATGTTGTTAAAAGTAACCCAAGATAAAAAGGATCATTTAAGTCCTCTAATTGAAAGAAAAGCCATTTGCTATTGAACTAGGTTGCTTTTCTGTTATCGTTTTCAATTCCATCTGTAGATCTTTGAATTGAAGAGGAAGTTAACAGATTGGCTCCAATTGTCTTTTGTCTAACTTGACTAGTTATTAATCTGGTTATGAATTAATTTTCTTTAAATTGTCTTTTTTTTTTTTTATGGTAATATATTCCACTTTACTACCAAAACTGTAAAAAAGATCTGCACTATAGAGTTAAGCATTAAAAATATCTTTCACAAATTCCTGCATGCATGGTACTACCATCTGGGTCAGTGCAGTTTGCAATCAATAGGGTTATTTTTCAGAGCACCTTACTCTTCTTAGGGGAAGGAAAATAAGGAGTGACCTTTGACCAAGATCATTCTCTGGATCAATGAGCAGGCACTATCTGCAGTACTCTGAGAAACTCAAAGCAGCATTCCAGTCTTAGCATTCAGGAATGTTTCTAGACCTAGCAGTATGAGAAGATAAACGAGAATGGAAAAATTAAATGATAGTCATACTTCAATTACTTTGTCCCTTTATAAACAAAGGAAATGGAGATATAATTATTTAGAACTGAAATTTTTAACTTTCTGATTTCTCACCAGCTGTTGTAAAATGGATTGATATGTATCGCTAATAGTGCATACATAGTGTGCATGACTATAGAGTGCTAATAGTGCATTCCATAGTGCATGACCATAGAGTATAAAGTCCCAGTAACTTCTGAAGGCTACTTTAAATACAAATATTGTTTAAACTCCCCTATATACTCTGTTCCCTTTCTTACCTCTATATTATTCCTGGTTTCAGCTACCTCCTTCCCATTGACTTTTTGTCTAATCATACATCTAGATTGGCCAGTGCAGCTGAAAATATTTGCCTGGGTTACCTTGCCAGAAAAATATTAAAAATATAAGTGTGCATAACACAGGAGATATACAGCATTGTGTAGAGAGCTTTTGTAAAATGTTGACATGTATGTTGCCACATTCAGCATCCAAGTTTATATCCACGGTCCAAAATTGAACTGAATTAAACAGGGCGGAAATGCCTGCTATACTAAGGGAATGTAAAAGATTGGAGGGGAGGGAGTTTAATTACTTGAAATTCTTAATTTGATATTTTCTGGAAGTACAAGTGAAAAATCTTTTGTTTTCTAAGAAGTGAAAAACAAATATTTTCTCTAAAACGAGCTAAATGCCCTATAGCAAGGGCAAGAGCAAAGCTCTTGCTGCACAACAGCCTGTCCTAAATTCTGCAGCAGATCAGAGCAGTTGAAAATAGAGGTTTCTGTCAAATGTGAAGATATTACGTCCAGAACCGTATTCTTTGAGTTTTAATTTTAGTTTTGTTTCTAATTTTTTCACTTCCAAAGTGCTGCAGAATTGAAAATAATTTATCAGCAGAGAAGCTGGAAATCTTGGGAGGTGGGTGGAAAACATCCCACTTTTGGCAACTGGGAAGTTGTAGGAGGCAGTTTGAGATGAGCACACTAGCTGGATGTAGCTACTAAAATGATCAGCAATGAAATAGTTAACATTGTTAACATTTGAAGCCTTGACTTTGTGGCTAAAATAGATGCATGTATAGGGCTGACCTCAGCAAGTTTGCCTGATGGTAAAATTAAAGTATCTGGTCTTTAGTGTGTAACTCAGGATCTCTCAGGTGCTTTAGTAAAAACGTATGTTTTTTAGCAGTGAAGGCAAGGCCTAAATTTTCATAAGTAGGTTGTGTAGGTAGCTTTGTGAGATGCATGGGACAGTTCATGCCTCTCAGCCATTATTTCAGGTTGTCTACACACAGTAAACTTAATTTTAAATTGGTTCATTGTGTCTTAACTAGGGGCTTATGCTGGTTCACTGGTTTGGTGTACCTTTGCCAGTGCAAAAATCTCTAATGTGGACAATGCCTTAGGGCTAGTCGACATGCAAACAGGTACTATGTTGGCTGTAACAACTTAAACCACTTGTCTTCCAAAATAAGTATTCACACACACACATGCATGAAAATGCCTATAAGCTTTTAATTTATACCTTTTTGTTATTTTGGTGCAAGTTCATGTGTAGAATAGCCCTTATGCAGACAGCATTTAATCAGTTGATTTTCCAAAGGTGAGCCAACTGTATTCACAACCATAAAGGGATAGAACCTTAATTTTTTTTAAAAGTAAGTTTTGATCATGGAATAAAATTCTGCAGCAGTAGCAGTTCTCAGGCAAATTCTAATGCGTACACATCACCTTGGACAAAAGAGATGTTTTCCCATTTCATCCATCTCCAGGTAAAATCACCTCTCTTGCTTCCCATCATGCCAGAATTCTGTGGGAACTTGAAGTGTCTTTTTAAAGAGGATCTGATAAGTGGCAGCTTTCCAAGGTCTTGTCTTGAATATTATTTTCCTTATTAATAACATAATGCAAAAAACAACAACCCAGTGCTCTAAAATTACAAAAACACCTCTCCCCTGAGCCCCCAATGGGCTAGCCATATGTGGCTGGTATCACAACACTGCCAGGGTGGTTACAATTCATCATTTGGTTTCTGCCCTTTCTGACTTGTTCAGAGTTCATGGTTAAAGGTAACTAGTTAAATGATGACTATAGTGCTAAACCTTGCAATCTGTTAATAAAAATCTACTTGCTTCATTTAAGAACAAATTTGCAGATATTTTAATGCATCATAGAAGGAAATCCATAGTACCTGGAATTGCTGTAAAGGAAATGTTCAGATTTTCATGTTACAAAAATACTCTGACACTCTAAAGGTTAGAATAATCAGTTTGAGCTTCTTACTAACAGGTAAAGGGAGCCCTGGTGTTGCGTAGAGGAAAGGAGGGGAGAAACATTTATGAAATAGATTGTATTAGACACTTTTCAGAAAAGTGCATGAATTAGTATCCTCCTGACTGAAATTTGGTTTCAAATGTAGATTAGCTCCTTCAAAGCAAGTAGTCTCTATTTTGATACTGTAGTTATACTTTCTGAAAGGTGACTATAGAAATTGTATTATATTGGTCTATGTTTGCTTTTGTGAAACCTCCAGCAGCTAGCAGTGGTGAAATCACTAACACATACATCAATCACTGGTGTGTTTATTACTCCATCATCCAGTTAGGAACTAGCATTGCTATTTTTGATCATGCTGGTAGGATGTTGTGTTTATATTTAAAAACAAACAAACAAAAAACCTACCAAAACTTCAGTGTAGACAAGACCACAGCTTTCCATATCAAGTTTTACTCCGTTTGCTTGTAAAGATTTTTTTCTAAAGGTAATCCTGGCAAACCAAGCTGAGTTCTATATGACTTCCACATCATGACCAATAATAAAATTTCTGCAATTGGAACTTAATTGTGTGAATGTAAGTGGGAGAACAATCTGGCTCACTCAGCTTTATTTGCTTTGCTAGGTTTACAGGAGCAAAAAGTAGTAAAAACTTAATTTTGACACTGAAGTCAGTGGATGCCATTCTGAATGCTCACAGAACAGATCTGTTAAGTAAGAAGGTGCTGCTTTTACATAGTCACTTTTCTGACCATAAATGCTCTTTAAATATGCCATCTTGCATTTTGAAGTAAACTGTGCAGTACTACTTATTCTGCAGTGATTAGATCCAGATGTGTGTAAGAGTGTTCTAGTGAGTCACGTAAAGCGGTTCCCAGCTAGGAAAGCTTTCCATAACTAGCAGGTAATTTATCAATTTAAGAGAATGAAATGAAGGGTGAAGATAAACATTTTGTAAAACCACAATTGAATGAATACATTTAGCTAATTTGTCCTCTTCACTGCAATTAAAATTGATCATCTACATCCTTTCAAATACAATTTCAGGTGAACTATAAATTCATTATGAAATTATTTAAATATTTGAGTAGCTCGTAATTATTTTTCAACATCCCTGAGGTAATACTTTTTCTCTCTCTCCTCCCCCCATAGTGACTCTGCAGCCAAAGTAATGGTGGAATTGTTGGGCAGTTATACAGAGGATAATGCTTCCCAAGCTAGAGTTGATGCGCACAGGTAATATGAAACTCTTGGATTTTCTTGAAGGTGACTTGTAATGTGGTAATTGTACGGTTATGTGCAGAGTGCCCCAAATAATGAGAGCATTGAACAGTCAGTTGCACAACTGACTTTTAAATGCCAAAGCTTCGTTAAACCCCACAAAGCACGTTCAGCTGATTCCTTTGCGAGTCTTCCTACCTTTCAATGTTCTGTTGGTCTCAAAGCACACAGGATTGTGCTGGCTTGTTGCTAGAGGATAAGAGGCAAGGAAGTACTTGTGGGCAGCAGAGGGAATGGCATGGTTCTACAAAGTTTACTTTATATGAAATACTCTTTAAAATTATCTACCTTTTATAAAAGGCCATTTTTCTGAGCCTTCACCACTCCCGAGGGTATGCAGGGAGGTCACATGGAGTACAGGACACCATTCTATGTCTTTGAATAAGAAAGAAAGGTTGTTATAAAGGTTATATTCAAAATGTTATGAAAAGTGTCGTCTTTGCTATTGAGTTCATTCAGTGCCGTGTCGTCTTATTATGGGATACTTTTAAGTAGTACCTGTTGGTCACCTTCATTGCTCTCGCTGAGTAAATTACCATACGTTGATTCTTATGCAATAAATTGAGGAAGTAGTTCGGTTTTGTTTAAATGGATTGAACCCTAACATCTTCTGGAGAGTGCGAGCAAATAGATCACACCATGCCCATTTTCTGAGAGTACACACAGATCTAAACATTTTGGTCACACATACATGAAAGCTAACACAAACTTTTGATGTATGTGATAACCTTATTATATTTGGGGAATGTAGCACTATCTCAAATCTACTCAGTGAAGTTATTTAAATTCAGAATATTAACAGGACCAACTACTTGGATCACCACACTATGGATCACTGGAAAATCCTTCACCTAGGATGTGATTAAAGGAGATATGAAACTGATCACAGCTCACAATCCTCAAATCAATTTGAGATGCAGACAGAGGACACCGTTCCCCAGGGACTCAGTCCAGAGCCTTAAACATAAGCATGCCTCTTTTCTCTTGCAGCTATCTGCTTTGTTCTATGCATAGTATGCTGTAGAACAAACAGCGTGTGATCATGTAATTAAAGACTTATTGTAGCACGTCAGAGGGCTGAATTAAGCTTGCAACAATTCTAACTCTTGAGATATTCTATGATTCTGTGAGTCCTTGACTTTTCAATTCTAATGTTTTTCAAAAGTAGCATTTTTATGTAATTTACCCATCTTAAAAAAGCAAACTCTTTTTTTTTTTTTTTAAAGTACATCATCTGTTACCTTATTTGTAAAATGAGCGAAGGTTGACTGGCTGTCTCCTAAATTAGAGATATGAGGCCTTGCTCAGCAATAATGGCTGCAAAATGCACAGAATTAATAACTACCAGTAGAAAAATGAGAACTAACTCCTGATCTCCTCCTAGTTTCCAGCCCAACCCATCTTGGTCTCTGCCTTCCAAAATGCTCAGTGCAGGGGCTAGGAGCATGCTCAGTTTAGTTAGCATGTTTGGAAATTTTAGCACTATCTGACAAGTTCTACTGAGCATGTGCAAATTGTGATCTTTTTCAGAGTCTTTTAAGTCTGCCAGTTCTCTGTTAGTTTTCACAAGAAGAGTAGAAATGCCCCTCCCTGACCATAAGATTCTCTCCTGACTTGTATCAATTCTTGTTCCAAAGCATGGAAATACTAGAGCTTTTCAACAAAACAGTTGGGTTGGAGGAATAACTTCAAAACAATCTATTTTTCTTAATCTTGTTCTCTAAAATGGCTGAACTGTTTTCACTGAAATAGGGGGGTAGAGGAGGGATTCAGAAGGAAGAGACGTGGCATGGGGATTTTCAGCCAAAATTGTTAAAGTTCGTCAAAATTAAAGCATCTGAAAATAAGTTTTCGTGATGTACAGTGTTAGGCAATCTTACTCTGTAGTCATTGATACCAGATCTGCTTATATTACTGAATTAACATGTGTATACTTATTAGCACCAGATACCCATATCTACGTACAAAAAACGTACCCTAAAGACTTTCAGACCAAACTGTCATACCAAATACTTGTTTCTGCTTGTGTAATATAGTCTGGTGGCCAAGTACTTCTGTTGTTACCTGTTAGAACTGTTGAGAAGAGAGGGGTGGCCTTAAGGATAAGGCATTCAGGAGATCTGCTCTATCATTCCTGCTCTATCACAGACTTCTGGGTGACCTTGGGCAAGTCACTTAATTTTTTCATGCCTCACTTCTCTATCTGTAAAGTGGGATAATCCGAATACTTCTTTGCGTCCACTTGTTTTGTTTGTCTTGTTTTTTCAGACTGAGCTTTTCCAGGCCTGGACTGTCTTTTACAGTAAATGAAAAGTGCCTGATGCAATGGGATCTCAATCTCACTTGGGACTTCTAAGCCCTAGTGTAATACTAATACTATCCTAAAACTTGGTTACTCACCTGTAAATATAATTACTAAATATGCAGTTTAACAAAAAGTGTTTTTAGGAGTTATAGAAACTTCATAGGGCTGTTTAAAGTTTTTAGCTGCAACTAGTAAATTATGGACCGTGATATGTTTACGCTTCTTGGTGTTTGTTCTGCTTTGTGTCACATGTCTGAGTCTAAAATATCTTCCCGAAGTGAGGTGGTTCTAGGAAGCTTATAGGCAAATTATCTTTAATATCACCTATCTTTAATAATGTAAGTTATGCAAGGGAATAAAAACCAAATGCATAGTTAAAGCACTGGATTGGAAGATTTGATCTGGTTCCTTTCTTATGCTCGGACATAGGTTTTCTTTATGATGTTGGACAAATCACTGTGACTTTGTTTTTCCCTTCTTTAAAAAGGGGATTAAAAATACTTCCATATTCACAATGGTGATGTAGCCAATTGTTATAAATAATTTTGTAAGTATTTTGATATTCACTAGAAAGCACTGTGGAAGTGCACAATAAATTATATTATAATTTAATTGGCAGTGCATTTATTTATTGTAACCCATCTGTACTTTCCTTCCTTAACTAGATGTATTGTCCGAGCACTGAAGGACCCAAATACCTTTCTCTTCGACCATCTTCTTGCCTTAAAACCAGTGAAATTTTTGGAAGGAGAACTTATCCATGATGTAAGTAACTTCGTTTTTCAGAAAGTTGTTTTGACATCTCCTGCAGTGAGCTTTTTTTCCTTTGTCGATTTGATCTATTTGAAGTTGACTTAATTCAGCTGCCCCGTATGGAGGAGCAATGATCCCTGGACTGAGCAAGGGCGTAATTAAAAAGCATATTTGCAATTTGTTTCCTTAGACTAATTATAAGAACAAGGTACAACTCTAATTTAAGATGATGAATACGATCTTCACAGATAATCACTAAAGCAAGTGCATTTTGGGTAAGGAAATCTTGGCACTGAGATCTAAATTTTGCCATCAGATACATAGGTACTAACTGCCTTTGAAGTCAAAGGTAGGGCCTGGGAAAGCAAGCTCAAGACAAATTGTCCATTTTGAAGTTCGTGGGAGTGGTCATTTTCTAGAGGCAGATGTTGGCCCTAAATGGTTAACTTCATTCTTTTTTTTTTTATGCTATTTGCATTTTATAAGTACATTCAGAGAAATTCATTAAACTGCACCTGACCTTTTCATGTGCCTTCTGTGCAAATGCTCATGAGATACCTGTTCAGTTTGAGTGTAATGAAATTTAGTTAAACTGTTTTTATATTTGAGGTTTTCCTTCTTCTCTTTAGCTTTTGACCATTTTTGTAAGTGCTAAATTAGCATCCTATGTCAAGTTTTATCAGAACAACAAAGACTTCATTGACTCACTTGGTAAGTTTTAAATTATTGCATTTCTGACTGTCTAGTACTCTTTCTATGGCTTTGGATGTGGAACTTTCAAAGGCCTTCCCTGCTCAGTTGGTTCAAAGCTTAATCCTTTTTTTAAATTTTATTTTAAAAGTTGCCTGAAATCCCGTATTATGCACAGTGTCTGCGCTTTGACAGTTGTTGTGGAATTATAAGTTGTGGCACACTTCCGTGTCCTTCCTATATCCTACATTACAGCTTACTGGTTTATGTGTATAGAGAGTATAGTGATGTTCACCAAGAGGAAGATGACTACTGAACCTAACAGGTACTGGGCTTTAATTATAGATATTTAGAAACTCTTTCTCAGTGACTATGAGGTACATTTAATTGTGGCTTATTCTTAGCTAGAACGAGTTAATATTCCCTGTTTCCTTTCCTCACCCCAGTTTAAACTTTGGGGTCTTTGTCATAAGTTCTTTCTTCATTGAGGTTAAGACCTTTTAGCTAGCCATCCATCTTGGGATAAGACTGGTTTGTCTTGAGCTCATATATTACTTTCCCTAACAGAAAATACTGTGCTTGTCAACTTCATGTATGAGCAATCCCGTGTCAGACATCTTAGTACATTTTCCTGGTACTTGCTTTAATACATTTTTTGTATATAGTAAGCCTGTAGATTTATTTTATGTACTATTCAGGTACTGTGTTTCATAGGGGGTATTCATTGTAATTAGGTATAATTGTAACGGAGTCATTAAAAAAACCTGTTGGTAACACTTCCATATTGTACAAGAATTTAAAATTTGAGACATTCTAAACCAGGGGTAATCAATAGGCAGCCTGTGATACAAATTCGGACCACCAAATGCTTTTGAATGGACCCTGAAATCTTTTTATTTACTTCTTATCATCATTATTGTTTTATTATTTTCTTTGGAGGCTGGACCTTGACTATACCTTGACCAAGAAATTTGCACCTTGACAAAAAATAGACTACCCCTACTCTAAACATTTGCTTACATATGATAGTGCTAAGCTGAATCAAAGCAAACTAAATTTATGAACTATCAATGTAGTAATTAAATACCTGAATAGGGATCAGAAAATTGACTTGTTCTAGAGCATAAACAATTAATTGCCTGGTGACTTTAAGAGGAGGAAAACTTACGTTAGTTTTGTGATGGTCAAGTAAAATCTTAGTATGATTTAAATGGATCGTTATCTCAATAATGACTATGAAGCTTCAAAGCAGTGTCATTTTTTCATATTCAGCTCAGGATGTTTTCAAGCAAACCAATTGGTCTTGGGACTCTAAATGGTCATGAAGAGGGCCAGATACATAAAACAAATTTTAAAATCATAAAAGCAAATAGATTTTTTTAACCATACAACTAATCTGTAGTACTCACTGCCACAAGAATGCATCATGTATTAGACATTTATCCATAAGGCCATCTATAGTTTTAATAAAACATTCAAAGGGAAATTTAATCCTCATGTTGCGGGACATAAAACAGCTCCCTGGGGTTAGGAATAAGCTACTTCTGGGCATGTTATTGCATAATTGTTGATTTTTTGAAAGGTCTACACGTTCTTCTGTAGCAGTTCATGCTGGTCAGTGGTGGAGATATGGTGTCAGATGAGATGCATCAATAACCTAATTCAATACAGTAATTCCTGTGTTCCATTTTTTAATGCAGTGTGGCTTGTGCAATAAAGGGCTGACAGCTTCTGTTAAGAACACATTTTAAAAACGGGTTAAAGAGCACAAAGAATCATTGAGTAGAACTAACTCTTCTCTCTCTGCACTCTTCTGAATAGTTCTACATTTACAAAATAATCCCAGTTTTTACTTCATTACATTAGTGCACATGTAACTTCTCCCAATAAGCTGGCTATGTCAGTTACACAATAATTACAATAAATAACGGGGGGGGGAGGGGGGAGAAGGTTACTGTGGCATGTTACACTTTTAAAATTGTGAGGAAGTTGGACAATTAACTTGTCATAAGGTGTATGTCATTAGACTGAATGAGAGAGTTCTCTTACAGGCATCAGAAATTGAGCTTTAAAAGAATGCATTTGTCACGAAATCCAAAACATGATAAAAAATATAAATTAACATTTGAGGTGCTGAAGTGAAGCCCTCATCTTGGCAAGACGCCCCTGGAATGTGCCCCATTTTGGGAACATGGGGTACCGTAAGAAAATTCACCAACTTCTGCTGAAGAGTGCTTTGGATGCGTAATTTTAAAAAGTGCATTAACTTTTAAATAATTTGATACAAAAGCAGTTTTCATATGCAGAACCAAACTTGTTTAGATTTAAATTTTAAATCACTGAGCACTTCCATTGTGTGTGTGTGTGTGTGTGTGTGTGTGTGTATATATATATATATATATATATATGTATATATATGTATATATATATATATATATGTATATATATGTATATATATATATATATATATATATATATATGTATATATATATATAAAAGTCAAATGGTGTATGCGTGTATGTACGTGCACTTACTCCTTCCACGCCGTTTGAGCTAGAGACTTGAAATTTGGTACAGTTATAGGTCTTAGGGTCCTAATCGGTAAGAGTCGAAATTTTTTCAAATCTCACCTCTAACGCCCCCCAGGGGTGAAATTATTTAAAGGCCAATCACATCAGCTGGGCAGCTGCTGTTCTCTGTGACATAGTTATGATGTCATAATACCCCCCTCCAACGGACCCCGCACTCGCTCAGCTCTCTGCCCCCTCCCCACCTCCGACGGACCCAAGTTGGGTTTGGTCGGAGGGTAAGTGAGGGAGGGGTGTCGGGTTTGGTGGGGGGGGGGGTAAGGTGGGGGTGTTGGATTTGGTTGGGGGGGTGAGGAGGGGGGTCGGGGTTGGTCGAGGGGTAAGTGAGGTGTGGGTGTCGGGTTTGTTTGTGGTGGTAGGTAGGGGTGTCGGGTTTGGTTGGGGGGGAAAGTGAGGTGGGTTTGTCAGGTTTGGTCTACGGGGGGGGTGAGGTGTGGGTGTTGGTCGGGGGTGTTGGGGTTGGTAGGGGGTGACGTGGGGGTGTTGGGTTTGGGTGGGGGGTGAAAATGTGAGTCGAGGTTGGTCGAGGGGTAAGTGAGGTGGGGTGTCGGGGGGGATGAGGGGGGGTGTCAGGTTTGCTCTCTGCCCCCTCCCCCCTCCAACAGACCCCGCACTCGCTGAGCTCTCTGCCCCCTCCCCACCTCCAACGGACCCGAGCAACGCCGGGTATTTTCGCTAGTTCTCTAATAAAAGAATGCAAGCTTTTTAGAAGGCTTGGTCTACCGTGACATTTAAGGTATCGTTCAGACCAGTAAGAGATTCTCTCACCTCCTCCTTATAACTATGGATGCCTTACTACCATGCTGTTATGGCTTAGAGTCTTGACACCAGTGGTCAGTCTACAAACATAAAGGTTTCATCCTGGCTTCTGAAGAGTGCTCTTTATGTAGAATTTTTAAAAATGTATTAATTTTTAAATAATTCGATACCAAAGAATTTTTTCATATACACATCTGAAATTTAGTTTTGTAAATAACTGAGTGGGTCTTTTGTGTGTTCTCTATTTATAAACCCTGCAAAACTTTTGATTCAGATAATAGTATGGCTTTGGTTTGTCCTAGTTTGGCCTGTATAACTACACTGGACCTTCGCTATAGTCCGCGTCACTATAGCGTGGGTTCCTGTACAGCATGGTCGTTGCCATGGATCCCAAATTTAAATATTTAAATTGGGATCTATGGCAACGCGTCCCTTGCCTTAGTGCGGGACCGCGCATGGATACCGAACCCCGGGCTATAGTGAAGATCTGGTGTGTTTTTAACCCAAATAGTTATATCGGTAAAAGTCCTAATGTGGACAAAATGTTACCTGAAAGGTGCCTGGCTACAAAGTGCTGCTACAGGAATGCTCCTGCAGCAGCGCTTTGAAGTTTGAACTTTGAACTCCAAGCGCTCCTGGTAATCCACCTCCACGAGGCGATTAGCTCCGAGCACTTGGAGCCCGGCTCCCAGCGCTCAGAGCCTGTTCACACTAGTGCTTTAAAGTGCTCAGCCTTGCTGCGCTCAGTGATGAGTTTTCACACCCCTGAGCTAGCAAGTTAGAGCGCTATAAAATCTCAGTGTATCTAAGCCCTTATGCTGCTTATTTATAGTTCGTATAAAGTATATCAGCTAGTATAAAGTACCTTTATAGCGGTAGAGCTGCAGCCACACTAGGGAAGATGTACTGCTTTAACTATATTGGTATAGTAACTTGCTAGAGTAAACAAGCCTTGAGAGTGCATGTAGGGTTCAAATGACAGTGAACTGGGAGTCAATGGTTCAGTCAGAGTTGGCCTTTATCTTGTTTAAATGCAAGGTGGCAACTAATTTGGTAGTCTTATTCCAGAATAAGGGTGCCTTTTCTGATTATTTAACCCACTTTGAAAGTGGATTAAGTTTAACAGGAACAAGGGACTCTTACTCCAAAATAAGTGTCACACAAGGAGTTATATTCAGAAATAGCCATAAGACTTTGAATTCACACAACACTTTAGTCCATCTTAATTTTTAAGAATAGACAATCCCTTAATCCCATTTTCTAGATTCAGAGCTCACCCAGTAGTTTTTCAGAATTTGTTGTGATTGGCCATTGATCCGCTGATAAGATTCTGGTTTGTTGTGCAGGTCAAAATTGGGGAGTATTAACAAAATTGTGAGAGAAAGCTTATACTGTATCTACCCACACCATACCTGCAAGAATCTATTGGTTCTGTACTTTCTTGAGCACTTAATTATTCATAGCTCAAAAAAGGGGGATTCCTCTGCCTTTACTTCTAAACTTTTATTGCTTAAAATAAATGATTTAACTCTACCACATAGCTGTATAACAAGGGTGAAGTACAATAAGATAAAGAGATGCAAATGTTTGAGCATTGCTGATGCATTAGGCTTTAGCAAACCACATTCTGTCCCAGTTAATTTGTTTCATCCCATGAAGCTATGCAATGGAATGTTAATGTCAGCACCCTCTTTATTTACACACTGTGGAAAAAGGAGTAGTAATTAACACTTTGACACTCCCCCATTGATGTGTAATTGACTGTTTCAAAGGAGCACTGGTTCATAAGCTATTGCATGCAGTAAAATTACGTTTTCTATATTGCAGCTTTTTAGGATAGGGGTCAGTGACAATGCAGAAATTGCTCAATGATGCAGATTTTTTTATTACTACATTAAGGTTTTGACATATTGGTAATGAATAAATGTTTCCATAAAATTATTTTTTTTTATAACTTTGATTTTGAAATGACACTTGAATACCAGGATTGCCTGTCTTTATTTGAGAAAAATGTTAGTTTTGTAAAACAAAACATAGTTTAGTGCAATGTAACATGGACATTATTTGGTTTAATAGATTGTAGTATGTCTGAGAATAATTTTACTGAAAACTTTGACACCTGTACTTCATATTAAGAAGTACATGTAGAAACATCAATATGTACTTCCATTTTATGGACAGAGAGCCTGCTGTTAGCCTCACTTTGTGTATTGTAGATAGGGTATTCTCATGCTGCCATTTGCATGAGAGTATTTGAAAGATCAGAAAAGCATACAAATGACTATCGAACTGATTTAGTGCAAAAGAGGCCATCTGTAATGCGTTAAACTATTTTCATACGTTTGAACCTCCACAAATAAGTTGCTTATCTGTTCTTAGAAATAATTGCTGAAAATGCAGTTTTGCTGATTTCTGAAATATACAGAGAATTAATTTACAGTAAATGTTTGCATCTATTGTGTGTTATGCTCACCAACCAATACGATCAGTACTATTCTTGCTTCCTGTATTATATACAGATTTAATCAGTAAATACTTTAATTAGAAAATGTAGAGATTTTCAGTATATTTAACATATGCTAATTCCTGTAAAACTTACACTTTTTTCTACTGAAAATTATTTTTAAATAGTAAAAAGGTAATCTATCTCCAATTTTAATAGCTTTCTCACTTCCTGGTGTTTATTTGAACTGTCAGAAAATTATGTAAGGAATCTCTATGTCTTGGCCAGGATTCTACACACACATAAAAGTAGTTTTGAATTACAATGCTAACAGCATTTTCTAGTCACATTTAATCAAAACCTTTTAAAAAGAATACAGAAATCCCTCAAACATTTGGCTATAATTTTGTAAATAGCTTCATTTTGAATTTTTCCAGAATTTTTTTTAATTAGCTGTTTACTCTTACGATAGACATGCTTTGAAATTATAAATATTAGTGTAAATAACAGAGTAAAATGAATAAGTGGTAAGTTTTAGTATCTAATAGAGTGTTTGCTTCTGTTTTAATCTTTTTGGGATTCAGCACTAATGAAAAATTAAATTAGTCTGTAAAACCTATTCAGTAAAGGCTCCTACAGGTGGCATCGGTTTGTTACAATTTGTTGTTTTATTAATGCTGACAATTTAGGCCAATAGTAGCATTATCTTGTGTCAACTGAATCGCCCTAACATGTCCACATCTAATCTGGTGTTATCAGCAACCTTTCTTGCTTCAAAAAGTTAATCAGCATCTCATTTGCATTTGTTAATTAGGGTTAATGTGCACTAATTGATTTTTTTTGATGGTTGTAGATTTCCATTACACCCAGTTAGCTATAGTTGCTGGTGGTTCATTCATTTGAGTTATGATGATCACATTTTTGTTGAATCTGTGCCAGATTGGGAGCCTGCATCATAATTATTGCTAATTAACACAACATGATGTCCTGTAATAATGTGCTTCCCTGATCTTTTATTGGCATACAGATGTTATAAATTACAAACTTAAATATTTACTGAGCAGTGAATATCTATATTGTTACACTGGATTAAAGTGACTGAAGTTAATTTTAATTAAACTTTATGCAGATTCTAGAATTTAGCCCAAAAACTTGATTGGTTGAATAAGAATATCCAGATAAGGTGCAACAATTGGGGAAGGCCATATATAGGCCTTACTTGAGGAAGGAAGGATGGTTTAGTTCTTAAGGCTTGATTTGGGATTCATGAGATCCTGCTTCAGTTCCCTGCTCTGTGTGAAGGACCTCAGAAAGTCATGTGGTCTCTGTGTCTGTGTCCCCATCCGTAAGATGAGCACAGTAGCACTTTCCTACATCACAGGAGTGTTTTAAAGCCATGGTGGAGAGGGCTATCTAAGTACCTGTATACTTTCCATTTCCTTTACTATTTTTTAATTTCTACATGTCAGGAAATATATTGACACTAGGTGTTCTGTGGTGTTATCTGAAGTTTGAGAGGAGTCTCCTATTAAGGCTAATATATTATCTCAACAGGGTATATCACTATTAAAAAAATCTGCTTTTAGTAATGAGCATTATCAAGAGAGAAGTTGCTTTCAAGGAGCCACCTTCTGTTTTAGTCTTAGCAACAGGGTATGTGTATACTGGAAGAGGACCAAAGGGGATGTGAGTTTAGGATACTGTAGCAATGGGAGGGAGCTTGGGCACCACCAGGGACATTTGGGCTTCCCTGTTGCACTGTGTTTCTCTTGTATCTGGTGATGCACTTTGAACTAATTTTGCCTGCCCCCTGTCCTCTGACATTCTGCCCCCGTATTGGGAAACTGCTGTAACTGATTTGGAAAATCTAAATTCTGTTACATGTCAGAGATGTGAGCTGACTGTTCATTAGTTGATCAAGACCCAAGATTTTGCTGTTTTTTGCACTTTCAATGCCAACTGGGTCCAGAAGAACCTAAGAGCAAAATGAATATCTTTGTAATGCACAAGGTAGATGGAGGAATGTTGATAAAGCCATATAGGTAACATTTACTCAAATGATGTAAAGTAAATTTAAAATTATTCTGAGGCATATGTGGTAGAAAAAATGTGGAAAATAGTTAAACATGTTTATCGGATTATAATTTATACCCATAAACTATCAATGCTCTGTTGTGCAGGCTTGTTGCATGAGCAGAATATGGCAAAAATGAGACTACTTACTTTGATGGGAATGGCAGTGGAAAACAAAGAAATCTCATTTGACACAATGCAGCAAGAACTTCAGATTGGAGCAGATGATGTAGAAGCATTTGTCATTGATGGTAAGAAGAGTTAGCATGCTTATATTTTACACACTTTTTTCAGGAGGACTATTTATTTTTATTCTAAAACTAATTCCTTGTTTTGAGGATTTTTAGAACAGATGTGATTTGGGTCTTACATGAGTGGCAGATGTTTAACACACAGAAGTTGAACAAATACACCATTCTTATAATACAGATACTTAGTTATCTTTAAAAGAAAATTACATGCAGTTTGCCAAATTCCATACGCAGCTCTATAGAATATAATAACTTAAGTAATGAAAAGGTACTGCTTGTTTTAATGTAGATTTATCTGTCAAGCCACGTGTGGTTTAAACCCTCCTCCCACTTTGTATCTCTAAATGTATGTAAAAATTCACGTGTGAAATATCCTATTTAAAGACTTGGTCAATTGTTGACTTTTGAGAAGTGTTTTCTTTTCAGTGACAGGAATTGTATTTCAAATAATCCTTTACAGAACTAATAAATTGTTTGCAGGTTTAATTTGTCATCTGTTTTTGCTTGCTGTCATTAGAACAGGATGTGTTTGTAGGGGAGAACAGTTCATAAAAACTGTACAGGATATTGCTTTAATAGATTGGCACCAAACCATAGGAATTCACGGATGACCTTGTTACATCACTTTGCTTTTCTGCCTACCAGATTGTTGTTTTGCTGTTGGCTGTAACATCCAGCAAGTTACTTGTATATATTTACATGAATTTGAGTTTAAAGATGCTTATACTATTTTATGTCCTTGCTATCTCTTGAAAATATCACTCAAATTGTTTTACTTTACTTTACAGCTGTAAAGACAAAGATGGTGAGCTGCAAAATTGATCAGACACAGAGAAAAGTAGTTGTCAGGTAAGACTTAATTCTGTGCAGCATTTTGTAGAACAATTTAGTGTGTTCTAATTATTTCAGTCAATATATCTGTTTAATATTTTAACTAGAAGCAAGGTATTGTTCCTATCAGTTCTCTGTAGTTAAATAGTTGCTATTTATCATAATTTTATTAAAGCTTAGATTGAATGTGATTAGCTTATTTAATAAGAGAGTCCTATTTTCCAGCACATTTCATTTAATGACCTAACAGTGGCAAGAATACTAATGACTTTTGCTGCTTTAAGTACTTGGGGAAGGCTGTGGTGTGGGTATGGTGAAGCCTTTTAGAGAGAGACTAAAAATAGATGTTTCCATATTCAATTTGGAATTTGAAGATTAGATTTACCTTACTTCTAGCTAGAAATGTACAAAAGTAAAACAGATGTATTTTAGAAGAGCGTTGCATAGCACAAATTCTGTGGTCTTAATCCCTTTTTAAATTTTGTTTTACTTTTATAGTAACAGTACACATCGGACTTTTGGAAAGCAGCAGTGGCAACAATTGTATGACACTCTTAACTCCTGGAAACAAAATTTGAATCAAGTGAAAAACAGTCTCCTCAGTCTTTCTGATACCTGAATGTTGCGATTTTTTGTTTGCCTCAGAGTTGATTTACCATAGTAAAAGATTCAAAACTTCATTTGGACAGCTTTGAAGTTTTTTTTGTCTCCAAAATATGTGTAATTGGTTTTAAGAAATTAAAGACTCAACTATGAGCTACAAAAGCAATAAAAGTAAAATGGGAAAATACCTTGAGTTCATTAATACATTTTTAACAATAACGAAAAATGACCATAATGGCTATGCATTAATTCTTTTTGGTTCTCTCAATTTTAATCCTTTCTTTCTTTGAGGGGGAGGGAGGAGAGAAGCAGTATGATAATGATTCAAGTACTTCTAAAGTGAGTGGAAATGGAAAAGAGAAATGATCATCAGCTGGATAAAGAAAAATTAAATCTTTATGAAATTTCCACCTTATCTCTAAAAATGATGTATTTGATGACTTAAGAGGCAATATTTATTTTAAAATTCAGATTGCATCTATGTGTACTTAGTACGATATTAAAATAAAATAAAATTACCTCTTTAGGATCTGGTACATGTAAACAGCAGACTTTCTTATTCCCGTGCCAGTTAGTGAGTTATAAAGGTTTGAAGGGACCATTCCATTCTGAGACGTCATTTGTCACTTTTGTTTAATAGTTGTGCTAGTGCTCATTCTGGCAGAGAAATGAGGAAGTCCTGCAGCTAAGATTTTTCTACATCTGAAGGAGATACAGTTGTTAAATACATCACAAAATTACACTTAACAGATCTATACCTATAACACTTGTTTTAAATTTTTAACTTCTAGCAAAAATTTTGTAACAACTTGCAATTACTTTAATTGCAGAAATGTAGGGAATCTATTTTCTTTAAATAAAATTACATAAAAATACTGGGGGGAGGAATCATTGGTGAGTTTGCAGTCCAGAGTTACCCCCAAATAAAATATGCAGCTCTTTACCTCCAGTGGAAGATTTCTACGAATCTTCCTATGATATGCATATTTAGAGATTGAATTACTTTTCTGTTTTGTCCCCTGCCGCAGCTTTTTCTAAACTTTCTTCATATTTCCTTTTTCTAGTTCGGTGGAGCCTTTCTAAATTCAAAAACTTTTCAGTGTCATTGATTTGACTTTTTATAAAGACATGAGATTCACAATTCTGATCTTCCTTGCTGAGTAAACTTTGACTTGAGATTGGTGGGTCTGCATTGGAAGCCAAATGGGAAAGCTTCTGCTGGTGGCATGATACAATAGCTCCTGCTTTGACCTAAAAGAATAAAATGTAGTACTATAAATGCATTAGACTCAGAATAACTTGATATATCTAGAGATCCATTGCAAATTACTGAATTTTGAAAATTAGCAAGTAAGGAGGAAACAGACATGATTTACAGTGAGGATAATTCATTGCAAAACTAAGTTCATTTAGTTTGACAAGCATAGTTTAGTTTTAATTTATTCTGCTTCATAATGTATTAGTAACTGTACTGTATTATATAAAAATAATGAAGTCATAATTGATACTTAAATATAGAATATTTTCTGAGAACTGGGGAGAGGCTGCCAATTTTGGACTAAGTGTGCAGTTTAACAAAGTATTTGCTAATGTACATTATGCCAGTTGGAGATATTTTTATGTAGTGGTACCTGTCACAATTTTAAAAAATACTCTTCATTCTTCAGCTGACTGAGAAAAAATGAACCTCATGTTAAGAGCTCTTTTTGCTCTTCATTTAATTTTTTGGATGGTTGTGTTTACCATTTTGTTAGAGACACACATGCATCTCATCGAATTAAGCATGTACAGTGTTTTCTGGATCCGACCCTGATAGATGATAAAATAAGCAATCAAAAATATTTCTTCAGACAATGTATGTATCTTTAATAAACTTTTTCACTTTCCCCTAAGAATAAAACATTTCAAGAATTTTTAAAAATAAGTTATTTGTTCCCCTGAATTATGCACTCCATTCTACCTTCTATCAAAACAAAACAATGGTAAACCCTAAGATTAAATTTAAAAGAAGTAAAGTTGCAATATAAATTTTTCTTTTAGATTTTTACTTTTGTTTTCTCCCTTCCAAGGACTGCTACTACTAATGGAGTAGGAAAGTGGAATCAGCCATTAGAAACGTGGCATTTTTCTAATATACTATCTGTTTTAAAATGATCTAGAATGGAAATAGTGTCCTAGTTACTTTAGTTGTGGATAATTACAAGAGCAAATCAACTCTTTGCACAGCCCACATTAAGTGTTACACATACATGCAGCTGGTTTGGTGTGAGGACATTTTATTGGTCCACGGCTCACCTTTCAGACCTAATATAATGAATTAACAAATAATTTTAACTGCTTGTTGGATTATTAATATGCCACACTGAGTGGTAATTTGAAACTCCATTTCCAAGTAGTGCAATTCTGCTTCTTGAGTCCTTGACACACAGGGTCTTAAGGAGTTGGCTCCATGCACATGTTTGTCCAGCCGACTAAAGGTGTATCTAACAGTCAGAGGTGTGTATGTTAAAATAAAAATGCAACCTCTTGTCTAGCTGTAGCTAAGACATGTTGGTCTACTATTTTAACTAAGGGCAGATATAACATTTCCACTCTCTAAAAGGACTGGATATAATCCCTGCCAATTTATCCAGTTACTTCTCCCTCCCATTCAATATTAACTTCAGCTCATCTTTATCCTTATTCCTCTCTCTGTTACGTGGAAAGAGTGCTAACACTGGAAGCTGAGTTAGGTTAAAAAAGAGAGATCTGAGTATCAAGCATACTGATGGGCATGCAGCCAAAAACAACTCAACTTTCTCAGGTGGCCTCATATTTGTTGAAGGAGATTATTGATACCATGGAAATAGTGTTTTGGGAGCCTGAGCAGTTGTTCAATACAACCCTTAGAGATTTATCCAAAAGGAAGGAAGAGTGCTACAAGAGAACAGATGAGCCAATGGTGCTGAAATAGTATTGAAAGTGATCCAGTAAAATCAGTAGACCTCTTCCTTAGTCTATTGAATGAAGATGTCTGTATAATTATCTACATACCCAGTCCTGAAACCAGGCCAATAGGATCCAGCTGACTGCCCACCAGCTTCTCAGTAATCATTTCCAAAATGGAAGGTCCAAGATGGTTAATTCACAAGTTGTCACCAAAAAAAAATCACCCCTTGAAGGTATGTGTAATATTGTGCCTTAAAACTTGTCTCTTTCAGACAGAAACCAGACTCAGCCCTTTTCTTTGGGTTTTTGCTTACAGTGTTACGTACCACAGAGATCTCCAAAATGCAATGTGAGGCATGGCTAGTTTCATCTTATATGACAAATTGACCCTAGCGAATGACAGGTTTCCTCTTAATTCTCTGCTTATGTGACGATTCTGCCTTATCAAACAAAGTTGATGATAATGAACAAATTCAAAAGCAATGAGCAATATATATTTTATTGCAGCATACAACAAACTAGCTAATATTGAAATTCATATATATACTGAATTATTTTATTAAATAAGTAAACAAATAAAAGGAACATAATATGCTTGACTTCCTATATTGTAGGTGATCATTTTTATTGAGGTACATAATGAACTACCTCACCCTCTCCTCCCAAAACACTGGCTAGCATCTGCTTGATTTATATGCTGTGACTTTTTCCTGCTGTTTTCTATCAACATTAATTGTGAAAAATGGTGCCATGTTGCCCTCTTGATATTATTTTGGAGATCGACTAGGTCTTAAAGCATCCAGATGCATACAGTTCTACACATATCTGTGGAATTAGCTCACCAAGGTCTGCTCTGCAATATTTTTAATTGACTTACATGTTCTGTGGGAAAAGAAGAATCATAAAAAGTCTTTGCTATTGCATTCCATTCTTCACTGGGATCTCTCTTGGGACCTCGATGGATACTTGAGGTATTCAAAGTGTCAGCAACTCTGTTAATACTAGTAGAATCTGATTGACAAAAAGGAAATGGTAACAACTGCAATTCATTTTCTAGGCACTAATTTTAGTGACTAAACTTCTGGTTTATCTCTGATCTTAAGAACCACAAGTGTTTGTTTTAAATCACAGAATTTTTGTTTTGATTTTACCTCATTTTTTTCTGCACTTTGATCTTACTGCCAGAAATTCTGTTTCAGTTGAAGAGCAGCAAGAATGATTTTTAATAAAGTTTTCATTTTAATAAAAATACTGTTTACCATCTTTTTTAATATAATGCATTACAAAAAGTCCCAGTATTAAATAAAAAGATATTTTTGGTAAATAATTGCAATGAAGAGGAAGTTGCTCACCTTGTGAGGTAATGAGTTGTTTGAGATGTGTCCCTCTGCCTCCCTCCTCCCCCCCCATAGGTGCTCCATGGCAGGTGTGCTTGCATCCCTGCACTGCTGATAGGAGAACTTTGGTAGCAGTGTTCATTCAGTCCACATATGTGCAGTCCCCTCCTCATACACTGCCAGGAGGCAAACCAGTTTGCCCAGGTGAATACCCCTCAGTTCCTTCTCTACCACAGAGTCCTTGACAAGAACTGTGAAGAAGTGGGGAGGAAGGTGGGTCATGGAGAATCCTTAAGGACACCTCAAAGAACCATGGTTACTGCACTAGGTGAGTAACTTCTTTTTTGAGTAGTGTCCCTATGGGTGCTCCACTATAGGTGACTCCTGAGCAGTGTCCCTAATGGAATCTGGGACTTTGGAGCTGTCTGTTCTGGGTGACAATACTGCAGAGTTGAAGATAGCATTGGAAGCAGACTCCCCAATAATCACATAGTGTTTTGAGAAGGTATGCACAGACTCAAGTTACTGCCCTGCAGATTTCCGAGATAGAGACATCCTTGAGGAAGGTGACAGAGGAGGAAACAAACCTCACGGAGTGTGTGCAGATTCCAGATGGAGATACTATGTTGTGAACCTGATAGGTCTTGAAAGAGTTTAAAGTCATCTGTAAGAGATGGGGGAGGAGGCATCTTTGTCTCATCTAGTGAGGACGACGAGATGTTGGTCAATGGTGTCACCTATTTGTCAAAGGCTGATGGAGGGCCCCTTGTTGATTCATGGTGACCCACACTAAATGTTCAGGAGGTGTCATATCTATATTCCTCCAGTGGGTCCCAGTAAGGCCATTGGGATGGCAGGAAGGGTCACAGTGGCTGACACCATCCTCGTCCATACCAGGGTGGTTGAGGGTCCAGAAGACAGTACAGCTGTGGAGGCCCAGATTGGTAATGGGTACTATAAATTACATAAAAAGCAATGGGAGACAACCTCTTCCTGCTCACTATCCAACACTCAGCTGGAGAATGGAGGGGCCCGTAGAGACTTGAGCTTGAGGTAAAGTCTGTACCAGAGCCCCCTGGTACCAAGTAGGGGAGAGCTAGGTACATCAGATAATGTGAGGTCTTTTGAGTATCTGAACTCCTGTGGTGCCATGGAGGTTGGTCCTGCTGGTGCTGAGATGACAGTACCGACGGGATTGATGATGTAGACCAGCTAAATGCTCTGACCTTGTTTGGCGCACCATTGATGGTACCAAGCCATTGTCTGTACCAAGGGAGCCTTCCCCAAAAGTTTCTGTCCTTATCTTTCACAGTTGTTACCTTTGCTTCGGTGCCTGCGCCCATCAGGTTTTAGGCATATCAATGTGTTGCATTAGGATGGTTCTGTGCAAGCTCTGGGTACCGCGTTTGGATGGTTTCGGTACCATTAGTACCAATGATCTAGAATGCGCCAGGAATATTTTTCCAGCTGGTTTGGGGGTCACTGGGGACTCTCAGCTCTCTTTTTTTTTGGAGCTATATGTGAGTGTCTCATGGCTTTAGGTTAATCGTCTATGAATGTAGAGACTATGGTGAAAATGCCCATCTTCTGGGTGAATCTTGGCCCGGGTCTGAAGGAGGTTGGAGAGCTGCCTCCATTAGAAGGAGTTTTAGTCTGAGCTGTCTGTCCTTTTGAGATCATGGCTTCAGCTGCTGACAAAAAGCATACTTCAGGGGCATGTGGTTTTCCCCAAGGCAATGGACAAAATAGGACTGTCCCTCCATTACAAGGATGTCTCTGTACGGGAGAGGCACCTCTTAAACCCTAGTGAACTGGAGAAAGGGGAAGGAGGACTGGGATATACAGGATGACCTGGATGACCTTGTAAACCTGGAGTAACAGGAATAGGATCAAGAATAGCAGCCGTGTTAGTCTGTATCCGTAAAGAAAGCGAGGAATACTTGTAGCACCTTAGAGACTAACTAGTTTGGATGAAATTTAATAGTGAGACGTGTACGGTCATGCACTTAGGGATTAATAACAATTTTAGTTATAAACTGGGGACGTATCCATTGGAAGTAACAGAGGAGGAGAAGGACCTTGGAGTATTAGTTGATCACAAGAAGACTATGAGCTTCCAATGTGATATGGCCATGAAAAAACCTAATGCGGGCTTGGGTTGCATTAGGCGAGGTATTTCTAGTAGGGATGAGGAGGTATTAATACCATTCTATAAGGCACTGGTGAGATCTCATTTGGAATACTGTGTGCAGTTCTGGTCTCCCATGTTTAAGAAGGATGAATTATAACTAGAACAGGTGTAGAGAAGGGCAACTAGGATGATCCGAGGAATGGAAAACCTGCCTTATGAGGGGAGACTCAGGGAGCTGGGCTTGTATAGCCTATCCAAAAGAAGGCTGAGGGGAGATATGATTACTCTCTATAAATATATCAGAGGGATAAATATCATGGAGGGAGAGGAATTATTTAAGTTCAGTACTAATGTGGCCACAAGAACAAATAAACTGGTCAACAGGAAGTTTAGACTTGAAATTAGACAAAGGTTTCTAACCATTAGAGGAGTGAAATTCTGGAACAGTGGGGGCAAAAGACCTATCTGGCTTCAAGACAAAGCTTGATAAGTTCATGGAGGAGATGGTGTGATGGGAAAACATAATTTTGGCAATTGATCTTTGACTATGGTAATAGAGGGGCCTGGTGGTATATGATGGAAAGTTGGAGGGGATGGGATCTAAGATACTACAGAGAATTCTTTCCTGGGTGTCGTTGGCTGGTGAGTCTTGCCCACATGCTCAGGGTTCAGCTGATCACAATATTTGGGGTCAGGAAGGAATTTTTCTCCAGGGCAAATTGGCAGAGGTCTGGAGGTTTTTCGCCTTCTTCTGCAGCAGGGGGCATGGGTCACTTGATGGAGGATTCTCTGAAGTCCTTAAACCAAGATTTGAGGACTTCAATAGCTCAGATATAGGTGATAGATATATTGCAGGAATGGGTGGGTAAAATTCTGTGGCCTGCGTTGTGCGGGAGGTCAGGCTAGATGATCATAATGGTCCCTTCTGACCTTAAAGTCTATGAGTCTATAAGTAGATAAAGTCAGGGAGAGATTATTTTTTAAGAAAAAAACAAAGGAAACTAAAATAACAAAGAGAGATTACCAGGAATACTTGTAGTACCTTAGAGACTAACTAGTTTATTTCAGCATAAGGTTTCATGAGCTATAGCTCACTTCATCGGATGCACAGAATGGAACAGAAGTAAGATGCATTTATACACACACAAAGAAAGAAAAAAAAATGTGCAATAGCATACCAATTCTAAGAGGGCTGTTAAATGTAGATGGTCCATTATCACTAGAAGAAAAAAACACCTTTTGAAATGGATATCTGTTGTCAGTGAAATTAACTCAGGAAATGCAATCAATTACTGTAATGAGAGAACCAATCTGAAGTTCTGTTAAGCCCCTGGTTAATTGTGTCCAATTTGAAAATTAATTCCAGTTTCTCGTTGGAGTCTGTTTTGGACGTTTTTCTGTTTCAAAACTGAAACCATCAAATCTTTAATGGAATGGCCAGGAAGATTGAAGTGTTCTCCTATTGGTTTTTGAATGTTATGATCCCTGATGTCAGATTTGTGTCTATTTATTCTTTTGCATACAGACTGGCCGGTTTGGCCAATGTACATAGCAGAGGCGCATTGCTGGCACATAATGGCATATATCACATTGGTCGATGTGCAGGTGAATGAGTCTCTGATGGTATGGCTGATGTGATTAGGTCCTATGATGGTGTCAGTTGAATGGATATGAGGACAGAGTTGGCATCAGGCTTTGTTACAAGGATAGGTACCTGGGTTAGTGTTTTTGTTGTGTGGTGTGCAGTTGCTGGTGAGTATTTGTTTCAGGTTGGGGGGCTGTCTGTATTCAAAAACCAGTAGG
The DNA here is from genome assembly GCA_032164245.1 of Sternotherus odoratus. Classification (NCBI taxonomy): domain Eukaryota; kingdom Metazoa; phylum Chordata; order Testudines; family Kinosternidae; genus Sternotherus; species Sternotherus odoratus. Next base: position 77,249,039 of record JAVMKO010000006.1, read on the forward strand.
AGAACACTTCAGTCGGTGGCGCGCTCCCCCGTCGACTCCAGCTTGCACCTCCAGGCAAGCTGGAGTTCCGGAGTCAACGGGGGCGCCGCGGGCCATCGATTTCTCGCGTCTTCACAAGACGCGAGAAATCGATTGCCAAAAGATCGATCGCTACCCGCCAATTTGGCAGGTAGTGAAGACAAGCCCTTAGTCTAGTGACAGAGCACGTGGAGGGGGACAGTGCATGTGTGGGCCAAACAGACACTGCTACCAAAGTTCTCCAATCAGCAGCACATGGATGCAAGCACACCTACAGTGAAGCACGCATAGGGGCACTATTCAAAGTACTATTTTTCCAATATTCATATAGTAGACAACTTTTTATATTGTAAATCAGAGCTTCTAGTTAAAACACTGATTCCTGAAACAAGTGTCTATGAATGGCAGCTTCTGAGTCAGATGATAAAATATAATCAGTGCCATCCTGTCACATTGTTGAATGGCTTATCACTAGGAACTGAATGCCATTTTACATAACTAGGTAATCAGGAACTAGCTTTCTTATTACAGTTAAATATGTTTAGAACAATATTGGCCTGATTTTCAGAGGTGTTGAGCACCCACAGCTACTGCTAATGTAACTGGAGTTGTGGTGCCCAGCATTTTTGAAAATTGGACCATAAGCATTTAATCAGGTGCTATATTTAAGCTGTACTATAGATTAGCTGTAGCACATAGTAAGGCCCAATGCTGCACAGACTTTCCATGCCGTGTGCCATTAAACACATACCTAAATCTTTGCAGGATCAGGACTGAAGTTTATTTTGTGTTGTGGCTGCTACTCCCTAATTCACTGGCAGGACTGTGGTTGAGTGGCATAAGGAATTTCCTCACATGGGCTGTTAACTATTTTTACAATGCACCAATCTGACAGCATGGCATTTTTATTGAGAGTTGAAATCAGGTATCCCGCATGGCTACACCATCTTCTAGTCTAAACAGATGTGTAAATGTGTAAAAGTTTTGTAGTTACTTGCCCTACAGTGCCTGTATTTCTTTGAGATCTGTTGTCCACATGGATTCCATCCTTGGTGCGACTGCAAAACATTTGGGGAATACCCTGTGCTGCAGAAGGACCAAAAGGCAGGACCCTGTGCTGGGAATAAGTTACTCACCTTGTGCAGTAGCGATGGGTTTTTGAGATGTCTCCCCCATGGGTACTCCATTGTGGGTGTGCTTGCATCTCTTCGCTGCTGACTGGAGACTTCAGTAGCAGTTTCCATTAGGCCTGCACATATGTGGCTTAAGTATGCTGGTCGGGGAGTTCTCTCCCATTGGCATAGAGGGGCTACATGGGAGATCTTACAGCTGCACAGTTGCATCGGTGCCACTGTAAGGTCTCTAGTGTAGTCATAGCCTTAGACATCTGCAGCTGGCCTGTGACAGCTCACTCAGGCTTGCAAGGCTCAGGTAAGGGTCTGTTTAACTGTAGTGTAGACATTCAGACTCTGGCTGCAACCTGGGCTTTACGACCCTCCCAGCTCGCAGCATCCAAAGGGCCAGGCTCCAGTCCGAGCCCCAATGTCTTCACTGCAATTAAACAGCCCCTTAGTCTGAGCCCTGTGAGCCCGAGTCAGCTGTCACAGGTGAGCCCTGGGTTTTTAATTGCATTGTGGACATATTCTAAGACAGTGGCTCTCAACCTTTTCAGACTACTGTACCCCTTTCAGGAGTTCGATTTGTCTTGCATACCCCCAAATTTCACCTAATTTAAACTACTTGCTTACAAAATCAGACATAAAAATACAAGTGTCACAGCACATTAGTACTGAAAATTGCTTACTTTCTCATTTTTACCATACAATTATAAAATACATCAATTGGAATATAAATATTGTACTGACATTGCAGGTTATAGTATATAAAGCAGTATAAATAAGTCATTGTGAGTATGAAATTTTAGTTTGTACTGACTTTGCCCATGCATTTTAGGTAGCCTGTTTTAAAATTAGGCAAATATCTAGATGAGTTGATGTATCCCCTGGAAGACCTCTGCGTAGCCCCATGCAGTTCCCGGAGGGTGCTCAAGCTCTGCCCTCACTCCACTTCTTCCCCCTTACACCCTAGCCCTGGTGTACCCACAGAGTTGACGCCTACATCCCGAAGAGTTTGTGTGCCCCTGGTTGAGAACCACTGTTCTAAGGCACATTTGTGTTAAGTTATGTACCAATATAAAGACAACCAATGAGATCTTGATCTTGCTCAGGGCCTCTGGAGGCTGCCATAATATAAATATTACGTAGAATTTAGTTTTTAAGGGCTCAGGCTGTGGCTTTGCAATGAGACGGAAGTAAAACCTTATGCCTGTGAAGAGCTACTGAAATAAAAAACCTCCATTGCCCAGAGTCTCAGTACAGTCAATGGGACTCTGCAATGGTCCACCCCTGTGGATTCATGGCTGCGGCCTACATTATGATAATGTTCAATTTTAATTTATGAGCTATCTTTATTTAAAATTAAAACCTCCTATTCTGTTGTTTAATACAATAATTTCTATAATTGGGTTATTTGGTTGAAAATGTATTAACTCAGGTCCAGATAATTTCAGAGAGATTTGTTCACAGAAAAACATTGTATTCCTTTCTTGGTACCTAACTGAGGGCTGTTTGCAGAGCTGGGATCAATGCAGAGGGATTGGATAGGCCAGACACAGGGAGCAGACAAGCTGAGGGATGGAGAGACTGGGTTTTATCATTCCCCACTCACCCACACTTTTGAAGATTATATCTGACAAAGTTGATACAGCGTGAGGCTATATTAACTCTTCTACAGTCCCATCCATGTAGGGAGAAATTCCCTTTAACAGGGACTTTAGGATAGTTTTGGCTAGAAGGAACCCTACTAGCATAGCTTTATTGGAGCTCTGCTGCCAGGGTACAGAGTCCTATGCAGAGACATAATAGCCCCTAAGCAGAGGGCAATGGGATTTGAAGGTGGAATTGTGGCTCATTCCATAAAGTGATTATATGTGTGTGTGTCAGAGAGATGGAAACCTTCCAAGGAATGACCCTCTAGTTCTCCTCCTACTTTAGCTCATGGATTCTTCTGTTGAAGGGTCATGCAGGCCTAATGATGTATTTGCTGGAGCTGCTACTCTGTTACTCAATAATTAGGAGGTATAGCTTATCAATAGAAAAATATTACTGCACAAATCCAGGCATACAGAGATATATAAGAAATCCCCAAGACGTGTATAACAAACATATGTACCAACATGACCTTATTTTTATAAATTTAGTTTTTCTTTCCCCCTATTTCCTTCATTGTTTGTTTATTGTTTTTCCTTGCTTTGTCTTGTTTGCTTTTTTAAAATCATAAATACTTTGGGACAGTGACTAAGGATAACATTTTAAAAAGTCCTGAGGTAACTTTGTGGGGAAGCACCTGGGACTTAATCACCTAAATTATTTAGGTGCATTTGAAAATTTTACCTTGTAGGTTTTTTTTTTCCCCTCCCCTAAAGCACCTAGCACAGTTTTGGATGTTGTAAAAATAATACATTATTTTTTTCCTTACAGAGAGAAACAAAAATTATCTCTGCCTGCTATCTTGATAAAAGATTATTTGGAGTTTAAAAACAGCACTTCTCATGAAAGTAATCAAATCTAATTGGTAGATTTATTGCAAAATAAAATACATCTATGATGGATGCTTTTTCTTTTTCACATTTTACTAGAGTAAGTTTACAAATGTTTATAACAAAGTCCATATTTGTTATTCGCCCAGCTTTTGTGTGGGCTGGGGCGGCAGGGGATGTGGGTGGTGGTGGGGAGAACCCAGGGCAGGGGTGTCAGGGGATGGGAGGGGAGGCAAAAATGTTTTTGCTTGGGGCAGCAAAAAACCTAGAGCCAGCCTTGATTCAGATAATAAAATAAACACAGAATAGGTTACTTAGTTGCATCTGTACTGTGGGTTAGTGGAGAAATCTCAACATCTTATTAGGGCAAATCTAAGTTTCAAAGATAATAGCTAAAATTATCAATTTTCCTCTCTGATATTACTTTACTTTGAATAGAGAACTTCCATATTTAATTTTTTCCTACATACATATTCACTATTATACTTTAAAATGTAAATAATTATTTCTCTTACCTAGTCCTGTTTCTTTCATGACAGCATTTATGCTCAGATTTTGACCCTGTGCTTTTGAAAGAATCTTTTTGTTTTCTGATATACATAGTAGTTTCTCTTTCAAATGGAAAGGCCCTTCGGAAGTTGAAGCCCACGCTGTTTGACTTTCAACTTGATTTACTCTCAACCAAGGACTGAGATCTGAAAACCTTAAGTATACTGGAGTTTTCTCAGTTTTTTTATCTGAAGTTGAAAGATCAAAGGATGACCTTCCACTTCTGTTTACTAAATCTCCAGATGTCCTTAGGAGTAAAGAACATGATTCTTCCAGGCGACCTTCAGCAATTTTTTCTCCTGGAACTGTACTATTTAATGATTCTCTCTTCGCTCTTAACAATGTATTCTCTAGTGCATTATCATTAATTACAAGGGACTGTCCATCCTTCATTTTGGGTATCTGAAAATCATTTGCATGAACTTTTTCATGGGACATTTGTTTATCGGTGGTAATTTTGTTTATAACCATTTGTTTATGAATAATAGTCTGAGAAGCACATATATTTTCAGTGTTCAGAGGCAAAACAACATCTGTGCATGCATATGTATTTGTATCAGTTTCTGTCTCTCCAGAAATGTCCTGCTCACTTCGGTTACTATGCATATCATTCACATTTGTCCATTTATCTTTTTTTTCAGTACTTAAATTGAAATTCTCTAACAGAGACATATTAGTGTAATTTTCTTTTGTATTGTTCATGTTCACACTTGCATTATCACAGAAAGTAGTAGGTAAAACTGGAGCATCACTTGTATCACAAGTACTGTTCAGTGCACAGTTTCCATTAGTTGTGCTTGCAGTGTCACTGTTGTGTTTCTCTTGAATAGCTGTATGAATCTGTTTAAATTGAAATATATCTGAGGATATGTCACTGGTGCTTCGATTTAATAGATGAAGTGGTTCTGTTTTGTCTTGTTTATTATCTAAGTAAATGTCATTAGACTCCTGTAAGTGACATTCCTGAAACTTCGTATGACTACTTTCTGTAACCTGAGACAGGATGACAAAATTAAATTCAGCCATGGCTTGATGGTTGTCTACAGTTCTCTCAGTTACAGGACTGTCTTCTATGCCAATAACCTGTCTGGATTCTTTGCTTGGTGCTTCATTTATAAAGACACCTTTGTCATCCTGTGTGGCATCTGCCTTATCATTTGTATTATACACTAATTCATTTGAAGCATTGCCAAATGTATGCTTGCTGGAGTCTGTCTGTTGACCTGCATCCATACTGCAGACACCAAATTCTTCAGTATTGTCAAGGAGCATCTTTCTTGTGTTCTCTGGGAGTTTTGCCAACGCACAAGATCTGTCCTGTGGCTTTAATTCTGCACTTGCATTGTTTTTCTCCAAGAATGTTTTGTCTGTTTTTCCTATATTTGCTGTCTTTTTGTACTCAGCAATACATACTTCGGAGGTCTGTCCTTGAGTAATTAAATCAATATCTGTACAGAGGGTTTTGCCTGGAGAAGCCTCCCTTTGCTTTTCTTCACAGTGGCTAGCAATGTTAACTTCATCCTTATAGTTTTCAAGAAGTTGTAAATCTATTAGGATGAAAATACTATAGTAACTAAAACATCTGAATGTTTAATGCAAATATCAATACAACTTTGTGAATTGCATTATGCAAAAAGCAAAACATTAATTTTCATTTTCTTCATACGTGAAATAGTTACAGTTTTTTCTATCAGAAAGTTCTAAACATCAGAAAGGCAAATATTGTATTCATGTACTCTACAAAATATAATGTTCAAACTGAACAATATATTGACATTTTTGCCTATTTTAAAAAAATAAACGTAAGTATTCTATGATTTGTTTGTAATACTATCCTACTTGGTATTTGCCAGAATTGCTGATAACGGTCTCTGCAATTAAATTGCTTATAGACATATATTTAGATATTTTTAACTTAAGCAATTTCTTAAGATTTTTTTCATTCTACATGTAGCTTAAATAAAGTCATTAGTTTACTAGTGTAATTTTTCTCTCAATCCTTCTGATCATCAATCCTATTTAAGGGACTGTGTTCATGCCTTCATTTACAGGTGGCAATGAAGAAAAGCTAAGGCATCTGAGACTTGCAGAAGCTGTTCACTGTAAGTTTACTCCAATGCTATGAACATTTCTGTTAGATAGCAAGAAAAGAGAAGATTCAGTAAATGACCATCTAGTTATGAACATCTTAAAATTTTGACTTTCCATTGCTGTAATTTTGGAGGTTGGGCTTAAATAAATCCTTTTCATGGGGCAGGTTCAAAGGACTTAAAAAAAATTAATAATAATAAAAAGGTTTTAGAGAGCTATAAGAGGCATAAGTGTTTGTGGACTTGGCCTGCATGGAACAGTAATTATACCATTACATATTGAGGTATTGCAACCCTATCTCCTCCAAGGTTGTACAGATGGAAGAGAAGAGTGTCTCCCTCCTTATGTTTCTATACTAGAGCTGGGGACAAACAAGTTTTTCCAAACCTATCCTCCCATAGGCATAGAAAATACACTGCACCACAAGGGATGGAGGAGCATGCAAATCATACTTGAGCGAGGAAAGCAGCTCCAGGAAGGATTGTGCCTGTACTCGGAGCTTTGTGTACTTTACACAGTGTCACCTACCGACACCAAGAATTTCATTAATTTATATGAGAATATTTGATTTTGGGCACTGAATCTCTCATATCATATAGTGTATTTGTGAGTATTTATACCTTTGACAACAATGTTGTATGTCTCTTCTATGAATCCACTTCCATTACTTTGTTTAGTCTGTACTTTATCAATGTCTGAAGAGCAGCCTACAATATTTTTTACTTCAGTGTCGTCTTCCTGTCCAGGACCAGAAATACTATAATTTTTTATTGTAGATTGTGTATACTCATTTTCTTTCGGACTAGTCTGTCATAGAATGGGAGATATAATTAACTTATTAATTAGAGAGAAAATATATTCAGGTTACTTATCAAAGTTTCAGATTAGATTTAACAGGAAGGACCTGATTCACTTTTTTACAACACTGCTGTAAATCAGGAGTGATCCTTTTGAATTAAATAAAGTTTCTTTGCTTACATACAGCAGTGTATCAGGCCCACAAACTATATTCAGCAGGCAAGTTATTTGACTACTAGGTTTTTCAGATGGGCAACTTTGCATGATGTAAATATTAGAAGAATTTTCAAAGGAAGAAGTGTGAATAAAATTTGTGGACTTGGTCACTAAAGAGGGCAGAGCTTCATCATAAGGTCCCAAATGACCTGTCCAATAATAAGCAAGGGCAGAAAAAGAAGTTTGAAGAGAGCAGGCAATTGCTAATTACACAGACACACACTTTTTCTTCACAAACCATTTTCTTTCTTTGTACGTCTCCTTTTGTCCCTGAAAAAGTGATAGGCATTTCTATTTACCTTTTTCTATAGGCCAGAGCCACAACTCCATTGGCTTTTTCCATCTTGCAGGATCTGATACCTTGTTTTTCCTCCATTCCTATGGATTTGTTTGAAGTCTCCTCTCCCTTTCTTCATCCATTGCCTGTCTCTCCCTCTGCTACTGCAGTCTGTTGCATCCTTTCCTCCCATTCCCAGTATAGCCAAACTCAAACTTTCAGAAACCACGAGTCAGGCCCCAAAAGTCATGAAAAAGACTTTAAAATCACAACTTTGGGGGCGGGAGTGGAAGTATTGCATTCTTTTTAGTTACGTCTTGGTTTTGGAGACATTAGGATGCACTTGTGTAACATTTTTAAGCTTTTCTTGTCAACCATGTGAGTGAGAAATAATTTTCTTTTTAATGAAAGGGGAGGTTACTTCCATGGTGTAGTAACTGGAGTTCTTGGAGATGTGTGTCCCTGTGGGTGTTCCACTTCAGGTATGTTCAGTCCCGATGTGCCTTTAATCAAAGATTTTTGGTAGTAATGCCATTCAACCTGCACATGTGCCCCACTCCAAGGCAATATAAGGCTACATGGGTGAACAGCTCTCAATTCCTTTTCTACTTCATAGTCTCCAGAGGCAACTCCAAAGCAAAGGAAAAGGAGGGCAGGCAGTGTGGTACCCTAAGTGTGACACATCTCAAAGAACTTCAGTTACTGCACAAGGTGAGTAACCTCCTTCTTCTTCCTTTGAGTAGCGTCCGTATGGGAGCTCCACTTCATGTGACCTACTGAGCAGAACCCAGAACTTGTCCAAGACTGAAGACTGTCTCCAACAGCTACCTCTGATCCAGAAAACTTGATAACTGCCTAATGTTTGGAATGTGTGGAGCATGGACGATGGGTATCATAAGCTGGGGAGGCTGTGCCTCCCCAACCAGCCAGGTACAGCTCTGCCCACACTCTGCCCCCAGACTCCCAACCCTCTTGCTTTCCACTCTGCATAATTGGAGTCCAGTTTCCCTGTGGGGCAGCCCCAGCTTGGAACACATCACTTGCCCTCCCATCACTCTGGGGCTGGGTTGGAAGCTGCAGCTGTGCCACCCACCCTCCTGGTGCTCTGGGGAGCTAGCCTGGGGCAGCGGCCTGGTGGCTGCGGTGAGGGGATACTCTGGTGGGGGGCATGGAAGGAAAGTAGCCTTGGTTGGAAGGGGCAAGGCTGGGAGCTATCCTTTCTCACCCCGTGGTTCACACGCTGCCTGTAGTGTGAAGGTCCAAGTGGTGGCCTTAGAAATCTCCAGAATACAAACACTCTTGAGTAAAGCTATAGATATAGACAGAGATCTTGTGGAATGGGCCAACACCCCAGAAAGAGTGTATATCTGCAGATTTATAGCACAATATAATGCAATCAGAAATCTACCTGTAGAGTCTCTGGGTGGAAATCGATGAACCTTTAGAACTATATGCAATGGACACAAACAATCTGGGTAATTTTCTATATCTCTTAGTTCTGTCCAAATGAAAAGCTAAAGCTCTCCTAACATCTAAAGTGTGCAAAGTGGCCTCTTCTCTAGACTAGTGTGGCTCTGGGAAAATAAATGGATAATGTGGTTGATGTAGAACTTGGCCAACACCTTGGGTGAAAATTTAGGATGTGGACATAATGAAACTTTGTTCTTGAAAAATACTGTAAATGGATGCTCCACAATCAGAGTCTCTCTTTTTCCCAACCCTTCAAGTAGAGATGATAACCACCAGAAAGGCCATCTTCTAAGATTAACTAATGAGGAAAGAAGTAGCCATTGGCTCAAAAGAAGGAACTCGTAAGACATCTAATTACTAAATTCAAATCCTAAAAGAGAATGGGTTCCCCCAGTCGTCTTAGAATCCTCACAGTTGTAGGATGAGCAAAAACTGAGAATTTCTCAACTGGAAACGAAAAGCTGCTTAACTGCCAGGTGGACCCTGAGTACAGCTCATAGATAATCCTGTCGTTTTCACTCTAGGAGATAATCTAGAACAATTGAGAGAGAAGAGTGAGCAGATGAAATACATATCTGGATATGCCAAAGGTTGAACTTTTTCCCCTTGCGGAGGTAAGTATATCTTGTGGAATCTTTTCTACTGTTCAGTAACACCTGTTGTACCTCGTTAGAACAGGTGCACTCTATTCCGATGAGCCATTGAGGAGTCAAGTTTTAAGACAAAGAATCTTCAGGTTGGGGTGAAGAATCCAATTGGATCTTGGGAAAGAAAATAAGGAATGGATGGAAGGCTAATTGCCTCACAATGGCTAAGCGAATCATATAAGGATACTATGTATGTCTGGGCCACACTGGAACTATTAATAGTATCCTGGGTTTTTCCTGCTTGATTTTATTTATCATTTTCAGAAACAGGGTGTAGCGGGGTGACCACCCGCTCCCTGCCTGAAAGGGCTGGAATAGCCCAGGGAAGGGGTTGTGGCTGGGCGCCAGCAAACTCCCAGGCTGATTGGGAAGCAGGCTCAGCTGGGTGGCCACGCCCCAAACACTCAGGCCTGTATAAAGGCTGAGAGGCAGGGGCCTAGAGAGAGAGTCTCCTCTGTAGACAGAGGAAGACAGGCCTAGCTGCGGGGAGGCCTTAAACAGGGTACCTAGACTGGTGCAGGGCTGGGGCCAGGCGGTAGGAGCTGGGAGAAGCTCGAACCTGGGAGCCCCAGGCTGCTGGGCCTAGTAGAAGGCCCGACCCAAGGGTACTGGGGTTTCAGGAGGCAGCCAAGGGCTAGCAAGGGAAGCAGCAGGCCAAAACCTCCCTTGCCGGTGATGAGCAGCCATGATACTGCAGTCTGCCTCAGTGAGCGGAGGCAAGTGGTGACTGGCAGTGGCAAAGTCTGAGGCAAGGTGGGGATAGTGGGTGGATGGTTCTCCAGGGAGGGGAGACCCTAAGACCAGTGGGGTACTGCAGGGGTGCAGCACCCCAAAGAGGGCACTGGGGTCCAGCAGGGACATGGGGCAGGGTTCCCCTGGGAGGTGAGACCCTAAGACCAGGGGGGTACTGCAGGGGTGCAGCACCCTCAGCTAGAGGGCACCGGGGTCCAGGAGGGACACGGGGCCGGAGCAGGAGTGGGACATCGGCCGGCAGAGGGCGTTCCGGATGCTGGAGAGCTGATTCCCCAGACGACCAGCAGGAGGCGCCGCCAGGGTGAGTGCCTGCCCGCTTACACAGGGATTGGAGGAAGTACATATAGCGGGCCTCTTGTCCATGGAACACTGAACATGTCTCCTAAAGAGAGAGGGCCTAAGACTCTTCATGAACAAAAGTGTTTGCATTTCAAGTTGGTAACAGTATCAAGAGGTCTATTTCTGGAACTCCTTAGAAAGACTTGACCGAGAATCTAAGAATCCAAATCCGAAATGTACTCCTGGGAGAAGTAGCCTGCTGAGATTGTTGGCTATTCTGTTTTGTATCCTCAGGTGATAAGCTGCCGAGATAAGGCTGAAATTGGCTATGCACCAGTTCCAGAGCTTTACTGCTTTGGCACACAAGTTAAAAAGCTGTCCCTTCCTTGTCAGCTGATACAGAAGATGCAGGTTATGTTGTCCATCAGGACCTTTATGTACCTATTTCTGATTAAAGGCAAAAGGATACAGACATTCCTGACTGACCTCAACTCAAGTAGGTTGAAGTGAATTCATGTGTCTTGGACAGACCATTTGCCCTGAGATGTTTGCATCCCCAAATGAACCCCACACCCATTACAGATGTCTTGCTGACAGAAGGAGGAAGTCGAACAAATGGAATCCCCTCACAGACATGGTCATGGTCTTTCCACCAGTTGAGAGAATCTTGTTCTTGAGGAGAGACTGACATGATACCAACTTAGTCAGGCTGTGTTTAAACATTCCTGAGCTAGCTCTGGAAACATCGAAGATAGAGCCTGTCATGTTGCATCACAAAGGAGCAAGCTGCCATGTGTCCGAGCAGTTGAAGACAATTTCTTAGAGATGTCTGAACTTATTTGAATCTTTGAGGTGAGATTTGTTAACATCAAGAATTTGTCAGAGGGAAGATAAGCCGTGGCTGATATCACATCAAAGGCGGCTCCTCTGAACTCTATTATTTGTACCAGGCTTAAAGTGGATTTCTTGATATTGAGCTGCAAACCTAGCTTGTGGGACAGGAATCTTGACATCTTTGTGGTGGTGAAAACCTCATCAATCCTTGAGTAGCCAGTCATCAAGGTATAGGAAAACAATTATTGCCAAACATTAAAGGTAAGCTGCAACCGCTGCCAATATTTTTGAGAACACTCTTGACAAACACTCAGACAAAAGGCCAAAGGGAAGTGATCCTGACTTATAAAAAAAATCACAGGAATAATTTGTGAGACATGTGAATTGCAGTATGAAAGTAAGCATCCTGAAGATCAGGTGCCAAAATCCAACCCCTTGGTTCCAACGATGGAATATTGTTGCAAGAGACAACGTCCTGAATGTTTGTGATTTCACAAAGTTGTTTAGAAATCTTAAATCTAAGATCAGTCTCTCTTCCCTGTTCATTTTTGGGGCCAGAAAGCAACTGGAGCAAAAGCTCCTCCCTTTGTGCTGAACTGGAACTGATTCTGTGACTCCTATGCACAGAAGGTTGTAAATTTCCTGCCTTAAGGTATTCATGAGAGAGAGGTCCCTGGAGAAAGGGAGATGGATAGCAGGCAGTGACGTAAAATGGATGGAGTATCCCAATCTGATAACCTCCAGCACCTATTTAATGTAATTCTCTCCCATGCAGATTAAAAGTGAGAGATAGTGTCCATAGAGTTGGGAGGTGGGTGGAATGGTGTAGATGCAACTTCATTTTTGGGGTTCTTCTGGGCCCTCAACCAGCTCATCAAACCTGATGCTTAAATGTTGAGAAGAGCTCAGTAGTAGATACAGACGATGTAGATGGTCTCTTCTTCTGAATCCTTGATTTCTTCCTGGGCAATTCATAAAGTCTCTCAAATCCTGAGAGAATGGAATGGGGCAATACCTTTTTGTCATTTGGGATCTGCTAAATTTTCATTTGCTTGTAGGCATGTAAATCCCAAGGGATCTGAATATAGCTGTAAAGGTGTGCAACCACTCATCAGTGGCTTTAGCAAACAGTTTGAGACCATCGAACGGAAGGTCCTCAGATGTCCCTTGGGAACTCAACCAGCTGGAGATGGACTGAGCAGCAGTTTAGGTCATGTCCAATGAGGCCTGCATAGATGTTCTACTTAATAGTTAGCCCTCTTAGATAATAGCCTGAAATAGCTCTCAGTGTTTAGCCAGCTCAATAAATGTGATAAATTTGGCATAATTTGAGTGATTGTGCTTTGTCCTGACAGCTTGATAATTTGTGATCCTAAAGTGAAGAGTAAATTAGGTCTTGATGCCAAATAGATTGACATTTTTGATCCATATTATATGGCAAGGCTTTCATGTGGTATTGTGTGCCATATTCACTGTCTCCACAACCAGGGAGTTCGGGGTTGGATGAGTGAACAAAAATATGCACTCCTTAGCTGGGATGTAATATCACAGGGGTATGCCAAATGGATTTGATGGGATCCAAGAGGTCCTCACTGATAGGCAGTACAACTCGGGTAGAGGGAGTCCAGTGAAGGATATCCAGGAGCTTATGCTGCAACTCTGACATCTTCCAATGGAACCTTTAGGGAATTTGCAATGCATTTAATTAACTACTGGAAGTGTTTGAAGTAATCAGCTATTGAAGATGAAGAAATATTTATTTGCAGAGTAACACCTTTATCTTCCCTGGCTCACTGCTCCTCAAGGAACTCTTGTGCCTGAGATAGTGGAGGAGGGATAGATCGAGTAGGAGAAAATGACTCCCTCTGTAGTTCCCACAAGAGAGACTAGGGGCATGGGAAATTTGTTATCAATATGCAGCCCAAGGATCCCAATATGGTTTCTAGAGACACTGTGAAAGGCATTGGATGTGGCATCCACTGGTGCTCAAACCAGGCTGTGGGGGAACAGGTTCATCTTTGATGGAACTCCCCCTTTTCTTTAAAGTGTCAGGAGGGAATTCCCCTATCTGATGAGCAGGGGAATCTTGGAGTAATGTGGATCCCATATGGATTAAACTGCCAGCTACCCAAACACACACACTTACTTAGCTACTGGTCTGGTCTGCCTCCTAGCTTGTTTTGGCCTTTGGGCATTAAAACACCGTCTGAAGCCCGGAGAGGTTCGCTTACTCTGCAGCAAGAAGAACAGGAGTGCTTGTGGCACATGAGACTAACACATTTATTTAACCATGAGCTTTCGGAAAACTTATGCTTAAATAAATTTGTTAAGAAAGTGAGGAATACTTGTAGCACCTTAGAGACTAACTAGTTTGTTTCAGCATAAGCTTTCGTGAGCTATAGCTCACTTCATCGGATGCATAGAATGGAACAGAAGTCAGATGCATTTATATACACAGAAAGAAAGAAAGAAAAAATGTACATTAGCATAAATTTGTTAGTACTCCTGTTCTTTTTATGGATACAGACTAACATGGCTGCTACTCTGAAATCTGCAACAAGAGTTATCTTAAAGGGAGAAGGTCCACTCCCTAAAAAGGGGGAGGGATGAAACCCATTCAAAACTAGCACCATTTCTGGACTGATGGGAAAGGCTGTAATGAGAAGTGAAAGTGTGAAGTGATGACTAAGTCACTGCTTACAAATGTCTAGAATCAGCACTTGTGTCAGGAATGCTGCAGAAGATCCCTGCCCTCTAGTAGAATGTGCCAACACTCTACCTGGTGGGATGGTATTAGATACCTAGTGAATAAATGAATGAACAAAGAGATCCAGGAAGAGATTCTCTGAGTGGAAACTGGTTGGCCCTTAGCTCTCTCCAACCACTACAAACAGTTGTGTAGAGGATCTGAAAGATTTTGTATGCTCCCGGTAGTGCGCTCAAGCCCTTCTGACTACCGACAAGTGAAGCTTTCCCTCATTCCTATGTGTATGGGGTTTCAGAAAAAAATGAATATATTGCATGGTTAACATGAAAATTATACTACTTTTGTAAGAGATTTCAGTGAAGAGTGACAATAAACTTTATCTTTATGGAAAACCGTATAGAGAGGCTTTGACACCAGAGTTCTCAACTCACCTGCCCTTCTGGCTGAGGTAGCTGCCACTATAGAAATGCCACCTTCATAGAGAGGTGAAGAAGGGAGCAAATTGCAAGGGGTTTGAAGGGAGATCCCATCAATATTGCTAGGACTCAGTTCCGATCCCAAGGAGAGAATGGGTCTCATTCTTGAGGCTACAATCTGCCCGAACCTTTTAGAAACTGGGCGATGATGGAGTTGAAAAAAAGAGATCTATTATCCATCCATATGTAGAAGACCGAAATAGGTGCCAGAAGCACCCTTAGAGAGCTAATAGCCAAATGCTGGTTTAGATTTAGAAGATAGTCCAATATGACGTCTAGGGGTGCTCATTCTGGAGATACACATTTCCTCTGAGACCAAATAGAAACGTGCTTCTACTTAGCCAGGTATTTCTAGTTGAGGGTTTTCTGCTATTCAGAAGTATGTTTTGAACATCTTTGGAGCAGGACTTTTCAGTCGGCATCAACCATGAAGCATCCACACTGTTGGATGGAGAGCTTGAAGGTTGGGATGCAGCAGGCACCCATGGTTCCAGGACACTGTCTGGATCCAACAGGAGGGACAGAAGTGGCTTGATCAACAGGGAAAAAACAACTATATGCTCACTAAATGTCAGACTGTTTTTGGATCATTATGTTGGAGAAATGAGTGACTAGAGCAAAACAGAAGTTTAAATTGGTTAGATGAAGTGGAGTGCACAGCAGGATTGCAAACACTGCCAAAGCATCTTTTCTTCACTGATATCTATATATATAAAAGTCAAATGGTGTATGCGTGCGTGTATGTATGTGTGTATGTACGTTCACTTACTCCTTCCACACCGTTTGAGCTAGAGACTTGAAATTTGGTACAGTTAGAGGCCTTGGGGTCCTAATCAGGGAAGAGTCAAAAAATTTTCAAATCTCACCTCTGACGCCCCCCAGGGGTGAAATTCTTTAAAGCCCATTCACATCAGCTGGGCAGCTGCTGTTCTCTGTGTCATAGTTATGATGTCATAATACCCCCTCCAACGAACCCCGCACTCGCTCAGCTCTCTGCCCCCTCCCCCCTCCAACGGACCCCGCACTCTCTCAGCTCTCTGCCCCCTCCCCCCTCCAACGGAACCCACACTTGCTCAGCTCTCTGCCCCCTCCCTCCTCCAACGGACCCCGCACTCACTCAGCTCTCTGCCCCTCCCCACCTCCGACGGACCCGAGTTGGGTTTGGTCAGAGGGTAAGTGAGGTAGGGGTGTCGGGTTTGGTCGGGGGGTGAGGTGGGGGTGTCGGGTTTGGTTGGGGGGTAAGTGAGCCGGGGGTGTTGGGTTTGGTCTGGGGGTGTGGGAAGCTGTCTGGGTGGGTGAGGGGTGAGGTGTGGGTGTTGGGGTTTGTCAGGGGGTGTTGGGTTTGGTGGGGGGGTAAGGTGGGGGTTTTGGGTTTGGTTGGGGGGGTGAGGAGGGATGTCGGGGTTGGTCGAGGGGTAAGTGAGGTGTGGTGTCGGGTTTGTTTGTGGTGGTAGGTAGGGGTGTCAGGTTTTGTTGGGGGGGAAGTGAGGTGGGTGTGTCAGGTTTGATCTACGGGGGGTGAGGTGGGGGTGTTGGTAGGGGGTGACGTGGGGGTGTTGGATTTGGGTGGGGGGGGTGAAAATGTGAGTCGGGGTTGGTCAAGGGGTAAGTGAGGTGGGGGTGTCGGGTTTGGTCAGGGGGGTGAGGTGGGGGTGTCAGGTTTGCTCTCTGCCCCCACCCCCCTCCAACGGACCCCGCACTCCCTCAGCTCTCTGCCCCCTCCCCACCTCCAACGGACCCAAGCAACGCCGGGTATTTTCGCTAGTTTATATATAAATATAAGGTTTCGCAACCATTAAATGCTCCTTATTTTTACCTGCAGATTTTCCTCTTGCTCAGTATGTTGATCTTTTTGAGGAAGCTGGCAGTCTTGGAGATGACCATAAGCTTCTTTAAGTGATGCCAGCACATTTTTAATAGTATCCATTTCTCTTCTCAAGTCTTCCTCCTGTAATCATTGAAAGGTCACAGAACAAGTGAACGCATCAATCTTTTTGCATATGGAAACCCGAAAGATAATTTTACAGATATATCAACAGTTTCTCAAATTAAGATAAATAAAAAAGTAAAACATCTGAAACCTCACAATAGAAGTAAATGACAAAACAGGTGCCTCTGAATGCTATAACCAAAACCAGCCAATTTTCTTATCCCCTTCATTCAGGGTATGTCTACACTGGAATAAAAGACTCACAGCATGGTCATGGCTGGCTCAGGGCAACTGACTCAGACTCATCGAGCTAGAAATTGCTTTCTAGACATTCGGGCTCAGGCTGGAGCCTGGGCACTGGGATTCTCCCCACCTCACATTGTCCCGCAGCGCAGGGTCCAGCCCAAGCCCAGACATCTACACAACAGTTTTACAGCCCCACATGCCCGAGTCATCTGACCCAGGTCAGCCCAGGTATTTAATTGATGTGCAGACAGACACAGATTTTAGGCACATTTCTATCATCTCTTACCCTCTTCTTGCTCTAGCTTGGGTTTTGATCACCATTTATTCCAGTTTGTAAGACTCAAATGCATAGACAGTGATAATTGTATTTGTTAGGTTTCAGAGTGGTAGCTGTGTTAGTCTGTATCAGCAAAAACAATGAGGAGTCCTTGTGGCACCTCAGAGACTAACAAATGTATTTGGGCATAAGCTTTCGTGGGCTCTAATCCACTTCATCAGATGCATGGAGTGAAAAATACAGTAAGCAGTATATATATTCTAGCACATGAAAAGATAGGAGTTGTCTTACCAAGTGTGTGTGTGTGGGGGGGGGGGGGGGCTATTGAGCCAATTCAGTGAAGGTGGATGTGGCCTATTCTCAACAGTTGACAAAAAGGTGTGAATGCAAAGGGAAGGAAAATTACTTTGTTAGAGTCTTTTTTTATTCCTCCCTATGGTGAAATGGAGGTCACTTACCTGTAACCAGAGTATGTACTGGTCAAGGGAAATGCAGGATAGAAATTAAAACTATAAAAAAAGCTGTTGAAGGTTTAACATGTTTTCACAAATACCTTGAAAACATGAAAAGTTTATTTTCTTACCCGAAATTATTTCCCCTCCTCGTTTGTATGTATATGTCATATTATTATAGTTGATTTGTTATTTCAAATTTACTGCAAAATTGCTGTTACTGAGTTTTGGGTTTTTTAGAAACCATTGAATATTTGATTTAAAATACATATAAAGCAGTACCACTAAAACCAAATATTATTTAAGCTGATTAATCTTGATAAAGTTCCTTTTATTTTAACAATTTCAATTTATAGGGGGTTACACTATACTTTTATAATTTAATGTATAATAATATATAAATGGTTTGAATATACAGGAATACAATCCAGAAAATGCAGATGGTACATTTGTAATAGTTTAGGTACTAGGGCAAGGTTCTGTAATAGAAATATCATTCAGCCAATGTAAACGCAAAGTACATTAGTGCAGAGGTCCTCAACCAAGAGTCTGAGGTTCCCTGAGGGGGCTGGGAACAGGTTTCAGGTGGGCTGCCAAGCAGAGTCAGCATTAGACTTGTTGGGGACCAGGACAGAATGCCAAACCTTACTGCATGGGGCTGAAGCCCAGGGCCCCATGTCCTGCTACCCAGTGCTGAAGCCTAAGCAACTTAGCTTCGCAGGGTACCCTGTGGCATGGGGCCTGGGAAATTGCCCTACTTGCTACCCCCTAATGCTGGCCCTGGCTTTTATATACAGAAAAATAGTAGCTGTGGCATAGGTGGGCCATCAAATTTTATAGCATGTTGGGAAGGCCTCAGAAGGAAAAAGGTTGAGAACCCCTGGTACTTGTGCATTAGTGCATACTAAGGGTATGGTTAGACTGGCGCTTTGCAGCGCTAAAACCCTCCAGTGGCGCTATAATTATCGTACCGTACACACTTCAAAGTGAGATTTTGCGCATTTACTCACTGTTTAAAGCGCTACTATTAAACCTCCTTTTACAGAGTCAGAAGGCTTTTAGCGTATTGCCTGTAGCGTGCTAGGGACAGTGTAATCACTCCTTACGCGATAAGGGATCTCTGGCACACCTCCGAGCCATGTAAGGCAATCAACAAACCATTTAAGGGAAATGATGTGTTAAGTGTTGTTTTGTAAATGGAAGGAAAATGCGGAAGTCCCTCTTCAGTTTCTCTATAACAATTCACAGCAAATGAACACTGAAAATGCTTGTGGACGGAGCTGTGTGTCTGAAATAGACAGCCTGTCAGTTTTCGCTAACGAAAACTCACTGACAGCCAGATCTCATCTCCCTGTGAACATGTTCCCAGTTCCCCCTCAACCCCCCCCCTTTGCAAAGCACGTTGCACCCAGCTGAATGCTGGGATACCTGCCCTATCCTGGTACTGTGACTGCCGCCAGAAGCTCTACAAATGTGTCCAGGCTCTAGCGCAAAACCTATTGCGCTAAATTGGGAAGCGCTATACAGAAACGCGCTATGATCTGTAGTCTAGCCATACCCTAATAGTGGATACCTCAGTTGTAAGCAGTGGTTAACAAAAGCATAAGTCTGGAACTATAAGTGCTAAGGTTAAATTTAAAAACAAGCAAAAGCCTCCATTGGCCTGTGGGGTATAGGCCCAAAAGGGATGTATGCCTGCCCTTCTAAAATGCAGACGTCAAATGGAGTTTCTATTAACTCTACCTTTTAAAATATTTTTGACACAAATTTGGAGTGTCCAGGAAAGAAAAATATGAATTTACTTTTTCATACATTATTTTTGCAATATTTTCATGAGTTTTAGGAATTATTTGAAATGTTTGACTATTTCAAAACCCTTTTACTATACTAACATTTAATTTAATAAACTTACATCTTTTTTACAAGTTCTTAGTGCTTTCTCATGCTCATTCTGAAGATTAAGGAACTTTTCCTCATTTTCTTTTTCCTTCTCCCTTTGCTGCTCATTATCTCTTTCAAGGGTCTGCAATAAAATTAATTATCCAAAAAATAATCAATATCACATTAATGAATTTTGATGTGTTTTATGTTTCTTGGACCTTTGCTTCTAACATGCTGAAAGTGCCATACAGATCAGTGATAATGTGCTCACTCAACAATAATTTTCATAAATTAACAGAAAGGTGCTTATAGTTTAGCTAACAGGAAACAGGGGGAGGTTATGAAAAAGAAATGGCTATAAAAGGGTATAAAAACACTTGCCATTATTCAGTTTCACTGCATAAGTTTTAATGTGCTGAAAAAGTAATATGAAGTGTAGAGCTGAGAAATATGAAATGTAGCACAATCAAATCCCAGTGTACTTAAAGAAAAAACTACAGCATAACCAAAGAAAATATTTTTATCTTTTGTTATCACAGCTTCTGCTCAAACTTGCTTAATAACCTTTTCTATAATTTGCATTGTTTAATTTAAAATTGTAAAACACATCTGTTGGTATGTCAAATATTTAGTGTATGTCTGATTGCTCCTTAATTTATTTTTATTGGTTTACTGAAATTGAATAAAAGTGCTTTAAAAATAACAGTAATATGCTATTAAGTTTTGGTTTTTTTATGCTGTCAATTGTGCTTCTAATGTTTCTGGGCTTACTCAGTGTCAACTTTACTGTCATATTGATAAATTAAAAGCAAGCTTATGTAAATCCATAGTAACAGTTCTCATCTCTCTAGTACTGCTGGAATTTTATCCTATCATATTTTTATAACAAAGTGCAGAAGATAAAAGACTTACGGTATCTATTACCTTCTATAAAGATGATACAAACACATTTGAAAATGTAAACACAGTTTTAATGCATGTAACTACACGATCTACTGTATTTATAGGATTTTGCTGTGATTCTTTGAAGCCACTTCTGCAAAAATGTCAGATATAAAACATTCTTCAAAGGAATTCTTTTCTACTTCATTTTATAACTACAAAAACAGAAAATTACTTTTTGATTTTCTTAATAATCTTAAAATGCCTATAATCACTGTCTAGTTAATGTAGCCATACTATAAAATATTTGGAGAATGAATATAATATACAGCATTTAAAAACCTACAGTAGCTCATTCCTACATGTATGGAAAAGCTTAGTTCATGATCTGAGGGGGGAAATATACAAACTGCCACCTAATTAAATAAGAAAAGATAAGCAGTACATTGTGCTGAATAATAATGATATAATATAATCTTATATTTATGTAATGCCTTTCATTCCATAGCACTATACAAACTACAAGCCTCATGCAACATCCACTGAATTTGGTAGAAGGTTTTCCATTGATTTCAATAGACTGTGGGTCAGAGCCTATATACTCTGGGATCATATCATCAATAGCTAACATACTTTGGGGTGGATCTAAAAAAAATATACATTTGAAACTGTAAAAGGATTTTTTTGGTGGGCAGTGTAGTGAAGCGGACTCACTGATGTGATGCCTCCTGCTGGTCATCTTGGAAATTAGCTCTTTTCCAGCTTTGGAGCACTCTCTGGCCAGTGGCTCACCTGCCTCAGGCCCCATGTCCCTCCCAGATCCCAGTGCCTCTTTACCTTGGGGTACTGCCCCCAGTAGTACCCCCTTACCCAGGGTTCCCCTCCCAGGGAATCCCCAACCCTCTAGGCTCACCTTGCCTTAGTGGCTACTGCCAGTCATCATCTAGCCCCCTTTCCCTGAGGCAGACTGCAGTCTATAATGGCCACTCATCAATGGCATGGGGTTAGGATCAGCTGCTTCTGCCTGTTTCCAGGCTGCACCTCTGTAGCCCCAGTAGTTGTGTAGGCCTTCACCAAGGCCTGCAGCTTAGGGGTTTACCAGGCTGAAACTCTCCAGCTCCCTCTGCCCTTCCGCAACACTGCTCTGCTTCAGGTACCTTCCTCTCAGGCAGATAGCCCTTCCCACTCCCAGGCTAGAGTGAGACTCCCTAGCCTCTGGTCCCCACCCCTCTTATCAGAGCCACCTGTGGTCAGCTATTCTCTCAGGTGCTCTCACTCCTTTTCCCAGCCGTAGCCCTCTCCAGGGCTACTTTTAACCCCTGTTCTGCTAGAGTTGAGCAACCACTCACTACAGGCAGGATGTATGGTAATTATTCATGTTGGAATTTGGGGTGGGGGGATAGCTCAGTGGTTTGAGCGTTGGCCTGCTAAACCCAGGGTTGTGAGTTCAATCCTTGAGGGGGCCATTTAGGGATCTGGGGCAAAAAATCTGTCAGGGGACAGTACTCGATCCTGCTAGTGTAGGCAGGGGGATCCTGCTAGTGTAGGCAGGGGACTGGACTTGATGACCTTCAAGGTCTTTCCAGTTCTAGGAGATTGGTATATCTCCATTTATATTATATTATATATTATATTATATATATTATAATTTGGCTGTACAAACTACAAGCCTCATCCAACATCCACTGGCATGTTGAAGCATTTAGGTTTTCCTTGGAAGTTTCCGTTCCTCTTGCCCTGCTTAACATGAGATCATTTCTGAGGTGGCAGTCAAATACTGGCATCCTTCAGTTCTGTAATGGACTTATCTTGCTAACACAGCAGTACTAATGTACTATAAAACACACTACTTGAAGTAGCCTACTGCAATTATACATAAAGTCTGAAGGACATCAAAAAAATTACATCAACCTCTGAAGTTGAGGGGACCGATCAAAGCTGCCTACACACATTGTTAAACCCTGAAGTCCCATGGTTCATAGTTCAGTAGGAAGCTTCATTTAGGAAGCCTAAATATCACAACTGTAAGTATATTTTTTCTTCTTTATCTGAGAAACACATGGCATCAGCATCTTGATTTAATTATTATCTTGTTAAGAAGTGTTCTAGAACAGTAGCTCTCAATCTTTCCAGACTGTTGTACCCCTTTCAGGAGTCTGATTTGTCTTGCATACCCCCAAGTTTCACCTCACTTAAACTATTTGCTTACAAAATGAGACATAAGAATACAAAAGTGTCACAGCACACTATTACTGAAAAATTGCTTTCTTCTTAATCATATAATTATTAAATCAATTGGAATGTAAATACTGTACTGACATTTCAGTATATAGTATTTAGAGCAGGATAAACAAGTCTTGGTATGAAATTTTAATTTGTACAAATTTTTAATTTGACTTTGCTAGTACTTTTTTGTAGCCTGTTGTAAAATTAGCCAAATAGCTAGATGAGTTGAAGAGTGTACCCCTGGAAGACCTCTGCATACCCCTATTCTAGCATGCAGTCTTGGAAAAATTCTTGTGGACGTAAAGAGTGTGGGGTACAAAAATAAAGCCACCTCAGTTATTGAAAATGAATCAAAATTGAATATTTCTTACTTTGAATATATTAAATATCTTATTGTGTCTACTGCTGCCCACTGAATGATATTTAAATTCTCTGTATTTGTATTAATTCACTGTTTACATAGAAATCATACCTCTACAGCAGGAAATACTGACATGCATTCAGTTACTTGCCTTACAGTAATTGTGATTCTTTGGGTATGTCTTCACTACCCGCCAAATCGGCGGGTAGCAATCGATCTTCTGGTGATCGATTTCTCGCATCGACTGCGGAACTCCAGCTTGCCAGGAGGCGCAAGCTGGAGTCGTCGGGGGAGCGTGCCGCTGACCGCTGCCGCCATGAGGACGAGCGGTAAGTCGGCTGCAGATACGCAACTTCAGCTACATGATTCACGTAGGTGAAGTTGCGTATCTGCAGTCGATCCCCTCCCCCCCCCCCCACCACCTGTAGTGGAGACCAGCCCTTTGAGATGTGTTGTTCACATATATTTTATTCTTGATGCACATGCACTACCGCTGGCATCAGTGGTAGTGTGCACAGGGTGAGGGAATATTTTAAGCTCCAGTCACTCCTTAGTCTCTTTGCTGAGACTTTCAACTAGGGTATCAACTAGTTTCAGTTTTAAAAGTTGTGGGTTTTTGATTTTTTTTTAGATATTCTGAGTGGGAGCTAGATTCACTTTCACAGTTCAAACAGAAATGTATTATTATTTCTTCTTCAAATGGTGTCCCTATAAGTGCTCCAGTTCAGGTGTGCCTTTGGAGATTTTCTGCTGCTGAAAGTTGAAAGTTAAGCAATATCTGGGCTTTTTGTTCACAGTGCAATCCCGTTTGTGTGTAAATGGTTCTAAATGCCTTTAGACAAATTGGCTAAGTCTACACTAGAGACCTTACAACAGCACAGCTCCTCTGCTATAAGATCACTCGTGTAGCCATTCTACGCTTATGGGACAGACCTCTCAGTGGACATAGCTACCACCACTCATTGAAGGTGGTTTAATTATGTCAAATTCAGCATCCTCTGAACTGACCTGTCCCTTCACCACTTTTAACATGCAGCCCTATGCCAAGGAGGGGGAGGGAAGGTGGCACTATGCTTCAAATGTCATTATGCTAGCCCTTTTGCCCTGCTGAAATTGAGGACAGGATCTTGCCCCTTTGGTTTTCAGAGCTGCAACTTTCTAAAAAAACCAGACATCTTTAAAAAAATCACTTAACTAAAACAACAATCTTGAGGGTAACTAAGATTTGCTTTATCCTCCAGAAATAAATTGGTGAAAATTGGCAACCATCTTTTTCATTGAGTTTAGGGAATAGGAACTACATGGTATGGTTCAAGGTTCATACTGACAGTTAAGGAGCTGAGGGACTGGAGAATAGGAGGTTAAAAATTCTGAAAAGCATTCTGATGTCTTTAGCAGCCCTAAACTCTTCAAAAATATGCAGCAGGTAGTAGTAGATTGTATAATCAAGAAAAATCTGACCTGATATTCTTCTTTCAGTGCATTCAATTCACTTTCCATTCTGACATTTGTTTCGGTCAATCGCTGAAGCAACTGCTGCATATGTTGCAGAGAACTCATAATCTCCTTATGAAAATAAACAAATCATGGTATATTAAATCTGTTTGTGATGTTTGAGCATAAAGATAATAGTGGATGTTTTACAAATACTTTATTCTTGATTAACAAATGTGTTCTTTCCTCAATTAATTACAAAATTTATATTAAAATCACTATTTCTCTTTTTAAATTATTTGTATCATCTCTTTTGGAAAGGGGTTGGTGGAAGACAGAAGAGCAACTCAACTCCTTTGTGCCCTTTTTCTGTGGAACAATACAATAGTAATGTTCTTCTCAAGGTATTTTCTTATATAATACCACTTGAACAGTAACAGAACAGTAATAGTTCTGAACAAGACATGTTTAAATGTGTCAGATTCAGTGTGTACTTCAGTTTTGTGTTCAGCACATTTGACAGACTATGTTATAGCAATATATCACAGTGCCAGTTTGGAAGACCCCAGAGGAAACGCAACCACTTTCACAAATGAATGACCCTGAAGACTGTTCTCCATCTTCTGAATGTAGACTCTACTGGGCTGGAGTTTACACACAATAATGGTGTATTATGACATGAACATCAGAATGTTGTGATATACTTCATGTTTATCAGACTTTGCAGCTAGAATCTGATCTTTCTGCGGTGTATCCCCCCAGGATGCTACAATGATGGGCCCATTGGATCTAAGAATAACACACGTATTTTTAAATTTTGAGATAAATGTAGGGCCACATTTGAATCCCTTACTGACAGTGTTGAGCAGTTACTCATACAAGTATTCCATTGACTTCACAGGAATTCCCAAGAGTTAACTACTCACCACTGTATAGGATTCAAAGTTTGCTCTTCAGCATTTAATATTCATGATGATGAGGGACTAGTAGCTCTCATTTAAGTACCATGTAATACTGTGTAAATTTCTTCCCCAACTTTACACTAATGCAAACTACAGTTCTGATTTGCAATATTTCTGCTGCTCTTCCAGTTTTGGGATTCTCCTAAGAAGCAGGTGATACTTGTGCCAAATTTGTGGTGTTTTTGTGTCAGGGTGAACAGAAGGTATAGCTACACTGCAGTTAGACACCTGCGGCTGATCTCTGCCAGCTGCCTCCAGGCTTGCCAGCCTGTTTAATTGTTCCGTGAGCTCAGGGACCCTCACACCTTGTGGCCTCCTGGAACACAGGCTACAGCCTGAGCCTGAACAGCTACACCACAGTTAAACAGGATGAAACCACCAAATTAATTTATTTTTGTGACAAAGTTTTGACCCCAGATCTCCATAGGTGAAAAGTCAGTATAATAATCCAGTACACTACCTTACTCCTGAAGGGTTCCTATTATACTACAATCCTAGACTCTTAAAATCTCCCCTGTCCTGCAGAAAGAGATTGTCTTTTTATGAAGATCTCAGTGTTATTGAATGGAATACACTCTAAATGGCAGGGAATGCTCTCTGGGACAGATGGAATGTAAAGACTGCAGGACTGTACTTCTGCAGGATGTCTTCATCTCAAGAAAAATAAAATCTGAAAGAGAGGACCTCCCAAATAACAGGCTGATTAAGGTGTAAATTTGGGATCACCCTGAAGAATGTAGACTGATTTTAAAAAAAGAACAAGGTATCTTCATAAAACACACAAAATAAAATGGTGACTCTGTTGACAGAGCCTGCTAGCTAACTTAGAGAGCAGATGTTGTGGAGAAAATAAAAAGCCACTTTACATGAAACAATATGTAAGACACAGTTCTGAAGGTTCCAAGATAGAGAAAATTACCTAAACAAGCAAATTATACACACACACAAAAATCCTTACAGAACGTGCTTCTAAACACTAATCCAGTAGCAACTAGTAAATGATTTGTACAGATGCAATATGACACACAACTGATTTTGGGATAGAAAATATTAAATGTTGAATGGAATTGAAAATGAGAATCATACCAAACTCATAGCTAAAGAGCTTCCAAACGGGAAGTTTTCTGACTTTCATATATGGTAGGTATTCTCTTTTTGCAGGCAAAATTGGCTAACTAAATGTTTAAGTATTAGCATCTGTACATACAAAATTAGAGACCAGGTGGAGGTCTGAAAGAAAATCATATCCTACACTACTAAAAAAAAAAAGGTTTCTCTCTATTTGTAAATATAATACCTATCTATAAAAAGTTATACAGAACTTTTCATCAGTGGTTCTCAAAGTTCTTTACAAAGGATCGCAATATCATCTCAATTTTACAGATGGGGAAAATGAGGCAGCGAGAGGTAACATGCATTACCTTAAAGTCACCCAGCAGGCCAGTGGAAGAGTCAGGGAAAGAACCAGGGGTCCTGAGTCCAGTGCAGTGCTCTATCCATTAGGCAACACTTATACATAGTATATTTTGTCATGCAACCAAGGTAATGCTTAAGGGCTCATCCAATGCTGACTGAAGTAAGCTTTGTGTATATGAATACAGTAGACTCTCGATTATCCAGGATGATAGGGAAAAAATTAATCCTGGTTAATAAAATCCTGGATAATCACCATCCATAGGAAACATGGGAAGGGAGGGTTGGTTCACCAGCCACCCTACGCCGGGGGAAGGGGGGTGTTGGTTCACTGGCTGCCCTGCACCCTGGTGGGGTTTTTTGTGTGTGTTTGGGGCAGCAACAAAGCCAGAGCCAGCCCTGTGAGTTACCTGTTTGTTTGTTTTTGACGTCCTGGTTAATCCACATCCTGGTTAACCCAATCCTGGATAATCGAGAGTCTACTGTACAATGAAACAGGATTTCTAACACAAGTCCCTAGAGAAAGTGTGAAGTAAAATGATACATCTCATCCTATAATCAAGAAAGATTTCTCCTACTTTTGAGATTTGTTCCAAAATAAGCAATATCTAAACCAGCAAAATAGCAATTCAAAACCTAGGTGGCAAAAAGCAAAAAAGAACAGTTACTTACCTCGTAACGTTGGTTCTTCGAGATGTGTTGCTCATGTCCATTCCCACAGTGTGTGCGCACCGCGCATGCACGGTCCCGGAAGATTTTTTCCCCAGCGGTACCCGTAGGGTCGGCAGGGGCGACCCCTGGAGTGGCGCCCTTATGGCCATGTATATATGCCCCTGCCGACCCTCCCCCGCCCAGTTCCTTCTTGCCGGTACTCCGACCTGAGGGGAGGCGGGTGGGATTCGGAATGGACATGAGCAACACATCTCGAAGAACCAACGTTACGAGGTAAGTAACTGTTCTTTCTTCTTCGAGTGCTTGCTCATGTCCATTCCCACAGTGACTTACGAGCAGTTACCGTGGAGGAGGGTGAGGAGTACTGACCGTACCAGCTGCTAGGACTGCATGACCGACAGCAGCATCCTCCATTGTCTGTTGCACGATTGCATAGTGCGAGGAAAAGGTGTGTATCGACGACCATGTTGCTGCTCTACAGATGTCAGCGATGGGAACGTGCGACAGGAATGCTGTGGACGTGGCCTGAGCTCTGGTTGAATGTGCTGTTAACGGAGGAGGAGACACATTCGAGAGGTTATAGCACAGCTTGATACATGATGTTATCCAGACCGAGAGGCGTTGGGACGAGATCGGCAACCCCTTCATTCTCTCTGCCACTGAAATAAAAAGTTGAGGCGATTTACGGAAGGGTTTTGTACGCTGTAAATAAAAGGCTAAGGCCCTTCTCACATCCAAAGAGTGGAGCATTCTTTCCCTGTTAGAGGTATGAGGTCTAGGAAAGAAAACAGGGAGGAATATGTCCTGATTCACATGGAAGGCCGAAACAACCTTAGGGAGGAAGGCCGGGTGAGGGCGTAACTGGACCTTATCTTTGTGAAAGATGGTATAGGGTGGTTCCGAGGTAAGAGCTCTAAGCTCGGAGACCCTTCTAGCCGAGGTAATGGCTACCAGAAAGGCCGTTTTCCAGGACAAGTAAGAAAGAGGGCACGAGGCTAATGGTTCAAAAGGGGGCTTCATTAATGCTGAAAGGACCAGGTTCAGGTCCCATGGGGGAACTGGGGTTCTCACCGTGGGGTACAACCTGTCCAATCCCCTGATAAAGCGCACGACTAGTGGGTCACTGAAGACAGAGACACCCCCTATACCTGGGTGGAACGCTGATATGGCAGCCAGGTGTACCCGGACAGTGGAGATTGCCAAACCTCGCTGCTTGAGGCTAAGGAGGTAGTCTAGAACAAGGGATATAGGAGCTAGAGGGGGAGCGACTCCCTTTTGCTGGGCCCACAAGGAGAAGCGTTTCCACTTGGCCGCATAGACGGCCCGAGTAGAGGGTTTTCTGCTACCCAGTAGGACTTCCCTGACCTGAGCCGAGCACTGAAGCTCCGAAGGGTTCAGCCACGGATACTCCACGCCGTGAGGTGGAGAGATTGCAGGTTGGGGTGTAGAAGCCGGCCGTGGTCCTGCGAGATCAGGGTCGGAAGGAGTGGGAGAGTTATGGGCGTCCTGACTGAGAGGGACATTAGCAGGGTGTACCAGTGCTGGCGGGGCCATGCTGGCGCTATGAGGATCATGGAGGCCCTGTCTAGACGGGCCTTGAGCAGCACTCTGTGGATCAGGGGAAACGGAGGAAACGCATAAAGTAGACCCCCCTTCCAAGGGATCTGAAATGCGTCTGCCTCTGAGCCCGGGCTGAGGTTCAGTAGGGAACAGAACCTCTGGCACTTTCTGTTGGATCTCGTGGCAAACAGGTCCCCGAGGGGAAACCCCCACTGAAGGAAGATTGAGTGTACAATGTCGACCCTGAGCGACCACTCGTGACCCCGAAAGGAGCGACTCAGGGTGTCCGCCAACACATTCTGAACCCCTGGGAGATAGGTGGCCTGGAGGTGAATATTGTGTAAAATACAAAACTCCCATAGGGCTAGGGCTTCCCTGCATAGGTGAGAGGACCGAGCCCCCCCTTGTTTGTTTATGTAAAACATTGCTGCTGTGTTGTCTGTCAGCACCAATACACACTTGCCTTGTATGCGTTCCCGAAACGCTTGGCAGGCTAGACGAACCGCTCTGAGCTCCCTGACATTGATGTGAAGGGAGAGTTCGCTGCGAGACCAGAGGCCTTGAGTCCTGGCGTCTCCGAGGTGTGCTCCCCAGCCCAGGCGGACGCATCTGTACCCAAGGTTACTGAAGGCTGGGGCTTCTGGAAGGGTACTCCTACTGCGAGGGAGTCGTGGCGAAGCCACCACTGGAGAGAACACAGTATGTGGGTTGGGAGAGTCACAATCAAGTCTAGAGGGTCCCTGCCCTGTCTGTACACCGTTGCCAGCCAGGTCTGCAGCGGGCGAAGCCGCAACCTGGCGTGTGGCACCACATAAGTACAAGCTGCCATATGCCCCAAGAGAACCATGCAGTTCCTGACTGTAGTGGTGGGGAATCGAAGGGTCGAGTGGATCAATTCTGCTATGGTGACTGCCCTGGTAGGAGGTAGGAATGCCCTTGCCTGTTGAGAGTCCAATATCGCCCCTATGAACTCTATCCTCTGAGTAGGCACTAGGGTCGATTTTTGTTCGTTCAGCAAAAGGCCCAACTTGGTGAAAGTTTCTCTGGTGAGAGCTATATGCTGGGTCGCTAGCTGCTCTGACTCCGCCCTGATGAGCCAGTCGTCCAGGTAGGGGTACACATGCACCTGCTTTCTTCTGAGGGATGCAGCCACGACAGACATACACTTTGTGAAGACCCTTGGGGCAGTGGATAGGCCGAACGGCAGTACCGTAAACTGGTAGTGGCGGTCTCCCAAAACAAATCTCAGGAACCTCCTGTGACTGGGAATAATTGATATGTGAAAATATGCATCTTTTAGGTCGAGGGCAGCAAACCAGTCTCCGCGATCCATAGAGGGAATGATGGTTGCGAGGGAGATCATGCGGAACTTCAGCTTCTTTATGTAGGAGTTGAGGCCCCGCAGGTCTAGGATGGGACGAAGACCGCCTTTGGCCTTCGGGATAAGGAAATAACGGGAGTAGTAACCCTTGCCCCGAAATTCTTGAGGAACCTCCTCTATGGCACCCAAAGACAAGAGGGTATTGACCTCCTGAACTAAGAGCTGCTCGTGAGATGGGTCCCTGAAGAGGGACGGGGAGGGAGGATGGTGGGGCGGAAGGGAGGAGAATTGGATAGAATATCCCACCCTTACCAGGCTGAGGACCCATCTGTCTGAGGTAAGAAGGGCCCACTCCTGGTAAAAGTGGGATAAGCGGCTCACAAAAGGGCGTA
Source organism: Sternotherus odoratus (assembly GCA_032164245.1). Taxonomy (NCBI): domain Eukaryota; kingdom Metazoa; phylum Chordata; order Testudines; family Kinosternidae; genus Sternotherus; species Sternotherus odoratus. Next base: position 77,279,761 of record JAVMKO010000006.1, read on the forward strand.
CTGGATCTAAGGGAACTGGTCTGAAGCCCTCGGGCGCAACTTCAAAAGTTAGGTCTGGGCCCTTGCTGGTTTCTGGGTCCAGGATTCTGCTGCCCGTTCCTAGACGAGGAGCTAGGACGTCCCCTGCCATTACCCCTACCACCCCTCCTAGGGGGGTCTCTCCGAGGAGGGAACTGGTATGGTCTAGGTTGAGTAGGAGGGGGAGGTCGGAAAGGTCTGCGGAGGGGCTGAGGCGTATGGAGGCCCAGGGACCTCAACATGGCCCGCGAGTCTTTCATTGAGTGTAGTTTTTTATCGGTGTCCTCCGAAAATAAACCCTGCTTGTCAAAGGGCAGGTCTTGAATTGTCGATTGCACCGGGGTTGGGATCCCGGAGACTTGTAACCATGCCCCACGTCTCATGGCGATGGCAGTAGCCATGGTGCGCGAGGCCGAATCGGCGGAGTCCAGAGCGGCCTGGAGGGCTGCTCTCGAGACAACCCTGCCTTCTTCCAGGATGGCTTTAAACTCTGGATGGGCCTCCGTGGGAACCTGGTTCTGGAATTTGGCCATTGCCGACCAGGAATTGTAGGCATACCTTCCCAGAGCCGCTTGCTGGTTTGCAACACGCAGCTGGAGTGCCCCTGAGGAATAGACCTTCCGTCCAAACAAGTCCAGCTTCTTGGCGTCATGGGACTTCGGGGTAGAGCCCGTCTGTCCCTGACGTTCGCGGTGATTGACCGCGTCTGCCACCAGTGTCCCCGGCTGGGGGTGTGTAAACAGGTGTTCATACCCCTGTTGGGGGGCAAAGTAGCGCCTCTCAACCCCTCTAGCAGTAGGTTGGATCGAGGATGGTGTCTGCCATATGACGTTCGAGATTTTGTGGATCGTCTTAATGAATGGCAGTGCTATTTTGGTAGGGCCCCCCGATGTCAGGATATCCATTGTGGGATCTGTTTCCTCCTCCACTTCCTCAGCTGGGAGGTGGAGATTCTGCGCCACCCTTCTGAGGAGTTCCTGATGTCCCCTCACGTCCATTGGTGGTAAATTTGGGGACGAGGAACCAGCTACTGCCTCATCGGGAGAGGAGGAAGAGGAAGGAGCGAACTGTGCCTCTTGAGCCGGTTCTTCCATAGGGCGGTCACTGGTGGGCCCTGATGGTACCACGGATTGAGGCGCTGACTGGGGATGATGTAGCCCCGAGGGACCAGGCGCCGGAATCTCCGGGGCCACTTCAGGGGGCGGCACCGAGACGGTGGCCGAGACCGGTCCCCTCGGCACCGACGGCAAGGAGGACGATACCGATGGCGGCCCCTGCTGGTGGATCGCAAAGGGGGTCCAAAAGGGCCATGGGCCTGGAGCCTGTTCCTGAGGCAGCCATGTCGGGGGGGTCCTGTGATGGGAGGACCTGCGGTGCCGAGAATGGTGGTGGGAACGGGAGGTATGATGACTACGACCCGATCTAGAGGAGCGTGCGTCGGACTCGGACGAATAATCTGACCCGGACCATGGGGGAGCAGACCCCGACGGTGCCACGGTGTACCTGTCAAATATGGTTGGCTTCCCTGGGTGCTGCTCGACGCGCCCGGGTGCCGCAGGGTCAGAGATAGCCGGTACCGGTATGATCGGTACCGGGGGAGCCCGTGCCGCCCGTGCCGGCACTGATTCCGGGTAGGCGGGAATCAGCGGCACCGGGTCCGGGAGTCCGATCGGTGCCGGAGGTCGTGCCATGACCGGTGCCGGTGCCAGAAAGCGGGTCTGAGGCGCTGGTGCCGGGCCCGGCTCCGCAGTTAGGGCAATTAAGTCCCTGGCCGCCTCAAAGGTGTCCGGGGTTGAGGCTCTGTCCGGCTGCTCCATCTGCAGATGCAGAGAGTCGGTGCTGAGGGGCCCCTGTGGCTCTGTCTCAGCTGGCGGCGTAGGCACTTGACGGGGCTCGCCCTTGCGACCCGAAGTCTGCCTTTTGGGAGAGGGTTCACCCTGGTTCTTACGTGCCGGGGAACGACCTCTCTGCTTCTTCGAAGGCACCGGTGACTGGGAGCGGTGCCTTCGGGAACTCCCTTTCTGGGAGGAACGGTGCCTGTGCTTGCCCCGGTCCGCCTTCGGTGCCGACTGGTCCCGCACCGAGGCCGGTGCGCTGCGCACGGAGGTGGACGGGATTTCAGGCTGAAGAGCCGATTCCATTAGGATGATCTTCAGGCGGGAATCTCTCTCCTTCTTCGTTCTAGGCTTAAAAGCCTTGCAAATCGGGCAGCGATCAGCTAGATGGTTCTCACCCAAGCACTTAAGACACTTGGAGTGAGGATCGCTCACGGGCATAGGCTTAGCACAGCCTTCACAAGTTTTGAAACCTGGCGCTCCAGGCATGCCCCAGCGCCGGAATCTCAACTTCTTTATCTAATTCTAATATGATAACTATATACAATTAACTATGAACTATAAGAACTAACTAAACTACACCTAACTATCGAACGAGGAATTAGGATACAAGGATACCGCAAGAACGAGCCGAAGCGTCGTTTTGTTCCAGCGACCGTCATGAACGGAAAGAAGGAACTGGGCGGGGGAGGGTCGGCAGGGGCATATATACATGGCCATAAGGGCGCCACTCCAGGGGTCGCCCCTGCCGACCCTACGGGTACCGCTGGGGAAAAAATCTTCCGGGACCGTGCATGCGCGGTGCGCACACACTGTGGGAATGGACATGAGCAAGCACTCGAAGAAGAACTGAAAATATTTTAACATCCCATAACAAGTGGGCACTGTCAAACATAAGAATGGCCATACTGGGTCAGATCAACGGTCTATCTTGCTCACTATCCCGTCTTCCAATACTGGCCAGTGCCATATGCTTCAGAGGGAGTGACTAGAACAGGGCAATTTATTGAGTGATTCACCCACTGTCAGTCAGGCCCAGCTTCTAGCGGTCAGCAATTTAGAGACACCCAGAGCATCCCTGACCATCTTGGCTAACGGCCGTCAATGGACCTAGCCATGAACTGGTTCAACTCTTTTTTAAAAACCAGTTATACTTTCATCCTTCGCAACATCCCCTGGCAATGAGTTCACGAGTTGACTGTGTGTTGTGTGAAGAAGTACTTCTTTACGTTTGTTTTAAACTTGCTGACTAGTGATTTAATTGCATGACATCTGGTTCATGTGTTATGTGAAAGAGTAAATAATACTTTATTTCCTTGCTCTACAGCATTCATGATTTCTAGACATCTATCATATTCCCCCTTGATTTTCTCTTCTCCAAGCTGAACAGTCCCCGTCTTTTTAATTTCTTTTCATATGGAAGTTGTTTCATATCCATAATCATTTTTGTTGCCTTCTTTGTCCCCTTTTGCACAGTAAGATCCTGTTTTTATTATTAAAATCAAAATTGAATTACTTCTGAAAAGTAAAATGTTGAACACAGTTCATTTTAAGAGTTTAGCACATATTTCTTAAATGGCCAAATATTTTTGATCACAAGTATTATTAATCAACTTTAAACAGCAAAATTGCATTAACCACTCACCTGTTTCTCTTCTTTAATGTGTGCATTTTCCTCACTGAGCTTTTTATTAATCTCTGTTTCCTTAACAAAATATAAAATGAACACTAAGTAATGTATGAAAATATTATGCAACAATATTAATACATTTTCTTTAATAAAATTACATTAAACTGATGATCTTACATTTATAATTTAGTTAGTTTTGTAGAAAATGTATTTAAAATCAAATAATTGTCTCTAAATATATTCAGTTTTTAAAACAGTATAGCAACATGTATGCATCACTTGGAAATCATTACATCTCTGTTCTTTAAATGGGCAATAGGAAACATTAGCCAATAAATGTTAAGAGCTTCTTGAATACCATTCTGATTTTTTGTTGTAGTTCTTGTAACTGCTGTTCTTTTGCTGTAAGATTGATGTTTTCTTCTCCCACCCTGTACTGACATGTGACCTTGGACCTTATCAAGTCTGTCGTTACTTTCTTTAGTTCCTTAACACAGGAAACATGCATAAATAGTTCATCCAGTATCAGCATTGCAACTCAAAACAGACAAATCTTTACACTATCCTGACTCGTGCCCTTCCTTTAAAAAATACAGAAACACAAAAATAAATTAAATTAAGTAATATACATTAAATTAATAGTAATGACTGGTTTTTTTTCACTATCAGGGTAAAAAAAAACCCCATCAAGTCATCTACCAAGAGGGGTTGTATAAATATTGCTATGGCCTCTCCCTATTACAAAAGTAATAGTTACATTATAGTTGATATTGGTAGGGAACTCCTGTGTCGAGCCATACAACAGGAGTAAAGTACCTATTAGTCCATCAATGACAACTTCTGTGTACTCCTGAGAAATAGCAGGAAAAAAAGAAGAGCAGTGAATATCTGGCAAAAACAGGAACTGACCATAAATTTTGGGGATCTTTGCTTTCTCTGTAACATTAATTACTTAATCTCAAGAGAACATTAAATTAATTTAATATTAGAAACCTTTACAACATGATTTTCCATTTAAAATATGCCTTTGATTTTATAGCCTTTATAAGCTTTTAAATATCCTGCACTTTTTAAAAAAACATTATCTGTTGTCTAACTAGTTTATCCAAAGCAGCTAGTGCAGCAAATAAACAGCAAATGCTTTGATCTCATTAAATTACAACTTATAGTTCCTGGACTCATAAATATCGTGCCCTTTTCTCCCCCACCCCTCCCTTTCTGGTGCAAGGTAGTCTGTTTAATATCGCTCTCTCCTTAAGCACTCTGACGTTTACTCAGACAAACAGCAGAGGTTATGAATGCTGTTCACAGATAGTATCAAGAATTCTTCATGATGCCATAGTTGTGAACCAAGCATTCAGAATGGTAATAGTTTTATCTAGCAACTATGTTTGGTCTGTTTAACTTTTCTGTACAAAACTGGAATTCCATCTTATCACAGAAACAATGGTTTAACTGTTCTGGACAAAATCATATACCAGTGCAAAAGAAAAAATGAAGATTATCTGCATGTGAAATTCATGAATATAGAATATGACTATAGCTACTACTTTCAATTATTTCATTTTTGATTATTTTTAATACTCTATAGTCATAAGTGAATTTACAGTGCTCTAACATAGACAAAGCATAATTGTTTGTTTAATTTGAAGACTGTAAAGAGAATAGTGTTACTTTAGAAATGTGATAATTTGTAATCTGAAAATCCAGTTAGGAAATTTCAGTCTTTTCATACAAAAATTAGATAATACTCATTATGTTAGTTTTTACTGAAAGGGTCTCTACAACAAGAAACAAAGCATATTTTCAAAATTAAATGTAAGAGGGTTTGAGAGTTTCACTTCGTGGAAGTGAGTACTATGCCAATTTTTTGAATGCACTATCTGTATGAGAGACAGTTATTAGATTCTGTGTACTATAAAGTACAATGTTTAATCAATGGCAAATGCTGTCTATGGCTCTGATACTTCATGCTTTCTAAAACTCAGGATTTACTACTATGCACAAGAAAAATCCTACAAAGCAGTCAGTCTGGTCCTTACTTCATATCTTGCTCCATAAAATATCTATACTGCACATTTATATTGTGGTCATGAAGGTTAGGTAGAGAAGAGGGAGGTCTAACTAAGGAAGATATATATTCATGTATATTTTCTTTTGTACCAATACCGCAAATCTGGTAATCTATCTGACTGTGGTAAAGAAAATACTAACAATCAGATCTAGAGACAAACCCACTCACCACTGGCAAGTGGAGAACTTTCTGTGGTGAGTGCAGAGGCCTAGGCCATCACTTTATGAGAAATTTTAAGTTTTGAAATAAAAATAATTAAGTTTCTAGCCTTTATGGCTGCAAGGGTAATGTTCCAAATGTAAACAGATGCAGTGTTTTCATCCAAACAATCAGTTGTAAGCACCAGAGAATTATAGGTTGTAAGAAATAGCCAGTATAGGTTGTCAAGAATAAATCAGACTAAACCAACCCAATTTCCTTTTTGGACAGGCTTCCTGGCCTAGTAGATGAGGGGAAGCAGTAGATGTGATATATCTTGATTTTATTAAGGCTTTTCATATAGTATACAACTGGTTGAAAGACCATACTTAAAGAGTATCAAAGGTTTATTGTCAAATCAGGATGGTGTATCTAGTGGGGTCCTGTAGGAGTCAGAACCTCCGTCTAGTTCTATTCAATATTTTCATTAATGACTTAGATAATGGAGTGCAGAGTATTCTTTTAAAATGTGCAGGTGACACCAAGCTGGGAGAGGTTACAAGCACTTTGGGGAACAGGTTTAGCATTCAAAACAACCTTGACAAATTGGAGAATTGGTCTGAAATCAACAAGATGAAATTCAATAAAGACTAGTGTAAAGTACTACACTTAGGAAGGAAAAATAAAACACCCAATTACAAAATGGGAAATAACTGGCTAGGTAGTAGTAAATCTGGGTGTTTTAATGGATCACAAATTGAATGTGAGTCAGCAGTGTGATGCAGTTGTGAAAAAGGCTAATATTCTGGGGTGTATTACTAGGAATGTTGTATGTTGGACAGTGGTGGCAAGTGTCCTCCTCTACTCAGTACTGCTGAGCCTTCAGCTGGAAAACTGTGTCTAATTCTGTATGCTGCACTTTAAGAAAAATGTAAATAAACTGAAGACAGTCCAGAGAAGAGCAAAGAAAAATGATAAGTTTCAATAAAACCCTCAGCTATGAAGAAAGGTTAAAAAAAAAAAAACTTGTCATGTTTAGTCTTGAGAAAATACTACTGAGGGGGAACCTGATGACAGTCTTCAAATATATTAATGGTTATAAAGAGGACAATGATCAATTGTTTTCCATGTCTACTAAAGTAGAACAAGAAGTAAGGGACTTAAACTGCAGCAAGGAAAATCAGTCAGGCCCAGAACATTTGATTTAGTCCTGACACTTCTCCCTTTCCATATGACCCATATTTCCAGTCTGTAGTCAGAACTGAGAAGGCCCCTACACAATGAAGCTTTGACATACCACATTCTATGACTCGTATGAATTTTCCAAATCCTTTTAATTTAAGAACTCAGCTTACTCTCTTAATTATTTTATATGGTTGTCTTTTTTTTACAGTTTAAAAAATGGGTAAACGTCCTGCCTTTATTGTGGCATACAGCACTTCCATCACTATGTGCACAAAGGTGATGAGGCCCCTACTTGAACAATAACAGGCAGGGAGTTAACTCGCAGTGTAGTTCTCCCACCAGTGTTCAATGTGGAGGAAGCATTTGAAGAGTGAAGGTCCAATTAGACATTTACAAGAAAGCCAAGATACTTTATAAAAACATGTCGTGATAGTCAAAGGAGGAAAGGAGACTTTTTTTTTTTTTGCTTATACAAAAGTATTTTCCTTTAATTTATACTCCTAAACCTCAAGAATTAATCCTGGAGGGAAAAAAAATCTCAGTGAAAGATTGTGTTGCTGGATGCAGTGTACAATTTTCTTGCCCGCACATATTAAAAAGTCCTAATTATTTCATAAAATTGTTCTGGGTTTTTCCTTTAACCAAAATACATAATCCAATTTACTATTATGTTCACACATTTCTGGAATTTTTAGGTTTATTGTGAAGCCTCAAGCTGGACATAACGCAGGACAAGACCCCAGTTCCAATGTATGCCTCTCAGTTATGCAGAAGCCAGTTTTTGTGGACTCCATACAATTTTTGATCCCACCTGAGAATGTGAACCATTCTACATAGACTACAATTTATTTCTCAGTGATTAAGACTTCTGTGGTCAAAGTGAACCATATAATTATATTTGTTCTGAACACTCTGTTGAGATTAACCATTTAAAACAAATCCCCCATTTTAGTTTTGTTTTTCAAAACCATTTACTTTTGGGGGAGTGGATTTTTGGTGTAATACTATTATCATTTGAATAACATATTTGGACTAAAGAAGCCTTTTAGTTATTTGCACACCCTTTTAAGTAATTTCACAATGTTGTGCTTTATCATTAAGTTTCTAAGTATGATTTTAAGAATAGACATAGCTCTGATCTTTTGGATCAAGCAATCATTTTGGAACTTGGTGTTTTTGAATACTCAAGGTGTGCCTTATAGTCTAGTATTCAACTAAAAATAAATTAGATTTAATTAGTGATTTATCTTTGCTGTTATTAAAACTGTAAGCACAAAATAAATGTCTGCAATAGGCAACAAGAAACAGATGAAAAGGGTCTTAATTAATTAAACTGTCTATCTCAGGGTATAATAGATTTCTGAACCAGATTTTTAAAGGCATCATACCCCAATGAACCTCAACAATGAGAATCTGTGTGTTCTATTAAAAACTGAGAAACAATACTAGGTGCAGGTAGAATTTTAAAGCATTGCTGTACTCATCAACCTCACTTTTCAGAAATGCAAGAGTTACAGTGAGTAAATGTCCAATTTTGACCAATTTTAAACAAACTTATATGGTAACTGAATCCCTCTCCTAAACAACTAATTTTCCCTATTGCAAGTAGTAGTCTCAAGACTCCTGAACGGGTAGTTTCATATAGCGGCAGCAGGAACAGGACCACAAAGTCATCTGTCTGAAATCAAAGCAACAGAAACCCAAAGGAGATTGGGAGTGGAGCAGTGAACTAGTTCTCTTCCAAGCTTTCTGGGAGCCTGATGATCAAGGTGAAAACATTGTTGGACCGCCCATCAAATAAATGGAAGTAGGGAAGAGGAAGCAAGAATAAAGTGGGATTATGGACAAAGAATGAAATTACATGACCATTGCAGGGGTTGCCTTTGCTTTTCTCCTGTTACCCTTTCATTGTCCTCTAGAAAGGAAGAGAGAACTGCCCCTCCCAACGCACATATCGACCCTTTCAGCTTGCCTCATTCACCTGTTTAGGAGAAAGGGCAAATCCAAAGAGATGTCTGGCAACTACTATAGTTCTGCATGTTTGAGGGACAGGAGGGAGCTCAGTGGTGGGGTAGCCTCACTGTCCACTTGTCTCCTGCCCCCCATTTACCTTGGTTACACTTGTCCCAAAGCGCTCCATTTATTTTAGTGATGCTGCAAATTTTTTTTTCTCCCAGGCTACCAGACTTCTTTTATAGGCATAGGTGCTCTTTTGCCTATTCCCCATATGCCAGGGGTTCTCAACCTTTTTCTTTCTGAGGCCCCATCTACATGCTGTAAAACCTCCATGGCCCACTTGTGCATAAGAACTGGTTTTCTGCATATAAAAGCCACGCTCAACATTAAGGGGTAACAAGCAGGGTAACTGCCTGGGGCCCCAGGTCCCTGCGGCCCCAGTGAAGCTACATTGCTCAGGCTTCAGCTGCAGCCCCAGGGGGTTTAGTCACATGCGGTGGGGCTTTGGCTCTCTTCCCAGGTCCAATGCTGGCCCTGCTTGGTGGACCACGTGAAACCTGCTCACGGCCCCTCAGGGGGCACTGGACTCCTGAGTGAGAACCACTCCCATATGCTATCTCAATGGTTTTCAGCCGGAAAGAGAGACCACAGAGTATGTCTACAGGGTCCGCAAAACACTGTTGTTACCACAGAAGGGCGGCTTTCAAAGTGGGCTCTGCAGACTATGTAAGATTTCCAAAGGGGTCCGCCCCTCCATTTGAAACTTTTAGGGATCCAAAAATTTAAAAAGGTTAAAAATCAGCTTCTTTATCTCCTTCTGGCTACTCTGAAAAGTGCTATCTATTGCTTCTCTCTATGGGATGAGAAAGGCAATGGCAACAGAGTAAAGGAGAAAGCCATCCTGCCAGCTATTGGCAAGGAAGACATTGGGATGAGTAAAGATTAATGGCAGTTCCTATGTGCCAGGAACTCCTCAAAGCTGCCCAACATTTGATGAGCTTTCCTCCCACATATTTATTACACAGGAAGGGAGCATATAAATATCTATCCATTTATATAGTACTTTTCATCTACAGATCTCAAAGCACTTTATAAAGGAAGTCAGTAGCATTATCCCCATTTTACAGATGGGGAACTGAGACACAGAGAGGGACATGACTGCCCAAGGTGACCCAGCAAAGCAGTGGCAGAGTTAGTAACTGAACCCACGTATCCTGAGAGCCAGTCCTAGCCACTTAGCCATTATGAAGAATAGCACTACAATTTGTATGTTTATTATTCTTGCTACTTCTACTAAAGCTCTCAAACAAGCCCAACTAAACATATGGAAAATACATATGGTACTTACCTCCTTTAGATTACCTATTTCAGACTCTTGTCTTTTATTCACTGATGCCAATTTCTTATTAAATTGTAGTGCTTCCACCACTTCAATGAAAAAAATTAAAAAATAATTTAAAAAAATTGAAGACATCCTCAAAACATGCCTTTCCATTAAAATGTCATGTGGTTATATACACTGTAATATATAAATAACTTCATTAACAAACTCCATGAAAAGGTTGCAAGTGTCTCAATTATTTAGTTTTACTGTAGTAATGCCTAAAATACTCCGTTAGGATCAGGCTCATTTATACTATCCTGATACAGCTCAAACCTTTGGGTTTTTACAAAGGGGCAGAATTTTTGTAAGAAAAGTGTAATATTATTGTGGATATTAGCTGGATTTTACCTTCATTAGTTTTCAACCTTAACATTTTAAACAACGAGGTTGTTTGTGCTTTTCTGTTAACTTTATTTAAACTTTTGATGCTAATTAAAAGTATATATAAGATGAGGAGGCAGGCTCTACAGAATTTATGAGACCCATGAGAATGTGGCTTCCCTTCCACAGATTTTAGAAAATCCACAGGATTTTTCGGGACAATTATACCTAGATGGAATATGGAGGTAATGGTCAGTAGAAAGGCAGTAGAGGAGACATAAAATCTACTTTTATCTACATTGAAAACTTTGAGTCAAATCCTGGTCCTACTGAGGTCAATGAAAGTTTTGCCATTGACTTCAATGGAGCCAAAATTTCACTCTAAAAAGTGTTTAAAATACTACATCTAGAAAATTGTACGTCTCCCAATCTCTATTTTTCAGTCTCCTCTATGCCTATCCACGAACTTTGATCTCCTGTACTTTCTCTTCATCCCTAATTCCATGATCTACCCTTCATATTCTCCCTTCTTGCACACTCTTTTTACCTCTTCAAAAGCTCCCATTCCAGAATTGGGTGGCACAGGTCTGTGCCATCCAGTTTCTACTCCTTTTTAATTTTTTCCCAAAAAATTCCTTAAAATATTCTATTCTATATTACAGCTTGTCAATTTCAAGTGGAATATTTGAAAGTTGGTCTTATATTGAGATCCGTAACAGTATTATGAAAAGAATCAGAGAGGTAGCCATGTTAGTCTGGAATAGCAGAGGTAACAAAGAGTCCTGTGGCACCTTAAAGACTAACTAAAGTATTGAAGCATAAGCTTTCGTGGGTTAATACCAACTTCGTCGGTATTGACTTTAGTGGAGCCAGGATTTCACCTTCATGGTTTTAAAAGATTGAAACAAATAATAACAATAAATAAAGCCAGAGTTAAAAGTGCTGGATCCCATTAGGAAAAGGGGCATCTCTACTATACAACTACATGAAGCACCGATTTTTAACTTCAACATTTTCAAAATCTACAAATTGTTTTCATAAACATTATTTTCAATCCCAGGAAAACAGTAGGTTAGAAATTAGAAGTTTATTTAATGTGTGGATTCTTGTGACTTTTCCATTGACTGTAGATTCATATTCAGAATTTACAAGTGATCTACATGCTTAATATGGCTACATGCCACAGTATAAAATTAATTTTCTCTTCAGTAAGAGATACACTATGTATCATGGTGAATAGTTCATTTTCTTGTTGAACAGAAGCACTTACATTGCTGTTATATATAATCTTTTCCAGCTGTTTACTTTGCAAATACTTTGCATAATAAAATATATTTATACATATTCCAAATTATGTAAATATGGAAAGCTAATCTTATTTTTCCATAAAAATCACACAAAAACACTTTCTGCATAGGACAAATAATAAACAGGACTTTTCCATGATAAATAAAAAGAGAGAACAGCTTTGTTTTAAATATTAAGCACAACTATATTTCAAAATATATGAGCATGAGGAATAACTCCAGCCATTAAAATGCCAAGAATGTTCACAGAACAGGCCACTAATTTACTCTTATCTAAATATAAAAAGCTAGATATTTTAAGGTTTTGAAAAATGATTTAACTTCACTTAGACAAGCCTTTATTGACATATAATGCTTGGATTTTTTTTCCTTTCTTTTTTTACGACTAATATTTATTTATATTCCATATGTGTATTTACATATATATCTACAGACTAAATGTTCAAAGATATGTGCACATGTCTGCATGCAACCAAAAAGGATGCACAAAACACTAAATTTATACATGCAAGTCAGGGTTGTGTACTTGAAAAGGTGTGGTCACATATAAATTCATGACTTATATGCATATAACATGAGGTTTTTTTCTATACAAGTTCTGTGGGTGCAAAATTGCATATACTTTTAAATATTTGCATTATGGGTTTTAATTTTAGTATTATTTTATGGAAGAAAAACATATTTGGTGCAAAACTGTTATACACAAGTAAGCACACAGATACTTGGTGCAGTTTTGTTATATACCAACAGTTTCACAAATAGTTTTGTAGAATTTGAGCAAAGATATGGGAATGAGTGTTTGGTAAAGACTTGTTATACTTGAGTAGCTATTTATGCAGTATTTTAAAAAGTGTGCTAGATGATGTTCATCTAGTTCTATTTATTTTTCTTGTTTTATTCTTTTCTATTTCTGTACAATTGACAACATACTTAATTTAAAACAACAGAGTTGGAGACTGTCAATTGAAATTGTTGATGGCTGGAAGGTGTCAGCAAACCCCTCATCCCCCCAAGAAGAGGAAAAGGTAGTCTGTCTTCCCAATTATTCTAAGGGCTAGATTCTACAAGGTGCTGATGAGGTTTCTTGAGAGGTGCTGAATGGCTTCAACTCTCAAGGTGAAATCTTGGCCCACTGAAGTCAAAGGCAAAAGCCCCACTGATTCCAGTGGGGCCTGGATTTCACCCTCAGTGATATCAGTCACATGTGAGGGCACTCAGCGAGATACCTCAGTTCTTTGTAGGACTGAAGTCTATGATCTTTGGTCACTGGGACACAGGAAGCACCTATAAAACAGATAACTAGAGGAAATGGGCCTAGGTACAGAGTTCAGAAATACTTCACCCTCCTTTCCATCACAGAAACTCATCAGTTTCACCTGGGCAGGGTCCTCTAATGCCATGGAGAAGACAGGATTAACCTCTAAATGTTAAAACACTCATTGAAAAAGGAAAAAACAATACAAAAATAACTACTGTAGGACTACATTTAAGAAAGATTTACCATTCTGCTCTAATTTCTCATGAGCCCCTTTTATCATTCCAAATTGACAGCTGATAGTAGCATAGCATTTCTCAACTTCATTCAGTTTCTTATGATGTTCTTCCTTTGCCATTATGTGCAATTGTAGCTTTTGATCCTGTTGGAAACAGGAATCAAGAATTAGTTTAATGAGCAATTCTAGCAATTATAAACATGCTGGCCAAACTTTCAACTATTATCAGATAGATAAATAAAAGCATTATATTCAACCAACAATTTCTGAATCAAATGGAACTAAAAAAAGAGATTTAAAGAAGAATAGTATATTTTAATTATCTAAATAAAATAATTTCAATATATTATTTGCTGAAAACAAAAATTCACCATTTACTACTAACCAGTAGCTAGGGATTTTAAAAGTTTCTGTATTCTAAAGGAAGTAACTACAGTGTAAGTCACCTCTCAAAAACAAAAGTTAAGATCAAAATATTGGAACACAAATGCAAATCAGTATCAGATTCATGGACAATTATGGACTAAGTTATTCATAGGGGAAGTTTCTTCTTAACTATTGCCAATCAATGGTTGTTTTATGCCATATGTTCTAACCTACTGTTTTCCTGGGATTAAAAATAATGTTTATGAAAACGATTTGTAGATTTTGAAAATGTTGAAGTTAAAAATCGGTGCTTCGTGTAGTTGTATAGTAGAGATGCCCCTTTTCCTAATGGGATCCAGCACTTTTATCTCTGGCTTTATTTATTGTTATTATTTGTTTCAATCTTTTAAAACCATATCTTTGAAATATGAGGGATTACACCCCTTATATATTTTTAATTCAAATTATCTAACTATGGATTTTCTAATTACCCATATGATTTCATTTGTTTTAATCCTACTAAACTCTTGAATGAGTGATATCTTGCGTAATGAATTCCACAGGTTAATTGTTGTGTCAAATATATTTCCTTTTATCAGTGTTAAGTCTATTGTTTCATTGGTTATTGTGTTATAGGAAAGGGTAAATAGGAGTTCATGATTTGCCTTTTATATACAGTAACTCCTCAAACAAAGTGAAATGATGTTAAGCAAATCCAATTTCCCCATAAGAATGAATGTAAATAGGGGAGGATAGGTTCCAGGGAAATTTTCTTTTGCCATACAGTACAGTACAGTAGTCTAGTTTGGAGGTTCCCCCACCATACCTCATACAGCCACAGCTTACTGGCACTAGAGACAATGAGGCAGGCAAGGAGGATGAAGGTACTGTAGGCTAGGAGAAGCACACTGCGCAGCAACGGCAGCTTCCTCTACTCTGCAAGCACCAGGAGCAGGGGGATCAACCCTCAGCCTGTCCATTCCACCTCTTCCCCGAAACCCCCATCTTCTTCTCCTTCCTTTCCCCCTTTACTCCGCATGCCGCGTCCTTGGACAAGGCTGCAGCGGCGTGGCTCCAGCAGGACCTGAGCTGCCACTGGGAGCGGCATGGCAAGGGATGGGGCTGCGAGCTCCGGCAGGCCATGTGGCAGCTTACCCTCCCCGCCCCCAGCCATGCCGATGCAGCACTGTCCAGGGCTGCTCCTGGATGTGGGGTGCTGAGGAGAGGAGGGAGGCAGGGGGTAAGCAGCATGGTAAGGGAGCAGGGGTGTGGATAAGGGGCAGGGAGTTCTGAGAGAAGTCAGAGGACAGGGAACAGGAGGGGTTGGATGGGGCAGAGGCTCTGGGGAGGTGGTCAGGGGACGTGGAATGGGGGGGTTGGATAGGGTGGGAGAGTCCCGGGGATCTGCCAGGAAGTGGGGTGGGGGTGGATAGGGGTTGGAGCAGTCAGGGGACAGGGAGCGGGCGGGGTTTGGGTAGAGGGTGGGGTCCCACGGTGGTGGTGGGGGTTTGGGGAGGGCGTTCGGGGACAAGGAGCAGGATGGGTTGGATATTCTGAGGGGGTCAGTCAGGGGCAGGAAGTGGGTGGGGGTCGGATGGGGGTGGGGCCTTCCCTCCTGGCCCTCCATACAATTTTGGAACCCCAATGTGGCCCTTGGGCCAAAAACTTTGCCCACCCATGAAATAGAGGAACTCTGGAAGTAGTCTGTAGGGGAGAGAGGGTTTGATCCTGGAGTTTTCACAGAAGTCTGTTCCTATTAGAGTGGAAAGCCATAGAATCTTAATTCTCCATCCTACAGTTTAATACTCCATGTGGAAGGATAACTACAGTGCCCTTCACTGAAATAAAGATAAGCTGGGATGGGGAGTGGAATTGGTTGTGGCCATGTTGTTTGCTAAAACAGAGTGATATCTTGGCGGAATTAGTCCAGGGAAATAGCTCAAGGCCAGATAGCTTGCTGGGGAGAAGACACAAGATGACGTGTTCACATATGAGGGATATGTAGTCAGATATATGCAGAGAGGCTGAAGGTGGCAATTGGGAACTGAGAGTACCAGGGAGACAGAGAAGTTATTACTGCAGGAGACTTGAGGCAAGATTATGTGGAAATTATGCACATAGAGCTATCAAAATCCATAAATCAAAGCAGGAAAAATTGGCCCATAAAATAGTTTTTGTACATTTTTCCCCCTAACGTAAATCTTTTTTAAAAAAAAATCAGTGCAGTCCAGAGCAAGTTTTATTGTTTTTGAGCCACAAACAGTTGTGGGTGAATTCCTAAAAATGTTGAGACTAACAAGATTAAAATCATATTCATATAAAAAATCCTTATGTGTGTCCCTAATATTTTAGATTAAGAATGAAATGGTTTACAAAATATAATTTATTTTTTGCAAATTAGAGTGTTTACTGTTTTCATAACGCTCAATTTAGAGAAGGTGAAACTAGTCTGATTACTTTTCGTATAATACCCCTCCTTGTTTCTCATGCATAGCATCACGTTTCAGATACTATAGGGAAAAGTTTGATAGGGGGGAAAGACCTAAAAACTTTAACCCAGATCCTCAGTTGTAATTGAGGCTAACGCAATGCAGGCTGGGGAGGAGGCACAAAGATCATAAAAAGCTCACCCGGAGTCTATTCTGTGCCAATCCAGCATCAGAACACTCTAAATTACATGAACTGCCAAGGGACTGATAATGTCTGCTAAAGATCAGCAGGGTTAAGGGGAAACATGGCCATGACCTCTTTCCCCAGTCATGCCCTCTTGATCTAGGTCAGCTTCAGGAAGAAGGCATGGCACAGGAGCCACTTTCACCAAGCCTACACTAGCATCCCCTATACTTTCTTGATCCTCCCATGGACTAAAATCCACAGGTATAAAAACTACGATATTACACTGGGGAACCAGGGCCCTGTTTTCACTGAAACAGAAGGGGATGAAAAAGAATGAAACATTAACATTTTCTATTAATATTTGGTTTTCTAAAATCTTTTTCAAATACAAAAACAAAAATTTTGCCCTGTTGGTTAAAAATTCTAACGTAATTTATACGACAGTATCATAAATGGATAACAACCCACAGCAACCTTGATTCCCACACCAAACTTGATTGCACGTGATTACATATGATGTGCACAGAATGTGTGAAGATTGCAGTTTTACAGGTGCACAAGCCCAAGATGGCACATCCAGTCCCCAGCAGTAGCAAACGTTGCTATCCTGGCTGGCAGGTTTTCTAAGGTACAGAATATGATTTAGGCATTGTTTCTGATAATGTTCAATGCACTAGCCAGGGCAGAATTTAACCCTTCTTTAACAAAAATATAAAGAATGAAATAATCTGGCACATAAATGAGCATCAAATAATTAATACCTTGAAATTTCTAGGAGCTCTTTATTTATCTATTTTCTACATCACAAATCTCAAAGTCCCTAGACTAACCACTATCACTCACAAGGTCTACAAATCTATCATCTTTATTCTCTCATAATTTCTTTAATTTCAACAGGACTACTCAAGGAGTGAAGCTGTCAGAATTTGACCCAATTTAAAATGCATTATTGCATTGCTACACAGATAGATAGAAGTTCCATTATCCTATCCACCTCCTTGTCTGGCCCCATCATCATAGATTCTGAGTACCTATTATGAATACAGCTAAAAGAATATGAATTACAGAAAATAGGAACATGTCCAAAAAATGGGTTTCTAATATGTTTTCACACATATTTTTGGAAATTATTAGAAGTACGTATTTATTCATCCAGGTTCTTATGAGTGTTTTCTACGCATCTAAAGACAATTATTTAATTATGAGTTTAAAAATATGTGTATATACACACACACACCATAAAATACAGGGATATATAAATAAGAAACATTTCATTAGGAGGTATATATACATCTCTAGTTTGCAGACAAAATGCTGTAATTTAAATATTATTTTCTTTCATATGGAAGATGGAACATGGGAGCTCAGTAAAGGGATATAAATATAAATTCAGTAATTTTGTATATTTTAACATTTTTCAGATAACAAGTACTTGTTTAACAACAAATGCAAGTTAAAAGTGAAATTGGACACAACACATTTTATGTTGCCTTTGATCTTTAACTTGTAGCCTTATCTCCCAGGTCAAAGGACACATTATTCAATTTCACCACATTTTGTGTAAAATCACTGTAGCGTTGAAGATGACTTTCACTACAAATGTCATGGTACTTAAAGCTAAACTGGACTCTAGTTTTTGAGCTTCTTAATTAAAATCACAGTTTATAATGGTCTGACAATATTATCTTTATTCTTTCCAGTTGAGCAGCAACAGAATTTTCACAGCTTCTATTCAATCAAGCTTAGCAATGTTTCTGCAGCTCGCTCAATCACTTCCTAAAACACACAACAGGATTCAGAGTGACTAAACTGTCACTCTATATGAATTTATATTCAATGTCTGAGGGAATAAGTTGTCTCTCCTATTTTTGTTTCCTTGGATCAAATCTAAACTCTACTAGGGAATTAATATTAAAAAATAACTCTAAAACCCCCAAATGTCATATCCTTTTTGCTAACATATTAACTTTTAGACATATCATTGTCCCTGACTATCCCATCCTAATGCAGTCAACTCCAGGCTATGTCTTATAATGTTAAGGATAATGTAATATCGTTATTCTTTTTATGTTCTGTAAAAAGAATCTTCGCAGGCTCGAATAAGCAAAAGTTAACAAACTAGATATTCTCTACAAACTAAGGAATATTTCAATTTTAGATTTTTTCCCCACATATTAAAGGTTTTTATAAACAATTCTGCAATTATCAGAATATAGTGAAAAGAAGAGAAAAAAACTGGAGTATTTTACATATAACAAGGTGACGCGACCTCTTTCTTTTAGTTAGGTCTAAACAGTTATTTTTCATAGCTAATTTCTAAAATTCTGTGAGTATTTTCATTACAACCCTCCCAATTTGTCATCATTTTGTCATTGTAAAAATTCTTGGTCTCTTTCTTCTATAGTCATCTACAGTTTTTGCAGTTTCTTACCATTTCATTTAATTTCTTCTGTAAAGTATATTTTGAAATCTGTAAAAACACAAAAAAGCTACAGTTAATGTTACAGTATCATTTTTCTTTACCAATCTTTCCTGAAGAATGCATACATATTACATATTTTGTTTACATTTTCAATGTGTATTGAAGACTTTGTTCACTCCAATGAAATAATACTTTTTTTTTATTCAATTACTGTAATGTTTTTTTTATTGTAAGACTAAGATTACAACATTGCACTTATTTATATATCTAAAGAATGCAAAAGAAATCAGTGAAATTTTAATGCAAACAAATTAATATAAGAGCATAAATGTGTATTATGACACATATTATTTTAATAATGTTTAACATAATATAAATCAACACAATATTTCATTAGTAATTTTAAATATATATTTACCAGAATTAAAGACCAGGTTTGGTGCCCAAATGTGGAAATGTCAACTACTGGTGCCCATGAAACTTTCCCATGGTTTGTAATTACTTTAATGTAGTTGTTTTACACCACATTTTATTATAAATAAATTAGATCTCAGTCCAGTTTTCAACTAAGGCATTGGTAAAATTCCTATGGACTTCAAAAGGACTAGGAGAAAATTGTTATGTATTAAATTAAAATGAAGGGATCCAAGTTTAGGTTCTGTACACGATGCTTTATTCATAAGTCAACCTGTTGCAGGAGTGTTAAAAAGTGATATACGTTTCTCCCCCATTATCAGCATAGACTTTGGAGGGAGATATAACCAACCTTCACTAGAAGGAAGATCACCTTCATGTAAGGCCTTTGCAAGGAACAGAGGAGAAAGAAGTATAAATTGGAGTAATCTCAGAGTCAGAGGAATTTAGAACCTGTTCTCTACTGAGAATAAATACATAAATAGCTATTATAAATGACTGAAAAATAAAGACATTTTAGTACAACTCTTGCATTTGTTATTAATGAAAAATTCCCATTTGAAGTCATTAATGTAATATTTTCCACTCCAGTAATATCCACTGCAGAGTACCAGTGTCAATGAGAATCCTGAATCAAGTAATCCCTGAGTAAGGTTAGAAACATTTGATCCCTTATCTTTTCTCTCATAGAATATATAAATATTAGTGATATTTTAATACCTTTAACTATAGCATTATTATACTTCCAGCACATATTATTATCATTTGAAGAAGTGATCAAATGTTTAGGTGGATAGCCACTATATGGACATTTAAATATATGACTGTACAATCCTAAAAATTAAATATGGGTTTTAGATATACAAAAACTTTGCAATTGTGTGAGATTTACCAACTAACTGTGGACTTTAAACCTTGAAGATCTTGAAGACTTTAGATAGCAAAGATTACCATCCATAAAATCAATAACTGGAACTTAAGTTGCAATTCTTGAATCTTGTACACTTGTACATGTAATCCATTAACACTGGTAAGCATAAACAGAGGCATTCACTAATGTTTCTGTTGTTAAGAGACTGACACGTTTTCAATTTTTAATTCACATTATGAGAGATTTATCACTTGAATATAAAAACTTGAATGCAATATTTTAGTGCAAAGCAAGTTTTAGTTCAGCTGGTAGTGTTCTATAGTGCCTTGTCTATCTAACTAAGGTATTAATAAGACTCCTATCACTTTGGTATTGATTTGGTACATGTGAAAGATCAATGTTAAATTTCCAATATCTCCATCTGGTAATGTTGCAAAGGAAATGACTTCAGCCCGTTGGGAAAGAAGTACCTAATTTCATTCAACAACCATCCTCAAAGCCAATTAAGATTGCCATCATGGACGCAATTATGGTGGCTAGCCACAATACAGTGAAACCTCGATTTAACGGACCTCCATTTAACGGACTTCGGATGCAACGGACAAAATTTTTCAGAGTCTGATGCATCCGAAGTCCGTTTCTGGAGGGCTGGCTGTGGGCTCCCTGCTGCTGCCCGAGGCTGGAGCCGGGACCCTGCGGGGCTCTGAGCCCGAGCGCGGCAGCCGCCGCGGATCGAGCCGGGGGCGGGCTGCCGCCTGGCCCCCGGCAGCAGTCACCCTCCTTGCAGGGTCCCGGGAGCCGGGACCCTGCGGGGCTCTGAGCCTGCGCGCGGCAGCAGCCGCCGCGGATTGAGCCGGGGGCGGGCTGCCGCCTGGCCCCCGACAGCAGTCACCCTCCCTGCAGGGTCCCGGGAGACGGGACCCTGCGGGGCTCTGAGCCCGCGCGCGGCAGCCGCCGCGGATCGAGCCGGGGGCGGGCTGCCGCCTGGCCCCCGGCAGCAGTCACCCTCCCTGCAGGGTCCCGGGAGCCGGGACCCTGCGGGCTCTCTGCCCGCTCGCAGCGGCCTCCGCAGTTTGAGCCGGGGGCAGGCGGGCTGACAGCTCCCGCCCGGGTCCCAGCAGCCGGGGACCCCGGCGGGCGGGTTGACGGACTAATTCGGGCGAGGGGGTGTCCGTTAAAGCCGAAAGTCCTGTTATTTAATAATTTTAAAAAATTATTAAATAACGGACTTTCGGCTTTAACGGACACCCCCTCGCCCGAATTAGTCCGTTAAATCGAGGTTTCACTGTATGCAATTTCAAGTGATGGCTGCAAATAAGAGGTGACTCTCAAATACAATCAGGGATAGAGAGGATAACTAAAGAAAAATATATAATAACCAAGAGTCTTGTTTATATAGACCTTGTGAAAAAATGTGTTTTTTCCAAAGGAAGCCTAGAGAACAATGAATCAATTTAAGGTGGAATTCTGACAAATTAAAAAAGTGATTCAAAAACTAAGAGTGCAAAATTATAATTTTGAGCAGAAATTTTATGTTAAAGAAAAGAATGCAGACTTATAGTATTCAATAATTCTTATTGAGGATCCCAGAGCTGACTTTGGAAACTCCTTTATTCTTTCCTTTTTTCCTCCTGCTTTGTCTCTTTACCCTATCTTTCCCTACCTCTCTGGTTTAATCCCCCCTGTTCCTTCCCCTCCTCCCCGCCACCAACTCTCTCCTTCATTCTCCATCATCCTCCCACACTGCATTCTATCTTCCTGTCTTTCCCCTCTACTTCTTTAATTCCTGAATCTTCTTGTGGGCAGCTGAGGCTGCTCTAACTCATGGGTCCCAGATCAGGGCAACAAAAAGGTGACTTACAAACACTGTTGTGACTTCCTGCTATCTTAAACCCTGTACACTGCAGAACTTGCCAAATGCAGAGATTGAGCCCTACATGCACTGTTATCCTAGGTTTAATAGGTCAGGTTAAGGAGGTTCAACCTCAACTCTGAATATACTTGTGTTGATAAATTTAAATCAAGCTCTTAACATCCTATGAAATATTTTTTTAATTTCAGTTTATCTTACTTAAGGAAAGCCAGGAGAACCATTATTATACTTGCTGTCCATGTATCATGATCAGCAGACCATGAGCAACACTCTATACCACCTGTTTTATGTCATGGTTTGAACAAGAAAAACAAATCCTTACAACCTTTACACTGAAGGCTAACCATGTGGAGGAATTTCTTTTATTTTTAAAATATTTTCAACATTAAGCAGATGATTAAATATGTAGAGTATGATACCCAAAGATACCACTCTATGCAGTAAAGTTAATAAGATTAGAATATATAATACAATATCAATAACCTTAGAACCAATTACCCATTGCTAGAAAAGAAATTCTAATATAAACAATTTAAAGTTCTTGAAAAATAGTAAGAAGTTATTAATGTTTCAAATGTGACCTTTATGATAATACAAGAAATGCTACTTAAACATTAGGATGTAACGTGAAAACACCTACAACTATTATAAATTACTGTTTTCCCAGTTATGGCAATTAAAAAAAATCTCTTTACATTATTTAGATCACTGGTTCTCAAACGTATTTGATCCGGCATCCCTTCTTTGTGTCTGTAGTCATTTATGTTCTCCCCCAAACTACATATATCACCATCCAGCTCTGAAGGTAAAGTAGAGAGCACCGGTTGCTGACTGGCTGGCTATCCATCTCTGAAGGCAGCATCGTGCCAGCAACAGCACAGAGGTCACTTTTCATAGCAGACTTAGTGCCCTATTGTCACTTATACTTCTGCGCTGCTGCTGACCCCACGACTGACACAGGTGAGGGATCGTGGGGGGCGGAGGGAGGAAAGCCTGAGCCTGGGCTGCCTCCTGCTGAAAGAATGGAGCTACCTGGGGCTGACAGCCAGAGCTCTTTAAAAATAACCCAAACAGCTAAGCACAGAGCTGGCACCTCCCTTGACACATTCCCATGCCTCCCTTGGGAGGGAGGGCCCCATAATTTGAAAATAGATGATTTAGAGTAATTCTTCCTTCATCAAGTGCTTAAATGCACTGCTGAATTAGGGCCAGATAGAGAGGGAGCAAGAACAAATATCAACTCAAACTAGAATTTTAGACTTTTCCTCCCTCCTTTAAGAGTTTATTGATAAGAATTTAATTATATTTTTCCCCTCTAAAAGGACAGTATGAAATGAGACAGAATAAATAGAGTATTTGGAATCTGATCTGGAGTTTCATTCAGACCCAGAGATTGACTACATTTTAGCTAATTGATTTAAGTTAAATAGAAATAATATAAACAACTTTTGAAGGTAAATCACAACATCAACTGAAAAAATCTAGGCATCCATTCTCCAGTAACACTATAAATTCTTGTAAATGTAAGACTCTTTCAGAAAAAGGAAAACCTAAAACTAAGGCTACTACACTACACTACACTAACTACACTAGCACTTTTGTTGGCAAAACGTTTGCCAGTGAATAGTGTGAAAAAACAACTCCTTGACCGACATACGTTTCACCAACAAAAGCGCCAGTGTGGAGAGCATTATGTCAGTGGGAGATACTCTCCCACCAACATAGCTACCGCCACTTGTTGGGATGGTTTGATTATGCTGACAGGAAAGCTCTCTCTCATCAGCCTAGGAAAGCTACATGGGACATTTTACAGCTGCGCTGCTGTAAGGTCTGTAGTGCAGACACCATAGTAACTAGCCAAGAAATCTGTGTTCCCAACCTTCAGTGCCATAATTCCAAATACAAAAATAGCATGAGATGTTGTACTTATGATAAAGTTGAACCATAATACCAAGAATATGAGTGTCTATCCATAAATAATACCATTTACCCATGCCAGCACTAGTCTGAATGTGTTAAACCACTTACATGATGGGATGTTACTTGTGCATATATGGCAGCAGGGATCTAAACAAAATCATTGTCCAGAGGAATGTCAGCAGTGTTCAAAGCTATGATGATGGCAGATCAGTGCCAGCGTCACCATCTCAAGATTCATTTGCCAATATTGTTCATGCCAACACCAGTACGATTGCCCTTCCTAATACCTTCTGATTTATAAAAGTTTATGTCATCTCTTCAAAGTTCAATTTATCATGCTGACTTAGTAGTAGTGGAAATGGATTTTCAAAAGCTGAAAAACGAGAAGCAGCACTACCATCAGTATTTCAAAAATGTTATAATAAATTAATAGATTCATTCATATGTTTCAAGGCCAGGAGGGACTATTGTGATAATCTAGCCTGAACTACTGTACGACAAGCCATAGAACTTTCCCAAATAATTCCGAGAGCAGATCTTTTAGAAAAACATCCAATTGATTTAAAATTGGTCAGTGATGGAGAATCCATCATGGCTCTCAGTAAGTTGTTCCAATGGCTAATTATTCTTAGCGTTAAAAATGTATGCCTTATTTCCAGCCTGAATTTCAAACTTCCAACCACTGCATCATGTTATACCTTTCTTTGCTAGATTGAATAGTCCATTATTACATATTTGTTCCAAATGTATGTACTAATAAACTATCATCAAGTCACCCCTTAACCATCTCTTTTTTAAAATAAATAGATTGAGTTCCCTGAGTCTATCATTGTAAGGTACGTTTTCTAATCCTTCCATTATTTTCATGCCTCTTCTCTGAACCCTCTCCAATTAATAAAAGCATAAAATAGTGTAGGGCCAAAAACTGATCCACGCAAGACCCCACTAGAAAGACACCCTTTTGATGATGATTCACTGTTTAAAATTACATTTTGAGAACTATCAGTTAGACAGCTTTTAATCCGTGCCATGTTAATTTTATATCATTCTAACTTTTTAATCAAAATGCCATGCAGTACCAAGAGAAATGCCTTACAGAAGTCTAAGTATCAATATTACTTTTATCAACCAAATTTGTAATCTCACCAAAAAAAGATAGCAAATTAATGTAACAGGATCTATTTTCCATAAACTCATGTTGATTGACAATTATATTACCCTCCTTTAATTCTTTATTAATTGAGTCCGAGAAAAAGTGAGAGCAAGAGCCTGATGCTGGCAGTAGTGGAGTTCAAGTCATATTGCAGCTGACTTGTAACAATCACTTTCAGAAATGTCAAAATCTCAGGCTCCACAGAAGGTATTCTAGCAATTAGCAAGACAAATGCCACCAGTCTTATTGAAAATTCTCCTTTCAGTTAATCTCCAATTGCAGAGTGAGCATCTGAAGTATAACTACTTTCCTTCCCAGAGCAGAATAAATTACTAGCCTACTCAGCCAAAAGTAGGAAAATAATTAGGAGCTGACAAAACTTGAAATTTGACAACACATTCTTGTCAAAAATTCTCTCCTTCCTTAAACTAAGCATTCACTACTCCTACTCTCTATGTTGATCAATCTAAATTTCTTTGTCTTTAAGAGCAAGGCTATCACAAGCTACCTTCCAATATAAATATTTTTAAAAGCCTTGTCTACACTGGAGATTGCCCTCATTCCAGACACTGTGGCCAGCCACCACTGTAGCTGCACCCATGCAATGCCCCGTGTAGACAAAATTAAATGCTATAACTCACAGCTTGAAATGTGACAAAGAGTCCTGTGGCACCTTAAAGACTAACTAAAGTATTGAAGCATAAGCTTTCATGGACTAATACCCACTTCATCGGGTGCATGCTTGATCTGATTTCAAACAGTAGTAACCTCAATAAGTGCAAATAGTGACTTTGTCAGGCAGGGGTCAGAGTTTGAGTGAGAAATATTTGTTAGTTGTAGACTATGTGGAGAAGATTGTTAACTTGTGGCAAGTCCAGGTGAAGGGGAAAAAGTAGCAGTATGAGCTTGAGGACCATCGTGGGCACCTGTTTAGGGGTCCCATGCCAAGGCTTCAGGGGCTGGGGGGGAAGGGGAGAATCCCCTTCACTTCTCTGTAGCCAAAGGAGAAGACTTCAAAGAAAAAGGAAGGCTGTGACCCAGAGAGAGCAAAGGACAGTGTTTTATACTGTATTAGGACTTATTTCCCCAAAAGTCCTCCTAGAAGGGAAGAACTAAATTAAAAAAACCCTGAGAAATAAAGAAAGACTGTGGACAGGTGAGGGAAACTCAGGCAGCAGCTTCTCCTGGCTGTTCGGAGGTCAGGTGCACCTCTATAGTATAAAAGAAAGAAAGAGCTTCTAGGAGACCCCCTTTAAAAACAAAGACTATAGAAAAGCTTTCCACTTAACAGAGCTATATGAGCACTGCATTTAACAATAAAGTTAATTTACCTGTAATGTTTTTAATGTTTTCTTCAGCCCATCAATTTCTTTCTCTTTTGTTTCTATAGCAAGCTGATATTTGCCCTTAAAATCAGAAGTCATACTTTAGTATTTGGGAAAACATTATAACAAAAACTTGTCAACCACAAGTATAAAGAATATAAAACACTACTCTACTGTTATAGATTCTTGACCCATGGAGAACAATATACATGCAAAACAATCACGTAGCTGTTAGCTAAGTCAATATCTGTGGTATTTAGAAATCTGCTAAAAAAAAGATTAGAACTGAGAGCACAATTGTGATTTTTCCCCACTTACAAATAGCCCAGGAACTTTGGACTCCAAGTGGATAATTTCCTTTATGGCAGAGAAATGTGAGGCATAAATACCGGATTAATGAATTATCCCAGTTTGAACTAAAATACTAAATACAAAAACATCACAATGTACAGCCATTTACCTAAACATTGGACCAAGATCTTCTCATAATCAACTTTTTCTGTTTTCCCAATCAGCAAATATATTGGGTCTGATTCTGATCTCAATTATCCAGATTTGAGCGCAGAATCAAGCCAAAAGACTTCGGCCCAGATCAAAGATATTTAGACTCCCAGCTTCCATTGAAATTAATTGTAATTAAAGGTCCAAATACCTTTGAGGATCTGGGCCTCTGTCCCTGAAACAACATGTTCAACTCTAGTCTGTTCTTTCTTTTGGTTTCCAGAATGCTATTGGTTAAATTATGTGCTGACTTATATCTTATGCAATATCCCAAAATCACCTGTGTGAGTAAAATTACTTCAATGGAATGCATACAGTATTAGTGCAAAATTTGTCCTTTGTGTTAATAGAGGATGGATCAATTTATTCATGCAATTACATTAGTACAAATAAAAGTGATTACTGATGTTAGTGGTGTTGAAAATGGTATCAATCAGTGCAAAATTGACATTTCACTAACAGCTATCAAAGAAAATTGGAAATCAACCAACCTGATGCCTAGAAGTGTGTGGAGATTCCACACAATTTAAAAAGAGCTCTCCACTCCCTCAAGCTCTCAACTCCCTGCACTCCCTCATTAGGTTTGAAGGCACTCATTGCTTAACACTCAACATATTTTTAACTGATTTAGGTAAACTTGTGAAAGTTTATGCACAGACACTCTTGTATCAGTTAAAGAATGTATTATGATTTTGCTTAATTATGGGGGGGGGGGAAAGGATGAAGCTAAACTGAAATAAGACTGTCCACACACAAATCTGTACTGGTTTAACTATCTTGGTTTAAAAACATACTGTTAAGGCTGGTCTTCACTACAGGGGGGGATTGACTGCAGATACGCAACTTCAGCTACGTGAATCACGTAGCTGAAGTTTGTGTATCTGCAGCCAACTTACCTGCCATCCTCACGGTGGTGGCAGGCAGCGGCGCACTCCCCCGTCAACTCCAGCTTGCGCCTCCCGGCAAGCTGGAGTTCCAGAGTCGACGGGGGCGCCGTGGGCGATCGATTTCTCATGTCTTCACAAGACGCAAGAAATCAATCGCCAAAAGATCGCTCGCTACCCGCCAATCTGGCGGGTAGTGAAGACCAGCCCTTAATTAAATCAGTACAATTTTGTGTGTAGATAGGGTCTGAGGGCCTGTTTACATGAGAAAGTTATTCCAGTTTAACTTAAACTGGTGTAAAAATCAATTTAAACAGACTTATTTCAGTCTTATTTTGGTTTTACGTAAGTGGCTAAAGAAATGAACTCAGATGAATCAACATAAGCCACTCTTAAACCAAAACAAGAGTGTCTATATAAGAGTTTTGCACTGGTTTAACTAAGCCAGTTTTTAAACACTCCTTTAGTTAAACAAATGAAAGTTTGTGTGTGTAGACAAGACTTGAGACATAATGCCTCCAAGAGTTCTGCTCAGGTGGCACACCTCTGTACTGTTTTAACATGAGACTCAACCAAGGACCATGTATTTTATTTTGTTTAGTGCAACCAGCTCTTAAAATTCCAATATAATGTGTAATGTATATACTCCTATTTGTAGGTTATTAAAGATTTTACCAAAGGCCAAAGTATACAAGTAATGTTAGAATCTCCTTTTAAACAGAGTTGATTAGAGCAACTACAGGATTCATCTAAATGTAGCAGGAAAACCACTAAAGCATACTAAAATTAGAAGACAAAGTATGTTAGTGATTCTGAAGAGAGAAGGGCAATTAACTGGTATTACAGTAATAGCCTTTCTTCAGTAATAAGTAAAATCAAACAGATTCCTTTGCAAGTTATATCTATTTGTTGCTTGGTCAAATATCAGGGAATATGGTTGCAAAAACACTTTTATCTATTATTCGTCACCTTGGAGTCTCCACTCAAAGACTAAAAACTACAAATGTCTATTCAAATACAAAACCCACATCTTTGTAACAGCTGAATCTTATATAAAGGAAAAACATATCGTTAAAAACTATGATGAATATTTAATCTTTTTAAAATATAAATATAAAAGTACACAAGTATACTAAAGTTGTAATTCAAATTTACACCTAAACATGTTAGAGCTGGTTTATTTTCCTTGAGTTTTGATGTATTAATAATGGTACAATAGGAAGGGTTAAGAATATTAATATTGACTTCAAGTTTCCTATGACAACCTTAACCATATTTTAAAATTTTAAATGTAACTTCCTTGTTTTGTTTCTTTAAAAATGTGATTATTATAAAGTACTCAAGCATGTACATGGCTATTATCAAGTGTTCAATATGTAAGAATATTGTAGTCATATTCTTGTTGGGTATACAAGTCATATTCTTGTTGGGTATAGAAAATTAATACTGCTTTCTCACAAATCTTGTAGTTTATAGATTAAATATAGGATTTGCCATGCAAATATTACAAGGCCTTAAAAGTATTAGATGCCACAATTGAAATTCTAATATTAATATTGTACTAATTTACACACAGAAGGATCAAACTTAGGGCCTGATCTTGTTGTTCTGACCTGCACAATTTGAGTTTTGCTTGAGGGACGACTGAGCCACTGAGTTCCAATATTGTAGAGCTGTAGTACTCAGCTACTTAAATGAAAGTGTAAACTACATACTGCATAGTGATCATTATTGATCATTAAAATTCAGCCAACTCCGGGGTCAAATTCAGCAACCATTTAAAAGAGTACATAATAAAAACAGAGATGAAAAATACTTTATCCAGTTGAAACAAGAGGAATTTTAGGCAAATACAATTACTTAAATAAAAATTTAGCCAAGTCAACGTTATGAAAACCATCAGCATTTTTCATTCTATGCTTAATTTAATATTTACTTTGTGCAGTTAAATTAGTATACTTACATGCATTATGCAGTATTAATATTTTCTTACTATCTGTTAGTACAGCACCTAACACATTGAGACCTTAATCTCTGATGGGCCCTCTAGGCACTACTGCTATACAAATACTTAATAATAGTTTTGTATTATTACTACGTGATCTTTTATAGTTTATACTCAAAACACATGTAATGTACATTTTACATTTTTACAACATACCTGCCACATATTTCTTCCATTGAATGATAAATTATAGTAATAATGCAATTACACACAGTACCTTTTCTTCTTCCATGGTAAATGTCCTTGCTTGTAACTTCATTGCCAGTAGTGGATAAAATTAAAAATGGTAAGTTAAAACAACATTTACTATATTTTAACCTCTGTAGAATTAAATTTTATTCCTACACTTTGACAATAGAAGATAGTAGGATTCATTTTATTATTAGAGCAGTAGGATTAATTTTATTCATATCCTCTGACAACAGAACATAGTTAACAGTACATAAAACAATGTTAATGCTTTACTTTTATCACAGTTTTACAATACCAGCAAATGTATGAACCAAAACCAACTATTCTCTGTCAAGCTGGAAAGGAAAATTTTCTTCACCTGTTAATTTATTATTTCTGAGCTAGCATGATGGTTAACCAAAACTAGTGGATCGAATCCTTCAGCACCATGTATAGGGGCAATCTCAAGCCCCATGACACTTACTCCAGACATTTTTTCAGTCCTTGTAGATGATCCACAATATATAATCAACAAAAAATAACACAACTTTGATGAAAAAGCAAATTGCAGTACTGGCCTTCCTCCCAAGGCCTGTGAAAGTGAGGGATTATTGTCCAGGATTGGTTGTAGATCACTGATGATGCATTGGAGAGGTTTTAACTGAGGACTGTAGGTGATGGCCAGTGGTGTTCTATTGTTTTCTTTCTTGGGCTTGTCTTGCAGCAGCAGGCTTCTGGGTACATGTCTGGCTCTGTTGATCTGTGTCCTTATTTCCTTGTGTGGGTATTGTAGTTTTGAGAAAGCCTGGTGAAGATCTGTAGGTGTTGGTCTCTGTCTGAGGGGTTGGAGCAAATACGATTGTACCTCAGTGCTTGTGTGTAGATAGTGGATCATGTGGTATGTCCGGGATGGAAGCTGGTGGCATGAAGGTAGGCATAGCTGTCGGTAGATTTTCGGTATAGGGTGGTGTTGATGTGGCCGTCATTAATTTGCACTGTGGTGTCTAGGAAGTGGACTTCCTGTGTAGACTGGTCCAGACTGAGGTGGATGGTGGGGTGGAAGCTGTTGAAATCATGGTGGGATTCTTCCAGAGTTTCTTTCCCATGGGTGCAGATGATGAAGATGTCATCAATGTAGCGTAGATAGAGAAGGCCTTGGGAGGAAGGCCAGCCCTGGCACACAGACAACCTGCCAACCTTAAGCAGATTCTCACCAGCAACAGCACACCGCGCCATAATAACTCCAACTCAGGAACCAATCCATGCAACAAACCTCAATGCCAACTCCGGGCCCTGCACTCACCCCTCCCCGGGGGGGGAACGGCCCCCGCTGCGCGGTAGCAGGGCTGGCTCGGGAGGATCCCGAGGCGGTTGGGCCCGGCGGCTCCATGCCGCGGCCTGTCACGGGGGGAGCCCCGGCCATTGCGGGCGCGACCCGTCCTGTCCCTGCCGGGAGCCCGCCCGCGGCGGGGAGGGGGGAACCGGGACGCTCCCGGCAGCCCGCCCGCGCGGCGGGGACGGGAGAGCGAGGCTTTTTTTTTTTTTTTTTTTTTTTTTTTTTACCGGGGTGACTCGAGTATAAGCCGAGGAGGCTTTTTTCAGCCCAAAAAGTGGGCTGAAAAACTCGGCTTATACTCGAGTATATACGGTATGCCATCATGTGCCAGCAATGTCCCTCTGCTATGTACATTGGCCAAACTGGACAGTCCCTACGAAAGAGGATAAATGGACACAAATCAGATATCAGGAATGGCAATATACAAAAACCTGTAGGAGAACACTTCAATCTGCCTGAACACACAATTACAGATTTAAAAGTCACCATACTGCAGCAAAAAACCTTCAAGACCAGACTGCAAAGAGAAACTGCAGAGTTGCAGTTCATTTGCAAGTTTGATACAATCAATCTAGGATTGAACAAGGATCTTGAATGGCTTGCTAATTACAAAAACAGCTTCTCCTCTCTCCAAGTTCACACTTGCAATTCAGCTGCTAGAAGAATACCCCACCCTCCCTGATTTGAGTTAACAAGCTGGTTCAGCCTGATTGGACTAACCTTGTTACCTCCTACCTGGTTCTTGCCTACTTATCTATACCTGCCGCTGGACACTTCCACTGCTTGCATCCGACGAAGTGGGTATTAGCCCACGAAAGCTTATGCTTCAAAACTTTATAGTTAGTCTTTAAGGTGCCACAGGACTCTTTGTTACCTCTGCTATTCCAGACTAACACGGCTAACTCTCTGATTCTTGTAGGTGGAACAGCACTTATGCCTCATAGCTGTAGCCTTTCTCTGGCTAGATGAGGTAATGCCGCAACGACCCCTTCAGCTCCTACACACCACATGTCAAAAGTATAGACTCCGATGCAGAGGGGGATGGAGGGTGGGTTGTGGAATACATGTTTGTGTCACATCTCAAAGAGGAGGTTACTTACTGTAACTGGAGGCAGCATGTGTCCCTGTGGATGAGCTGTAAGACCCCCAGCAGGGGGAAGTGTGATATCTTATATTATATCATTCAGTTTGATATCTTATATTATAGCATTCAGGTATTTGAACGGCTACATAATAATAGAATACAAAATTATCAATCCAGGGCCACAGAAACAGCCGAACAACGCCAAAGAAGATTAAAGGAAAATACCCGAGCAACATCCCAGTTTCCAATTACAAATACTCCAAGCAACGCTGGGTATTTCAGCTAGTATTTTATATACAGCATTACAAAGTTTTTAATACTACTAGATAATTTGGTTTTATGACCAACATATTTAAAAGTGTTATTATCAGAGTTACAGAGTCTAAGTTACCTACCTGTTTTTTAAAAGCTGCCAGGGCTTCTTTGTGTTGTTTCTTTAATGTTTCTGTCTCATGCTGCAGAGTTTCCTGTTCAATTAAAATACTTTCAATTAGGTCAAATTATAATGTGCTTTAAACATGACTCTTACTATATCCTTTCAGTAACAGAGAAATAATTTTAAGAAAAAATATTGCTATTTTGATTCTTTCTGAAGTAGGTTCTAGAAAATAAAATAAAATAAATTACTTATCTAAAATTGAAGATCTTGAATAAGAAGTGTTTTACCTGGTAATTTTCTTTCTGCTAGCAGCTTCTCTCCTAATTCATAACAAATGGGCAATGCCTCTCACCTATGGAATTTTGAGACAGCCCACAGTTGTTGCTGGAGCCTTAATCTTTACCATAGTCCAGCAGAAAAGTTTGACCAAAGCTGTAAAAATACTCCAGCAACGAATTATTAGTATTAAGATGATTTGAAACTGTATTAACTAATTTGAAAAGAATTTTATGTTTAAGTCTCCATTTAGAGAAAAATTTCAGTTTGTTACAAATTGTAGTCTGATAATTTACCAGACTACCAGAGTGGATTAAACAAAGAGAGTAGTTATTAGCAGAGAACACTATTAGAAAAAAATTCTCATTGAGCTGCACAGCTTGGGAAGTAAAGGGGAAAACACTGTATTAACTTAAAATGATGCCTATTACAATAGAATAGTAGGCAGAAATGTAAGTTTTTCCACATAAAGTAAAAGCATTGTAATTTAAGGAATTATCTATGAACCAACCCAGTATTACCTTCTTACAAAAGGATTATATCAATGAATGACATTTCTGTGTTGAGTTCTGTCTGAACAGAAAATGAATAAAAAATAAAGTTGTAAAACAAATTGGTTGGGAGAAACAGACCTGCCAACTTGCTCTACCTCCAGAGGTAGAATTTCTGGTAGCCCAGGGTGAAGAGTTAGGCTTAGTCCTAAAGTCCCTGGCATCAACAATTCTAGATCACTTCTGAATTCCACTGGTGAAAGGAATTACCAATTTGTTATGAATGCAGAGAAAAACTCTGCAGGAGAAAGGTAATATATTTTATTAGTCCACATATTTATTTGTTCATAATATGATAGATGAAAATTTGTAAATTCTAGGGCTAGCTAAACTCTGGTGCACACTACATAAAAGGATATTGAAAAAAATATATAGCTATTCATAAAACAAAAATCAGGAAAAGGAATTTGAACTCAACAAAAAGCATGATTTCTTAGCCTGTGGTTATTTGAGATTTTGTAGTCAGAACCATATGCTTGTCAAAAATTCATTTTGATATTGGAGTTTAAGGGTTAAAATCAGTTACAATGAGTGAGCAAGGATCGTTTGAAGATCTTGACAGAAAACCCCTTAAAGAATTGAGCTTACAGAGGGGGTTGCCTTTTAGGAAAAAGCCACAGAGCAAGAACTGAAAAATCTGTTAGTGGTCAGTAATCAGGAAGCAGACACAGTGAAAATGCTTGCAGTGAAAAGCCAGTAGCAACTTGAACATGAACAAAAGCTCATAGATCTTTGGTTACAGGAAAAGCAAAAAAGACAGCTGATATGGAAAAAGAAGCCCATTTAAAGCATATGGAATGGCTGGCTGCTGAGGAGAAGGCTCACCAGATGCAACAGGAATCTGCTTCAAGTCTTGGAAGAGCAACAACCTAGAAATCTGCCCCTTTGTGACAACAAAAACTGGGAAAGAATTTGTCCCATTTACAAAAATACTGAAGACATAGAGGAATTTCTATCTACCTGTGAACATTTATGTGAAATTCACCATATCCCAAGGTATGCCTGTTCGGCTGACCAGATTGACTGGGAAAGCTAGGGAGGTGTTCAATGAAATGAGTATGGATGAAGCTTTGAATAACGTAAAATATAAAGATACTGTGTTAAAACTTTTTCAGGTTTGTAGCAGGGTGGTCACCCGCTCCTGCCCTGAAGGGCTTAAAACAGACAGGGAAGGGCTGTTTCTGAGGTAAGCAGCCCAGGCTGACTGGGGGGAAAAGGCACAGCTGGGGCCACGCCCCAATCAGGGTCCAGCTTGCCCTTATAAGAGGGCAGTGAGCCAGGAGCACAGTCAGTCTCTCTCTAGCCTTTTGAAAGGGAGGGACTTGGCTGCTGGAGCTGAGCAGGGTACCTAGACTGGAGCAGGGCTGGGGAAGGCCAGAGGAGCTAGGGAGCTCCGGCTGGGAAATCCCCCAGGCTGGGGGCCTAGCGTAAGGCCAAATAGGTACGGGGGTTGCAGGGGCAGCCCAAGGGTAGGTGGGAGACGGCCTGGTCCAAACCCTCCCTTACTGGTGATGAGTGGCAATTATATAGCAGTCTGCCCCAGTAAATGGGGGCTAGGTGGTGACTGGCAGTCGCGCTATACTGAGGTAAGGCGGGGATAAGGGATTGGGGGTTTCCTGGGGAGGGGAGACCCAGGAAGACTGCAGGGTATTGCAAGGGTGCAGAACTCCAGGGAAACGGGCCCGGGGCCCGGGAGGGACACAGGGGCCAGCAACAGGTGAGACCGGCCAGCACAGGGTGCTCCAAAGCTGGAAACAGAGCTAATTCCCAGAAAGCCAGCAGGAGGCGCCACTGGGCGAGTCATGACCTGTTACAAGGTTACATCTGAAACTTACATGTTGAAATTTAGACATGTTAAAATGTCTAATGATATTTCTTATGTGGAATGTGCTCATAAATGTTAGGTTTTAGCAGGGAAGTGAATTACTGGTGAGAAAGCTTGGGGTAATTTTATACAATTAATGCAGTTACACTAGAACAGATGTTAAATTTGGTTCCAGATGAGAGCCGGGCTGCTATATGTGATAAAAGGCCCAGGTCTGTTTTGCACGCTGCTGAGATTGCAAATGTATTTGTGCAGAATCAAAGTCATGAAAGAAATAAGCCCTTGGGAAAGAATAATCACTATTCTCCCCAATCTAAAAGAAGAGAATGGGTTAAAAGAGGGACCTGCCCTCTATTTAAAAAGTTCATAAACAGAAAATCTCATACTGTAAGTGAAGACAAGTGTTATGTCACTAGTGTGTCAAAATGTAAAAAATAAACCAGCAAACCCAGTAAATGCTAATGCAGTTATTTTAAACACACAGATGACCCAAATAGAGCCCAGCACTGCTGCTTTGTGTGCAAATACTGTTACTGTTGGGTGGCAGGGTGGGCCTGGCCCTGCCCTGCCGCCCCTTTAAGAGAGCAGGGAAGCCTCTGCAAACCTCCCTGCAGGGAAGGCTAATAAGCCACCTGGGCTGCAGAGGGCTCAGGGTTATGTGCTGCACCTGGCAGCCTCTCCAGAGGATAAAAGCCTGCCAGGGAGGAAGCCCGCTGTGGTGGCGTGGTGGAGTGAGAGAGAGAGAGAGAGAAGGAGACAGAGAAAGGTACAGAGACATAGAGCAGGGTAGTAGAGCTGAGGCTAGGAGCCTATAAGAGCTGACTGCTTCCAGAGACCAGCCAGGTTGAGGGCTGGGACTCAGCTGAACTGTGGAGTTGTATATCGGTGGTGGGGTTTGCACTGTATAAATAAAGAGCACTGTTGGAAGCCACGAAAGAGTCTCCTGCTTGTTGTGACGTGGAGGAAGAGCGGATCTCCTACAGTTGTTTCTGAAGGACTTGACCTTAAAACTCATCACTTGGATCGATCAGTCTTCAGCTGTCATTAAGACTGCCCCGATCACAAAATGTCCGCCATTCTTCTCGCACTCTTGCTTTCTTCTCCACGTTCGTCCAAAACGTTTAACAATGTTGTCTTCCCATCTTCTTGGAGTTCGGCCAAGTGGTCTTTTCTGTTCTTGCAGGTACCGCTCAGCAATAATTGCGGTCCACCTGTTGTCCATGAACTGTGTCGTGTAGCCCACCCATCACATTTTGTTATGTCTGCTTTCCACAACAATATCTTTAACACCGCTGCATTGTCTGATCATTTCATTTGGGATGTGATCCAGAAGGGAGATTCCCAACACAGGTCATTCCATTGCCCTTTCAGCTACTGACAGCAGCTGCTCTTCTCTCTTTGTCAGTGCCCATGTTTTACTGCCATACAACATGGCTGGCAGCACTGTTGAGTTGAAGATATTTGCGCATGTGGTCTTGTCGATTTTTTTCTTTTGAAATTAAAGGAAATTAATGGAATTTTTAATGGAATTAAATGCACACCTTCCTGCTCAAATCTTTGCAAGAATTCTCCATTCAGGTCCTGATGCATATTAATTGTTCTCTGTTGATGTTGACACCACTCCTTCAATTGATCTTGTTCATAACCATTTTGAGGCAGGCGGTGAATAGTTTTGGTGAAATCGTATCTCCTTGCTTCACGCCTTTCTCGATTAGGATGCAGAGGGGAGTTTTGAGGAGAGCAATGTCTGTTGTGCATCCGGTATTTGCTTCCTTCAACAAACTAATGTACTCCATGTTAATGCCCTGCTCTACGAGTGCCTTTAATATTGCATTGAACTCGATACTATCGAAGGCTTTTTCACAGTCGATGAAAACAATCCCTTGTATTTGTATTTGTATTCCCTTGCCCTTTCTAGAAGCTGGCTAAGGGTGAATATATGGTCGATTGTGCTGAAAGTCCTTCGTAATCCTGCCTGCTCTCTCGGCTGTTGTTCATCCAGACTCTGCAAGAGTCAGTTCGTTATCACCTTTGTAAAGACCTGGTAAATGTGAGAAAGCAGGCATATAGGGTGGTAGTTCTTAAGATTTTCTCTATCGCCCTTCTTGTGCAGCAAGATGGTTTTTGACTCCTTCTTTAAAACTCATATTAAAGCAAAATATCGGAATAATAATACAGAGTTTATAAGCAGTGCAGAAGTTAATATAATAAGGTGTATGGCATGGAGGGACACCATGACATACACCTTGGTTAAGGCAAGTCTTGTCAGGGAGGAAGATCATTTGCCAGGTGAAAGTGTAACTGTTGTAGCATTATCTGAATATTTTATGAGTGCCTTTGACTAAAATCCACCTTAAATGTTGTTAAGGAAGCTATCTTGAACTACAAACAATTGACTGTGAACAGCCATGTGTACTGGGACAAGAGATATGGTATCTCAAATTGGTTGAGAATAGTGGTGTATCTGCTAAAGGAGAATGTTTCTCCAGTCCTTTGTCTGCAAAGCAGACAGAAGAAGCCCTCAGTTGTCTCAGAGTTGATTCTGGACACAACTGAAGCCCAAGAAGGAAATGTTCCTAAGTTTGTGTCTACTAGGGATAATGACATCATAACCAGGTTACATTCAACTGATGTCATAATTAGTTCCCAGGGACCAGGCGATTTTGGTGCTTCTATTTTGCCTGTTGCTTGTGTGTTGCTGGATAAAGATATGACAACCTTGTCTCATCAGGTTGATAATATGACCAGGGCACAAGTGTAACCCTTCTGCCAGTCAGAATTGGCAGCAACAAAGGCTGGGTTCAGTATCCAGGGGTTCTGTTCCAATAACACAATGCAAAAACGGCTCGAGCTCCCACCCAGTGACCTGGGACAACCACATACCACTCCTCTGGGGGCCTCTAAAAGGCAATACTTCCCCTCTTGCAAGCACAGAGTCTGAGTGTACCAAAAGCCTTTTAATAAGAGAGAGAAACAACGTGCCATTATATTAGGGAAACACCACAAACAGGATTCATAAAAACAAACCATGAACCAGAAGGCCCCCCCAAAAATATTGAGTGAATTTGTTGTTCCTAAAACCGTGGTAGTATTAGCACTTGCTAAAGTCAGGCATAGTGCAGACAGATGTTGTATTACCCCCCTTACATAGTTCTGTCAAAACATCTCATCTGTGAGATACAATAACATTATTTCAAGTTCTACATCTCTCTTAGCAAAAACTTCCAAGTATGACAAATTTTGTGATATTTTTAACAAAATTTCACAGTTTTAGAATCCTGATGACAGCTACCATATTCCCAAAAACATTATGAGCAGTATGGAAGATCACTGTCAGATCCAGTTTGCCTCATGCTTTAATACTGATATGACTTAAAGCTTAAAAAAAATTAACATTCAATTGTATAATTTCAAACATCATTAATATCCCATTAAAATGAAATTCTAACAGATAAATACTAAAACTACCAGGCTTATAGAAAAATTACTAACCTTCTGCCACTCAAGTTCCTGTTTCTCCATAATAATTTTATTAATTTGATCTTCATAATTAATTTCAGCATCCTAGTTAAAAAAAATAAAAAGGTAATTATCCATAATTTTAAACACATAAGAACATAAAGACAAGTTAACTACCAACACAATTAGTGTAGTCTTGCTCTTCTATTTTTCAGCTACAGTTCAATATATAGAACAGTATGTTTCTATCCATCAAAAAGGAGGTCAAAATACCATTAAACCAAGACTATACACATACATATGGTACAAACAGTAAACATGTTCATCCTCTTCAATCAGAAAAATCATAACACAAATGAAGTAAGTAAGGGCTGATAGGAAGAGATGTAAGATATAAGATTGGGAATTAGGAAAACAATTAATTTAATTATCAGTAATTCCCTTGTCATACCTATCCTCTTCATCATCCTACAACAAACCGAGAGTTAAAGTGAAATAGAGCAAGATAGACTTGTTTTGAACTCATGCTTGAAAAACCTTTATGACTAAATACTCTGAGACCACGGCCCCCCACCCAAACCCAACACCCCCACATCACCCCCCTACCAACATCCCCTGACCAACACCCACACCTCACCCCCCGTAGACCAAACCTGACACACCCACCTCACTTTCCCCCCACCAAACCCGACACCCCTACCTACCACCACAAACAAACTCGACACCCACACCTCTTACCCCTTGACCAACCCGACCCCCCTCCTCACCCCCCCAAACAAACCCAACACCCCCACCTTACTCCCCCACCAAACCCAACACCCCCTGACCAACCCCAACACCCACCCCTCACCAACCCCGACACCTTCCCACCCCCCCAGATCAAACCCAACACCCCTGGCTCACTTACCCCCCGACCAAACCCGACACTCCCACCTCACCCCCCGACCAAACCCGACACCCCTACCTCACTTACCCTCCGACCAAACCCAACTTGGGTCTGTCGGAGGTGCGGAGGGGGCAGAGAGCTGAGCGAGTGCGGGGTCCGTTGGAGGGGGGAGGGGGCAGAGAGCTGAGCGAATGCAGGGTCCGTTGGAGGGGGTATTATGACATCATAACTATGTTACAGAGAACAGCAGCTGCCCAGCTGATGTGATTGGCCTTTAAATAATTTCACCCCTGGGGGGCGTCAGAGGTGAGATTTGAAAAATTTTCGACTCTTACCCTGATTAGGACCCTAAGACCTATAACTGTACCAAATTTCAAGTCTCTAGCTCAAACGGTGTGGAAGGAGTAAGTGCACGTACATACACGCACACATACACGCACGCAAACACGCATACATACACGCATACACCATTTGACTTTTATATTTATATATATATATATTTATATATATATATATATATATATATATATATATATATATATATATATATATATATATATATATATATATATATCCAATTGAATTGTTATGCACTTTTTGTGTTTCCTTTGATGTTACTAGGCTTGGAAAGGATTAAATTTTTGTTGATTAATGTGATTTAACTGTACAGACACAAAGCAATGAAAAAATATTTCTATCAACGGCAATCAAAATTCACAGATAGGCAAAGTAAGAAA
Organism: Sternotherus odoratus; assembly: GCA_032164245.1. Taxonomy (NCBI): domain Eukaryota; kingdom Metazoa; phylum Chordata; order Testudines; family Kinosternidae; genus Sternotherus; species Sternotherus odoratus. The sequence continues at coordinate 77,320,156 of JAVMKO010000006.1, forward strand.
AATGCTGTATGATAAGTTATTAGTTTGATTTAAGGATATTTACTTGGTATATTTTGACAGGTGACATTAACAGTTTGTGTTTTAATGGTTACAAAGCTTTACTTTTTTGTCTGACCTCTACCCCATACTTTCCCGTAACTGTGAAAACTTATCCAATTTGATAAAATTTGGAAAAAATGCTTCAAAATGATCAATATTATCCATTAAAATTATAAGAAAACCCACAGAAGTTTAATTTCTCAAGTCTAGCTATTACAAACACAGTTGTGTCTAAACAAGCTTTTTTCTTTACAATGTCATCTTCTTTTTCTGCATTCAGTAAAGCCATAATTCATGGGGGGGGGGTTGTAAAGACACAGACAGTAGACTAACAAATAATTAAGACATAAGAAGGAGGCTGATAAAAAAGGGGAAAAACACCTATTAATTCACACTGTTCCTGGACCCTCTGAAATCAGTGGTAAAACTAGCACTGATTTAAATGGAAGTAAGGTTGGGCACCTATACAGTATTTTCATAATTAGCTAATATGAAAAAGAAAATATAGGAAAAAGTACATAACATTTAAAAAGGCTTTGGATAACGTACTATAAACCTGTCTCTCAAGTTCTCTGCCCATGGAACATCCATTCTAGTTAATTGGATGTATGCTTCTAGAGCTCACTTTTTAAGAGTTATCTGAATGTAGTCAATGCTCTTTAGTTTAAATAACAATGATAATTATTTTATAAAAATATAATTTGCAGACTATTCTTAATCCAACCCTCCATTTCAATTGGTTTAATTTAAAAATGTACATGTAACTGTAAATGTGAATGAGGGCATGAGCAAATAATGGGAGCTACATTTCAGTATATGGTAGGACTCAGAAAAATGTACTGTTACTAATGATAATTAAAAACCTTAATATTTAGCTATTATGTTAATATTAAGCATTTTAAATTGAACTAAACAAACACAGACCATTCAATACAGGTTTGAAACTTAGATTTTTAAAAAAGCAACAGTCTTTGATAAATTCATGGTCTCAAAAACACACTGAACCAATAGGGCTTTTTAATTTCCTCCCAAACCTACACAAACTTTGTCTTGATTTCTGTCCTAAATATTACAAAAAATAATTTGGAAACAATCAAATATACCAGTGTATACAATGACTAATGATGAAAAGCTACCAACATATTAAATTGCCAGGCGAATAACAATCATCTGATAAAGATGTTCATATGTGAATTGGCTAACTATTCAAAAGCTTAGCCAACATTAACTCTTTGATTTCCTTCATAGGCTACCTTTTACTATTTGTAGACTGAAAGTTTTTAAAAGTTGCACTCCCATTTTAAAAAGTTCCTGAAGCTGTTTAAAAAAACAACTTTGTTATATTTAGGAAGAAAATACTGTATCTAACTTTAATAAGCTATCAAAGAACACAAAACCTTAAAAGTGTTTATTTTTTATTAGATGCCTTAGGACTACAAGGATTTAAGTGTTTTTACAAAAATACTATCATAACAATAAAAGAGGAGTAATTTGATGGTTTATTTACTCGTTATAACCTTTAGAAAGTGTCAAGCCTATTTTAAAGTGTTTGCTTCAGGCTGTAGTTTTACAAGATGGGCTCTGGATTGGTCAGCCCCCCTCAATTCTTGACCCTGAACAGATTTAGGAACAGAGGACAGCTGGCTGATGTCCAAGCAGCCAAAACTGCTGTTAGGTACTTTTACTATCTTTTTCAAACTTATAATCCACCTCCTACGAAATTGCACATCCAATTTCTCATGGTGCTCAGACAAATAGTTCTCTCACTTTTCTGATTGTTTTCCAGTCTGATCAGGATTCCTTACATAAAAGTTTTACTTGGGTATTTAGTTCAACAGATTTCCTGTATATTCTTTTCAATTCATCTTCTGTCTTTAACGTTTATTCAGAGGATTTTGTTAGTCAGATAACTATTAGAGTTATAATAGTTTTACATTAATTTTACTGACCATTTCCAATATTTCTGATAGGACCTTGTTGGAAATTTGATTATATGGTTTCTTAAAGCCCAGTAATAATCAAACATTGGGCTTTATTCTCAAAGGCATTCCCTGTTCAGAAGCACATGGTTAACTAAATGTCTATATATGTTTGGCATAAGTAACTCATTGACTGAACTACCTTTCCAACCACTTTCCCCTTTGAAAGCTCTTTTTTCCACTGTTCTCGCCTGAATCCCAACATAGTCTTTGTCTAGATTTGTTCTCTTAAAGCCTCTCTTCCTTAAAGCCTGACCCTTCTTTGCCAATTACTTGTGCTGCTCTCTGCCTTTAACCAACCTATTCCCTGTCAAGACTCCCATTATTTTCCACACCAGCAGTTGTGGGCTCTCTAACAGATCGGTTAGTGTCTTTAAAACATTATTGTATGCCTCATCTCAATATCCGTTAAGAGATCTGGAAATCTCATCAGATGCTCTACAGTTTCTTATATTCCACCTACCTAACAGAGTCAGCAAGACTGGCTCATGGTATGACTTCCACAAAGCAGCGGGCTCAACAACCCACATAAACCACTGAATAACAAACCTCATCTTTATTGTGCCATTACTGGCTACTAAGTCTAATGTCTTTTATTTCTCTGGTAATCTTTGTTCATTATTCTATACCAGGAACCTTCTTCACCCACCCTTCAGATCTTTTTCTATCAGCCTTTCCCATACCAAATGTATGGAGCCTGCAGGCATTGTTGTGTCAGTGTTTTCTATTTCCCACCAATTAGATAATAATCTTTTTATAGTAAGGACCATATTTTTATTCTCTAGTTGTATAACACATGTACATGGTTCTGATACATGACTAGGGCTCCTAGGTGATATCGTAATACAGTAAAACCTCCATTTAATGGACTAATTCGGGTGAGGGGGTGTCCATTAAATCAAAAAGTCCGTTATTTAATTTTAAAAAAAAACGAGCTGTTGGAGCAGCAGCCTGCCCGCCACAGGGTCGGGGTGGCAGCTCCGCAGCCCGCCCGTTGCTGGGACCCAGGCGGCTGCCGGGAGCTGTCAGCCAGCCCGCCCGGGTCCCAGCAGCCGGGACCTGGGCGGCAGCCGGGAGCCAGCAGCCAGCCCACCCGGGTCCCGGCTCCTGGGACCCGGGCGGCAGCCGGGAGCCAGCAGCCAGCCCGTGAGAAATGGATTTAGGATGCATCAGACTTGCTCAGAAATTTTGTCCGTTGCATCCGAAGTCCGTTAAATCGAGGTCTGTTAAATCGAGGGTTTACTGTACTATTAATACTGTTACTATTAATATCTCCTCCTCAAAACACTTCCCTATTGCTGCCTTCTCCTTTCTTGTCAATCAATCCCCTTATTCAACCATGGATATATCAGACAAAGTGCCTCCTGTAACCCACTTTTATTTGCCGGCTCCTACTCTTGCTCACTACATTAAAACATTGTCAACAATTCTCATTGCCCTAGCATCTGCTTCAATTCTATAAAATCTGCATTGCTACACTTTCTTTAAAAATCCTTGACTCTCTCACTAATTCTATTCATTCTTTAATTTTGCCTTTTTCAAAGTTCTTGGAAATATAAGCTTCTCATTTTTCCAATTCCATCTCACATGATACCGAGGACTTGTCTTAACGTGTTTTATTCTGGATGTAGCATGAAAACTGCTCTCCTACTTGTGGTCAACAACCTCCTAGTTCTTACTTCCAATTACACCGTCTCTGTCATGTGGTTTAACTTCACTGGTCACTGAATTGGCCACTCTGGACTATTCCTTCTTCCTGAATTAACTACATAGCTCAGCAAGAGGAAACCAGAGAAATCAGCAAAGATTCTGCTCTCAATAATCTAACTGTTCCACGTGTCAGAGGAGGGCTCTTTTTCTGCATCCTGTATAGAGTCCAAAAAAGTTAATTTCTTGGACCACTACTTTTTTTTACCATCTTAGTCTTGACTTTAACTATAACCATCACTTTTATTATAACAGTCATCTACACAGATATTTCAACATTGTTAATAATTAATGCCAGTTCTCCTTGTCTGTCTCTCTTGAAAGGGAAAACTTGGGGCCCAGAATATATTTCCCACACGCATCTCCATGTGTGTGTATATATCTACGTATAACCATTGTCACAATATGCAGCAATATAACTGGGCAATCTTTACCTCTGCTGAAATCCACATCCATGCTTTATTTTTCTCTGGCCTTTACTGTTGAAGCTCTAGAACCTCCCCATGTCTTAACTCACCAGACTACACTATGTTCAGAATACTTCTCCCCCTATTTTCACTGTAATAATGTGTACTGGCCTTTTAAGAGAGGCTGTAAGCCAGGCACAGCCTTCGTTAAGTTCAGCCCAGAACCAAGGAATCCTAGGAAGTGTAATTCCCAAGAGAACCATAGGAATTGTAGTTTGGGCAGAAATACATTCTGAGAAAAGGGACTTTGAAATAAAAAAGAACCTTGACTGTCAGTGAAGAAGCTACTATTGAGGTAGGAAAATATGTAGTGGTTCTCTTTTTGAGAGAACCAAACAGTTCAGTCCCCCAAAAAGAGATTATTCTCCATGTGCAGTACCTGAAGTTCTTTGAGATGTGGGCCCCAGATCTCAGTGCTCCACTTCAGGTGTACATGCACTCTATACACTTTTGATCAAAGATTTTCAGTAGCAATACCCATTTATCCCATCCATGCACCCTACAACTCCTCATGCCCCCTACTGAGGATATATAGGGCTGTATTGGTGGACTACCAAGAGTTTCTTCTCTACTGCAAAGTCTCTTGAAGTAAACTATGAAGCAGAGGGGATGGAGGGCAGGTACCGTAGCACCCCTAAGAACACAACATTTGAAGAACTCGTTACTGCACATGATGAATAACTTCTCCTTCAAGAAGGGTGATCCACTTCACGTGATTTCCAAGAAGTATCCTCAGAAAGAAGAGAGGGCTTCGGAGCTGGATCCAACAATGAAGGACTGCCATTCCAACAGCATCATCTGATCTAGAGACATATATCAGAGTGTAGTGTTTGGGGAAAATATTAATTGATGCCCATGTTGCTGCTTTTAAAATTTCAGTAATGGGAACATTTGTTAACAGTGTCATGGAAGCAACTTGTGATCTTGTTGAATGGGCTATTATTCTTGAAGAGGGCTGAATATTAGCAGTCTGGTAGCAAACAGGAATACAACTGGAAACTCACTTTGAAAATCTTTGGATAGAAACTGAAGATCTTTTGGATCTGTCTGCAACTAAAATAAATAGTCTGGAAAACTTTCTGAATGGTTTAGTTCTGTCCAAGTAGAAAATAAGGCCCTGGATATTTTAGATATGAACTAGGGATGTAGGCATAACAATGTCTTATCTTAAATGGAGGATTAGTCATTTAATGCACCTAGTTCCCCAATCCTACAGGCAGAGGTGATAGCCTAAACATGCTGTTTTCATAGATCAATACATCAGAAAACACTTAGCTAATGGCTCAAAAGGAGGTTTCATAAGACCATTAAGGACCAAGTTCACTTCCCATACACGAGTAGGCTCTCTAATTTGCAGAAAAAAAGTTATCCAACCTCTTGATGAATCTTTCAGTTGTGGGATGAGCAAAGATTGACTATTCTTGCACAGCGGAATGAAATAGCTGCCAAATGAACTCTGGTGGAACTCGCAGAATGATTTGACTTCTTTAAAATCACCAGATAATTAAGAACAGCAGAGAGGTAAGAATGAACTTGGACCTCCTCCAATGGGATCTGTAGTAAGTCAGCAATCCAATTTATCAGGTCTTGAACCCGTTTAAAAGCATAAGAAGGTGGAGGAGACATCAGAGCCTTATCTGGAGAAGATGAGGAGATTTTTTTTTGGTGTTAACTCCTTATCCATCCTAGCCTTTTTCTCTTCAAAAGACTCCTCATGAAGTTGAGGCTGTTGAGGAGGGAGAGATGGGTCAGGAGAGTGTCTTTTGCAATGATCCCCAGGAGAGTATCTAGTTCTTGAAAACTGTTGACGGTAGGTGGCCCATGAGTCCAAATATGGCAACTGAGGAGGACTATAAGGTTGAGGGGGAGGCATTTGTGTTGCCCATCTCAGTAGGAAGGGGCATGAGAATGTCTTCCTCTTGAAGCTTATTTCTCAGTAAAGGTATCTGGAAATATGTTTCTAAGGTGGTATGCAAGAGATACCTGTTCAGAGATCCAAGAGTCTGAAGAACAGACTTCAGCATAATTAAGAGGGGAAGCGGACATTGGAGGTGAGGATGGCTGTTCACCTGGTGCCAATGGTAGCAGGGAACCATGAGACCTAGAGAGGGAGGAGGATATGGGATATCATGCAGACCTTGGTACTGACAGTCGTTTGGTACTCATTCATTAGAGATACTGGGTCATCAGATACAGACCAGTCTTTATAGTATCTAAACTACTTCAGTACCAGCTGAATCTGCATCTGTATCAGCTGGGGCTGCCTGGTAAGCAATGTCAGTGCTGAGGATGTTTACTGAGATACCGGTCTATACAATGGTGCTGGTACTAAAGATGCTGGCTTGGGAGGTACCAGTGTTGCAGTCTGGTTGACCAGTTTAGGTACTGGGGTTGGTAATGGAAAGTCTGGGAGTGATGCAGCCTTTTTCAAGGCAGTGTGTTTTGGATTGCTGCTGGAATCATCATAGAACTGAAAAGAACCTCAAGAGGTCATCTAGTCCAGTCCCCTGCTCTTAACGCAGGACTAAGTATTGTGACAAAACTCCACGCCTGTACTTGTGGGTCCTGCGTTTCTTGGCGGATTTCACTAGCCTCAGTGACTAATTGCGGAAGACGGGGGGGGGGGGGGGGGCGGGCCCGCCCTCTTCTCCGGGCTCCAGCCCACGGGCCCTAACAGTATCAGTTGAGAAGGCTGCCCTTTTAACCACCAAGCACAATACAATTCCCTGGGCTTCTTCCTCACAACAGTTCCTGCTTCTTTACTCTCCACTTCACCCATACCTCAGGGCCTCCTTCCAAACCGCTCTCTGCTTCAATGCCTCCAAACTCTTTTCTGCTCCAATGTCTCCAAACTCCTCTCTGCTCCAATGTCTCCAAACTCCTCTCTGCTCCAAACACCCACACTGTCTGCCTGAGGCAGGGGTTTTTATTAAGGCCTTACTTGACAGCAGGTGCTCCTAATTGCCCTGCTGCCTGCTAGAACCTTCTTAATTGACCCCAGGTGTCTAGATTGGCCTGGAGTAGCCTTTGATTGGCTATAGGGGGAACAGAGACCTGCACATCCTGAGACTGATGTACCTGCCTTTCAGCACTCTCCTATACCCTTCAGGTCTGACTCTATCACAGTATTATCTAGACCAACCCTGACAGGAGTTTGTCTAACCTGCTCTTAAAAATCTCCAACGATGGAGATTCCACAACATCCCTGGGCAATTTATTCCAGTGCTTAACCACCCTAACAGTTACGAAGTTTTTCCTAATGTCCAACCTAACCCTCCCTTGCTGCAATTTAAGCCTATCCTCAGAGGTTAAGAACTATTTTTTCACTCCTCCTTGTAACAACTCTGTATGTACTTGAAAACTCTTATGTCCCCTCTCAGTGTTCTCTTTTTCAAACTAAACAAACTCAATTTTTTCAATCTTTCCTCATAGGTCATTTTCTAGACCTTTAATCATTTTTGTTGCTCTTTCTCCAATTTGTCCACATCTTTCCAGAACACGATACAGTACACCAGTTGAGGCCTAATCAGCACAGACTAGAGTGGAAGAATTACTTCTCTCCACTGTTGCTGGTGGCAGCACTACCATTAGAACTGGGCGCCTGGCCAGCAGCTGCCACTCTTCAGCCACCGAGCTCTGAATGTGCACAATATGTCCCCCCACCACCACCACAAAGCTTCTCTCCCCACCCTAAATATATCCTGCACGCCCTCCAGTTTGCGGACCTTTTTCTGGCTCAGTCCCATCTCTCCTACTCACTGGTCAGGTGCTCAGTGGGGAGTAATTTACTCCCTGAAAAAGGTGAAGTAACTCACCCTTCTCTCAGAGCAAGGAAGGAACTGTGATTCTGAGCCACTATTTGTTCTATAGTCTTTCTGAGGTAGTACAACTGCATTCTATCTTGTTCAGGGCAGATTGTAAATTTACAGTCTAGTCTTATGTAAGTTATGACTTGTAACAAATGCATAACTAAAATCATGGGAGCAATTTGTGCCATTGATTTTGTAACGATTTATAAGCAGAACAACAGTAGTATTTTATAATCCTATTTCAAAATATTTTAATTTTTCATCTTCATTAAGCAGGTAATCCTGAATTCATTGGCAAAACAAGTAATACATGCATACTCTTGTTACTAGCCTTCAAAAGTGTTAAACTTTTTCTCACTGCTGCAAATTTGTTTAACAAGGTAGAAACATCTTCAGCATGAAGATGAAAATCTGTGTTTGGACACTTCAAGCCAAATCTTACTCACAGTATTTAGTTCTTGACTACAGGCATTTTGCAACTAAAGTACATGTAGCAAAAAAAGATAAAAACTTATCTTTCAGAGACAATCAAATACAGTAGCTCAGTCCTTGCTTTATTCTTTTTCTCTTGTACACAGTGGCAGGGGAAGGGGGGAGAAAGATAATTTATTGCATTCTTTTGAAATTAAAATATTTCCATTTTAGTGTTTTATGACTCTAACCAAATTAAATAAAGAGGTTAAAACTCTGATTGTGTAAAGAGCAGCAAGCTACCACAAGACTGGTTTGCTATTCTGATCTAAGTAAAAATTCTCCAGAGTCCCTTCATTACTGCAAACATGACTGTACTGGGCTAAACTCCTTCTGTCCTAGACTAAACCCACAGTTTGTAGTGATTAGGGTGTGGTCAATTTATGACTACTGCAGTTGCACCAAGGGCCTGAAGGCTTTTGGCTTAGACACGTGCAGCAGTCATTAAAGATGTTGTGTTATTTTTTAAAAGAATTGTGACATTTAACTTTTAAAATAGATCAAAACAAAAGTAAACATTTATCAGTGCAAACATTGTATCGTAGACATTATACAAAAACTTTTGTCAAACCGGTCAAAGGTATCAAATAACTAGAGTATAGTTCTTCTGGGAAAGGCAGAAAGAAAATCGTTCAGAAAATCTAAAAAGAAAAGCATTAGCAAATGTATACTAGAATCTTTTGCAGTGTAACTGAAAAATAAAATAGGTATTACTATTGACCTTTAATGATAAAGACTTAATTACAATATTTAAAGATGAGTCTTCATCTATTTCTTTATTTTAAATCAAGAAATACTCATATCTTAGCATGGCAGTGCTCATGAGCTCTCTAAAGGATTAGTATGACTTTGTCCTTTATCTATATATATATAAGTCAAATGGTGTATGCGTGTATGTATGCATGTATGTATGTGCACTTACTCCTTCCACACCGTTTGAGCTAGAGACTTGAAATTTGGTACAGTTATAGGTCTTAGGATGCTAATCAGGGTAAGAGTCGAAAATTTTTCAAATCTCACCTCTGACGCCCACCAGGGGTGAAATTATTTAAAGGCCAATCACATCAGCTGGGCAGCTGCTGTTCTCTGTGACATAGTTATGATGTCATAATACCCTCCTCCAACGGACCCGGCACTCGCTCAGCTCTCTGCCCCCTCCCCACCTCCGACAGACCCAAGTTGGGTTTGGTCGGAGGGTAAGTGAAGTAGGGGTGTCGGGTTTGGTCGGGGGGTGAGTGGGGGTGTCGGGTTTGGTCGGGGGGTAAGTGAGCCGGGGGTGTTGGGTTTGGTCTGGGGGGGTGGGAAGGTGTCGGGGTGGGTGAGGGGTGAGGGGTGGGTGTTGGGGTTGGTCAGGGGGTGTTGGGTTTGGTGGGGGGATAAGATGGGGGGGTTGGGTTTGGTTGGGGGATTGAGGAGGGGGGTCTGGGTTGGTCGAGGGGTAAGTGAGGTGTGGGTGTCGGGTTTGTTTGTGGTGGTAGGTAGGGGTGTCGGGTTTGGTTGGGGGGGGAAAGTGAGGTGGGTGTGTCAGGTTTGGTCTACGGGGGGTGAGGTGTGGGTGTTGGTCAGGGGGTGTTGGGGTTGGTAGAGGGGAGACATGGGGGTGTTGGGTTTGGGGGGGGTGAAAATGTGAGTCGGGGTTGGTCGAGGGGTAAGTGCGGTGGGGGTGTTGGGTTTGGTCGGCGGGGTGAGGTGGGGGTGTCAGGTTTGCTCTCTGCCTCCTCCCCCCTCCAACGGACCCCGCACTCGCTCAGCTCTCTGCCCCCTCCCCACCTCCGACTGACCCGAGCTACGCCGGGTATTTTCGCTAGTTGCTTGTTTGCAATCAACGAAATGGTTGAAAAAAAATCTACTTGTTTATGTTAAAGATACTAACCATCTATTTGCTTTTTTTAATTTTGTGAAAGCACCAGTGTACTGACTGAAAAGCAGGTCAAAGCTACCCCACTCCTAATAAATGACAGGTTCAAGAATAGCAGCCGTGTTAGTCTGTAGCCACACCATCAGAGGCTCATTCACCTGCACATCGACCAATGTGATATATGCCATTATGTGCCAGCAATGCCCCTCTACTATACATTGGCCAAAACGGCCAGTCTTTACGCAAAAGAATAAATAGACACAAATCTGACATCAGGAATCATAACATTCAAAAACCAGTAGGAGAACACTTCAATCTTCCTGGCCATTCCATTAAAGATTTGATGGTCGCAGTTTGAAACAGAAAAACTTCCAAAACAGACTCCAACGAGAAACTGGAATTAATTTTCAAATTGGACATAATTAACCAGGGGCGTAACAGAACTTCAGATTGGTTCTCTCATTACAGTAATTGATTGCATTTCCTGAGTTAATTTCACTGACAACAGATATCCATTTCAAAAGGTGTTTTTTTCTTCTAGTGATAATGGACCATCTACATTTAACAGCTCTCTTAGGGCTGGTCTCCACTACGGGGGGGGATCAACTGCAGATACGCAACTTCAGCTACGTGAACCACGTAGCTGAAGTTTGCGTATCTGCAGCCGACTTACCGTCCATCCTCATGGCGGCGGCGGTCGGCAGCGCGCTCCCCCGTCGACTCCAGCTTGCGCCTCCCGGCAAGCTGGAGTTCCGCAGTCGATGGGGGCGCCACGAGCGATCGATTTCTCACATCTTCATAAGACGCGAGAAATCAATCGCCAGAAAATCGATCGCTACCCGCCGATTCGGCGGGTAGTGAAGACATACCCTTAGAATTGGTATGCTAATGAACAATTTTTTTTCTTTCCTTCTGTGTGTATAAATGCATCTTACTTCTGTTCCATATTATGCATCCGATGAAGTGAGCTATAGCCCACGGAAGCTTATGCTGAAATAAACTAGTTAGTCTCTAAGGTGCTACAAGTATTCCCCACTTGCTTTCCTAATAAATGGTAAATCAATCTGTTAGACTCATGTCTGCCTGCTTTCCACATCACGAGTCACTCTTGAAAACATTTTTGAATACAGAAAGATATAATAAAATAAACACAACAGAAAATAAAAAAGTTGACTATAGACAATTTCTGCCTTATTAATTTGGTAAACAATTGTATTTTTGATTGATAAATATGTGACAGTTGTATTCATTGTCCAAATATACCTATAACAACTAAGTTGTCCAAGTCTAATATATGCCCCAAATACACAAACTACAAACTTCCATGATATTTATGATTCATACAAAATTACATCAGCCAGGATTTTGTACGAAAAGTGGGTTATTTGCTTTTATAGATGAGTAGGAATTCTTACAATTAATAATAAACAGTTGTAAACAACACAAAGAACTGAGAGCTTAAAACAATGATAGCACACATACCCTTCTTACACGCAGTTCTTCTACTGCCTCTAGTAAACTTGTTTTAAAATCTAACAGATGAATAGAAAGCAATGTGTCTGAAGAACTTTGAAAAGTATAAGCAGGTGTCGTTTCCATAAAGCCGCTATCCATATTTAAATTCGGTATCTGCAATATAAAAAATTATATAATCTTTTCAGATTTAGCCTTTAAAGAATTTCACTTTCTGAAAACTTGCAAGTGTTGAAAACAATTGATATCATAATTTAGCTATTTAAACAACCATTTGTAAACTGTGAAATTAGGCAGTAATATTTAATTTGACAAAAAATGAAACCCCTTTCTTATTGCTTAGGAGTTAATATATTTAAATTGTGATTTTTTTTATTTATTCTTGTAACAGGTAAATGATATAACTTGAGATCTTGCTGGTTTCTTGTTTCTTTTATATTTGTTTCTAAAGATTTACCAAAAAGTTAGAGAGATACTGAATACTTGCATCATTAAAACCATTAATGATTACACATCAGTTATTATTACCATCTTTATTTTTAAAAGGATGTATGATGACGGTAGAGGACAGAAGATGTTTTTATAACTAGCTCACCATATCCCATAATTTTTCTCCTATCTTTTGCTTCGAGCCTCAATAAGGTAAATAAATAAATATATACATACATACACTGGGTGTGAAATAGGGAAGGAACATAGGATCCAGGTTTATGCAGATCTGGTAGCTCAAATAGCCTACAGCACTGACATTGGGAGGTTGCACCTGCTATTTCAACCCATGAAAAGGCAATTAACTGCCATCCCCAAGAGTTCAAAAATCATGACTCAAGCCTAAAAAAAAAAAAAATTAATCTTAACACTGGCTTAAAATCATTTTTTTTAAATGTACATTGGGGCTTCTTTCACCACAACATGACTGCAATAAACATACTTTTTAAAATGAAAACATTTTCCAATGGTCACTTGACTACAGGAACTAGGGCTTTAAGTTAAACACTAAATAGAATATAAAATTCTCACTATAAAATTACAAGACTTTGCAACACAGTCGCTGCGGGGCTGACATGTTCCTTATGCTGATTGGCAGTGGATTTCATCTGTTCAACTATTCCCTTCCCTTACACATAAGGAATTGTTTGTAGTGCTGGTCTCACACACCAATACAGATTCATATTACTGCCACTATTGGGGCAGTTTGTTTGGGGTTGGAATGATAATGGTGAGTTATAGTACTTTCCTCAGATTACCCAGCATTTTGCCTTATTTATGGAACAGGAGTTATTGTAGACATAGGAGGGTTACCATATTTCAACAATCAAAAAAGAGAACGGGGGGAGCCCTGCCCTAGCCCCGCCCTCACCCCCACTCAGCCCCTCCCACTTTCTGCCCCCTGACTGCCCCCTTTAAATGTTTTGCTGGATCTGAGAATCTGGTCCCAATTCAGGACTGTACTTAAGCATGTGCTTGGGACTTAAATAAGTACCTAAGTGCTGTCCTGAAATTCAGCCTAAATGAGGGTAATGTATTGCTAATGCATTAAACCTATTAATCTTAACCATTTTTTATTTCAAATGCTAATTTTTCTACGAGCAAATTAAATTTGTGTTCCACAGCTTTTATGCATCAAACTTTTGAATCCTAGTAAAGAAACACTACAAATGCCAAACCTATATAAACCATCTTCACATTTAATCAAGTTTCTCTCAAAAGTAACAAGCACGGATCTTGTGCTTAAATTTTTTTACAGGTGAGATCACCCTCTTAACAATTAAAATTTTTGTTTTACCCAAGTATTTCTTTGAGTGAAGCTAAATTTCAATATATTTTAGTAAAATCATAACATTTGAAAGTGGATAAGTTTTTTAATATCTTGCAGGTATAAGAGATCACAATGTCCTTTCATTCTTCAGTCCCCCTCCTGCTCCTTGTCCACTGACTGCTCCCTCCTAGGACCCCTGCCCCTAACTGCCCCCCCAGGAGCCATCCCCCTACCTAAGCCTCCCTGCTCCTTGTCCCCTGACTGCCCCCTCCTGAGACCCCCCCAACTGCCCCCTCCTAGGACCCTACCCCTACCTTCCCCCTCACTGCCCCAACCCTTATCCACACACCTGCCCCCAGACAGACCCCCGGGACTCCCATGCCTTTCCAACCACTCCCCTCTCCCTGACAGGCACCCCCAGATCCATCCAAACCCCCCTGCTCCCTGTCCCCTGACTGCTCTGATCCCTCTCCACACTCCTGCCTCCTGACAGTCCCCACTCCCCGCAGAACTCCCAACTCATCCAACCCACACCCCCACTCCCTGAGCAAGAAATTCTGATCACATAGCCGCTTAGTAATCAAAATGTTTCCTGATTTGAGCAGCCAGCTCATCCTGTAGCCTTGACCCTGCTGCAGGGATCTCATCAGGAAGGTGCTGAGTGCCCTCAATTTGATGACATTCAATGGCACTCAAGGGCATTCACCACCTCGGAGGAGAAGCTGGGCACCTGGCAAATTCAGAAGTTTCCCAATAAAGTTCAATGGAGTTTTACAGCTGAAATGTCTTAAAGGTTGAGAGGTTTCATGTGTTAGTGGGTAGGGTAGGATAGGATGGGAGTTATCTGGAAGGATGATCTAGCCCAGTGACTAGAGTGTTAGCCTGGGACTAGGGAGATGAGGTTCAATTCCCTACTCTGACACAGACTCCCTGTGTGACCCTAGACTGGTCTCTTAAACCAGTGGTCTTCAGACTGGGGTGCGTGCCAAGACCACCGAACTCCCGGGCGGGCTATTTTAGTACCGCCAGCAGCTTCCAGTTTTTGCAGTGGCATTTCAACGGACATACCCACCCCGGGGGCCGCCAGACTTTTCCCTCTGCAGAAGGGGGCCCATGGGGCAAAAAGTTTGCAGACCCCTGACTTAGACTTTCTGTGATTAAAGCCAACTCTGATGGGAGACTGGAGTGTTACTAGCTGCATCCCTAACCCAGGCAATCTGACCTTTGTGCCGGCTGGTTGGGACTGCCCCTCATCTGCATTATGTCCACAATCTCTCCAATTCCTCCTAGAAGCACAGTTCTGAACAGCCCCCAGTGCAGGGCTGCAATTATCTGCCTCAAATGGAGCCCGGATGCTTCCCACCAGAGGGTTTAGATTTGGGGCAGAAGGAATTCCCTTGCTGCCATCACTCCGCCTGGGTGAGCTGAGCCTTTGGAAAAGACAAAATCTCTCCCTGGTGCAGCACTGCTGCCTTCTTTGCCTGTAAAGCCTTGCTGTGAAACAGCAACCTGGTGACTGAGAGAGCCTGCTAATGACAGAGTCCTGTGGCACCTTAAAGACTAACTAAAGTATTGAAGCATAAGCTTTCGTGATGCAAGCAGTGGAAGTGTCCAGGGGCAGGCATAGATAAGTAGGCAAGAACCAGGTAGGAGATAACAAGGTTAGTCCAATCAGGCTGAACCAGCTTGTTATCTCAAATCAGGGAGGGTGAGGTATTCCTCTAGCAGCTGAATTGGAGGTGTGAACTCGGAGAGAGGAGAAGCTGTTTTTGTAATTAGCAAGCCATTCAAAATCTTTGTTCAATCCCAGATTGATTGTGTCAAATTTGCAAATGAATTGCAGCTCTGCAGTTTCTCTTTGCAGTCTGGTCTTGAAGGTTTTTTGCTGCAGTATGGTGACTTTTAAATCTGTAATTGTGTGTCCAGGCAGATTGAAGTGTTCTCCTACAGGTTTTTGTATATTGCCATTCCTGATTTGTGTCCATTTATCCTTTTTCGTAGGGACTGTCCAGTTTGGCTGATGTACATGCTAATGCTAATGACATGCATGTTCACACTTTCTTTTGCTCTCAATATAGAAGGAGGCTCTTGCTGTTTAAAATAGCAGGATTCAGAGAATGGGATGTCCCATGATTTAAGAGCCCAGGGTCCGGACTTCTGCTGCTGCCCCCCCAAGGCTAAGCAAGCTGGTTCCTACCAGGGCTCTCGCTTCTTTCTGCAGCAGCGTCTGCAGCTGAGGAATTCCATCCGCCCTCTCCCTCCCTCCCCTTCTTCTGCTCTGAACAAAGACAGCCCAGCAGGGGAGGAGGCGTGGCTCTGCAGGCTGCTTGAAATCCCGGATCTTTCTGGGATTGCTGCAGTTTCCCCCCGGACGCTATTTTAAACTCAGAAATCCGGACAAGTCCGGGAATATACGGACAGATAGTATAGTGCAGGGGTGGGGAATGTCCGGCCCGCGGGCCGTATAAGGCCCGTGAAATCATTTGGTCTGGCCCTCTGGCCCTGCTCCAGGAAAAGGTGGACACTAGGACCCTGCAGCCCCCTAGGCACAGGAGCAGCAGGAGGGTCTCTGCTCCCTGCTGCACTTGCCAGGAGCATTGGCTACATTGTGGCCAATGGGAGCTGAAGGCAGGGACCCCCCCCCCCCCAATCAGCTTTCAGCCAGTGGAGTGCAGACCCCCGCCCCTGCGGCTGCTGACCCTGGGAGCCAGGCTGGAACTGCCAGCTAAGCAGTGGGGGCTGCAGGTGGGAGCCGGGGTCCTAGGTCCCCAGCTTGTGGTGGGGTTGCGCTCAGAGTTTAGGGGAAGGAGGTGCCCCTGACCTGTGGCACGGCTGCTTGTGCCTGGTCCCGGGAGAGGAGGGAGGAGTCTCGGTGTCCCTGACCCACAGCAGGGCTGTGCCTGGCCTCGGAGGGGGGGGGGGGAGCGGGAGCGGTGTCCCTGACCCGCAGCAGGGCTGTGCCCGGGCTCGGAGGAGGGAAGGGGGGGAGCGGTGTCCCTGACCCGCAGCAGGGCTATGCCCAGGCTCGGAGGGGGGAAGGGGGGGAGCGGTGTCCCTGACCTGCAGCAGGGCTGTGCCCGGCCTTGGAGCCGGAGGGGGGGCCCCATGTCCCTGATTCACGGCAGGGCTGTGCCTGGCCTCGGAGGGTTGGCCCTGACCTGCAGCGGGACTGTGCCAGGGGCGGGGGGGGGGGGGGCAAAGGGAGGGGGGTCTGTGCCCCGGAGTCGACTGTGCTCCAGACTGACCGACGCAAACCGGATAAGCAGTTGCGAGAAGCAACATCATCAATGCCAGCTAACATCACACGCCTCACCAAAGAGAAGCAGTTCCAGCCATCACATTAGGGGTGAGTTAGTTAAATGTTTGACCAAATATAGCAGGCTAATTTTTAAGTTGATAATTTTGTATGGCCCTTGGCAGAAAAAAGGTTCCCCACCCCTGGTATAGTGGATGCACATCTTAAAATGTCCTTTTTTAAAAGATATTTTTATATCAGCAGCCCAAAATAGCCAGAATGCAGAGTGCCCTAGCAATACCTCCTCCTTACTATTCCAGTTTATCCCAGGACCACACTTGGTACCTCTCTGGGTCCGAATGACCATTGCTGGGGCTCCAAAGGTCATTGGTGGATGGAGGGGGAGAAAGTGTTCAGCAATATGGAATCCTCCTGGGGGAATTCCCAATTTGTGTCATGAGGCCAAAACATGAGCCAGAATCAGTGCCTAAGGCCTAAACTGATGGCTAAAACCATAATATAAACACACCCTGAGTTTCTTGGGAAAGGGATTGTAGGTGTGATTCTTTTCTCAATTACACCACAGCAAACCACGAGTAATTCTAATGAACTCACTGAAGTTATGGGGGGAGAGAGGAGAATCAGGTCCAGTATTGTCTTCTGTTTTATAAAGGACCAAGAATAATGTCAGCACTTAATAAATTATCAATAATTTTAAAAGTACTTATATTTTATTAATGGTGACAGACCAATCCTTATGTAGCCAAAATTCCTACTGAATCCTACTGCACAATCAGCCCCCCCCCCCCCCAGTAACAGATGCAAATAATTTCTTTCTTCCCTTCATTACTTGAAATGACTTCAGATTTCAGAAGTACACCACAAATATATAAAGCAGTACAAGAACTACAACTTTTTAGACTATTAGCATTAGGGAGGTCAACAGTTACATAACTAATAAAGACCCTACTCTTATGTCATGGTAGATCAAAAACTATCGAGTCCATCTTGAATAGTGCTATGCCCCGATTTAAGACAAGATTTTGTGACTATAAAGTAAAATGAGGAGACCTGATACATGCTCCAGTTACAATACCACAGTCACACAGGGCTAACTCTTTGGGCTAGATCCACAAAAGTATGTAGGTACCAAACTACCCTTGTAGGCACTTAATGTCTACTGACTTTGCCAAAACCACTGCTTAGCTTCCACCTAACCAAGCCGATGCCTAAATACTCCCCCTGAACATGTGCAAAGCCACTTATATTCTGGAGCTACCCCCAGTTTAACAAGTTGCCTGGAAGTTGGAGCCCAAGTTCACATTTACATTTCTACAGGATTTTCAAGCTAGGCATTCCACCCATTGCCTACTGGCTCAAGCCCTACTCAGGCATACTCTAAGCATGCCTACTAGACCAGGCCTCCAAAAAGAGGAATTTTATATGTGTGTCCCAGATTCAAACTCCTACTTTGCCTGATTTGACACAGGGACTTGAACCCAGGTTTCCCATCTCCTAGAAGAGTGCCCTATCCTCTCGGGATGTGAAGGACTGGGTTCAGGTCGATTGGATATTCTAGGGTGGGTCTCTCTCGATCTCCCCTGCTGAAGCTGTTCCACTTTGTATAAATAATTAAATATGCATTGGGCCAGATGGACGGACTGACTACAGCCTAGTGGTTCAGACATTTCCTTTTCCAATTAAGGTTTAATCATTCATACAAAGTGGAATAACTCCACCAAAAGAGAATGAGAGAGACTCCGCCCCAGAACACCGAAACAGCCTGGTGGTTAGAGCATTCCCCTAGGAAGTGGGAGAGCCAGATTCCAATCCCGGCTCTGCCTGATTTTTGAGCAGGAACTGGAACCCAATCTCCCACCTCACAACAAAATGCCTTAACTATTGGGCATAATGGAGGGGAAGGGATGTCTCTCTCTGGTTTTCCCCAAAAAAGAGGTGAGGGAGGGGGTTCATGGCTCAAAGTCCCTAAGAGGGACAGGAGCATAGAAGCCCATATCAATGCAAGTTAGCCACCTAAGTATCTTTATGAATCTAAGCCCTAAATCCCACTGCTTTCCTCTGCATTTTTCTCCTGGCTAGTTTAGATTGCTCCCCCAACAACTTGGTCCCCTCTGATGGCACCCATCTTAGGCCCCTAACTGTCCTCCCATGCATTATATGGGGAACCTGGGTCTCTATCTCAGGCAGCAGGATGCCTAGGCACTGAAACGCTGAATGTTGCAACATCTAAATCCCTTTGTAGATCTATCCCTTTGAGCTTTGGAATTCCACCAGCTTCAGACACGAGGATGCTAATCCAAATAGGACAATCTTGTGTGTGGTATATTTAGAGAAAAAATAATTCTTGTGGAAAAATTCTGTACACAAAGTGATGGACTAATTTAGGGCCCGATCCTGCAAAGGCTGGTGCATCTAAGTATCTTTAATCATGGAAGTAGCCTTCCTGAAGTCAATGGGCAAAGTTACATGTATTAGTCTATACAGAATAGAGTCCAATTCCTTGTTCATCAAAAAAGCAATTTTGGGAAGTATTTTGTCAGTGATTTTTTTTTAAAATCAACTTTACCATTTTAAGGGATGGAAGAAAATGGACCTGAGGCATTCACTCACCCAACTGATTCCAGAAAGGGCACTAGACAAGCAAAGCTTCATACCCCAGTCGCAGCAAGTCTAGATAAAAGCTTTTCTGAGCGGTGTTAAATATATCTTCCCTGCACGTGTCTACCTGCATGTTTGTCCCGGCCGCTTATGTCTGTGTTTCCCACCTTTTTTCCAGCTATGTCAGCCATGCTGTGGAATTCTGGCCGGGGGAAACTGAGTGACAGGGCGCCACTTAAGCTTGGTGTAAGCACACTTGCCAGGCAGGTGGCTGATCTGCCTAGCGACAGGACCTCATTCACTTCTGCCTGGTGACGGGGCCTTATTTACATCTGCCCAATCAGGCACCAAGGGTGTTTTTCCCATCAGCCTTTTTATTTCTCAGATCTGGCACCAAAAACTTCAGAGGCATACTGTATTTGGTCCGGGACTGATCACCCCAGATGCCACCTCTCTGCTCCCGTGTTTCCCTTCGAGCGCGTAACGTTTGCCGGTGGTAATGCTGTTTGTGTGTCTGATTTACATAAGTGTTCCTCCCAAATTCTGAAGTGTTATTTGTCTCTCCTTTTTTTTGTTTTGCTGTTATTGTAAATTTTTACCTCAGGATTTGTTCGGTTATTTGTGTTCCCCATTTCTGTAAGTGTTCACCTCAGAGTTTGAGATGTCACTCAGGGGTCCCTTTTCCTGTAATTGCTTACCTCAGTTTTACCTCAGAATTCCATGTCTCGTATGCTGTAAAGCCTTCTATGTAAATAGTTGTGTCCCCTTGATATTGATAATAGTCTTCCCTTGTTATAAATGTTATATTAGATCTGAGCCTGTTTTACAGAGTTGTGTAATAGGAATCTGTTTATTAGACCTTTTTAATAGTTACCTGTTAGTTAATTGTGTTCTATAGATATTTATTGTAACTAGTCGTTAAATTCATCCATTTCCCTGCCCCTCAATAAAAAATCCAATTGTTAAATTGCCACCAGTGTCCCTGTGAGTCCTTTCCCGAATATCCATATCGAACCTGCTGACATTGTCTGACATGGCGTCATGAACAGGTTATTCGGAGGACTCACATTGCCCTTGGGTAAGCAGCCGACACAGGGATGATGAGACTGAACAGTTTCAACATCTTCAGTACCATCTCATGACCACTCGCTCCCAGAAGGATATGCTGGAGTGGATTTGTTCCATAGGAACAGGCAAAAATCATACAGGCTACACTATACCTTTGACATTATTCGACACTGGGTATCTCCTCCGGTGCCACCTATCTAGGTGCCAGCCAGCCGACTGCTCTCTGCAGCCTCAGTGCATGGAGGCTGGAGAGACCAGTGATGCTGGGGATCCTGGCCGACTGTGGAAACAGTGCTGCCGCATTGCTAAAAAATCAGGGGGCACCGTGTCTTGATTAGAACCAGCACCCGGGTGTCTCCCACTGATCCCTCACACGAGTTGTTGTGTCGGACAGTGGAGGAACTGGAGGCCATTAAGAAAATTAAGAAACTGCGGCCTGACGAATATAAACCTGAGGACATAACCACTGTCCTGTGCTGAATCCTGGGAAAGGCCTTTGATTTGTGCTCCGTTCTGCATGGGGGCATGATGTTTGCAGCCAAACAATCAACCCAGAGTCCCCCAAAGGATAGTGAGGGGGAAGTACAAGCAATAACCCTGAGCCCCCCTTCTACCATGGACCTTTCCCAAAAACCCATCCCACCCCCATATGAGTCCCCAAAAACCTCCTTGCACCCTGTCCTGCCTTCTGCTCCCCTCCCAGCCAAACCCCTACCAGCAATCCCGTTAGAAGCTCTGCCCATAACCGTGACCAAAACCAAGGTTGATGACCAGGGTTACATTACCCAGGTCACAGAATATGGAGCCCACACCAAGTCCGAAATGAAAGAATTCATAGCGGACAAAAGTGGCTTGATGGAGAGCCTCCTTTCGTGTGGCTGGGTAGGCTAGCTTTGGAGTACGGATCTGAGGTGATTGATGGGAAGGAAGCCAACGTCCTTGCTAAGGCTGCCAATTGGGTCCGAGGTTTCCCAGGTCACCAGTTATTGAATAACAAAATCTGGCATGTAACTGCCCCAGCAGCATGTCTGCTAGCCATGCAGGGTAGTTTTGCCAGCATGTATATGCCACCGGGTTCCATCTCTAGTGTCCAAGACCTTATGTTTGCAATAGCTGGTGCCTCTATCTCACTGTGGGACGCTAACCGGGACCCATTAAACCTTACCCAGGATCAGCAAACATTACCCATGCCATTTCGGTTTGTGAATGACCCCACCCAAATTCCCATTCATGATTCGGCTATTGACATGGCCCTGGAAGGACTAGGCACCGATGATGTTGGGGCCATGCTACATATCTGCACCTCTGTAGGACGACCGATTTTAACCCTGTATGAGGTCGCTAGTAAAATAAAAATTCCCAGGGCAAAGGGCTCCTCGCCACAGGCATTACCAACAAGTGTGCTGCCTGACCCCGAACCTCCCCAGCCCTCTAACTAATGGCCCGGGAAGGGTATTTTCCTTCTCTCATTACAGGTGACCATCAGTTTAGTTTAGTGCTCCCCGCAAATTTTCCTGGTGAGAAGCCGAATCTAAATGCCTGGTTTACAGCCTACTGGGCTCAAGAAATCGGAGGCAACCAATCGTTTACATCTCTCGCCTCTACAGATTACTTCATCTGCTCACGACCAGTAACTTCCGCGTCCACCCCTCCCTTTGCGTTCGTACCGGTTACATATAATTTTACCAGTTCTATAAATGGTTTTATCATCTATTACAATCCACATCTTTCTGTAAATCCTTTGCTACTGTTTACCCTGAGTTCCAAGATAAATGTTGTGTTACTTTGCCTTCTGTTTCATCCAATTCATCTACTATTATTAAGGACCTGCAAACGTTAAGTTCTGATGTTCGGGAAGCCCGCGAATCATTCCGGTTTTGTTTTTTTCTTGATTGGCTTGGTATATCTTCTTACAAATCTTATTTTCAATCCCTTTTTGTTTCCCTCCTAGTAGGATTAGTTCTGCTCTGCCTGGGGTGCGCTTGTGCAAAAGCCTTTATTCACCACTTTGTCATCTCTGCCTATATGGCCTCTATGGCCTTGGTTACACTGGCACTTTATAAAGCTATAAAGCCTCCAGGAGCGCTATAACTCCCTACCCGTCCACACTGGCAAGGCATGTATTGCGCTATAAACCCACAGTTATACCGCTCCTGGTAATCCTCCCTTCCTTGAGGAATAACAGCTATTGTGTATTCCCTGTAGCAAGTGTAAACAGTCATTACACTATAAGTGATCTCTGGCACGCCTCCGAGCCATTTAAGACAATTGACGTCTCTTCGCGTTGTTTTGAACTCAGCAGGAGGAATGCGGAAGTACCTTTTCAGAGTTTCTCTCTTAACTCGTCAGATAAGCACTGCAAATGTTTACAAAGGGAGCTGTGTGACTTAAAGCAGGCTCTAATTTCAAAGGAAACCACTGACAAGACTCTCAGCCCGTAGAAAATCCCTCGCTCTGTCCTTCTGCATACACACTACACATTCCCCCTTACCCCCCTCATTTGAAAACCACGTTGTACCCAGCCGAATGCTGGGATAGCTGCCCATAATGCACCACTCCCTGTGCCACTGCAAGCGCAGCAAATGTGGCCACGCCAGGACATGTTATAGCGCTATACCTATTGCTGTATATGGGTACAGCTATAACCAAAAGCGCTATAATCCTATAAGTGTAACCATGGCCTATATCTGAGACGTGTCCCTTCACAGGAGGAGACTCCGACTCAGATGCTGAGGTGTAGGCGCCGGCTAGGCCACGGGGGCATGTTAAATATATCTTCCCTGCATGTTTGTCCCGGCCGCTTATGTCTGTGTTTCCCGCCTTTTTTCCAGCTATGTCAGCCATGCTGTGGAATTCTACCCAGGGGAAACTGTGTGACAGGGCGCCACTTGAGCTTGGGGTAAGCACACTTATCAGGCAGGTGGCTAATCTGCCTAGCGACAGGACCTCATTCACTTCTGCCTGGTGACGGGGCCTTATTTACATCTGCCCAATCAGGCACCAAGGGTGTTTTTCCCATCTGCCTTTTTATTTCTCAGATTTGGCGCCAAAAACTTCAGAGGCATACTGTATTTGGTCCGGGACTGATCACCCCAGACAACACTTCTCCACTCCCGTGCTTCCCTTTGCGCGCGTAACGTTTGCCGGTGGTAATGCTGTCTGTGTGTCTGATTGATTTACATAAGTGTTCATCCCAAATTCTGAAGTGTTATTTGTCTCTCCTTTTTTTGTTTTGCTGTTATTGTAAATTTTTACCTCAGGATTTGTTCGGTTATTTGTGTTCCCCATTTCTGTAAGTGTTCACCTCAGAGTTTGAGATGTCACTCAGGGGTCCCTTTTCCTGTAATTGCTTACCTCAGTTCTACCTCAGAATTCCATGACTCGTATGCTGTAAAGCTTTCCCTTGTAAATAGTTGTGTCCCTTTAATATCAATAATAGTTTTTCCTTGTTGTAAATGTTATATTAGATCTATATTAGAATTGTTTACTAGTTACCTGTTTGTTAATATTGTTCAATAGTTAATTATTGTAATTAGTCGTTGAATTCACCCATTTCCCCACACCTTAATAAAAAATCATATTGTTGGATTGCCACCAGTGTCCCTTTGAGTCCTTTCCCAAAAATCCATATTGAACCTGCTGACGTTGTCTGACAAGTGGCAGCTCAGAGATTTCACTCATCCCTCCATTGTGAAGATTAATTTCTTATATATAATCTGCATTCATTCTGCAACAGGGAGATCAGGCAAGCATCCTTTGATACTGCCACATAATGCTCCATAACAAACCACTGGAAACTGCAAAGGTATGATGCATGCTATATCCTACTCTCTCTCCTCCTTCTCCAGGCTGAGAGTGTGATATTTGTGTGACCCTCCCCACCAGTCAGAAGGATATGAGAACTTGGCCATTTTCTCTATAATTTGTTTGAATAGATGATGTGCAGCAAAAAGAAAAGCATGCAAATATACTGACAGAAAACATCTGATTAAGTTTAAATTAATAATTTCATTTGTTAAATTATTAAAACATGTTTTAAAATCTTTAAAAATATCAGATGTATAGTGGAATGACAGATTAAATGTCTACTATAACCATTTCAAAATACAACTGTTTAGAAGCCATAAAAACCACAAGATAAACAATACTGCGTGGCATTTGGTATGATAATACAGAAATTGTTTCTTGTGCAACAAAAAATGTCCCTAAAGAAACGTATGCTCCTTCTATTCTTGGCCACAAATATGTTTGTCACAGAGTTGGTGGAAAAAAACGTTTAAAAAGTTCACAATGTGCATCTTTAAGACAACATTCTAAACATGAAAAAAATGAAAATTATAAAAAATGATTAAAATCCCCACTTTGAAGCATTCACTGCACTTGCTTTTCTATTATGTTTTTATGTTTAACAAATATAACATGATAAAATGTTTTTTAACACATTATTAAATCTGTTTATCAAAAACACACTTTTAAGTGCCATAAAGGTTTTTATATCTGAACATTTATTAAAAATTACATCTTAAATACCCTACACTAGAAAGTAAGTTAGCCTATGAGCCTGATAGGGGTCAGGGTAATAACACAGAATGGACAAATTACACTGTCATTCCACTTAAATTATTTAAGTTATTTAATTTGACCTGTAGATAGTCTCTTGTCTTCTCATCATGCCTGACTTTTAAGTGGGAGGTCTTCATTCATGATGATCCTTTAATGGAAGCAAAGCTTTCTCCATTTAACCCATAGTGTTATCAATCATGTACAGGGATAAATGAGCCTGTAAGATTTTGCCAGTATCACAAATGACACTGTGACCGGAGGCCAACATCTTTATTTGCTTCTCCAGTGATTCACTTCAGCAGATATTAACCAATTTTATAATCCATGAAAGGCAAAATTAAAGGACACCATCCATAAAACAGAATAATTCCTATCAGCAACAAAGTGATGTCTGTATTATCTTATAAATTATATGGCCATACAGTGTGGTAATGTAATGAAGTAAAAATGGTAATAATCAAATGCCTAGGGCAAACGCTAATATGCATTTAATCACACAGCATGAAGCCATTTGTCACTACACTTGAATGCATGTGTACATAAAATACATGAGTCACGTCCTTATTGTTATAGTATAACAGCATTAATTTCACACTATCATTTTACCACAACAATGGGTAGGTTTTGAAATTGGATAAAACTTCTGAACACTACAATCGATCATAGTGCACCGGACCCTCGCTATAGCCCAGGATTTGGGATCCATGCGCGGTCCCGAGTTAATGCAGGGACCGCATTAACGCAGGGGACACATTGCCATGGATCCCAATTTAAATATTTAAATTTGGGATCAATCACCACAACCGCGCTACACACAAACCTGCGCTATAATGACACTGGCTATAGTGAGGGTCCGGTGTATCTTTTAAAAGAAATAATGATTTAACAGGACACATTTTCTCTTTTTTTAAACTTAACAGATTTGTCTGAAAAACTTCTGCTTTTTTAAAATATTACAGTAACATTTTTATACAAGAAACTCAAATACCTTTAGTTGTGTCCTGTATGGATTTCTATGACACTTCTATGCAAGTTGAATTAATTATTAAATGTGTAGTACTCCTTCATACATAATTATGCACATTTATTTGGTTGCAGGTGAATATGTTATCACATAAGGCATTTGCCCTAAGGAAACTGGATCTTTTTATGAAAAATGCTTGTAAACGTTATATCCCAGTGAAGTGTGTGCAGGTTTAGCAGGATAGTAGAAGAGAGATCACTTGATCATTACTTGTTAAGTTCACTCTCTCTGGGGCACCTGGAATTGGCCACTGTGGGTAGACAGGATACTGGGCTGGATGGACTGTTGGTCTGACCCAGTATGGCCATTCTTATGCTTTTAACCAAACCGGCTCTAATTTAAATAAAGTAAAGATGTTAAGGGAGAAAGTTTCACCAGATTTATCTGTTGCAAACTAATGGCTTCCAACCCCAAGGTTGCCCATAGGAACATGGCTACCCCATTCCTGTGTTACAGCTACAACTGTGGAAAATATTGAGTCCATCACCAATGGGGGCACTTGGGGAATTAGCCCCTGGGCAGGGTGAAACAGGAAGCAGGCTGAAACAGCAAGCAGGCTGCAACCCCTGGACCAGGCAAGGTAAGCAAAGAGTCTTACTTCCCTCTGGACTGGGACATACAGCAGGCAGCAGCCTACTCAGGGTGGTGGCTTGGCTTCCCCCGCAGTCTCTGCAGTCAGTTTGTTGCCTGGAGCATAGCAGGGACGCTGGGCTTTACTGCCAAGAGCATCACTGGTACCTCTGCAGGAACCAGAAGTGTACATTCATCCTCCTCTGTAACCCACCCCCAACTGAGCTGGACTGCCTCCTTTTATCTGGCTTCTCCACCGGCACATGCGCAGCAGGGAAAAGAGGATGTGACCTCCTGAGCCCATAATGATTGGTACACTCCTGGTGGCCCAGTGCAGGATTGATACACCCCATCATATGTTCTTATATTCTTTTTTTAATTAAAATATCCACTGTACCTCTTCATGTCTACAGTAAAACCTCCATTTAATGGACTAATTCGGGCGAGGGGGTGTCCGTTAAATCAAAAAGTCCGTTATTTAATAATAATTTTAAAAAATGAGCTGTCGGAGCAGCAGCCCGCCCGCCACAGGGTCAGGGCGACAGCTCCGCAGCCCACCTGCTGCTGGGACCCGGGCGGCAGCCGGGAGCCGTCAGCCAACCCGCCCGGGTCCCGGCTGGTGGGACCCGGGCGGCAGCCGGGAGCCAGCCCGCCCGCTGCCTGGATCAGGAATGAATCAGACTTGCTCAGAAATTTTGTCTGTTGCATCCAAAGTCCGTTAAATCGAGGTCCGTTAAATCGAGGGTTTACTGTATTTGCTTCTCAGTGGCCGTACCTGCAAGGCAGAGGGTACCCCACGAAAAAGACTGTGTGTACACAGGGATAGTCCGGGAAACCTCCATAGAGCTCTCTAGGAATCTTTCATGGAGGAACTCTGCAATTTGTTGCAGCAAGCTTCTGAAAAGGGCTGCCTTATTTCTTCCACCAGGGTTGCACACTTGCCCACACCATTCCAGTATTAATTTGGCTGGTATCATTGCAGTACACAAAACATAGCAGAATAAGGACTCATCTGTACCCAGATACTTGTGGCACCTGTTCCTTGCCATCTTGGTTACCTTCAGGAGAGTGTTATCAGCTAGGGAAGGCAGTGGTAGGTTTTGTTTCAACAGCTTGGACCGCAAACAATACTGCACATGCAAACAATAGTGCATGAGCTTCTTCACCCCTTCACCCAGGGTTTCCAAAACATGGCTGTAGTTTGTATGGCAGGGGTCAGCATTGACCTTGGTAACTTCAAGCCTCTGGCAACGGTTAGCAACAGCGGCACCAGGGAAAAATGGGGGAAGGCGGGAAGAGAAATTTTGTGGAACCTACTTGCCACTGCAAGTGCACACGCACACACAAACCTGACAGTCTGGCACTCATGAATCAGGGCCATACTCACGATGGCTGGGACAGCAAACTGGTTCAATAAATACCTTGTATAAAATGCTCTGCCTTAAATGTCCGGGAAATAAGGGGAGTTATTTTTATACAGCAACTCTGCACTAAACCCTAGGTCTGCACTGACAATAGTTGCTTTGTGCTTTCCATGGCTTACAACTGAAAGTGTAGCCTTCAGCTCTTCTTCCACACCAGGCTCTCCCAGACAAGACAGAGAATGAGAATGCATGATGACGTTTCACAAAATTATGAACACCTCTAGGACAGCAGGCACTGTGCGAAAAGCATGGAGCATTTCTCTCTCTGAAAAACTGGACATGGACATTGCAACCCTGGGAGAATGAGAGTGGCACGAAGCAGGTGCTGGGGAGTCTGAAAGGACAGACATGTTGAGGCATCTGGTTGACTTTCAGGAGAAACACCTTGAGACTATACTCCCTCTTCAGTCCCTGCAGAACAACATTCCAACATTGCAGTATTCCTCTTTTCCCTCTCATTCCAGGAGGCAAAGGGGGGAAATGCAATATCCCTTCCACTCAACCCCTGGGGACAGTCCTAAGAATAAAAGTCACACAATGATATGTGACAGACAAGGCCACTGTGCTTCTAGAGACAAGATGAATGTGATTTTCCACCTCCCAGTTTCATTCCGCCAAGTGTCTAAGGTTGAATTCTTTTTGTGGTCTTTACATTTCAGTATGTTTATGCAAAGTCTTGTAAAGATGATTTCATTCTTAGTATTAATTTAAAATGGGGGGGGCAAGGAAAGGGACCGGGAAACTGAGGCAACAGAGGGGATGTGCTGGAGACAAAAACCCAGCAGTCACAGCAAGGTTCACACTTGGAAAGGCAAATACAGAGAAGCAGCACTCATTACTGAAACAGGTTTTTAAAGCCTCCCCGAAATGCTTCACGCTGTGCTTCATGCTGAGCTCTTTTTGTAGCCCTACTATCTGGCTGCTCAAAATAAAGCAGCCTATCCACCTCCATGCCACCCTCCCCCACTCTGTGAAAACTCCTCTCCCTTTGCCTCGCAGATATCGTGAAGCACACAGAAGGCAATTATAACAATGGGGATAGTGCATTCGCTGAGGTCTAGCCTAGTAAACCAACTGCGCCAGTGACTCTTTAAACAGCCAACTTCACATTTCACCACCATTTTGTGTGTGCTGAGTCTATTGTTGAACTAATCCTTGCTGCTGCCAGGTTTCTGGTGTGTGGCTTTATAAGCCATGGGAGTAAGGGGTAGGCTGGGTCTCCCAAAATTACTATTGGCATTTTAATGGCACCAATAGTTATTTTGCGTTCCGGAAAGGAAGTCCCTGCTTGCAGCTTTCTGAAGAGACCTGTGTTCTTAAAGATGCACACGACATACACCTTCCCTGATCATCCCATGTTGATCTCAGTAAAACAGGCCCAGTGAGCCACCAGTGCTTGTAACACCATTGAAAAGTATCCCGGTTTATGTACTCTTGGCACCAGACCACCTTGCCAAAAATAGATGGTACACATATCCCTATGACCCCACCACAGTCAGAGAAACCCACTGTGGCAAAACCATCCAGTATCTCCTGCACATTGCCTAGAATCACAACCTATCTTAGCATAATGATGTGATCCCACCATTCAGTGCTTGTTTCGTGGGACCAGAAATGGCATTCCACCACATTCAGCTGCTGCGTAAATGCCAGCTCAACCAGGATTTGTTTTGTTCTATGGCTTTCAGAAGGGCTGCTTGAAGGACATTGCAATGTTCTGCATGGCAGCTCCTCTCATGGCTCTGGAAATACTGCAGGATAAGGCACATGTTGTTGGTAATGCTCACAACAAGAGTGCACATCTCAGCAAGGTGCATGATTCTTGGGATATGGGGTACACGTGGCAAGTCAGCCTTTTGAAAAAGGTGCAAAATATTAGAGGTTGCAGTTGAAATCAGGGTAGGGAGGGAGAAAACTGCAGCATGGGACGTTGAAACCATGTTCCCAGTCCCCTGCCCCCCTCCCGATAATGTGTTGGTCACATGAGGCATTACAAGACCTTTCCAAAAAACCCTCCAGCAAGTTGCACTTTAGGATAGCTAAAATAATTTAATCTCAAACTAAATAATGAATTAACTGGAAAATCTCAGAAAATTCAATGTTTACTGGCACATTGTATACTGTAAATATGGAGACGGTATACTGCCTTCTTCATACAAAACAAAGGTTGAATCTCTGCTACAAGTGAACCCAGTCAACTAGAAAGTTGCAACTAAGGCTAAAAGAGAAATTAGAAAATTGACAAGTTTTAATTCTTCAGATTCTTCTATACAAGTGCAGATTTTGGGGTTATGCTTCTCCCTGCCAGATGATGGAGACCTTTTGATTATGTCACTCAGCTCTAACACACTCTACCTCCATCCCTCACTCTGCCCCTTCTTTGCCCCTAGGTCAAAGATGGGGGTGACAAGGTGAGATCTTTTGGAACATCCAGAATTTAAGTGAGCACCAAGAGCATAAACTTGAGCACAGATGACCTAGTCAGCATCCCCTCAAGATCCTGCTCAGTTACCATAGACGAACAGCTCAGTCTGAATCTGATCAATTTTCTTTGCAAAACAAGACATAAGAGAAGGTACCTCACGTCTGCTCATGGGATAAAACAGAATTAATAGGATATCCAATATACTGACTAAATCTACTGTTTCAGGTTTTACACCTGCTATGGCGTAGGCAAGGAACAACTCTTCATCTTGTAGAGCCACACTATGACAACTTAAGAAATCTTTGTTGCAGTTTATCATCTTCAATACAGAATTTCTGCCATTGGCACTCCAGCTGTCTTGCTTATTGCTTCATCTCTCACAGATAATTAAGCAATTTTCATCCCACAACCTGTGCTTTCAATCCAAGGTCTTCCTGGCTGTTAAAGTCTATGGTAAAGGGCAAGGAGAGGTGCTACTTCCTTCACTGGTGGGGATTGTCAAAATCTCCTTTTAGGAGGGCAAAGTGACAAATACTTTTAAGGAAGTGTGTGTTATGATGGTCTTTAATCAAGAAACCACCTCTTGATGTTGACAGTCTGGTCAACTGATTCTATTTGTGAGGAGGTAGTGGCAAGACAACTCAACTGTTAGTCAAGGAGATCTGAGGTAATTTTGTTCATCTGGCTTATCTGGCTATGGCACGGATAGATCTAATACTAGCATGTGCACTTGTGATGTTAGCTATCTTTTGAGCATGAAGTGTTGTAGATTTGCTTATAAACTTGAGCAGGATGGATTTGATTTAAATCATTTAAATCACTAGTCAGAAAGACTCGACTTAATCATGGATTTATACATAAAAGTGCATTCTTGTTGGTTGTTATATCCTTAATACATATTCTTCACAACTTGGATGGTGTAAGCGAGCGGCACTCACCTGGCAGCGCCTCCTGCTGGTCGTCTGGGGAATCAGCTCTTCAGCCTCCAGAGCGCCCTCTGCCGGCCAATGTCCGCTCCTACTCACTGCCCTGTGTCCCTCCTGGACCCCGTGCCCTCTAGCTGAGGGTGCTGCACCCCTGAAGTACCCCCCTTGTCTTAGGGTCTCCCCTCCCTGGGGAACCCTGCCCCATGTCCCAGCTGGACTCCAGTCCTCTCTTTGGGGTACTGCACTACCCCACTGGTCTTAGGGTCTCCCCTCCCTGGGGAACCCTCCACCCACTATTCCCACCTTGCCTTAGACTTGGCCACTGCCAGTCCCCACTTGCCCCCACTCACTGAGGCAGACTGCAGTATTATGGCCTCTTTATCAACGGCAAGGAGGGTTGGCCTGCTGCTTCTAATGCTAGCCCTGGGCTGCCCCCTGCAACCCCAGTACCCCTGTGTCAGGCCTTCTGTCAGGCCTTGCAGCCTGGGGCTTTCAGGCTAGAGCTTTCTAGCTTCCAGTGCCTAGCTCCAACCCTGCCCCAGTTCAGGTAACTTGTTTAAGGCCTCCCCACAGCTAGGCCTGTCTTCCACTACTTACAGAGGAGACTGACTTCTTAGGCCCCTGCCTCTCAGGCTTTATACAGGCCTGAGTGTTTGGGGCGTGGCCACCTAGCTGAGCCTGCTTTCCAATCAGCCTGGGAGTTTGCTGGCTCTTAGCCACAACCCCTTCCCAGGGCTGCTTCAAGCCCCTTCCCTGGGCTACTCCAGCCCTTTCAGGCAGGGAGCGGGTGGTCACCCCGCTACAGATAGATTTAGGTTTCATTTTCAGAAGGTACACAGTACACATTTTTAAAGTGATTTATTTTTATTTTAAAACTTTTCAGATTAGTTTTAGGGCTAGATCAGAAAATGAATGATTGTTTGGTTATTTCATTTACCAAAGGTAATTTTGAAGCAGATATTTATGAAGTCATGGGGAAGTGAACTATCTCCAATTCAACAGGTTAATCATTAATATTTGGAGGATTTTCTTGCCATGCTGTATTAGGAAGAGAACATGACCAAACATTTAAATTGTTTTATTTAACTAAAAACAACAACATTATGTATTCTGAAATTTTTTCCTTTAACAGCAAACATAATATTTCAAAAAGAAAGCCAGGAATACTTGTAGCACCTTAGAGACTAACTAGTTTATTTCAGCATAAACTAGTTAGTCTCTAAGGTGTGTGGCAAGGGGGCCCCCTGGGCACCCCCAGGCTCCAGTCCTCTGGGCAGTTCCCACCCTGGTTGGGTCTGGCCTCTCGCCAGTTAGGGAGGGCTAGCTCCCTCCTGGGAGGGGCTCCTTCCTGCCCTCCTGCCTCCCTGCCTGCTGGCAGCCTCTCTATAACTGCCTCTCACTCGCCTTTACCTCCTTCTGCTTTCACAAACTCACTCTTACTGCCTCCAACCGCACTCCTCACTCCCACACCCCTCTCTGGGGAGAAGTCTCTTTAAAGGGCTCTGGCTGCCTCCTTAACCAGTCCCAGCTGGCCCTGCTTCTGGCTGCGGCAGCCTTTCTCAGCTGGACCTAATTTACCTGCAGTTTCCCCTCTCACCACAACCTTCCAGCCCTGGGTTTACCACACATCCCGCCCCCTGCTCAACACCATGGGGTTGGGCTACTTGGGTCGCTGAGCAGTGGACCCTGGACAGGCCGTCCGCATTTCCGTGCAGGAGGCCAGACCTATGTTGCACACGGAAGTGGAAGGGTTGTAGCGAGAGGAACCATCTGGTGACCCTTCCGTTTTTGTCCCTATTCTGGTGCATCCACCTCAGCAGAGCATGGTCCGTGACCAGGGTAAACCGTCTCCCGAGCAGGTAGTAGCGGAGGCTTTCTACGGCCCACTTCACCGCCAGGCACTCCTTCTCTACCACGGCGTATTTCTGTTCCCTGGGCAGGAGCTTCCGACTGAGGTACAGAATGTGGTGGTCTTCTCCATCTATCATCTGGGACAGCACCGCTCCTAGCCCTACGTCGGAGGCATCAGTCTGTAATAAGAATTCCTTCTCCCAATTTGGGGCTATTAGTACGGGGTCGGTGCAGAGGGCCGTCCGCAGATCCCTAAACGCCTCTTCTGCTGCATTCGACCATTTCACGATGTCCGGGCCGCGGGCTTTCGTCAGGTCAGTTAGTGGGCATGCCCGGGCGGCGAAATGGGGAATGAACCGTCGGTAATAGCCGACCAACCCCAGGAACGCCCTGACCTGCTTTTTCCGGACTGGTCGTGGCCACTTCTGGATCGCCTCTAACTTGTTAAGCTGGGGTCTCACCAGGCCTCTCCCCACTACATACTCAAGGTATTTGGCTTCTGCTAGCCCAATCGAACACTTGGTGGGATTCGCAGTCAAGCCAGCCTTCCTCAGGGTGTCTAGCACTGCCTCCACCTTCCCCAAGTGTCTCCCCCAGTCGGAGCTATGGATAATCACATCATCTAAATAGGCGGCCGCGTACTTACGATGCGGCCGCAGCAGTTTGTCCATAAGCCGCTGGAAGGTGGCGGGGGCCCCATGTAATCCAAAGGGGAGAACCGTGTATTGGAACAGGCCATCTGGAGTGGCAAAGGCTGTTTTCTCCTTGTCCGCCGGGGCTAGGGGGATTTGCCAGTAGCCTTTGGTCAGGTCCAGGGTGGACAGGAACCGCGCTGTTCCTAATCGGTCGATTCGTTCATCTATCCGTGGTAGCGGATATGCATCGAACCGGGACACGTCGTTCAGCCTCCGGAAGTCATTGCAGAATCTTACACTGCCATCGGGCGTGGGTACCAGGACCACGGGACTGGACCACTGGCTGTGGGACTCTTCTATGACCCCCAATCTCAGCATCTTCCGGACTTCGGTTCCAATCATTTCCCTTTTTGCCTCTGGGATTCGATAGGGCTTGACACACACTTTTACCCCAGGCTCCGTGTGGATGTGGTGGCATACCTCCCTGGTTCGGCCTGGCGTCTCTGAGAACACATCCGGGTGCCGTCTGATCATGCTGATCACCTCTTCTCGTTGGTTTGGGGTCAGCTCGGGAGATATCCCTACCTGACTAGGCTGGTTCCCTTCCCGGGGGGTTGCTCCGAGCGCGACTACTTGAGCCTCTCTATCCTGCCAAGGCTTCAGTAGGTTTACATGATAGATCTGCTCCAGCTTCCGGCGCCCCGGCTGTCGGACCTTATAGTCTACGTCTCCCACGGCTTCGATCACCTCATAGGGCCCTTGCCAGTGGGCTAACAGTTTACTCTCGGCCGTGGGTACAAGCACCATTACCCGGTCCCCCACCTGGAACTTCCGGCTCAATGCCCGACGATCATAATACGTCCGCTGGGCCTCTTGGGCCTTCTTCATGTGCTCTCGCACTATGGGGGTGACCTGGGCTATCCGCTCTTTCATCCGTAACACATGTTCAATGACATTTCTTTCCGGCTTCGGCTGTTCCTCCCAACCTTCCTTGGCTATATCGAGTATGCCCCGAGGGTGGCGTCCATATAGCAACTCGAAGGGGGAGAATCCCGTGGAGGCCTGCGGTACCTCCCTCACTGCAAACAGTAGGTAGGGGAGCAGGGTGTCCCAATCCTTCCCGTCCCGGCTCACTACCTTCCGTATCATGCTCTTCAATGTCCTATTGAAGCGTTCGACCAGACCGTCCGTCTGAGGATGGTAGACCGATGTCCTCAGGGTCCGCACTTGGAGCATGTCGCACAAGTCCTTCACCAGCTTCGACACAAAAGGGGTCCCTTGATCGGTTAGGATCTCTTTGGGTATTCCAACTCGGGAGAAAATCTGCACCAATTCCCGGGCTATGGTCTTGGACATAGTGTTCCGTAGGGGCACAGCTTCCGGGTATTGGGTGGCGTAGTCAAGCACAACCAGTATGTGCTGATGGCCCCGGGCAGACTTCTCTAGTGGGCCTACCAGGTCCATAGCGATCCTCTCAAAGGGGACTTCAATGATGGGCAGAGGTACCAAAGGGGCCCGCAAGTGCGGCCGGGGGGCATGCAATTGACAGTCCGGGCAGGAGGCGCAATACCGTCGGACAGCCGCGTAGACTCCTGGCCAAAAAAATCTTTTCAGGACCCGATCGAGGGTTTTATCCACCCCTAGGTGGCCCCCGAAGAGGTGGCTATGGGCTAGGTCCATCACACCTCTCTGGTGTTTCTGGGGAACCAAGAGTTGCTCTATGGTTTGGTCCGACATTCGGACCACTCTGTATAATAGGTCCCCCTTTATTACATAATACGGCCCTCGGCCCTTAACTTTCCCTTCTACCGGAACTCCATTCACCTCAACTACTTCCTTCTGGATATTGTGGTAGGCTGGGTCGTTGGCTTGATCCTGCCCAAAGCTTTCCATTGACGGGCCAATTGGTCCTAGCTCCGGGGGATCTATCCCCGACTCCCTCTCGGGGTCAGTCTGGGGGGCCCCAGGTCCGGCATCGGGCTCCCCCGCAGCTCGCCGAGCCCTCTTCCCCCTGGGGCTTACTTGTTCCCCTACCAGCGCTACCCTTCGGTACTGGGTCAAAATCTTCGTCCCCAACTCCTTAGCTGCCCTTCTCTCCTTCCGAGACTTCTTGGGTCCCCCCGGCAGGGAAAATAGCCCTGGGTCAAACTCTCGGAAGGCCGGGGGTCCGCAATCCCTTGGCGCCCTCTCCTGGATCTTGGCACTAACACCTTCTGCCTCCCTTCCGGGGAGCAGGTTATCGAACCCTGGGAAGTCTCGCCCAATCAGGACCGGGTAGGGGAGCTTCGGGACTACTCCCACCATTACCTTTGTGGGGTTTCCTAGGATGTCTATACTTACGGGGATGGTGGGGTAATAATTGACATCCCCATGTACACAGGATACTCCGGAGCGCTTGGCCCGCGACAGTTGGTCTCGCCCGACCAGCGTCCCAGAGACCAGCGTGACCGCACTCCCGGAGTCTACTAATGCGGTGGTACTAATGCCGTTCATCTTAACGGGCCGGGTGTATCTATGGGGGGCCACCGCGACCCCCACCTGACTTATTAGGACACAGGGTCCTTCCATCCCCCCCAGGTCACATTGCATGGGTTCCGCCTGGTTTGGGCACTGGGCCGCTATATGCCCTACTTCCCCACATGCGTAGCAGTGTATACCCGCTTGGGCTAGCACCCTGGTTCTTGGGCTGTTAGGCCTTACCCCCCGAGTCTCGTTCCCCCAGTCCCCAAGCTTCTCCATGCTTTCAGGCTGATCCCCAGCCTCTTTTCCTCCCTCCATGTATCAGCTTGGGGTCATGGTACCCCGGGGTTTTGGCCCTGTGCCCGGCCTCCTACTCGGGCGCACTCCCTCTTTGGTAGTCCGAGGCAGCTCCTGGGAGGCTAGGTGTCTCTCCACGAGGACTACTAATTCGTCATAGGAGGAGGGATCGTTCTTACGGACCCAACCCCTTATGTCTGGTGGCAACCCCCGCATATACCTGTCCCGGACTAGGATTTCCACCATTTTCTCTGGTCTGTGGGTCTCAGGCTGCAGCCACTTCCGGGCGAGGTGAATCAAGTCAAACAGCTGGGTCCTTGGTGGCTTGTCGGTCTTGTACCTCCAGTCGTGGAACTGCTGGGCTCTCAGGGCTGGCGTCATTCCCGCCCTTGCCAGGATTTCAGCCTTGAGCTGGGGATAATCCGTAGCAGCCTCGGTTGCCAGATCAAAGTAGGCCTTCTGGGCCTCTCCACACAGAAAAGGGGCCAGGATGCTTGCCCACTGCTCCCGGGGCCAGGCCTCTCGCAAGGCGGTCCTCTCGAATGCGAGGAGGTAAGCCTCGGTATCGTCGTCCGCCGTCATTTTCTGTAAATAGTTGTTTGCCCGCAGCGGACGGGCATCAGGACCCCCACGGGCCAGGGTGCCCAGGACTTTCACCTGCTTCAATAACTCCTGTAATGTGGCTCGGTCCTGGGCTGCCTGGGACATCAGCAACTGGTTGGTTTCCTGCTGCACTCGAACAGCCTCCTGCTGGGCCGCAGTGGCCTGAACCAGTGCCTTCACCACCTCCTCCATTTCCTCTCTCTCTTTTTTTTGTTTTTTTGTTTTTGAATAAAAGGGGGGGGGCTTTTCGCCCTGGTTGAGGGGTCTTGCCACCAAGTCTACTCACGATCCCACCTCTGACACCACTTGTGGCAAGGGGGCCCCCTGGGCACCCCCAGGCTCCAGTCCTCTGGGCAGTTCCCATCCTGGTTGGGTCTGGCCTCTCGCCAGTTAGGGAGGGCTAGCTCCCTCCTGGGAGGGGCTCCTTCCTGCCCTCCTGCCTCCCTGCCTGCTGGCAGCCTCTCTATAACTGCCTCTCACTCGCCTTTACCTCCTTCTGCTTTCACAAACTCACTCTTACTGCCTCCAACCGCACTCCTCACT
This sequence comes from Sternotherus odoratus, assembly GCA_032164245.1. Taxonomy (NCBI): domain Eukaryota; kingdom Metazoa; phylum Chordata; order Testudines; family Kinosternidae; genus Sternotherus; species Sternotherus odoratus. The sequence goes on from JAVMKO010000006.1 coordinate 77,357,961, forward strand.
CCCACACCCCTCTCTGGGGAGAAGTCTCTTTAAAGGGCTCTGGCTGCCTCCTTAACCAGTCCCAGCTGGCCCTGCTTCTGGCTGCGGCGGTCTTTCTCAGCTGAACCTAATTTACCTGCAGTTTCCCCTCTCACCACAACCTTCCAGCCCTGGGTTTACCACAGGTGCTACAAGTACTCCTGGCTTTCTTTACGGATACAGACTAACACGGCTGCTATTCTTAAACCTGTCATAATATTTCAATAGAACAAGTATATGAATTTTTGAATTTAGTTAAACATTCACATTTTTTTTAAATCAGGGTTTTTTTTGTTAAAATTGCTTTAAACTAAAATAATTAAATGAAATATTAAAAAAAATAAATCTACTATGTCATCCAGGTCAACATGAGAAACTTAAAATATTGGCTTCTGCAGCTAAACTCAGTTGTCTTCACCTTCATTTACTTGCATCTGACGAAGTGGGTATTAGCCCACGAAAACTTATGCTTCAGTACTTTAGTTAGTCTTTAAGGTGCCACAGGACTCATTGTTACCTCTGCTATTCCAGACTAACACAGCTACCTCTCTGATTCTTCTTCATTTACATGGTTGTTCATAATGTGGAAAAGAAAAATAAGCTTCGCTGCTTTTTCAGGTCCCAAACAATTTCTCAGTTTGGAATGAATTTGTCCAAAGAAATAAAATATTCTTTCTACACTGTCAGAAGAAGGTACTGCTGTTAAAAGTGAGATTATCACTTCAAGTCTCTGAATCCAAGTGCTTAAGTGACTTCCATCAGTTCACTGGTGTGACTTCCTTTAAAACATCATCAGCATACATATATTTCTTGAATGGTTCATCCTTAGTTCTGAAGTTTATTATTAGTTGGCATTATGGAGGGATGATTGCTGGATGTCCATGTCATAGCTTACTCCTCTTCTTCAGGAGTTAAGGCCTGACCCTGGTATGGAGTATTGAGAATATTTGCAAGAAAATGAGCTGGAGATAGTGCTTATCCCATTCAGTTTTTGTAATGCTTGTAATTTAACTGTCATTGATATTTCTCTTTTTAAGATCTCACTCAGTTCCTTCCAAATTTCAACAGCATCAGCAATAAAACACACATTTTCCTGCATTTTGTTCAAGGCTAGAGAAATAGACTTCAGGATACTCAGCATGTGTTCAACATTTCTTACGCCCAATGCTGAGAACTTTGGCTGTGATGGCACCCTATTTTTTCACGATTTTCAGAAATTGTCACCAGATTAGGCCCATTCTTGATATAGTGCTCAAAATAGTCCACTACTGAGTTCCATCACTCGTCTTGTGGGAGAGTTAGCTTGGTTCCTCCCACTTTTTTCAGAGCAGCTGCTGCAGAGTGGTTGTTATGGAAGTATTTTGCAATTTTAACAACATTAGCCTTTATTTCTGGAACACTGAAGTTTTTGCCTAGGAAATGAGCACTGTAACTGTATGTTATTAGCTTGGGACTCTCTTCACTCTCTTCTAAATTTCTTCTCATCTTTGATACATTTGCAGCATTGTCTGTGACCAAGCTGCATACTAGACATTTGAATTTTTTTCCCTACATTTGTTATAGCTTTTACTGCTACTTCCTGTAAGTATTCTGCTGTGTGTGCATTTCCTGATGCATCAATTGTTTCTGTAAAGAAGACATTCCCTTCTTCTGTTGTCACACAAGCACATACAACAGGATCATTGTGGACATTGCTCCACCCATCAAGACTCAGGTTAACAATTTCACCCTCTAGACCTTTTGCACACTGCTCAATTTATCTTTCATATACTTTATCCAGCAATTTGCCTGCAACATCTGCTCTGTTGGGTGGAGGGTATCCTTGTCTTAATGACTGAACCATGTTAATGAAGTGTGGGTTGTCAATCATACAGAAAGGAGAGTTTGTTGCATAAACAAACTGGGCAATTTTCTCATCAATTACCTCTTTTTGTAATCTGCCTGGTTCTTATGACAAAGGTATCTATGGTTGTTTCTGGAGGATGGAGATTTTTATGCTTTTTGCTACAGGTGATATACTGTGTCTATGTAACATACATGATGTGACTGAAACACTATCATTTGCAGGTAACTCTGAAACTATAGAAAATGATGGTGATCATGAAGGTGGATAGTCTTCAGACTCCTGTATGTTGAGGATCGATTCTCCTAAATAAAATAAGTCAATGCAGTTATTTAATTAGTATTACCATACTACTCATTTAGTATTACTCATTGCATTCACAGACACTCAGTACTTCTTTAAAGGTGAAATTGTAAAAGGAAGATCTGCCTATTGCATATTTTTTCGCAACTGCATCTAAAATGATAGTACCATAGAGTAAAAACTAAAATTTTGCTCAAACATGAGAATTCAATAATAGTCCAGAAGGAAGACAGGCAGTCCTTAAGAAAGAAGTATGAATTAAAACCGTTTACCAATCTGAAGATCCTGCATGTTCAGCTATGTACCTTTCATCATCTTCAATGCAGCTTCCTCCTGAGAAGGAATACTTCTCATGATGTTGTTTAATTCAGGCAACCAGGCCTTGCATTTCTTTGTTGCACTGTTTGCATTTTGCATTCCTGCCTGTCTTACTCACAGGTAGAGGAACTTCATTAAAATATTCCCAAACTGGGTCTCTTTTATGGCCTGCTGCTGTTTTCCTTTCTAGTGAGAGAATGGGGATGGTAGAGCTCAAATCAACGAAGGCTACACTCAGAAAAACCTAAAGACTTCTGGAATATGCTGCTCAAAAGGTTTCACTTTTGTTTCTACTGCCTGTCCCTCCCTTCTCACATTTCCAGACTTATTCTCCTTGTCCGGATCTATTCCGCCCCCAATAATCTGCTATTCATTGAATTTTTTGAAATGTTGCACCTTTAGAGAGAGGTAATTGATTCTGTACACAAACTGAAGAGGGACAATAGGGTTGAGGTCTTATTTCTCACCTCTATGTATTATTTAAAAACATTTTTGCTGTTAAAAAGCATGTTATCTCTAGAGACACAAATCCACAGTTTGAAAACTGCAAAACTAAGAATCTCTGATGATATCTTCTAGACTGAGCACTGAGTATCACTGGGTAGATAGAAAGATTAACCTAAATAAACTATAGAGAAGCTCCTAGAACCCCATAAGATTGGTACCTAATCTATGAACTACTGGAACTCATTTACAAAACTTTTCTTAAACAACACATGAATATATTGTCTCATACTATAGAATTAGAATTCCCACTCCATGAGATATCTTTGAGCTATAATGTATCTCAATTAAAAACTATCATTAGATCAGATTTTTTTCATAAAATGCTTTTGAGGAAAAAACCTAAATAAATAAATTGGATTTTAAATTTTTTTTATAAATCATTGATTTTTATCCACCCTGGACTTTAGCAGAAATAAACTAGGCTCCCTATAGGCGACACTGCTTTTCTCTCTTGGAGATCCTGGAGCAGGGGTCGGCAACATTTCAGAAGTGATGTGCCAAGTCTTCATTTATTCACTCCAATTTAAGGTTTTGAGTGCCAATAATATATTTTAATGTTTTTAGAAAGTTTCTCTCTCTGTCTTTAATATATAACTGAACCATTTTTGTATGTAAATTAAATAAGGTTTTTAAGAAGCTTCATTTAAAATTAAATTAAAATGCAGAGCCCCCCAGACTGGTGGCCAGGACCGGGCAGTGTGAGTGCCACTGAAAATCAGCTTGTGTGCCGCCTTTGGCCACATGCCATAGGTTGCCTACCCTGTCCTGGAGAATAATTTGGAGTAAGGAGAGGTTACATATATGTACAGGAACTGGAGTTCTTCAGATGTTTTTTCCTCTATGGGTGCTCCACATAAGGATGCATGCACTCCTATGCGATTTTGATTAGAGATTTTTGTCAGGAGAGCATGCAGCTTCACACCTGCACCATACATATCCTCATGCTCTGGTATAAGAACATATAATGGTTTTCAGCTGCCTACCTAAGAGACCACCTCTCTTCCTCTGCAAGAAGTTCCCTTTAATAGTTTGAGTTCTTGTGAAATCTTTTGAAAGCAAATTAACCTAGAAATCCAGATGATTAATTTAAATTCTAATTTTTTCTATCACATATGCAAATTTCACAGATCTACTGAACACCAAATTGTGTTTACAAAACCCTCAAAAATAACTCCAAAAACACTAATTTTCCTTTAATATAGAGCAGTGTATCTAAAGGTCACTAATATGATAGGAACACAATTACAATTTGGGAAGGGCCTTTTCAAGCATACATAAATAGGATTGTGAAAAATTTAATGAAATTATTTTAACCCATTCTAGGACAAAAAATAGAAATAAGACTCTCTGTTTTATCAATTTTTTTAATTTGTACATGGGACCCATAACATATTGATGTGAGATGATTTAATCCTTCTGCCCACCCCAATATTAACCCCAATATTTTTTATTTCAGTCTTTGTACTATTGAGAATAAGTAGAGAAGCCAATATAAGACAGCAAAAGTACCTAACTTCTACTCACATTTATAGAATTAGAAACAACTGCTGATATCTTTTTATAGAAAACTGATCATAATACATCTACTTGTTTTTTGTCAACAGAATACCAAAGCTTTTAGTGTTTGTTTTATACACTATACTGCCACCTAGTTGACACCATACTAAACGATGCTGCTTTGCTGTACTTCTAATTAGGAATTCTGAGCCATATTAAACCCTATCTGGAAATACTTTCTGGGAGACAACTATGGGATCTGAAGCAATGTGAGGGCGACATCACAGAACTTGTTTTCCCATCAGGGATGCAGACTTAGGGACATGAAGGGAATGATTGGATCCTCTGTTATTACGGTAGGGCAGGCTTGGGACCTGATTTGCACCTCATGCTGTCACTTACACCTGTGAAAACTGAGTGCATTTTGGATGTAAAATGTTACTATTCTGATTTTATATTGTTTTACATCCACTTGACACTCATTTGCGGGCAAAGCTATAGATTAGAGTAAAGCAGTGGAGAATCAGACTCCAGGTTCTATTTTCACTCAGAGCCCAAATTTCTAAATTGTTAAACCCCCAATTTATATGAAATTTTCCCTCATGGCCAGCAGCCTTCTTACCGCAACCTTTTTGTTGATGATTTTGCATCACCGGCCAATCCATATTCCTATGGCTAAGACTTTCAGTGATGGCTATCAAATATAATTTGGCCATTATGATCCTATCAGTGGATGCTTTAGCCTCTGACACTACACCTCCAATTGGAAACCAGCAAAGCTCCTCCACCCAAGTTGTATGTAACCTTAAAAGATTGCTTCTTGGTGGAGCACAAAAAGCTAGAGGCTACTTTTGACTTAACTCTATGTAATAGATGGGACTTAGAACAATTAATAACTAGAATTCAGCCAGTAAACATCAGTCATCACAATCACCATATAATTAAGTTTAATATTCTCAACCTCAACAAACAGCATCATACTGCAATCTAAAACTGACATTAAACTTTGAAAAGAGGAATAACTCAAGAAAACTATAAAGTAAAAAATTTAAGAAACTACTTATGTATAGCAAATATACCTTAAAAAAAAAATAAAGGAAGCAGAAAGGCAAGGGGAGAAAACAGTATGGTTAAATGACAAAGTCCAAGAGGTTTTTCTAGGATGTTCAAAATGCAGATACAGCCCAATTTAGCTCCCCCCCCCCCCAAAAAAAGGAGGGGGGATATAAACTATGGCAAGAAATCAACAAATTGAAATTAGGAAGACTATTTTCAATTTTGAAAAGAAATTAGCCCAAAACATAGAAACAAATAAAGGAGCCAAGATTTCCAGAAATCTCCAGAAATGGGTACCTACTATTAAGCTCCTACATGCATATTTAGGCATACAAATAGGTGGCTAATTTGCAAAAGTTCTGGTCACCTATCAGCATCAATTGACTTGAGATCAATTGATACCTACTCATAACACTGAGGGAAGGCTAGAGGAACTGTAATGAACATGTTACAGCTCCCAGATTCTAAGAGTGGATCTATGCCACCCTGAGTCCTGACTCAAGTTAGCAGTGTAAAACAGCTGCTCTAAATGACACAAATTGGCAGGATGCAACTAGATTCAGGTTCATATCCTCAAGCCCTAAAATAATAGAATCTGAACACTATGGAATCGTTCACCCTGGTAGTGAATGTTCAAATCAATGAGTTACACAAACAGCTGAAGTTATTAAAAACTTAACGTGTGTATATAACCTTTTTGATACATCACTTAACATGTATCAGTCTTAATAATCAGAGGAAGCACCATTTGCTACTGAAGCATCATTCTTCCTTAGCCTCTAATACAAATTATGATGTGCTGCTGAAAGAACTTCTTTATATGCACAGCTCACTAAGGAATCAATACAGCCTAAATTTGCTCCTGCTACTAACTACCACATAGTCAGTGAAATATTTTCTAAGAAATATCATCCTAACGGTACAATAAGTGCAAACCCATTAACTAAGGTTTAACACAAAAGAAGCGTAAGAAATTCAGTAAGAAGCATCTTAAAACTAAGGACTGAAAACCCCTCGCTCTTGTCAATGGCTGTTTAAAGAGCAGCTAGACCAATAAGGCATCGGGCTTCTATCTCCGCTTTGCCCAGCCGCTGCCTGCAATCGGGGCACTCAAAACACCCGCACGCCTCGGTGGGCGCCACCAATGAAGAGACCAGGCCCCAGCAAAGCCAGCAGGTGCAGAGCTGGAGGCACAGGTCGGTCGGACACCGCTGGCGTTTCGGGCGCCCCATGTCACACAAGGAATGAGTTCAGGGGAGGCTCATCAACACGAACCCCATGAGCAGAGCCCCGCACCCGCCCCGCCTCCTGCAGGCTCCCCACTTAGTGCCCCACCCATGCAGCTCGACTCCCCGTTTGTCTTTAAAAAAAAGAAATCAATGTGTTTGAATTGAAATTTTGCAGAAAAATAACCTCGCCGCGCCCCAGCGTGGCATAACCCAAAGGAAGTAGGGCGAGTGGGCGGCAGAGAAGAGGAGGACGTGGCAGAAGTAGCGGAAAGAGGAAAGTCGAAGGAGAAGGGCCCAGGTCCTCGTCGCCCATTTACCCGCACGCAGAGCCACAACCGCCACGGAGCCTCCTCCTTCCCGCCACTTCCAACCGTCGGTTCCTCTTCACGGCCTCGACGAGAGTCCGTGCGAGCGAGTCTAGGCTCAGGGCTCGCAGAGCCGTAATGCGGCCTCCTTCGAAGGCTGGTATCTGGGCCTCTGGTCACTGTTACACACCCTCCATTTCCTGCATGCCACTCGTGTCCAAAATCATTACCAATATCAGAAAATAAAAGATAGCAAGGAAGGTGCTCTCACCACCTGCAAATTGCATCAACTGCCCTGCAGTTATGGCCCGAGTCCCAAACAGCTGTGCGGGTTGCATTAGTGCTGTCATTGGCCTCTCACTAAAACCAGGTGGGTGAGAGAAATGTGAGAAGCTTGTTTGGCCAGACCAATAACAAAAGGAAGGGAGATCAGACAGGAATTTGTCAGCTGAGGCCTGGTCTAGGTTTAATATTTAGAGCAGAATAGCTACATCGATGGGGGGGGGGGGGTGAACAATAAACACAGCCTGAGTTGTTAAATTAAGCTGATTTAACCCCTGCTGTATTCAGCCTGTTGGAATCCTGGAAGAATGTTAGCTAGTGAGGGAGGTGAACTCCCTCCAGCACTGTTGGAATAATGCAACTTAGAAACAACTGTATTATGAATGTTGTATAGTATGATTTTAAAAACTGTCTCAAACTGTACTTTAACTCCCTGTATGTGAACTCTCGACCTCTAGCCTGGCATGCATCTTAAACTCATGTTTACCCTGCCACAGCTGTGCAGGCGTCATAGTGTCTGAATACCCCTAAGTATCCTGAAATCTCCTGTTTACCAGACAGGTAAATGGAATAGATTAATATCACACAATGGATGTGATAGCCATTAAGTCAGGGGTCTCAAACTCAAATGACCACGAGGGCCGCATGAGGACTAGTGCACTGGCTCGAGGGCCGCACCACTGACACACACACACACCCTCGCTGCCCCGGCTGTGCCCCCACTCCACCCCTTCCATGAGGACTAGTGCACTGGCCCGAGGGCCGCACCACTGATACACACCCTGCCCTTGCTGCCCCGGCTCCGCCCCCACTCCACCCCTTCCAAGAGGTCCCACCCCTGCCCCACCTCCTCCTCTGAGCACGCAGCTCCCCATTCCCTCCTGGAAAGCACTAGGCACCACCAACAGCTGTTTGGCAAACAAAGCAAGAGCAATCTAGGAAGTCCAGAGCTAGAAACACACGCGGCCCAGCCAGGCAGCAGAGAAGCCTCCACTTCTGGCCCCTCCGTCCTGCAAACTGCTATGGGGGGGACCGGGGGGGGGGGGGCGCCAGGAAGCTTGGCGGGCCACAGGGAAGGGCTTTGCGGGCCGCATGTGGCCCCCGGGCAGCATGTTTGAGACCCCCGCATTAAGTGTTCTCACCTGTGTAAGTGTATTGAAAGCCCTCCTCCCCTATTCACACCTGAGTATAAGAAAGGCCTCAGCCTTGCATAGAGCTGAGCCAGTTGTTTGGGTAATAACCCCTCTGACTCCTATTGCTTGCAATAAATCTTGTTTTCCAGAACTACTGAGTCATGCCTGTCCTTTGAGAGTATATTGGGACTGGGCTCCAAAGATAAAGCAGTTTTTGCAACAGCACTAGAAAAGCCCCTTCTCTGGCTGTGGGAAGCACAGCAGCACAGCAGTGCTGTAGCTAGTGTACCATAGCTGGACTTTTAGAGTATGTTTACACTGGCAGAGTTACAGCGCCACTCAGAGAGCACTGGAGGGAAACCACTGTTGTGTGTTCACACTGGCAGCTGCCTGTGCAATAGCATGTTCACAGTTGTAGCACTTGCAGTGGTATTTGGAGTGGTGCACTCTGGGTAGCTATGCCACAGAACATCTCTTCCTCTTCTGCTGCTAAGAGTTGTGGGAAAGTGGAGAGAGCATCCTGGGTCCTATCCCATTGCCCCATGATGCATTGCTTTACAGCTCCGCAATCCCTGGGCTTCCATCCACATTTGGCGCTATCTTTGAACAGTTTGTGTACTGCACGCTCTGCCTCTTCTGTCTGCGGGAATGAATCCACACTGTTGACCAATATCCTGCTCACTCTAACACATCACAAGTGGCAGTGGAGTTATCCCTTAAACTACAAAGGCAAGAGGTGACTGACATTGATCTCGCCACGCATAGTAGCTACGGCACAAGATTGCTTGTGGCATTCCCGGAGGTGCTGAACACAGTGGAATGCCACTTTTGGGCTTGGGAAACCAGAACTGAGTAGTGGAATCATATCATCATGCATGTCTGGGATGATGAGCAGGGGCTGCAGAACTTTCTGATGAGGAAAGCCACATTCATGGGACTGTGTGATGAGCTCGCCCCAGCCCAGCAAGTACATGAGAATGAGAGCTGCCTTGCCATTGGAGAAGCACACGGCGATTGCATTGTGGAAGCTGGCTACTCCAGTCAGCTACCAATCAGTCGCTAACCAGTTCAGAGTGGGAAAGTCAACTGTTGGACTTGTGTTGACAGAAGTGTGCAGGCCCATTAATCACATCCTGTTCCAAAACACTGTGACCGGGCAACATGTGTGACATTGTGGTGGGCTTCCCTAACTGCGGAGGGGTAATAGATGGCAAACATATTCTAATTCTGGCACCAGACAAGCTCCCTCACAAACTACTGAGTAAATTAATCAGAAGGGGTATTTCTTAATGGTTCTCCAGGCACTTCTGGATCACAGTGGGCATTTCACAGACATTAACCCAGACTGGTCTGGAAAGTTGCATGACGTACACATCTTTTGGAACACTGGCCTGCACAGGAAGCTGCAAGCAGAGACTTTCTTTCCGGACCAGAAAATCACCGTTGGAGAAGTCGAAATGCCCACTGTGATCCCTGACAGGAACACCAGGGGACTGGGGCAAGAAGGCAGAAGGGGTAGGGTGGCGGCCCCACTTGCTCCACAAACCCCTAATCCACCACTGGCTCCTTTCCACCTCCTGATAATAGAGGGACTATGGTCATCTTCCTAAAGCTTGACATCATTCCTCTGGGAAATATATAACCCAATTTCAGTCTGGCATGCAGAACAAAGCAATAGGCAATAATGGATGAGTATAATATCAAGTCACATACCTGAACCACTCAGATCCACAGTGTTGGCTTCTTTATAAATATGATGCCTGAAATACCATGTCTTTGGCATGAAAAAAGTGAGCAGAATTAGGTCAATTAAAACCAAAAACAAAATTTTAATATTTAATCAAACACTTTTCTATTTCTTCAGATGGATTATTTGTTAACATTATAGTACAGGAACTCCTTGCTTAACATTGTAGTTATGTTCCTGAAAAATGTGACTTTAAGTGAAACGATGTTAAGCAAATCCAATTTCTCCATAAGAATTAATGTAAATAGGGTGGGGTTAGGTTCCAGGGAAATTTTTTTCACCAGACAAAAAACTATATATACACACAAATAGTTTATATACGTTTTAAACAAACAATTTAATACTGTACACAGCGATGATGACTGTGAAGCTTGGTTGAATTGGTGAAGTTAGAGAGTGAGATAAATGATGAACTAGCTTTTGGCTGAGCCCTCAAGATTAACACGTTAATGTAGCCTCACATTCTAAAAGGCAGCATGGCAGACAGAGATACATGCCATATGTGAGAGAGAAATGTGCATTGCCCCTTTAAGTATGCTGACCTCACTCTTAAATACAGTGGATCAGGAAGTTGAGACAGCAGCAGCTGCCCCAAGCTCTCTTTGTCTCTCTCAGTCCATGTCCCCACCCTGACATTAGTCCTTCCCTTTTCCCCCTCCACCGCACAGGAAGCAGGAGGATTCTGGGAGCAGCTCCAAGTCAGAGGGCAGGAGCAGCACATGGCAGTTGCGGGAGGGACAGCTGAACTGCCAGCAATTGATAACCTGCTGGGTGGCTGCCACACAGGGAACTCAGGGGAGTGGGCAACTGATAGGGGGGCTGCCGACCCACCCTGGTTCTAAGTCCCCACGAGCTAGCTCCAACAGGCTGCTCTTCCTGAAAGCAGTGGACAAACCAGGCTGCTGCCAAACAACTTTATAAGGGAGCATTACACATCTTTAAACAAGTATGTTCCCTAATTGATCAGCAACTTAACATCGAAACAATGTTAACCAGGGCCACTTTAAGTGAGAAGTTCCTGTACATTAAAAAGGAATATTTTTTAAAAATATGAATGTAACTGTAATAGCAATATACAGTTACATGGAGACAATCCTTAATGTTTTCCAGTCCTTACTATACTGCAGCCAGTACTGACCTCAGCATTGCCAGTTACTGTCAATATGAGTAACAGTGGCCATGTCACCCTGTGTCAGTTCTAATGCATTATCAAGTTAGTCCTCATTGACATTACCAGTTACCACAGCTGCATGCCCAAGAGTCATAGTGCTATCTATGCTATCACAAATGGACCATGGTAAAAATATTACTAAAAAATTCCTGTCAATCTATATAAAGCTTTAAGCTATTTAGGAATCATGCATGATTGTTCAGAATTTTTTCTTCTTACACAGATGCTCATTAGTATCTTCGCTGTCATGGGGATTACTGGTTGAAAACATGCAACTGGGGCCATATATGTTCTGTTCATAAAGGTCTGCCATCACAGATTTTTACTTTTCATTGTAATTGGCTCCTTACTTACATGAATATTAGTGTAGATGTTCAAATCCCCAATCTTATGCATTTAGAGCCTGATTGGACTCTAATTCCCATTGACTTCAACATGAACAGGGCCAGATATTATAAGTGGATAAAGCTAAATATTGTTTGAACATTTAATGATCAGATAAAACAAAATGGCTTTTCAACATTAGTTTTGCAAGTTTCACTAAATAGACAGTTTAGTGGAATTGAAAGTCGACATTTCAGTAAAATATGTAAATGTGAATAATACAATATTCAGAGAACAATTAAAACATATTTTAAAAAATAATTGTGGCTTCAAGGAGAATAGCTCCCAGGTCAGTACATTATTCATGGCACACTGTTAGTACTACAGGTACTTTACACAGATGTAGGAAGACAAATTCCCTGAACTGAAGAGCTTGTAAGTCTACTCTCAGTGTAATCGATAATAAGCAAATGGAGGAAGGGGGTGGGTTGTGATGAAGAGTAGTGTGACTGAACAATAGGGGGTAACTAGGGTGACCAGACAGCAAGTGTGAAAAATTGGGACAGGGTGTGGGGGTATATAAGAAAAGACTCCAAAATCAGGACATCTGGTCACCCTGTAAGTGATGTGCTGGTGAGGTTAACATTCCAAATTGAAAAGAAAGTTTTGGAAAGTTTTGCTCTGATAGAGTTGACCGTCTCTGCTATTCTCAACATAAGGCATTTCTTCCAGACTTCAGTCATGCTTGTAGCTATTTCTGAACCTTTTCCAGTCTTTCCAATGTCTTGTCAAAGCCACAGTGGAAGCTGAAAATTGAATGAAACAGAGAACTGATCTTTTTACTGAAGTTTAAAGACAATGTTCCATATAAGCATGAGATTAATACATACTGGTGGCTATGACAGCTGTTGGAAACCATGATGATATGATATAAACACTACAATCTTCAAAATAATATTTATGATGCTAGTCTAAACCAGATGACATATTAGAGAAGCTTGCAGCATTGCTCTAATGGATGTCACTGTGAATTATTATAGTCTGTTCAAAGATGCAACTTCTGCAAATAAGAGTTTACTTAGAACAACTCTGCAATCTATCTATATATATATAAAAGTCAAGTGGTGTATGTATGTATGTATGAGTGCGAACTCCTCCCGCACCGTTTGAGCCAGAGACTTGAAATTTGGTACAGTGAGGGGTCTTGGGGTCTAGATGGTCATAAGGGTCGAAAAATTTTTGGATCTCACCTCTGACGCCCCCCAGGGGTGAAAGTCTTTAAGGGCCAATCACATCGGCTGGGCAGCTGGGTGGTGATGATGTCATAATACCCCCTCCAACAGACACAGCACTCGCTCAGCTCACTGCCCCTCCCTCCTCCAACGGAACCCCGGAAATCCCTCAGTTCTCTGCCCCTCCCCCCTCCCAACGGAACCCCGGACTCCATCAGCTCTGTGTCCCCCCCCCCCACCTGCGAAGGTCCCCGGAATCCCTCGGCTCTGGGCCCCCTCCCCGCCTGCGAAGGATCCAAGTTGGGTTTGGTCGGACGGTAAGTGAGGTGGGGGTGTCGGGTTCGGTCGGGGGGTAAGTGAGCCGGGGGGTGTTGGGGTTGGTCAGGGGGTGTCAGCTGTCTGCCCCCTCCCCACCTCCCTGGGGGTGAAAGTCTTTAAGGGCCAATCACATCAGCTGGGCAGCTAGGTGGTGATGACGTCATAATACCCCCTCCAACAGACACCGCACTCGCTCAGCTCACCCCTCCCTCCTCCAACGGAACCCCGGAAATCCCTCAGTTCTCTGCCCCTCCCCCCTCCCAACGGAACCCCGGAATCCATCAGCCCTGTGCCCCCCCCCCCACCTGCGAAGGTCCCCGGAATCCCTCAGCTCTGCCCCCCCCCCCTGTGACGGATCCAAGTTGGGTTTGGTGGGACCGTAAGTGAGGTGGGGGTGTCGGGTTCGGTCGGGGGATGAGGTGGGGGTGTTGGGTTTGGTTGGGGGGGTCAGGTGGGGGTGTCGGGTTTGGTCGGGGGGTAAGTGAGCCGGGGGGTGTCGGGTTTGGTCTGGGGGGTGGGAAGGTGTCGGGGTAGGTGAGGGGTGGGTGTCCGGTTTGGTCGGGGGGTAAGTGAGCTGGGGGGTGTTGGGGTTGGTCAGGGGGTGTCAGCTGTCTGCCCCCTCCCCACCTCCGACTGACCCGAGCAGCACCGGGCACTTATGCTAGTTCTTTTTAAAATGCAGTACATTTGGATCAAGTTAAGCCTTTGTGCAACTAACAGCTATTATCTCATTTCTGCATCCATTTTATTTTGGTAACATATTCTATATTTATATACAGTTTTGTGAAATAAATAAATATTTGTATTTGACAGTGAAACAGAGTAACTTAACCATTTACATCTTCTAGAATGAGATCCAGTATCTGATGTTAGTGTTAGCTTTAACCCAAATACAATTATCAATTTATACCCAGATTTAATATCAAAGTTCATTTTCATACTTTCTATAATTATTCAGTCCAGAATATTTAGTCTGAACCAGAAATATTGTATCAAATATGTATTTCTACTTATATGAAAGAAGAACCTTTTGTGGACTCTAAACATATACACCATAATTCCGGGCACTAAATATTTGCAATTACACCAACATGTTTCTTAAATTCCTTTCACATCCCATCTTTGAGGAAGTGTGCATAGTGCAATGTAATGGAAGTGTTCATGGCACCCCCTCCCTTCCCTGACAAATAGAGGGTCGGACCCCACCCATGTACTTATTGCCTACATCACTACTGACTTGGACTCTTACTACATTTCATGGGTGGCGTACCCAAGTCAATTTATCCACTGATGCTTTAAAAACTCCACACCCCAATCTGGATCTATGCTGGTTATGTGATATGTATGTACCTCATAAACCTTGTATCTGTTACTTGTAATCCCTTATAACCCAAGCCCGACTCCAGATGTAGAGTACCTTACTTTTTAACTTGTGCATATTTTCATTTTATACATTAGTTTCATTGGAAATATGGCTCACTCTGACAAGTTGCTGTGATCCAACAAATAATTGAAAACTGCATGCTTAAATTTAAGCATACAAGTAGTCCTTTTAAAACCAGTGGGACTACTCTCATGTTTAAAGTTAAGCATATGCTTATGTACTTCCACACCCCAAACTGGTTCTATGCTGGTTATGTGATATGTATGTACCTCATGAACCTTGTAACTGATACTTGCAATCCCCCATAACCCAAGCCTGACCCCAGATGTACAGTATCTTCCTCAACTTGTGTAAATTTGATTTTAAACATTAGCTTTAATAAACAAAATTAATCTGTTCTTATCAGTTTAAAAAAAAAGAAAAGAAAGAAAGATAAGAAGGATTTGGCTCTCTAAGGCAGGGGTGGCCAACCTGAGCCTGAAAAGGAGCCAGAATTTACCAATATACATTGCCAAAGAGCCACAGTAATACTCAGCAGCCCCGCCATTAGCACCCCCCCCCCACTCCTAGTGCTTCTCACCCACCAGCATCCCTGCCGATCAGCACCTCCCCCCTTCCTTCCCACACCTCCCGATCAGCTGTTTTGTGGTGTGCAGGAGGCTCTGGTGGGAAGAGGGAGGAGCGAGAGCATGGTAGACTTAGGGGACAGAGTGGAAAGGGGTGGAGTGGGGGCAGGGCCTATGACAGAGCCAGAAGTTGAGCAGTGGGCACCCCTCAGCACATTGGAAAGTTTGCATCTGTAGCTCCAGCCCCAGAGCTGGTGCCTATACAAGGAGCCACATATTAACTTTTGAAGAGCCACATGTGGCTCCAGAGCCACAGGTTGGCCACCCCTGCTCTAAGGAAAAATAATTTCCAATATCATCAGTGTCAGCAACTTTCATCAGCATTCAATTCAGATGTACATTTTTTAAGAAAGGAAAAAATATTATGTACATATCAAAAGCAATATAAACTTATTTTAAATACCTTAAGGAAATTTGTTAGTTTCGTTTTACAGTTACAAAACCCTCTGAATTTAGCATTTTTTGTATTAAAAAAACAACACAACTGTGTCCCAGGAGAATTTCAAAGTATTTTGTTGTAGCACAAGCTCATGGTTCAACAAGGCAAAACTTGGTCCCTGGTGATTGTTTAATAACATTCTCAAGTTCTCAAACTTTTGTGATCAAAACTAGTTTTTTCAGAATGCAGAGCAATAAAGACAGTTCCATGTTTGGAAGCTTTTTTTCCCTCTCTTCATTGTTTGAGTCAAGTGAAGAGGGGGATCATTTGACCAAATTAAAAAAATCAAATACGAGTGAGGAAAATAAAGTAAGTCAAGGAGATATTAAAAAAAAATTAAATAAATGCAAGGAAAAAATTCTTGTTATTGGTGAGCCAGAATTAGCAAATACCCTCAAATCAAATCCATAGGAAGATTTCACTGAGAACAGGATTGGGCCCAAAATCTGTAAATATTAGGATCTAAAAACACTAAAAGGCTGAAGTTAAGATATATTTTGTAGACTCGTTCAAAAAAATTTTTTCATAATTTTATGTGAAAGGAGGACCTGTGTTATGAATAGGGGTGGGGGAAATAAGAGACTCTGTTCAGCTGACTGGATCTGTTACATTAATTTCTTAATATGCGAAGGAGTGGATAAACCACTAACAGGAATGGAAAATTAGTTTCTTTATTCCTTCATTAAGATTGTGGGAGGGAAATTAATTTTCTACTCTCGTTTTCCCAATTAATAGAATATATCTTAAATAAAGTGATGTGTTGTTGTAGGGAGACAGGGTTGCCTCCCTATGAAAGGAGAAGGTAAAGAACCACTCTCTCAGCCTGAGTGGGTGTGGCCAGACCAAGATGGCTCCACCCCCCAGAAGGGGAGGGGTGGAACAGGAAGTACAAATGGCAGGGCCCTTAGCCCAGTCAGAGCAGCACCAGAGAGGGAGACAGACACAGACTGCTAGCTGTTCCCTTCAGACCCTGCTGCTGAGCTTGGACCAGGGAAAACCTAAGGTGGAAGAAGGACTTGGACTGCCAGATGCAGAGTACAGCGAGGGACTGCAGGAGCCAGGCAGTGACTCATGCCAGAGTGAGCCGGAATTTGAGAGTGATCTGGAGCTACCAGCAGCTGAATACCCTGACTCCTACAGTACTCCTCTGCCCCCCTCACTCCCATTTCCTGCT
This sequence comes from Sternotherus odoratus, assembly GCA_032164245.1. Taxonomy (NCBI): domain Eukaryota; kingdom Metazoa; phylum Chordata; order Testudines; family Kinosternidae; genus Sternotherus; species Sternotherus odoratus. The sequence goes on from JAVMKO010000006.1 coordinate 77,374,867, forward strand.
GTTTAACAGTGTTAAGGCAGCACATCAGATTCCCAAGGTGGTATAAAGCTGGCATAGCTCTATTCCGTCAGGCCAAAGTGCCACGCCAACCAGTCCTTGCACAATGCAGTCTCTATGCGGACCAGTCGCTAAACTTCTAGCAGCTTTGGCAATTGCTAGGATCCATGATTCTTAATCTGATAGTCTTAGTGATATATGAGAGATCACAAAATATTTAGACAAAATTGTATCTAATTGTTCATTGCCAAAAATCCACCCACAAATCTGCTCCCTGGATTATACAATGGGAGAGACTAAAGAAAACTTGGTTGATATATGATTTTAGAAAGTGTGCCAGCTATCTCCTTTTTATAGGCTCTATCTCCAGAGCATGACTGTTCTCATAATGAAATTGTTCACATTTTTTGCAAAACAATTGACTGCAGTTACATCACTTTAAGGAAGACTTGCCTTGGTATGAAATTAGAAGTGAACCCATCATTGATTTAATTACCTGAAATAAAAAGACAGGATTCCGCATCATCCAGTGAAAACATTTCAAAGTTCATTGCACAGTTGTAAATGTTAAAATAAATTTTAAAAAATCATTCTCATCACTGCAATGTATGGATGGCAGAAAAGATTCTACCGTAAGTGTTGAACTGACATTGGTTCATCTATTCATGAATTCAGAATTGAAACACTGGGATATACTTGTCTCCTGCTACTCCAGAGTACTCAACTGAGTTCCTGTAACATATTAGCACAGTGTATCCAGAGATTTAATAAAGTTTTAAAATTAGTGTAATTAAAGAAAGGCAGACATTTACTCTCGAAAGGACTATAAACATTTAAGATAAGGTTATAAAATAAATTAATTCAAATCTACATTATGAACTGTCACATCCTGAACTAAATTACATGACTATGTCCAAAGTAACAGCATTGACTTAATTTGCAATTAGTTTGCATTGCATGAATTGAGCAGAGTTCAGATTTTGACAGTCTCATCCTATCCTTCCTCCTAAAAATAACTTTAGATGTTAAGTCATACCTCCAAAGGAAAAACTAAGATGCTGTTTGCAAACAGAATTGATAAGCATTTCTCTATTTGTTATTGATGGCCTTTAAAAAGTTAGTATAAAATCTGATTTCTTGAATCCATGTAATTAAACAAAAAAGTACTATCCTTCAAGGCCTCTGTACATGGATCACCTATCTTTACTCTGAAATTGGCACCTCCATCAACACTGTACAGTTTAACGCCCACCTGAGAATTGATTCATGCTGACTCAAAAAAAAGTGTGCTACCTGCTGAACCTACCACTACTTTCTGCTGCTGGGTTTCCCTGCTAAGTACTAAACAAGCTTGAGTTTCAGTTTGAGATTAAAAGATATCACTGCTACTTTGGTTAGGGAACAGAACATTTTTAAAATTACATTTTTTATTTTTATTTTTTGCTTCTAACATACTGTAGACCTGTAAAGTCAATAACTGTACAAAGCCTGTTTGCAAACTTGGCTGAGATTTCCTCCTAAATAATCTTGGATCAAAAGCTTGAAGAAGATAACCAATGAAAAAGGATCTATGAAGTTTTATTGGTGGAGTGCTGAGCTGGTCACTCTTTGATATTACTGAACACATATAGAACAACAGCATGAAGAGTCTATTTGACCATCTTTCTGGTGGATGTAAGGTCCTACAGGAGATGGCAGATTAAAAAACGCACAGGGAAAAATGTCAAAAAACCAAGAAGCTAAATCACCTCTGATCTCTATTATGGATAAATTGAGGATAGCATTTACAGAAGCACACTCTATACTCAATAATATATGAATTATGTCTCAGAAATACATACTTTCATTATGGTTCAATATACCTATTAAAACCTACCATCAATTAATTGAATGACTGTTCTCTTTGAAAACTGCTGCTAAGAAATCTGCAAAATGAAACAATATAAAGGAGTATAAAAAGGTTATTTTACTCATGACAGGCAGAAGGATTACACTGATATAAGATTTGTAAGGACTATATCACAGTATCCACCATGGCAATTGGTACTTTTATTTGGAGAAGAGAACAAGAGAACAAGAATTGAATAGGTGTGGAGAATGAATTAACCTATCACCTTTCAAAGTAGTCACTTTAAAATCAGACTTGAGACATATCTGCTGTGCAGTGTGGGAAGCTTGTGTTGCTCCTGCTTTGGCTATACCCATTCTGTGGATAAAAAAAAAAGACTTCGTGTATAAGGACTGACAACCTATGAGACACAAGCATTACATTCACAAATGCTCAAATAATTTGTAAATGGTAATTTGTTCAAAACACCAAGTATGGTGTACAAATTAATGAAATGCATTCCATTATTATATGAATATGTAAAAAGAATAAAGCAAATACATTTCTGTGAACATAGAAAATACAAGAGCAGCAAAAAGAAAGCACAGTGAAATGCTCCCTCTAGTGTAAAAAAGAAAAGAAAGGAGTTTAAACGGGGGGGGAATAAATTGTTCAAAGAGACTATGTGGCATTTACATGAAAAAAGGAATATAATCAAAGTACAAGGAGAAAGAAGCACTAACACCAAAGCATAGAGGAAGCAAAAGATATGCGACAGAATCAGTCTCTTATTTTCAAAAAAAGATAAACATATTCAAAGGACACCCCAAGTACAGGAGAAGAAAAAAACAAGCCCCCTTTTGTCTGGTGAATTTTTTTTCCCTGGAACCTAACCCCCTCATTTACATTAATTCGTATGGGGAAATTGGATTCGCTTAACATTGTTTCGCTTGAAGTCACATTTTTCAGGAACATAACTACAGCCTTAAGCGAGGAGTTCCTGTACAACTGCCTTGTCTATACTAGGCTTGCAGCATGGATCAGTATATCAGGGATTAAAAATACACCCTTTTTTCTAGGCCTGAAAATTGGGCCCATTCTGTTGGGGGCTGGAGGAGGCTAGGCTGCCTGACATCCACTAGTTAACACACAGCAGTTTCTGAAATGGAGATACTATATACTCAGAAAGTCTAACAAATTAAACTAGGATCTCCTACTGGCTTCTCTGGACTTAACTATTCTTTTATCCTTTCTTATTTCTCTTTACTTTTTATCCGTGGTTTATTGGGAAGGGGATGGGGGAGCCCAAACATTGACTCCAAACATTCCAAACAGGGAATATTTTCCTTTTTTCTCCTCCCCCTATTTTTCAGTAGTTTCTATTATCATTTGGTAGATAGATTAGGACACTGGGCTGTTTACTGAGGCCAGTAAGATCTTTGTGTGGCTCCCCCTGAATTTCAGGAATAAATCATGGCTCTCCTGCTTCATGCTTTCAATCACCCCCCCCCCCCCCCGACCCCCAAGTGAAGGGGAAAGAAAATGTTAAAACACAAATCTGAAGTGCTGGCTCGGAGCTGCTGGGAGGGGACGAGGAGACTCAACTCCGCCTCCTAGGAAGAATAGACAGAAGGCGGACGATAGGTTTGAATGGGTCCTGCTCATTAGGGGTCATGATGAGGCTGAGCGGGCTCCGCCAGGCGCACATACGGAGGCGCAGCTACTATGCCGGGTGTCGAGGGCTCATCTCGTAAGGGGGACACGGAGCAGGAGCTCAGCGACTCGGGGGACGCCAGGGCCCATGCTCAGGCTCGTCTTGTGTCGGGTGCGGGGCAGGGACCTAGAACGGGATTTAGCTCCACTTGCGGGGGCTAGGTGCTCCGGGCAGACCCCGTATGGCCAAACCAGGTGCCAGCAGGGGCGGCTCCAGATGAAACAGCGGCTGGGCCATGTGATCCTGGCCGCTCCCTCTCCAGGAAGCGCCGCGGAGAGGAGGAAGCTGGAGCCGCCGCGGGGAGGGGGAGTGCGCGGGTGGTGTTTGTCCCCGACCCCTCCGCCTGGAGTCTGGGCGCTGCAGCTCGGACGAAGCAGGTAGGTCAGTCCCGGGGCTGGGTGGGTGCCTGGGGCTGCGTGGGAGGGAGAGAGGCAGGGGGCCGGCCCGGGCAAGGGACTCCGCCCAGCTAGATTTGTTATTTAAACCTTTCCCTCTTCTGTCGGGCCATTCAGGACGAGACCCAGTAAATTCATCCCGAAATCCTAGGACCACCCCGGATCCCATCAGCCAGCCAGCCTGGGCCAACCCTCTGGTCCCAAGGGGATGCCTGGCTGCTGGGATAAAGTGACCGTGTTCCCATTTGCAGATACCCCCGACTCTCCCACTGAACGTGTCTGTGGCGAGTGGAATCCGATGACATGACACCGTGCTGAGCGCTTGTTCTGGGCTAGGTTGTGGCTAGCTAATTAGCTAATCCTGTTAGCTAATTTCACACTCCATAGATAGTCATATCCTAACAATACAAAAATGAATGAATGAAGACAAGGCCTGGCAGGGACGGGAGCTTCAGGCACCAGAGCCTGATTCAGACACAGTCACAGATGGAGAACAAAGAGGACACTGCCCCTTTCTAATTGTTGCTCAAATTCTGCGGACCTACCTTCTGTAGGGCTCTGCCTGCTATTAACAAACTAGAATGGGAGTAGGCAATGGGGAAGGCAAACTGGCTCAGTATTTGTGCCTCTGAAAAGGAAACTGCTTTCAGGCAGGCTCCACTGGAAGGGAAATTATTTTAAAATTATTTTTGGTGATTAGGAATCTTAAAGTCATCCTGACATCTTGGACTGTCACATAATTAGAAAAATGTTTTGTAGGTGGATATTGAAAGGTTATACCAGGGATGGGCAAACTTTTTGGCCCAAGGGCCACATTGGGGTTCTAAATTGTGCGGAGGGCCAGGTAGGGAAGGCTATACCTTCCCAAACAGCCTGGCCCTGCCCCCATCTGACCCCCACCCACTTCCCGCTCCCTGACTGCCTCCCTCAGAATTCCCACCCATCCAACCCTGCTCTCACTCCTTGTCCCCTGATCACCCGCTCCAAAGACCCCACCCACTCTGCCCCCCAGGACCCCACCCCCTATCTAAGCCCCCCTGTTCTTTGTCCCCTGACTACCACCTCCAAAGACCCCGGCCCTTAACTACCCCCCAAAACCCCACCCCCTTTCTAAGCCCCCTGCTCCTTGTCCCCTGACCCCTCCCTTCCAAAGATCCTGCCCCTAATCACCATTCAGGACCCCACCCTCTAACCAACCCTCCTGCTCCCTGACCGCCCTGACCCCTAGCCACACCCCCACACCCTGACAGATCCCTGGGACTCCCACACCCTATCCAATGCCCCCATTCCCCGTCCCCTTACAATCCCCCCCACGACCCTCTGCCCCTTATCCAACCCCCAACCGCGTTGGCCCCAGCCCTCTTACTGCGCCCCTGCTCAGAAAAGCGTGTCTGACCTGGAGCCAGACACAGGGCCACGCTGATCCGCCAGACTGTGTAGCGTGTCTGGCCAGGAGCCAGACACACTGTCGTGTAGCCCCGCCCCACAGAGCACTGCTTGTGTGGCGTGGGGGGAACAGCGGGGAAGGGGTCAGAGCAGCCACACGAGCTGGAGCTAGCGGGCCAGGTAGGAGGAGTTCATGGGCCAGATGAGGCTCGCGGGCCATAGTTTGCCCTCCCCTGTTTTAAACAGAAAATCAAAACTGTTTTATATTCTAGAATCACTTAAACCGTAACTTCAATAGGCTAACGTAGTACAAACTCTGCCCTAAACTAGCAAGTCGCTTGCTGTGTTTTGCTAAGTAACTGCTGCCCAAGTGGTGGCTGTACTTCATCAGTGGGCAAAGTGATGCCTTTATCTGTAGTTCAGTACAGTCAGTCAACTTGCACTTTAGTTTGTTTGGCTGCAGGATCATCATTATTAAAATCTTCCAAGTACGATTGCCACAATCACAAAATATGTAGTACCAACCTTTAGTAAGGGCTTATTCTACTTCTGCCAGCTAATGGAGTTACTTCTCTAGCTCAAGTAGTAGAATACCATGCTTTGTTATTTCAGATGGTGACTACCAAATACAGGACATTATGCAATTGTTATTAAATATATGTGGGACCGGTTTGGGCAGGTGTACTGCCTATAGGGAAAAAATAATCCAAGTTGCTTGTGGGGACTTGTGTCTGACAACTGCATACAGTGTATTCATTTAAGATACACAAATAACATCTTGGAGTTTTTAACTAATACTTTATTTTGACAGATACTAGACTATGTCTGTGGTTTTGGTACTGCTGTGTCAGCTACCAATAATGTTTGCATTTCCTCATTGCACAAGAAGATTAAAGGATTCAAAGCATACAGGGAAAGAAGGTAACATTCTTCTAAAATGAAGCTATGCTTTCTAGAGCAAAATTGCAGCTTACAGTGTTCTATTGTGGAAACAATCTTTTGTTTAAAAATTAACATTGTGTAACACCGTTGTGTGATAGGTAACTAATTTTAGAAGCAACAGGTTTAAAAATCATATTCTTGCTTCTCCTACAATTTTAGAATAATTGGATGTTTTTGCTAAAATAATCATCAGTCAAACAGATTGTCAGTGTGGTTTCAGAAAAAACACTGGAGTGAGATAAACAAGACAATATAGGCTCCTCTTAGGTCCCTGGACACCTGTCAGTGACAGTTACTGTTGTCCTTAGACTTACTTAGTAATGGGTCTGAAACAATAGTTCTGTGTGTATTAAGACTGCACTGCATTGGTTCGTATTTAGAAAGGTTTTTTTCTTTTTCTTTTTTCATTCTTGGCATTCAGAAAAGATCAAAGTTTTCATTTAAAAAAATAGTTGATCAGAAACTGAATCACCATATTGTCTTCTGACATAACAGAAAGTTTGTTTGATTAAAGGAAACACTTTCCCACTCAATGTGTAATTAGACTGTGGAATTCATTGCCACAGGATGACATTGAATTTGCCCAGAATCAGAGGGGTTGGACATTTTTTATAGGGACAGCAAGGAATATCTAGAGTTGCTATAGTTGATACTAGCACACTTTGGGAGGGATCTAAACCCCATGCTTCAAGGATTAAGATAACCTCTAACTGTAAAGAGTTGGATGAGACCTTCATGGGGACTGATTATCCCACATCTGCCTAATGAGAGGCTGCAAGACAGTGATGGATCAGTGATCTGTCCAATTTGGCAATTGCTATGTTCCTAACAACCAGTATTGAATACAATACATGAAAGCACTAAACTGCTCTTTCATTTAGTTCATTTCTTCAAAGTATTTGTGTATAGTCCATTATATATGAAAAATCCAGTATTTCCAAATAACAAGAGTGCACGTGGATATACAGACCAAGATTTTCCCCACCATGATTTGTCAGTGTACCCCATCCTGCCAGGCAGGACTATATTTAAAGGCAAGAGGAATTGGTATCAACACTGGTGGCAGGTCTGGGTTTTTTAGGGTGTGCCCAACTGCCCACTAACAACTGGACTAAAATATCTAGATCATTTCACATAGGCTACTTACTGAGTAACCTAAATACAGGAGATGGGTTTGGACTACTGATCTAGAAAGTCTCCAGATATGCTAATGTGAGAAGTATGGGGAATAAGCAGGAAGAACTTGAAATGTTAGTAAATAAACACAACTGTGACATAGCTGGCATCACAGAGACCATAGGGCTGGTCTTCACTACCCATTGGATCGGCGGGTAGTGATCAATCGCCTGCGGCGCCCCCGTTGACTCCGGAACCCCACCTTCCCGGGAGGCGCAAGCTGGAGTCGATGGGGGAACAGGCCGCCGACTGGCGTCGCCGTGAGGACGGCAGGTAAGTCAGCTGCAGATACGCAAGCTTCAGCTATGTGATTCACGTAGCTGAAGTTGCGTATCTGCAGTCGATTCCCTCCCCTCCCCCCCCCCCCGGGTAGTGAAGACCAGTAGGGGTCTACTACAGACCATCTAACCAGGAAGAAAAGGTGAATGAGGCTTTTTTTAAACAACTAACAAAATCATCAAAAGCACAGGACTTGGTGGTGATGGGGGACTTCAACTATCGAGACATTTGTTGAGAAAATAACAGGGAACAGATTATCCAACAAGTTCTTGGAATGTATTGGAGACAATTTTTTATTTCAGAAGGTGGAGAAAGCTACCGGGGAGAGACTGTTCTAGATTTGATTTTGACAACTAGGGAGGAACTGGTTGAGAATTTGAAAGTGGAAGGCAGCCTGGGCGAAAGTGATCCTGAAATGATAGAATTCATGATTCTAAGGAATGGTCGGAGTGAGAACAGCAAAATAAAGACAATGGATTTCAAGAAGGAAGACTTTAGCGAACTCAGGGAGTTGGTAGGTAAGATCCCTTGGGAAGCAAGTCTAAGAGGAAAAACAATAGAAGACAGTTGGCAGTTTTTCAGAGAGACATTATTACAGGCACAAGAGGAAACTATCCTAGGAAGTATGGCAAGAGACCACTCCAGCTTAATCAGGAGGTTCTTCAGTGATCTAAAACTCAAAAAAAGTCTTACAAAAAGTGGAAATTATGTCAAATTACAAAGGATGAATTGGATGAACACAAGTATGTAGGGACAAAATTAGAAAGGCCAAGGCACAAAAAGAGATCAAACTAGCCAGAGACATAAAAGGTAACAAGAAAATGTTCTACAAATACATTAGAAGCAAGAGGAGGACTAAGGACAGGGTAGGCCTGTTACTCAGTGAGAGGAAGGCGGAATAATAACAGAAAATGTGGAAATGGCAGAGGTGCTTAATGACTTCTTTGTTTTGGTTTTTCAACAAGAAGGTTGGTGGTGACTGGACATCTAACGCCAGTTAAATGCCAGTTAAAATGAGGTAGGATCAGAGGAGGCTAAAATAGGAAAAGAACAATTAAAAATTACTTAAACAAGTTCAATGTCTTCAAATCATCAGGACCTTAAGAAAAGCATCCTAGAATACTCAAGGAGCTGACTGAGGAGATATCTGAGCTATTGGCGATTATCTCTGAGAAGTCATGGAAGACGGGAGACATTCCAGAAGACTGGGAAAGGGCAAATATATGCCCATCTATAAAAAGGGAAATAAGGACAACCCAGGAAATTACAGACCAGTCATCTTAACTTCTGTACCCGGAAAGATAATGGAGCAAATAATTAAGCAATCAATTTGCAAACAAACACGTAGAAGATAATAAGGTGATAAATAATAACATGGATTTGTCGAGAACAAATCGTGTCAAACCAACCTGATAGCTTTCTTTGACAGGGTAACAAGCCTTGTGGATAGGGGAGAAGCGGTAGGCGTGGTATATCGTGATTTAAGTAAAGCTTTTGATACTGTCTCTCCTGACCTTCTCATAAACAAACTAGGGAAATGCAATGTAGATAGAGCTAGTATAAGGTGGTGCAAAACTGTTTGGAAAACTGTTTCCAGAGAGTAGTTATCAGTGGTTCACGGTTATGCTGGAAGGGCATAACAAGTGGGGTCCTGCAGGGATCAGTTCTGGGTCCAGTTCTAGTCTATATCTTCTTCAATGATTTAGATAATGGCCTACAAAATACACTTATAAAGTTTGCAGACGATACCAAGCTGGGAGGGGTTGCAAGTGCTTTGGGGGATAGCAAAATGATCTGGACAAACTGGAGAAATGGTCTGAGGTAAATAGGATGAAATTCAATAAGGACAAGTGCAAAGTACTCCATTTAGTAAGGAACAATCAGTTGCACACATACAAAATGGGAAATGACTGCCTAGGAAGGAGTACTGCGTAGGAAGAAGAAAGGGATCTGGGAGGTCACATAGTGGACCACAAGCTAAATATGAGTCAACAGTGTAACACTATTGCAAAAAAAAAAAAAAAAGAACCTCATTCTGGGATGTATTAGCAGGAGGGTTTTAAGCAAAACATTAAAAGTAATTCTTGCACTCTGCTCTGCTCTGATTAGGCCTCAACTGGAGTATTGTATCCAGTTCTGGACACCACATTTCAGGAAGGATGTGGACAAACTGGAGAAAGTCCAGAGAAGAGCAACAAAAATGCTCTTTTTTTGCTCCATAATGGTCTAGAAAACCTGACCTATGAGGGAAAATTGAAAAAATTGGGATTTTTAGTCTGGAAAAGAGAAGACTGAGAGGGGACATAAGTTTTCAAGTACATAAAAGGTTGTTACAAGGAGGAGGGAGAAGAATTGTTCTTTTTAATCTCTGAAGATAGGACAAGAAACAATTATTTTAAATTGCAGCATAGGTTTAGGTTGGACATTAAGAAAAACTTTCTGTCAGGGTGGTTTAGCACTAGAATAAAGTGCTTAGGGAGGTTGTGGAATCTCCATCATTGAAGATTTTTAGGAACAGGTTAGACAAATGCCTGTCAGGAATGGTCTACCCTAGATAATTAGTTTTGCCACTAGGAGACTGGACTAGTTAACCCTCTCAGGGTCCTTCCAGTTCTGATTATATAGAGAGCCTGATTCTGCAAGTTCTCTGCATGCATAACTGCACATTTTTAAAATAAAATTGCAAGTTGTTAATTTAATGTTCTGTTCCTGATGTGAGAGAGAGAAAAGTCAGGAAATTCCCCCAAAGCAACCATAAGTCTGTTCATTATACATATGTTTAAGGCTTTTAAGTTAATACAAATATGTGCAAGTTCCTTAGGTTGCTAACTAGTGTTAACAGGATGGAACCTGATTTGACACTACTTTCTCCATTCTGCTGGATTTGCATGTAACCATCAAGTTGTTGAAAAATTTACAAGTTGAAGGATCAGGTTTTGATTTCAGTTAAACGCTTCTATTCTGAGGCACAATTTTTTTTTCCAGTTATATCCGATAAGTGAATGAAACACTGCTTAACATAACAGACAAATTCAATCTGATTAGTATTCTTCAGTTTCAGAGTACTTGTATTGCTACAGGTTGCACTAAAGTAAACTCCTAGTGAAAACTATTTCAGCACTGCCCAAATGTACTTTGGGGATTCTCCCCTACTCCATTTGGTCTAACAAGCATATCTACTTTGTAACTGAATACTTTATCCTGAGTCTCTCTCTCTCTCTCTCTCTCTCTCTCTCTCGCTCTCTCTTTAAGCAAGTGGGCTTAGTTTGTAAGAATGCTCTTTCTGCTTTCATTAACACCCTTACACACTGGAGAGATATTTTAAATTAATTATGTTTAATTTAATTTTTAAAAAATATATTTAATTAACCGACTAGTCATTTCACTTAGCAAAACAGTCTACTTACTTACACTAGAAGTTAATTTAAAATATTTCAGTTGCACAGAAAACCAGTTCAGAAGATTTCTGTTGTTCAAAGATGAGTTCTCTATTACAAGTTATAGCAAAGATAGGCTAAAACTTGAGCCCAGAAGAAACCTGATGAGAAAATGCATTCCAGTATCTTTAATCTGCTATAACTTCGTTAACTCTTCTGGAATCCTACCTCACAACTAGGGTGAGTGAGTTTATTTATTGAGGCTCCTACCCTGCTTCTAAAAATGGCAAAAATAACGAAAAGATGAGTTGTTAAAAATTCTGCCTAATCAAAGATGTCAACAAGAACCCCATCATGAACCTAATGACCATAAAACAGCATTTATTTGAAAGGTATAAAAATAATTATTGCCCTTTTTGTTTAAAGCTTCAATCTACCCTTAAATGCTGTTCCTAAATAGTGTGATATTAAGAATAAATTAATGGGATTTGTCCACTGCGCTGATGGAAACCCAATGTTTAAAACAAAGACTAGACTTCAGATATCAGAATATATGGAAAGGAATGTATGCCTAGGATTCTTACTGGAACTTAGGCTTTTTCAAGATGTGAATACTGGATCTTGCTCAGTCTGGGTCTGCTTAGAAGTACATCTTAAAATAATTGAATATTACAAGCCCATACCCCAGAAGGGTCATTACCACAGCTGTGGTCACTTGCATTTCAGACAGCTGGCATGAGAACAAAATTCTAAAAAGTTGCTATGAGAAAATCTGAAACTACAAGGGACAGAAAATATTTCAATTTGAATGTGAACAGGCAGAAAGAGAAATGTTGTGTTGGCAGCAAAGTAAATGATTCAGGAAGAGACCTTCAGGTCTCCTTTTATATCAGGTGAAATGGGAAAAAAGAGATGTTTTTCTTTGGGGATTTTAAAGAGCTCCAGAGTTTTTGTAATACCAGAACTATCCCCCTAATTTAACTGTTTTAAATCAATTTATTTTTTGTTAGTGTTTACATCGGAAAGAGAAGCCAATTTGTTCATTGGACGACATCTTCTGTATAACAGATTTGATTTTGAAGTATTTACCCCTGGTAATCTAGAAAGGGAATGCTATGAGGAGCTGTGCAATTATGAAGAAGCAAGAGAGATTTTTGAAGACCCTGATAAAACGGTAATTGCTTTGATTTAGTTTAAAATACTGGATGGCCATCAGTAGATGGTTATTATAAACTACTGCAGCTCTTCAGAAGAAATAATTTAAAATAGGAGTTCAGCCACTATTATTTATGTTACAGTAGAACCAGAAGCCCCAATTTGATGGGGGTCCATTGTGTTAGGAATGCAATGAACACACACAAATACATGGTTTATGCCCCAAAGAGCTTATGGGCAAAGGCTACAATTATGGGAATACTCACAAATGTAAGTGGGACTTCATTAGGGACAAACATAAATGGGATTTTCACAAAAGTAAAACTCACATGCATGAGTGTCTTTGGAACTGGAAACTTTGGGGGGGGGGGTAGTGACCTGTGAAGGGGATAAAATCAAAAAGTGCCAGCTATTTCCACCTGCCCTCATTCGTTAATTGGCTGATTTCATATACAAGTTACAGCAAAGGGGAATCTTGAGAGGAGGGCAGTGGATCAGTTAAATGTGAATGTTCCATGGAAAAGGAGCAACTTGGAAGGTGCTACTGTATAGGGAAAGAAACCTTTAGCAGGGGAGGGAAAAGGGGTACAAGCCTTTCACTCCCCTCCCCAGGAAAGAGTCAGACACAGATGAGGGCAGTACTTGCAATCCTCCAAACAACTAGTGCTGCCTGTAGTGCAAACCTCTCCAAGGCCCCTGCCATCCTCTGCACTCAGCTGCAGAAGGAGCAAGCAGTGCACCCTCTCCTAGGAGGCTGAAGCTGCCACTGCATTTTGCATTCCCTGGGAGTCTCCCAGGAGGAATTTTACATGACTACACCATCATTTTCCTTGAGGCTTCTGCTGCCCAGTGGCTTCTTCCTCCTGCCCTGACTTTTCCAATGTGGGTTGTGACTTAGTCTCAGTTTTAACTATGGGATTAAATTTTATACAGTGCATTACTGTCTTTAGTCATAAAATATTCTCTTATATGCATCATATTAAACTATGGAACTCACTGTTGCAGGTTATTATTGAGGCAAGTAGCTTTGTAAGATCAGACACTTACATGAATAGCATTGGAATTTACACTAACTAGGATAAATTATAAGCACCACCAATCTCCATTGTCAGTGTAAGCTCATTACTAAGTGGTATCAAGAAGAAATGTCTCTGTATAATATAGTGTTGCAATTTAGAAGTGTTCTTAGTTTGTCTCTTTCCTTTTCTTTTAAACACTGGCATTTCTTTCTATCGTTTTAGGTGGACCATTGGTTTGTTCTAGTATGACAGGGTTTTTTTTATGTTGTACCTCAATATACACGTGGAATTTCAGTCCTGGGGTAAATAGGTGCAAATTTTGACTTCAGTGGGAATTGTACCCATTTATGCCATGTCTGAATTTTATCCAGAACCTGTTTATGTTATATATGATGATATACAGGCTTGAACTAATTTTTTTTTTTTAAATAGATTTCTTTTTGGAAAGAATATTCCATTAAGGGACCTAGTACAAAATTCGGTAAGTCAGGATCAGAGTTTCTCATTTCTTTCTCTGTTACATTGCAAATATTGCTCCCCCTCCCACACACTCTAATCCCCTCCTCCCTGCCCAGCATGTTGCAATTTATGTTGTCATCTGGTCATAACTAAGTATTCAACTGGCACAATTATAATCCTTGATTACTGGCTTTCTATATTTTTTGTGCATTTTCTTTTTATATACTGAAATGATTATTATATAGTATTTAATATATTTGTGAAGTTCAGGGAGTTGGAAGACTTTGGCCCTTTACTATTACATATTGAAATATGCATTCTGCTATCCATTTCCTTATAAGTATTAGACAATATAGAAACTTGGCAGCTACAATTCTGCTGCTGCATACTTCTGTTTTTATTTTGTACTGGAATAGTTTATAGAGCCCCAGTTAGGATCAGGTCCTCACTGTGCTAGGTGCTATACAAACATAGTGGAAGTCAGGATCTGCTCCGAAGGACTTAATCTGATGAAAGATGCAATAAGTGTGTGAAATAACAATTGGTGGGGATGGAGTGGTGCAGAATCTCAATAACATGCATATATAAATGATTTAGGAGAGAAATATTTGCTAACCTTTGCTTTTGGTTGGGATGGGCATTACCGTATTTTTCGCCCTATAAGACGCACTTTTTCTTCCCCAAAACGGGGGGGAAAAAGTTGGTGCGTCTTATAGGGCGAATGTGCGCCCCGGTCCCCCCCTCCCCGCCGCGGGCAGGCTGCCGGGAGGGAACCGGGACGCTCCCGGCAGCCCGCCCGCGGCGGGGAGGGGGGAACCGGGACGCTCCCGGTAGCCCGGCAGCCCGCCCGCGCGGCGGGGACGGGAGAGCGAGGCGCTTTTTGTGTGTGGTGGTGGGGGTTTTTTTTGTTTTGTTTTTTTTTGTGTGTGTGTCCGGCTTTTTCATTTAAAAACTCGGGGGCGTCTTATAGGCCGGAGCGTCCTATATGGCGAAAAATACGGTAATGTCTTCAGGTAGTGCTAGATTGACGTGATGGCTTGTCATGTGAGAAGACTAATAAAAAGGAACTACTACTATTAATCTACTATAACATCTCTCTAAAATCTTTAAAAAGAGAGAAGGCCACCACTGACGAACGATTGTTAATAATGCTATAATGTTAGTCAACTAGAAATAATTACTGATTTCTGTTCAGGTGGTGAAGCTACACAGAAAATTGATGTCACAGGACTTCTGACTGGCCTAGTTGCTACTGGAGTTCTGTTGGTTATAACTGGATTACTTATTTACTATTTCTGCAAAAACAGATGCAAAGCAAGACAACCACCAGGGTAAGGAATTGAGAATCATATTTCACTTTACTTTCATAGAAAAAACTTTGGTAATTTAGGTGGAATTTTCAAAAATCATTCTGCTGTCATTGAAGTGAATGGAAATTTCACTATTGACTTCAGTGGAGACAGAGTTAGGTCACCACTAAATGCTTTTGAAAATATCATTCTTAGAGTTAAGGTTATGCAAGGTTGTAACTGTAAATCACAAGAAAATATATACAACAAATAATCTTTGCATGGGTGACAGATCCTGAGAGAGCCCTGATCCAGATCTGGTTTTTGAAACCTGCAATGGAGGAGGATGAACTGATTTTAAGAATAGTTTTAGATATTACGATTTATAACTGCTGGAGAGATTGAATTGTGCTAGAGCAGGGGTCTCCAAACTACAGCCTGGATCTGGCCCAGGGCTTCAATTTGTTCGCCCCTCCAGATGAGCAGGCACACCGAGCAGGCATATGGAGAAGCCGCCCCTCTCCCCCCCACAAGCTTCTGCTGGTGGCCCCATGTGCAGAAGGGTTAGTGCCCCCACAGCAGCAGCCTGAGGTGTAAAGGGAGCCGGCAGCGGCTGGAGGAGCAGGGGGAAGGGGAGGTGCAGCAGCGGCCGGAAGAACAAAATATATTTTGCATATATTTGCATCTATTGAATTTTTTCACAGTTGCTTCAGCCCGTGAAGCCCCTTCAAAAATCTAATATGGCCCTCGTCTCATAAAGTTTGGAGACCCCTGTGCTAGAGGAAGTATGAGTGAACTTAACTTTTTCCAAAGAATAAGCTTGCTGTGGATCCACAGACTCTAAAGACAGCCTTCCTGTGAGCTTCACAATGGAAACTACTATTGTACTACAGTTGAATCTCCTTAATTGGCACAGTTAGTAACTAGTACATTCATGAGAATATTTTGTGCTGTGATAAATATATGTTGTAAAGCAGGAGATTCAGAGCAATAAATGTATGCTTGCAAGCATAAATTTACACCAGTAAACAGTGTGAATGGCACTAAATATGCCATTTGTCCATCAGCAAAGTGAAATACTTGTATTTAAAGAGTTCAGTGGACTTTGAATAGCTAAAGGAGGAAAAAAAGAAATCAGATTTTCGTTTACACATAATCTCACTTGTGGACTAATGATATGTAATAAATCTTTCAGTCTTCAAAAACTTGTTTGGCCTGCTTGTTAGTGTAAATCTCCTCTCCAATTTTCTTTCTGTTTTTAAAATCTATGGCAGTTTTGATTACTTTTCTTTCATCATCAATCCTCTTCACTCCCGCTGGAGTATATTGCACCAACAAATCTCCTCCATGCCTCTCGATCTTGGGCAAGCCAGCTGATTTCGTTCCACGTTTTGTTCATCATCTTCAGTTCCTCTTCCACAGTTCTTCTCCAGGTACCCATTGGTCTGCCTCGCTTACGCTTTCCAGGTGGAGTCCATCTTAGGGTGTCTGGTGTTTTTCATTCAAAGAACATGACCCAGCCACCCCCATCATCACCTTTTTAACTCATCCACAATGTTGATGATACCTGTGTGTCTGCTAATTTCCCTGTTGCTGATATGTTCTTCCCAGCGCACTCTAAGGATGCGTTGGAGGCATCTACCTTCAAATCCTCTCACTCTGCTCTCCACTTTCTTGTTGGTTCTCCATGTCTCTGCAGCATACAACAGGACAGAACACACATTTGATTTGTAAACCTTCAGCTTGGTCTTGATCTGAAGCACCGATGACTTCCAGATGTTAAGTCTGTTGAAGGCTTGCACTGCCAAAGCAATTCTAGTGGAGACCTCTTTCTTGATGTTACTATCAGCAGAGATATAACTACCCAGATATTTAAAATCCTTTATTTCCTCCAGCTCCACTCCATTAGCTGTAATCTTCTGGCTACTCTTGGTTCTCACTTTCATCATTTTGGACTTCCCAGAGTTAATCACCAGCCCGATGCTTGTGGCAGCTTGGTTTTCTCTTGAATATCCTTCTGTGAATGTGATAGCAATGCCAAATCATCTGCGAAATCACAATCCTCCAAACGGTTGGTTAATCCCTACACCAATCCTCTTGGCCTATCCTCTGTGGTTTTTCTCATCACCCAGTCGATGACCACAAGAAAGATTACAGACGAAATGACACATCCTTGCCTGACTCCTGTCCTGACCTGAAACCATTCACTCTCCTGTCCTTCATGACGTACACAACACTGGTTCTCGACATACAGATCTTTAAAGATGTTAATGGCCTTCTGAGGGAATCCCTATGCTTTTAGGATCTTCCAAAGCGATAGGTGGTGAATACTGTCAAAAGCTTTCTCAAAATCAATGTAATTGATGTAAAGCGAGGAGTTCCATTCCAATGACTGTTCCACGATAGTGCGTAGGACAAAGATTTGATCTGTGCATGACCTTCCCCTTCTAAAGCCAGACTGTTCTTCGCGAAGGATTTCATCGATTCCCGTTCCCATTCTCTGCAGCAGGACTCTGCAGAAGATCTTTCCCAGCACAGATAGTAGGTTAACACCTCTCCAGTTTCCACATACGGTCAGATCTCCTTTCTTTGGAAGCTTTATGATGATTCCCCTTTTCCATGCATTTGGTACTGTCTCTTTTTCCCATACTCCGTTAAAAAGTCCTACAAGAGTTCTTGCACTTGTCACAGGATCAGCCTTAAGCATGTCAGCAGTGATCCTGTCCTCTCCTGGCGCTTTGTTATTTTTAGTTTGTCTGATAGCTTCTTCTATTTCTTTCTTCGTAATACGCCCTCTATACATCTCAATCTGGAAGCCCATATTGGCAATGTCTGCCTCTTCCTCTGGATCTGGTCTGTTCAAGGTCTCTCTGAAGTGTTCTGCCCATCTGTTGAGTTGTTCCTTCTCTGTTAACACCTTCCCGTTTTTATCCTTCACAACTGTGGACTTACTTGTGAAACTTCCTGTGAGAGTCTTAGTGATCTTATAAACCGTTCTGTTATCACTCTTATCTGCTGCCAATTGTGCCTCTCTTGCCAAATCCTCTATGTACACTCTCTTGTCTTTTTTCACACGTCTTTTCACCGCAATATTAAGGTTTTTATATTCCTGTCTAGCCATTGTCTTATCGTTCTCACTGCCAACAAGTGTGCGCTGCTTGACTGCCTTTCTTTTCTCTATGAGCTCCCATGTAGTGTCTGAGATCCACTCTTTCCTCTGTTTTCTTTTATATCCCAGTTTGTTCTTGCTGGTTTCAAGATAGATTTTTTGGGATGTTTTCACACTGGGTGTTTACGTTCTCTTCTGATAAGCCTTCCAGTAAGATAAATCTATTGTGTAATTCTACCACAAATTTGGTCTTCACTGCTGGGTCTTTCAGTCTGCTGGAGTCAAAGAGCTGATCACCCATCTTTCTATTCATTCTTTTCAGCTTCAGTTGAAGCTTGCACAACACAAGGTTGTGATCACTTCCTGCGTCCGCTCCTCTCAGTACTCTAACATCTCTCATGGATCTTCTCCATTTTTGATTGATGGTAATGTGATCGATTTGGTTGCGGGTTCTGTCAACAAAGCGCTGCCCATTGTTATTCCTTTCTCCTATTCCTTCTCGACCCATGCAGGACTCATAGTCTTAATTGTCTGATCCTATTTTAGCATTCAGGTCCCCCATTACAATTAGGACATCGTGCCGAGGTGTCTTATCTATCTGATTTGCAAGCTGCTGTTGAATAGGTCCTTCTCTTCTTCTGTTGCTTGCTCGATGGGTGCATAACACTGTATGATGGTGGTCTTGGCATACTTGGAGAAGAATCTTGCTCTGATAATTCGGGAGCTGACTGGTTCCCATCCCACAAGACTCATTCTAGCCTGCTTATCCATCAGGATACCGACTCCTTCTCGGTGTTGACCATCTGACCGCCCAGAGTAAACAACAGTCTCCCCCGATCCAAGTGTCATCAAACCAGAGTCTGTCCATCTCATCTCGCTGATGCCCAAAACATTGATCTTGTACTTAGACATTTCTTTCACCACTTGCGCTGTTCTTCCAGTCTCATACATAGTTCTTACATTCCACGCAGCTACTCTCACCTGTTGTTTGGGTTTCGCCAGGGACTGCATTGGAAGAGAAATTTCCTTTCAGCTTTCATTCCTCCTCATCATATCAGGCATTACTGCCTTCGTCCTCAGCTGATCACCCATGATGAGAAGACATTTCGATAAATCTGTTGGTGTTTCTGTAGCAGGTGTTTTTTTATGTGGCGGGTTGCTAACCCAGTGCACAACCCTCCTCCTTTCGCATTCTGGACTTGGGACCAGACAACGGTGGAGTTTACTTTTCTTTCAACTGCATTAATTGTGTGTATTTAAAAATACTATTTACAAAGAAGTAAATTTAATGCATTTTTAATTGAAAATACATCTTTAAACTTAAAATGATCAAGTGTAGTGCTATTGGATATCTGCTCCTCCAGTGTTGTTGTAGATACAAGACTTCATCATGAACCAAATGTATATCGATTTGCAGTATAAGCATGTGTTCTTGTTTCTATACAGGGTGACGAAAGGATTGAACCATAAAATCTAATTAATTATTTCTAAGGGTTATATACACCATCAAAGTAAAAGCTGTGATACTACCCCCAAGAGTCCCCTTATGACAAAAAGCTTTACCACTATCATTTAATGCACTCAAACTCCTTAGAACATTGAGTATTTAAGAAACATAAATATGCTATTTTATTAATATTCTATTAAGATATTTATTTTAGATATGCTTTTGGAATATGATTTAAAAACTAGACTGTGTACTACCCTGTTTCCCCGAAAGTAAGACATCCCCCGAAAATAAGACGTACTTCCAGTTTTGCCTCTCGCTGTAATATAATGTAATGTAATTTTGGGAGCAAAAATTAATATAAGACACTGTCTTATTTTCGGGGAAACACGGTAGTACTTGAAACACTAAACTTGAGATCAACTATATAAGTAATCAGCACTTAATGATCTTAAAGAACAGCGTTTGTCAGTTCTTGTAAACAGCACCTTTTATTTTTATATATATATTATATATATATATATATATATATATATATATATATATATATATATATATATATATATATATATGCACACGGTGGCATACACGGAAATATCCCCATGATCTAAAGTGCAGTAAACCGCACTGAATTTTAATTATATATTTAAATTAAAGAGTGTACATAAAATGATAGTAAATTGAGTTATACAGTAGAGACTCGATTATCCAGGATTGGATTAACCAGGATATAAAAAAAATAAAAAATATGCGTAACTCACAGGGCCGGCTCTGGCTTTGTTGCCACCCCAAGCACAAAAAAACCCAAACCCCACCAGGGCGCAGGGCAGCCAGTGAACCAACACCCCCTTCCCCTGGGCACAGAGTGGCTGGTGAACTAATCCCCTCTCTCCATATTTCCTATGGATAGTGATTATCCAGGATTTTATTAACCAGGATTAATTTTTTCCCTATCATCCTGGATAATCGAGAGTCTACTGTACTATTTACAACAGTAAATATCTTTGCAATTTAAATATCTATTGATAGAAAAAGCTGATTTGTAACTACTTGTGTTGGAATCCTTTAATCCTCTTCTCTACCTGTTAAAAGCAAATCCTGTCTGACTTCCATAAGCACAGAAGCCCCTCTTCTAGTGAAAAATGCACAATTCTGCAACTCAAAGGAGAGGTGGACCTTTGCATAGTTGTTCTGGGACAGGTAGCTGAAGTAATCTGGAGGATCTACTACTACATGGTTCCTAGGTTCTGGGGATACCCATTTGGCTCATGCTGTTTAAGATTATTAAAAATGTACTTGCTTTGGCAAAAGTCTATGTAATCCTCTCTTTCATATATAAGATATAAAAAGATGCCATTCATAATACTTTTAATTCTGTTTAGGTACTCAGATAGTGTAAGAAGTAGAAGACCTTCATCTATCATCTTCAGAAGACATGAAGAGGTTTCTTTAAATCCACTCCCTCTAAGAACAGATGAGTCAGGACTGCCAACGTATGAAGAAGCAGTGACATTAGGTGGAAAATACGAAGTACCACCACCACCATATCCAGGGCCTGCAAAAGGGTTTAAGATGTTTAAAAAGTCTCTGTCACTTCCTGCCCCAGAACCCAAACTTAACTCTGGAGGAGTGGGGAATTAATCTTCATCGGAAGATGTACATTTGAAAGGAGGCAGTATCTTGCATGACATTTTTCACAAAGGTGAAAGACCTACAGTTCTTCAGCACAGCTAGGAGAAAGTGAATTCTTTCATACTGGAAAGGAAGGTATTGTTTTGCAAAAGGTTGATGTATTTTTCCAGCATGAAACTTGTTTATACAGGTTTTTGGTGCTAGAACTGAACTGTGCATAAAGGTACTAATCATTGAGCTCTCATGCATCTTGAGCCAAGTATTAAACTATTGATATTCCATTACTAATTTTATTTACTGTTTATTCAGAAGGGTAAATATTTTTAATATTAAAATTGGACTTGATACTAACCATTTTTTAAATTAAAACTTTTAAACCACTGTGAATATATTAAGCATTGAATAAGTAGTAAAATAGATACCTCATTTAGTTGCTAGGTGGGTTTTCGACTCGGTTTAGAAATAGTAATGGGCTGTATTGATGAAAGCTAGTTACTCTGTCATGCTTGTATAGCATTATGGTTTCTGAATTAATTTGTCTAATTTTAAACATTATTTCAGTATTGTCTCACACTGTCCAGCTAATGTAGGTTTTACATGACAGGAAGCCATGATTAGGAGGACACAGGATATTCTCTTTGTGAAAATCATGGTAGGGGTTATCTAAAAGGACGACTACATGTATGCTCCTCAACTTCATCACCTATTTACTGCTCTGTTGCAGAACACCAGTTATTGCCAAGCAAGTCAGATAGGTGTCTCTCTTTAGATTCCACTAACAAACAATGGCTAGTTGGTAGCTAGTAGGATTATTTCTCTACTTCCACACCACCACCTTAATATACATGGTGTAAATTTTTAAAGCATTGTCTGGGGAAGCAACTTCCCCTTTAACACAACATCCACTGATGACCTTAGTCTTGGGTGCTTCTGATTGATAAAATATGAGTCCAAAAGTTGCTCCTGCATGCTTATACAGGTCACTTACATTGCCCTGCTGGAATGACATTCATTAGTCTGAGATTTTAGAAATCTCTCATCTTTAGAATATCTAGTAATCAGAAGACAATGGACAAGATTTTCAAAAGTGACTAATGACTTTGGGTACCTTCATTTCCAGTTGGAAACAAACACCTTTATAATTTGGACCCTTTAAGGCAGGGGTGGGTAAAATTTTTGGCCCGAGGGCCACATCAGTGTTGCAAAACTGCATGGAGGGCCTCCCCAAACAACATGGCCCCCGCTCCTCCTACTTCCTGCCCCCGCCCACCAGAACCTCCAATCCGTCCAACCCCCCACTGCTCCTTGTCCCCTAACTGCCCCCTTCTGCCCCCCCACTCCTAACTTCCCCTCTGTCCAACCTCCCTTGATCCCTGACTCCTAACTGCCCCAACCCCTATCCAGACCCCCACCCTGACAGCTCCTCTAGGACTCCCACACCCATCCAACCCCCCATTCCCCATCTCCTGATCATCACCCCCAACCTCTGCCCCATCCAACCTCCCCCTGCTCCCTGTCCCGACTGCCCCCTGGAGCCTCTGCCCCTTATCCAACCCCTCCCCCTGCTCTCCACCCCCTTATCATGCTGCTCAGAGCAGCAGGGGCTTGCAGCCATGCCACCACACTGACCAGCAGGAGTGGTGGGCCAGAGCACTGCCGGTGCGGCGTGCTGAGGCTGCAGGAGAGGGGGGACAGTGGGGAAGGGACCAGGCAGGATGGTCCCATGGGCTGGATGTGGCCCGCAGGCCGTAGTTTGGCCACCTCTGCTTTAAGGTATCACCAGTTGGATATTCAGAAGCTGGGTTGCTTTTGAAAATCTTGTCCAATGGCTCAATAGCAGCAAATTAAACATATTTAAAATGGTTCTTTTGTATTCAGTCACTGTTTACATTTAAAGGTTAAATGTTTACTTGTAACATGCTTTTTTTGACAGAGAAGTTCAGTAAAAAACTATGTAATGACTCCATATCACTGTCTTAAATCTAAAAATCTCTTGTCTAAAGAGAAATTGCTGGAATACTTGGAAGATGTGGGTTCACTGAGAATACTACATAAAGCCCTTCTTGCCCGTAAGTAACTTGCATTGACTTAAGTGGGTGGGAAGTTATTTTCTTGTTACTGACTGACAGGATTGGGAGTCAAATTGGTTTCTCTTCTTTCTCTGTCAGACTTGCTAATAGCCAATGGCATGTCACTTAAACCCTCTGTGCCTTACTTTTCAATCTGTAAAATGGGTAGAACACCTACCTCGGGCTGCTGTGATGTTTAATTCATTGCCATTCAGACTTTGAGTGCTCAGAGGTTCTTGGTTGAAGAGTGCCATAGCTCATTTTTAACCTCTGAAGCCTTCTTAAAGATTGTGTCCAAGCTACATCAAAGACTGCATCTCAACTGATCAGCTGATAAATGAAGTGCTGAGCTAACAGTCTCATGGCTTAATCACAAGGAGAGTGGAAACCATCATCAGTGAGGGGTACTTGACCATTGCATTATCTTGTCATCTGCATACCCCAGATCCAATATCTGTTAACCTTCTTCTCACTTTGCAAGGCTCATTTGCTCTCCCATGCTTTTGCTGAGTGAAAAGAGATTTGTAATATAATGGGAGAGATTTGAAGGGGGAAAGGTCTAAAGAGGTTTGGGGTTTTTGGACATTGGTCTGAATTGTATCTTGTACATGTGCCAAAAATATTGCATCATTTTTTTAAAAATATAAATAAAATACTATATAAGGCCAGAATAGTCACTTGAATGTAGAATCTGACTCTTAATTCATAAAAGGAGGAAGTAATTACAAATGGGTGACTGCTGACCATGAAGAAAAACTATTGATATAAGCAAATTACAATTTTGAAATAGTGTGTTAACTACCTAATCTCTTCACTGAAGGGATTATCCTATGACTGCCTAACACAACAGCTCTCACTTGTGGGTGATCTGCAGAAAGCTGGTAGGTCACAGGTTGCAAATTCCATTTCCTTAGTCAAGCAGTTTATATAGATATAAACTTTTTTTCATCACAGGTTTTTCATCACAAATGATCCTTGCTACCTCCAATAGGGGTCAGTTATGGGGAACACGAACAGCAAAACAGGGGCTGCAAGCCAGCATCAGGAGCTATCACAGATGGGAGCCAGAAGCAGCAGAGAAATATCTACAGATAAGAACTAGGTAGCACGCTGTGCATTTGATAAAAATGAACAAAAGCAGTTGAGGTAACACAGAGGAAAATGAGGTCCAGGAGCAGAAGGGAGTAGATATGTGAGGGCACTGTTAGCATTTGGGGAGGAATGGGGTGTAGACAGGCTGAGGATCAGATCAGGAGCAAATTTCACAAAGATGGACAAGAGAATGTATTTCCTTCCTGACACAAACATACCATGAGAAATGTTTCAAAACATGAACATACATTTTCTTTATATTAATTTAATGTAGATATTTGCTGTATTTGTGACTTCCCTGATATAGTCAGTCTTTAAGGTGCCACAGGACTCTGTCACTTCTGCAATTCCAGACTAACACGGCTACCTCTCTGATTCTTCCCTGATTATAGTTATGAATGGGAGGGAAAAGTGGGAGGGGACAAGGTCCATGCTACGAAAAGCTCAGCACCATTGTCGCTCAGGCCTCCTTTTAGCAATGTATTTTTCATCACTCACTCTAAGGGAGACTAAATAAAAAAAACAAACTTTTCTATGCCTATTTCAGGTAATGTGTTTAATTCAGCTTTGCTTCAGCTATTCAGAGCCCAGCTTTCTATCATGAGGGTTACCATTAGAACTACCGTGTTTCCCCAAAAATAAGACAGTGTCTTATATTAATTTTTGCTCCCAAAATTACATTACATTATATTACAGCGAGAGGCAAAACTGAAAGTACGTCTTATTTTCGGGGGATGTCTTACTTTCGGGGAAACAGGGTATGCAAAATCTACTTTGCATGTAATTTGTCATTTTCCTTTCATTTTGATCCCCAGGCAACCTTTAATCTTCAGTGTTTCAAGTTCAAACAAATCAGAAAACTCAAAGTGAAACCCTGCAGAATCGGACACAATTTTGCTTGGTTTTGGATTACAACTATAAGAAACTTTAGTGTTCAGTATGGTTTTGAACAAAACCATAAATTCCTTCCTAGAATAAACCCTGCTCTTGTCTTTTGAAGGATTGTAAACATGTGGGCATCAATTTGGCTTCATAACTAGAAAATTTTAATCTGCTTTATTCCAAAGGTTTTGCCCAGCTGTTGTTTTTAAAGTCCTAGATCTACTGAAGACATTACACAGTAATATACTGACTTGTACTCTACACGTGATGAGGAACAAAAGGAATTAATATACACTGTTTATGATACTCAAATTTGCTACTGGCATAAACAGGTTCATTTTCATTTATATGAAATTAATTTATCAATGTATGATAAAGATTCTACAGACAAATTCTGACCTTGGAGCTAGAAAACCAGTGCAAAATTTGTGGAAAATGAGATTGCATTAATGTAACTAATGGCAGAATTAGGCTTGCAGAAAGAACCCAGTTTAATTTTGAAATCTCAGGAATTGTGTTCAGGTCCAGTGTGGAAAAAAATACTAATAATAAAGGGAGTGGATATGATTCGGAATCACAGCAACAATAAACACAGAACCCTATATTGCCCTATTTGCAGTCTCATTTGACACAAAGTAAAATAAGTACCAAAGCCTTCACTATTGTCTACGTTTAACAACAAAATCCTGTCTTAGTTTGGACACTACTACAATATAGAACACCCCCAACTGGCATGGAGTAAAAGCCTAATAAGAAAAGTTAGCCAGAACTCAGGTTAACATCTTGCTTAATTCCATTCTTTCCTAAAAATGCAGCCCAGCCACCGGGTCTCCTCCCCCTTCACTATTGGATGCATCTTTTCCAATGATAGATCCAGTTCTACTGCTAACTTTGGTCCCTGAAATCAGCTTGACCTAGAAGAGGCAGCTAAAGTAGCTTTTTTCCTTATTTTCAACTACTTTTATAGGCTTCCAGGCTCTTCTTTGTGGGGCACCTTGATTACCATAAAAACAGCTAAAACAAGGAGGAGCAGCCGGCTGTCTGCAGTCCACAACTTGGAAAACTCTAAAACAAATCCTAATTTTATAGGTAAAGATATTTTAAAAGATGAGGAAAAGTATTTTCATCTGGATATCAGTCTGTTTCAATGACAGTTTAAAAGTGGCATCCTAGAAACATAAGATCCCAAATTCTTGGAACAATATCTCCCAACTTCATTTGGGAAGTAACAACTGAGACTACTAAATATAACTTGGTAGTAGAAAGCCCTACTAGCAGATCTAGTTTAAAAGCCCTAAAGATCTATAAATCTTACTTTTAAATGGAGATTTATTTTTACATATCTAGTATTTGGATATTATACAAAGCATAACAGCTGATAAGTTTTAAAAAATATTTTCCTTGTTAAACAATGAGCTAACTGCTTTTGGATAAATGACATATTTCAGCATCTGTGCATGATCTTTTGCTGTGAGAGCCACAACTGCTAACCTGGGAGGATTTGCAAGGCCCTTACTAATTTGTTTAATCAGCTAAATATGTGTAAGTGCACATATGTTTTATAAAACACATAGACAAAATCTTCTCGTTGGAAGAAAGACTCCAGGTGTCAAATTCTTATTCATTGATTCTTACCTTTGCTTACCAATCCGAGAGGTAGCCGTGTTAGTCTGGATCTGCAGAAGCGACAGTCCTGTGGCACCTTAACGACTAACAAAAGTATTGAAGCATAAACTTTTGTGTGCTAATACCCACTTCTAACATTCAAAAACCAGTAGGAGAATACTTCAGTCTTCCTGGCCATTCCATTAAAGATTTGATGGTTTCAGTTTTGAAACAGAAAAGCTTCCAAAACAGACTCCAACGAGAAACTGAGGAACTGGAATTAATTTTCAAATTGGACACTATTAACCAGGGGCTTAACAGAAGTTCAGATTGGTTCTCTCATTACAGTAATTAATTGAATTTCCTGAGTTACTGACAACAGATCTCCATTTCAAAAGGTGTATTTTTCTCCTAGTGATAATGGACCATCTACATTTAACAGCCCTCTTAGAATTGGTATGCTAATGTACAATTTTTTTTTTCTTTCTGTGTGTATAAATGCATTTTACTTCTGTTCCATTCTATGCATCCAACGAAGTGAGCTATAGCTCACGAAAGCTTATCTGATTTTGATAAGTTTATGGAGGGGATGGTATGATGAGACTGCCTACACTGGCATGTAGGCAATCTGCAACTGTTAGCAGCAAATATCTCCAACAGGACCATGATGGGGAGGGCTCTGAGTTACTACACCCACAACCATCAGTATCAAGGGGCAGCATTCCTAGGCAGCCCCAATAGAGTGCAGAGGGATAAGAGGCCTCTCTATTGATTTAGTGGTCTCCAATAGTGCTCCCACCATCTGCAGGTTCAGAGAACTGGACCCAACCAATTCCAGCGGTGAGTAAATTCTGTCTTTTCCCCAACAGGACAATTCTTAGGAAAATCAGAGTTAGAACACCCTGTTTCCTTTCCCCATACAGGATCCCCCCCTGAAAAAGACATTCTGAGCAGTATTTTTTTTTAAATAAGATCTTAGTTTCTGTAGAATTTAAGTGGCAACCAAGGAGCTACCCAAAAAACCCCTAAAACCACAACTCAGTAGGCCAAGGTTTATGGGTTAAGCCCGCTAAACCACAAGTACTATGTTACAGTATTTAAATTTCAGCTGCTAAATATCTAAATTCTATCTAGTTTTCTGATGTATAAAAGAGATTTTCTAATTTATCTCTGGAGCTTCAAAAATTGCATCGGCACATATCTCAAAAGTATATTTTGTAACATTCAGTATTTGGAGTCTGATTTCAGAGACAATAGCATCTGCAGCACCTACTGTCTTCAGTTTGGGTTGCAAGTGCTCAACATCTCTGAAAATCAGGTCCCTGTTATATAAAGCCAACTGAAGCTCAGCTCTTGAAAGGAAGATAATTGCTATATTTGAAACTAAACTACATCTTGCTAACACAACAAGAACCAAAATAATCTAAATACTTTCACACTAGTGTTTAGGGTTTAAAATTTATATACACTAGTTTAAAATCCAAACACATACTCCTTGTCTTTATATGTACATTTCACTATATACATTTAAATAAAGGTATATACTGAACATAAAATAGAGATTAAGACAATCAAAGAATCATTAGAGAGATTACTGCAAGACCTTTCAGTGAAGCCCTGAGAGAGAAAATATCAACATCAAACACTATAAAGAGCTGATTTTCTTTTTAAGTGAGATCCTTTCTGAGCACATTTGTGTTAAAAGACTGAAAAAAATGATATCCTTCAAATCAAACAATAATCAAGAACAAAAATGTAAGATACTCAGACAAGGCCAATTCAATATGGATTTCCCAGGCAAGCAACCCAAGTAAGTGTGCTAAAAAGCTGCAAAGGTCTCAGGGCTTACTATTAGAGCAAGTGGATTTATACTGTGTGCATAAAGTGCAAACCATTAGATAAATTGACTTTATTCTGCACTTGTGGACCTCAGTGATGTGTAATTCATCAATTTCAGATGCAATGACTTTAAAGAAATCCGCAAATTTAAGATTAGCAGCCGTGTTAGTCTGTATCCGTAAATAAAACAAGGAAGACTTTGTAGCACCTTAGAGACTAACCAATTTATTTCAGCATAAGCTTTCGTGGGCTATAGCTCACTTCATCGGATCCATGAAATGGAACAGAAGTAAGATGCATTTATCACACAGAAAGAAAGAGAAAAAAAAGTTGTACATTAGCATACCAATTCTAAGAGCCTGTTAAATTTAGATGGGCCATTATCAGTAGGAGAAAAAAATACCTTTTGAAATGGATATCTGTCAGGAGTTAACACCTATTGAAGGTAAATTAACAAGGGAAATGCAATCAATTACTGTAATGAGAGAACCATTCGCAAGTTCTGTTAAGCCCTTGGTTTCTTGTATCCAATTTGAAAATTAATTCCAGTTCCTCAGTTTCTTGTTGGAGACTGTTTTGTGAGTTTTTCTGTTTCAAAACTGACAGCATCAAGTCTTTAATGGAATGGCCATCTAAGGGAAATGGCTAAGAACTACTCCACTGGCCAGCCACCGTATGATCGGTGGGGAGCCTTATGGAATTAGCTGCCTGGATTTGGGTGGGTTAAAAAACCCTTGGTGGGTATTGTTGGGGCCATAGTAATCCTTATAATACTGTGTTGCTGTATTCAGTGTGTCCCCTCCCTCATAAACTCATGTAGGTCAGCTTGTTCTTTTGCTATTTCAGCCAAGGGCCCTACTCTTTTTGAGTTGGCCCAGGCTGAAGTCGCCAAGAGGCCCTTGGCTCCTTAAAATGGGGTGTAGCTTTTGGTAAATAGTTATACCAAAGCTACAAATGGAGGAATGTTGAGTTTGAACTTTACCCTGGCTTGATGGCTCTGTCTGAACTTTTGGCCAAGGCTGTGACCTACGGACAGCCCCTGACACCCCCCCCCCCTCCCCCGGTTAAGTAGCCATCTCCCCTTTGTCTTTGGGATTTACATTTCTTAAGCAACTGTAATGCTGGTTTTAACTTTTTACCAGTAGAATCTTGATTGATTATGCGTGACCATTGTGACCTGTTAATTACTTTGTTTACTTCTGTGTATAAATATTGATGCTTACCCCTAATAAAGTTGCCACACTTACTCTGAAGCTTTTGAGCTAGGAGTAATGTGAGCCCGCTGATCAACGAATCTGTGTCTGTGTAACTTGGTCTCTGACAGTTTGTGAGCCCTATACCAACTCCGCACATACTCGGGTGCTGGAGAGGTGAGTAGGACTTGCTATTTTACCTAACAGTAGGATACTATAGTTTCTATTGTCATTTATTTGAGATGACCTCCATAATTCCCTGGTAGCTCTGCCATTTATTAGTATGCTGCTGATCTATACTTCTGGCAATAAAACTTGTATGGGAGCCCTGCATTAGCAGTTTCTTGACAGCAAACACTGGAGGTAGGCAAGTCATTGTGTGTGGTATGGGTGTCTGCAATTCCTCCACCTCACCCCCACACACTTTTGAAGGAAACAATGCATTGTAATAGTAATATTGTAATGGAGATTACTTGAGATCCTGCAGGGAAATCAAGACAATATGTAAATCCTTTCCTGCTGGAAATGCTACTTTCAATAGCCTCAACTGTATATTTACTTAGGTATTAGCATAAACTGACAGTTACTTTTTGTCATCACATTTAATTCATATGTAAATAGCAACCTATATCTTCTCCAGGGGATGACCCATCTCTCCCACTCCCTTCTGGGGAGGCTACAGCAATACATGTGCTGTCATATGGAAGGACAAGGAAAACCTTTTTTTATTATTATTATTATCCCCTCTCTTTTCCTCTCTACCTTTGCCCCTGTGTGATTTTATGAACTCTCATGGTTTCTTATGACCTCTGTACTGATATCTCTCACATCTACATCTCCCCTTACGTCCAGGGCCTCATTTCTTTCTGTCTCCTCATGGGTGACTTTCTGCTTCCTTAAACTAAACATGGCAAAAATTAAATTCCTAGCCTATGATTCTAACTCTCTAGCGTTCTCCCTTTCTTCATTAATACTGACCACTCTACTGTTTTATTTTTGTTTCGTTATTGGTCACTCGCACTCACAGATTTGGTTAATCTTTCACTCCTCCTTTCCTTTATCTGCTCACATACAGACTCCTGCCCAATCTTGTTGCTTCTGCCTTTAGAACATTTATAAAATCTGCACTTTTATGTTTCTGTCCACTGTCAAAACTGGTTCAAGACATAGTTCTATCCCTACCTGGACTATTAGAAACAAGTCCTTGACTCTCCCTTAATCCCTGCCCAATAAAAAAAACAAATAATCTATTTCTGCTGTTTTGATCATTCAACTCCCTCAAATTAAATTCCTCATCTTCACTTTTAAGGCTCTGCACCACCAACTTGTCAAGTCTCTACTCCTCATTTCCTGCCTGCACTCTTTTCACTTGTTTTTCATCCTCTCCTCCTTCTCTTCAGTTCACCATCAATCCTCAAACTGCACCATCAAATCTCTCCTGAGAACCCCTCTTCTTTTGCCTTAATATACACAGCTGATCCCTTCATCTGTCTTTTCACTACCACCTTTCTCTGTCTATATTCCTATTTTAGGTGTATAGGCCCCAATCCTGCAATGACATACATGGCTGCACAGAGCTCCCAGTGAGGCTTTCCACTAGCTCAGGTATCCTAGATTTTACAATCTTTATAGCAGGAACCATTTTTTAATTTAATCTCCATAAAATTCCATGCAAAGTAATGTCATTTTATGTTTATTAAGAGATAACATGATGTGGTGACAAAAATACTTGTGGGTCAGGGAACGGGATAGGGGTCTCTGATGCAAAAATATGTTAATTTGATCTTGAGAGGAAAGGGATAAGATATTTTAATGGAATACATATAATAAAAGATAAACAGAGGGAAAAATGTGAAAATCAAGACTTATCTCACTGTACTTAAGGCAGGGGTCTCAAACATGCGGCCCGGGGGCCACATGTGGCCCGCGAAGCCCTTCCCTGCGGCCCGCCAGGCTTCCTGTCCCCCCCCCCCCCTAGCAGTTTGCGGGAGGGAGGGGCCAGAAGCAGAGGCTTCTCTGCTGCCTGGCTGGGCCACGTGTGTTTCTAGCTCTGGACTTCCTAGATTGCTCTTGCTTTGTTTGCCAAACAGCTGTTGGTGGTGCCTAGCGCTTTCCAGGAGGGAATGGGGAGCTGCGTGCTCAGAGGAGGAGGTGGGGCAGGGGTGGGACCTCTTGGAAGGGGTGGAGTGGGGGGTGGAGCTGGGGCAGCGAGGGTATGTGTGTGTGTGTCAGTGGTGCGGCCCTCGGGCCAGTGCACTAGTCCTCATGCGGCCCTCGTGGTCATTTGAGTTTGAGACCCCTGACTTAAGGTAATGTATTTTGATTATTATGGTAACAGGTTTAGAAGTTGTCTACATATTTAATGCCAATGTTGTAAAAAATATGTCAAGGTGTTTGATTTTCTTTCAATGGCTCCTCTGCTTCTCTGAATATTTTATATATATGCTGTCTACTGGTATACGAGGAAGTGGTTCTTTTTATTATTCCTGCTGTTGACGGAACAATACAAACAGAGCTGTTCTAAAACTGGGATAGTAGGAACCGAGGGAAATTTCACAAAGCCTGAGTGAGATTGTAAATATATCAACAGCAATACACTCACAACAAACAAAAAGTTTTTCCTCACCAATGAGAGAAAACTGTGCAAAACTGCTTTTAAATTAATCCCCCAAAGGTAATCTCCCTACCTAGGGATGAGAATTAGGGAAAGTTTGTGGTCATGGTGATAGCAAAGTGGGAGAAAGGAAGATCAGAGTTTGTAACAATTTTTTCCTGCTTGGCACCTGCTTTTGAATGTCAACTTCAGAGTGGGACATCTCTCACCTGGGAGGAAGAAGATAAACTACAAATCACCACATTCCCCAGCAGGGAAAATTTGTCAAGGTGGGGGGCCACCACGTATGGAGGCTTCACGGGGGAATGTAAAAATAGGGAGTTGGGGGAATCATCTCCTGGCCAGGGATTACTGCCCGCATATGGTGGAGAACAGGCAAACGATCGGTGGGACTGGAGACGGTGGGGGGCGGGCGCCTCTCCCCGCCGCCCCCCTCCAGTACAACGGCAAAGGAGAACGTGCCTCCTCCTGTGTAACACGGGAGGCCACCGCAAGCTTGCGGGAGGGCACGGGATGGGCGTGGCAAAGCGCGGGCACTTTACCTGCCACCACAGCTCCGGGTGGAGAAGGCAAATTACATTTCAGTCCTTTAGGAAGTTCAGCCTTCTCCCAACTGGGCCGCCACCGAGGCCAGACACCGCTGCACACGATTCTCCCGGGGCCTCGGGAATCCCCGGGATTAGACATCCCTCTCCCACACAAAGGGACTCCGGATTATAACCCCGCAGACACCGGATTAAATACCCCCCTCGCCTTCAGGGTCCACATTAAAGCTCCTCTCTGGGGCTGATGACAACTCCTCCCAATTCGGATTACATATTTCCGACTCACCCCTATAGGCAGACTGCACCCCCCCCCCCCCAACTGGGATTAAAACCAGCTTCTTTCTCTGAGGCCAGGTTCCAGACACCTCCTGCCTCGACCCATCTCCCGCTGCCCTGGGGTGTCCGCCCCGCCCGGCAATTCCCCCGCCCCGCAACTCCCTCCCCCCGGCCTCTCTTGCCCCCTGGCCGAGGGAGCCGAAGCCCATCGGCCCCAGTGAGCTGCGGAGGGGGAGGTGCATCCTGGGAAGGAGCAGCCCGACATGGGTCTCCGCCTGAGCGGCTCGCAGCCCCTGCCACCGCCTCCTCCGTGTGCAGCTCCCCTGAGCCGGCCGCCGCCCGCCGCCCGGAGCTGAGCGGGCGGGGGAGGAGGCACTTGGCGGCCTGGCCCGGAGCGGCGGGGGGGGGACGCGGCGCTGCCCGCCCCGCATGAGGGAAGGGGGGGCCGTTCCCACCCGCCCTGCTCGGTCCCCGTTGCCGCCGCCCCGCACGCAGGGCCCGAGCGCAGCCCCCGCGCCCCGCTCGCTGCCCCGATGATGGACAGGAACTACCCGCCGACTCCCAGCTTCACCGACCCGCTGGCCCCAGCCGCCGCCGCCGCGCAGCCAGCCGCCGCCGCCTGGGCCTACGAGCGAGGCGCGGGCAGCCTCAAGCCCAGGTAAGGAGGGTCCGCCGGGGGGCTGCGCCAGGAAAGGCCGGGGATTGAGACGTGGCCTTCCCCGCATGGGGGCGTGGGGGTCACCGGCGCCCTCTCTGGTCGTCCGTCCCCCCCTCCCCCCCCGCGCGGAGCGAGCCAAGCAGGGCGGAGAAGAACTTCTCAGGGGTGGGGAGGGCCTGAGGGGCGTCCCCCGGGGCTGGGCCCTCCAGGGAGCCGGGGCTGTAGGAGGGAGCCGCGGGGCACGGAGCCGGGCTCTGGGGCGCAGCCGGGGCCCGGCGGTGAGGAGCAAGGCCTGGGGCAGTAACTGGGCCAGGGCGCGCTGCTGGCGGGGGCGGAGAGCGGCGGCGTCCTGGCGCGGCGCGGGCCCGGGAGAGCTGGAATCCGGGCTGGCGTCCCAGTGGCCCGGCACACGCACGTTCGCCATGGCCGGGGCAGCTTTTCTTTCTCTCCCCCAGCAGCGGGCCACGGGGGGTGGATGCAGGCTGGCAGGAAGCGCCTTGGCTCTAATCTGCGGTCCCGGGGCTGGAGTTTGTCCCGGGTTCTGAACAGGCAGTGGGGGAGGCGAACCTGAGCAGGGAAAGTTGCTGGCTTCCCCCTTCTCCAAAGGTCTGTGTTAAATCTGCAGCTAGAGTTCAAGAGTTCATGTTTTCCTCCAGCGTTTCCTAGGGCAGCCTAGTACAGCGAACGCCTTTCGCGATCTGTACAAAGGAGTAACATTCTCCCAGTGCATTAAACTGCGAAACGGCAACATTAAAAGCGGCCCAGTGGAAGGCGTGGTCCAATTTGTTAACGGCATGGACTAATGAGGGAAGCGGTGTCAAGAACAATACTCAAGAATCAGAGAGGTAGCCTGTTAGTCTGGCATAGATAGCAGAGGTAACAAAGAGTCCTGTGGCACCTTAAAGACTAGCTAAAGTATTGAAGCATAAGCTTTCCTGGGCTAATACCCACTTCGTAGGATGCAAGCAACAATGCTGTGTCTTGTAGGTGCAGCACCTGAATTGCAAGGCTACAAATGCTGGGACATTGAGAGCTTCTGGTGACCTCATCCTAAACCACCATGGGGAAGCTCCCGTGTCTGTGATCTCACCAAACCTCTTCGCTATACTCGTGGCTTTATTTCATCCTTTATTTTTGATTATAGCATCTTATTAGTACTCTCCTGTTGTTCAGGGTCATTTTTTCATTATAAAGCACTATTTTCAGAAGTACAGTGCTCCCTCTGTGCAGAAACTTGTCCAAGAGGATCCAGCCCCTTTTTAAAAAAAGCTGGGAGGAAAAAATGTAAAAGTAGAAAAAATATTTACAAAAGATTTTATAGGGTCAGGTTTGCGCATATATTGTATAATTCAGGTTGACTTTGTCAACTTAAAAAAATACAAATCCAAAAATTTTCCAGTCAGTCTCTATTTTGCTTATTATTATTAATAATAATTATCTGTCTATCTTAGGTATATGTGCAGCTCCAAATTACTTTTGTATATAAAAGCAAAATACAGTGTTAGGGTAAGCATAACATCAAAATGGAATCTCTTGTTGCTATGGTAATATTTGTCCACTTAATCTTGAAATCCCCCTTTTCCTCTCCTCATCCCCCTGTTGTAATGGGGTGGGGTTTCCCTGGGTTCTGAAAGTGGATTTTCTTCTATTGAGTTTAGGGTTCATCTCACCCTTGTTAAGTGGTTTAAAATATAGCTTGCTCTGTCTACATCCCTTCTCCCTGCAAGACTCTCATATTTAATGCATTCCATGTTTATATAGCAACTGTTCAATTATTCAGATTACATACAGTGACAATGAACATTGGAACCCATCAAAATGGAGGTTTAGCACTTTGCTGTTGGCATATGCAGTAGATTTGAAAAGAACAAATCTATAAAGATTTTTAATCTATACATTTTTTTCTCATATAAAGACTAACAGCATATTGTAACAACTCAGTGTAGCTGTAGGTCACAGTCTAGACTCATTGGTTTGCAAATACAATTTTGTGTTATAAACTGTAAAAAAAATGCTAGATAAATAATACATATGTTAAAATAAGCATAAATATAAAAAGTATCTATTTAACCAAGTTAAATTATTGTGAAAGGTGTAAACAAATTAGGTATCTCTCAGTTGTTAATATTTTTGTTTTACGTGTTGTCTATAGTGTAATGATATTTTAGAAGCCTGAAACTGAAGCCTTTTTCTTTACTGAGTATTACACTTGAGTACATTGAGTCTTACACAATGGTAAACACTTATCATTAAGAGAAACACACAAAAATGATTAAATAAACTTTGTAAGCATGTTAAAAATAGGTCATATTGGCCAAACTTATTGACAGTACTTAAAACTAAAGTCTAACACTTATTCATGTAGCAATATAGATAGAGGCAGTGTAAGAATCCCTTTAGTGCATTGCTGGTGTGTGTGGACCATTTTTGAAGGCCTGCTTCTAGCGGTGAGCAAGAAGATCAAAGATTGAAGTAGCATGGAGACTGAGCTGCTCTCTCGCCACATAGCCCTCAATTATCCACAGATCCTGATGTGTGATGGGCTTGCTAGAAATTCAAAATGAGCTATG
This sequence comes from Sternotherus odoratus, assembly GCA_032164245.1. Lineage (NCBI taxonomy): Eukaryota > Metazoa > Chordata > Testudines > Kinosternidae > Sternotherus > Sternotherus odoratus. The sequence goes on from JAVMKO010000006.1 coordinate 77,411,414, forward strand.
CAACAAAAGAGGAATCTTAATATTACTTTGGATTCATCTAGTCAAAGCTTTCAATACCAGTTCTCTTATGAATCAACATTTAATGTCAATTTTCAGTGGAAAACACTGAAATAGAACTGTTTTAAAGGACAAGTTAAAAGTAAGCCTAAGGCTATGTCTACATTGTACACTACTCTTGGCAGCATGTATGGTATGTGTAACTACACACGTCAGTGAAAAGCTCTGGCAGTGAGGAGGCAGCAAGGAAAGGTTTCAGCAATCACCAGTGCCAGAGACTTTCATTGACATGAAGAAAGGCTCTGGTGGAAGGGGGGAAAGGCAGATCCCCACTGCTGGAGCTTTTCCCTGCAATGGGTGGCCGAAACCTCCTCCTCCTGCCAGTCTTTACCTGCAGCGGGGAAAGGATGCAGCAGTTGGGAGCTGCCAGAGCCTTTGCTCACTGCTGAAGTCTTTTCCTGTGATGTGGAAAAGCTCCAGCAGCTGTGAGGTAGTGGGATACTACACAATTAAAAACAGCAGTGTAGATGGGAAGGCATAGCTTGGGCAAGCAAAGAGGATATGTACTCGGGTACATACATACCCACAGCCTTCAGTCGTGTCTACTGCACATACCTAAGCTGTTCTACACTGCTACTTAAACCTGTGCTAGGGTAGCTAACAAATACTTACTCTACATACTGTGGAAAGAAGAATTCAGTGTGGATGTAAAAGGGGAGTGATATACTTTGTTGTGCCCTACCAAGTCCTGAATTGCAGAGAGAACTTCTAAATGTGAGAAGGTAATTCAGGTTATGTCTATACTAGGGGTCAGCAACCTTTCAGAAGTGGTGTGCTGAGTCTTCATTTATTCACTCTCATTTAAGGTTTCGTGTGCCAGTAATACATTTACAATGTTTTTAGGAAGTCTCTTTGTATGAGTCTACATACAACAATAGTTTAGTTATATATTATAAAGTAAATAAGGTTATAAAAATGTTTAAGAAGCTTAATTTAAAATTAAATTAAGATGCAGAGCCCCCCAGACTGGTGGCCAGGACCCAGGCAGTGAAGTGCCACTGAAAATCAGCTAGCTTGTGCCTACCCCTGATCTATACTGTACACCTTCTGTGCTGCTATAGCAGTGTTGTTGTAAGGTATGCAGTATAGCTGCTCTTTCTGAGCTCTCTCCTGACAAAAAAATAAAACCACCTCCAATAAGAGCATCTCCCACTGACAAAGTGCTGTCCACACTGATGCTTTTTGAGGATAAAACTTTTGTTGGTCAAGGGGATTTTTTTTCACAGCCTTGAGTTTGTGTATCTGCAGACGACTTACTGCCGTCCTCACAGCAGCGGCAGTCGGTGGCGCGCTCCCCCATTGACTCCAGCTTGCGCCTCTCTGCAAGCTGTAGTTCCGGAGTCGACGGGGGCCCCGCAAGTGATGAATTTCTCGCGTCTTCACCAGATGCGAGAAATCGATCTCTAACAGATCGATCACTACCTGCCGATCCGGCGGGTAGTGAAGACCAGCGATGCCAATTTTGTTAGTTTTTATTTCTGATGTGGGCATTTGTCCATAAGAACATGAACATGAACACTTAGGCCACTGAACAGGTTCCTGAAACAAATGCTTGTCCTAGAGGGGAGAGGCTACGTATCCCTTTACCAGTGCAAAAAGACATTCAGTTCCTAAATGTTTTTCAGTTGTTTTTTCTTCTTCCTTCCTGCTTCTTTGAAAAATTAATCCCTTTCTGTATTACAGGTCAGAGCAGTTGCCCTTTCACTTTCTTTCTTTGTTTCTTCTGCCTTTTTTGCTTAGCCTTTGTTTATATTGGAGCATTCTGGTGAAACTGGCAGGACGGGCTAATAGGAAGGAGGGTGGATATAGAAAGATCACTGCTCTCATTAGGTAAAAACACAACTATTGAATTTTAAATTTTCAAAGTTTGTACACAGAACGTACATTTTCTCATCTGCGTTCCTTGTTTTTTTATTGTTTTTTCTTATATTGTAACTTGAAAAATGTAGTCATTTGCAATGGGTCTCCTAGCTGATATCAATTTATCTTTTTAAAATTTATTTCTTCAGAATATTAAAATATGTCTATAGGTGTCCATTCAGTGTTCTGTGTGCCTATTCCATAAATATAACAAACTTAGAAAAAGGACAGCACATAAATATATCCACCTCAGCCCACAGCTTCCCTCCACAGTCTTAACAAAGGGGAATAGGGGAGGAATTGGCTTTACAAGAGTGCCGAGAAAGTTAACATCCTTCACAAAAATACTGGTCTTAGTCTTCTTATTATTATCCTCTTCGCTCCTGGTGGAGCATAAGGCGCCAACCATTCTTCTCCATTCGCTGAAGATTTGGTTGACGTTTCTGTAGCATTCGTTTTTTACATGGTGGGTTGCTAGCCCAACGCAAAATCCTCCTCCTTTCACATCTTAGGCTTGGGACCAAGCAATGGCGGAGTTGGTCTTAGTATACTGCTTCAAAGACAAATGCAGAAGGAAAATATTTTTGTATTTAAGTAAAAGACAGGTCAGGTCACAATTCAAACTCTTCATGCTCCCAGAGGAAGGACTAGTATGTCTACACAGATAAACGGAAACAAGGCACCCTTATTTTGGAATAAGTGTCCACTAATGGAGTTATTCCTGAATAGCTGTTATTCAATAACTCTCTGTGTAAACAAGTCCCTATACTTTACCCTTTATTCTGGTGGTTTTTTCTCCTCGTCATGAGGTGCCTGTTGCAGTCACTACGCTAACTTACTTTAGACTTCTCTCCATATCTTCCATGGAATCTTCTCATTCCACATTTATTTGCTGCTTCAGTAGTCAGTGAGTGGAAAATATCATTTCTTGTGTAATTTTCTGAGAAATTCAAAATAGCGGTGAGGTTTCCTTTGTTATCCTGAAAGGTTTCAAAGATGTGGGACAGGCCATAAAAATTAGGTGTATCCTCTAAACATCAGGATCATGTGGCACCCTTGACTCCTTCTCAGGCATTTGAGTTTCTGGTGCCTAAAGTTTATATTCTTTGTGGTTGAGAGTGTTCTTCCATTATAAACCATCTCCATATCTTCATGAACATTCTAGTGGGGGGGGGGGGGAAATTAACCTTTATGGCTGAATTTTTGTGCATGTAGTGCTGACTTGACAACTCTGGAGATTGAGGGCTTCTGCTTATCCAGAGAACAGATACAGCACTGCTTACAGCAATGCAGGCTTCTCCATGCAGACTCACCAATGTGGCTCATTCATGATCTGAAAAGACCACTGCCAGGAGCAGGAAGATAATTTGTTTTCTATATCCATCCAATTATTAGACTCTATTGAGACTGCCAATGGTACCATTTGGAAGTGAGTCTCTTTAGGTTTGTGGTCACTTGTCTACTAGCAACAGGAATAATGATACTACCAAATTGACTTCTCATTAGGGGCAGTAGAACCATAAGGTTTTGGGGGGAACCATGAGGTTTTGGGGGGAAACATCCCAGCAATGGAAATATTGTGGAGGCTGATCTATATTTCTGCCTCAGTGCTTTTTGTTCATTGTAAGCTGTGCACATGGGTAGTGAGAGCAGGACACAGAAGTGGTAGAATGGTCACCTCAGTGCTTAAGATTGGTCTGGGGAGCAGGTAGGAACCACTCCCCATCCTGTCCCTGACAACTTGACTGTGCCCAACTGCCCCTGACTCCCTGTGCAGTGCACCCTTCTTTCCTGTCCCCAATCACAGCGAGCTTCTGAGATTTCCTGCTGCTCATAGGCTTTCAAATAGCCATTATTTTTCAACCATTTTTAGTCCTTACTGAAACTGGTAAATTGGAGGTTACCAATCATGTGAGTCAGTCAGTCCCCCCGTCCGTCCGTCCCCCCCCCCCGTCTTTCCCCCCCCCCCGGTGATAAGGTTTTCCCTGATCTTTTTTTATAAAACTCCCACTGTGATTTTTTTTTTTTTTTTAAGAAATTCAAAATTTGGGGGCATTTTATACCAGTTAAGGCAATTTTATGCATTTTATTTTTGTACTCTTAAAACGCTAACTGTTTTGTTTTAGACATCAGGTTTAAGATATATTAAATCCTAAGTGAAGACTAGTGCTTCTGGCATATTTAAGGAATTTGTTTTAAGTAGTAAAGTTATTTCTTTCTTAAAATGGGAGACCATCATTTTTCTGTAACTTTTGAGCAGCACACAGCTTCCTGATAGAGCTATAGTGAAACAAACACAATTGATTTTATTTAAATGATTACATACTCAACTAAATCCTACATAGTCTTATATGAATGTTCTGGGATGTTTTTTCTTTTAAGGACCAGGAATTGCAAAAATAAAACAAACCCATCCTATTAATGCCACATTAAGTTTGAGATGTAGATTTAAGGAAAATTTTTAAAAATTGAGGATGAGATCCTCTGACTGGGTATGTGGAGCAGACCCTTGTGCCAGCATGGAGCTTCCCATTGACTTCCACACCAGTCATTACTCGGCCCTGTTACCTGTACATATGTAGGCATTAACAGTTTTATTTAATATCTGGAACAAGGATTGCCTTGTGGTCAGAAGTGAGGATTGTAAGTACTGGTTCTGTTCCTGGCTTTGCTACTGATGTACAGTAGGATGTTGCCTGAGTCACCAAGGGCCAGGTTTTCAAAAAAGGCTCAGCATGTTAACTTCTGAGCTCTTTTGAAAATCTAGCCACGAGAATCACAATGGGAGCTCCTGCATAAAATCTTGAAAATCTGAACCTTATTTAGGTGCCTATATAGGAGGTAAAGCCCTGAAAATCAGATCCCAGTTGTAGGTGTTGATCTCTTTTGAAAATCTAGCTTTTTGTGACTGTCTTGTTTTTTGCCATTTAATATGAGATAATACTTCACAGGGTGTTATGACAGTTAAGTAACTGTTTGTAAAATGCTTTGAGATTCTGCTTTATAATGAAGGAATTATTAAATGCAAAGTGTTGTTTATGCTCAAAGTGACTCAGTTACAGTTGATCCAGGGAACATAGATGTGAACGTCCCGACTCTTCTGAGGTTAACGTCTCGACTTCCAAGTTGCATTAACACAGTATTTCCATATAATTAGAATATAAAGTGTACATTACAAATAAACTGCAAAACTTTCCCATGTATTGGTATTTTGACATTAGTGTTCAGTTGTCAGGTCAAGACAAGTTAGGGCATCATGATAGTTTTTTTTTGTTTGTTTGTTTTTTTTAAAGTCTCTCATGCTGTCATGCAGTCTGGAATGGCTCATGACCAAGTGCCTACCTCGGGGCGGCCTGTCAGAAAACAAGGGAAGATATCCCACATTGGTGGTATGTTCTATAATTTAATTTCACCAAGCAGTAACAAATATGATCTGCTGGATCACTATACCAGTCTTGGCGTGGAATCACAGACAGTCCTGTTAGATCAGGGGTGGGCAAACTATGGCTTTGGATTTGGCCCATCAGAGCTTTGGAGCTGGCGTGCAGGATTGTCACTCCTGTGGCGTCGCGGGCCCTGCGCCACTACTGGAAACTCCAGGCTGTGAGCCTCCCTGCGCTTAGCACCCCAGCCTTCTTCTGTTAGCTTCCTCATATACTCTGCACCCCTCTTGAACCCCTGCCCTTCCTGCACACCACACCCCCTCCCACACCCCAGCCTCCTGCCTTAGCCCTACATTCATGGCTCTGCATGCAGTTTCACACCCAGATGTGGCCCTTGGGCCAAAAAGTTTGGCCACCTCTGCCTTAGACTCTCCAGTCTTTCTTGCCATTCAGAGAAACTGAACGTTGTGATAAAAAGATCACTTAAACACTTAAAATCACACCACATCAGGTTTCTGCAAGTTCCAAGAGATTAGTCATTTACCAGATCAATTAGTACTTCAGATCTTTCACCAAAGACAACACGGACAGCCAGTTCTATAATAAATTAACTATAGGGTTATTAGCTAAGAAAGAATGAGAGTTACTAAAAGGCTATGACAGGTAAAATATGTATACAGGTGAATCACAGTTTGTAACTCCAAATGGTGGCAATTATGTAATAAACTTCCTGTTTCTCGAAGTCTTTTCACGGTACCCAAATTGCCTCTGGGGAATCTCCACTTTACATCTGGCACATCTTGGTAAGAGTCCAGATGCTTCAAAGAGAAAGGATCTTTCTTGAATCCATATTTATAGTATCTCACTCAGTAAGCAAGCTGATAGTGTCTCTACTCATGTGGGCTTTTCCTTTGGTGGTGATGATGATGTGTGAGGAATGCACTTAGTATTTGAAACATTAATTTCCTTTTTAATTAGCATTTTCTGAAAAGTCTTTAGGTCCTTAATAAGCATTTCACAAGATTTCTTTGGGGTTATTTAGTTACAGCGTGATGTTTGCTGTTACATTATGTTAGGAGCGGATAAGTGAAAACAATACAAGTAACATTCTGCTAGTTTTCATGAAGTTTAAACATCTGAACACACTTTGATCTATCCTAACACACAAGCGAATTGGCCCGGGGATGTGACCTGAGCTGGCACCTGGTTTGCCAGCAACACAATCTCAATTGCTGAAATTCATTTTATTTTTAATAAAATGATAATGGGATTGATCCAATTCATGACCTAATGGTATGCTTTTAAAATATAATTTTAAATAAAATTTTACTAATAAAATTATAGTAGTGAACTATATGTAAGCATATGCACGCCAGCCATAGTAAAATAGGCCTCAACCATTTTGCTATATTCCACAGAGCACAATTCCAAATATTGCAAAGTATACTTTTAACAATGAACATATTAGTAATAAATTTTGGGGAAACTGGTCTTTTTACCCTCCCTTGTACAGCGCTTGGAGATATGAGTAAAAAGCCCTGTATGAGGGCTAAGTATTATTTATTAATGACATCATAGTTGTTATCCTTGTGGGGTGTGGGAAGAAGAGCTAATTGACAGAAAAAAGGGCAGAAGATAATAAAATGACAGGCTAATAAAATGGGGCTGTCAGTAGCAGTTAACTCACGTGATTAAAGAATTAATCGCAATTTAAAAAATTAATTGTGATGAATTGCACTTAGAATGGAATACCAATTAAAATTTTTTAACTATGTTTGGATGTTTTCCTACTTTTTCAATATTAATTTCAATTACAATACAGAATACAAAGTGCACAGGCTCACTTTGTATTATTATTTTTGGTTATAGATATTTGCACTGTAAAAATGATAAAAGAAATAGTATTTTTCAATTCACCTCATACAAGAACTGAAGTACAAACTCTTTATTGTGAAAGTGTAACTTACAAATGCAGATTTTTTTTTGTTACATAACTGCACTCAGAAACCAGTGTGAAACTTAGTTTAGAGCCTACATGTCCACTCAGTCCTATGCCTTATTCTGCCAGTTGCTAAGAAAAACAAGTTTGTTTACATTGACTGGCGATACTGCTGCCTGCTTCTTATTTACAGTGTCACCTGAAAGTGAGAACAGGCGTTTGCATGGCACTTTTGTACCCAGTGTTGCAACTAAACATTAATATGCCCCTTCCATGCTTTGGCCACCACTCCAGAGGACATGCTTCCATGCTGATGATGCTCATTTAAAAAAATGTGTCAATTAAATTTGTGACTGTACTCCTTGTGGGGAGAATTGTATGTCTTCTGCTCTGTTTTATCCGCATTCTTCATATATTTCACATTCTAGCAGTCTCGGATGATGACCCAGCACATGTTCATTTTAAGAACACTTTCAGAGCAGATTTGACAAAACGCAAAGTACTGATTTGAGATTTCTAAAGATAGCTACAGCACTCCACCCAAGTGCAGTCAAAAATCTGAGAGGGACGAGGTGTGAAGCATGCTTTTAGAAGTCTTAAAAGAGTAACACTCCCATGTGGAAACTGCAGAACTCAAACCACCAAAAAAGAAAATGAACCTTCTGCTGGTGGCATCTGACTCAGATGATGAAAATGAACATGCATTGGTCCGCGCTGCTTTGGATTGTTATCAAGCAGAACCCATAATGAGAATGGAAGCATGTCTTCTATAATGGTGGTTGAAGCATGAAGGGACATGTGAATCTTTAGTGCATCTGACACACAAAGATGTGCAACACCAGCTACAACAGTGCCATGTGACTGCCTGTTCTCACTTTCAGGTGACATTGTAAACCAGAAGCAGGCAGCATTATCTCTTGTAAATTGTAACCAACTATGTTTGTCTGAGTGATTAGCTGACCAAGAAGTAAGACTGAGTGGACTTGTAGGCTCTAAAATTTGACATTGTTTTTCATTTTCAATGCAGGTTTTTTTGTACATAATTCTACATTTGTAAGCTCAACTTTCATGATAAAGAGATTATACTACAGTACTTTGTATAAGGTGAATTGAAATTTTTTTTGTTTTTTACAGTGCAAATATTTATAATAAAAAAGAAATATGAAGTGAGTACTGTACATTTTGTATTTTGTGTTGTAAATGAAATTAATATATTTAAAATGTAGTAAACATCCAAAAATATTTAAAATGGTATTGTTGTTTAACAGTGCAATTAATCACAATAATTTTTTTAAAATCACTTGACAGCCTTATAATAAAAAAGTTGACCCCCCATGAGGAAAAAGCCCCAGAAAATCAAAACAATACAAGAAAAGTTGGAATTCTTTAGGTGGAGTAAACCATGCAAATACAATTTGTTTATGGCTTTCCCCAAGACTTTAGGGAAGGGTTGCAGGCGAGTCATCAGGAGAACTATGTGAGCCCCAAACATGAAATTTGAAAATTAAATTGCTTAAATTATTGTTTGGTATTATTTTAATCTAAATTGAAGTTTATGTGAGCATGTATTTGGAAGAGGGATGTGTGATTCTGAAGTTCTCATGATGCCAGTGGCTTCAAAATCTTTGTCATACTTATAGGAAAAGTGCCACTACCACAAGATGAAAGCCACAGTATCTTGTGATTTATGTATAATAGCTTTATTTGTAGTTGTTACAAAAGTTAAGTTCCTATGCATGAATCAGCAGAGTAGTGGCACACAAACCCCATCTTAAAACTTTATTCCCAAAATGTTTTAAAAAATCAAACTATGTCAAAATTGTTATTTTATTGCAACCCTCTTGTTAGGTGCTGCACAAACATAGAACATAGAAATGGTCCCTGCCACAAGAAACTTAGTCTAATAAAATAGTAAACTATGTACTTACTATCTGTCTTCCTCACATGGTGTCCTAATATCAATGACAAACAATTGATTTGTTTTTTCCTATATTCGGAACAGTACAAATAGTGGCATCTGTGCTACTGCAGAATTGAATGCTAGTATTCTTGATCATTATTAATTGTTTAAAAGTACAGTAGACTCTCAATTATCCAGGATGATAGGGAAAAAAATAATTCTGGTTAATAAAATCCCGGATAATCACCATCCATAGGAAATATTGGGATTGGGGGTTGGTTCACCAGCCACCCTGTGCCGGGTGGGGGTGGGGGTGGGGTGTTGGTTCACTGGCTGCTCTGCACCCTGGTGGGGTTGTTTTGTTTGTGTGCTTGGGGTGGTAGCAAAGCCAGAGCCGGCCCTGCGAGTTGCGCATATAGTTTTTTACATCCTGATTAATCCACATCCTGGTTAATCCAATCCTGGATAATCGAGAGTCTACTGAATCCCTTTAAGAATAATTGGGGGGGAACTGATCAGAGGCAGTATTTTTCCTTCTGAGAGATTGTGCTGTCCTTGTGAATGCAGACAGTTCAGTCTGAATCTGCCTGATTTTATTTGGAAAGTAACACAGAATTTCCTAACAATTGAAGACACTTGAATCAACCACTGAGTAAATGCAATGTGGATAAACCAAATTATTTGCCACACAAAACAGATCCACTGATTGAAACTTTGCAGTTCTTATAATGGTGGCAAAACCCCTCTAATTTGACTTCTGCATAGCCACACCATTGAACTTCAAAAATCTTTGCAGTTGATCAGTCATATTATAATTGCAGCTTCTGCTATTGGTGCTCTAGCTTTCTTTCCTTCTGCCTCAGTTTGCATAGTTCATTCATAAACCAGATTGATTTGGAAAGATAGACTTTGGGAAGAAGGTGCCTTGGGGAGATCGTATGGATATTTGAGGACAAAAAATCCTTATAAACTCTTACCGAACAATTGAATGTTATGTCACATGGACAGTATTCTTCCACAAACTTCCCTAGAAATGCTTTGGTAACATCAACCTAAGAAGGCCTGGTCAGGTGATCAAATCAGGTCCCTCACCCTGACAGGAGAGATGGGCCACAACCTTAAATTGCATAAATGAATAGTCTGATGATGACTTGGGGAAAACTTCAAAATATTAAACCTGCAATCCTATCCCAAACGTCAGTTCCCAAACATGGCCAGCTGTTTGACCTGAGCCAACATATTGAGCTCTGATTTCATAAGCTTTTGAAATCTCCCAAGAAAATGTAGGTGCTGCAGGAAGTGATGTCCGTGATTCATCATGTGACATTTTCCCCTTTGAGAACTAATGCCTGCAATGTGGATTAGATGCAGACTGATAACTTCAATTTTTTTCTCCCTGGTGTTGAATATGCAACTTTCTAAACTAAATTAGCAGTAAACAGGAATTGCCATGATCTCATCAATTTCACAGCTTCCCAGTGGGGTTTTCAATAGCAGCAATGAAACTGGCTGGAGTCTTATTTCACTGTTGCAATGCTAAGAATACTAGGTTTTTTTGGAGGAAGGAAGAGAGCAGTCACTCTCCTACAACGGCAATGGTCAATGGTCTCAAGGTTCCAGATGGCCTCAGAGCAAGATATTTGATATGCTGGTCAGTGTTACAATTAATATTCCGAATGGCTATTGGTAGCAGTGAAACTAGTCAGATCTTGCCATCAGGAGGTTGCAAAAATGGGAAGAAGTGAAAGGAAGTTACTTTGAAGCTTTCTGTTCTTTTCCAGCAGTGAGGATGGGAATGAAAAGAGACTGAAAGTTCTCCCCTTGCAGTGGTTGGTCATGGTGTGGAAGAGGGAGATACACTGTGACTGAACCATTTTTTTAAATAAACTGTGACCTTTAAAGGAGAACTGCAAAATAAAAGCAAACTAGATTTGTGCCCTTGTTTGTAGATTACTAATATATAAAAAGAGCCTCTCACCTTCTTCCAAACATCCCAGCCACATAAAATAATGCTTATTTGTTAACTTTACACTCCTGATATTTTCAAGTTTTCTTTTGCCTTTTTTTGTTTGTTTACCTTGAAAATTGGTAACTTTGGGAGATATCCCAGTCCTAACTGAAGATTTCTGGGTGTTTGTTAAATAGGATTTAGTAAAACCAGAATTTTAATGTTGAATAAAAGTGACTTCTCTTTCAAAATTTACAGTGTTTCTCTGGTGTTTTCCCACCACTTTTCCAGTTGCTCCCTGGGTAAATAGTCCTGAATTTTAGAGCTGTTTGAAAAACAGCTATAAAACTTGTGGAAAATGTGTCCCTTTTTTTCTACTTCAATGTGAAAAATTTTGAACAGCTTTACTGAATTTTGAATGTGTGTGTTTAACAACAAAAAATCATTCAGACTGTTTTTATACACCAAAAAGAAGCCAGTAAAGTCAAAAGTTCAAATTCATCTTTGAGATCACTAATATTGAAGTTTAAAATTAGTTATAAATATAAATTATTTTCAGATTCATACTTCAAAATGTATTTGGACTCATTTCATGAAAATGGCATTGTAATTGTCTTTGCTGTTAAGAACTTTGTACGTGGTTTTTTAACTTAAGCAGACAAGCCAGCGCTTGCATTTAAGTATTAAAATACTTAGCTGTAAGAATACCTTGGCCTTCAGTTAGCATGCACTATTTTTTAAAGTCTAAGAATTCAGCCGTAAGAAAAATAAAATGAAAGGAAGACTGTTTCCTTTTAGCCATGAAAGTGTTCTTTTGCTTGTTAAAATGAAAAATATATCTATATATATAAAAGTCAAATGGTGTATGCGTGCATGTGTGTATGTATGTATGCTTACTTCTTCCACACCGTTTGAGCTAGAGACTTGAAATTTGGTACAGTTAGAGGTCTTGGGGTCCTAATGACCGTAAGAGTCGAAAATTTTTCAAATCTCACCTCTGACACCCCCCAGTGGTGAAATTATTTAAAGGGCAATCACATCAGCTGGGCAGCTGCTGTTCTCTGTGACATAGTTATGATGTCATAATACCCCCTCCAACGGACCCCGGAATCCCTCAGCTCTCTGCCACCTCCCCACCTCTGACGGACCCCGGAATCCCTCAGCTCTCTGCCCCCTCCCCACCTCCGACGGACCCGAGTTGGGTTTGGTCGGGGGGTAAGTGAGCCGGGGGTGTCGGGTTTGGTCGGGGGGTAAGTGAGCCGGGGGTGTCGGGTTTGGTCTGGGGGGGTGGGAAGGTGTCTGGGTGGGTGAGGGGTGAGGTGTGGGTGTTGGGGTTGGTCAGGAGGTGTTGGGGTTGGTAGGGGGTGACGTGGTGGTGTTGGGTTTGGGTGGGGGGTGAAAATGTGAGTCGGGGTTGGTCAAGGGGTAACTGAGGTGGGGGTGTCGGGTTTGGTCGGGGGGGTGAGGTGGGGGTGTCAGGTTTGCTCTCTGCCCCCTCCAAAGGACCCCGTACTCGCTCAGCTGTCTGCCCCCTCCCCACCTCTGACTGACCCGAGCAATGCCGGGTATTTTCGCTAGTTCACTATAAAACACAAGAAACCCAAATAAATTATGAAATTGGCTCTGTGTTCAGCCAATCCATACATCCGTAGATCAGCTGTAGGACAAAGCCTCTTTTTATTGGAGGTTCACATCTGAGTGATTGAGAGCTAGGAAATGGTAAAGATTTCACAAAAATATCTTGAGAAATATCTTCCATCCAACTCACAGGCATCTCAAACATACTCTCCATAGTTGTGCAGGATAATTGAAAGTGGGGACAATAGAGGTTATAACATTGCCTGGGATAATAAACTCCAAAGTTAAAAGCAGAGGTATATTAGCCCAGGAGGCAATGATTATAAGTTATGTTTTAATATATAATTGAATGCATATCTAGCCAAATAAGTACATTAATTATAACAGCAAGAGGACCAAAAAATGCCAGTATGGCTGAAACAGTAAAGGAGACACAAAGATATCCTTTAAAAATCATAAGTCAGATCCTACTGAGGAAAATAGAAAGGATCATAAACTCTGGCAAGTGTAAAAGTATAATTAGACCTAAAAAGGCTATGAAGAGCAATTAGTAAAAGTCACAAAAATCAACCGCAATTAACCAAATGTAGAACACTTGGGCAGTCATTTGATGCAATGTGAGAAAAAAATGTATAAATATGAATTCTCACTACTGTAGCAAAATGATCACAGTAGTGTGAATTCATTATTTAGGTTATAGATACACACACACACACACACACACACAAGATTTTGAAGTCATTTTACTGTTAGAATTATATATATTACTCTTACAACAAAATGACTGCAAAATGTATATAGATACAGGTCTATAGAATCTTGAATGGATTGGAGAAAGTGAATAAGGAAGTGTTATTTATAGTTCACATAACACAAGGACCAGGAGTCACCTAATTAAATGGATAGGCAACATATTTAAAACAATTAATAGGAAGTAGTTCTTCACTCAGCGCCTAGTCAACCTGTGGAACTTGTTGTCCAGATGGTGTGAAGGCCAAAAATATAAGTGGGTTTAAAAAAAGAATTGGGTTCATGGAGGATGGGTCCACTGATGCCTTTTAGCCAAGATGGTCAGGGATGTAACCCCATAGTCTGAGGGTTCCTAAACCTTGTGACTGCCAGAATCTGGGACTGGACTGCAGAGGATGAATCACTCACCAATCCTCCTGTTTTGTTCATTCCCTCTGGAGCATCTGGCACTGACCACTGTTAGCAGGCAGGATACTGAACTAAATGGACCATTGCCTTGAACCAGATAAATTAAAATTCAGTAACACTAAAATCAGTACTCAAAGTTAGCAGATGATGCTGAATTGTGTTACTGTTACAGTAAACAGTTAAAGTTCATACTGGTTAAATAGTCCTGTGATTTTCCTTCTGTCCTAAGCTTCATCTCTATTATGTTTGAGTAATGTCCTCAAGTAATATGCTCAGGGACACTAAATAAACACAGGTTATAGAACAGCAAATGTGAAAAATTGGGTTGGCGTGGTCAGGGGGAAATAGGAGCCTATATAAGAAAAAGACCCCAAAATTGGGACTGTCCCTATAAAATTGGGACATCTGGTCACCCTACGATAAGGACAGATATCATTATTAATATATTTTCATTCTGGGCATTAAATATCAATAGTTTATACAAATGAGATGAATTTATACGCATAGATTAATATAAAGGCAGATATATTGACTAAAGAAAAATGAGTCATAAAATACACCTCATTTACAAATAACTTACTTACATATCTGCTATAATTTAGAGAGAACAGTAGTTCTAAATAGAGGAGTGAGAATCAAATTTCTCAATATTTTTCTTAGAGATTGAGAGGCTTTAGTAACTTTTGTTAGCAATCTTGCATTTACTTGTTGTCCACCTTTTTCAGGGAAGAGGATAGAGGCATCTGTAAGACCAACTGGCAAAGGGCCCGAAGGTACATAAAATTTTATAGGGATCCCTGGGTCAGATATATGCATAATATGTCACTGAAGGGTGACATGAGATCTCAACCAAGAGCCCGTAGCCCACTAGTCCTAATCATTTCCAATTTCCAAGCTATCCTAAAAATTATATTCTTAAGGTTCTGAAGTTTAGGCAGGTTACCGGTGGTGATACTCTTCAAAAATGTTCCTTTCAGGCAGGAGGTAACAAGCACGTATCTCCCTGGCCATTTGTGCAATGTTTTTGTATGCCTACCTGCATACTGAGCCAGGAGCAACCTAAGAGATTGTGAAATTTACAAAAGGGAAATCTGCAGAATGAAATAAACAGCATGATAGTGTCCTGTTTATGAATAAAGCTAAAGATTGTTATGATATATCTTGGAGTACAAAGGAACACATGGAGTCCTTCACCTAGGAGGCAAGCTGACCGTGTGCTTGTCTCATGAAAGGAGCGTCACAGTCAAGGCTGGCTGTGAAGATTGGCAAGGATTTGTGATGAGCAATACTCTAAAACAGTGGTTTTCAAACTGCAGGTTGTGACCCAGTACTGGGTTACGGAATGTAAGGCACTGGATCGTTGGCGGCTCTGGTCAGCACTGCTGACTGGGCTGTTAAAAGTCCAGTTGACAATGCTGCCCAGCTAAGGCAGGCTAGTTGCTACCTGTTCTGACACTGCACTGTGCCCCAGAAGCGGCCAGCAGCAGGTTCAGCTCCTAGCTGGGGGGTCCACAAGGCTCTGCGCACTGCCCCGCCCCTAGCACCAACTCAGCACTCCCATTGACTGGGAACCAGCCAATGGGAGCTGGGGGTGGGGGAGATCGGTGCCTGCAGGCGAGAGCCACCCTGAGTCACTTCTGTGCCTCTGCCTAGGAGCTGGACCTGCTGCTGGCCGTTTCCGAGGTGCAGCATGGGCCGCAGTGCCAGGACAGAAATCTGCCTTATCACCCCCCCCGTGCCGCTGACCAGGCCTTGCCCATGGTAAGCCCATGCCTCAACCCTGTACCTCAATCCCCAGCCCTGTGCCCCCCCAACATAGAGCCCCTTCCTGCACCCCAAACCCCTTATCCATAGCCCCACCCCAGAGCCTGTATCCCAGCCCAGAGCCCTGACCCCCTCACACTCCTGCCCCAGCCCAGAGACCCCTCCCACATTCTCAACCACTCACTCCCAGCCCCACCCTGCAGTCCTCACCCCTGCACCTCAACCCTCATCCCCAGCCCTGAACCCCTCCCACATCCCAAACCCCTCATCCCCAAATCCGTTGGGTCGTGGGCTTTAACAATTTTTTTCAACTGTGTAGCCAGAAAAAATATTTAAAACCACTGCTCTAAAAGATACAAGAGTATCTTGTTAATTAGGTCTCTGGTCTAAAATGCCTGCATCGATTTTATTTTATATGTACCCATTTGTCCCCAATACTTCTGTTTACTACTCCTTGACTATCTGTGCTTTGTTAATAAACTTATATTTGATTTCACAATAAACATATCTGCGTGCTGTGTGTTACCTGGAGCAGTGATCTGAGGTACAATTGGTAAGCTGGGTTTCACTGGAAGCAGTGAATCTATTAATACTGCAAGCGTTGAGTGGACACACTCCAGAGGAATGTGTTGAGTGGATGCTGGACACTCCAGAGGAATGCTTAGAAGACTTGGAGGTTGGAGTGTGCCAATTGCTATTCTGCAGAGTCACAGCGAGGCCTGGAAGGGCCAAAGGGGAGTGCTTGTTTTGCCTGGGGTGGATGCAGTTGGGGAGCTGGCCCCTGGAGACCATAGACATAGCTTCCTCATGTTAAGGGCAAGTGGTAGTGAGGTGCCTTACAGCCCTGGGGAAGAATCACAGCATCAGTGTACCCCTTCTAAACTCCTCTCCCCTTCCCCCAGTTGGAAATCCTTTTTTAGAGTAATAATGATAATTTTTGCTTTCCTGCTCTCCGTGTACCATCAGTCTGGTTAAAAACAAAATACCAAATGATTTTTTTAAGAGCACTTCCTCTGCCTGTCTAGTTGCTGATATGATTATATTTATCTCTGTTTCAGAGACTTTAAATTAATGGCTTTTGTGTGCATTTATTCATGGTACTTGAATAGTGATCTTCTTGCAATGCATCAGGCCTCTTCAATGAACTGTTCCTGCTTTCAGTAAGTTAGAATCAGCTGCTCAAAAAATGAGGTCAAATCACCTCCTTCATCTTCCCCTGGGAGTCAAACCATTTTTTCGCCTTTGATTTGATTCTTCTGGAGTTCAAGCCTATTAGTCAGAGAGCTTTGTTGTCTTTTGTAGACATTCATGGAGCCTGGGGAAAAAATAAAATCAATTTTCTGCTTGTGTTTCTGAGTAGAGGCATCAGCATTAGAAGTTTTAGTCTTCATGGGGACTACAAGAGTTTCCAGTGTTGTTACCTAGGCTGATAGTATACAATTTCCTGTTTCGAGCAGCTTGTGCAATATTAGTACTTGGAAAATTTCCATTGATTGATTTAAAAAATATAATTTTTCATCAATAAAAGCAGGAATTTATTGTTGCTTCAGAGCAAGGTGGCAGGTTCATTGGACCCACAAAAGGCTCTTTTGCTTTCTAAAAGTTCTGAAATCTGCTTTTTTAATCTTACTCGTCTAAAGTTTGATCTAGCTTAACAACTTTTTGATGAGGTTTGCTTAAGAACTGCTAAATTCCCTGGATGTTGAAAAAACAGTAGGTAGCTAATCAAAATTATCCTCTTCCCATATGCTAGCACTCTCTATAACACCCTTTAAAGGTTAATCTCTAAACACTTGTGGGAAATAAAATATTAAAATATTTTTTGCTTGTGAATTCTTTGCTGCAGAAACTGTAAGAATGTAGCATTTCTTGGTGGGAAATGCTATCATCTGAAAAGTGGTACTGAAAAAAGCTCCATGTTTAGACAGTGTTTATTGTAACAAAATCTTGTTGTCTTGTAAATTTAAAGTCCCCTGCACTTGCTCCTGAAATTAGGAGACATACAAAATCTGCCACAAAAACAAAGAGACTATGGGAAACTCTGGAGTGGCGGCTAGTATGATTTAATTTGCTAGCTTTTACCTCTGGATACTAAATTCATTCAAGACATAAGAGATAATAGAGTGCTATGAGTACTTGATGAATACTATAGAAATGCCTTTAAATAAAGCAAAAACACTAATATTTAAATGGCATCTAAAGTTTTCTTGTAAATTATGCTAATCCTTTCAATTTGGGATAGTTAGCATTTTTGGTGCAAAAGAGGCTCAATACCACAACCATGATGGGTGGTTGTACATCAGGATTGAGGTATTTTAGTAGAAGTAAAAGTAAATATATGAAGTTCGCTTTCATTGGTGGTGTTAGCATTCTTATGGCAATAAAAAGCTAATAATAATACTTGATATGAAGTCTCTGGAAAGGGACTAATTTAAAATAGTTTTCTTTTCTTTTCTTTTGATTCTGCATAGATTTAAAAAAAAAAAACCTATCAGAATTATTACCCTGCACAGAGATGTTGCTATCCTCCAGCAGCTCTTTCTAACATGGTAACCACTTCACTGTGTACAGTAAAACCCCGATTTAACGGACCCCGATTTAACGGACTTCGGATGCAACAGACAAAATTTATGAGCAAGTCCGATGCATCCCAAATCCGTATTTCGGGGGCTGGCTGGCAGCAAGTTGAGACCCCAGCTGGCAAGGGATCCACCGGGGGAAACCCCAAAGCGGTGGCAGGTTGACTGCTCAACCCACCACCGCTTTGGGTTCTCTCCCCAGGCTCCTGCCAGCCGGGGTTCTGCTGCCTGCCGCAGTCAGCTCCTGCTGCCAGCCTCGGTGTAGGAAGCCCAGGCTGGCAGTGGGAGCTGAGACCCCCCCCACTGACAGGAGCCTGCGGGGAAAGTCTAAAGCGGCAGAGAGCTGAGCAGCGGCAGCACTGGCCGAGCTCTCAACCGGCTGCTGCTTTAGTGTTTCCCTGCAGGCTCCTGCTAGCTGGGGTCTCAGTTCCCGCTGCCAGCCTGGGCTTCCTACACCCAGGCTGGCTGCAGGCTGAGACCCCAGCTGGCAAGGGACCAGCGGGGGAACCCCAAAGCAGCGGCAGGTTGAGCGCTTGGCGCAGCGGCAGGCTTAGCGCTCAGACTGCCGCCACTTTGGGGTTTCCCCCCGCTGGCCCCTTGGCGGGCAGGCTGCCTGGTCCCGCCTGCGGGCGGGCTGCTGGCTCCCGGCTCCCGCCTGAGTCCCACCAGCGGGCGGGCTGGCTCCCGCCTGAGTCCCGTCAGCGGGCAGGCAGGCTGCCGGGTCCCGCCTGTGGGCGTGCTGCCTGCCGGCTCCCGGCTCCCGCCCGAGTCCCACCAGCGGGCGGGCTGGCTGACAGTTCCCGGCTGCCGCCCGGGTCCCCGCAGCCGGGACCCGGGCGGGCTGGCTGAAGGCTCCCGGCTGCCCCCCAGGTCCCAGCAGCCGGGACCCGGGCGGGCTGGCTGAAGGCTCCCGCCCGGGTCCCAGCGGCGGGCCGGCTGCAGAGCTGCCGCCCCCACCCTGTGGTGGGCGGGCTGCTGCTCCCACAGCTCGTTTTCTTTTTAATTAAATAATGGACTTTTGGATTTAACGGACAACCCCTTGCCCGAATTAGTCCATTAAATGGAGGTTTTACTGTATTATTAAATTCCTTACGATGGAAATGAGAAAGTTAGCATGGCTTACTTAAGTTGAGTGTTAAAGATTTTTGGAACATTAAATAGCAATTGAGGATAAGAAATACAAGTTGTGAGATATCATTAGAGGGGTTTATAACCACTAATATCAAGTAAAATTAACTAATATAGAAACTGGTATATGAAGGACTGTTCAACAAAAGTGAGAACTTTTGTGAAATTTCTTAAAATAAGCTATCAAACTTAGTATACAATGGATTACATGTCCATGGTATTATCATTCAAACTTAATGTTTATAATTTTGCTTTGTACATTAAATACATTATGCATTCATGTGCTTAAAAACTGTATTCCATAAAGTTACCTGAGGCCATTTCAGATTGTTGGTGCTTGTGTTCAGGCACAGTGCATGAGTTACATGGTCTGCAGGGATATGTGTGGTTTTCTGAGATAAGAATCTACACTGTTAACAATTTATTGCACAATAATTGCTAGCTAATTGTTTTTATTAAATACAATATTTGTGTTGAAAGACAAATTCATTTTTGAGATTGAGGTTGCATTAACTCCTGACATGGGTGATTGAGAAAACAAAACAGAAATGCTGGATTCTTCAAATATCTTCCATGACTCACACAAATATGAAACTTTTTTTATTCATTATTGTTAGAATGTTGACATTCTGATAATAAACAAAGCATTTTAGTGGATATACTTGAGATAATAGTATAATTTCTGCTTTTTTTTTTCTTTATGAAGTGTGCCACTTTGGGATAGCTTGTCATTATATCTCCCGTTCAAGTAATTTTTGTCATTCAAAGACTTCCTCCTCATCAAACTAACTTAAGAGGTTTTCTTTGCTGTGTTTGGATGTAATGTTACATTTCTATTGCAAAAAAGAAGGGTGGATAAGAGAAGCAATTACTTATTCTAAAAACAGTCTGCACCAAAGAACCAGAATAACCAAATATTGTTTAACACTTCAAAATATCACAATAGGCCACTTTGAACAGAAAGTCACCCATTATGCAAATGTTGATTTTTCACAGTGTTGGAGGAATTGTCTGTTGTAAAGGGAAATTATTTGAGGCAGTTTGCCCCACAACGTTATCCGTTGCACTAGAAGCAATGCTTGCAATGCTTCTAGTGCACCAGGTCAAAACATGCTGGGAATTCAGGGTGTAAAATTTCTAAAAAGCAAACCTTATGGGGAACTGCCTTTGATTGGCTCTTTCCCCACTTACCCTCATTTTGGGGCAATGGAGCCAATCATGGATGCAGCGAGAAGGAGGCAGAGTTCTCCTCCCTTTCCGCTCAGCTACAGGACATTATTCTCCCAAGAGGCAAGGGGAAAAGAGGGGGCAGAAAGAGCACAACAGTTCAAGGCCTCTCCTCTATCTCCTTCCCTTTCTCTTCTGTGCGCAACAGGTCAGTCAGTGCTCTCTGCTCCTCCTCTGTGCCTTCTCCCTTGTCTGAGGTGAGGAAGAGGGGACCCCACTGCAGCCTCCCCCAACGCTGGGGTAGAGGGTGAAGAATCTAAGGAGGAGCAGAGGTGAAGTGGGGGTGGGGCAGAATTGATGGGGATTAGGTGGAGTGGAACAGTGGTTGGGACAGAATTCATGGGGGGGCTGGAGAGAGCAGAACTGATTTGGCGATGGAATAAATAGCTGGCAGGGAGATGGGCAAATGTGGAGGTTGATCTTAACAACCCCCACTTTTTTCAGACCACATTAAACATTGTGCCTGAGGCCTTCTTTAGAAGGTTGTCAGCCATGCAGTGAGAGGGTCCTTTTGCCCCAGAGAATTTCTGCAAAACCAAACATACTCCTGCTTCTTGTAAATGCTTATAGAAGGAAAAACAATCTATTCTGCCTTATAAGTAATTTATTTACTGAGACTTTATAGCTCAGTTTTCAGAAACAAGGTAAGAATCAATTATATGTTGTTATGGATGTTACTGAAAATTGTACTTTTTGGAACCAAAGTTGAAAATTCTTTCAGAAGATCTCACAAGTTTAGAATTTGTATCATTGAATATAATTCTTGCTAATAATACTTGATTTGATGATCAGTTTAGAATTGTGCTTTCCGTTACAATCCAGTCTTGATATATAAATGTAAAAGTTAAACATATGTGACTGTGTGGGTATTATAAAATTCTCTGTTGGGCTGGAAATATGATAGTTTTTAGAATGAGAAAACAGAAAATAACTTCACCCATAATGAAATAAAGTTATGTCTGCCAGCTGCTGTATTAACAAGGATACAAATCAGTAAAAATGTGTTCTGTCACTGAGCACAAGAGCCAAACTCAAGTGAATTGTTCGTATAGTCACAACTAAAGATTGAGCTATAAGGAGGTAGTCTCAAGTAGTTTTTTCAACTTTCATACTTTTTCCTTCATAATTTATAATAAGCTGCCATGGTGGTATCCTATATATCGCCAAAAGAAATACACCTCTACCTTGATATAACGCGGTTCTCGGGAGCCAAAAAATCATACCATGGTATAGGTGAAACCGCGTTACCTCGAAGTAGAAGAGCACGCAGCCACACCCCCGGAGCGCTCCTTTACTGCGTTATATCAGAATTCACCTTATATCGGACTGTGTTATATCGAAGTAGAGGTGTATTGCCAAAGTGGTAGTACAGGGCATTTGATGTATGCTTCCCACTGAGCAAGATGAAGAAATTTGCACAGTGCTCAACAGTCTGACGTGGTGCCAAATTGAGCATTGGTGATTAGAGGAAAATAATTATCACCTGCTCATAGGTAATGATGTGCTATGTAGTGAGACCAATTGATGTGCACAGTAGCCATTTTTAGGATTTTCATTTACTCTTTGAAGGATATTAGTGAAACAATTTGAGCAATGTAATATCTGTTATTGGACCAGCCATATATTTGTGAGAGAGGCAGACTTTTGAGTTTACACAACACAGAGTTCTACTTCAGGTCTGGAAAATATATTTAGAGTGTCACAGTTAAATACAAGATGGAACAGATTGTTTAGGGTAAGTAATTAACACTCATTTCACGTTGAATAGGTCCTTTGAAATATGCATTATCATAAACAATCTGTTCCACCTTGTATTTAGCTGTGACCCTCTAAATAAAATTCCCAGACCTGAAGAAGAGCTCTGTGTTGTGTAAGCTCAAAAGTTTCTCTCTCTCACCAATAGAAGCTGATTCAATAAGTTCACAGGTTCTATTCCTGTGTGAGCCATATTTACTCTTTTTGGCAGCCTGGAATGGTGGCTACATGAGAATGCTTATGCACTGCCTTTGGAAGAAAAACTGAGGACTGACACAATCACAAGGGCCAGCTATAACACAAATGTGCCTGGAAATTGTAATAAAGCAATATCCCTCACAGAAAGGTGCTCAGTGCCTCATATTGTGTACTGGGCACAGAGTTCCAGAGTTCTTGCTGGCCCACTAAATCTACACTGTTCGCTCTTGTCATCTTTAGTGAAAACAAAGGAACAAAACTCACAGAGCTGACAATTCTTACAATATTTGGTGACTTTTTTTGTAAGTTTCCCATGGTGTCATGATTGCTGGCATCAAACACTCAGTTTTTCCTTTGTATAGAATGACTGCTTCACATCACAGGGGATACTAGAGGGTTAGTGGAGTCTCCTTCTCAGCAGTCTCCAAGGAGGCCTGCCTTTTTTGTGGGAGGCAGAGGCAGCATAAGTGTAAGGTTGATTGTTTTGCTTGAAATAATCAGACACACACAGGTTCAGGCAGTTTCCCCTAAAGGCTCAAAGTCTAGAAGGCAAATGAAAAAGCTATAATTTATCTTAAAAATCATGATATATTTTAAAATAATCTCATGGGGTTTTTTGGTCCTCACTCATGATTTTTGAATGCTTGAACCTGATCACATTGCACCATGGTCAGAAGTCCATTGATGACTCAGTGTTCCTGTTGCTCCTGTGGAACTGAGCCTCTAGAAGTGTGAAAGTAATTTCCATCCCCCCACCAATTATCTGCTTTTCTAATTGGCAAGCATTATCGTTTTTGTCCTGTTTTTCTAATGGAGTTTGATATAATGTTGTATTTCTTAGTTTATGCATTAGCATTATAAATATTGGCAAAGATCTGCACATAAGCTCTTTTGCTGACAGTAAAAATGATAAAACTGTTGATTATTCAAATGACTTATTATAAAACATAAACATGAGCTACAATTTTTATTTAATTTTATTTACTAGTGAAAGTCCAAAAGGATGGGTTTTTTTGGCCTTATCACTTACTGTTGCTATCAGTTTTGCCCTTTTCTGTTTTATTCTAGTAATGAACAAAACCTTTTAAATTTTCTTTCATTCTTGCTATTGTTTACCCATTTTAACATATTTGTATTGAAAATAATATTCAGCTTATACAAAGGAATTTAAATTGAGCAAGAAGTTGATGTGTTAGGGTGTAGTGACTCAGGGCATGGTTACACTTACAGCTTTATAGCGGTTTTGGTTATACCTGTTCTCGTATACAGCTATAGGGATAGCGCTATAGCGTGTCCACACTGAGACCCGCCAGCGGTATAGTGTGGCCACATTTGAGGCACTTTCAGGGGCACGGGGAGTGGTGTATTATGGGCAGCTATTCCAGCATTCAGCTGGGTTTAACATGCTTTTCAAATGAGGGGGAATGTGTTGTGTGTATGCGGAGGGAGAGAGCGAGGGGATTTTCATCCTTCAGAGAGCTGGTCAGCAAGCCTGCTAGTCTTCTCTGTCACACAGCTCCCTCCGTAAACATTTGCATGGCTTATCTGCTTAGTTAAGAGAGAAACTCTGAAAATGTAGGGCTTGGTTACACTGGCACTCTATAGTGCTATAAAGCCTCCAGGAGCACTATAACTCCCTATCCGTCCACACTGGCAAGGCATATATTGCGCTATAAACCCACCGTTATACCGCTCCTGGTAATCCTCCCTTCCTTGAGGATTAACAGCTATTGCGTATTCACTATCGCAAGTGTGAATGGGCATTAAGATTACTACGCTGTAAGTGATCTCTGGCAGCGCCTCTGAGCCATGTAAGGCAATTGACGTCTCTTCATTTGTTTTGAACTCGGCTGGAGGAATGCAGAAGTACCTTTTCAGAGTTTCTCTCTTAACTCGGCAGATAAGTACTGCAAATGTTTATGGCAGGAAAAAGGTTCCCCACCCCTGCCAAGGGCCATTTGAAGATTTACAATGTCATTCGGGGGCCGCTCCTCCTTCCCCCGCCCGCCCGCCTGCCTGGTGGCCCGCGCGCGTCCCTGGCCGGTGGCTCCCCGAGGCGCTTCCCGGCCTCTTCGCGGAGGCGGCCCGCACGTGTCCCTGGCCGGCGGCTCCCCGAGGCGCTTCCCGGCCTCTTCGCCGAGCGCGGAGCCGCCCCAGGCGGGGGCGGCTCGGCGAAGAAGCCGGGAAGCGCCTCGGGGAGCCGCCGGCCAGGGACGCGTGCTGGCCGGATGGAATGCTTTGGCAGGCCATATAAGGCCCCCGGGCCAGAGGTTCCCCACCCCTGGTTTATGGAGTGAGCCTGTGTGACCGAGAAAACTAGCAGGCTCTGAATTTCAAAGGACACCCACTGACAAGACTCTCAGCCCGTAGAAAATCCCCTCGCTCTCTCCGTCCGTATACACACAACACGTTCCCCCTCACCCCACTCGTTTGAAAAGCACGTTGCACCCATCTGAATGCTGGGATAGCTGCCCATAATGCACCACTCCCTGTGCCGCTGCAAGTGCTGCAGATGTGGCCACGCCAGGACACACTATAGCGCTATACCTATTGCTGTATATGGGGACAGCTATAACCAAAAGCACTATAATCCTGTAAGTGTAACCATGCCCATACTTCCGCATTCCTTCAGCCGAGTTCAAAACAAAGGGAAGAGACGTCAATTGCCTTAAATGGCTCGGGGCGTCTCCAGAGATCACTTAAAATGCTTGAAGTGTTAATACCAATTCATACTGGAGATAATATGGAACAGTCAATACACAATAGCTGTTAATCCTCGGGGAAGGGAGGATTACCAGGACCGGTATAACTGGGTTTATAGCGCTCTATGTGCCTTGCCAGAGTGGACGGGTAGGGAATTATAGCGTTCCTGGAGGCTTTATAGTGCTATAAAGTGCCAGTCTAACCAAGGCCTCACATATAGGTAGTGGCCCACTGATGCAGATAGTGAAGCAGTAAATTGCAAAAAGTGTATACTCCTTCCCATCACTAAACTAAGCAAGTGTCTCTTTTTTCATAAGTTAATGCAATATAGAATTTTTGTCCAAGCTTTCATCTGGCCAGCTGGTTCATGTAGTACCAATTTTTAATTACCCAATGCTTGCTCAACCACAGATATCAAGCCTTGGTGTTTTTCTTTTATACAACTTTTTGGCTTCTTGTAAGCGTTTCATCTACTTGTCTCTTTGGTTATATGTTTTGTTTCCTACATTTAATTTCTTCCTTTAGCTTAAGCTATGGAGGAGGACATCCATCACACTCAGAAACGGATCTTCTTCACAGGCAGACATATGCAGCTTCTCATCAGCTTCCGGGATATGCTACCACCCACCATCCTACTGGTAAATGTCTATTGTATGAAAACTCAATTTAAATAGCTGCTCTGTTAAACATCTTTAAGATGATTAATTATCTGGTCCTAAAGAGCCTGTAATCCAAGGTGTGGCAAAGGCTATTTCAAGAGTGAATTTACTATTTCAGCAATTTACTGAGCCTTCAACCATGAGTTTGTCATGAGTGCACAACGGGGAAGGTAACTAGAAAATGCAGTGCTTCATAATCTGCCTACTAGTTCTATGAGCTTTAAATTAAAAACAAAAAAGTACTAAATTTTTTTTTTTCGGATATTGAGCATCAAATTTCAATGACTGTAAGTCCAATAAGTATCTAACTCAGGCCTGCACAACTCGTAAAGCAGCGAGGGCCATATTACTGCAAAAAAAACCCAGCTGCGGGCCGAAAAGCCCCACCCCCATCCGCTTTCCCCCCCAACCCTCCTGCTTGGCTTGCCCCACCCCTACTCATCCCCCGCGGGCCACATAGTAAGCCCATGCGGGCCACATGTCGCCCCTGGGCTGCATGTTGTGCAGGCCTGATCTAACTGTTAACCTATTCTACAAACAAGAGTCAAATATTCAGTTGATCTCCAAAGCCAGCAGCTGAAATTGTGCCAACAATTTTTGTGCAAATCAGATACTTAGAAGTCTAATTCATGCAAGTTTGGGCACACAATTGTTCTTACTAATTTGGGTAGCCTTATGGTGTAGTATTAAAGGCTAGCTAAAAATATAGGTTTAAAATGTGGTAATAGTGAAGGCCTTATGAGTAAATTATGTAACCTAATTGGTCATCACTTCATAAAAATGTGAGAGTGTTCTGCAATCTAGATATCAACTTGTGTTGTATATGAAAGAAGACGACTGCACAAAAAGAACATTGGGACAAAACCTGGAGGAGAGGGAAATGCATCTCAAACTTAAAACTGATAACTTTGTTTCCTACTAACGAAGGTTGAGTTATAGTATAGCGTTTTAATATATGGCTGACTAGTAGTAAATTAAAATTTTGAACAAATTAATTGTAGTTTTTTAACAGTAAGTGTTAACATTTCATATACAAAAGTTTTTTAAACAAGGTAAAATGGTTTGTAGTCTTTGGGTAGCGGTGATATCTCTGTGACTTGCTCTTAAATTTGTAATAGGAATTCATTGTGATTTGTCTATTTGTTTTTTTCCAAGGTCTTTCTGGAATATTTGATACCAGTATGCACAGTGCTGGAAGTAACACTAAAGAAACTTCAGTTATGAACTTTCTGTCTGCAATTGAGTCTCGCACAGCTCAGGCTGCTTCCTCAGGAGCTACCCTTTTACCACAATTCAGGGCTCCTTCATGGCAGACAGGTGAAATTTTGTTAATTTTTAGCACGCTTCTAAATTTTTACATATGTGTGTATGTATTTAAAAGAGAGTTGTGGTGATGTAATAAATAAGATGAGAATTCTTTCTTAATCTCCTTTCTTCATTATTAACTTTGTGAAAAAATTTCCTCTTGAAACCAGTTTTTTCATATTGGTGTTGGTCCAATAGTGAATATTCCTTGAGAGTTTAAAAAAAAAAAATAGGGGCTTCTCAGGTTTTATGTCTTTATGAAAAATTTGCACGTCTTCCACTCTTCCACATTCATTTTATTTCGCACTATTGTAACCCAAGCCAAGTTTTCATTCAAATTTTCAAAATTTGCAGAACAAATATGGTCATACCAATGGTCCACCTAGTCCAATATCCTGTCTTTGACTGTGGCCAGCCTGAGATGCTTCAGAAGGAATGAACGGAACAGGGTAGATTTGAGTGGCACTTGGAGATTGAGGGATTGCATCGGTGACCATCTTGGCTAATAGCCATTGATGGCCCTATTCTCTGTGAATTTATCTATTTCTTTTTTAAACCCAGTTTGTACTATTGACCTTCACAACATCCCCTGGCAACAAGTTCCACAGGTTGGCTATGCGCTGCGTGAAGTAGTTGTTCTTTTTGTTTGTTTGATACCCGCTGCCTATTAATTGCAGTGGGGGATCCACCGGTTCTTGTGTTGTGTTATGTGAAGGGACAAATAATAGTTCCTTATTTACTTTTTCCATACTACTCGTATCCCCCTTTAGTCATCTCTTTTCTAAGCTGAACAGTCCCAGTCTTTTTAATTTCTTCTCATATGGAAGTTGTTCCATACCCCTAATACTTTTTGTTGCTTTTCTCTGTACCTTCTAATATATTTCTTTTGAGATGGGGTGTCCCAGAATATCATGCAGTATTTAAAAAGTTGGCACACCCTGAATTTATATAGTGACACAAAGATTATATTTTTCTGTCTTATTCTCTATGTTTTTTCTGATGGTTGCTGACATTTTGTTAGCTCATGTGACTGCCGCTGCACACTGAGTGGATGTTTTCAGAGAACTCTCCATGATCCCCAGGTCTCCTTGAGTGGTAACAACTAATTTAGACCCCATTATTAGACATAGTTGGGATTATGTTTTCCAAGGTGCATTACTTTGCACTTTTCAGCCCTGAATGTCCTCTGTCATTTTGTTACCAGTCACTGCAAGTTGTCTCTATCCATCAGTGAGGCCATACTAGACCTGTCTAGAGGAGTATGGCACACTCTAGTATCCTGTATGTGTATGTCAAAAAGGGGCAAGAGGCAGGTTTTTGTTCCTGCTAAATTCTTATTCTCCTGTCGTGCCCCCAACTTGCTGGTAGTACAGGCAGCTGCTGAAAGGACTATCAAAGGGCTTCACCAGCAGATAAAGGGTGTAAGAGACTGAACCTCTTGGGGAGAAAGGTCTTCTCCCCTGCAGGCCTGCAATTTCATGTCACTATCTACCAAGCACTATTTGTGAAATAAGATTTTAATTTCTGTTACAGGCTTGTGGATTTCGCAGACAAGCTTTCCACAGAGCACAGGGCCCAATTTCAGGCTCCTTTAGATGAGGGGAAGTGAGTGGCAAAGATAGACCTCGAGCTGCAGTGGATACGAAGGACATGGCTTCCAGAAGTTTGGCCATTGGTCTAGTTGTAAGGGCAGGAGGGAGGGCGGGGGGAATTCCTGGCTGAAATTGTCAGGGTTTCCTAGGGAGGTCAAAAATACCATCCAGGATCTTTGCATCCCAAATAGAAAGCTACCCCTGTAGTGCTCCAGAGGAGACGTGGGTTGCATCTCCCAAAGTGATGCTCTGCTTAGGTCTTGGACAAATGGTCTCAGAAACTCCTTTCCTCCCATTCCCTGCTTCCACATGTCCTAGAGAAGATGCGTCATGACAGAGCCATCATCATTCTCTTAGCACCTCTCTAGCCCAGACAGTTCTGGTTCACGAAACTTCTAAGAGTGTCTTCCCATCAATTGATCAGGATTTGCCCTTTAGACCCATAGATTTTAAGGCCAGAAGGGACTGTCATGATCATCTAGTCTGACCGCCTGAACATTGCAGGCCACAAAATCTCACCCACCCACTCCTGTAATAGACCCATAATCTCTGGCCAAGTTACTGAAGTCCTCAAACTCAGGATTTAAAGACTTCATTACAGAGACTCCACCATTTACACTAGTTTAAAGCTGCAAGTGACCCATGATCTCCTAACCCTAGATTGGGGAAAGATCAAATATCCCAATCCGGGCTCATTCGACCATGGCCTCGTTTTTGGATGGGATTGGAAATACCTGTACTCATGTACAGCCCCTGTTCAGGTGATCCTTAACCAGAATAGAAAAAAGTCTTCTGGAATCTGTTATCAGGCCAAATTGAGATGCTTTATCCTGGGCACAGCTGCGCTAATATTACCCAGAAACTGTAAGCATTCCAGTTGTTCTTCTATCTCCTACTCTTGAAGATTTCAGTTTTCTCTATTAGTTCACTATGGGTACACCTTGCAGCAATTAGTACTTCACCTTTACTCACCCAGGTATAGTATGATTCATGAATGACCTGATCAGGACCTTTCAACCAGTGCTTAAGCCTACCCCTTAATAGGACTTGTCCAAGTTCACTAGTCCACTTTTTGAACTTATGCCCACGAAGGTGGCATTCTTAGGAGCTGCCACCTCAGCTAGGAGGGTCAGTGAGCTTGGAGCCATTATGGCAAGACCCTCCTTAGACAGTGCTTCTCAGAGAAAAGCTTTCCCTTCGACTACATCCCAAGTTTCTCCCCAAGATGGTTTGAGTTCCATATCAATCAAATGATATTTACCTGTATTTTTCCTAAAATCCCATGCTTTCCCTGAAGACAAGAGACTTCACTCCCTTGATGTCTACCATCAAAGAACCAAACCCATTAGGAATCTCAGAGAATCTTTATTGCTATAACAGAGAGGTAGTATGGGCAAGTCATATCCTTCCCGAGGATTTCAAAGTGGGTCTCTGGATGCCTCTTAAAGTGCTACAAGTTAGCAAACATTTCTCCCCCTCAGCATATCACAACTCACTCCCCACAAGGCCAGGCTTCTTCCACAGTGTCCATCAGATGTTCTGCTGGTGGCATTCCTGGCCGCAATCACGTTAACTAGGAGAGTGTCCGAGCTTAAGGCCTTAACTTCCGAGCCTCCTTACACCATTTTTTATAAGGACAAGGTGCAGCTTAGGCCTTACTCAGCCTTTCTTCCAAAGGTTGGGAGCAAAGACTCCACTCCTTGGACGTTCGGCAAACACTAGACTTCAATATCAAGCACCTGGAGCTGTTTCATAAGTCAATTCAGTTGTTTGTCGCAGTAGCTGACAGGATGAAGGGCCTCCCAGTGTCTTCTCAAAGAATTTTGTCATGGAGCTCGTCTTGTACTCGAGCATGTTATGATTTGGCACACATACCTGCCCCAGCACTACTGGTACGTTCTACAAGAGTGCAGGCCTCTTCGGCAGCATTCCTAGTCCAAGTCCCAATCTAGGAGATCTGCAGGGCAGCGACATGGTCATCAATCCACATTTTCACCTCTCATTATGCCATTGCCTAGCATAGAATCATAGAATATTAGGGTTGGAAGGGACCTCTGGAGGTCATCTAGTCCCAACCCCCTGCTTAAAGCAGGACCAATCCCCAACTAAATTATTCCAGCCAGGGCTTGATCAAGCCTGACCTTAAAAACCTCTAAGGAAGGTGATTCTACCACTTCCCTAGGTAACCCATTCCAATGCTTGACCACCCTCCTAATGCCAGGGACGATGCAGCATTCGGCAGAGCGGGGTTTCAATCAGCAATTCCATGAACCCCTACTCTTCCTTCTAGGAAATGCTTGGGAGTCACCTACTTGGAATCGACGTGAGCAAGCACTCGAAGAAAAAAAGACGGTTATTTACCTTCTCGTAACTATTGCTTTTCGAGATGTGCTGCTTATGTTCATTCCAAGACCCACCTGCCTCCCCTTTGTCAGAGTATCCGTCAAGGAGGATCTGAAAGGCAGCGGGTCAGCAGGGACATATATACACCACCATAAAAGTGTGACTCTAGGAGTCTCCATGGCCAACCCAACAGGTACCACTAGGGGAAAAACCTTCTGACGACTGTGCATGTGGCACGCACACACCTCCTTGGAATGGACACAAGCAACACATCCCAAAGAATAACAATTATAAGAAGGTTCATGGTAACTGTGTTTTTCTTTTTATATATGCAGTAGTCCTTCTGCCTCTGTGGCAATAAATATTTCTCTACTTCGGAGAACCTGATTGGTGTTTGAATGCTACTTAAAATTCCTATTTACTGCATCTGCGTGTGTGTGTGTGTGTGTGTGTGTGTGTGTGTGTGTATATACTCTATACTGTATAAATATATACACGCACTCTATACTGTGTGTGTATGTATGTGTGTGTATGTATATATATAATATACTATTTGTAAATATACATATACTAGCGAAAATACCCGGCGTTGCTCGGGTCAGTCGGAGGTGGGAAGGGGGCAGAGAGCTGAGCGAGTATGGGATCCGTTGGAGGGGGCAGAGAGCAAACCTGACACCTCCACCTCACCCCCCCCGACCAAACCCGACACCCCCACCTCACTTACCCCTCGACCAACCCCGACTCACATTTTCACCCCCCACCCAAACCCAACACCCCCACGTCACCCCCCTACCAACCCCAACACCCCCTGACCAACCCCAACACCCACACCTCTCCCCTCACCCTCCCCAGACACCTTCCCACCCCCCCAGACCAAACCCAACACCCCCCGGCTCACTTACCCCCCCCCCGACCAAACCCGACACCCCCACCTCACTTACCCTCCGACCAAACCCAACTCGGGTCCGACGGAGGTGGGGAGAGGGCAGAAAGCTGAGGGATTCCTAGGTCTGTCGGAGGTGGGGAGGTGGCAGAGAGCTGAGGGATTCCGGGGTCTGTTGGACGGGGGGGGGGGCAGAGAGCTGAGGGATTCCGGGGTCCGTTGGAGGGGGGAGGGGCAGAGAGCTGAGCGAGTGCGGTGTCTGTTGGAGGGGGTATTATGACATCAAAGCTATGTCACAGAGAACAGCAGCTGCCCAGCTGATGTGATTGGCCTTTAAATAATTTCACCCCTGGGGGGCGTCAGAGGTGAGATTTGAAAATATTTAGACTCTTACGGTCATTAGGACCCCAAGACCTCTAACTGTACCAAATTTCAAGTCTCTAGCTCAAACGGTGTGGAAGGAGTAAGCATACATACACACATACACCATTTGACTTTTATATATATAGATTTACAAATAGTATATAGCATATTTATTAGTGCAGCTTGCAAATTTTAAACTGGTGCTAAAATGATTCTCTCTTTATTATAAGAGTTTAATTTCTGTTGAACTGAAAGCCATCCAAATGCACTCCTGAGCTGCCTCAGCTGATGCTGTCTAAGCAGTTTTGAGATTAAGCTGTAATGGTGCCCTACTGCAACTAAAAAACTTGAAACGACTGAAATGTTTTAAATTATTTTAAATGGAATTTATTTGCTGAGGTAATTATTGTGTTAAAACAGAAATCCTTCTTAGCAAGGATTTTACTTATTCTCAAATAGTAGTTCAGAGCTAAAAAAGCTGTGGTTTTTTTTCCCCTTAGCCACTGAACTATATGAATCACTGCCCTATGCCCAGTCTGGTTCCCATGAAAGTCAGTAGGAGCACTGCATTTAATTTTCAATAGGAGTAGGCTCCAGGGGTTAATTGACCAATCGCCTGTATTTTCAAATGTAAGATTATATAAATCTATTTGAGGACTTTCATTATTAATAGAAAGATAGTCCTATGGAAATGGACTGAAAGTGAGGAATAGAACCAAGATTCTCTAGGTTTTCCATAGATTCCTGTAAGACTTCGGGCAAATCACTTAACTATTCAATGCTTCTGTTCACCATCTCTAAAATAGGGATCATAATAATTTCTTACTCTGGGACATTGTGAATCTTAATATTCACTGATGGTAAAGTTCTTTGAGATCCTGAGATGGGATGTGCAAGAAGCCATTAAATAATATGATTGTATTTAGATTTAAATCTAATAAAATAATAGATGTATAATTCTTGTATTATAATTCAAGTAATACAGAATTAACATTCCATTGATAAATATTTTTTTATCAGCTAAGGATGGTGCAGCAAAGCAAAGCTGCAAGTAGTGAATATCAGACTTTTTGATCTGATACTCATATTGTGGGTGTCATGGATGCTTTTATTCCATTTTATACATACAGATGTAATATAAATGTATTTCTTCTCCACCCCTCAGAGCAAAGCCTCTTTTTAAAAGTATACATGCAGAAAAATAAATGCAGTTTCTCAGAAAATAAGTTGTAAAAAATGTTGATGAAACTCCCATTCAATTAATGTTTTGATATAGATGTATAAAATTGCATCTTTTAGGAGTACCATGTAAATTTTATTCACAGTAACAGTAATTTCATTCCTTGTAGCCGAGGCATTCGTGAGAGACCATCACTTAATGAGATCTATACATTACTGAAAGATGTGTTCTATAGTTTTCTTAAGCAGTTGTATTCTGTTGTCTGATGATTATATGAGGTATGTTAGGGTGGGGAATGAAGGAGTAAGAAAAGTACTACTGCTTTGATTTATGCTTGTCAACTCTATGATGTATTTAAATGTATATTAGGAGTTGTGGATGTGTGGAGTTTCATATAGATTAAAATCAAAACAACAAAATAGATAAAAATAAATATAAAGGTGCCTGAGGTTTCAAACAGGGCTCTCTCTTTTTTGTGGCACATTTTGCACCCGCAATAAATAATTTCAGTGCTTTTTCTTGGCAATTAACTGCAATGTGGAGTTCATTATACCTGTAAAAAGGAGGCCCAGTTTGAAAAATAGACTCAGAAGCTGTGTTTGTCTATTCATAGGTGTTCAAGTAAACATTTTGTGATGTAATTTTGTTTAAATCTAAGTGTAGCACTGCTTCTTTCCCTCACAGTAGTTAAATCTGAAGTTACACTTGTAGAGGGCTTTGAGGTTGTACAATAAAAATGAGCTATGGAAGTACAAAATATTATTGCATATACATTTTCTTTACACTTTTTTTTTTCTTCCCAGGTATGCATTCCTCAGCAGCAACAGAACTATTTGTTACTGGAGCATTGCCAACATCTGGAACATTTCCACCAACATCTGCTTTATCAGCTTATCAGCATCCCAACTCTTTCAGCACTAGAAACTTTGCTACTACTCCATCTCTCACACTTCAAGATGCAACATTCAGTGCTACATCAAATGGTCTTTTAACTGCTCATGACCCTTTATTGCAAATCAAGACATCACAAGGCACAGTTCCAACTGCTTTGACATTTGAGCGCCTAGGGAGCTCTGTTTTAAGTACCAGCATACCACCTCAGTCATCAACGTACCGTTCTGCTCAAGAGTCCGCACCCCATCTTTTGCAACCTCAGTTTAGTTTGTTGCCTTCAACACTTGGAGGAGCTCAGCAGGCTTCTCAGGCATATAGCACATCTGTCTTTTCTGGTTCCACTGCCTCCATTGATAGAGCACTTCAGCGAGAATGTAGTGTTATTAAACACCATCAGCGGCCTTCAAGTACACAGTCTGTTCAGGCACAACTGACTGGTTCACAGCATTCCTTACACAGTTATTTATCAAATACAAGTGGAGTTAATTTTCAGGATACATCCAGGCAGTCAGCACTATCCTGCAGTCCAGTTGGAGATGCTACTCAGGTGAGCAATGGAGGATCACAACAGAAGACCTCTCAAGTTTCAGTGGAACTTGCTCAGTCTTATACATCTGCAATTCCATCACCTGGTTTCCCATCTTCTTCTACAGCAAAAGCAAAAAACTGTTCTACAAAGCAGCTATCAAGGTCAGCAAAGACCCCCAAACCTCAAAATCTAACCTCTCCTGTGCAGACACAAAGCTATTCCAAAACTGCACAAAACCAGAGTTCTGTAATAGCAGGCCAAGCACAAATCTATTCTACAGCACAGCTACCAAGTCTGTTGTCAGTCAGCCAATCCCAAAACTATGTTTCCACACAGTCACCGAATATGCCATCTGTCAGTCATTCACAAGTTTTCTCGTCTAGCAAGGTTGAGAAGCTGCCCTCATTATATAAAACACTGACTTTTTCTGGGCAATCGCAAACTATAACTTCTGATAGTCAGACAACACTAAGTTACTCTGCAGATCAACAGGTTTTAACTTCAGTTCCAAATGAGAACTACTCTAGTCAAACAAGGGATCTTTCTTCAGTTAGCCAATCTCAGAGTTATTCTTCTAATCACTCTCAGGGTTTATCTCCCGTTAACCAATCACAGGTTAGTTATTCATCTCAATCACAGGTTTTGTCAGCTGTTAGTCCTTCAGAAAGTTATACTTCAGGGCAGTCTTTAACATTAACTTCACCTTCTCTTCCATTTTCTTCCTCCCCTCGTGTTCAGAATTTGTCAGCCTCAAGCCCAAACCAGAGCTATATTTCTCTACATTCTTCTCAGAATTCTCAGACACAAGAATTATCTTCTCCACAGTCTCAAAAGTTTTTGACAGCTGTTCAGTCTCCTACTTTTGCATCCCCAGCTCATTCACAAACTCTTCAGAACAATGGACCTCCCTCAGATACAAAAACATATGTTAAAAGGAAATCGGACTCTAACTTGTTTGCTTCATCCAAACAGGAAGATGAATTGTCAGTGCAAGATTTACAGGCATTGCAACAGCAAGCTTCTCTTGAATCCTCTACCCAACGGCTAACTGATAGTGAAATTAATGCTCAGGATGCTGCCTATAGGGTCTCAAAGGCAGATGACAGATATTCTCAAAGTGTAATCAGAAGTAATTCTCGTCTTGAAGATCAAGTTGTTGGGCTTACTCTTCAAGGATCAAAAAAAGATGAGAGGATGGTTGGTTCTGTGGCACAGCTTACTCAACATATTGGCCATATCACTAATGTAATAAGCCATGATATTAAAAAGGCAGCTAATTTAATGCAGACAACACAAGTAAGTGTGAATGCAAAAGAACTAAACCAGCAGCATTCTCTTATGCAAAAGGTACATGAAACTAAGGCCCAAGAACAGCAGGGCCAAGTCATTAGTACATCATCACAGATTCAGGCTCATGCCTTGAGGCATGGCAATCAACTGTGTTTGCCTAATGCACAGATACTTCTGGATTCTGCCTGTGACTTACAAATTCTCCAGCAGTCAATACTGCAATCAGGCTTAGGACAAGTAAAGGCATCTCCACACGTGCGACGAATACAGAGTCCTCATCAGATAGCACATCAGTTCCTTCAAATGGATAGTCACATTATTCAAAGTAATGGGGGTCATTCTCAGCAACAGCTTCATCCTCAAAATGCAGAAGTTATTAAAATGGACATTTCTGAGTCCTCAAAACCACTACAGCAACATATGACATCAAAAGACCATTTTACTCAACCAAATCAACATGAATCAAAGAATCAGTTTGTTTCTCTTGGTTCGATATGTTTTCCAGAGTCTATGCTTCTCAGTGATGAGAGGAATATATTGTCTAATGTGGATGACATCTTAGCAGCAGCAGCGTGCGGGGTCACACCATCAGAATTTGCCAAATCCACATCTAATGAAGAAGAAATCCAATCTGTTGAAAATGGTGGTGATTCCAAAGCTCCATTCCAGTCAATAGATGTACGACACATATCTCCTAGTTTCAGCTCCTCACCCACTGTAGTTGGAAAACCACATAGCATAAATAATATTTCTCTAAATGGAAGCCAAGTTACAATAAACCTTACAACAGTGTCTACAATACAATCAAAACATGTGATCCTTGATCAACATATGGAGACTTCTGATCAAAACGTATCCGCTAGAATGACTTCTCCAGCCCTTGGACCTAGTCAGGAGGAACAAGAACAAGGTTCTGGCAAAGTTAAGAAACAATCTAGCATTAGTCATGAATCTGAAGAAGACAATGATGTTCCCATTGATGGTACACTGAATTCTAGAGATTCAGAATTTGTTTCAAGTGGTCGGAGTCTAAGTGAAGAGAGTGTTACATCAGATAATGATTTTAATATGGGTTGTGATGATGGCATTGTGGGGGGTAACAAGATTAAAGGTTCATTGCAACCAATATCTGTGTTACAAGCAGGAGATGGAAGTGGTAGCAAAACTGAAGAAGAGAACCAAGATTTAAGTCAAGGTAACCTTCAAAAGAAAAAAAGTAAAGGAAAAAGCCAAATAAAAAATGGTACAGAAGATGACAGTGCAAGCCCGAAACAACTGAAACGAAGTGCACAGTGCAAACGTCAGACTATAAGAGGAACTGACGTATGTTTACCATATTCTTCTCCTGTTTCTGAAAGCTGTTATGATATTTATCAATATCAAGAAAAAATGAGGCAAAAAATTAAAGAAGTGGAAGAAAAGCAACCAGAAGTCAAAACAGGATTCCTTGCATCTTTTTTAGACTTTCTAAAATCTGGGCCCAGACAACAGTTTTCAGCACCTGCTGTACGAATGGCTAACAGGACTAGGCGGCCAGTTACCCAGATAGTCCGTGCCCCGGTTCTCCAGCCAACTTCAAAGCCACAGCCAGCAGCAGCTCCTTTGTCTGTTGAGGGTGGCTGTGAAAGTCCAACCAAAAAAGTTGACGATGAACTTAAGAAAAATTTGGAAACTTTGCCTTCATTTTCTTCTGATGAAGATGATTCTGTAGGGGGTAACCACGATCTTCAGAAGAGCATCTCTACAGCATTATCAGCTTTGGATGATACCGCCGACAAAAAAAACAAATCAGGTAAAATAGTTGTTTACTTTCAAAGACATAATTCTATAGATTTTGCATATACTTTACTTTTTAATTTTAGATATCTTTAGTTTTAGATAAACCATATCTTCCAAAAGACCTTTGTTAAGTCACTAAAATTTAGGAGTAATATTCAAATTATTGAACTGAGATTTAACTAAAATAGTGTTTTCCACAATAATGGAAGTTATGTAGCTAAATCCTTGCACATTGTTTTGAAAATATATCCTTAAATATTTCTTTCAGTATAAAAGATGATTTTGGCATGGAATGGATAATCTTTTATTTTAGTAAACTGATGTCAGCTCTATTATTTTCTAACTCAAAATGATTGATAAGATTTTGCCTGTAAAACTCAACAGTCTAGTACCAAATGTTCCATCAGATGGATAGTAAAGGTTGTAAAAATGCAACTGTGTCTTTAAAGAAATTTCATGATGACATAATTTAGTTACTTCTAGAAAAGATTGTTTTTCCCTTGGTGGAATTGTGTATGTTGGTTCAGTGATGATTGAGTTACATAAAGCAGAATTATTTATAAAAACATTTCTTTTTACACTGGAAAGCTGAGGATGTTTTTTATTGGTACTTTCTAAATAGGGGGAGTCCAGACTTTGTATTATTAAGTAGATGACTTTAGAAAAATGGAAGTTATGAAAGTTAAATGTCTACCTAGTGCAACTTGGGTGGTACTGATGGCACTATTTAATATTTAGGAACTATGTATAAAATAAAATGCCTATTCTATACATCATAGAATTTTTGTCAACAATCATATATTTTAATTTCTGGTGCTTCCTCTGGAAGTATTTTCAGCTAACTTTTTTTTTCTTTATCTACATTTTAAAATAGTTTGATGTTTTTGTGACAAAGTTGATAAGTAGGAGATGAAAACCATGGTAACTCGGGTTTGACAAGTGCTGGACCTGCCCTGCAGACTGTGCTGCTGCTGATGTTTTGGCAAAGACAGTGAT
The DNA here is from genome assembly GCA_032164245.1 of Sternotherus odoratus. Classification (NCBI taxonomy): domain Eukaryota; kingdom Metazoa; phylum Chordata; order Testudines; family Kinosternidae; genus Sternotherus; species Sternotherus odoratus. Next base: position 77,450,404 of record JAVMKO010000006.1, read on the forward strand.
TACAGTCACTATATGCCAGTCCTTGTGATTAAATTTCTTAGATTTTCGAAGGGAAGTCTAGATGTGCTCTTTTGAGGGGCCTAATTTGTTCAATGGCAAGACAATGCACATCGTAGACTTCTCGGTCACTTTCAGATGTCAGGATCTCTATACAGCATCTGGAGATGCTGGAGATGGAGGAGAAACACACTTTCACCTCCAAATGCGAGTCACAGGGTCTCCAGGCAACATTTGGCCAGAAGTTTACAATGCTTCTTGGAGTCATCAGAAGAAGCAAAATGGGCAGATTCTATTAACAAAGGTCAGGGTCTGCCTCAGCAGTCATGTCTTCATCACCATTTGACCAAATGCTTTAAAGGATAACAACATAAAGAATATCCAGTTACTTTAGTAGTTCTGGCTTCTTTTGATTTCCTGTAAGCAATCTTTTTGAATGCATTTGTTTCTTCTGCCTTTTTAATATTATATGCATATTAAACAAGATTTAATTGTGCCACACACTTTTACAGACAACTAAAATTGTGGCTCTCCAGAGACTTTGTGAAACTTTCAGACCAGTCCATTAGTTTGGTAGCAAATCTCTACTCGGTCTTGCAGGCCTCAGGCTGTGGGATTGTTTTGTTGCAGGGTGGGCTTCTGGGCTTTGGGATCTCTGGGACTCTAATAGCTACAGGATCCTAGCCCAGAAGTCTACACATCAATGAAACAGCCCTGTAGCCCAAGCCTCTTGAGCCTAAGTTGGCTGGCATGGGCCAACCACGGATTTTTCTTTGCTATGTAGACATACCCTAAGGGACTAGAGCCTGGACTGTCCCGATATTGTGGTGGTAACTCTGTGTGGCAAGGGGCCCCCACCCAGCAACGTTGGCACCCGAGAACGCTGTTATAAATATCATCCGTCTTCCTCTTCCAGCAATTGGAAAAATTACTTTACGATTTTAAAGCAGTCCGCTCCACTGTTTGTATTTATCAAAAGTAATCTTGTTGAAGATGTGTATATACGTACTTAGTAAAAGCATTTCTGTGTGAAAATTTACATGTGAATGAACTCTGACCAGGGCCAATATAAATAAGATTTCATTTTAATTCTTTCATGATGAATAATTCCTGGATGTTATTACTGAAATGAAATAAGTGCAAAATGATTTGCTATAGCTATAAGCTGATACAAAAGGATTTATTGTACTGTGTATTTAGTACAAAGGAAACAATTTTGATTGGATAACTGTCATGTTTGCTTTTGTGGGTATATTTAATTAAACTGATTCATTTATAACTTCTATTTTTGAACAGAGGAAGGAAATGTCTTAAAATAAAGCTTCATCCATTTCTCAGTGCAAATTTCTGAATTTTTAAAATGTGTAAATAGCCAGTATTTTTTCGGAATGTTAAAGCCATGTGGACTGTCTCCTATGTAGGACTTCTAGCCAAAGATAATGTGTACATTTAAATCAAATAATTGCATTTAAGAATTTTTATAGAGCATATGTACAAAAGGAATTTCCCTCTTGTTGAACATTCAGAACATTGTTCTGAAAAAAGTAGGTGAAGTTTTATATTAACCTTTTTTTCTTCATACTTTGTTTCAAAAATATGGTTGTACCATCTTTTCATTATTTTGTATAAAGATATACAGTAGACTCCCGATTATCCGGGTGCGGGTTAACCGGGCTGCGGATTAAACGGGATGTCTAAACGGGTCAGTAGGGGAAGCCCCAAATCTCCGGTGGGCTCAGCCTTAGCCTGCCTCTGCTTTGGGGCTTCTCCCACTGGCCCCATACGAGCTGGGATCTCAACCTGCAGCCAGCCTGGGTGTAGGAAACCCAGGCTGGCAGCGGGCTGAGACCCGGGCTGGCAGGAGCCTGGGGGGAAAGCCCAAAGCGGCAGCAGGTTTAGTGCTGAGCCCGCCGCCGCTTTGGGCTCTCTCCCCAGGCTCCTGCCACCTGCCCCACTCAGCTCCCGCTGACAGCCTGGGGAGAGAGCCCAAACGGCTCACGGCCCCCCCACTCGCTAAGCTCTCTCCCTCCTCCGCCCCAGCACCCCCCCGCTCGCCCACCTCCCCCCCAATGCCTCCCCCTCGCCCAGCTCCCCCCTCCCCAACGCATGCCTCCCCTCGCCCAGCTCCCTCCCTCCCCAACCCACACCCAGCTCCCTCCCTACCCCCCAACGGCCCCCCTCACTCAGCTCCCTCCCCCCCCAACGCCCCCCCGCTCAGCTCGCGCCCCCCACAACGACCCCCCCTCGCTCAGCTCCCTCCAACTATGTCTAACTTTATATGTATAACTGCTCCTTGGTGCTCTAGCTCCGTGAGAGTGAGGATCCCTCAGGCGGGCACGCGAGGCGGCCATTTTGTGACTCCGAACTACAACCCCCAGCATGCCGTTCGTCTGGGCCGTCTCTACTGCGCATGACGGCTTCACACACACTTCTCTAGCCGATTATTAAATAGGATATCTATCTTTACAGATATATAGAATGTTTATATAATATAAAATATACCTTTCTACCGTGATAACACTAATGTACCTCATACATACTTTGCTGCTCTTGGGAAACTTCTAGTTGTATTAGAAAATAATTGTATACCAACTTTTATATTAAATAAAAGTGCTCAGCTTTCACTGGACCAATGCATTTACCATACTTGCAGGCATATGACATGAAATATTCTGTTCTGCATGCACTGTAACTTCTTTTCATATACATTATTCAAATTTGGCAATAGTGATTTTTTAAATTACTCTTCCTATTTCTAGATATGCATGTTTGTAATATAGATACAATAATTTAAATATCCAGTTAACTTGTTTTTGCATTATTTTATAATTATGATTTTAAAAGAATATTCTTTTTCCTGTATCTCACTGTTTGAAATTTATCACGTGAAATGATACTTCTATTTTTTGTGTTTTTAAAGGATACATCCCAGTCTTTAATGCTAGTTCACTAAGTGTGATATTAGCAGTAAAATTGTAGCTTGCTTTGTTTAGTTAGATTAGCATGCCAGAGTTAAAGCAAGTATGTCTTGAGGGCATATGTAATACAATATCTAAAAGAGGTCTTTTTTCTTGAGCAGGAAAGAGAATAATAATGATTTGGTGAATTGGGAATTTCCACTAACTAAGTGTGGCATACAGAAGTGGAGTGCTTTTCATTCCTTCCCTTTGTGTTAAATTGTATTACAGGATTGTTAGGAGTGTTTAAAATCTAATCTGAAACCACTAGTTAATTTATTAGAAGATGCAAAATGAGAGCGTTCCAGAAGTGCCACTAAGAAAATACTTTTTCATATTTGATTTAGGTTTTGTGTTATACATGACAGCCACTTTTCTTTTTCCTTTATTTGATTAAAATGATGATGTAGTTGTATATCAGCAGAGGGGGAGACCAACACGATCCAAAATAGTGATCTGTTAGTCTGCCATTTGCTTTGTTCCACAAAACAAAACAGTGTTTTTTTGTTGGTCCTCTCTGTAATAACAATAGTGTCTGTGTGCTATAGCAATACAAAAATCAGTTTCCTGCAAACATACAGACTTAATACTAATTATTTAATTTTTTTAGATATAGGTTTAAGTTAGGGCTAGTTAACTTTGCTTGTTTAACTTATAGAGTGAGTGCTTTTTATATGTATTGTTTGGGAAAGTAAATAAAAAACCATAATTTCCTTCATCTGTTGCTGATCCTTGATGATTCATATAACTGATGCTTGCTTGTTTTTTGCTTCAGAAACTGAAAAAATGGCAGTTGCTACTACTGCCAACACCACTGCTCTTGTAAAGCAGGAATCTCCAAACACTACTGCTCCTGTGGTAAATATTCAGGAGAAAACAAGTTCAGCAGAACTCGTAAAGATAGCTGACCAGGATGGTGTGACTTCAGACCAGTTAGCAAAAATACAGGCAGCTGTTGCAATAGAAGGATGTACTGATGAGGAGAATACGGACAGTGGAGGAGAGGGCATGTACAAAGAACGTGATGAATATGTAGTGAAGATTGAAGATATAGATATGCTAAAGGTAATCCAAATGTTTGTTCTGAGTAATTACCAACATACACCGTGAAGCAGGCATCAAAAATCAAACTACCAACAGGCAGAGGATTAATATTCTACTACATAGCTCAGCATATTTTCTAATGCTGCCAAGATGGCATACAAGTGTGGTTCTAGTTTTGGGCAGGGGCACTTTAATTACGTGTCAAGCATTTATACTAGTTAAATGAAAAAGGTAAATAACTGTAGCAGATAATCCACAATTCGATCTCAAAATTGTCTATAGACATACATATATTAGTTGACAGAAGTCCTCTTTCAAATTTGGTGTATGTCTTTTAACCTTTTCCAAAAGAGCTAAAGTTTTCAAGGATTCTTGACTCCACCAGAATACATCCTTATTGAAGACTTGGATAAGCTTTCATGAGTATGATGTTGAAGAAGTATGTGTCTTAGGCTGTAGTGTAGACATTGCCGATTTTATAATTTATGTTGCTCAAGAGTGTGAATAAACCACCCCTCTCAGCGACATAAGTTAGAATGACATAAGTGCTCATATGTGCAGCGCTATGGGGTGGGAGAGCTTCTCCCACCGGCATAGCTTCTGCCACTCACAGAGGTGGTTTTATTATGCTAACAGGAGAGCTCTCTTCTATCTGCATAGTGTGTCTTCACCAGACATGCTACAGCGGCGCAGCTGCATCAGTACAGCTGAGGTGCTGTAGCACTGTTCGTGTAGACGTGCCCTTAGTTTTTTGTTTCAGGATTTTCATTTTTTTATTTTTGTGGAGGCTTTCTTTGCTAGTCTAACAAAGAGTGGCTTCCATGTGGATCCAATATAACCCTTTATAACGTCTGCAGAGTTTAAAGAAACCTTATTTGTTTTCTCCATTTCTAATTCTTCTTCTGTTTTGTCTTCCTCATGTTCACTCTTCTGCTACTGAACTAGTTCACAAATTTGATTATTACTTTTGCATGTCACTTTAAAAATAATTCCTAGATATCTTTATTCTTTGCCTTCCTATGGACCCTTTTGAATCCAGATTTTAAAATAAAATTTCTGTTAATAATATTCTAGGTTTGTTAGATAAGTTAAGGAATAACTAGTTTTAAAATATTCTCACTTTGCAATGTTGGATCCTATTCTTGTAGGGTTTTTCTCATTTTATAACCATTTGAAAATACACTTTAACCTTTTTTCTACACTTCCCTTAAAATATGAGCATTTTTATAGATTAATATTTTAAAGAAGGATTTCTAGTGGGTTGGGCAGTGTTAATTATTCCAGATGCTTAAAATATTTAAGACACAAATATTTTAAGAGGATAATCTATTTGAGCTAATTGTTGTTGAACTAAATTTGAACTGCAAATGGAATCTTTGTCCAGTTCACTCGTTGTTATTGAACTTTTTGTTTTCCCGTAACAGCAAGTATCATGCTGTAATGTCAGGTACTCTGTAAACTCTACTGTCACAGAAAGTTAACACTAGAGACTATGTGGAGTCATTTTTCTGCTATTTGGTGGTTTTGTTTTTAAAAATTATTTTCATTCTACCAAAAGCAGGATGACAGAAGAAACTTTGAAAAAAGTGACAAATTGCTGAAATAAAATGTGTCAGCTTTTTATGGCTTGCTTGCATGGTACAGTAGCTGAGGCATCACAGCATAGATGGAGCTGGCTAGGTCAGCTTCAAAGATCTTGAAGAAATAAATGTTGAGGTTTAGTCTATAAATGGTACTGTACTGAATATACCTCGGAGTTAATATCCTGGAGCCATCAACACATAATAGTGGTGTAGTTGGAATCTGTAGAATTTATATCCAGTTTATCAATTAAAAAAAAATAGGAAGGAAATAAGCACAATTTTTAGCTAATAATTTTTTGGTTCTTTTAGATGGCTTTACAAACAGGAAAAGAGCCTCCAGCAATCTGGAAAGTACAAAAGGCTTTGTTACAAAAGTTTGTTCCTGAAATTCGAGATGGACAGAGAGAGTTTGCTGCTACTAATAGTGTAAGTATGAGATTCCTTGTAAAACTACAGTGACTTCTGGTTGGGCCCCTATTCGCACAAAATGAAATGTCTAACCATGGAGTATTAAAGGAACATGACATTTCTGTTTACTTTCTGCACTAGTATTTCTGCAAAGATCTCCCTAACTCTAGGGCCAGAAATGAATGATTAGTGGTCCCTGTGCTATTTTTAGCAGAACGACAATAAGAATTGCTGTTGTACATTCAGGGCCAGTTCTCATTTTCATTCTGGTTTCTTTGTGCCATGCAGGTCATGCAAAGGAACCAGATTCTGGTCTCAACTGACCAGTATAGCATTCCCCGATAAAGGACAAAGCTGGTGGAACTGGGTCATGTGCTCTTTCCCCATACTTGCATCCTGGCAGAATTTATGGGACATATAGGTAGAGAGGAGGTAGGGTGGAGTGGAACTCCACTCTGAAGATCAGCTAGTGTATGACCCCTTATGGACATTAACAGTATAAAGTAGTATATCCCCCAGTTGCTCTTCCATGCACGTGTAAGTGCAGACCAAACCAGTGACCTGCTCCCCGATGGTGCCCCTCACCCTGTGCCTAGCAGGAGAAAACCAAGCCCAGTGACTATATTGTCTTATTTATAGTTTAAGGATATCTAAAATCCAGAGACAATTTTCTCCTAAATTACGGGAGTTTTAGATTTCAGAGTGGTAGCCGTGTTAATCTGTATCAGCAAAAAGAACGAGGATTCCTTGTGGCACTTTAGAGACTAAAAAATGTATTTGGGCATAAGCTTTTGTGGGCTAAAACCTACTTCATCAAATGCAAGAAGTGGAAAATACAGATATATCTTCCTACTGTATTTTCCACTTCATGCATTTGATGAAGTAGGTTTTAGCCCACAAAAGCTTATGCCCAAATACATTTTTTAGTCTCTAAAGTGCCACAAGGAATCCTCGTTCTTTTTGCTGATACATATACATATACATAGAACATGAAAAGATGGGTGTTGCCATACCAACTCTAACGAGACTAGTGAATTAAGGTGGGCTATTAGCAGGAGAAAAAAACCTTCTGTAGAGATAATCAGGATGGCCCATTTCAAACAGCTGACAAGAAATTGTGAGTAACAGGAGGAAAAATAGTTTTTATTATTTACTATTTTACTATTCTAGTTTTTCCATCCACTCTCACTCTTTATTCAAGCCTAATTTAATAGTGTCCAGTTTGCAAATTAATTCCAGTTCTGCAGTTTCTCGTTGGAAGCTGTTTTTGAAGTTTTTTTGTTGAAGAATTGTGACTCTTAGGTCTGTAATTGACTGTCTAGGGAGGTTGAAGTGTTCTCCGGCTGGTTTTTGAATGTTATAATTCTTAGTGTCTGATTTCTGTCCATTTCTTCTTTTGCATAGAGACTGTCTGGTTTGGCCAATGGACATGACATCATGTTCCAGCAGTGCCCCTCTGCCATGTACATTGGTCAGACTGGAAAGTCTCTACGCAAAAGAATAAAGGCCCAAATAAATTTGTTAGTCTGAACGGTGCCACAAGGACTCCTTGTTCTTTTAGCAGTTTTAGAATAGATCACTTTTGTACCCAAATAGATGGTCTTAGTGTTTGCATGTGTAAATGATAAATTGAATAACTTCACTTAGCAAAATAATTTTAATAGAAAAAACTGTGTATTTATATGTTTTTGTTTTGCTTTTCACAGTATCTTGGGTATTTTGGGGATGCAAAAATGAAATACAAACGGGTGTATGCGAAGTTCATTGAAAATGCAAACAAAAAGGAATATGTCCGAGTCTGTTCAAAAAAACCACGAAGTAAACCTGTGCAGTCTGCAAGGTACTTATTTTCAGATCACTTTTTATTTTAATGTATTGGTTTTGCATGATATTTCAGAATATCTTATTCAAAAATGACATTGATGCAGCATTAAATGGAGACTTTGAATTACTTGCTTTGAGCAATTAGTTAAAGTTTCTATAGCAACTATAAACTCTTCCCCTTGGCTTCTATGGATTACAATAGTTTTCCATTACAGAAGGATTTGGAATGCCACATGACTCAAATGTCTATCTTGCCTTACTTCTTACTCAACATAAATGGAGGCCCCCAGGTGAGATAATTTCTAAACACTTAGTAATATATATGTATGCTGCTGCACACAATTACATCTCTCTTCCCTTGTGGACTTAGGAAGTTAAGTCGGTGTTTCCAGATTGCTTGGATACCAATGCTGTCAGGATGCCTCAGAAGTACAATACATTATTCTCAACTCTGGGAAGACAAATGTTTTGCTCTTGGGTAGTAGAGATGGTTGTCAGAAAGATGCTTTTCCTTCCGTGATATCACTGCTCATAGAGGGGGTTTGTTTGGCAGTAAAAGCAAACTAAATAATTTTGTCAACACTTTAAATCATGTTCTTACCATGGAAATCTATGTATCAGACTTAGTCTGAAAGTATTTCATTTGTGCATTTTCACAGACTGCCCCCTTATATATTACATGCCACCCTTGCAACAACAATACATCTCCTAATGCCAAGAAGTTCAATTATTGTATTTCTCTCTTAGCAGAGCTACACAGTATTACTTATTGGCTCATAACTTGTTATGAATAAGACAATATGTTTACTTACTGATTTGAGTAATCCTGGTCACATTATCCCTCCCCTTTATATTATTCTTTACAATGTCTGTGTATAGAGTGATCACTCTAACGCTGGATAAAGCCTTTTATCGTATAGGCCCTGACTATGTTTTAAGACACAACAACAATCCTAACAATAGTAAGAGACCATTATGGCTCCCATCTTGAATACAAAAAATAGCATAAGTATGCAGGGGCAAAATCAGAAAGGCTGCAGGACAAAGTGAGTTACACATAACAAGCTACATAAAAGGAAAGAAGATGTTCCATAAATACATAGGGAGCAAGAGAGAGATGAAGGAAGGTAGAAGTCTGCTCCTTAGCAGGGAAGGAGAGCTGATAATGGATGACAACAAGGATGCTGAGTTAGTTAATGTCTGTTTTGCTTCAGTATTCTCTAAAAAGTATAATTGTGGCTAAACATTTAACACACTTCATATTAACAGCAAAAGGGAAGAAACACAAGTCAAAATAAGGAAAGAATGGGTTAAAGAATATTTAGATAAGTTAGTTGTACTCAAATTGGCACGGCAAGACAAAATTCCCCTGGGGGTACCTAAGGAAACAGCAGAGGCAGTCCCAGAATCATTAGTGATTATCTTCAAGAACTGAGAGGATACATGAGGTCGCAGAGGACCTGAAAAAGGCAAATGTAATGCTTTTTTAAAAAGAGGAACAAAGAAGACCTGGGGAATTGTAGACCAGTCAGCATAACTTTGATAACTAGAAAGATACTGGAACAAATTATTAATCAGTTTGTGAGCACATAGGGGATAATAGGATTATAAGTAATAGCCAACATGGATTTGCCAAGAACAAAGTTCCTTCTTTGATAGGGTTACTAGCCCACTGGATAGGGAAGAAGTGGTGGACATGACATACGTTGATTTTAGTAAGGCTTTTGACACGAGTCACACATGACATTCTGATAAGAAAACTAGAGAAATGTGATTTAGATGAAATTACTATAAGGTAGGTGCAAAATGGGTTGAAAGACTGTATTCAGAGAGTTATCAAAGGTTTGCTGTCTAACTGGGGAGTTTATCTAGTGGAGTCCTACAGGAGTCTGTCCAGGGTCTGATACTATTCAATATTTTCATTAATGACTTAGATAATGGAGTGGAGAGTATGCTTATACAATTTATGGATGATACCAATATTAGAGGGATTGCAAGTGCTTTGGAAGACAGAATTTGATTTCAAAGAGGCCTTGACAAATTGGAGTATTAATCTGAAATCAACAAGATGAAAGTCAATAAAGACAAATGCAAAGTACTACACTTAGGAAGGAAAAATTAAATGCAAATTAAATATAATGGGGAACAACTGGTTCGGCGGTAGGATGAGCAGATGCCCCAGTTTTATAGGGCTTTGTCTTATACAGACTCCAATACTTCCTACCCACTGTCATTTTTCACACTTGCTATCTAGTCACACTACTCAGTGGTAGTACCGCTGAAAAGGGTCTGGGGGTTATAGCAGATTACAAATTGAATAGGAGTCAGCAATGCAATGCAGTTGTGAAAAAGGTGAATATCATTCTGGAATGTATTAACAGGAGTGTCATATGCAAGACACAGGAAGTAATTGTCCCTCTCTACTCAGCACTGATGAATAGAGCTGAATACTGTGTCCAAGTCTGCGCACCACACTTTAAAATGTGGACAAATTGGAGAGAATCCAGAGGATTCCAGAGCAACAAAAATGATAAAAGATTTAGAAAACCTCTGAGCTAAAAATAAACTGGGCTTGTTTAGTCTTGAGCAACGGTTCTCAAACTGGGGGGTCACGGCTGAGCTCCCTGTGCCGCTGAAGTGCCGCTGAGCCGAATGTTTTCACTTTCGGCAGCTTTTCGGTGGACATGCTGTGCACTTCAAAGTGTCCACCCAAAAAGTCGCCAAAGTGAAAGTGTTTGGCGGCTTTTTGGTGGACACTGTGAAGCGCTCGGCATGTCTGTCAAAATGCCTCCGAAACCAGAAGCGTTCCATTCGGCAGCATTTCGATGGACACACACAGGGGTTGCGGTGGCCCTCGGGGATGGAAAAAGGGTCACCGCCCCCACAAGATTTGAGAACCGCCGGTCTTGAGAGAGACGACTGAGCGGGGACCTGATAGTTGTCTTCAAATATGTTAAGGGCTGGTACAAAGAGAAGGGTGATCAATTGTCCACATGCAGTGAAGGTAGGAAAAGAAAGTAATGGGCTTTATTTGCAGCAAGAGAAATTTAGGTTAGATAATAGTAAAAACTTTCTACGTATGGGCTTAGTTAAACTCTGGAACAGGCTTCCAAGGGAGGTTGTGGAATAATCATCACTATAGGTTTTTAAGTATAGGTTGGATAGACATTTGTCGGGGATGGTCTAGCTATACTAGGTCCTGCCTCACTACAGAGGGCTGGATTAGATGACCTCCTGAAGTCCCTTTCATCCTTACATTTCTGTGAATCTATATCTGAGATCTCCTTCTTGAACTTCCTTCTGGTGGAGTTTTTAACTGTGATTCATCTGCTCCTGAGGGATTACACCATTGCTTTTTAGGTCATCAGGTGACTGTGCCTTTGTGGAGGTTTCTAGCTCTGAAACTTTTCTCCTCCAACATTGGAGTGTGATGACTATAATTATGTGTTTTCTTCTTTGTATTCAATTTAATTCATCTAATTTTTGTTATATATGTTTAGAAATATGGTTTTTGTTTTGTTTTTATATTTAAATACAGTAAAACCTCGATTTAACGGACCTCGATTTAACGGACTTCGGATGCAACGGACAAAATTTTAAAGAAAGTCCGATGCATCGGAAATCCGTTTATCGAGGTCGGGCTGCCGGCTCCCCGCTGCCGCCCGGGTCCCGGCAGCGGGCGGGCTGCCTGCCGGCGCCCGCCCGGGTCCCGCCTGCCGCCCCAGTCCTGGCAGTCAGCTGGAGCCCCTAGCCCCGGGGAGCGCGGATCAAGCCGCGCTCCCCCAGCGGCAGCTGGAGCCGCGCTCCCCCGGCAGCAGCTGGAGCCGCGAGCCCCGGGGAGCGAGCCCCTAGCCCCGGGTGGCAGCTGGGAGCGTGGTGCCTGGAGTCCTGAGCCCCGGGGAGTGAGCCCTGAGCCCCGGGGAGCGCGGATCAAGCCGCGCTCCCCGGGCGGCAGCTGGAGCCGCGCTCCCCGGGCGGCAGCTGGAGCCGCGCTCCCCGGGCGGCAGCTGGAGCCGCGCTCCCCGGGCGGCGGCTGGAGCCGCGAGCCCCGGGGAGCACTCAAGCCACGCTCCCCAGGCGGCAGCTGGAGCCGCGCTCCCCGGGGAGCGCGGCGCCTGGAGCCCCGAGCCCCGGGGAGTGAGCCCCGAGCCCGGGGGAGCGCGGCACCTGGAGCCCCAAGCAGCGAGCCCCGAGACCGGGGGAGCGCGGATCCAGCCGCGCTCCCTGGGCGGCAGCTGGAGCCGGGTGCCCCGGGGAGCGCGGTGCCTGGAGCCCCGAGCCCCGGCCGCCAGCGGGGACTGGGGCCGGGGTGTATGGGGGTCCAGGATAGGGTTTTTTTTTCCGTTTTATTAAAAAAAAAAAATCAGCGGCTTTTTGGCGGAGGGGAGTACAGTAAAACCTCGAATTAAAGACTAATTGGGCAGGCTGGGTTTTTTTTCTAATTATTAAATAACGGACTTTTGGGTTTAACGGACACCCAGTCGCCCGAATTAGTCCGTTAAATCGAGGTTTTACTGTAGTTTAAAATATTGCAGTGTATTGTTCTACAGAGCCATTGGGGTAGCGATGAGAGGGTAAAAAATAAAGTTCTTATTCATTACGTTAAACCTCACATAATATTTATGCAGGAATATAAAACATCACACATTCATATGTGGTTGTAAAAATTAAAGTTCTATTTCAACCACAAAATCTTGATTCGTAGTCTGCCAAAAGGGGTTATAGATTTTCCATCAGATATTTAAGGTTAGTAAGATACCAATATCTTTGTAAAACAGTGATTGGAATACACCTGTAGTTCCAAAATACTTCCATGACTTGCCTCAACCTTGGAAAGGAGAGTTTACCATGTGCAAAATCACCAGCTGTTGAGGATTAATTAAGGTGTAACAATATTAAAAATGTAAAACTAAGTGCTAAGTATTAATGAAAATGATCATACTAGAGTGCAATGGAATAAACTTACATGACTCTCAAAAATACTATGATTCTTTTTATTAAAATTTGATCTTGTGTGAATTTATTTGGATTACTTCTAAAACTATTTGTTATAATATTGCAGGCCCATTCATTCCAAACCAAGTAATAACACCAGCAAAGCTCCTGATCCTCCAGCACCAAAAACAACAACAACAAAAGTCTCTTCTGTGAAATCCAAAGCTAAACAGCCAAAGATAAAGGCTGAACCACCACCAAAGAAACGGAAAAAATGGAAAGAAGAGTTTTCATCTTCCCACTCGGATTCTTCTCCTGAAGCCCAGAGTGACGAGGATGGTGAGTGGTGCTTTGTTGTCAGTCTTTTTATATTGGTTTTTAACTGAATTTAAACTGAAATCATAAGTATATTATAACATATCTATATATATAAAAGTCAAATGGTGTATGTATGCGTGTATGTACGTTCACTTACTCCTTCCACACCGTTTGAGCTAGAGACTTGAAATTTGGTACAGTTATAGGTCTTAGGGTCCTAATCAGGGTAAGAGTTGAAAATTTTTCAAATCTCACCTCTGACGCCCCCCAGGGGTGAAACTATTTAAAGGCCAATCACATCAGCTGGGCAGCTGCTGTTCTCTGTGACATAGTTATGATGTCACAATACCCCCCTCCAACAGACCCTGCACTCGCTCAACTCTCTGCCCCCTCCCCCCTCCAACGGACCCCGCACTCGCTCAGCTGTCTGCCCCCTCCCCACCTCCGACGGACCCGAGTTGAATTTGGTTGGAGGGTAAGTGAGGTCGGGGTGTCGGGTTTGGTCGGGGGGGTGAGGTGGGGGTGTCGGGTTTGGTCGGGAGGTAAGTGAGACGGGGGTGTTGGGTTTGGTCTGGGGGGGTGGGAAGGTGTCGGGGTGGGTGAGGGATGAGGTGGGGGTGTTGGGCTTGGTCAGGGGGTGTTGGGTTTGGTGGGGGTGTTGGGTTTGGTTGGGGGGGTGAGGAGGGGGGTCAGGGTTGGTCGAGGGGTAAGTGAGGTGTGGGTGTTGGGTTTGTTTGTGGTGGTAGGTAGGGGTGTCGGGTTTGGTTGGGGGAGAAAGTGAGGTGGGTGTGTCAGGTTTGGTCTACGGGGGGGTGAGGTGTGGGTGTTGGTCAGGGGGTGTTAGGGTTGGTAGGGGGGTGACGGGGTGTTGGGTTTGGGTGGGGGGGTGAAAATGTGAGTCGGGGTTGGTCGAGGGGTAAGTGAGGTGGGGGTGTTGGGTTTGGTCGGGGGGGTGAGGTGGGGGTATCAGGTTTGCTCTCTGTCCCCTCCCCCCTCCAATGGACCCCGCACTCGTTCAGCTCTCTGCCCCCTCCCCACCTCCGACGGACCTGAGCAACGTCGGGTATTTTCGCTAGTAGTCTATAAATGTTATGTGATCTGCAAAATTCCCTTAGAAGGTAGCTGTGCAAAATTGTCATGAAAATTTAACACTGTTCACATAAAGTTTCTTCTTCCACCCCTTTACCATGATGATGATGATGATTAAAAATCTAATATTTTACACTTCCATTTGGAGTGGGCAAATTTTGCAGGGTTGCTTCAGAATGCAGTTCTGCTTTAAAAAGTGATAATGTAAGAATGACACATCTTAATCTTACCAGATTTGTTCTTAGAGTGTATTCAGAGTCATATTTGCTTAGTTGAGTGAGAGAAATACAGTTTTAATACTTAGCTTCTTTTAGACCCACAGAGCCAGGACATCTATTGCAGAAGAAATTGATTCCATTCTGGATCTTGCTTCCTTAACAGAATTGCTTACCAGTTTCCAATTAGAGTGCCTTATTATGTCCTCAACCACATCTGCGACACCCACTGTCTGCACTGACCTTGCTTGGATGTAAAAGTGGGCAGAATCTGAATGCTCAGAATCTTTATTACTGGTGGTAATGCAGAACAAAAAGGAGCTTGATTTTCAGGTGCATGTTAAGTTTGAACAACAGGCAGTTAGAAAAAAAATCTTTCAATAGAAAAATCAGCTAGATTTGATCTGGAGTCATTCACACAATAATCATGAAACCTTCAGATGCCATTTTTGTGGTTATTTTTCTGGGTAGAACAACCCTTTCAAAGGTTGTTTTTACCATATTTAGATTACTTTGAGAGAGTTTCCATAGCTTTGTTTTTCTCAGTTTGCTGTTTAAACTTCACATGCATTTGAAGATAAACTTGACAGCACACTGACCCTGTACTGTTAGATTTCCAAGGCACATTGGCCACTGGAATTTAGAACAGTGGTTCTTAACCTTTCCAGACTGCTGTACCTCCTTAGTAGTCTGATTGTCTTGCGTACTCCCAAGTTACTTAAACTCACTTAAATACTACTTGCTTACAAAATCAGACATAAAAATACAGAAGTGTCACAGCACACTATTACTGAAAAACTGCTTATGTTCTCGTTTTTACCATATAGTTATAAAATAAATAAATTGGAACATAATATCGTCACTTATGTTTCAGTGTGTAGTATACAGAGTAGTATAAACAACAGGTATGAAATTTTAGTTTGCACTGACTTCGCTAGTGCTTTATATGTAACCTTTTGTAAAACTGGGCAAATATCTAGATGAGTTAATGTACCCCCTGGAAGACCTCTGTATACCCCCAGGGGTATATTACCCCTACTTGAAAGCCACTTTGACTACAGATGAGTTACTGCAGATAGTCAACAGCCTCTCTGCTGAAGGTTGCAACTAAAAATAATTTTAATTTTTGATCTGACTTATGATACCAATCTCTTTAACACATATATACCGCTGTCAGTTTATTAGAGTAAGAACTACTGTGGTTGTGACAGTCACCCATGTCAACTTGGAAACCTGCCAGAATGGAACAGTCTCACTACCTAGTTCATTGCAAATTCTAATATTGCATGCTGGGATCAAGAAAGTGCCTCAGGAAGCTGAGTTTAGAAGTGTTACTGACTTTTGTATAACACATGCATGATTGAAATGGCCGACTACAAAACTTTTGAAACATCTTGGAAAGTGACTGTAGATATACAATTATCTGTTTGCTAATGTAAGTGGTGATATGTATTTTCATGAGCTCATGAAAAGATGACGTTGACTTTCAGTGGTACTTATGGTGCTGAGTGACTTTGGTGTGTTTGACGTTTTTTACTCCTTGATTCAGCTGAATCCATTGGTCTCAGAGAATATCTAAATTGCCACTGGAAATTGGTGGAAGTCTAGTTTGCTTGATGAGAATAATTCATCCTCCCTTTTCTCCAGATATTTGTTGGCCTCAAAGTTTTAGAAGGCTCCTATAACCAGAGTATCAAAATGTTGATAATGCAGATAATTCTGCATCTTTCTGAGAAATATTGCCCTGCTTCTCTGATACACTATAAACCTCCCTTGTTTTGATAAAAGCCAAGTTTGACATTATTTCTGTTGAGAAATAGCATGTGTTGTAGTCTCTTGGGATACCACTAGAGGTTGCTTGTGTTTAACAATGAAAGCCTTTTATTTCAAAATAGGAACATATGCTAATATACAGAATATCTTAAAGTATATCAGAATATCAGAAGAAGAAAACATTAATTGTATTTCCAATTATTTTTCAGAACTTGTACCTCCATCTCCTTTTTTCACCCGCTTTTTGAACACAAGAGCTATGAAGGAGACCTTTAAGAGTTATATGGAGCTGCTTGTTAGCATTGCCTTAGATCCAGATACAATGCAAGCCTTGGAAAAGAGCAATGGTACAGTGTGTTTTACTGTCTTTGTGCTCTTTGTTTTGTCCCATAATGATTTTTTACTTTAAGGTGTACTACGTACATTTTTTTTAATTAATAAAGAAAATGTGAAAACTCTTCTTATTTAACAGCAGTAACTTAACCTTCACTTTAATCAAAAAGTAATTGTAATGTATGTAATATGTATTGATTTTAAGGTTACTCCAAATTCCTGTTTTCCTATATTCAGCATACTTTGGTACCACATCAGGCAGTATTTTGAGTTTGTACCTGCTCTATATCTAAAAGTGCTAAACAGGGAGATGTTCAGAGCAAATAGTATTTTTGCAGCAGTAGAGTGGCCAGAGTAGTAGTATTGCCACAATAGTGTCTTTGACCACTTTGTTCCAAAGTCCAGTTTTCATCACATCATGACTTTCATGAGAAATGGACACCAATATAAGTGAGTGGGTGAAATATACTAACGTATCTGAATGAGGTTACCATACTGCCATAATACGACTGTATTGTTAAAATCTAGATCAGGATTTAATGGAGGAAGTTTTAACTTTGCTTTGTTTAAGATATTATTGTATTACTCCCATTGCGTTAAACTACGCCAGAGGGACTTGTCATCTGATTACATTGGGCCCCTTTTTTGTTAGCATCACTAATGAGTCACACTTTTAAAAAAAAATCAAAATCGCCATCACCAATAATAGACTTACAAATGCTAATTTTATTGAAAAACTATTTCAAATGTGTGCCTAGTTTTTCATGCAGGGACATACGCATTACTTTATGAAGTTCTGATTTCTGAACAGTGCAGTACTTGGAGTTTGGTTTTAACACATATATGTCCAGGTTATCTTCAAGAGAACTGAAGTTTGATGGGCATGTCATTTGAATTTCAACATGTTTGAACTATGCACTATAGCAGGGGTCGGCAGCCTTTCAGAAGTGGTGTGCCCAGTCTTCATTTATTCACTCTCATTTAAGGTTTTGCATGCCAGTCATGCATTTTAATGTTTTTAGAAGGTCTCTTTCTATAAGTCTTTAATATATAACTAAACTGTTGTACGTAATGTAAATAAGGTTTTTAAAATGTTTAAGAAGCTTCATATTAAATTAAAATGCAGAGCCCCCTGGACCGATGGCCTGAGCTGGGCAGTGTGAGTCCCACTGAAAATCAGCTCATGTGCTGCCTTCGGCACACGTGCCATAGGTTGCCTACCCCTGCACTATAGTGAACTGTAGCATACAAATGTCAGGTCAGTCTGTCTCTTGGAAATTTAACACAGAAAGCATTAAACTTGAGACACTGATAGAAAGCATGGGTTTCACGTAGTATACAGCTCCTATGACATGGGGTTCTGTGATGCTAATTTCACCTTATCCAGATTTCAAAGGCTATTTCCTGTTTGAGACCATCCACGGCACAGTCCTGCAGCTGTTACGTCAGTAGTCTCAGTGATGACAGTAGGACTGCTGACATGAGTAAAAACTGCAGGATTGAGCCGCAAATTAAAAGCTAATGAACAATCTTCTCAAGCACCAGTGGCTACCTACCTTGCTACCTAGTTCTAACATCTCTTGTGCAATTGTATAACGGTAAGTGTTGTGAAACCTTACTAATAGGCGATGCTACTACCCCTACCTAAAATAAATCCAAGCTAAGCTGTGTATATATTTAATGTATGACCGCTAGTTTGAAACGCGCACACACACGCTCTTCAGCTGGAGAGGAACCTGTCTCTGAACCGAAAATTGTCTTGCATGACAGGGAGAGATTTACAGAACAATTTAAAGTTGTCTGTAAGGTTCATTCTCTGCACTGCCCTGTCTGTCTCCTTTCTGAGCTTCTCATCACAAATCAAAGAACAGAATAATTGTTAGATTTACATTTAGCCATAGGCCCGGATATTATAATGTATGTGGCCTCTGCATATTTGTCAAGTTTTAAAGTCAAGTACTGAGTTCTGTATCTTAGCATGTAGGTCTTAATAAGTAATTTTCCTTTCCTATTTAAAACTAGGGTATATGAGCAAAATGTATTATTTTGGACTTTGATTGGACTTCGCTAATAAATAGGGTAAAGTGGCTCGTCTAGCAGAGGGTTTTATATGAATAATTGCCTTACATCTGTACTTAACTATTATGTATTTTTTCATGTCTTTCAGATGAGCTACTTTTGCCTCATATGAGAAAAATTGATGGCATGCTGAATGACACCAGGAAAAGACTGCTTTCCAAATTACGTTTGGAGCATATGTTCAAGGTATTTCCTTTTGAAATTTCAGATTATTTAAAACAAAGTCCTAAGCAAGTCACTAATTATATACAGCTGTACAGTGAGATGGCAAAATTTGTACTGGGAATGAAATCTGAGGTTCGAGAGATACTTTGAATTAAGTTTTAATATATTCCCACTTAGCAAACATTTTGTGATAGAGATGTTTCTACTGTAGAGCTTAAAATTCAGTTTTACTTCCCAAGCTTTAATGTTAATTTTAAAGCATTTTCTCTTCTAAGCTTCTCAAGTTCCTCATCAGAGAATCAAACCACCACCCCAGTGGAGCATATATATTTTTTTGAGGATACCTGTATTTCTGCCCCATGATGCTGTCCCATGGTCCATCTCAGCTCTTCAGTTGTGGTGGGGTGCAGAGAGCAGCACCAGGGCTCCCTAGAGCCAGAGGGGAGGGATCAGGGAAGATAAAACAGTCAAGCACCTTTTCTTACCCACAGTCCCAAGTTAAGAGGTGGGAGCAGCATGGGTCAGACAACTACAGTGTGTCTCAGCCTTTGAAACTGTGGACGATAAATTGTTGTGGGCTGAGAGGCTCAGTATGCTGCCAGTCTGGGTTCCCGGCCGCTGGCCCCGCTCAGCCCACTGATGGTCTGGGGTTCTGGCTGCTGGGCCTTTGCCAGTCGGGGTCCCGGCCTCCAGCTCCACTCAGCCCACACTGTTTAAATTGTTGTTCTCTTTTTGGGGGGCGAGCATGTATAGGTGAATTCATGCAAGTTAAATGTGCATATGATGGGACTCCACTGTACATACATTTATTTAGATTCTTAGTTTTCACTTTTTTATTATGTTAGAATGGTACATTTCTTATTTACTAAATGATTGGATTTTTGGGGTTTGGGGTTTTTTTTACTCTTGATTTTGTCAAGCTTTATTTGGAGAAATTGGAATTAAATGCACAAACACAACATTTAAAATTGTTTTTTATTAGTTAAATAAAATACTTTAATTAAACATATGTGCTGTCTTCATAAGAAAAAAAAAAAAAGGTTTTGTCAAACTATCCCTATAACAAATAGAAAACTGAATTGAACTAATCGTTTCTGGTCACCATGTCCATCAAGACTTTAAAACTAAGATATCTCATCCTCTCCCACCCAGTTTTATTCATCAATGGGAAGAGGAAAACAAGCCTTTCATCCTTTTCATCTCCCAATGTTTCTTAAGCTTGAAAGAACAGTCACTAAACTGAACTAATTAAATAAACTGAAAATAAGTCAGTATACACTCTGCATGTGCAGAAGAGGCTACTGCTGACAAACACTAATTTAGCACTTCATCTAATTCTGGTTCCAGGTGCTTGCACAGTGACTTCCACTTGTTCAGTGGTTTGACTTTCTTTAAAACTTTCACAGAAAACATATGCTGCTTAATACAGTCTTCTACTTTAATTTAAATGATTTTAATAGAGCCTTTTTAGTTTAAACCTTAACATGGGTTGTCATAATTTCAGATTTAATTTAAATAGGTTTATATTTAAAAAGAGAAATGTATTTAATTTATTTTTTTTAAATAGATATTTTAAATTCATTTTTATCCACCTTGTTGTAAGTACCAGTCCCATTTTACGCTCTTCATTAATTTAGGACTTTAGGGCAATTACTCCCCATGTCTCATCACTGCTGAAAAGCTGTTCCCTGTAGAAGTGGTAGTTCCTGCTCCTATCTTTCCAATAACCCTTTGTGGTTCCCTCATGGCAACAGCAAAGCACCTGGAGGGTGTCTAAATTTCTCTGATACTTTTCATAATAAATACAGTCTGTTAAACTGACCTCGAGCCTCCATTTTTATTGTTGTTTTTACAGTGAGAGTTAGGGACATACTGACAATTTGATTCCCACTGTACTCATACTTCTGAGGCGGATCATTACATCCAATTAGAAGAAAAGCATCATTAGCATACAGAAGATTGTCACAGATATATATAATTCTATCCGCTTACTCACTGTACCATGTTACAAATCCCAACTATATAAAGAAGTGTTTGCTTGCTGCTCACCCAATAAAAGAAAATAAATTATGTTTCATATCAGATAATGTAGGCCCACTCCTACAGTCAGATCTGTATGGAAGTAAATGGAGCTCCAGGGATGTGCCCACATAGATCAGAGTCAGGACTTATGTTTGTAATATGGCTGGTTATGTTAGTATGTCTATATTTGTAGTAAAGAAGCACAAACCCTCGTATCATGGTTGTGTTAGCAATTTTGTAGTAATGAAAGGCTAAATTTCTATCATGAATGTCTCTATTGGTTTGAAATTGAATAGGTTAGATACTTTTAAAATCCAGTTTACTCCATTATTTAGAACAAGAAAGCCTGTTTCTATAAAAATGAGTAGTTCAGGTGTTAGAGATTCAGACAAGGCAACCAAGAAGTAAAAGATGGAAATTACTCATGAGCACAATTCATTTCTGCATACCTTTCATACTCTATACTGATAACTGTGTATAGTAAGTATATATTCTATTAAATAAAACTGAAATGGACAATATGTTTCAATATTGACGATATTTCATTGTAGAATTGCAAACCAAATTATGCAATAAAATCCCCAGTCAAATCAGCAGCTTTGTCTATACACTTTTCTGCACAGTTCTAACTGCTATAAATCCCACATTGGCTGGTTATAATCTTATTTCAGTAAACAAAATTTAACTATTTTTTCTATGTTAATTTCTCTCTGTAAATTAACTCTGTCTTTTATATGCAACTCACCAAAGTACGTGTTTGGAAATAGATTAGACTTATTACAAATGTTGTTCAGAATAGCATGGTTTGTTATCATCATTTGTGCTTCATTTCTTGAAAGTTTCATTTTCTGAAAGTACTCACCGTTCAAAGTCGTCTGGCTCTCTACACCGAGCAAGTCTGATTTATAGCTTGTCCTCTTGACCCACCAGAACATGGAAATGATTAGTATTTTCGTTCTCCTCCTTCCAATTCAAAACTAGTCCTGTTTTGTGTCAGTGCTCCTGTTTGAAGTCTGTTCTACTCCATAGGAATAGACAATAACATTGAGCCAGTGACGGATGAGGCAGGACCTCCTGGCATAAGACAGAAATTCACAGAATGCAGTGAAACTCTACAGAGAATTCTATAACAGGTAGAAAATTAAACTCTCAGAGGAAAAAACTATCTGCTGGAGACATTTTTCTTAACTTGAAGGCTGCTGCTATGACTAGTCTACATTTTATTCCTTGAGCTGACTAGTACCAAAATGCAGCTGTCTCTTTTGCACATGGATTTTTAGTTTCCTCCTGAGATTGTTACTAAGGGAAAAGTAACTGATATGTGTAAAACACTAATTAAGCACATTTTGTTTTCAGGGGCACAGTACCAGGTGCCTGGAAATGGTAGGAGTGCAGATAGGAGAGTCCTTGAATTCTGTAACTGTTTATTAAAAAGTTCATCTTATCGTCTGTTGACTATATAAGGCACCATTAGTTTTAATGTGAACATTTTAACCCTTTAATTTCTTACAGCAGTAAGTCCAACTGTGTGATGAATCCTTTCCCTGTAATTCGTTATTGTTCAGGGAAATGTGACTATGTAGTAATTTATGCAAGTACAGGAATATAATCAGTTAAATGAAGATATTCTCTCTGCATTAAAGTAATGTATTACATAATACAATGGAACTTTTAAAAATATTTGTTAAAATAATTCTACATTTTTGCAACAAGTTTAATCATTTAACACTATGCAAAACTGAAGTTAAGTAAAATAAAGTACACCACCATTTAGTTAGTGTGTGTGTCTCAGATATGATCTCATACTTTGCTGGAGATCTATAGCCATATCTATAGCAGAATGATGACATCTAGTGCCATTTGTTAACAAATGTAGTGACAACACATCTTTCATGTGAAATTCTATACATCGAAACACTTCTCTGAAGATGAACTGAAGGTACTTTTTCCCCATGAAATTAACTAAGGCTTACCCTACTCTACAAACTTTGCTAGCATAGTTACCTCAGCGAAGGGTGTGGAAAAATCACATACCCTTGCTGACATAGGTATGCTGACAAAATTCCCGGTATAGATGCAACTATGCCATCAGTCATGATTTAATCGCAAGTCTTGCAATATTTGATACTTTTCTTAAAGCTCCAGTTCCTGGATTCCTGGCTAGTTTGTTTTTTTTAATAAAGGAACGAAAGATGACAGCTGTGATATGTGAAAGGGCCTCATTCCCTTGAGACATTACTTTTAAAGCCAGTCAAAAAAAGTCACTTTTGCGTGTGTGTCTGTATGTGTTCTTATATTGCTCTCTCATAGCTGATTGACTGAGTGAGACTTTTAGACTTGTATGTACAATATTTTATGATTGGTTGCTTTCAATATTTTAACTTCTCTGAAAATAATGGTCAGTTTTCCAGCAATCCGATTGATTGGTAGAATTTTTGCATAATTCAAAATCCTTTCTGCTTTTATGCTCTGTTTAAGAGTGCTTTGGAAAACTTTCCTGAACTGACAGTAATCACTCGCGATTCTAAAACAAAAAGTGGAGGAGCTGCTCTTTCTAAAATCAGAATGAATGGTAAAGCTTACAGCAAGAAAACACTGAGGACTTCTAAATCAACCACTAAGTTAGCACACGTAAGTGTTTAGAAGATTCATCACTGCTGCCATCTTATTTCTAACATGATAGATTAAAAAAATACCTTAAAGGATTGCATTTTGTTGGTAATTAGTTTTTTTTAATAGATAAAAAAGAGAACATTTTAAACATTTAATAATTAAGTAATTTTGAAAATAATGATTTGTTTGAAATCTACAGCATATTGAATCACTTGTCTTGGTGGCCTGTTTCCTTTTATTATTAAATCCTTATAGATATAGGATTGTCAGGTGTCCAGTTTTTTACTAGAACAGATGGTCAAAATGGGACCCTGGCAGCTTTACTCAGCACTGCTCACTGGGCCATTAATGGTCCAGTTTGCGTGGGGCAGGTATGCTCTCTACCCAGCTCCAGGCAGTTCCTGGGAAGCAGACAGCATGTTCCTCCAGTTCCTAGGTATAGGGGCAGCCACAGGGGTTCCACGTGTTGCCCCCGCCCCAAGCACTGGCTCTGAAGCTTTCACTGGTTGCGGTTCCCAGCCAGTGGGAGCTGCAGGGGCGGTGCCTGCAGATGAGAGCAATGCTGAGCCCCCGGTCATGACTCCACCTAGGAGTCGGAGGGACATGTCGCTGCTTCCTGGTAGCCACTGGAGGTAAGCACCGCCCGGAGCCTGCACCCCAAACCCTCTCCTGCACCCCAACCCCCTGCCCTGAGCCCTCTCCTACACTCTGAATTCCTTGGCCAACCCCATTCCAGAGCCCACATCCCTCACCCCCACCCAACCCCCCTCCCCCAGCCTGGAGCCCCCTCCCGCACCGAGAACCCCTCATTTCTGGTTCTACCCTGGAGCCTACACCCCCAGCCTCAGAGCCTGTACTCCCTCCCACAGCCGAACCCCCTGCCTCAGCCTGGACCCTCCCCACACACACCAAGCCTCTCATCCACAGCCCCACCCCAGAGTCAGCACCCCCAGCCGAAGCCATCACCTCTTTCTGCTCCCTAGCCCGTTTCCCCAGCTCAGTTAAAATGAGCGAGTGAGTGAGGGTGAGGGAGAGCGAGTGACTCGGGGAATGGGCTCAGACTTAGATGGTGGCCCTCCCATCTCTATAGTGTAACAGGCAGCACAGCTGTGCTAGCAGGCACAGGTTAGACCGGGTCTAGGTCTGTTCAGGGTACAGGCCCCTCCTCCCCCTATATCTTCCTACCATAGCCAAGGGGGAGTACGGAACAGTTTCTGGCAAAGCACAACTTGTTACCCCTACATGCTGCTTGTGGCACTTTAGTCTTTAATACTAACATTTACTTAAAGTTGATTAAGATTTCTACTGTAAACTACATTAGCTGTTAGACGGTACATGGAAAAATACATGTTTCCATTGGAGAAACTTTAATTTGATTATAAGGCACCTCATGGGCCATGCATATAAACAAATTAATTCTTTGTTCCAGCTTCTCATTTATCTCCAGTGACAGAAGTTGTTTCATATCTTATTGTTAAAAAGAATTTTGAAAAGAAATATTAGAGGAATACATAAAACTCATGTTTGTGGCTTTTTCAGGACAGTCTTTACTATATTTTACAGGATACAGGCAGACATGCCTAAAGCAAGTTTAGCTAACATCAGTAAATGCAGGAGATGCTACCAACCAGTGAATATATTTCACATTTTTGCAATTTTTGGAAAACTATCAGATATATGCAAGCTCTTTCCACAGTTCCTATGATAAAGATCTGCCCTTCTCCAAAAATCTATTCAGAATTTGATAGATTTAATGAACACCAAGAAATAGGTACATCTTTTGCTATTTTTAGAGATGTCAGTAATACTTGAAAAAGGCAAGCTAACATACCTTCCATATATTCAGAGTGGTTGAAAGAACTATTAAACCCAGCTTTAAAGAAGACATTAAATTTACATGAGAAACAAAGTGGGTAAGGGTATACTAATTTTCTCTTGATGCTGTTTCAGACATGATGACAGTTACCTTCTATTTCTGAATGGCTAAAATTGACGTGATCCATTTGGTAATAAGAACCCTATCTTGGAATAAATATTAATTTGCCTAAAAATAACTATTTTATCTGCAGGAGTTTACTGTGGATCCAGAAAAAATACAATTGTACTCTTTGTATCACTCACTCCATCATTACAAATACCACACATATCTGGCATGTAAAGAGGAGGTGAGTATTTGTTCTGCTTTTTACATTGATGTTATTTTTAGATTGATTAAGAAGTAGTGCAGAAAGTTAAATTATCTGTATATAACAGTATTATCAAAACATCAGTATGTGACAGCTAAATATGTTTCTGATTTTAGCACCTTGGAAAATCAGTCCCTAGAGTGTCATTTTTTAACTAGATCACTTCTGTAATGAATAATAAACCTGGATCTTAGCTAGCCGTGTCTGCAGAAGAGATGGCCCTGGACAAATAAAGCTTGCCCAAGAATTCCTATCACTTTGCAGACATTAGCATATGGATCAGGAAAGTGTTTAAGAGCTGCATGCTACATTTTAAATGAGTAACAGGCAGGCTAATATGTCTTTTTTCCCTCTCTTTCTCTTAAATAGATTTCTTCTGTTCAGAAAAAGAGCACAGATCTAGGACAGGAGGAGATTGTTCAGCTGTGCATGAAAAATATAAAATGGATGGAGGATCATTTTGAAAAATTTGGTGAACTTTTGAATCATGTACAGCAGAAGTGTTTATAATAAACTTTCTTCAGAATCTCACATTTTTCTACAGCACTAATCTGATGGAAAAGAAAGCTCAGAGAAAGGCTCTGATTCTCTTAAAATACCAGACTACGTTCTTATTCATAGGCATTTCATTTCTCTTATGGAACTTTGTACTTTGGCTCCTGCTAAGGAAAAGTTATGCTGCCAAGAAAATGAGTCTTTTAGAGATGGAAGTAAACATAAATACCACCACATTTTAACCTGAATAATGATTTTTCTATTTTGTAAACTATTGGGCAACTTAGTTTTATTTTCAGAAATGTTTTTGACAAATAATAAAGCATGCACTAAGTATAATTTTTTTTATTGCTATAGAGATAATAACACTTAAAATACTATAGCTATTTCTGACTCTGGTGAACACCAAAAAGAGTCAGGGCTAGGGTAAACTAATATTTGCATTTCTGTCTAGCCATGAAATTTAGAGTATTATGCATTTTGTAAACAGAGCTGGTGTGACATCAAATTCTGTATACAAATATTGCCATCATAAAATTCAGAAATGTCATTATGCTTTATGGACTCCTTTTACTATTATCATGTTCAGAAGACTGAACATGGAGTTGGTGCAATCCTATGACTGCTTTTTGTGTCAAATTATATTGTAATGAAAGACAATGACCTTAACTATTTTCCCTGTTTTGAAGAAAAATATTTTGCTTTATACTGTGTTTTTTGTTTTTTCTTTTGGAAAAAAAAATTCAATTGTACATTTTATCTCACTAATAGTTGTATTTTTCACAGAGAAAATATTGTGGTTAAAGTTGTTTCATGTATCTTTGTAATACACTTTACATTGTTTTCAGTAAATCCTATTCATTTATATGTTGATTTCATATTGTAAGCTATATATCTTGAGGTAACCCTTATTGTTTATACAGGTTTTCTTCAGTGTTAACCAGAATAATGCATAATAGACTAGTTTTGCTTTAAGTGTAGTTGTGTTAGACACTGCAGTTATTTTCTCATACGTGAAAATAAATTTCTTACTAAACTAGCCCCTGATTAACTGAGAGTTTAAATGAAAAGCTACTACACTTTATCTTCTGGTCAACAAAGATTTATGATTGTGAATAGAACATATGCAGTGTTAAACACAGCTTACATAGTTGTTTTTAGAACTGGCAGTGACAGAACTATTCTCTTTTTGGTGCCTTTTAGATCTCCAGACATACTTTTGTAGCATCCCTCCCATCCAGTTTCTTAACAGTTAGTATGACCACTAGTCCCACTCAGACAATGAATGTAATAGGCTCAAAACCGTAGAACATTTTATTTAAGTTTGCCAACAGAATGCCTTACTTTCAGTCATTCAAACTGTATACATGCTGGGGCCCAAAAGAAATAGACATGTCATTCTTTCCTCAGATAATGTTTTTTTAAAAAAATTGTTTTATCCTTTAACTGCCACTTAGTGCCTTAATTTCAATCAGGAAAGCAGGGTGCACCATTCTTTGGCCAAATAGGGCATGCTTGTATACAATGTGGTTTGTTTTCCAGTTTTCTGTTTTGGTCCTATTTAGCTGTTAATATATTCATTAGACCTTAGAATTGTAAAGAATATAATGAGGAGATGTGAAAATGAAATATCATCATCTTGAGTAATCAAAGTAGGGTTTCAATAATCAAAATGTCATTTTAACTGATAGAGTTGGATCCTTGTTAAGTTGGATGCTTGCCATGTTTCCAGAAGTTTTCATCTTGTTAAAAGCAATAATTCTCCTTTAAGGTTTGTACCCACATTACTGTGAACAGACTGGACTGAACAATGGAAGTTTGGTAAATGTCCTTTGTTTACTTGAAAGCGTCTTCATACTATACTTGCTCTAAAAAGGCAGTTTATTATCATGACAGGAGGCGTGTTGTGTTACTGCTATGCGTACCATAATCAAGGGGAGCAGTATGGATATTGACTGAGGAAGTGTAGAATGTTAAGCATCATCATACAGGTAATTTGCTCTTTCAGTGAAAAGGAGGGAGGTGAGGGGTAGGAGAGCTGCTATATTCCTCTCATGCAGTACTGAATCTGGAATGAACTGCTTCATTCCCTCCCTCCCCCTCCCCCCCCCCCCCCGCCCATTTTTGTAATTAAACTAATTTGGTGGTACCAATCAGCAATGTTACAAACATTAATAGTATTCATTTAAAAACTTTTAATTTAAATATGAACTCTAAAGTATATAGACATTTACCTAGAATATTCATTCATCTATCGTTTAAAAATAAAAGCATGATGACATAGATTGAGTGAACAATATGGCTGGCTCTTTGGTTATACAGCAAAGTACTAGTCAGAAATTATTAGCCACAGGTGCCTTTCTAATACACCCATGAAAAAAACAAATGGAAGACGTTCCTACATTTTTAATGTTATGTGTTTCTACTCTATGCTTCCTGTAGGAGCCTGAATGGAAGTTTTAAGAAACCAGTCACTTCAGTCCAAGCCCCAGACTAAGCCCACAAACTATTGGAAGCTAAGCAGTGTCTTATGGAGAAGCTGGTCTTTTCATAAAAGCAGGTACATCGAAAAGAAAAAGGGATGGCCAGTCATTCACAGTGCTCTGCACTGCCATGGAGGGAGACTTGGCTTCAATTCCAGCTCTGTTTCATTCCCAAGGCCAGTAGACAGAGCACTCTGCTTATAGAAGATAGGAAGCATCCTTCATTGCTCAAAAGCCATCACTCCAGACTATTAAAGAGCAATATAAAGGAGCTCCATGTCATCCTGTCCTTGGCTAGAAAGATGGTGGTTGGCTTACGAGGCCATCAAACTAGGATGGATTAAAAATATGAGAATCTTAGGAATGTGAAGGACCATTCTGGTGGAATAAAACTTAGTCAATGGGAATTGAAGAAGGATTTTTAGCAAGATATTTGTGCAAAAAATAATACTTCTATGTTTTGTTGTATTACAATTTCAGATAACTGGTGGGTAAGAGTTAATTCTGACTCACACCCCAATGTCCTTTCCTGCTTGATCCTGCAGTAGGGTCCAAGTCCTTTAACCTCTGTTACCAATGAAAATTCAAGCATTTATTTGAATGCAGGAACAAATTGGAAGAGAAGATGTACTAGGAAGGAACAAACCCCTGTATAGACATTTCATTAGTTTGTAAGTAGAGAATCCATGGTAAATTATCAAGTTTTAATTGTTCCCATCCTTCCCCCAAACAGTATGGCATCCCTCTCTCTCTCCTGTTTTTGTTTTAATTAAAGCATAGTATTTCTGTAAAGTCAGGGTGCTCTCCAAGCTGCTACTTCCAAAGTTTTGCTAGTAAAAATCAGTGAAACCATTGGGTTCAAATATTCTCAGAAAACCTCTAAAGACTTGAGGGCCTCTAGAGTCGTATCATCTGTATCATATTTAATATATTGTTTAAATGATATAATTTTAGAAAAGGAAAATCTTCCAGTCTGTCTTCCAGTAAAATGTTTTCTGTAGGGAAAATATATTTTAAATATTAAATATTTAAAGCAAATGTAAAACAAAACAAGCTAAAAATATTATCACAAGATGTCAGTGTGCAATCACTTCTGATTTTTGTTGGTAGCACTTGACATTTGGTTTCATACCATATCACACATCTGTGCATTATTATACAATGCACGCCTTAACATATCTTATTGTTTTAAGTTGATGGTAACATGTCATTGTTAACAAATGCATGTTTCTGTATATCTCCTCTACATATAGCAAAAATTAGGTTAGGACTAAGACACCTTATGCATTTTTAGTCCAGATTTTCAGGTGGTCCATAATACAATGTATGGAAATGTGAATAAGGACACAATTTTGTACCATTCATTTGATGTTATTAACTAAAACCATTAAAATGAAAACACTTTTTAAACAAAAAGTCATAATGTTCAGTGATTTATTATTAAAACATCAAATCTTGAAAAGCTAGACTGCTGAGAAAATTGGCATGTTTTAGGGGGAATCTGTCCTTTCTAAGAATTTCTGTGGACTTTTAGATTTTTATCAGTTCGGCATTTAACATTTCACCCCAGATTTCCACTTAAAGGGCCAGTAAAACTCACTACATCAGGGGAATGTGTTATAACATAGTTTGATTTGTTTATGTGTAGCAAGGACCAAATAGTAGTGGTGTTATCCCATGTTATAGAACCATATCACTGCCCTGTGACAACTAGGACTATGATATGATTAAGGCAGTTTAATTCACAGATGACCAAGTCATTTTATAAATAACATTTTAACAATGTACCTTAGTCCATTATGGATCTGAGTAGATCTGGCAAACCATGCATTGAAAGTGCTATTTAAAAATTACACATTTAGCATATTTCATAGAAATAGCAGTCCTTTAAGTGTGAATACTGCTGGTAATGTTAGATTTCAAATTCATAGACTTAGCAAATTTCCAGCCATTCATGCAATTATAATCTCCACCGTAACATTGTGAAATTAACTGCAAAAAATAAAAGCTGCTTTTGTTTTTTAAATAAAAATTCTTGGGGCAGATTCTCAGCTGCTGCTAATGTCATAGCTCCCCTGAAGTCAACAGAGTAAATTGTATTTTCCAAAGCAAAGTGCTACTTGGGGTTTCATGAATATAAACGAGAGTAGAATTTGGCTATTTCTCTTTCTTTAGAGCTCACTATGTACAAGTATTATGTTTATTAATATTATCTGCTTTTACTCTCATCCAGGCAACAATGAACCCCTTTAATATTCAATTTAATGCCTTACTAGAAAAGAGCTCTTTGTTTTCTGCACCACAAGTTGCCATTGTTCTATACAAAGCATTCCCGCTGAAGTCAATGAGTGTTCCACATGTGTAACATTGGCAGGCTAAATGAAGAATCTGGTTTGTTTGTCCATAGCTTAATGGTCTAAGCATCGGGTTTGAAATTTCCGGACTCTCTGATACCATGTGATCATATCCCAGCAGACTAGACTCAGCTCTACAAGCTGAATATGTGTACTAGACCCAGTTCAATGCCCATTGTAGTCAGTGGGGATCTTTCAGTTGATTTCAGTGGATGCAAGGTTAGCCTCATTGTATGCAGGTTTTTGGGTGAGTCTTTACAAATGGAGACCCAGATTGCTGTGCATGAACATTAAAGATCCTATGGCACTTTTTCATGAGACAATATATGCCTGTTTGTACTTGACCAATATTTCTCCTCCTTTGTGTTCTGTACAGCACTTGGTTGCAACCCTCCACCCCAGGAATGGCTGCGTGTCAGAGATGCTGCACTTATTTAGGCCCCAGTCCTGCAAACTGATCTGCCCATTTAGACCTTAAGCTAGCTCGAGTTCAGTAAGAGGAATTTATTTACCTTCTAGTAACTAGAGGTTGGGACCACGCATCTCGAAGAACCTCCAGTTGCTCTAAGCTGCGTAACTATCTTTTTCTTCTTTGAGTGCTGGTCCTAATAAGAATTCCATTGTGGGTGTTTGGCAAGCATTACGCAAGTAGGAGGAGGGTACAAGGATGCAGATTGTGCCCTGTAAATATAGCAGAGGGATAAATACCAAGGAGGGAGGGAGAGAAGTTATTTAAGTTAAGCACCAATGTTAGTACAAGAACAAATGGATATAGACTGGTCATTAACAGGTTTAGGCTTGAAATTAGATGAAGGTTTCTCACCATTGGAGGAATGATTTTTTGGAACAGCCTTCCAAGGGAAGCAGTGGGGGGCAAAAATCAAACTGGTTTCAAGACTGAGCTGGAGGGGTTTTATGGAGGGTATGGTATGATGAGATCGCCTACAATGGCATGTGGTTCATCTGTGACAGCTATTAGCAAATCTTCCCAATAGCCAGAGATGAGACACTAGATGGGGAGGGCTGTAAGGGTATGTTTACACTAGCAGAGTTATAGCGCCACTCAGAGAGCTCTGAAGGGAAACCGCTGTTGTGTGTTCACACTGTCAGCTGCCTGCGCAATAGTGTGTTCACACTTGCGGTATTCGGAGTGGTGCATTCTGGGCAGCTATCCCACAGAGCAACTCTTCCTCTTCTGCCGCTAAGAGTTGTGGGAAGGTGGAGGGGGTCGTGGGACATCCTGGGTCCTGTCCCAATGCCCTGTAATGAATTGCTTTGCATCCCACAAATCCCTGTGCTTCCATCTGCATTTGGCACCGTCTCTCGACGATTTATGTACCATATGCTCTGCCTCTTCAGTCTGCAGGAATGGATCCTGAACTGTTGACCAGTATGCTGCTCGCTCTGACTAACATGTCATGAGTGGCAGTGGAGATATTCCTTAAACTACAAAGACAAGAGAAGTACGATATTGATCTCGTCGCGCGTACTAGATATGACCCGAGGTTGCTTGTAGCATTCATGGAGGTGCTGACCACAGTGGAACGCAGCTTTTGGGCTCATGAAACAAGAACTGAGTGGTGGGGGTTGCACTGTCTTGCATGTCTGGGATGATGAGCAGGGGCTGCAGAACTTTTGGATGAGGAAAGCCACATCCATGGGACTGTGTGATGAGCTCGCCTCAGCCCAGCAAGTACACGAGAATGAGAGCTGCCCTGCCATTGGAAAAGCGCATGGCAATTGCACTGTGGAAGCTGGCTACTCCAGACTGCTACCAATCAGTCGCTAACCCGTTCGGAGTGGGAAAGTTGACCATTGGACTCGTGTTCATGGCAGTGTGCAGGGCCATTAATTGCATCCTGCTCCGAAAGAACAAAATTGGGCAACGTGTATGACATTTTGAATGGCTTTGCACAAATGGACTTCCCTAACTGCGGAGGGGTGATAGCACGCATATTCCAGTTTTGGCACCAGACCACCTAGCCACCGAATACATTAATTTGAAGGGGTATTTCTCAGTGGTTCTCCAGGCCCTTGTGGGTCACTGTGAGCATTTCACAGATATTGGCACAGGCTGGTCCAGAAAGGTGCGTGACACACGCATCTTTTGGAACACTGTTCAGGAAGCTTCAAGCAGGGACTTTCTTCCTAGACCAGAAGAACACTGTAGGGGAAGTCAAAATGGCCATTGTGATCCTGGGAGACCCCACCTACCCCTTAATGCCGTGGCTTATGAAGCTGTACATGGGGCAGCCATAGCAAGGAGCGGTTCAACAACATGCTGAGCGAGTGCAGAATGACTATTGAGTTTGCTTTTGGCCATTTAAAGGCCCCCTGGTGCTGCCTATATGAGAAACTAGACCTAGCCGATGACAATATTCCTGTGCTTATAGCTGTGTGCTGTACCCTCCATAATATTCGTGAAGGGAAGGATGAAAGCTTCACTCAGGGCTGGACCACTGAGGATCAGCAGCTGGAGGCTGAGTTTGAACAGCCAGAGACCAGGGCTATTAGAGGGTGCTGCTTAGGCCATAAGGATCAGGGATGCCTTGAGGCAGCAATTTGAAGCAGAAAGCCTCTCCTATTTGTTGCTATGCTCAGGAGCGCGGTGCTTGTAATGCTAGGAGGTGATTGTGATTGATGCAGATGGTGCATTATGAAGGTTTAAGATAATAGTCTGTTGCTTTTCATGGCTCTGTTTGCTTTCAGGTAATAGAATAAAAATTGCTTTCAAACCAACACAGTTCTTTTATTAAAACACAACAACTGGAAGAGTCAGACAAAAAAACACATCCACATTGAGGAGGATTGGGGAAGGAAAGGTCCCAGGAGGAGATGGGGTCCCGAGACAGTTAAAGATTTGTGTATGTCCAGGCATCATATCCAACTTTCTCCTTTGGACTACAGTGCAGTGGGTACTGTACTTCAACAGGGCTAAATTGCAGAGGGACGAGCATTGAGTGCAGTGGGTACTGGGAGTTCACAGTGCTGGACTGTGACGCAGCAGGAGTGGAATGCGGCAGGTACAGACTGGAGCCAGGAGGTTGATAAGCATGTGTTGGCGGTGTTTGGGGGATACATGGGAAAGAGTTTTGTGACCGTGGCTGCAGGGGAGAAAGGTGCTTGATTTGCAGTCCTAGTAGCACCTGGAGTATGTCTGTTTGGTGCTCCAT
The DNA here is from genome assembly GCA_032164245.1 of Sternotherus odoratus. NCBI lineage: Eukaryota > Metazoa > Chordata > Testudines > Kinosternidae > Sternotherus > Sternotherus odoratus. The sequence goes on from JAVMKO010000006.1 coordinate 77,484,450, forward strand.
AATGTTTTAAGAGCCGCTCTGTGGCTTCATTCTGGGGTGCTGCATTCTCTTTTCTATCCCTCTTCTTGCTATCCTGACCCTCCTTCAATTCCTGGTTTTTGGCTGTGGAATGCATCATAAGATTATGCAGAAAGTCCTCCTTAGCTCTTTGTGGCTGCTTTCTAATTCTGTACAAGCATTCAGCTGGTGATAACGAACAGGGAGGCTGGGCTCCCAAGGTCATATCTGTGAAGCCAAAACGCAACATTTTTCAGAAGCAGTATTGTTTGCAAAACACACAATGCCGGTTGAGTGATTTTAAAACAGCCACTATTCACATACCTGTCTCTAACCGGCTGACCCCAGCAAGCCCACAGGAGCCACCAGACCCCCTCCTCCTCCCCCCCCCCCAAATGGTGAGTAACCGCAGGGGAAATTAGTGGTCCAGGATTTTACTGTACACTGGGCATGTGGCTCTTGGGGAGAGTCAGCAATATACAGGGGGGGGCCTGATAATCATTCCTGTCCCCACATTTTCCACAGGCCATGTTCATAATGGAAGATCTCTCGCTGCTGAGTGTGAGCACAGAATCAAGGCAGGGTCTTCTCCAAAACTGCGGCTTCCGCCCTGGCTCTTATGTGGCTCGCCTGTGTACAACAATGGTGTCGTCCCCCGTCTCCGCCCCATGATGGCAGAGTGGTGCAAGAAAGTTACCATTAATGGGGCAAGAAACAAAGTAGCTGTACCAAAGAACCCGTGGCAGCGGATTGTCCAGTATCTCCATGAGAGTTTCCTGGAGATCTCTTAAGGCAGATTCCCGTGAAGTGAGGGAGTCAATTAACGGCCTTTTCCACCGCTCAGACTAGGCATGTGGTAGTACACGCATCATATAGACACAAGTCTGCTTTCTGCAGCCCTCCGGCCCCCAACAACTCATTTCAGTGATTCCCAAAATCAAATCCACTTATCAAATCCTCTCCTGTTTGCGCTTTGCTAAACTCCAACAGCTGTGACTGGCTAGTCTCCTCCAGGGTAGAGAAGAACTGGCTGCATGCATCTTGGATCTCCAAGTCCTCCTCTGCCTCTGGGTCCCCCTCATTTTCATCCAAGATTTCCTCCTGGGTCGGTCCACTCTTGACTGGCATGTGAGCCACCAAAATATCCACAGTGGCCTTCGCAGTGGGAGCAAGGTCACCACCGAGAATCATGTCCAGCTTTTCATAGAACCGGCAGCACCGGAGTGGCAGTTTGCCTCCCGCACCTTGTGGTAGGCCTTCTGCAGCTCCTTCACTTTGACCCTAAACTGTAGTTTGTGCCAATCATGGCCCCTTTCTGTCAAGCATTGTGAAATTTGTCCATAGGTATCATAATTCCTATAGCTGGAGTGCAGATGGGACTGGATAGGCTCCTCTCCCCAAATGCTGATGAGGTCCAGGAGCTTGGCATTGGTTCTAGTGGGGGATTGCCTAATATATGGAGCATGTAGCTAATGGTTCAAAGGAAGGCTTAGTGAGTGACAAAAGTACAAGGTCTAAATCCCAGTGAACATAAGAACGTCCATACTGGGTCAGACCAATGGTCCATCTAGCCCAGTATCCCTGTCTTCTGACCATGGCTAATGCCAGGTGCTTCACAGTGAATGAACAGAACAAGTTATCAAGTGATCCATCCCCTGTTCCCCTTTCCCAGGTTCTGACAAACAGAGGCTAGGAACATCATCCCTGCCCATCCTGGCTAATAGGAAATTGATAGTGCAATCTTCCATGAACTTATCTAGTTCTTTTTTTATAGTCTTGGCCTTCACAACATCCTCCGGCAATAAGTTCTACTGGTTGGCTGTGCTTTGTATGAAGTATTTCCTTTTTGTTTTAAACCTGCTGCCTATTAATTTCATTTGGTTATCCCTAGTTCTTGTATTATGAGGAGTAAATAACACTTATTTACTTTTTCCACACCAGTCATGATTTTATAGACCTCTATCATATTTTCCCCCTAGGGGGGAGGGATAGCTCAGTGGTTTGAGCATTGGCCTGCCAAACACAGGGTTGGGAGTTCAATCCTTGAGGGGGCCATTTAGGGATCTGGGGCAAAAAAAAATCTGTTGGGGGATGGTACTTGGTCCTGCTAGTGTGTAGGCAGGGGACTGGACTTTCAAGGTCTTTCCAGTTCTAGGAGATAGGTATATCTCCATTCATTTCCAAGCTGAAAAGTTCCAGTTTTATTAATCTTTCATACAGAAGCTGTTCTATACCCCTAATGATTTTTGTTGTCTTCTGTGTGCCTTTTCCGATTACAATATATCTTTTTTTTGAGATGGGGTAATTACATCTGCACAGTGTATTCAAGATGTGGTTGTACCATGGATTTATATAGAGGCAACATGATATTTTTCTCTCTTATTCCTTTCCTACTGATTCCCATTTTTTTGATTGCTGCTGCATATTGAGCAGATATTTTTACAGACACGTGTACAAGATCTCTCCTTGAGTGGTAGACCCCATTATTCTGTATGTATAGTAAGTATAAGGAATAACCAATGGTTCTGAGGTAAATGTTGAGATGGAGATTAGTATCAGAATGCTCTGGATCTCCAGTCTGGGTACATGGAGCAGTGGAATACACATAGGGACCAGCACTTGTGGAAGAACTTGAGTGTACTGACTCAAGCTAGTTGTTGCTGTAAAGACAAGCCCAGAGTGATTCGTATTTGAGCGAGCCAGAATGTGAATCATAGGAATCAGATTTTTCTGTAGCACTCTTATTATGTGAACATATTTGATGTTCCTGTATTCAATCCTTATCCTTCCTGCTTATGAGCTCAGTTCTGAAGTTTCAGACCCGAAAACTATTAGGTTCATAGATTTTGCCAAGTGAGAGGTAAATCCTTTTATAGTGTACAGTTAGAAAGTACTAAGTGCCGTTTTCAACACTAGTCCCTCAATGTGTTTAAAATACAATTCAGTGTATTTACCTCTCACTTGGCAAAATCCATGAACCTAATAGTTTTCTGGTCTGAAACTTCAGAACTGAGCTCATACAATCACTATACTCTCAAAAAATGCATAACAGCTTCGAAAGACAAGCCTGTGAGCTTAAGTTCATAACTTTCCTAGATGCTAAAAATCCTGGTCTTAATAAAAATGTTGGTTTTATGACTTATTACAACAATCGGTAACTCACTAACCCCCTCTCCTGTTTGTCCCATGGTTGTGGGGGTATTAACAGGTCACTTCACCTTGCACAGTCTGTTACAATATGTGTTAACTACTTAAGCTAAACAATCTGTTCCCCCTAGTATTTAGCTGGGACACTGAGTACTTTTCCCAGACCTGAAGAAGAGCTCTGTGTAGCTTGAAAACTTCTGTCTTCCATCAACAGAAGTTGGTTTAATAAAATATATTGCCCTACCCTCTTCCCTTTCTCTACAGGGAATTTTAAACAGGCTTTTAAAGACAGGCTCTATCTTTGCTAATATCTTACAACATAAGGAAATAGTAATTAGTATTAATGCTTAGGACTTGCATCGAGCTTTTTCTTTGCCTCCAAAGTGGCATTCAAATATTAATTAACTAATTTCTTTATGGCTTCCAGACAAAAATTGTTGCTGTCCCTGTAGTCTCATGTGTGAACACGCACTGACATAAGAATGTTAGTTGTGTGTGTCTCCGTCATCCTAGGTGATATTCTGAAGATCCTCTTCACTTGAAAAGTATAAATAAAGGTACTAACACCATTACTTTTTCACAGTGTTTCCTATTCAAATCATTTTCTGCCCTAGACAGGAACCCCCTTTCTAGTAGTGCTCTTAATATTTCATTTAATTTGTTTGCCTTGATAATTTTTTTAAACACTGTTGTTGGAGGTATGCATGCAGTACTCTAAACACCTCAGAAGGTTATGAGAGGAGGCTTTAGAAATTATTTTATTTTATTTCTTATGCTTGGCATCATCCTTTCTTTTCTAAGGTTGGGGTAATTCTATCATGACATACCTCTGCACTATTGCTGTAGTATATCTTTAAAATGGCAACAAAAAGTAAATGGTAGAATGAATGAAATCTTTTTTTTTCTTCTTCAATGGCAGTGTCTGTATTGTAGACAGGGCCAGAAAGGCCAAGTGGCTTGTCTAAAGCTATTTGTTGGCAGAGCCAGGATAAGGAATTATGTATTCCTGGTTCCTTTTCTCATGATATTTCATGCTATACTCTTTCCACTGGTCCCTAGCAATTGAATTTAAATATACTGTTAACAATTAATAAACCCCCTGTGAGTCTAACTCAAGCAAGGAATCTCAGGTATTGCAATTCTGTAGTATGACTGAGTTTAAATACACCTTCACCAGTGCACATGCCCACTGAGGGTTGCCAGTTGCCACCCATCTTCAACTCCATAGCATCTCAGCAATTTTACTGGGGTGATCCAACTTTCTATGAGCAGTGCTTCTAGGATCATTTTACCATTCTGAAATACTAGTCAGGCCAAACATCATGTCATTAAAACAAATAATCACTTCTCATTGCATTGCACAGTGATATACAAAGGGGTAACCCTCATACACATTTAGCAAATAAGAAGACTTTATATACAGCAGGACTGATTCTCTGCCCTCTAGCAGTAGCTTTACACCAATGTAACTCCTGCAATAACAAATTACACTGGTGTATAGCTGGTGTGTCAAAGAAAAGAATCTGGCCAAGTGGGTCAAATTCGGCCTTTCAGTTACACCATGGAAAATCCAGGCATATTTTGTGAGCTTTTTACTCCTTTATCTATATATATAAAAGTCAAATGGTGTATGCGTGTATGCGTGCGTGCGTGCCTGTATGTACGTGCACTTACTCCTTTCACACCGTTTGAGCTAGCGACTTGAAATTTGGTACAGTTAGAGGTCTTAGGGTAAGAGTCGAAAATTTTTCAAATCTCACCTCTGACGCCCCCCAGGGGTGAAATTATTTAAAGGCCAATCACATCAGCTGGGCAGCTGCTGTTCTCTGTGACATAGTTATGATGTCATAATACCCCCTCCAACGGACCCCGCACTCGGTCAGCTCTCTGCCCCCTCCCCACCTCCGACTGACCCGAGCAACACCGGGTATTTTCGCTAGTCAGCAATAAATGTTAAAGTTTTAATCTGAAGAACTGTTTTGGACCTTTTAAATAAGTCTCCATAGAAATGTAAACACTGTGGAGTTTATTCTCTTTTAGCTCCCCTGAGCCCCTCTCCTTTTCTGTGCTTGAGTATATTTTTGTAACTAACTCACTAGCATTAAAGTTCTGTGTTTCTGTATGAGACTGCCACTTTCATCCACTAGGTGGCAGGGGTAGCTGCATCCCTTTAATTCTATAACAGCATTGTTTGTTGATGTGTTTCTAACTTGTGGGTCAACTCTTAGCTATGAGGGAAAAAATCACATGTAAAATGGGCCTTAATGGAAGTTACTTGCATCAAGTAGAGTTTAGGGTGAAATAGTTAATAAGGAATAATAGAGAGCTTAACATTTGGAGCAGGAAGGTCTTATTCAACCAATGTGGGCAGTAATTTCACTGAATGTTTGTCAAGCACTTCATAATGTATTTTGTGTGGTTAGAAAGATAATAAGGTTTAATATCTAATAGACCCAGAGATGATTTTGCCCTGATTTGGTGTGGAATTTATGCCTGCTTGGCGAACAGGGTGAAATTGCTAGAGCTCCTCCTTATGTTGTGGAAAGTTTGACCTGGAGTTCTCACTGGTGTCATGCAGAAAGTAAATATAGCCTCAATGAGTAATATGCCTTTTTAGAACTGTGAGGTGACCATACTGAGCACCTGCATAGAGTTAAGGATTAGGAGTCTGTAGAGATTAGATATTAAAGGAAAAACTCATCTACATAATCTTGAGCTACCCTCAAAAGAGTTTGTATATTATATAGTAATCCTCCCTTTACTCATTAATCAGTATCTGCCTTTGGAATAACACAGCCTTTCTTGTCTTATCAAACGGGGCTGTAATTCTGAAACCAAAAACATGAACAAGAAATTGAGTACATACAAGATGAAAACAGTGACCTTTCTCAAATGAAAATGCCTCTTAAAATGACATACCCCAAAAAAGAGAAAAAGGCAAAATGAGAATCAGATTGCATGTTCTACTTTATGAAACATATTAACCAACATTGACTATTAATAACAGTGAACAGAGAAGTAACCTTTAACCAAATAGACTGGCAAATAACATAGTTTGCAAAACTCAGTATATTCAACAATAGACAAAAAATATGCGTAAAGAACATAAATACCTGGGTTTCACCCATGCTTAGGAGAAAGCTCGGGTCTTAGATTTACATCTCCCTTTTCACCAAATATTACAGCTATTTATAGGAGGTATCCTCAATCAAAATACAGAAATCAGCTTCTCTTTGAAGATATGGTGGTCAATTTATAGGGCAAATCTCATTTTGCAGGAAACTGCTCTGGTTGCTGCAAAGGTCCTTCTACACTAATTTCCTTACAAACAAATGATGATGAACTTTCTCTTACCATGATGGGTGAAAATTAGGCTAAGATTCAAGATATGAAAGGAGCATCTTCATCACCTACTTTCTGCTTATTTCTAAACAAAATCTCAAATTCTGTTGAACTCCAGCAAGACTCTGCTTAACTAAACTAAAAGAATCTGCAAATGCTGAAGAGATCAACACTCCAGTGTCTGTTGCACAGACTGTGGTACTGTGGCAAAATTACTCCCGTGCCACTAAATTTGCTTGCTTCTACAGTCTATCCTCCCTCTTCACATCATTAGGCTGGCTCAGTGTGACCTTTTATCTGTCTGGCTTGTATAGTGCCAATCACCATATAATATCTGTGGATGTGATTCACTGAGGGACTGAGATGCCTAAATGCCAGACTGGGACGCCTCAGTCCTAGTTTTGACTCTACTCTGCCTAAGCTTATTCAGCACCTATGTTTTTCAGAGTAAAAGTTCCTTAGGTGCCTATGCCTCTGGATATGCACACTGCTACCTTCTAGGTGTTCACACTCCTATATCCTGTTTAGCTTTGCTCAGTCTCAAGACTTTCAATGGAAAAAGCATAAAAGACAACTGCAAACAATCAAATCCTCTTGAAGGTAGAAAAGGAACTTTACAACTAAATGGGTTTGCGCGTTTATGAATAGAAATAAAAGTGTTTCTCTGTGACACCGAGGAGGAAGAGGACCTCTGAATCCTTTCTCTGAAGAGATGAGGAGTGAGGTGTTGTCATGAAAAATTGCATCCTGGTTTCCATTAAGCCAGAACAGACTGAACATTGTACATGTGTGGGGTGGGCACCTACTTGATAGGAAAAGTAATCTATATATATAAAAGTCAAATGGTGTATGCGTGCGTGTGTGTATGTATGCGTGTATGTATGAACGCTTACTCCTTCCACACCGTTTGAGCTAGAGACTTGAAATTTGGTACAGTTAGAGGTCTTGGGGTTCTAATCAGGGTAAGAGTCGAAAATTTTTCAAATCTCACCTCTGACGTCCCCCAAATTATTTAAAGACCAATCACATCAGCTGGACAGCTGCTGTTCTCTGTGACATAGTTATGATGTCATAATACCCCCTCCAACAGACACCGCACTCGCTCAGCTCTGCCCCCTCCCCACCTCCGACGGACCCCGGAATCCCTCAGCTCTCTGCCCCCTCCCCACCTCCGACGGACCCGAGTTGGGTTTGGTCGGAGGGTAAGTGAGGTAGGGGTGTCAGGTTTGGTCGGGGGGTGAGGTGGGGGTGTCGGGTTTGGTCGGGGGGGTGAGGTGGGGGTGTCGGGTTTGGTCGGAGGGGGTGAGGTGGGGGTGTCGGGTTTGGTCGGGGGTAGGTGAGGTGGGGGTGTCGGGTTTGGTCTGGGGGGGTGGGAAGGTGTCTGGGTGGGTGAGGGGTGAGGTGTGGGGGTTGGGGTTGGTCAGGGGGTGTTGGGTTTGGTGGGGGGTATGGTGGGGGTGTTGGGTTTGGTTGGGGGTTGAGGAGGGGGTCGGGGTTGGTCGAGGGGTAAGTGAGGTGTGGGTGTCAGGTTTGTGGTGGTAGGTAGGGGTGTTGGGTTTGGTTGGGGGGGGAAAGTGAGGTGGGTTTGTCAGGTTTGGTCTACGGGGGATGTTGGTCAGGGGGTGTTGGGGTTGGTAGGGGGGAGACGTGAGGGTGTTGGGTTTGGGTGGGGGGGTGAAAATGTGAGTCGGGGTTGGTCGAGGGGTAAGCGAGGTAGGGGTGTCGGGTTTGGTCGGGGGGGTGAGGTGGGGGTGTCAGGTTTGCTCTCTGCCCCCTCCAACGGACCCCGCACTCGCTCAGCTCTCTGCCCCCTCCCCACCTCCAACTGACCCGAGCAACGCTGGGTATTTTCGCTAGTTATTAATAAGTGTAAATCCAGCTTTCTCTTGTGTCTAGTTAAATTTTTATTCTTTCTTAAATCAACTTTTGTTTGACTTTAAGTGCTCACAAGCATTATGAGGCTTACAGAAGTAGTGGTTTAAAGTAAAACTAGTAAACTGGGGCATGCTGTTTCTTTGGGGGCAGAGGATCTGGGATGTGGGAGTAGACAGTGTTGGGCTGGATATCCTAGGGGAATAATTCAAAGGGGCTTGGGGCCTGGGGTGCACCTATTGTTAACCTGCCAGGCATTGCCCAGAGCAGAGTGCTTGAGTGGCTGCCAGTGGCAAGGAACTGATTCCCAGCCAGGAACAGGCAAGACCCCTGACCTTGAGACAGGACGTATCTCAGCTCTGGATACCTTGAGAAACATCACACCCACCACAAATGAAAACTAGACCGTCAAGAGTGGGTTTTGTATTATCATGTTGTCTGCTGCAATAATATCAGTGTCTTTGGCTTGGTGCATCTCATTCGTTTCTTTCCAGCATGTTAAGTGAGATTTTGCACCTGTAGTCAATTTCTTAAAGTGAAGGAGGGGAGAAAGTCAGAGAAATGAAGATCAGAAGAGAAGAGGTTTTCAAGATGTGATGGGGGATTTTCAGTATATAGGGAGACCATATGGATTGGATTTCATAAAGCCATGTAATGAAACAGTGGGGAGTTGATAGACTTATTATCTTTGCAGTTTAAGGGGAATATAATAGTAAATTCCCCCAGCTCAAGTTGCTATTTTCCACAATACCTTTATGTGAACATATGAAATGTATGTTGAAATGTCATTTGTCTCATATCTGAATGTGAATGGTACAAAATAATACAAGAAACTGTTTCAAATGTATTCCTTTCATCTGCTTCAGTACGGCAATGAATGGACACATTGTTGATATTGTTAATTAGGTTAAAGAGAAGAGAATGGCTGTTCCAAATAACTGGAATATTTCTGCATTTTTATGGTAAATATGATTTTCTATAGTTCTTCAATAGTAACAGAGCCATGGAAATTGGTTCCAATATGTCTTTACGATCATATCAGTGAAACTTACACCAGTATTTAGTGAAATTAAAGCTTTATTTGTGGGCATGCATTTTAATTTTAAACTTTCTCTTTGTTATAGTGTAAATACACTTTATAGAAATCCAGGGAAATAAGTCTAGTGTAGCTAAGTCCTAAGTCATGGAAATGAGCTATTACAGTTGAATGTTTAACTTCTGAGATTTCCTGTGCTCTAGCAACATCTAAAATGTACCATCGAAGCACTGACGTTAACTCTTCAGTGAGGTGAAGTCATGGGTATAGTTGGTGACATCTGTTTTTAAAATGTGTGTGTGTTGCTTTAATACAAATAGCTTTTGTGTCAAAATGGCAATGTCTGTTTCTGACTGTTTTTCAGCTTTTCACTGCAAAACCATACCCCACCCCCCTTTTTTTCACTTTTTGGTAATCAAAACCTGAAAATATTGTGGATTTTGGCCAAAATTTTCTGATTTTAGGCCAAGAAAATTTCAGTTTCTGAATCTTCCATTTTATAAGAGAACCCCAAAACTGAAGAAAAACTTAAAAAACGTATTTGATTTTTGTAAAAATTTTTTGCAAGAACAAAAAACATTCCCTTACATTTCATTACCTGTTTGGGTAAGGAGAGGCATCTTCACTGTTTCTAATAATACACTTCCCTCTGGTTAGGAAAGGCTTAAGGGAACAAAGTCCTCAGTTTGGCTACTCTAAAGCTTATCACTTCCTGTATCCACTGGCTTTTCAACATTGCCATCTGTCTGCCAACGTGGTATTAAAATATGGTGTCAATCCACTTTATCCTGTACCATCCATCTCCATCTCCTCCGGTCAATGGCTTTCTTCATCTGGCAGTTAATTCCCACGTCAGGCAACAGCAACAATATAATTCTAAGAGAATTTAAATAGTCTGCTCAAACTAAAACTGTATTCTTGTGACTGAATTCTGAGGTCCTTACTCAGTCTTCACTCAATCCAAATTCTCAAGAACTTTAATGGGAGTTTGAATGAGTAAGGTTGTCAGAATTTATTTTAGGTTTTCTTCACAGAACTTGCTTCAGTGTCACACATGGAATTTATCAATCCAAAGATGAGCTACATACAAAAACTTGATGTTAACAGCTTCAAAAAAAAGCTTCAGCTCTAATGACATTCATACAAATTAGGATTCACTTACATAACTTGTTAAAACTATATTTTTCTCGTGGTATCTGAATCCCAGAATGTAAGTTAATGTGTCGCTATCTGACCCTATATGCTTTGAATGAATGATTCAAATTATCTATAAAAGACAATAGATAGTTAAGATAATATCTTTTATTGGACCAACTTCTGTTGGTAGAAGAGAAAAGGTTTCAAGTTTCACAGAGCTCTTCCTCAGGTCTGGAGAAAGTAAGCCAAGTGTCCAAACTAAATACAAAGTGGAACAGATTGTTAAGCATAAGTGATCACACATGCTGTATGTCACTTAATTTTAAGTGAGCAATTAAGGGCTAGAAGGCAATAGGATGTGTTACAGGTGGTTATAATGAGCCATAAAACAAGTGTCTCTTTTAAGTCCATGTTTTTAGTGTCCAGTAGAGTTATGTTTCCCAGTTCATCTTTTGAAGGTGTGGTGTAGGTTTCCTTTGAAGAGACGAGGTGCTGGATATGGAGTGATCACTTTGTGAAAAGCATTTGCTGAGGGATGGTCGGTTTTTTACCTTTATCACTTTTCTGCATGAGTTCATCCGAGAGCAGAGTAGTTGTTTGCTTTCACCCACAATGTTCTTGGGGCATTTGATGCACTGGCTGATGTACCCCACATGTTGCTATAGGCGTCTGTAGGACTCATGGATCTTGAAAGGTGTGCTGTGGGGAGTATTAATCATCCTATCACTGGAGCTATGTCTGCAGGTTTTGCATCTGTTGTTCTGGAAGGGTTTGGTGCCTCTTTGAGTTGTTGTGTCTTGGTCTGTGCAGAGCTTGCTTCTGATGCTGAGGTTGGGGTTGTTTGAAGATCAGAAAAGGGACCTTTGTAACTCTGGCATTTTTTTATGAGTCTAAATAGGAAGTGATAATATAACCTCCAAACTGAATCCTGTATTGACAGATTCAAGTTTATGAAGGTACAGTTGAAAAAAACTCTGGAAAATTAAAGAAATAATGATTTCCATATTCTTCTTGGTATAACTCCACTGGGGTCAATGGAGTTACACAAGCATTTAAATCCCAGAGTAATATCAATGGATAATACTATCCTTTAAAATAGGTCTATAAAAACATTCAGTGTAATTTTGGCTCCCCTCCCACATACATACACACCTTTTTAATCTGCATTTTTTTTTGTTACATTGTTTTCAGTGTAGAAATGACTATATGCCTCATGCCTTTTTTCAGAGGTGGGTTAAGATTTATTAAGACCCTAGGAACAAAGACCATTTCCCCTCCTCTTCCCCCCTCCCCTCACCATCTCCTCTTCCCCCCTCCCCTCACCATCTCCTCTTCCCCATAAGGCCCTGGCCAGGCCAGAAACTGAAGCCAGGCTGCTGTGGGGAGACCTGGACCCTCCACCTACCCTGGGCAACACTTCCCAGAGAGCAGGGATGCAGGCCAGAGGCTGCTCTCGGGCACCCTGGCCCACTGCCAAGGGCAGGTGGAGGGGCCTGGTGTCCCCCACTACACCCCCAGCTCCCTTTGTGGCTGAGACAGGCCCCTTTTTAAGTCCTACCACAACTCAGCTCCAGCTTCCAGCCTAGCCAAGGATGAGGCTTCTGGCAGAAGATTAAGAGCAGGGGGTGGGACCCTGTGAAGGAGAGGAGGATCAAGGGGTGGGGCCACAATTCCAGTGGGGGGGGGGGTGTCTCCTCCACTTCTATATGGATTCTGAGGCTCCTCCAGGGGCCCTGGGCCCATGTATTAATCCACCACTGCTTTTTGATGTCCTTTGGCCAGTGGAAAAGAAAGGAAAATGTCCCTCTTTTCTGTTACCCTTGCTACAGTGAGTATAGAGATACAGTATCTGTAGTGAGAGAAGTGGCTTACCTATAAATTTGGATGACTTTGTCAGATGGTCCTCTGGTGAACATGAAATGTAATGCATTTATATAAATCAAAGCAAAATAAATTACTTATAGCAATCTGAGTGAAATATGACGTTGAAATGAACTTAGCCTCTTCTGCTTTCTTCTTTTATTTAGCAAAATAAAAATAAAGCTCACAATCTTCTCAGAGATCCAGTTCACTATGTGCTAGTACTAGTTCATTATCTTCTGACACAGAATTTTTACAACTTGTTCTCTGATAAAAGTTGTACTGTACTTTTACTACAGTGCTATATCTAGTTCCTGAAAATACTTTTGTAGGTCTTAACTCTCTCAGGCTTAAAATTGAGGGTCCTGATACCAGGCCATTGCAGTATCACAATATTTCAGCAAAGTGTTGAAAATAAAGTTACAAAAAGTTCAGTAAGAATTTGGACTATGGCTGCTTTTCCATTAATTTTGGGACTAAACTTCTTGATGATCTTTAGATTTGATAACGAACTTTTAAGGGCTAGCAGTAGCCAAATCTGCTATTATATTAGTCATATAACGCAGGCTCACTTAAATTGAGTCTCTTGATGCAAACCATTCATTGCTATGTTATTGTAACCTTTACTGCTAATGATACTATCGACTCTGATGCAGAACTGTTTAGTCTAGATATCAAGATCCTCTTATAGGCCTGTGGAGTGAGAGGCCTAACCTTTTATCTAATTTTTTTTTTAAAGAATGTACTTATTTTTCCCCCTTCAAAATTAGAATGGTCACTAAGGAAAATTAACAAATTTCCACCTACATTTTGTTTTGAAGATAAATGTGGGGCATTGATTTGGGTGAGCCTTTCTGTTTTTTACATATGTGTTTGAAAGGACATTATCAAGTAATTTAGGCCTCAAAAGTAACTTATAAATAGAGCCATAAAGATCTTTAAAATGCAATTTTTTAAAAAAAATTATCACTGTCAATGAGAGATTAATACATAGGCTGCAGTTTTCAAAAGAGCCTAAGACACTCAACTGCAATTGAAATTTAAAGGGAGCTGGATGTCTAATATCCTTAGAAATTTCCAGCTTTAAACTGCAGCCATTGTTTATACAGGACCTAAACAAATCTATTCTGGTGACTGTATATGTGCCCTTCACTAACACCCAACTGTAAATTAAAGGTAACTGGAGCCTGTATCTGCCAGCATCTTGAGGTTTGCCCAAAATCTTCAAGGCTCTACAGGACAGATGAAAATCTCCACTCAAGCGCTGTCAGCCTTGAGCAAATTCCAGGATCTGTCTTAAGTAAAGTTTTGCATGTGTGTAAATTTATGCAGGATTGGGCCCAATACAATATAATAATCTAGAATGTGAAGTTTAATAGCTTTGTTTTTCACTTTTAATATCCCTACAATTTAGTTTCTTTATTTCAAAAATAAATGTAACATAGTCTTAGTGTATGTATCTAATAAAAAATGCAACTGAAGGCTCTGCAGCTGCTTCTACTTCAAGAGTGGAAGTTCTGTTAAATGCCATAATGCAAGAAGGAAGCTAATACAACCTACCAATAAAAGATTCAACAACCTCACTATCCATGCCAAAAGCAAAGCTCAACTCTTTCCCTTGCCCCCCCCCCCCCCCCCCCAGCACAATCCTGTGGAAGTAGACAGCCTTTTCCTTGCAGCCCTGAAGGTCAACAAGCTATGATTCTTTCACACCAAATAAAAAGACTTTTAAGATATGCTGAAAACATCAGTGAAATGTGATTGACATACAGTTTTGGTTGGATTGATAAATATTTGGTGTCCCTAAAACAATAAAAAATGCTCTTCTGTTTCCCACATGTTCACCTAAAATCACTTGCAAGATTTACTTCGTTTGCTTTCATGTTGTTGTTGACCAGTTTGGAATTATGTGAGACCTTGATCTTTGTTGAGTCTGTGTCCTTTTATTATTTTGATAATCTAACATTCTTACACCATTATTGGGCCAAGTTGATTATGCTTGTGTTTTGACAGGGTTATATATTCTCCTGTTCGGACTGAGGTGAAGATTTTATTGCCGTTGAGAGGCATTTGAAATATTACAGCTCTGTACTGGTGTTTTATAACCAGTTGTAATTTTATGCAGCTAAAAATATAATAAAATAAACATTTTGTTAGTCACAAAAACATATAGTTAAAAGAGCATTTTTTAAATCACAAAAAATAGTGTAAGAAGTAGAAATGCTACCCTTTCCATCAACAGACAATGCTGTTTGATGCTCCCAGTGCTACTTACAAAAACTGACACACATACACGAGCCAATACTTAAGCTTTATAGATTTTTAAAATACTGACAGAGGCGGGCCCATTGACTTTGGAACAATTTTGAATGTATGCGAATTGCCTTGCCTTGCAGAGACATGTCACTTCCTTTTCTCCCCTCCCCCGCCCCAATCCAGCCTTGCAACCTGAAGAAAAGTCGGTGTGCCTGTTTTAGGTGCCAAAAGTCCTTACATGGGATGGGAGCCATTGCCCTGCGTGCCTGGCTTTGATTTTATTCTAACGGGCTGTCCCGTTTTAAATGTTCCCCCTTTTCCTTCTGCGGGGCCAGTGGGAACAATGGAGACTGTGAATCTGGGAGGGGGCCCAGAGCAGGCGGACAGGCGAGGCGGGGGCTCATTCCCCCAGGCACGGGGGTGCAGACACGGTCCCCTGCCCCGCTGCCTGTACCCCACGCTCTAGCGGGGTCTGGAACTTGGGGCGCATACAGCGGGGGCGGAGCGGGGCCTAGATGAGCCAATGGGGTGGGCGCTGCTCAGGAAGGTTCCGCCCACTTCCTCGGCTAGATCCCCGCTGGGCGGGCGGCGGCGGGCGCACTGGGCTCGCGGCGCTCGGAGCAGCCAGGCATGGCCGGCGTGCGGGAGAAGGCGGCAGCTTTGAATCTCCGCGCGGTGTACAGCCCGGCGAACAAGCCCCCGGGTACGGGACGGGGGAGAGCGGGAGGCGTTGAGCAGGGGGGTGCGGGAGCGTCCCGGGCAGGGGTGGGGCTCACGCAGGTGTCTCTTGGGTGTCCCAACCCCATTCCCTATGGAGGTGTCTCTGCCCTGTGAAGGGGAAATCTCCCTGTCCCCAACCACCCCAGAAGTTACTCCCTTCCCTTTGCCCAGATCCTGGCATGGGGAGGGAGGGGCGCTGAGGGGATCTAGTGTGGCTGTGAGCAAGTAACAGTCCGCTCCATGTGTGGGGTGGGGGGTGTTGTGTACTCTGACCCTGGCTCAGCATACTGTGGTGTTACTGGTTTTTATCCTGGTATCTGAGATGTTCCTGATGCTAGCAGCACTGCTCCCTAGCTGGATAGGATATACACCTGACTGACTACTTGTCCTATTGACAGTATTTCAGAACTTGCCCAGAGTTTCCTGGGTCCCAAGTTCCTGGAGAAAAGTGTTTCTGCATAGGATGCTAAGCATTTCTGGGTTATATGCCAACCTTTCACAGCTGCATATGGAGACTCTAGTTTTGTCTCTAGGACCGTGTATAGATCCGTAGGTACTTACAGACTGTAATCAAGTCATCCCGTAACCTGCTTTTTGTTAAGCTAAATTGCTTCAGCTGCTCAAGTCTGTCACTGTAAGATAGGTTTGCTAATCCTTTGATTGTTCTTGTGTCTCTTCTTTGAACCCTCTCCAATTTATAAACACTCTTCTTGAATTGTGGGCACCAGAACTGGGCACAGTATTCCAGCAGCAGCTCCAAATGCAGAGGTAAAATAGCCTCTCTACTTCTAGTCTAGATGCCCTGGTTTGCGTGTCCAAGAATTGCATTGGCCCTTTTGATCATAGCATCACCTTGGGAGCTGCTGTTCAGCTGATTATCCATCACAGCCCCTAAATCTTTTTTAGGGTCACCGCCTCTTGGGACAAGAGTCCTTCACCCTGTGTAAAGGTGGCCTATGTTATTTGTTCCTAGATGGTTATATTTTCATATAGCCATATTAAAACACACACAATTTGATTGTGCACAGTTTACCAAGCAATTCACATTCCTCTGTCAGTGACCTGTCTTTATTATTTACCACTCCCCCAATTTTTGTGTCACCTGCAGACATTATCAATGCTGATTTGTAACTTGTAAACTTGTAATCTCCTCATAAAATATTAAATTAGTTTGATGGGAACTATTTTCCATAAACCCATGTTGTTGGCATTAATTATAATACCCTCTTTTCATTCTTTATTAACTGAGCCCTGTATCAGCTGCTCTGTTATCTTGCCCAGGATCAACGTCAGACTGACCGGCTTATAATCACCTAAGTCATCCTGTTTATCCTTTTTTTAAATGTTTGCACAGTATTGGATTTTTTCCCACAGTCTTCTGGAACTTCCCCAGCTTTCCAAGACTTTTTGAAATTAATGTTAGTCTAATTTGATGACCAGGATTATGTCCTCCATAGTACCAGAGTGCCCTGGAACATAAATGGACACCAGCAGGTTTCTGCTGAGCAGAGTTGTTTTTCCTAATGGCAGCTTTATTAGTGTTAACTTTGAGCTGAACATTGAGTTTATCAGTCAATTAATATTGCCACTACCAGAGTATGTGCTGCTGGATAGCCATGACTAACCCAGTGGAGGCTGATAATACTTTAACTCCCCAATTTTGCTTCCACAAGTGAAACAGGGCCATATATTTAATAAAAGGGGTGATGATGTAACTGTGCGATATGATCCATTTAGCTGCTTGTGGAAGTTAGTATATATATAAACACTACACAGGTTTGGGGTGCATGTGTATACTAGAGAGGATGTTCTCCCTTCCATATTGGTGGACTTTCTGTCAGAAGTCTCTTTGAAAATTAACACGGCTAACACATTTTCTCCCTCCTCCCCTCACACTCATTAGATAGTGTGTAGTAATAGGGAGTTAGCTAATGGTAGCACAACTCCTTTCTAAACACAGACTAAATAAATTGTCCCAGCATTGTTTCGCAGAGGGATAATTCTGTCCCATCCCCTTCCTGAGGTGAAAGCCCATAAACCGTTTCACTTGATGAGCCTTTTGTGCAAAATGTTACAGCATCTAGATTTAACTAACTTTGCAACTCAGATAACTTTTTTTTAAAGGGGAAAAAGCACACATGCTATTTCACTCCTCTTCCCACAAAAATTGGGGGTCAAATAATTAGTTGAAAATAACTTCAATGCTGTAGTCTCTCTTTAAAATTTTTTTTTGTTTTGCATTTAAAAAAAACATGACTATGCAATGAGAAAAGAGTAAGTGAATAAAAACATCTGAAAACAATTATCTGCCATAAGGTGGGCTTGCTACTGACTCTAATGACCAAAGCCTGAGGTACTGTTTGTAAAAAGGAAGTTTTTTTTTATTAAGAACATGCATTGTTAGGGAGTTTCATTAGGAAACTTAATTGTAGGTCTGTCAGTTACTAGCGTATAACGTGCAGCAACTTTGAGAGTGGCAAGCTAGTACTGTGCTGCAGCTTTTCTTGGGGATTGACTGGCTAAGTCAAGTAGTAATAGGAATATGGAGATTTTGCCTCTAGATTATTGTTCTTCATCCAAGCCAGAGTTGTAATGGCTGAAAGCTGTTCCTGTTGATAGGTGTTCAGTAGTGTATATGAGATAAGTTGATGAGCTTGGACCAGTGCTTATTGGACAAGTGTCCAGAAACCTGCCCCCGTTCTTTAAAAAGGGGGAAAGGAGAGGGGGCTTGGCATCTTGTTGGCAGAGAAGCCCGAAAGTTCCATGCAACTGCTGGGACTATGGGATCCATGGTTTTTAACATGCTGGTGTTTTTAAATTCTGAAGAAGGTAAATTTCTCTGTAAGTGGTCCGTATGTTGGTTGTCAGTGGTGTCTTGAATAAGGTACTTTGAGTGGAAAATCACAGGACACTATCTGTTAAGGGGCAGGAGAACTTTAGCTGTGAATAAGTATCGGGCTGAGGTGCTCGGGGCTAGAGGATAAGCATGAAACCACTGTACTACATTTGCATAGACCTTTTTCTCGGCCGAGTGATAGTCTACTCTGAAAAGAGTATATAATTTTGAAAAACTGCACAGCAAGCTATCAGCATGTCACGTTAAATGCCGATACTAATACTTTCCCTCTCCTTCTGCCATTAGGTTTCAGCTTGGCACAAAAGCCATTTGGAGCAACATATGTATGGAGCAGCATCATTGATGCTCTTCAGACTCAAGTGGAAGTGAAAAAGCGGCGCCAGAACCTGAAATGCTATAACAACTGTTTTATTGGCTCTGATGCAGTGGATGTCATCTTTGCTCATCTCCTCCAGAACAAATATTTTGGGGATGTAGGTATTTCCCGTGCTAAAGTAGTGCGAGTGTGTCAAGCACTGATGGATTACAAAGTGTTTGAGGCAGTTTCAACTAGAGTCTTTGGAAAAGACAAACGGTCTGTGTTCGAAGATAGTAGCTGCAGCCTCTATAGATTGGCACACGTACCTAGCCCAGAAGACAGTCCATTTGAAAAAGAATACGGGCATTGTTCCCATCAAAGGTTAGTACTCAATGGCATGAGAAGATTAGATGCTTTGCAGTGGGGAAATAATGCTATTTTTTTATGGTTTGCATTTTTAGTTTTTCTTGAAAGGGGTCCAGTGTCTGTTACATGTTGGAACCACATCTTCAAATGAGAAAGTTCAGTCTCGATGTCAGTTCAGCCCTGGCTGTCTCTGTCCAAGCAGTCACAAGGACTAAAATCAAGAAGCTACTTGTGGGGAGGAGGATATGGGATGCTTATCCATGTGGATTGAGACCATCCGTCTCCTCTAATGGAGGTATCTGATCTCTAATCACATGGCAGAACATTTAGTCACTGCAATTCTGGTGTGGATTTAGGCAAGTAATCTAGAGTGTGTCTTGTTACCAATTGACTAAGCGATGCAGTCCCCAAGAAAAACCTGCAAAATTATTACTGTCTTGCCACTTTGGAAGTCCCTAGCTGTTAAAAGGACGTGCGTAAATTAGGCCCAAAATTTACTTTTTTAAACCCTTAAAACAACTCCTTTACATATACCGAGGTCTGTCTTCTGAGTAGCTGTAGCTCGCAGTTCTGCAAAGTTTGCACATACAACTAGAAAGCGAGACTAATGCAGGTAGTCTTGCTGTCCATAGTTAGCAATAATTTTTTTGCATTTATCTGTCTTAAAGCATTATATGTACTCCTATGCTGATGAATATATGTTTGAAGAAATTTGAGATATAAAAACTGTTGGGCCAAATTCATTCCTGGCATAATTGCACTCTTTATTTTTGGATGAATTTTACCCATTATATTTATACTTCTATAAAGCAGTCCTTTACTTCCTGTTCCTAACTGTTTAAAGCAGAAATGATTGGCCAGCTGGAGTTGCTATGGTATTTCTTTCAGTGTATGGTGACTAGCTGAAAAGAAGGAAGAGACTCAGATCCAGGAGGCTATCAAGTAAAATATGGAAGTGGATTCAGAGGAAGGAGGGACAGAAGGTCTAACAGCCTACAAGTTTTTGTGTTCATGTTTAGGCTGTCTCTGTCCTGCCTTAGCAATGATGTGTTGCCAGTGAGTGGCTACCACATCTTATTGCTTCACAAACTATATCCTAATCCCAACAAATCCTTCAGTGGGGGTGTGTACTGTGTCTGGAACATCCTGTTCTCCTCTCTATTTCTCCCATTTTTCAGAGGTCTTTTTGGAAGAGAACTCCCTGCTGCTTCAGGGGGACCTGCCAATTCTAGGACTGAAAGGGGAGGCAGGGGTGAAGTAGTACATGTGCTCATAGCCGATAAGTGGCTGCATCTATATGTGCTGCCTGTGGCTACAGTTTCTTTAGACAAGAGGTTAACTTGTTGGTTAGGTTTAGTCTCTAGAAAGCGTGCTATGATTTTCTTTCATATGGAACGATTTGTTTGCAATATTCTTACCCACTGTCACCTGAATATCTGTTCTGTGGTAATCATAGTGAAAACAAGGATATGTTAAATATATTAGGAAGGCAGAAAAGCTTTCCAAACAGTGCACTGCTTTTGTGTTTGATATCTGTGTAGCCTAGGATGGAGAGTAGTGACAGTGAGCTAGGGATATTGGTGACTTGCTTTCTTCCCTCCTCTCTAGCACTCTGTGCAGCTTTGTCACTTGGTGCTGCTCTGTTTTACTCCACAAACCAGTAGTAAGGAAGTGAAATGAATGTCAGTTTCCTTTGTATTGCTCAAACTGAAGCAGAGCAATGAGAGCAAAGGGAATTTTAACAAGCTCACAGAGGCACTTTTACTCTTTCGTCAGTCTTCAGGAGTTTTGTGCGTGCGCTCTCCCTCTCCCCCTGTTATTTTGAAGAAGGATTCAGTAAGATTTTTAAAAATAAAGCTCTTTATTTGGCACCAAGGGTATTCATTATTTCATGTGTATAGATTTTATTTTTAATAAGTAAATGGGCCCTTTTTTCTAAAGTCCTGATATTGGATCACCCTTTCTCTTTGTCTCAGACTTGAGAAAATGGCATTTAATCCTCCTCCAGTCAAATCAGACAGCTTAGAAAATCTCTGGGAAAACTTGAATCTAAAACCTGCTAATGCCCCCGAAGTAAACCTCACTGCAAGCTTGCCTCGTCAAGGTAAGCCAAATAAGATGTCACAACTACTTGTGGGGCGAGGAAGAAAGTAATAATGCTGGTACAACAGGCTTATACCTTTCCAGTCTTAAACTGCTGGAAAGATGTTGAACTAGACTGTCTTCAGTGTTTGTTATGAAACTCAAAGTTCAAAGCACAAGGAGATCATTGTGCACTGAAGTTTTGTTTTAGCTTAAATTCTAACATAAATCCATTATTTCCAGTTTAAACAATAAATCAGTGTAGAAATTTCTGAGGGAGAACACACTTCTGTCATGAGCTGGCACAGATTCAAACTGGAGTTAGAAACCCTCCCTGTTTGTCAGTTAACATCTTAAGATAGTCACAGCTGACTTCATCATAGCCATAACTCATTGTTGGCTCGAACCCTCTTCCTAGCTTCTAAAATGTGCATATGCTCTACCCCAGAGGTGGACAAACTATGGCCATGGGACCATCCTGCCTGGCCACTGGGCTCCCTGTCCCTCCCCTGCTGCCCCCCTCCACCGCAGCCACTCACCGTGCAGGCAACACTCTGTGGGGCAGGGCTGCGCGTTCCTGTGGGGCAGCACAGCAGCATGTCTGGCTCCAGCCAGGCGGCGCAGCTGCCAGACATACTACTCTGAGTGGCGTGGTTAGGGGGTGGAGAGCGGGGGAGGGGTTGGATATGGGGCAGGAAGGGGTTGAATTGGGTGACAGTTCAGGGGAGGGGGTGATCAGAGAATGGGGGATAGATAGGTGTGGGAGTCCGGGGGGGGGGGGGCTGTCAGCAGGTGGGGATGTGAATAAGGGCCGGGGAGGGGGGGTGAAGGTTGAACAGGGGGTGGCGTCCTGGGAGGGCAGTTAGGTTCTGGGGGTCTCGGAAGGGGGCAGTCAGAGGAAAAGGAACTGGGGTGTTGGATGGGTCGGGAGTTCTGAGGGGGACACTCAGGCAGGAAGTGGGGAGGGGCGGGGGCCAGGCTGTTTAGGGAGGCACAGACTTCCCTACTCGACCCTCCATACAGTTTTGCAACCCGGATGTGGCCCTCAGGCCAAAATTTTCCCACCCCTGTTCTACCCAGTCTCCAACTTTCCCCCTTAATTGCTTTATATGAGAGGGCACAAAATGGTGGCTGACAGTTTGTGTTTTCTCACTCGATTTGAACTGCTTGTAAAATTTAGATTATTGGATTATTGCTAAGTGTTTCCTTCTTTAGCTTGATTAAAATATACTTCTTGGAAAGTACAGTAGACTGGTCTTTTAGTTTTTAGTTATGGAAGGGATCGACAGCTAAAAGACATTCTCGAGCTTCAGAATCTTCGACAAACCTTTCTTTCTTCAGAAGCCCCTATGAGTATGAATTACCTGACTTGATTCCTTATCTATGACAAAGATTGCTTGCAAGTTAGAATACAAAGAATGTAAAGCATTTCAGACTTATCCAAAGGTAATTCTTCTACTCTAATAGCTAACTAAACAAATTTTCTCTTTCTGTGATAAAGTGCACTTAGTTGATAAGGAACCCACTCTTTTGTTACTGGAACTCCCTGCTAAGAGAACACTGAAGTCTGTTTAGAGGAAAGAGAAATATTATAACTTGTATAATCTTTCTAGACTCTTCTCTCCACTAGCAGGATCTCACTGCTTGTCTTTATATACTCCAACCCCTCCCAGTTATTAATGAAGTATGGCAAGAACAAACAATTGCTCGTCTGCTGCAGCTTGTGGACCTTCCACTTCTTGACTCCTTACTGGAACATCAAGGCGTTAGGTCCAAGCTTCCCCAACCCAAGAAGGATGCGGGATGCATCATCACAAGCAACTACATAGACAGAGAAATTCTCAAGGCTTTCAGTGACTCTCAGTAAGTAGAAACTTATTTAACTGTGAGGCAGGGTGGGCCCCTCAGCTGGCTGGACCCCAGCCCAAGATCCCCTGCTGACCCTACTGCACAGTAATGGAGGGAGATGTGTGTGGAGAGCTTCCATTACTGGTAAAGGGGGGTGCAATAGGAAAAGTTAGGGCACCATTGGTCAATGGGGAATTAGTTATAACTTATCCTCTTCTGCTGAGTATTCCTGATAGATATATCATTGGAATTGCAGCAAATACAGGCATGTCACATTTTATGCGCATTTCGCAGTCGACCGGGGGGAAAAAAAGTAAGGGAAAACTAAAAATATAAAAACTGTCTTTAGAGCGGGCGATTTCGCCCACCATTGAAGTCAATGGGGTTTCAGCTATACGCGGTTTCCGCGTAAAGCGGAAACTGCGGCACCGAGCCCTCGCGTAAAAGTGACATGCCTGTAGTGGAAAATCAGCTGGAAAAGAATTAAGTGCACCCTCCCTTTAATTTTAAAGTATTAACAGTGTAATCTTGTAATGTAGTTTATTTTTAACAAAGGGTGTGGTCGTAATTGTGTGTTGTGCCCACTCCCTGGGGTTCCAAGAGGTTACCATTGTTCAGCATGGAATTAAACTAGTCTTGCAACTGAAGTATTCAAATACAAAAAGCATGCTGAGGTATGCAGTAAGGCAATGTCATCTGTCTTAAAATTAAGCGTTGTTTTTAAGTCTTAGCACCTCTGACTAGAATAAGTGCTGGTAAATTCTTTCAGAGTGGGGAGAAATTCATTAGACCAAAAAGAAAAGCACCTGATTAGAGGAGATGACAGTAGACAGCGAGGATAGGTAATATAAAAGGTTTTCTTTAACTATACTGCACAACAACAAAAACCCTAAAATGAAGAATGGCTGTATAATTCCTTCTTTTGGATTCTGGAAAGTCTTAATCAGGCATGAGTGAACAGACTAAAAATCTGTTCAATACACTTCAGATATTTCAAATCCTTAATCATGAGTCCCTTGGGGGGAGGGATAGCTCAGTGGTTTGAGCATTGGCCTGTTAAACCCAGGGTTGTGAGTTCAATCCTTGAGAGGGCCATTTAGGGATCTGGGGCAAAAAAATCTGTCGGGGGACAGTACTTGGTCCTGCTAGTGTAGGAAGGGGGCTGGACTTGATGACCTTGCAAGGTCCTTTCAGTTCTATGAGATAGGTATATCTCCATCTCCAAATTTAAAAAAGGCTTAGCCTGAAATTGCATAGTATATATTAAAAATACAGATTGAAACCCCATTGTTATTGGTTAAGGTCAGATCAATGTTCAGGAATCTCTGATCAGGTATGGTAATTATACCACATATACCTAATACACAGAATGCCACTTTACAAGTATTTCAAGCAGAGTCAAACTTATTTAGCTAGACAAACAGAATCCTAAACTCTGATCTTGAAAAGCAAATAATGGAGAAATAGACTTTTAAACACTTAACTTGATCCTAAACTCTCTCACTAGGTTCTTAGGCTTTGCCCATTACTATGGTATCTGAGCACCAAACATATTTTTGTTTATTGGTTTGAATATTTACATGGATGTATTTGCAGAGTCTCTTGTCCTCTGGAGACAAAATTCAGCTGACTGTTTCATGTCTGTATCTTCATAGAATTATTTCTTGGTCTCTAGATAATGGTCTTTCTTTTTAGGACTGATGAATGGCTCTCTGCAGCAATAGATTGCTTGGAGTATCTTCCAGATCAAATGGTGGTGGATATAAGTAGAAATTTGCCTAGTCAACCTGATAAAGAAGATACGTGGAAACTACTGCTGTTTGATACCATTGGTAGATACTACAGCCAAAAGAAGGAGCCACTGTTAAGCCATGCATCTGATGTCCACACAGGCATTGCAGAGCTGTTGGGTAAGAGAAATGAAATGAAGCTGAGATTCCAGGTTCATCTGGTGAGCGGACAGCAGTACTGGGTACTTAGCTGTCAAGTTTGACTGACTGCTGTGCTACAAAGGTATAAACTCTAGTCCTAAAAACTAAGGCTATATTCTACCCAAGTAACATAATTTACACACTGACCTATGTGTTCATGTGCACCATGCTATGTCGGCGGAAGAGCTTCTCTTGCTGACATAGCTTATGCTGCTTGCGGTGGTGGATATATGGATACATATTTTTATGCCAACGGGAGAGCTCTCTCCTGTCAGCATAGAGCATCTTCTCCACATGTGCTGCTGTGACACAGCTGTGCAGCTGTGGCCTACATTTTGAGTAAGAGAACTCTAATTTAGGAGCCTGAGGGCCAGATTGTCTACAGCTTTAACCTGTGCAAAGTGGGTATGAAACTCTAACATTCTGATGTGTCTGTATTTTATACCTACTTTACACAGGTGTAAATGACTAGACAAGATGTAAAAGCAATAGATAATCAGGACTAAAGTTGCATATCTACTTGCACCAAAATGAAGTTGTATGGCTCTGCATTGGTCTGTTAGAATTTACCAGGTGTTCTTTTAAGCCTAGTTTGATTTTCTTTTGGTAGATGTGTATCTAGCTCACTAGTGACTCCTCCCCACTCCACACTGTGGATAATAGATTTCATTTTAAAAATACTTCAGCAGTGAATAGCCTAATATAGCCTAGGGATGGTGTCCTAGCATCTGTTTGCCAGAAACTGGGAATGAGCGACAAGGAATGGGTTACTTGATGATTACCTGTTCTCCTCATTCCCTCTGGGGCACCTGGCACTGGCTGCTGTTGGAAAGCAGGATACTGAACTAGATGGACCTTTGATCTGACCCAGTCTGGCCATTCTTAAGATTAGCTCTGCCATCTCCTCCAGCTGCTTCCACCATCACCGCCTCAGTCTTTTCTTGGTTTAGCTTGAGCCAGCTCACCCTCATCCATGCCCGACTAGACTTTACCTGAAGTGCTTGTCTGATTCAGATGATGCTAGCGGCATACAGCAGGGAGTCATCCGCATACAGCAGGGAGTCATCCGCATACTGAAAACACAAAGCCCCATCTCTCCTTACCAATCCTCTTCTGAAGTCTGCTGTTTGCTATTCAGAGAGTTATTGGAGGAGATTAATTTACACAGGACTAAAGGTAACTTTTAAATATTAAGTTCAATTGGTGCCAGTCAGAACTTTAGAAGTAATTCCCTTTGAGGACTCGACAAACTGCATTGCAATGTGTATGTCTGGCACAACTGGAGGTCATGCCGATATCTTAGTTATTTTTGTAAAGTTGCCAAAGTTGGTTGTAATGTTGACTTTACAATTAAATCTTATTTTGTGGAATGTAAATTGCTAATTGAAGTTGACAAAGTGAGTTCTCTTAATTATGAGTATAAAGAGTCCAGGTGTGGAGTGTTCTAAAATGGCAAGCCAAACAATCCTGCCACCAGACTTGTCAAAACTGATTATCATGGTACAGGTGGAAAACACCTGGAATCTGAGTGTCCAGGTGATGGGGGGAGAGGGGGAGGATTGTTAAAGGTTTTTTGAGCATAAATGCAGCCTGATAGTGGCAATGATCATGTGTCATGTAAGAATACTGAAGAACTTAAAGCAAACTGTCCTATGAAATCATTCAGTGCATAGCATTCTATAGAAACTGCCTGAAGTAACACACATGCAAAAATGAAATTTTCAGTTGGATGGTTTGTTTTGTGTTTATCTCTCTGTTGTTGTCTTACGCATTCAAAGCTGGCATAGAATTTAAATATTTTTAAATCAACTGCTAGAGAAATATTTGAGGTGTATAATGGAAAATCTGTATAAATCTATTTGATCGTATAATCTAATGGGGAAAAATAGTTTGCTTGCATAGACAAATTAGTCCTAAATTTTAATACAAGAATAAATTCTCTTTCTAAAACAGGAGCAGAGTGAAAGAGAAACTTGCTGTTTGCCCTGTGGATATGCTTAGGCTTGGTCTATGCTACAGAGTTAGGTAGATGTAAGGCAGCTTACGTAGACCAAACTCTGTAAACGTCTACACTGAAATGTAGTTCCCGCTCACGTAACTTGTCCACTATGCTGAGTTAACTCCACCTCCGTGAGAGGCATAGTGCTATAGTCAATGTAGTTAAGTCAATGCAGTGTCAGTACAGACACTTGTGTTGCTTACATCAACTGTTGCTGCTTTTCAAAAGCCATCGCACAATGCCCCACACTGACAGTTAAATTGGTGCAAGCGCTCCTGGCAAGGATGCACACCGCTGACACAAGGAATGTAGTGTGGACATACAGAAGTGATTTGATTACTGTGGTGGCTGTGTGTCAGTAACTTTGGTCAACTTAATTTGGTAGTCTAGACTTGCTGTTAATCTCTGCTTAGATATGTCTTGTTTAATGGATACCTTTATCTGTTTTTTGTTGGTTGATTTACTAAAAATTAATGTTTCTGAACTTTGATCTTTTAAAAAAGAGATATAATAGGAGCATGAACCTATTCAATTTTGTGTTTTGTCCCAGTGAATGGAAAGACAGAACCGGCGTTAGAAGCAATTCAACTCTACTTGAAGCTTTTGGATAGTCAAACTAGAGAGGAGTTTAGGAGGCTGTTGTACTTCATGGCTATTGCAGCACAACGTTCTGAGTTCAAGTTGCAGAAAGAGGTAAATTTAATGTCCAAGATTTCTAGCACCCTTATAACTTTCAACAGACTTGTTGAGGGGAGAGAGGGGATTACCTCTGATTCTTCATATAATTTAGTGGTGAAAGACTATATACTAAAAAAGTATGCTAAAATGAACAAGGTGGTGTTTTCTTGTTAACCATACTTAGGAAATAAGAAAACTATAGTGCTACCCTCTTACTATTCTGTCGCTCTATTTTGTAGAGTGATAACAGGATGGTTGTAAAAAGAACATTCTCTAAAGCTATTGTCAACAATAAAACTTTATCCAAAGGAAAAACTGACCTCCTCATTTTGTTCTTGGTGGACCAGCAAAAAGACATTTTAAAGGTAAGACCGAGCAAGCAGCCACCTTAGACAGTTCAACTAAACTACCTCTGAAATCTACCTAAAACATTAACCATAGAAAATATTTGTATTTTCTACTCTCTCGTTCAAGATCCCAGGAACATTACATAAAATGGTTAGTGATAAGCTGATGGCTGTACAACAAGGACAAGATCCTAGTAAGGATACAGGTAAGTGTTTTAAAATTGCCTTTTAGACTATAAACGTCTAAATGACTATAATGTGTGTTAAAAGTCTTTCTCTTTGTAATCTCACAAAAAATGCAATCTGAGATTGCATCAAAGGATTCTTTTTAAAACTGTGCGTCAGATAAAGTACAGAACCATCTTAAAGGCAAACATGTCTGTAAAATCTACAGGATGGCTAATTCTGTCCTACTGCTTGTAAATTATTTGACTGTCTTTCCATTTCTTTAGGCTACACCTTCTGCCAGAAACTTGATCAAAGTGAATATCACTACAGTGTACAGGAGACCACAAAAGCTGAGCTGTTATCTTTGCTAAAAACTATTGATGAAGATACAAAAATATCTGCCAAGGAGAAAAAGAAACTGCTAGGTCAATTTCACAGTAGCAATCCAACTATTTTCAGGCAATATTTTGGTGATCGTTACTAATATGTGTGTGTAATTTAAACTTAAAGAAATGCAATTTGTACAGTAGTTTTCAAAACCTTAATATGTCTTTTAAAGAGATTTTGTATTCATCCACATAATAAAATTATTTTGAAGATTAATGGAATTTAGAAGTAATTAATCAAATTAAAAACTAATCGTGGGCTTCGGTTGCTTTTATAAAGCAACATGTGTTTATGGAACAGCCTGAGTGCTCATTTTTAATTTTTGTTGCTGAATTGCCGAAACAATGGCAGTGAAATCTGAAACCAAGAATCCCAACTCCTGTATTTTTAATATTACTTTCTTCAAACATGGAAGTAAAGTCCTGTGACAATGGAAAGCGAGTTACTTAGCAAAAGTATTTGCTTCTGGCTGTCTTGAACTGGTTTTGGAAGGTGTGTAGTTTTTGTTTGTTTGGGTTTTGGGTGGAGTCTTGGTTTTATTTCCTGTACTCCAATAATTTTTTTAGGTCTTGAATTTTAGCTTAATCTAACTGCCCTTGTATGACACAGTTCATCTTTCCTTTTTTTTTTAACCAATGCAGTACCATAGTAATCTAGAAATTATGTAAACACTTGTCATTTGGTATTCCACAACCTGTATCAAACTACTAATTGAAGTGTTGTCATGTTAAGATGATTCATTGGACCAATTTAAGTTTTTAATGGGGGAAATGACTTGATCATTAAGGGCCTGATCCTGCTGTGTACCCTCAACTCCCATTGACTCTAATGGCTTTAGAGTTGTAGCTGGATATCAACTGGTTTAGCAGAAAAGCCAGCCTGAGTGCTGTAATGAATCTTGGTTAGTGCAAAATAATGGTCAGTGGTGGGCTGCTCTTAGTGTGAACTGTCTAGGTACAGTTAGTGATTTGGAACAAACGTCCACATTGTAGAATTCAAAATCCCCATGTGATTTGTCCACATAAATATGCTAAAATGAACAAGGTGGTGATTTCTTGTTAACCATACTTAGTAAATAAGAAAACTATAGCGCTACCCTCTTACTATTCTGTCGCTCTATTTTGTAGAGTGATAATAAATAAAAATAAATAAAATAAAATAAATAAAAAACAGGATGGTTGTAAAAAGAACATTCTCTAAAGCTATTGTCAACAATAAAACTTTACAAATCCACCGATGAAACCCTGGAGGCTGCTATGTATCTTCCTATCGTGCTCTTAAAGGTTAGAGAGGGAATGTAGTCATCAGTCTCTTCAATGACATGGAGCTAACTTTGCCCTTACTTGGAGTTGAGAGGGTTTCATCAAGCTATTGGTGCCAGTAAAACCAGCTTCCCTTCATTATGCATGACCCTTACTGTATACTAACTCTAAATTGTATTGTTGCTGTCTGCAGCCTTTGGTGTGGGACAATGTAACTGAGAAACCATCTCCTATTTAATTTGGCAGACTAAGGATAGCTAATTAGTGTGCCATAATGCAAATAGCCATTGCTATATAGGGTTGCTGAACTACAGAGGCCAAAAAAACTAGATGGCTGTTCCTCTAGCTCCCAATGACTCTGTTCCTTGGCTCCTAAACATGAATTATCCTGAAGAAAGATCAACGATAGTTGATGCTACCTAATAGGTCTGAAGTCAGTTGACTTTCGGACACAGTGTTGGTTCAGTGTAGCTAAAGCAAGATATGTTCTTGCTATATTAATCTTTTTAGGTTACTTTTAACTACATTTAAGACTGAATTGTGCCTAACAGCTGTAAATCTGAGAATTCATAACATACCATGTTTAAAATATGACAGATCATTGAAATGGTCTTTGTACTGGCTCAAGATCAGAGTGAGTATTGTGAAATGGATCATTCAGCTGCCTAAATCCAACCCTGTTTCTGAAGCTGTCCATAAAGTGCCTCATCTTGAAGGGTAGGAGTACACACTTATTACAAAATGCACACTGCTGTTCTTACCGGAGTACTAGGTAATGAGCACCTACAGAACCTCTATAATATGACAGCTCCTCTGTCCCCTCCATGAAGCCATGGCATTTCATATACCACAGAAGTCAAGATAAGTATTGTGTATAGGCAGTGATCCCTATTCATTCAAGATACAATTTTCTGTGCAACAAATGGCTGCTCAGGCCATGCTTCTCTGTATTTTTTCTTGTGTTTTGGTGGATTTATTTTTAAAGTGAATTGATTGAGTACTGAAACCACCTTACTTCATGCTGGGAAAAACAAGGCTCCCTACCCTTCTCCCCTCCCCCTCCTAGTCCCTCTTTAAATTTCCTATTCCTTCTTCCTCACACCTATTTGAGGCAAAGAATAATTGTTTCCTCTCCTTTCTAAAAGGGTGACATCAAAAGCAAGAGTTAAAGAGGTGGTGTTATCCATTTTGAAAAAGCGTTGGTAGCAAGTGACGAGGCTTATTTTTGTCAAGCAATATTAATATTGCTACATGTTTAATGTGCCAGTTTTAACCTGCTATTACTATCCTAGCTTTGTGGGAACTGTCTGTGCCCATTTGTACCAAATTTGTTCTACATGTTTCCTCTCTTCAAACTGCCTTAATAGTTGATGTAATAGGGCAAGAAATACCATGTGTGGTGGCTTTTGTGGGGTAGACAACTGTCCGTGTCTCAACTAATTTTACAGCAACCTACAACTTAGGGGTTTTTTTCCCCCTTGCACTCAACCCCAGATTACTCTGGGGTTGAGTGCAAGGAAAAACCCAATACTGTTTCATTCTTGAGAGGGAAGATGTTGTCTAAAACATAATGACCGTCACACTATCCAGGCTTGACTAAGTACATTCTTTATTTGGCCATAGATTTTTGGAGAATATGTAACTGTATATACTGCACTATCTTCCCCTCCCCCCCCCCCTTTTTTTTAAGTTCAGGAGCTTAACCTAGAGCACTGTTGTCCCCCCCAAACTTTTTACATTGCACCCTCCCTTACTCCTGCCCGCTATTCCTCCCAGTGTCTGGGGTTGGGGCTGCAGCTCGGGGGGGGGGGGGGGAGAAAAGAGATATGGACAGGGGTTAGAGGCTGGCAGATGGGGCCACAGCTGGGGGCGGGGCCAGCAGCTGGGGTTACACTTGGTGCTCCCTCCCTGCCTCCAATAGGGGCTGGCCTGGGTTCCCCCTGGAACATTCCTGTATGCCCCACCCCACAGTCTGGGGACCTTTAATTTAGAGCTCTTATCCAAATATCTGATTATTGGAAAAAACAAATAGTAGTAAATGAAGTGAGGAAATCTATTAGCCATGATCCAGAATTCCCTTAGAAAAAATAATTAACTTCCCCTTTCTTTCCGAAAACCAAACTCCATGACTGACAATGGAGTGTAAACCCCTCTACTGGCACTGTAACAGTTAAAGGAAGGTGGAGGGAGCTCCCCAGGACAAATGTGGGATAAAACCCAGCTGGAAGGAGCTGGCTGCCTACTATGATGGGGCAATAGGACAACAGGCAGAGCTTTCTAGGGGCACAGGAGGCTTGGCAAACAGCCGAGAGAGAGACAGAGCAAGCTCTGGTGATGAGCCCTGATTTAAAAGGGCAGGACCTAGGCATCTGGGAAGCATTCTCACTGGAGGAGAAAACTTAAGAGGATGAAAAGTCAAGCCCTAGGAGGACAGAAATCAGTGTCAATTTATATTTTTCAGTTGGGATTTGTTGGAGGATGCTAGGAAGGAGCCTGGCTAGGCCCTGCAAGGAAAGGATGAATTTTGAGAGGTTGTGTTACCTGAGAAGAATACAGGCACAAGGTGGTCCTAGGAAGGGACCGTAGGAACTCTGCTACCAGCCTGACACAGGAAAAAATCCAGGGAGGTAGCTGGGGGTAGGTCTAACGTGATGACTCTTGTCTACTCACTACAGAACCTGGGCTAGAACCCCGAGGAGAAGGTCTGCCTGGGTTCCCCTACCAGCCATAAGGGAACATGGTTTGAAGCCCCCTGATATAAGGGGACTCTTGTAAGAGGGGGGCTCTAAAGAGCATGGAGCCCAGAGTCAGGGGCTGAAGATCTGATTTAAAGATGTCTGATTCTTGTTTGGAGACTCTTACCCTAGATGCGGGGAGAGGGGCCATGCTATGATGACCTGACTGCAAGGCCTTTTCAGGGAAGAGGGAGACTGCTGGAGCTGGTGGTAGTGCTAGATGAGGAGGAGCCTGCTATGCCACCTAGAGAGTGGTAAGACTCTGCGTTCACCCTACAAACGCTTTATAATTTAAATGCTGTAATAAGTCTATCTGGATCCTATGGCTGGGGTGTAAAAAGATAAACCCCCCCCACCCCAGCTTGTAAAACTGATTATCTACCCGAAGGGCTTTTAGTGTTCCATGATGAGACCTTTACTGAAGCAAAATAACCAGAGCAAGGACAATTATGCACGTTAAAGAATTAAGGGATTTTTTTCTTCAACACAAGAAATACATTTCCGTGTCCCGACAGCGTCTTGATTCCTGGCAGGTCCGGCCTCTGGGGTTGTTTTTTTTTTCTTTTGTAAATAAAACTCCCCCCCGCGTCTCTGATCAGAAGTTTCCCCTACTTCTGATCAGACAGTCCCGCTCTCCAGACCGCGGGGGTAGCGACCCCCTATTACACGCGGACCGCTTGGCCGAGCAGCAGCGGGGCGTCAGGCGGACGCCGAAGCGAAGGGGCGCCGTGGCCTGCCCGTGGCGCAGGGGCTTGGCTGAAGCTGGCTGGTAGAGGAGCGAGGCCGCCGCCCCACGCCAGCAGATGGGGCTGCGGGCAGGGCTAGCCGCGGCCCTGCGCTCCCCGCCTTAGCCGGCTCGCTCCTGCCCGCAGCCCCCTCCAGCGGCTGGTGCAGCCGGCACCGCCCCCGGGCCTTGGCTGGCTGCAGCTCCGCGGCATCCTCCCGCTGTTCGGCCAGAAGCTGCGGCTGCGACTCCCGTTTCCCGGCTCGGAGCCATGACCCCGGCCGGCCCTTGGCGAAGCCCCCGCACGCCGTAGCCCGGCACTGGAGCCAGCCGGGCCGCGGGGAGAGCGGCGGGCGCTCGCAGACGGTGCCTCGAGTCCCTGCGGCTGCTGGCGCCAAGGGGTCCCCCCCCCCAGCCCGCCGCCCAGGTAAGCGAGGGGCGCGGAGCCTGGCCCCCATGCACCCGCGTCCCTGTCCCCGCCCCGAGCCGCGCCCTGACCCCATGGGGCTGGAGGGACACCCCCGCTCCCGGTCAGGGGTTGGGGCTGCCACGCCCGCTCGCTGCCGGTATGCGCCAGGCGGGAACAGGAGGCCCGCTCTGTCCCGCATCCCTGCTGGGGGAGCAGCCCCCGGGGCAGCCCGTGCGTTGGCTTGTGGCGGGCAGGCTCCGCTCCCTGTCTGCGAAAGGCCCCCGTCCCTGCTGCAGTGCTGAGTCAGGGGGGGGAGGGTAACTCCAGTTGTTTGCGTGGGGTTGAAGTTCTGGCCCTACATGTGGGAGTGGGAGCATGGGGTGTGGGGGTTGGTAACTGAGGCACGCAGTAGGGGTGTGGCGGGTAAAGCCTGTTATTCCTACCATGCTACTGTGCATGTTTGGCTTGACTCTGTCATTCCTAATATTCTGTAGCCCAAAAGGAGGTGGTGGAACCTGCAGTTTATTCTGCCACTGCTGCAAGCCTGAGATTTGCAATTACTGCATGTACTTAATTTCTTTTAACCATTTCTAACCCTCACCTATAGAAGGAAAATGATATAATAAACCTTTAAATTTTAGTTTCTAAACGACTGGCAACAGCGTGATTTGTGGGTAAGATCTAATTTGTATATTAACCTGGACCTGGGGCCTAATTCTTTGGAATTGGAAAGAACTGTTTTCTTTTATTTGGAGTATTGGTTTTCCTAACCATTTGTCCCAGGACAGGTGGCTGCTGGTGGTGATACTAAAAAGCTAAAGTATCTCAGGAAATTGCTTGTGTAACTTGTGGCTAGCCAGTGGGGCGAAACCAAAGTCTTTTCTGTTTGGCTGGTTTGGTTTGCCTTGTTTTGCCTTAGAGGTAAAGAAACCCCAGTTTGGGACTCTAGTTGCCCTGTTAGAAGCAATTTGTCCTAATCTGGCACTCAGTTGGTCCCACCAGGAACAGCACCTTCACAAAGGGTGAGGAGTATCTGGCTAGCTGGGAAGTCAAGATGCTCAGCCTGAGTGGTAACTTGATTTGTGATTTTGATACTGATGTCGTAATGAGCTACACCAGAACAAATCCCAGAGCTCACCTGGAAGTCATTAGTACTGGGGCCTAAACATCTTTGCAATTTAGTATCCCCATCTGTAAAACTAGAAGTAATACTTCACAGGGGCTTTGTGACATTTATTTAACATTGTTAATATTTGCAAGATAGTTTGAGGTCCTTGGATGAAATGAACCATGTTCACGCAAATTATTATTTTTAAGTTAAAAAAATATTTTAAATTTGTTATATTTATCTCTCTAGTCAAAAGAAGGTGAAAGAAGTCCAATGAAACAGACTCCTTTCATTTAATTTAATGGACGCTAAACTCTTTACAAAAGATACAGCTAGCTGATTCTGAAGAGACATTGTTAAGCTTATTTGACCAGTGTAAACAGGAGTTGTTCTAGATACATTCTAATAGGCTATAACAATCTAGTGAAAATAGACTATTGCAAATTAGACACTAACCTAACAAGTACTGCCTCAAATGCATAAAAGGTTTTTGATCAGATGGCACAGAAGTTCTTCAAAGGGACACTGCACAGATGAAATGTGGAGAATAATTTACATGTGAAATTGTGTAGCCTGGAGAGTATATCTGGTCTTTTATTTTGTGGAGACTGATTGATTAGAGTGCAGCTTGTAGCATAAGAGGGATATTCTAGTAGGTTGGGAGATAGCCCATGTCTGCCAAAATGAGTGATCTGTTGGATAAACTTGAGTAAATCACTTAATCCATTTCATGTCTCAGTTTCTTTATCTGTAACATAAAGACAATACGTCCCTCCTTCTCAGGGTTGTTGTGAGGT
Source organism: Sternotherus odoratus (assembly GCA_032164245.1). Lineage (NCBI taxonomy): Eukaryota > Metazoa > Chordata > Testudines > Kinosternidae > Sternotherus > Sternotherus odoratus. Next base: position 77,519,813 of record JAVMKO010000006.1, read on the forward strand.
TTAAATCCATTAATGATTGTGATGGACTCAGATATTGCGCTGATGTATGGGGGGGGGGGAGATTTTACTACAGTCAAGCTTGCACTTTAGATTCAGAATTTCTGGAAGCCAATTTTCAAAGGAAGCAGCAGGTTGGGACTGTAGAGGAGACCATATTATGTGGATGGATAGATAGTAACAATCCAATCTGTTTGATATAACTGGGAACATTTTGTGTCAGCACTATTTTTCAAGAAAAAGTGAATACAAACTGTTTTCCATTTTTCCCTTCCATTTGTTTTTAACAAGACCTACCTTATTTATCCATCTTAAGTATTTCTACAGCATCCATCGCTGTACTCATCTTCTAGATGATTTTTTGTCATCAAACCTCTTCTTCCTAATTGCTGCATTGTTCACTGTAGCTTTGACCCTTCATATTCCAGGCCTGAGATCCTTTGCTCTACCCTTTCTGCTCATGGAACATCCTGGTATCTTGCCATCCGTACCTTTCTCGTATGCTGGAGATGTGGTGGTTCTGGAACTTGGTTGAGCCTGCTGTTGTACTATTGGAAAGAGCTCAGGTTATCCCTTGCATGCTGTGGGGCAAGGAGGTTGGCTGCAGATCCATGTGACCTATTTTTTTTTTGGTCTCTGCTGAGTATTAGATTGACTTCAGGACATCAGGATTGGTACTCTGCTCATTGGTGTGTTTGCACTGGATGGAGTCCCGTATGTGGAGGTTGGATGTCTCAAGTGATTAAAAATGTGATATAGAGATGGTCAGCGGTTCTGGTGCGGGTTCAGTCCTGCAGAGAGAAATGGGTGGCGTAGCTTTTCCTCTCTAGGGCACAATTTACAGATTGGGGCATGGCTGGTCTTGTGGCTACAACGCTGGACTGGAACAGAAGTGATCTGGGTTCAGTTACTGGTTCTGCCAGAAGCTTTCTATGTGACCTTACACAAGTTAATTAAACTCTCTGTGCTTCACTTTCCCATTTGTAAAATGGGAATAATAATACTTTCTGCCTTGTACCCTTTATCTGTCTTGGCAATTTAGATTATAAATTCTGTGGGGCAGAGGACTCTCTTACTATATGAATATGTATAGCACTTTGCACAATGGGACCCTTTAGGCACTACTGCGGTACAAAATAATTCATGAACTCATTGAGTTTTCCTGTTATCTCCTCTAAGATGAGGGAGGTAGGATGCACCAGGTTCAGTCTTTCAATTATTGTGTAAAAATTCAGAGCAGTTTTGTGTATTTCCTCTGAATTACTTCCTGCTACATTCTCATCCATATAGGCCTCTGCTCCAGTTTGCCTTTAGTAGCCTTGAGGACAGTTTCTCTTGCTGACAGCCTGACTTTCATCTTTTTCAGCCTCTGGTTCACAGCTACTAATTGAAAAAGTAAGTGGTGGTTGTTTTGTGTTTGGTTCTCCCCCCTCCCCCCAATGCAGAGGATATTTTATGAAATGGGAGAAGCTGGTTATTTGATTTCAGAGCAGTGATATATTTTTAAATGTTTTTAGTTTTCCATTTCAAGTTAGGTATTATGATTGTTATTACCTGAAGCCATGACTTAGTCTTTAAGGTGCCACAGGACTCGGTCACTTCTGCAATACCAGACTAACACGGCTACCTCTCTGATTCTTAATGTATAGTAGGTAGTTTTAAAATGAAGACATGCAAATTACAGTCTTCAGAGGAAAAAGTGAATGTGAAATAGTTGAAGTAAAGTTATTGTATTGAGTAAAATATTTTACAAATGCCACTTTTGCAGTATACCAAGGGAGTATTCTAAAGTGCATGTTATGTGATATATTATGCTATAAAATCCAACATTGTAATCTCCACAAATACTAGTTGTTTATTAAATCAGGGTTTTTTAAGATGGTTTTTAATAAATCCTCCTAACTTCCCTGTATGGAATTAAAATTTAGGAGCCAGATTCTGCGTTGATATACCTGAAGATAGTGAGGTGGATTACATAGAGTTCTGATAATAAATCAGTGCAGAATTTGGCTACAGTTCTGGAACATATGAAGAAACCACTTTATTACACTCCTTAGTAGGGATGGTAGGTTAAAAATGTAATCTAGTTTTCTTCTTTTATCTAATTTCAAAATCCAAAGAACATATGTGCATAAAATTGCTTTGGGGTCTCTTGTCTTTTAACATATATTTAAAAAGTCAAGCTCTCACTAGCAATCTTACAAAAAACACACCAGATACTTTGTCTCTATCATGTACATTATGGGAAGGAAACAGTTTCAGATTTTTGAGGGATTATGAACAAAAATATTGAGTAAATGATAACTGCATTGAAAGGATCTCCTTAATCTGTACGTTTTAAAAAAAAATCAAGAGGGAGGATCTCTGATTTATCTATAACTATACAGGGATTTGTTCTGATTTTGTTTTGAAGGGCAGAAAGAGTGTATATCCCTTCAGTTCTCTTCTGTTTCTTTTTTTTAGGGAAGAGAAAAAAACATTGAAAATGTCTCAGGAACCTGATATTCCACATACAAGTGAAGAAAAAGCAAGCAATTCAGAGGATATCCAAGAGGACAGCTTGAACAACCCAGATCAGTCAATTGAAAAGAGGATACAACAAAATATCGGAAGTCCACATAGATGCAACGCAGCTCAATGTAAGCAAATCATTTAAAATAAAGTACAAAAGTATATTTTTCTTATTGTAAAGATAAAAGTTTAGATTCATTTAAAAGACTCAAGTGCTGTGCAATTTCCTATTGTGTAATTAAATATTGATCATTGACAATTAAAGGAGAAGGAAACTTTTTTTTCCCTTTAAAGTCATTGACTTTTCTGTCCTGTGAAGCAGCCCATAGACAGGCTGGGTAAGACTGGCATAAGTTAATACACCCCTCAAGCACTCCTGATCAGATCACAGTACTAGAATAAAAACCAACAAATGTGGTTCTTCCCCGAAGTAGGCTGGGAATTCATTCCAGTTAATTATAGGAAATAAATTCTAGAAGTGAAAGCAGTCACTGGCGGAAGTCCTGGAATTCCGTTGTCCTCAACTAATAATTTTACTGCCCTTGGTTAGTTTAGGCCTGATCCTAGAAGGTGCAAATGCCCTCTCTCATTATTAAAGTCGGATGTAAGGTGCTCAGCAGCACTGTGGGATTGCCACCCTGCCTGGCTATCCTTCCATCGTAAAATCACCACCCGCATCCTCCTAGAGAAGAGTTGTTCCTCAGTTCACTTTTTGCAATTATTGGGCCAAATCTTTACATTAGCAAAACTCTTATTTAAATAAATGGGAATTTTGCATGAATAAGGGCTTTAGAATTTGGCCATTTGTCATTTTCTAAATAATTGTTTTCTGTGCTTTTGTATCAGGTTGATTTTGCAAAGTACAGGGATTCAAATTTAGGTCCCAAGCTAGCAGTGTCTCAGAGGCACACTACACATCCTAGTCAGCCTCTGTGTGGTCTCCTCTAGCAGTTCCTGTTGCCTGCAAGGAGAAATATTCAGGTTTCTTGCAGTCTTTCTCTGGGTGCTGTTTTTTTGTTAGGGGAGAATACAGTTGCTATTGTAGAACAACCTGTGGTCATATGGAGGTGCCTGTGAACATCTTAAATAGCAGTAGAGGGTGTAAAAGACACTATGTGAAATCTGCATCTACTTTAAACCTTATTGTTGCTGAAAGCCCACAGACAGAGAGACACCCTGTGGTCACAAGGTCTGTTTGTGCCTAGATATACCCATAAGGGAGGGGGAAAGGAAAGCCCAGGATATTAATAAGCTTCAGCCCTTTGTACCTAACATACTGAGAGCCAGAATCAGTAAAGTGGTGTATTCTACACATGTATCATGTGCATTCCCGTGTCTGTGATCCTAACCAAGGACCTGCACCTGCAAATTGTATTCGTGACCTGAGTACAATCCCCTTATGAATTAAATATAAAAAACGTATGGTTTTAACACTGTGTTAAAAGCTGGAGGCAAAGAGGGGATTGGAGGTGGCGGCTGACAGCTTGCGACTTTCATATAATAAGGGGTCACAATCCCCAGTTTGAAAACCCCTGTGAGTCATCTGATTTCAGTGGGAATATTTGAGTGTCTATAAGTATTTACAGGATCTGGCCCCCAATATAGTATGCTCATTTGCTTGTTACATCATCCAGTCCTTCTGCTTCGCTTTCTGGAGGGTTGTAGCCTTTGGTTTATAGATTAATAGTTGTTTCCTTAAGTGGGAGGAACCTTCAGAGTCCCCTTATCCTGCAAAATAGGTAAAATCTAAGATGTCAGCTTTTGGTCTGCCAGCCAGTAAGTCTGAAAATGAAGGGGCTGGAAACATTTTCAGTACTAATGCTACAGGACAGTGACAAACATTCTTGCCAGATCATCATGTTGTGTTAAAGTTTATTGCCAGAGTATGGTCTTTCTGGTCTGTTTGTTTTTTGTTGTTAGTGTAGGAGCTGGTTATGATATTCCTATTGACTCTGACGAGTCTGGTACGACTATCAAGTCCTGATAGGTAAAACAAATGAAAAAGCAAATGGGAATTCCCCTGGGTATAGTTTCTGCTTATGGCTAAAGAAGCAGAATTCCCCCATTATTGTTTGCAAAAGCCTGGCAACAATTAAATCTTGAACCATTGAATACAATGCATTTTATTATTTGTGTTTTTAAAATCACAGTGCTAATTATTTGTTGTGTGTTGGTGTTTGGTACTATATCAAACGCAGGAGACATTCCCTGTGGGATTTATGCTCTAAGCTGAGCCTGGGGCAGGAGATTGGTGTGCAAGAGGGGTTGAGCAGTGCGGGCTCTGGAAGGTGAGTTTGGGTGCAGGAGGAGGCTCTGGGCTGGGGCGGAGTGTTGGAGTGCAAGGGGGGTTACTGGGTGCTGTCTCTGAGAGGGAGGTCAGGGCTGGAGCAGGGGGTTGGGGTGCAGGAGTGGGTATGCAGTGTTGGCTCTGAGAGGGAGCCTGAGGGTTGGGGTGCAGCCTCCGCCGGGCAACACTTACCTTGGGGAGCTCCCAGTCGGTGGCGCAGCAAGGCTAAGGCAGACTCTCTGCCTGCCTGGCCCCATGTCACTCCTGAAAGGGGCCAGCACTCCCCTGTGGCCCCTGGCAGTGCCCCCTCTTCAAGCACCACCCCCGCAGCTTCCATTGGCCACAGCTTCCCGTTCCCAGCCAAGGGGAGCTGCAGGGGCAGTGCTTGCAAGCAGGAGCAGTGCCTGGAGGGAGACCCCTACCCCTTCCTCAGGCCCCTTGGGCCACGCTGGCCACTTCCAGGAACGGTGTGGGGCTGGGGCAGGCAGCCACGCTGCACCACCAGAGATTGCAATGGACTGGGAGATTCTCTAGGATCAGCCAGTCGATTGCGATCGACCGGTCTGTGACCACTGCTCCAAGCCCTGATATTGCAAGATGCACTGCAGCATAGTGGACTCTCTGCAGGGCATGTGTTAGCCAAGGCAAAAGTCAAGTGCTAGGCATAGTCCTCTGCACTTGGAGGTAGCAAGTCATGAGTGGTGGGTAAAGAAAGGGCTAAGGTCAAGAGAGGTGTGTGTCTGATGAGAGATGCTGAAGTGCATTTTTCAGCATACAAATGAGGTGCTTAGCTATAGGTTCCTTCTTAGTCTTTACTTCTGCTTTTTATATCCCTAAAAGATAATGTGTGTTTTAAGGAGGGACTTGATGTGACCGAGGTCTCAGGCATGTTGGGGCCTTAGCTGATGGCTAATTGGAGCACAACAGTACTGTAGATGTGTCCCTTTGGGGTGGTAGAGGAAGCAGCCTCATCAGATCTATGATGTTGAGGGAATCCTTAGCCGGGCTTCCCCACTTGCTCTCCAACCCCTTTGTATTAGTTGACTGGAAAGAGGCCCATAAAGGTGTAGGAGGATCTTGCCTCCAGCTTCTGAATGTCATGTATTTGTTAATGTTACAGGCAGCCCCTCACGCCTTGTGTCGATGGAAGAGCTGATGGAAACAGCAAAAGGAGTTTCCAATATGGCATTGGCACATGAAATTGTAGTCAATGGAGGCTTCCAGATTAAACCAGCTGAATTACCAGAAGGCAGGTAAGATGGTTACTGATATAAACTGTTATTTCTTTCTATCAATCATTTGAATGTAAAAAGGAATATGCAGATACTTTGGGGCAGGGGGGAGGAGGAGAACTCCATGAAAAGAATTGTAATGTGTTTTTTAGCTTTTCACCACTTCTTCATTCTAGCACCACTATTCTACTCTTCTGTATTCTTTAACAGTCTCTTCTTTTGTAGTAACTGTAAGGTTGACTCTTGGGCCTGGTCTACACTAGAAAATTTGGTTGGATTACCTATGTTGGTTGGGTGTGTGAAAAATTCTCATCTGAGCTATCCCCAGTTAGATAGCACTAGTTGGCGGAAAAATTCTTCTGTCAACCTAGCTACTGACTCTGGAGGGGGGCGGGGGGAAGAATTTCCTTTACGCCAATGGGAGAACCCCTCCCGTTGGCATAGGTAGTGTCTGGAGTGAAGCGCTGTAGCATTTGAAGTGTAGCTATACCCTTAGGTTGCTCTTGGAACAAATGGTTACTGCTTTCAGGATTTGCCTGAACACAGTGGTTAATAAGGTAAGAATTCCAAGGTAGCTCCAGGCATCTTCAAAAAATGATCAAGGCCACATTCAGATCTGGTGTGAACATATGCAGCTTCAATAAAGTTGCACAATTAAATCAAAGCACTCTAATTTGTAATTTGTTGTTGAAGTAATGGGATTATTTACACTAACTCTGACCATCCAATTTAGTAAAAAATCTTAATGCCCATGTATTTTAACAAGCGTTGAGTTGTGCTCAGTCGTGAAGGAAATACTTCACTGCTATTGCATTCTAGTTTCACTTTGCAAATTTTACCCAGAGGACTTCTAGGAAGTTATTTGGGTTACGTATTGCTAAGGAACACTGATGTTGTTCATGTGAAGATTAAATAAATTATGATTTTGTGATTTGTAGATTACTTTTAGAAGTAGCATTTTCTGGATGCTTTTAAGGGTCTTGTTTTTGTTTTGTTTTTCACCTGCTCTGTATGTTTGTATCTTTTCAGCTGAGCTGTGATTTCAGCCATTCCAAATCATTCCAGTTTTTAATATTCTTGTGCCTGATTAAAATCTAATTCATCACATGTAATATACTGTCATCCTTTGATATTGTTGTGTTTATGAACAGCCTGGAGAAAACCGTAAAAGAGATTGTACACAAAGCTTTTTGGGATTGTCTGGAAGCCCAGTTAAGCGAAGATCCACCAACATATGATCATTCAATTAAACTTGTGGGGGAGATTAAAGAGGTAAGAATGTGTGACATCAGAAGTAATTTACAAAGATTATATGGCACAAATACACAAACTGTATACACACAGTTGTTATACAGCGATGGCAAAATGCGCTGTAGAATTCTAGACAATAGCTTTTATCCATAGGTTGCATGCACACCTGGGGGGGGCAGGAAATAAACAAATGTGAAAGCAAGAAATGCCAAGTCATGTTAGATAAAGGGAAGGTTGCAGATAATTTTATTTTAATAATTCTGAGGTTGCAGTAGCAAAATGTGACATTAATTATTTGTGTTAGAATAGCACCTCGAGGCACCAATCTAGGTTTAGCGCTGCATTCATGTGCCCTTCCTCCCACCACCGAAAAAACCCTCCCTATCTCAAAGAGTTTACAATCTGAATAACACCAATACGGTATAGAATGCAGGAAAACTAGGATTAAAAATATACTGTGTAGTTTTTGTGGTCATATGTTTTGAAAAACTATTAAGATATCATCTGCCATAGAAATTCAGTATGAAATTGGTGGTTAATTCAGACTATTATTCAGTTCCTTTTGTAAGATAGTAAAATAATAACGTTTGTTGTGAAAAACTAACAAAATGGAAATTTGTTTTCTTTCAGGCTCTTCTGTCTTTCTTGTTGCCTGGTCATACTAGATTAAGAAATCAGATTACTGAAGTTCTGGATCTGGGTCTGATAAAGCAAGAGGCAGTGAATGGGGCCCTGGATATTTCTAAACTGGCAGAGTTCATCATTGGAATGATGGGGACCCTTTGTGCTCCAGTTAGAGATGAGGAAATTAAGAAACTGAAAGACATTCATGAAATAGTCCCACTCTTCAGGTACTGGAATGACATTAAGAAATTGCAAGAAATCAGACTGGGTCACTAATTTCAAATTTGCTTGTAGATCCTTGTTAGAGAGCCAAATTTTACCTGTGCTTGCTGATGGCATATACAGTCTGCTAGCACAAATTTCTTTCTAGAAAAATATAAAGAAAGCAGAAGGGGGGAAAATTAAGAAGAAAATTCCAGCAGCTATTAGCAAGGACACTTTTGCTTCTGGTGGACTAAAGGTATTTGTAGATTTGTGTAATTGGAAACAGTCATTTTCTGAAATGCCATATTTAGGTAAGATAATCTTTCCCTGGATATTGGGATACCATTTTAAGAAAAAGCAAGAATTCCTTTTTCACTTTTCCTTTCTGCCGATATGTTAAAGAATTTAGAAAATAATGTTCTCTCAGCTTTAGGGTCGTCATCAGCCAATTTCTCCCTCATCTCTCCCTCTCCACTTCCTTTCTCATGTAATAAAAGAATATATTACAGGTGTTTAAGAGTGGAAAGCATATGGGCCCAGATATGTCTGATACCATTATAAATTGTGCAAGTTCTCAACAGTTGTAGGGAATTTTGTTACCTATGATCAGTAGTGTATTGAGCCATTTGTGTCTCTTGCCCGACTAAGGCATTTCCTAAATTTGTAGTCTCCACTGGTAAGGATTTCCTTAGAGGAGAATGCCCTCCCCCCCCCCTTTTTTTTTTTTTAGAATGGAAAAAATGTTTACATGTAAGTAGAAATTGGCGTTAATTTCTCCCATGGCCTTTTCATTTTTGTTTATCTCCCTCATGGAGAATAGATGAACAGGTTGACAGAAGTCAGAGTATACACATGAATAGGATAAGCCTCAGGTTAGGCTGAGAACTAAAGTCTTTCTTAAATTCAGCATGTGATGACATATGTCCCAAGAGAACTGATCTGTGAAAAGGACTCCAGTACATTCTCAGCAGTTTCTTTACAGGGGAATAAGCCTCATTATCCTGGCGTGCTCTTCCAAAACTTCAAACTCCATGTAAATACTTACCATGCTTTATCAGTGTTCTTAATAGCTCATTTTCTTGGGCAATCTATGCTAAGAAAGTCTTGCAAACTGTACATTTTAAACATGTGTAGCCCTGCTTGAAAAATAACATTTTTCTATTCTTTATTTTTTTTCAGAGCCATTTTCTTTGTATTAGACTTAATGAAAATGGACATGGCTAACTTTGCTGTCAGTAGCATTAGGCCACATTTAATGCAACAGTCTGTTGAATATGAAAGAGAGAAGTTTAAGAAGATTTTTGAGATACAGCCAAGTATGACTTTTTTCCCCTCTTCTAAATTATGTGCCTTTGCATGTTGATGTCACAAACACAAAACAATCCACCAAAATCAGTATTTTGTTCCATTGCTCCATAAATCAAATAGTGATACCTCTGGTCCCTAGGCTTCGATTCAAAAAATTTACTGATACAACAATTCCGCATTTAAAAACAAAAGCAAACCCAGATCCAGTATATCAATATAATACATGACACTATAAATCCGCATCAACATGCTAGTCTTTAGTACTGCCAGATTAATTTGTGGGTTCTATCCACAAGGTTCTCTGTGTTCAATCTGGTTTGGTATTTTCCAGAAGTTCTGAATAATAAAGTAAACAAAATGCATCTCCGTAACTAGCACTATGGGTACCAGGAAAGCCTACTAGTGGTGTTATTTGAAAACTATTCTTGGGGGGGAAAACAAACTCCTGAAAGCAAAATTTTTACCAAAACACTTTCTTTCAGATTCTCTAGACTTTGTCACTGACTGGCTGCAAGAAGCATCAGATGATCTTGCCAATCTGAGGTGTAAAAATCCGCCTTCCTCTGGTGTTGGCGCTGCTGCTAGTGGAGTTCCTGTATTGTGTCCTGCTGCTGTACAGAATTGGGCGTATCTAAAGCTGCTTAAGTGGGATCATGAGCACAGGCCTTTCCCAGAAGTAGGTATTTAAGAGAAGACATAGCTTCTTTTATTTAATATTCTGCACTGTGTTTGGTGATATAGAAGAAATCATTTGTTTCCATAACCTTGTTCTTGACATAAAATACTAAAAGATTTAGGATTTAATTGGAGCTCTTGCAATTTTTTTAATACAATAACTCTATTCTGAATTCATTTTTTTTTTCAAAGCTGAAGTTCAGTTCCTGGCTCTGTCACTGCACAAGTCATTTCCTTTTCTGTGCCTTTGTTTTCCCTCACACCATTTTTCTGCCTTGTCTGTTTAGACTGTGAGCCCTTCGGGACCGGGATAGTCAAATACTTTGCACAGTGCCCGGCACAGGAGTGTTCCAATCTGAATGGGACTCTTGGGTGTTGTTGTAATACAAATCATAATGTCTTCTTTTTGTCAGGTTACTTCTTTAATAGGTGATCCGTTGGTCAGTTCCACTGTGAATTTTCTGTATATGATTTTGTAATTTTCTGTGGGTTATGTATGTATATATCACTCTGACAGTCACATGATCTTTCACTACAGCAGCTCATAAACTGTATTATGTTATGTGACTTGCAGCCACTATAAGGAAAAAAGATGCTGCAGAGTTCTTCCTGCATGGCTGAGCAGATGTTTTGATTACGAATGTCTGATTCTATGCATGCAAAATGTCTCAATTTAATAGCTGTTTGTGTAGGAGGCTCACAGCAAAACCTCAGGGTTTAGGATTTTGCAGTAGAAGAATAGTCTTTCTGTCTCGATATCTCCAATCAACTGTCTCTTACCTTCTTATCTTTAAGGCCTGGAGAGCTAGTTCATTGCTGGGAAGATTCTGAACCCAAACCTCTGAATTTAAACTAGATTTACAATCTTCAGGTTATTGCAGAAGCAATGCAGCTAGATTCTGTTGTACCACTGTGAACCTAGAGTTATTCCATTGACTTTAACCATTGTATTTAGTTTGATGGAGGAGAAGAATATGGGATATGACCTGTCGAGAACTGACATTGAGTTAAGTAATCAAACAGCTGTTTGCCCTCTCAGGATGAACTCTCTACAAAATCTTTCCCCTTTATGGTGGTTGTAACTTGTATCTTATGAATCATCTAATGGATTTCCCTGTAACTCTGTTTTGAGAGGGAGGGATATGTGAGAGTTCAGAAAACTAACATTCACAACTGGGCTCCAGAAGTTTACATTGTTCACTATAAATTATGATTGAACTATGATCCATTAATTGATAATGCTCATGCTTTGTTCTTAATGTAGTAACTCAATAATTTTCAACTTTTTATCTCAAAAGGAGAATATTTTTAATCATTTGTCTTGAAACAAATTCTTCTGTAAAAGAAGCTGAATAATTCAAAGATGAAACCTAAGCATTTTTTTAAAACATTCTTTTCTTTTTGTGAATTAGTGCTTGTTAAAGCGAGGGACTGTTAACTTTAGCTAAAGCCAGGCATTGTGCAGGTTTACCAACACAGCTCTGTTAAATCACCTTGCTTCTCACCTGCTGATCTCTGATACTCCACTCCTGGATCTTTCCAGAGTGCAAACGGCCTATCATGGTGAGTTTTAATAAACATGAATGGTGGTATCTGAAATGGAAACAAATGTCCCTTAAGCACTAAGATGAGACATTTACTGAGATTTAACCTTGGGTCTGCCTTAGGATAAAAATGTATGACGGACACAGACTTCTTCAGTGCAAAAACCAGCCACTAAAGAACCAGTGTGGAAAGATTTCTCCCATAGGAAGGTTATTCTATAATTGTTCATTGTGGATTTCTTGCACTGTCCGCTGTTCGAGGGAAAACATCAGATTAGATGGATCATATTTGACTAGACTGATTGTGTAATTAGGTGTTGGAAATAAAAGACTGGTGCACTACCGCACTGCAACACCAATCCCTTGAAGGGGTCTAGAGAGAGGAATATCTAGGAATTATCTAACTTTAACCATAGTAAAAGCTTTTAATTTGGAGAGGACTGTTTTCTGATTATTGCCTCTTTTTGATATATACTAACAGTGATATTGAATTCTACTGCTATCTGGGAAATTGGGTTTTGGAAGATTTGGAAATCTTGTAGAAGCAAATGGAGATTAAAATGTTTCCTCTGGACTTCCAAATATGCTGCTTACCGAGCACCCTTTATTGGATTTTACTGAGTGACATTGGTACCACTGGCCTATCCTTCGAATGAATGGATACAATTTTGAAGTCTGTGTACTAAAGGAATTCAATGTACAAAATAATCTTCATTATGTTACCTGGCCTCAATTTTATTTTCACTATACTTTTAGCCCAGCATTTTGATTTTACTCTGTCTTTTCAGACATTGTTAATGGACCACACCCGCTTTCAGGAAATGCAGCTGGAGCTGGAACAGCTCACCTTGACTGGTGCTATCCTCCTGGTCATGTTCAATGTAGCAGGTGCAGCGCTTTCCAATCTGCCAGTATTTGCTGACAAAATCAAAACCATTATAAAGTTGTTGTTGACGGGAATGCACCTTCCGTGAGTATCTGAATGACTCTTACCTAACATCTCTCAGCTATGCTATGTTCAACCATGGAAGTGGTGTTTAGAGGCTTAATTTTGTTGTGATCCTAGTGAGTATTGATTGCATGGGTTTCTCTTACTCTTTTGTCTTCAAGAAACTTAGGGGAGGATAGAAGGGACAAGCGATTAGAATGGAAGACTTTCATTAACACAAGCATATACGGCTAGCAGTTTTTCCTAAGGAAATTAACCACCTTATTCCTTTCCTCCCCATCCGACATGTCTGTGCATCCTGTGCCAAACAATTCATTTGCTGTAATTACTATTTTTCATGTGAAGTCTTCTACCAAGTCCACAGCTTTATGTTGGCAGTTAACCATGCTTCATAGCTTGGACCAGTCTCCCTCCATCCTTCACTAAATGATTTGTTCTATACATGTGTGCAGACACCTGTAGGTTTAGGGTGACGGCCGTAGACGGTGGTGGTGAGAGGAACAAGTATTTTGTTTTATATATAATATAATTGAACTGATTGTAGAGAGTCAAGATAAATGTCTAAGCAACAATTCTTAAGGAATGGTTTACTCCTTCATGTTTTCTCTAGCTCCTTTAATCTGAGTGAATCTTTGGCTACTATTGGTGAGAAGGTCTGTGCAGAAGTTAATAGCTGTCTTTCCCAACATGGATTCACACCATTAACAACTGAGAAAGAGATTGCGCTTAAAGGACAGATCCAGTCATTGGCAAACTCTGACAACACCATATGCAAATTGATAGGTAATGTTGGAGTGTATATGCACTGTTCTCAAATATGCTTTTTCCTTTTGCTACTAGTAAACCTATTGAATAACCTGTTTTGTATGATTTTATATTTATTATTTATAAAGACGTGCTTCTGATGTACGGTGGTGAGCCACTAGACAAAGTTGAGTGCCTCACCTTGATCTTTTGGGCAGCTCAGCAACTCTGAAAATCAGGTCAGAATTTTCAAATGTAGTTGCCCAAGTTTCAACTATAGAAGTGATCTTTGAATTCCTGAACTTGGATCTTCACTGAGCTGTCCAGACACCTGCTTCACCAAGTTGACTGCCTGCAGTTGTAATTATTTAAAACGATGATCTTTTTGGACAGTAGAACATAATGTTGGGAATCTATGCCTGGAGGAGTCTCTAGATTGAAGTATATAACACAGGGTGTGCGCACCAATTTTTTTTCTTTCTTTTCTTCTTTTTTTTTTTTTGGTGGTGCACCATGGAGGAAGATCACATACATTGTTCTTAGTTTTGTATTTAAAACACCTTGGTCCCTTTTTTCCAGATTCTCGAATCCAGGCATATTTGGAGGGCTGTCTGACTTCTGGTCATCAGAAATCGTTTCCTGCTATTCCTGGGGGATTAGGCCCTATTCAAAGAGAGATGGAAGAAATTGGTGTCAAGTATGTTCGCCTTGTCAACTATAACAAGATGGTGTTCAGCCCTTACTATGATGTGATCCTCAGTAAACTACTAAATAAGGAAGAATCCCAATCGTTAGGGTAGGCAGAAGAAATCATCATACCAGTTTGTATGGTATCTAAATAGTGTTAATTTTGTCTGCTAAAAAAAATTTGCAATTAACTTGGCTTTGGAAGATGGCATTCTATAAAAACATAGTTTTATCACTGTAACTCAATAGCACTGATTCTGAAGGGAAAAATTATGTATAACTTGGGATAGGCGCTTTGAATTAAATGGTAAATAGATGCATTTTTAGCATAAGTATTCATGCTGAAAGCACATTTGTTAATTTGATGGCAGTAGTTTTTGCTACTGAACAGCTGTTAGAAAAGACTAAACAATTGTATAACCAGACTGCATTTTTAGACTGCTGATTTTGTTGGGGGCTTTTTGTAGCAGTCTAACTCTCCAACTTACCATGAAGTTAGTGTGTGCATTCAGCTAGAGATTAGCAAATGTTTCTTACATATTGAGTGATTTCGCCCTCTGAAATCCTATTTTAACAACTGAAAAAATAATGTAAAATTTGAGATGTAAGAAACTTAGATAATGGTGGTTAAGAGCAGGTCCAAACCTAGCACTTTATTGTAATAGTATAAGGCTATTAGTCCTTCTGCTAATCAAATTTTTTTCTATAGCAATTTTTGCTCTCTAGCTGCAAATAAGCTACCAAAAACATGATATATATATATATTTTGTAGTGAATTTTCTGGTTATCAAATAACTGTCTTTTATTACAGTGTTACAAGGGTGACAGTCTATAAGATTGCAGCTGTATTTATCTCTTTTTGTAAAACTTTCAGGTGGGCTAAGTGAAAAATGTTTTGATAAGAGTGGCATTTCTTGCTTTTCTTTTGCTGGTAGTTTTACTTCTTTTTATGTGAAATGCTAAAGTAAACATTTTAACACTTTCGGAAGATGGCTAAAGACTTTGTGGGTGAGCTTTCTTAATGTTGTGCTGTAGAAGTGTTTGGGAAATCCTTCACAGAGTTCCAGAATTAGATTTTAGTACCTCCAGAAAAACTACTTGATTGCAGTGGAAGAGTGGCTCCCCTACCAGCTTTCTTTAAAAATACACGGAATCTGTTCTGTTTTGGTTTTCTTACTACATTTTTCACTGTGATAACTGATCACTTACAAACCAACCCACAAGCTTAATGCTAAATGAAGCATACTGAAACAGTCTCTCATGAGCAGAGACTGCATATGCTTAGCATCCCTGGAGAAAACTGCTGTGATAAGGACAATGTCTGGATAAATGTGTATGTGCTTAATGTAGGAGATCACCACCCCCAATTAAGCAAAGCTGCAGGTGTCCAGAAGAGCCAGCTCCTGCTTACTGTTCAACACACACAGTGAATGTCGCTCATATGGTCAGCACAGTAAGTCCTGTCTTTCTCAACAGTGTGTTCTGTTCCTAAAGCTTTATTTTTTAAAAAGCTATCTGGGCAGCAGGCATATTGGTTAGTGCAGCACTCCTACCCTCAACCATGTTTGGGCTTTGTCAGTCTTGCAGATAGTGTAAATTGCTGCTGTGTTGTAATGTTTATTTTGGG
This sequence comes from Sternotherus odoratus, assembly GCA_032164245.1. NCBI lineage: Eukaryota > Metazoa > Chordata > Testudines > Kinosternidae > Sternotherus > Sternotherus odoratus. Next base: position 77,535,453 of record JAVMKO010000006.1, read on the forward strand.
CATTTGTAACCTACTACTAAATTTTAAATGTTTTTTTTTTTAATGTCACATTTCAGTTACTTTCCCCAGGTGTTCTGATTGCTGGGTGACAAGCTCAACTGGAAAACAACCTTCTGATGGTCCTGTTAAAAACTAAATTCAGATAAATGTGGCAGTGTAAGCACTCACTCAGGCCAGAGCCTAGAACCTGATTCAGTTTCTTTGTGCTGCTTTACACAGCCCCATTTGTGCAAACAGCTATGGGGCTACCTCTGTAAATATCCCCCTCTACACTTTTCATTTGACAGGAGACACGGTAATTATGCTTTTGCAGGTTAGTTAGTAAATCCTATTGCAAATTCAACTCACCCAATGTGAAGAATACACTTTACTGCCTGAATATATCCACCTCTCCAAATCTCATTGGCACCATTAAACTACAGCTATCCAATCTAAGAGATATGTACAGTTACACAGAAGCTGCTTGGAAAAATACCATACACTATTAACTTGTTTGAAAATGACTGCAGTGATTTAAAAAAAAAAAACTTAATATGTTTAATGTCTGATTTGCCTGTAAACTAAAGACAGTAACTATGGATAAAATGAATGCAGGACTAACAGTACTTGTGGAAATTTCAATATACAAAGTGTGCATCTGATAACTTATCGTGCTGTGGTGTCAGTTATTTTCATTTTAACTTGCTTTGGAATGAGGAAATACACTATCTTCCAGCATTGTGGGGAGGAGGCGGGGAGTAGAACTCTGAAAACATCACTGTTACATCAACCAACCAAAGCAGCCTCAACTGAGTATGCAGAAAATCCAAGTGAGGCATGAAGATAGTGATATCTTTTTTATTTTAATGGAATGTTTTTTCCATTTTAAAACTACAAAACAGATTTCATACATTCTGCCATAAATAAAAACAAACAATAAGGCAGGACACTACATGAGCAAACTGAGAACAACTGTTTTCCAGGAACTGTGAATTAAAAATGCTTCACAATTATAAGCCATCCAGTTTTTAAAATAAAACTGTTGAAAGCCCCCCAAGACTTCAAGTGGTAGATGTTAACACACTTGAAGAGGAACAAAATGCAATTTAGACATTTTGTGCTGTTTTTGAAAAACCTAATTTTGTTTAGAGCACTTTCTAAGACTCTGCTGATCAAGAACCATACAGTATAAAGAGGCACCACAGTAACAAAACCTCATTGCCGAGATGTTTGTTAAAAACGGTTGTCCCTTTTTAAACATTTGACATGAGGCAAAAAAATCCCTTAATAAAAGTCTTTCACAGTCCGAGTTGGAACCTGTTTCATCGGATCCTCTTTTGTTGTCGTGCTCTGTATATATCATGTACAGGAGGAACCACTGATCCCTTCTCCTCTTCATCATCAGAATCTTCATTTGGTCTCTTGACAGCTTTATTGAATATGGTATTATTTTCCACAGGTCCATTGCCTTCCACTGTTAATTCAGGCAGGCCGCCAGTAATTATTCTTACAGCTTCATCAACAGCTTTGGAACAAGAAAGTTTAATTGGCTTCAGAAACAAACTGAGTTTTCCTTGATGAGGAAAACAAGTCAGCAAATTATTAAGCTGCTCTGGACATTCTGCAGGTGTACTGAGACACACTGCTGAAAACAGAAGAGAAATGTGTTACCCTTTGACATGAGGTGAGAGTCAGGATTTCCCACTATTGCCTTTGACAAAGGCTATACTGCTATAAAAGAGTTAAATTAAAGTGTAGTGCCAAGGGGGGGGGGGGGGAGAGGGAATAGAATTCAGGCTGAGTCATGTAGCTCAGTTTACTAAAGCAGGACTTTTTAGCTTTGAAATGTTAGGGAGTTTCTGAAATGTAACAATGCATTGTAGTAAAGAAATGTTAACTTTATTCTTGCTTAGAATTTAACAGGGATATGAAAAAAGATGGTTCATTTAAGCCACTGAGTAGATTCACTGCACTTTAGCCAATGAAGAATTGTGCCATTTATGAGAGTTCAGCATATGATCATTTAAAAAAATTACTTTAAAAATAACAAGGCACCTTCTCCATGTAGGGAATTCTCAAAAGTTAAGTCATCTCACTACAGGTCAATCTCTCAACAAAAATAAAGAGTGGTCTCCAAACTATACTCTACTGCATGGGAGAACATCTTCAGGAAAAAAATCAAGTGAAATTTACTGCTTTGACTCCAATGGAAATTGATGTCTAAATAGTAGTCTACAGCTCTACATGGAAAACTCTATCTTTAGTATCCCTGCCTAAGGCGACTTTCTCCTGTAATGAGACTTAGGCTTTAGTTTCAGGTCTGGTCAATTGCTCCAATATAGTGAAGATGTTGAGAAAGTTGCATATTGGATCTCCGAGAAGCCCTAATGTTCTACTATAAACACTGGGGATAGGGGACCAGACCCATAAGGTAAAGAAAGACACTTGATCAGATCTCCCATTCTGAACTGTTACTGCATACTCTTAAGTTTATGAAATGCATACTGAGGGGTGTGTGTTAGCTGAATTATGAACTATTCACCTAAGAAAATGATTGTAGAATTTATAGAAGCACAAATAGAAACAATAATGACTCAGAATTACAGAACTATACTGCCACAATAATTCTCATTTCTTTATTATAGGGAAATCTCAGATAATCTCAGTACAGACTGATCGCTATATCCTCTTACACAGGAAATCTATCCCCACACTCACTGTGCAATGTTGCTAGTTCAATGACACACAATAAAAATGGAAAAAACTTACTTTCTGGCATTTTGCATCTTCGAAAAATCTCCATGAGTTCATCCACTTGCACAAAAGGGCCCTGTTGTTGGAGAAGAATTTAGACGAGTGACTAGGAAATACTTACACATTACTGGAAGCATTAAGTAGCACAGTAGCTATAATTCAATTGTTACAGCACTCTACTACAGTGTATGTACCAATTGTGAAGCCTGTGGAATATTAAATTATTGAAACAAACCTGAAAACATACAGGTGGTGGGAGGAGCTTCATTAAAACTACAGCAGCTGGTGGGACTGGAAATACACCACCTGGCACAGGATGCAAACCTGGAGCTATTAAGGAAAATAACAGTATAAATCAAATGTGAATGGCAGAGTAATTCAAGCTTTAGAGCTTTTATCTGACACACAAATAATTGGCAGATGTAATATAAGTACATTTTGGCATTGTCTTCAGCTATCTGAACCCTATAAAACAACCTACAGCATTTTATTACAACTAGCAGAAGCCTCAGGGCTAGAACTGCAACCCTTCCTCATGCTTACCTTAATCTGTTCAGCAAAGACTTAAGTCTCTCCCAATCCAGCAAAGTATTTAAGATTAACTTAACTTTAGATGTGCAGAAACTCTTTTGAAGTCCCAATGGGATTTAAGCAGGCACCTAAGGGTAAGTCAGTACTTTTCTGAACAGGGACCTTCATGAATAGCCTCATTAAATTCAATGGGATGGCTTGATATGAGTTAGGGGGGCAGTAACAGGCCCCAGAAAAAAAAGTCTCTTTAACCTTAACACAACTAAACTCTTGACTTACGTGCTAAATGTCTTGGCTGAAATGGAATCATCTGCTGTGTGTCTGGTTTGGGGTATTCAGGTTTTCTGTCCACTTCATCTTTTAGAACAGGCACTATAGAAGGAGCCACCACAGGGTCTGGAATTATGGTTGCTATCTTGGCACGTGAGACATCCTGAAAATGCAAAGTAGAGAGCACTGAACCAGGCAATTTAGTAATTTCATGTTTTAATTTACACAAAGCCATATCCTAGTAGGAAGTAATGATAGACTGACAATCTCAGCTACATTTTTTCTAATGCTTTCTGAAGACCGTTATTCAATCTATTCAAACTTGGTGCCTTAGGAGGTTCCTGGATCCCATATTTAGACCGACTTATATGTATTACAGTTGCCTTGAGGCCCCAGCTGAGATCAGGCTCGATTGTTCTAGGCACAGTACATTTAGGGCTTGTCTAAATACAAGTTGCACCAGCTTAACACAGAGGGGTTTAAAAACAGTTAAACTGATGAAAATCACTGTGTGGAAACACTTTTATGTGCGTTTAAACCTGACTTATAATGGTTCACCTTGCATCTGCAAAATATTTTCTCTCATCTCATTTGTGGAAACAGCTGAAACTTCACCAAAAAAATACAAAAACCGAACTCAGTACGAGTCCTGCACCCAACATTGGAAATCTCAGCTTTGGAGAAATTTAGCAAAATTATAAGATATGAAAAACAATATCCTAAAATGGAAAAATTTTAGGCAATCTTAATTAAAGGCCAATTTGCTACTTGCACCATCTAGAACATGCAGTTATGTCTGTATATTTATAAACATTTTATGTTTTAATTTTTTTAAGTATGAGTCCATGAACTCAAAGCCTGAACACCAGCCCTGCTTCCACCAACTACGATTATTTGTAAACAATGTTTAGCCCCAGTCCTCCCTACATGAGCAGTTTGATTGAAACCAATAAGCCAATTCTCATGAGTACTCACATGAAGCAGACTCGCATGACCATGTTCTTAATGAACAATTTTGGAAAACAAGTGTCTCAGAAGCACCCTTTCTGAGAGATGTGATTCCAATGTCCTTCCTCTTAGCAGAAGTAGGAAACAAAACAATCTTTCCAGCAAATAAACGCTTATTGCTCTCACACTTGTTTACCTACTTCACATTGCACACAAAAACCTTCTAGTTTTATCCCTCAATTATTGTTTTCCCCAAACTTTACATACTGCAAAGAAATAAAACATCAGGAAAAAAAAAAAGCTCTAGGAATGTTTTAACCACTAGGTTAGTTTTTCCTGAGTGTAACAGACCTGAGAACTAGCAGTACGACAGATGAGATACAAACACGTGGCACATTCTATTACATCGTGACTGACATGCCTGAGGCTCTCAGCACTAACAGAAGGATGGTTGTTAAAAGCAGTGTCAAATCCACCTAGGACAGGACAGGCAGATTTTCTCATCCCTCCCTCTTAATATGTTCAGTCTCAGTCCAATCCTGCTGTCAAAGTCAATGGGAGTTTTGCTACTGACTGAACAGCAATTGGGCTCATTGCTCTGATATCTGTCTTTTTGAAGTTTTACTGCACCAACCTTTCTGCACCGTTCTTTACTGCAACAACCTTTCTGCACCATTCTGCACCAACCTTTCTGCACCATTACTGCACCAACCTTTCATTGATGAGAGACAAAAACTGAAATATTAACTTAGGCAGAGTTGTATGGCACTCAAAAAGCCAGCAGCCTTAGACCTCTTGCAATTTTCACTTTAAGTGAAGGACTCAACAGAAAGCTGTGAACTACATTAATTCCTGGTTTAACTTGGAGTTAAATCAGGGATGAATTAGACCCGATGCTCTTAACTCCATTCTATATCAGATCTGGGTCCAGCTAAAACAACTAAAAGTTAAAACAAGTCTATGGAAATAACACCCAATCTTGCTTTATTTGAATCTCAGGAGCAAAACTTCCAGTCAGAGCAGGATCAGGCTAAAAAAATAGAAAAATAAAACCCTAATAAAAAAATTCACCGGTTTTGTTTTTTCTTGCCTGTCAAGGAAAACTTTAAGGCAAGTGCAAGACGAGGTGAGACAGAGTTACAGGATTGCACCAGATCTCAAAAGAACTATCACAAAATTAAATTTTCTCAGCTACCTACCTTGTAACCAAGAGCTTTAAGTTCACTTGCAGAGCAAGGGTACAAATCCATGAACTTGTACCTATCTACCAGCAGAGCTGTTTCTTTACCCTCGTATTCTTCTTTGAAGGCTGTAAACCTCCGCTTTTCCACTTTAAGTATACTAGCTAGATCACCAATGTTACTTTCAAAAGCTAAAAACCGGGCCCAGATTTCTCTGTGAAAGAAAACAGGTAAAGGGAATGAATGATTGTTTGGGGGAAAGCTATGCTGAATCCCTCCTCTTTGTAAAGATACACAAGATGACAAACTCCAATAAAAGGGATTAGGAAGTATGGACATTAGCATTTAACAAGTAACTTCAAGTATCTATTTTATGTGCATGCATAATAGGTTACACTAATACTGTGCTCCTAATAATCTCTTTCATTTTTATAACACCTTTCCTTCTGCTAGACCTTATAGCATTTTGCAAACTATATATAACGGCAGTAGTGTGGAGGACAGCAAGAGAGAGAGATCAACTAATGCCCCATGTTCTGCACAATGGGATATCCCTAATTCTTTGCAGAAAATCCCACACAGTTTGGTAAAACTGGATCTGAGCATGTATATCTGGGATTAATTCAACTTTCATTTTAGCTTCACAGCCCACCTTTGAGGAGATTTTGGCTTCTAAACTCTATACCCCAGTTTCCCTTTCTTTGAAATGTGAATAAAAATTCTCTCTCAGAAGGATCAGAAGCAACAAACTGGGGCATGAATGAGCAGAGCAGTGGAACATTTGACTATGATGAATATATCATGTAATGTAAGACTTGTGGATGTTTCCCTATGGGGAGCAACAGGGTTTGTAGTCTTGTTGGAAGAACTGTGTTTAACAGAGGAGAGGGTGGAAGCATGGCTGACAGGGTTAGGGAAGGGCTGCAAGCTCATCTATGACCCTTTTGCATTGTGGTTATTTCTCTGCTTTTTATGCTCCTTGTAAAGTCCCCCTCCCATCAGCTCCTCTTCTCTCATGTGCTTGCATTACTCCCCACAATCTGTCCCTTCCTTTCCCAAAGTGGCAGGGAACAATACTGTGATGAGCAGTACCATCGGCTGAAGAAAGTGTTGTATATTTACGGGGCAGGAGGTTTTTGTGCTATGTTGGCACCAATGCAGTGCCAAGCAGCTTCTGTAGTCCAAGGGGTGAATTCTATACCCTTTCCTTTAGGTGGGATTATGAGGGAGAGTACACCTGTGGCAATTGGTCTAGTTAATCTGTGATGTCTACACTTTAAAGGAGGGTTTTCAAGGATAGAAAAACACAATAATTTGACAAACTTACCCAGATTTCTCAGGTGGGAGGCTTCCTGAGGTTAAAACACGTTCAAACAAAACTCTTGTATTATTGTCCTCTAAAGAAATAAAAATATATAACATTAAATCCAGTTCCAAATCGGTTTCTATTCAGAGAGATTTGTCATTCGAGTGAAAAACAAAAGATTGTTCCAATGATATGATACTCTCACTTGATTTTATTTTCAATAAATAGGATTCAATAAACCTAAATACACAGCTACAGCTGTATCAATAGGCAAGTCAATCCTACTGTGGTGGTATCAGGAAATGCAAAAGCCTCCTGCATGGACCTCTCAATATTTTATAGGTACTCACTGCGGTGGAAATGGAGTTGCTGTGTAACATATGAATACTGTTTTGTGACTTGGTTATTGGGTTTTTCATGGTATGAATATGTTGGTTTAGTTCAATACCAGGCTGATGGAAAAATAATCAGGAAACAGGACAGTGGCTCAAGATAACCATCCATCTGCCAGCAGGAGCCCTTTGCTTTGATGGTCTATCTCTGACTGACTGCAGAGTTCCCCAAACTGGTTGGAAGCAGGATCCAAGTCTGAACTCAGGAGAACAAAGACCTAAACTAGTTTTAAAAGAACACTCCATCAAACAGGGAAAACAGTCAAGGGAAACAGACTGCCCCCCAGAGCAAGAGGTTCAGGCCTGGCTGGAATCTCTGTAGGGATGATACACCTCTAGGTAAGAAAGAGATGCCTATAGACCCACTGCTTTCAAATCCTTTTTCTCTTATGCTGTGCTTTATTCCTACTGTTAAAATCAAATAATACTTGGGTTTGGAAAAGGCTGCCTGATCACTGTTTGCACCACTGGCCACAGATTCCTGAAGGGAAGAAACTGCAGGTAATGAACCCACTTGGGTCTTGCTGGATAAGCACGACTGATTCCATGGCACAGTAGCCAGACCCTGGGCCAAGAGTGGGATTGCACCCCCAAAGAGGTGAAGACTCAAGGCCTGACAGCTGAAGGGGTGCACTTAGAGACCAGCAAGGGGACAGGGGGGCAGATACTCCAGTAACTATGACACCCACCACCACCTATTGCTGTGATGCTATCCTGCCTGCTGCTGAAGTTCCAGCTGACACTGCATGTAATGGTGCACAGTAAATTCTTATCTATTCATCTGATTTCCCAAAAATCCCCCCATGCCAGCCAGCCAGTCACAACCACAACAAAGGGGGAGCTATTTTAAAAAATATTTAGCATGAAGCTCTTTAGCACTATTACCATTGTTCAGAAAAATCTCTTCAGTGAGTAGGCTCAGCCAGCCAACACTGTTCACTGGTAGGTGATGTCACAAAGCCTTTGTTTTCCCCCATCTATATCGGCTCTAATGAGAATTTACACAAATATCCTTTTTCTCAGAGGGATGTTAGTGGATTTTTGTACAAATGTCCCCTTGTTTCAAGTGTGCCCCCTCTTCAAAATCAAAGAGATAAAACAAACGAAGTGTGCCAATTGAGCTATCAGATAATAACTAAGGGTTACATTGTATCATTTAAATGCTAGCGTAGGGAAAGGAAAGTGCATAGGCCCAAATGTGCCAGTATGCGTGGATGGATAAACATCATCCACAGCTGTGAAAGTCCCTCCAAGTGAATCTTTAGAAATCATGGTTGGGCAGGGATAGAGACTAGGGAGTCTCGGACAAGCCACTCTCCCTACTCTTCTCTGATTCCGTGAAATACCACAGCAGCTACACACATGGCCTCCACTGCAACCTTTGCTTCTGACAGCTCCAGTTTCTTGTCTGTTCCATTAACTCCCACACTAACGAGTCCTGCAGTGGCAGAGCCCTGCTACTAGCCCCACAACGGGTACACTGACACTATCTACACTCCCTCTATCCTTGCACATGTATGGCTTTGTATCCTTGGAGCACTGTATGCCCCTCCCATCAATGGCCTTTCACAGCCATAGCCCCCTGCCCAGGAAACACCAGCTCTAAGTTGTCAGTTAATTCACAATACTCATCTGAATTTTGTTTTTCCCATCCGCTGTTGGGGAATAAGTTTTATTTGTACTTGTGAAGGTCAGAAAACCCTGGAACCAGAATTCTACAGTCACTATAGGAAAGGATCAATCCATCACTGCTGTTGAATACTTCTGCAGAGAGACTTTTTAACCCCCTATGAATCTTTGTGCCCAAGGAGTTTGATTTTCCTAATAGGTTTTCCACTGTCAGCTACAGACGCAGTGAAATTGCCACAATGAAAAGTACTTAATGACTTGGAAAGCCCACTTTGTATAGTGATGAGACAATATGGGATCTCAATGTCACTTCATGGCATCATTTCAAATCAATCACAGAAGTTTTGTGAAGAAGATTATTGTCCTGGAGGAAAGAATTCAAACCAGTACACAAACTTGGACTGAAGCCAAACTCTGAGAGTGAAGTTTAATGTTTCATTACTAGCCCTCCCAGGTCCCAAAGCTTACCATTAAGGTGAGACAGATAGTCAATGTATGCCAGTACGTATTCTGGAATGTCTCCATATTTCTTCAGCCCCAACTCAAAAATCTTGAAGGCCACAGACTTGTCCTGCAAATGTTAAGATCGCATTATTAGCTTCCAAAAACAGTACAACTATTAACACTTCATTAATCCCAAAGAATATGTTCAAATTTACCTTACTACAGTAATATTCCATCAAAGCTGCCGTAACATAGACATGATGGCGGGTCCGCGCATCCTCTCTCGCTTTCTTAAATATCATTCGTCCAGATTTGATGCCTTCTGCCCGCCTTGCAAATTTCATATACTGTATATATACCTAAAACACACATGATGATTTGTTCAGCACACAAGATGGTATCCAAAATATAAAAGTATTAAGATAAGAAAGAGATCCTTTGGGAATATCTAGAATCTGCTCCAGTCACAAATTATAAAAATTCATAATAGAAACAACACGTTCAGATAAGATAGCAACTATGAAGCAGCATAATGGAACATATACTGTACCATAGCTTTAATCTACCTATTTATTTTTGACAAGAGGCCTGTATAAAATTACAAGGATAATCAATATTAAAATTCTTGAGGCAGGAGAGGTGGTTAGGTGGGTATGAATTTACATAGGCTATTGCCTTCAGATAATTACAATTATATATAAGTCTTTTGCTGTTTCTAAAAATGGCAAGAATCTTACAGGGATAACAGAGCACATACAGGAAGCCTTAAGACCCATAACTGAAGATGTATGATAAAAGTCTGTTCCAACATTTACTAGAAGGTAACAGGATCTGAAATACCACTCATTCCATCCTATTAGAATGACAATTTTGATGTATGGTCATGCACATAGCAAACAAACATATGGCAATTAATTCATCCAGTGACTGATGTGTGTTCTATATTCTCTATGGATCTGAGTCTCCTTTCATTTATTCTGGGTTAAATTAGGAGTAACAGCACTGATTCAACTCTAAAACTGGTGAGAGAGAGAGAATCAAGCTTGGGGAGTTTCACAGAGATGCACTTGTACTTGAAGCTGCATTGTGATCTAGTAAACAGAGACCTGGACTGGAGTTAGGAGACCAGATTTCTGACTCTGACACTGCTCTACTGTATGACCTTGGACTTACCACTTTACCTCTCTACACCGCCATTCCCTTCCCACACTGACTTGTCTATTCAGAATATAAGCTCTTCAGGACAGGAACTCTATCTTACTATGTGTTTGTAAGTGCTAGTACAATAGGCACTATTTAATTCAAACAGTAATAATACAACTTTCTTTTTTTCTCCTTAAAGTGGCAGTGTAATACTAATCGTTGTTTTTTATGCAGTGTACTTCATCCAAAAGTGCTTCATAAACTTTAAACATAAAGCACCACTGCACTGCATCATCCACTGAGGTAGAGAGTGGCAATCAAATCAAAAGCAATGCAAAGCAAAGAGGAAGGATGCAAAGCAAAGAGGAAGTGAAATTTTGGTCAAGACAACAAAGCAAATGCCTACTCTTAGGCAAGGGATCTTCAATATCCATTCAAATGGATATGGCTTGCTCTAGGTTTTTGAGGACACAGAGAATAAAGTGCATGGAACCTAATTTATCTACCTTGGATGACTAAAGAGCAGAGTTATTGACCCTGCTGGAATATGAAACTGTGGTTTCCAAGAGTCTACATATGCTCAACCTATTGCTTAGTCCACTAGTTATCCACTCGACCTATTAACTGATGAGAACGCTATCCATTTTTTGTGTGTACTGAGATGAATATTACTGGAAAGTGTAAAAACTGAATAGTACAGAGTCATCTTACCAAAGTGGGATCAATATCTTCAATAGCCAAGAGCCGGTTATATATGCTGTGAACCTTCTCATACTTCATTCGACTCTGAGGAAATAAAATTTTTAAAAAAATAATTGCTAACATGTTTCATAACACTAGAGAAGCTGAAGTTCCTGGAAGTCTTTCTTTGCCACTGTCTGCCTCTACCTACTTGTTTGAAGAAATCTTTTTTTAAAAGAATTAAGGAGAAAGCTGAATATTTCTAACATATTTTTGGAATTAATAATTTAGAAATATTTTTTCCATTATATTACTTTAGACTAGAAAGTATCAATGTAGGCTGAGAAATTTGGCAGAATGAATATTCTGTTTATATAGTTCTTTTCAAGCGAATTAGATTTTGGAGAAAAGACATTTTGGCCACTGGCGTTTGAGTCAGTACTGAAATCTTTATGCTCACCTCTTCATAGTCCGCATATGCAAAGTACAAAAGCATGTTCTTCTTTAGTAAAGTGCTGATCGCTCTTTCATAAATATTAGCAGCCTCATCACTGAACAGTTTAGCATTGTTCATGTCCTATGATAAAAAAACATTGCAAAAAATTATTTAATACTCAGGACACTGAAGACAAAATTCAGATCTGATCTGGCAGCCACTTGTGCATATGATTTTATTTATGCGAGTAGTCCCAATGAATTTAAATGGAGTATTCACATGATCATGTACACAAGCATTGAAGGGTCAGCATTTACAATGCTACTATATGTATCAACCATAAAAATCTAACATTTAAACTACTTAAAACAGGGATGGCCAACCTGAGCCTGAGAAGGAGCCAGAATTTACCAATGTACATTGCCAAGGAGCCACAGTAATACAACAGCAGCTCCCCATCAGTCCCCCACCCACCCATATGCAGCCCAGTCATTCAGAGCCTCCCCCTCCCTCCCTATCAGCTGTTTCATGGCATGCAGAAGGTTGGGGGAGAGGAGGAAGAGAGCGTGGGCATGGCAGGCTCAGGGGAGGGGGCAGGAAGGGGTGGAGTGGGGCCAGGGCCTGTGGCAGGGTCAGGGGTTGAGCAGTGAGCACCCCTTGACACATGGTAAGTTGGCACCGGTAGCTCCAGCCCCAGAGTCAGAGCCTATACAAGGAACCGCATATTAACTTCTGAAAAGCCGCATGTGGCTCTGGAGCCACAGGTTGGCCACCACGACTTAAAATATTTAATGCCCACATTATAATTGCATTTGATAACTCAAAAGTCTCAAGTGCAATTATTTTTAATACTATGAATTACTATACAGAATTCTAAAATCTACACACAGTTTGAAATGCTAAAAATGTGTTTTCCCCTTTGGCCATATCCATTCCTTACCCCTTTCTCAGCTAGCAGCTTGCTGGATTGCTCAAGATACTGTGCAGCCTCGTACCAAATATCTGGATGATGCCCGAGGACCAACAGGCACTGTTCATAAGCAAACATAACTAGGGGAAAAAAGTCAAAGTGATAAATATTCACTTTGTATGACTGTATATTAGTAACTTACACCGGTTAACTAAATAAGTTACAAATGTATCACACAGAAGTATCAGATAATACAGTAGATCCTACTAATACTCAATGTGGCTTGAGGCCAGCCTGCCTCTCTTCAGGACACGACCCCAGTTGTAGTCAGTGGAGATACTGATGCAAGATCCCCTCAGTATAACAGAGAGGGGGTGACTGGAAAAGTCTTCTGCATATGGGCCTGTGACCTCCCATCATGTTCTGAAATAGCCTTTGCAGATAGCCACTGTCAATGGTAAGAGCACTATTTCTTCAGCTGAATGTCACTCCCAATTCTCAGCAATAATTCAAAACATGCTGCAGCGTATCTATGACTGATTCTGATATCTAATCATGTTACCTCTTTTTGTTATGAGAGTTTGATCTTCCGTGCGCAGTGGATTACTCTTTTCCCACTGGATATATTTCTTCCACATGTCGACCTGCTGAGCCTCTTGGGGCGTATTCTGTGGGGGGACGGAGGGAGCATTGCGATCCAGACCTTTCATAACAGTCTCATATTCCTGAAGAAGAGGTAAATAATGTTTTAAGTTGTAGAGAGAAATAGACATAATGAAAGTGACTGCTTACAGGTATGCTTAGCATTTTCGTCCCATGAAAATATCAATTCTATCAGCCTACCAACAAGTAGCTGTACTTGAAAATCTTAACTAGGCTTAATGCTTTCTGGCTTTTATGGAAATAAACAATGTAAAAATAAAGTGAACTGTACCTTGGCCACACGTCTAGCATTCATATAATCTCTACTCCGATCTTCAATCATTTTTTTAGCTAAGTGAATATTGATTCCCTGGGGGGGGGGGAAATAAAGAGCAATTGAAAATACACTATTTTACAAAAACATACTAACTACTGAATTTTTAAAAAGTTGTAGTCATTTATATCACAAAATATTTTTCATTTTTAACTGCTAACACACATATGCCCTAAGCGATGTTTGACTGTGCAGAATGATTCAGATTTAAACTTCTAAAACATAAGAATAAACTTTACATACACAATAGGGGGCAGAAGTCTGAAATTTTGTCTTGCCCTAAATAATAATCAGTCCACAGTCAGTCACAGCAGTGGCAGGAGTCGGGGCTGGCTGCAGGCAGCAGGGGCTCGCGACCCCCCAGAAAAGCGGGTCACGATCCCCACTTTGAGAACCAATTCCTTCACTTGTTGTCCTTTACTAAGTGAAGCTCAGCTCTGTTGGCCAGCACATTGCAGAGGTCAGAGCCAAGGCCCTGGCTACTCCCATCCCTCCCTGTTCACCTATGAGGTGTTAACAGTAACAGCTACACAGAATCCGCTCTGCCCCATTAATACCGATTGGCAATCTGGGTACTCAAATAGGTGAGTAGGCTTTGTACACACTTATTCCCCTAGCTGGGCTCAGAGGACAAGTTATAATCTTGCCCCTTAAATAGATATATTAATTTTAAATTTCTCATAAATAATATTCTTTAAACTCATTATGCTGTTCATTTAAATGGAACGAAACTCCTTCTGTATTTGCTATTTCCAATACCTTTCACATAAAGCTATTAATTAAGGGCATGACCTGGGCTAGATCCTGCAAAATTTTACTGTCTCCTGCAATTTGTTGAACGCCATAAACTCCGACTGAATTCAGGCTATAAGTGAACTCTGTGGGGATATGGCATCTACTGAGCACAGACTAAATAAGACCCTAAACACTAGTACGCTTAGGCCTGGTTTACACTAGGGAGGGGGGATCGACCTAACATACATAACTTCAGCTATGTGACTAGTGTAGCCTTTCGGCATGGTGGAGTTCTGGAGTGGATGGGAGAACGCTCGGGAATCGATTTATCATGTCTAGACAAGACACGATAAATTGATCCCTGAAAGATCGCTCTCTACCTGCCAATCCAGCAGGTAGTATGGACCTGCCCTCAGATACTCAAAAGCAGTGGTTCTCAAACTTTTTGTACTGGTGGCCCCTTTTGGACACCAGGCCTCTAAGTGCAACCCCCATTAGGGGTCGGGCTGGGGGGGGGGCTGCTGGCAGCCCCCTGCGGCAGGGGCAGGGCTGGGGGTGTGTGCCTGCAGCCTGCCACGGCAGGGGCCAGGCTGGGGATGAGGGTGCTGGGGGGTTCCAGCAGCCCCCCGGGGCAGGGGCCGGGCTGGGGGGGGGGGGGGCTGCACCCTGCCACAGCAGGGGCCAGACGGGGGGGGGGGGGGGGCGCCGTGACCAGGACTGAGATTACGGGGGCATCGGGAGCCCGTGGCTGTCACCGGGGCCCACCTCGTAGGGGCGCCTGGAGCCAGCAGGTGCTGGGCTCGGGCGGGGGGGGGGGGGGGAGGGGACGACGATGATGACACACCAGGAACCTGCTGCGACCGGCTCCAGGCTCGTGGGGGCCTCGAGAGCTGGCTGGGGCTGGGGCTGGGGCTTGGTTTGTGGGGGCGCTTGGAGACAGCAGGGGCCGGAGGGGGCTGGGAGCCACAGCAGGGGGCCAGCCGCAACCGAGACCAGGGTCGCAGGGATGCCGGAGCCCGCCGCGACCGGGACTGGGCTTGCGGGAGCGCCAGTAGCCTGCCGTGACTGGGGGCCCAACTTGCGGGGGCGCCTGGAGTTGGCAGGTTCCAGGCTCGGGGGGGGGGGGGGAGAGGAGGAACGCCGGGAACCCGCTGCGACCGGAGCCGGGCTCGTGGGGGCACTGGGAGCCTGCCACAACCAGGGCCTGGCTTGCGGGGGCGCCTGGAGCCTGCAGGGGCTGGAGCATGGGCCGCCTGTGGCAGTAGGGGCCAGGATCGGAGCTGGATGCCAGCAGCCCACAGCAGTGGCAGGAGTTGGGGCTGGCTGCAGGGGCTCGTGACCCCCAGAAAACCGGGTCACGACCCCCACTTTGAGAACCAATGCTCAAAAGGCTCATGTTTTCTTGACCCATCACAATGGATATTATAATTTTTTTAAAAAAAATTGCAACTAAAACTCTCCAATACAGGAAATGCATGACTCTATGTAACTTAATACATCACAACAAACTATATAAAAAGGAAAAAATTCTCTAAGTTTATCCAGAACAAATAGTTTGTAAGTGAAAAAATACAAAGACAAAAATTATCACACATAAGTACCTACATTGTGCCTGTAAAATTCTTGCATGGATATACAAAGTGCTCACTCAGTATTGTACATGCAAAACACACATTACACTACCTTTTATCTATTTGCACACATGTATAAGGTGGACACAGTTCTGGGACCAACTTTTAGCAATTTTAAAGACAGGATTTGCTAAATGAACCTGAAATCACAAACAATTTTATTTTCTCAGTTACCTCTTCATATTTGTTATAATCTCGCCAGAGTTGTTCAATGTTGATCATTGGGTTCACACAACCTCGCTGGTAAACCCTACGAACAGCTGTTATCCTCTGGTTTTCTGCATAAGATCCAACTGCCTCGCTAATAGTGAAGTGAGACACTAATATGTCAGTATTTAAATTCTGTAACTTATATAAACATTAAAATTACATGCATTAACTTTTAAAAAATACTTAAAAGTACTTACACGCCTTTCAAAAAATTGATGTAATCCACCCAGATCTATGTAAAAAAAAAAAAAAAACCAGAAAAAAAAATCAAATCAACAAGCACTTAGTACAGTAATCAGAACTAATTAGCTAGTTAACAAAACATACCTGGTATGACATGATTTCCATGCCGATTTTGTCCAGAGCAAAGTCGTATGCCTGAGCCATTTTTTCTCTGAAAAAATGCCACAATATTGAAAACATTCAGAACTGGGACTAGGTTTTATCAATTCTAATAAATAGTATTTATTTAAAAAAATATTTTAGCAACAAATTCTAAATATATATTTAAGTAAAAAAGGCTAGTGCCGTAAAATAGGTGTTCGGGTTCCCTAAATTCCTGGTATTCTGTATTCAGACAATTACCACAAGCAAGGAAGTTAAAAGGAAAGTTGTAGCTGGCCTAGTGCACTGATGGCAGTACGTAGTGCTCTTGTGCCTAGGGTTCTCTCTTCTTAGATGACTGGAGCTCACATATGCTATGTGTACCAGGAATAGAGAAGATATGGCCAGTTGCTTTATAAATATTCCTTGATGACTGATTTACTTAGTGGCAATACCTGAAAGAGTTTAGAAATCCCTGAGAAAAGCAACAAAAAGCAGTTAAGGACTAAAAGGAGTGGTTTAAATAAAAAAAATTAAGTGGACCTGATTTTACTTTGAAAAGCTCTTCTTCCCCTCCCTCCATAAAAATGGCTTCTTTTTAATAATCAAAAGATTCCATGGAATTTTTTTAAAAAAATCTTTCAACCATCAACCCTTTCTTCGCCTCCCTTCCCCCAACAAAAACTGTAATTTTGTTTTTACTCTCCCTTTTTCAATCTTCCTACCTCCCTTTTCACCCCCTTCTACACATTTTGCCACTGAAAAAAGGGTTAGGGAATAATGAGACAAATACCCCACAAAATGTGATTTTTTAAATTGATATTTTTAAATTAAAAATTCTGATTTTCTTTATGAAATGTATTTACCATTTTTAACAGCACTAATAATGAGCATCTATAGCGTGGCTAAGTGATGACCATGTGGAGAGAATATGACAACAACCTACAGCTACTGAAAGTGTAAACATTAAGGCCATGTCTATACGACAAGTGCTACAGCAGTGCAGCTACGGAACTGCAGCTATGCTGCTGTAGCTCCATAGTGTAGACACTGCCTGCGGCATCAGGAGGAGTGTTTCCATTGGTATGACTAATCCACCTCTCCAAGCAGCAGCAGCTGGGTTGACAGAAGTATTCTGCAGTAACCTAGTCACATCTACATCATGGCCTAAGTCAGGGTTAATTTTGGTGCTTGGGTGTGTGAATTTTTTCACACTTCTAAGTGCTACAGCTACATGGACCTAACTTGTAAGTGTAGGCCAGGCCTTAGGATGGAGAGGAATTTAGTACAGTATGCAGGAATATAAGCAGGAGAAATGGGATGAAAATAAGAAAATAAAAGTTTAAAATGAATACCCAAAAATTCTTCCTGATACCATGATGTATTAAATTCTAGAATAGTCTTCCCAGGCCTTGTCTAAACTAGAGGTCTTAAATTGTTCCCACCTCGAATATTGTATCTTGATTAAAGCTAACACTTGACCATCAATCCTGGTCTACAGAAGGCTTTTATTATTTGCCCCCATTGACCAGAAAGTTTAAAATTAGATTAGACCAGGCAAAAGATAATGTATGATAGGGAACAGTCCCTCATTAACAGTCAAATGGACAGGACAATTTACTTCTCTAACTTCTCTGGTTGTCTCAAGGAAGTAACTGGTATCTGCTACAGTGGACCCTCACTATACCCCAACAGTTGGGATGCCTTATAGCGGGGTTTCTCAGCAGGGGAGAGAAGCCGCAAAGAGGACAGCGGCGCCCACAGCCTGCAGCCCCAGAGTTCTTTGTGCACAGCAAGCATGGGCTGCGGCTTCTCTCTGCGCTGCCCAGCAGGGGAGAGAAGCTGCCGCCACCAAGTGCCAGGACGACATAGGGACATATCCAGGGAGCCACGGTATGATCGCGCTATAACTGAATTCGTGTTATCGTGGGGCGCATACCACCGGGGCTCCAGTGTATTTTATATGAAAGATGAGCATGGCAACTGCCTACCAGAAAGAATCAAGGGGTGTGTCAGAGAAAATGCTTTGGGAACAGAGAGCAGACCTGGCGCTGAGCCTGGAGAGCTGATCTTATAGACACATTATGATCAGCTCTCCAGGCTCAGAGCCAGGTGTGTCCAGACAAAATCCCCAATCAATGCCCTGTAAAGGAAAAGAGAATCAGAATCAAAACTAAATAAGAATTTGGAACAAACCATTTTTACTTACTTGTAACTGGGTAGCTTTCCCTTTGTTTCACGTACATACGAAAGGTAACACTTCCATAAATCTATATGTAGCACTTTCATAAGGCATCTCTGAAACAACTGTTAATATATGGAGAAAATCAAGAATCCAAGAACAGAAATTAGGTTTTTATTTATTTCTTTGAGCGCCTCAATTAAAACCTTCTCTGTTATTCTGAGCTGAAATGTATTGGAAAAAATAACCTAAATTACCCACTGACTTGGTAAGATTATCTTCATGTTAGGTAGTGAGAACAGGAGAGGTATAAAATGCTGGACAATTGTTCTGGTGACCCCACTTTTTACAGTGTGTTGATAACAATATAGCCCACTTTAGTGATAATACTTCTAAGGTTTCCTTGGATAAACGGGATAAAAAAAGAATGACTCCGATAAAATATTCAAATCAAACTGCAGTTCTTTCCAGTCTACTACCCCAGCCTAATGAGACGATACCTGGTCTCCTTATAAATGTATATATTTTATATGTAAGGTCCTTAGAATTTTTTGTTTTAAAAACAAAATCTTAAAAATTACATAAAGTATAGAATTTATTATTGGACTCACCTTTTCAACTTTATCATAATTTTTTGCTTTAATCTGTAGGGAAACAGAAAAGAATAAAGTTTTAAAAAGTCCTATTTTTAAAGGTAAAAGTAAAATTTTATATCTGCAGAGATGAAATGGTTTAATTTGTCTGTGTTTAGAGTAATAATGAGTCCTAATCCACTGCTCTAGCAACTAGACCACATTGTCTTCCTATATTTCAACACGACATAACTGCATAATTATTATTCATTGTACAAGAAGCTTCTACTTTTCATGGCTATTTCTGTTTTTAGGGCAAAGTCTTAGTTCTATTGCAGTGAAATGGAGGTTTACTTCATTTACTTTCAACGGAACCAGAATTTTGGCCTTAATTAGCATCCTTACTTATATTCTGTATTGGAAGTCAAATTTTCAAAGATGGACACTTACTTTAAGGTGCTAAATTGTGGACTTAAGTGCACAAATCAGATACGAGTTATCTCTGTGCCCATCTGATCTTCCAGATCAGGTTCTGGGCATCCCATCTTAACCACCCTCATTTGAATATTGAGCTAAATGGGTTATTTCATTTATCAATCCACTATAACATTTGAATGATGTTCTGTAACGTACTGCTGGCAAACATGAATACATTATGCTGAAAAGCGTATGTGTTGAAATAAACCTTGAAATGTTCAAGCAAGAGTTGGCTGAATAACAAACTATTCTCGAGTAAACAAAGTATTCTCGTGTTTTTAGTCAAGGGTATTTTTAGTAAAAATCATGGACAGGTCATGGGCAGTAAATGAAAATTGTGACCCATCCATGACTTTTCTTATGTACTCCTAACTAAAACTTGGGCCAGTGTTTCTCTGTGGCGGTGGTCTGGGGGTGCCCCAGGTGCTGGAGAAGGTGGCCCAGGACCCCCAGTTGTTCTGGTGTGAAGGGAGGGTTGGGAAGGCAGGCAGGCTCCCTACCCACTTCAATCAGCATGTCCCTGCTGCTCCTAGGCAGGGGGTTGGGGGCTCCACACACTGCTCCCCCCCGCAAGCGCCAGCTCTGCAGCTCCCATTGGCTGGCAACCGCAACCAATGCAAACTGGGGGATGGGGATGCTACCTGCGGGTGTGGACAGCGCACGGAGCCCCCTGGCTCCTCTGCCTAGGAGCTGCAGAGACATGTTGGTGGATTCTAGGCACCCCCCACCCCACCCCCAACAAGTTAAGTGTCACCCTGCACTCCAACCCCCTGTCCTGACCCCCCACCTACACACACGAACTTCTGCAGGCAGTCCCTGAGCCAGCTGCACCATCCGCTGCAGAAGTCACAGAAAGTCACGGAATCCTAGTTATAGTAAACAGTTTGAAACAACCAAAAGGCTCAAACTTGTTTGGTTGGTTATAATATTCAGCAAATATTTACAAATAATAAATATATTAGAAAAATTAAGGATCAGTTTGTGAATGTTCGCAAACAGAAAAATGGCTAAATTTGCCAACTAGGTTTATATGAAATAAGGAATTTTCTCTATAGTTTAGAACAAAATCCTGCTTCCCTATCAGTTACAGAATCAGTCTTACAATATGAGGAAATGACTATGAACTCTCGAAACTAAGTCCAAACCAGTAGAGTTCAGCTTTCAATCCATAAATATTTATATTTTCACAGAGCACAGCAAGAATAGTGAACTCTATGTGAGGTTGCTAATGACCAGTTGGGTTAACAGCCTTTGGTGTCACCATGGACCATCAATTCCACTGGCCAGGAAACAAATGTTCCTGGTCAATATTTATGACGTAAACTATAACGGGGGTGAGGGTGGGGGAAATTATACTTTTGCAGTTCCTAAATGCCCCAATCAGGATTAGGGCCCTATTGTCCTAGGTACTGTCCAAACATATAAAGACCATGTTTCCTGACCCAAAGAAGAGGGGGGGGAAAAGAAGTCAGAGAAACACCAGTTGCTTTTCACTAGTAACATGGAAACCATTTGTAACCTCTAGTGGGATTTTGAAAAAGTTGAAGTATGTATTATAAATAACTGATGGCCCGGGAATAAATACCTAGTTGAAGTCTCATAGACCTGCTTATAGCTTAACTGAACTGGAGCATTATAGT
Source organism: Sternotherus odoratus (assembly GCA_032164245.1). Taxonomy (NCBI): domain Eukaryota; kingdom Metazoa; phylum Chordata; order Testudines; family Kinosternidae; genus Sternotherus; species Sternotherus odoratus. The sequence goes on from JAVMKO010000006.1 coordinate 77,556,804, forward strand.
GACAAACAGATCCCCTGAAGTTTATTGCAGCCCTATATTTATGCTGTAGAGAATTAACCCATAACTACTACTAATATAAACTCAAAAGGCAAAGATCTCATCTAACTTTTAGCCCATTTGTTCCCACATAGTTCTGTGACTGGAAGTTCATAAGGCTAATGAACAAACTAAGTTGTGAGTGTAAGTCATCCCAATATCTTCATATAAAAGTGCAGCTTGATGCTAAGATTCTCACCTATTACAGAAGCCATCGCAAGAATTGCAGCCTCTGGTTAGCTTTATAGTCTTATAAAACTAGCTGAGATAATGTCTGAACTTGTGACTCTGGTTTTGTTTAAATGGTTGAATATCTAGTTGTCATTTCGGTCTTCCAGCTTTATTTGCAGGAACACACTGCATGCATGTCAATGTTCAGTTTATGTCCTTAAGTATCTAGCTGGAATGGGTACTCCTGAGAAGACAAAGATTAAGGGCCTCTAGACCATATTTTTACCATTTCTAGGACTGATTATTATACTATCCTTTCCCTTGGCTCACCACACAATTTATATAAAAAGCAGCTGCTAGCTTTTTTCCGAATCATGGATGATTTTTCAAGCCAATCAGCCAAGTTTTTGCCATTTTTCTGACATTCAAAGACAAAGCTCACAAATCCCAGGAGGAACACAAAACTAGAAGAGGGAGGAGAGAGTCCTTTCCCTTTAATTTATACAAACATCTCCACACACAGAATGGAGAACTAAATACGTTAACCAGCATCTTGGACTTATTTGTGAATCTAGTAAAAAAGGGCAACTGCACCATAAAATCCAAGGGATAGAATCACAATTCTACAAAGATGGCTGCTAATGAACAATAACTGACAGAGTATTATAATATCTTATGTAAGGAAATGAAAGCCTGCCCTTAGCTGTAGACCTAAGTCTGATTAGACATGCAGATGAACTCTATAATTAAACTGAGGGAAACACTTACAGTAAATAATAAGTAATAGTGTCATCTTTCTAGGATTAACACTATGAAGGAACCTTCCCCATGAAAGAAAGGAGAAGAGACATTAGCCTCTTCCAGAATTCATCCTGTGAGGCCTAATACATTTACATGTATATTTAAACATTTACTAGAAACACATGGGACTGATCCATTGACACCCAAGTAAACATTTTATTAAAACCACCTCCAAAAGGTTGTCCATATCCCATGAACAAAACAAACTATTTTAAATGAGAGTTACCAACTCCAGCAAACTTCCTGTGAACCATGTGCATCTTGTCAAAGACACAAAAAAACAAATTGGTTGCTGCAATATTAACACATGCATTTCAACAGCAATATTGCTTTACCAATTTTACCTTTAAGTGTGAACTGCTTTTCTAATTTTTACAGGCTATAAATGAACAAGAGATATTAAGGAGATCAATAAACCCCATGTCCTATTTCTAATTTTGACAAAGGTCAATGACAGCACATCACCTTTTCAGTCTCAACATGGCACCTACTCCTTGCTTAATACTGGATCCAATTTAAGGTCTTGATTTTTCAGGATTTCAGTGTGCAGAAACACATCTATGGTAGGACTGCCTCTCCTTTCTTGACCTGACCCTACCAGCAGCAGGGATGCTGGAGCTGACTCTACTGAAACTAAAACTAATTTCCCCCTACTGTTACTCACACCTTCTTCTTCTTGTCAACTGTTTGAAATGGGTCACTGATTGCTACTACAAAAGTGATTTTTCCTCCTGTTGATAATAGCCCACTTTAATTGATTGTCTTGTTAGAACTGACCCCCCCACACACATGGTAAGGCAACTCCCATATTTTCATGTACTGTGTGTGTGTGTGTGTATATATATTATATTATATATACAGTAAAACCTCCATTTAACGGACTAATTCGGGCGAGGGGGTGTCTGTTAAATCAAAAAGTCCGTTATTTAATAATTAAAAAAAAAAGAGCTGTTGGAGCAGCCGCCCGCCCGCCCGCCTCAGGGTTGGGGCGGCAGCTCCGCAGCCCGCCCACTGCCGGGACCCAGGCAGCAGCCGGGAGCCTTCAGCCAGCCTGCCCGGGTCCCGGCTCCCGGGACCTGCCAGCCAACCCGCCTGCTGCCTGGACCCGGGCGGCAGCCGGGAGCCGGCAGCCAGCCTGCCAGAAATGGATCGGGAATGCATCAGACTTGCTCAGAAATTTTGTCCGTTGCATCCGAAGTCCGTTAAATCGAGGTCCGTTAAATCGAGGGTTTACTGTATGTATATATATATATATATATATTGTACACACACATACACCTTCCTACTGTATTTTCCACGCCATGTATCTGATGAAGTGGGTTTTAGCTTATGCCCAAGTAAATCTGTTAGTCTCTAAAGTGCCACAAGTACTTCTTGTTGTTTCTACTGAAACTGAGATTTGCAAGTTCAGGAGACCTCCATTCCTCAGTATCTGCCCCACCGCTCTGGAACTTCCTTTCTACAAGATACCCATTGATCATGGATCTCATAACCTTACATTTCACTCTTAATACTGCTCACATAACACTTAATTTCATCCAATAACTGCCCAACAGACAGTGAAACACACACCCAAGTAGAAGGTTCAGTGTTGCACACATGAAGGACAGCAAATATAGTTTTACTGACACCCTTAAGTAAATTTGTTGCCTCATGACACTAATGATCATGTGATAGATAGTTCAAATCGATTTTAAGGATGCATTTACAGGGCAGGTTGAGCTATTTTCAGGTCCACAGACTAGAAGAGCTAACCACACAGGTACAAATATACTAAGCTATTAGCAGTCACTCCTTAAAGTAGCAGGGAGAAAGTCTGCAAATGTAAGTTTCACCTATGCTAGAAAAAATACACTTGCAGTAAAAAAAGGATCCTTAAACTAAAAGGAATGAAAATTATTTAGCTTGAACAGCTATAAGAGTAAAGTATTCTGCTCCTAAATTTCAGGCTTAGCCATTGCCAGCATCTTGATTCTCTTTGACAGCTTAAGGCCATCTATCTAGGTTTATGAAATGGGTATATAATTATCCTCATTTAATTAACACTGTCTCATATAGCAGTGCATATTTTTCTCTCATTTGATTTGTAATATATTCTGCATGGCTCTTGTTTATTTATAGCCATTAAGCATTATGGAAGGAGTTCATACTTTAATGGAAAATTTGCAAAGTGCTCCATATCTGCATTCTTTCATTTTGTAACTGGAGTGAAAAGTGCTCGATTTTTATTTTATTTTTAAAAAAAAAGGGTAAACAGCTTGCACTGTAAATCTTATTGTCCTTGTTCTTTCATTGGCCATTTCTCATTCTTCATCAGGATGTAGGAATCCATGAGGACACAGTGAGCAAGGTCTGTTTTAATATAGATGTACTTTAATTATTATTTTAAAAGAGCTTGTAGAAAAAGCATTTTCTAACTCTGCAGAAGGTCTAACACAAACTTTCCTAATTTATACACTCTTCTACCTCCCCTTCATTTAGCTTCTACAGACAGGGAAATGGGGATTTTGGATCAAGTATTGAAGAAATTATTATTTTGGGTCCTAAACTTTAACAGCTGCATCAGAGGCTCTATTTACCCTTGCAACCTTTTGCAATTCATCTGCATCACTCCCTCCTGCTGAATCCTCCTCTGAGCAGAACCCTAGCTTCCATTTATTCTCCCTAGCCTTGGAGAAGGTTAGTTCATATTTTTATTCATATTTAGTAGCCAGTAGCACTTCAGGGGCAGCCTTTACCCAGAAGGTAACTTTTCTTTTGTTTTCTCACTCATTTGCAAGGAATAATTTCTTTTACAAGTGGGACAAGGGGCAGAAGTTGAACTAAAATTCTTCCTACTCCCATGTTGGTATAGGGACCTTAGCACAAATACTGTTTCACAATATTCCTGCTCGTCTGATGGCTTCCCACATTCCCCAGTGGCCTGATTCCCAGCACGTTCATTCCTGAATATTTGGAAATAAATTCAGGAACAAAGAGAGTAATTTAAACTCTGAGAATTCAAAACATGAAAAATATTACAGAGGAAACATAAGTAAAGACTGTGGGCCTGATTCTGCACTGCCTTGATCCCTGTGCAGTCATTTATACCTGTGCAGTGAATGTAAACATTAAAATAGGAGTATTTACTATCACTTTGCACAGCCATAAATGACTCCACAAAGTCCCCGTTAGTGGAAAATTAGATCCTACCATTCTACACGAGTATGTTTTTACACACAAAGTGCACAACATACATAGTGCATCTCCCTTCCTACACCTCTATAGAGGATTGTGCATGATGGTGCACTCAATAAATATGTATTAAAAAAGCAGCTGTCCTCAGAAGGCGGCATTTCCTGCTCTGACAGGCAATATAATGTTTAACAAAAGAAAATTTAAAAGTAGTGTCCCTGCTACCATACTATAACCACTGTGATAAGAGACATCAGCTTTGCATACCTCCAAGTAGGGAGTACCTAACTAATTCCACTTCTCACTGCTTCTTAATATAATTGGAACATTACAATGTATGCATAACTTCTCTTAAAAATGTTTATCATGATACTTTACAATTATTTTAACAGAAGTCTCTCATGGGATGCAAACTTTCATGAGGGTTTGAGTCCATCTTTTTTTTTTTTAAATTGAGGATGAAGGGGCATAACTGTCAATAGCTTTAAAATTGTCCATTGTTTGTAAGGTCTTGGAAGCCTGAAAAGGACATCTTTATGATTTGGGTCTAATCTTCCAAAGTGCTCCATATCTCTAGGAAGTGAAGAGTGTCCTCAACTCCCATTCAAGACAATTGGAGGTGACAGCGCTCAACATCTTCAAGGAGGTCTTACAGACTCATGTCCCTTTCCTCTTCCATTGGGATAACAGTGATTTTTTACTCTTGTTTCTAATGCAGGAGAAGCCCATGGGCCTTGGTTCTACAGTAGACTCTCAGCTATCCAGGATTGGGTTAACCAGAATGTGGATTAACCAGGATGTCAAAAAAATATATATTCGTAACTCACAGGGCTGGCTCTGGCTTTGTTGCCGCCCCAAGAACAAACAAAAAAAAAAACCCTACCAGGGCACAGGACAGCTAGTGAACCAGGGTGGCTGGTGTACCAGCCTTCTCCCCTCCCCCCCCATATTTCCTATGGATGGGGATTATCTGGGATTTTATTAACCAGGATTAATTTTTTTCCTATCATCCTGGATAATCGAGAGTCTACTGTATTTACTTCTACTTATTACTGTAGAATCTTCATCAATATCAGCAGAAATAAGACCATTCTTGGAGCTGAGCATACGAATTAACTTCTGTCCCTGTTCCCCACACAAAAGGGGGCACAAAGCATTTTTTCTAAATCCCACAAGGGATCTAAAAATTGAAATGTGTATTAAAAAAAATAAACAACTCCTAATGTAGTGCACCCTTTGGTCACTGACTAATCAGAAACAGACACGAGTGCAGGACTAGCCTGATTTTCTGCATGCGCAAAACAATATACGCAGCAAGGGGTATTCAAGACAGATACTGGTCAGCTGGAGTCTGGCACCTGTGGAGAGCTATGGAAAGACTGTTTTGCAGGTGATCTGAGACTTATATCGTCAACCAGAATAACCAGGCATAGATGAAGGAACAGTGGGGGCAGTCTGCGTGGGTACCTGCCATGGTTAAGAGCCGCAACCTGCAGCCCCCTTCTCACGTGACTCCTACATTCAGTATGAAGGGGGTGGGCCTAGGGCCCATCTCAGCAACTGTGCTTTGCTATCTTATTAATGCTACAGCAACAGGTTATGGGGCATTATGCCTGTTGCTTGGTAACAGCCAAAACCTGACCAATAAAATCCCGAGGCCCAATTTTGGACACAAAGTACTTGAACACCCCTTACAAATATCTTTGAAAAGATAAAGGCAATACAAAGTTAGATTGCGCAAATTTATTCTGTTATGCATGTGTTACTGGTGTATGAAGGACCGAGGGGGCTCTCCACTATACGAGTTACAGCTTGTCACAGGAAGTCGGCCCCTATGATTGACTAACATTCCGAGTCCAGTGCAACGTGAAGGCATGGGCAGAGCTGACAATTTTAGAAGACAGTTGTATATTTAAGACATATGCTCATTATATGGAAAAGTTACTAGGTACTGTATCTGTCAAAAAAAAAATAAAAATAAAAAAAATCAGTCCTTGGGTGAATCCTACCTTCACTGAAGCCAATCAGAGTTTTGGCATTGATTTCAGGGGGATCCGGCTTTCAAACCCCCCTCCCCTTTTTTAAAAAAAATCTTTACTCTGTTTTTAATAAGTATTTGAGGTGCTGCAACTGAATTATTTCCTTAGGAAAAAGTACCTGCCCCTCTTACACTGGTCGGCAGTTTATTTGACCATTAATTCTGGATTGCTGTAACTGATTATAAAAAGCACAATAGGCTCCAGATGCACCCCCTTCTGCCTCCCTCTGCTTGCTTTGTGCCAGTGGAAAGGTGGAGAGAAGGAATGGCCACATCACTGGAGGGGAAGGGATAACTCAGTGGTTTGAGCATTGGCCTGCTAAACCCAGGGTTCAGAGTTCAATCCTTGAGGGGGCCATTGAGGGATATGGGGCAAAAATAGGTTGGCTGATTTAATTGGGGATTGGTCCTGCTGTGAGCAGGGGGTTGAACTAGATGATCGCCTGAGGTCCCTTCTGACCCTAATGTTCTATGATTCATCTGTGCTGGAGTTTCCCTAATATGGTGCAGTCATAAAAGGTACTAGAGAGGGTATAGTCTTTTCAACACCCCCCACCCCACTTACAGTTCCTGGCTTCAGGGCCATGTCAAGATAGGGGGACAGTACATAGCCAGAGCACACCTAACTCTGGCTATCCCAAGCAGGCACAGTTTAGTCTGCTCGAATCGTTGTCAGGCTAGGGATGACATAAAACCAACTTCAAGATCAGGAAGGCAAAAACAACTCTCTGATAGCTTCCTGCAGGCTGTACTTAGAGGAGACTGGGTGCAGGAGAGAATCCAGGTCTAATTTACTGTATGAGAAAATTAACATGCTCATGAAGTCTAAAAACAAGCAACAAAGACAAGACAAGTTTGTCACATTTTGGACCAGACAATACAAATCTCACACCCTTTCTTTAAAATGCTTTCTACTATAAATATTTTTAAGATAGAAGGAGCCCATTTTGCTTGAAGCTGCAGTGGTTTACAAGTTTACAGCATGAGAATCCAACAGCTCTAATATTTATTTGTATTGCAAGATTTATTTATTTTTTAAATCTGGGTGCTACTGAAAATGACAAACATAAGAAAAAGTGTGATAAAATCCATTCAGAATAAAAAGTATTTTTAGAATATACCAAAAACTTTTTTTTAATATTCTGACTGAGGAAAAATCATCAAATCAACTAGACTTTGGGTATCTGATTCTAACCTCACATCTACCTTACACCAGTATAACTACACTGAATTTCATCTGTCACTTCTGATTTACAAATCCAAGGGACCAAAACCAGGCCCTTTTGGATTTGTTAACTACTAGTGGGTTCTGGGTCTATTTTCCATTCCAGGCGAACATATGAAATCTTAAAAAAAATAAAAATAAAATTAGCTACTGAACTATTTCTGAGACATTTGCATCTAGCCATCAGCTTGCTGAACAAGGATCAATGTGCAAGGACACCTAATATTTATAATTCTCCGAGACAGATTTAGGAGGTGATGTGTAGGCAAACTCTGAGATCCACTCACACCCACAGCTACCACATAAAGGACTCTGAGTTGGTGTGTAATTTACATGCTGAAGAGCCTACAGAATTAAAAGTAAGGAGAATGGTCTACTTTCACCTTCTTACACCGTTTCATGCTTTTCTTAATACCTGTTTGTTTTCTTACTATGCAGTACAAGACAGACTATTTTGAATTCTCAGATTCTTCAGTGGACCAAAATACAGATGGGTAAGAGAGGAGTCTGATTCTAATAGGAGACTAATTTGATGTAACACACTTGTTGGGAGGGAGGACAGAAGATTTTAAATTGAAGTTTCTCTCACCTCTAACTTTGACCCTTACTATTTAAACAAGAAGCATTCTTGGATGCAGCTAACACTTGACTATTTCATTTTTCATACCTGCAATCCTATTTTATCAAGAGAATACTTAGGTTAGGTTGAAATTAAATTAAAAAAAAAAAAAGATCTGTTCCTCTCCTGCAGCTGGGATGAAGTGGGTTATAGCAAACCATTAAAGTAGGATTATATTTGGATATTAATATTTAACGCTTTACAAATATTCACAACACTGATTCTCACATTTTTGTGAACTACATATTACCTCTGTTTTACTGTTAGGCAAGTAGTGTTAGAAGAAGTTAAGTGATTTGACCATGGACACAGGATTAGACATTGATAAAGTCACGACTGGAATTTTAGGAATTACTGCTATAATTAATATTTCCTTTATTTTTATCCTTAAAAGACAAACCCTGAAAATTAAGCTAATCCTGGCTTTACCACCATGTGTGTCCAAAATTTTTATCCTTTACTCCCTTCCTCTGTTACCTTCAATAGTTGGGTCTTTCCTTAGTTCAGATCACAAGCTTTTCAGGACAGGAAATGTCACTTTGTAGTTCTACAGTTCTCAGAACTACAGAACCCCCAGTCTGACTGGTGCATCTAAGTGCTCTAAAATAATAAATAATAGAAAGAGTTCGTGGCTCTTAGTCCTGTGATCAGACCATCCATTATAATAGAGATTCATTTCACCTCTGTATTTCATACATCCAATCATAAGTACAGTAAAACCTCCATTTAACGGACTAATTCGGGCGAGGGGGTGTCCGTTAAATCAGAAAGTCCGTTATTTAGTAAAAAAAAAAAAAAAACGAGCTGTCGGAGCAGCAGCCCGCCCATTGCTGGGACCCGGGCGGCAGCCAGCCCACCCGCTGCCGTGACCTGGGCGCCAGCCGGGAGCCGGCAGCCAGCCCGCCCGCTGCCTGGACCCGGACGGCAGCCGGCAGCCAGCCCGCCCGCTGCCTGGACCCGGGCGGCAGCCGGCAGCCAGCCCGCCCGCTGTCTGGACCAGGGCGGCAGCCGGGAGCCGGCAGCCAGCCCTCGACAAATGGATTTCGGATGCATCAGACTTGCTTAGAAATTTTGTCCGTTGCATCCGAAGTCCGTTAAATCGAGGTCCGTTAAATCGAGGGTTTACTGTAATTCTTATTGTCCCGTTGAATTGTTAAAAAATAAATTGGTTAGTCTCTACGGGGCTACAAAGTCTTCCTCGTCTTAAAATAAATGTATTACACTATAAGAACAAGAAGGTCACAGTAATCATTTTACAATGACAGGGACAAATTTTGCCTCAAGATGTGTTTGTGCAACTCCTATTACAAAATCAATGGTAACATTTAGCCCATATATTATGATGCTGTAGTGCAGGGGTAGGCCACCTATGGCATGAGTGCTGAAGGAGGCACGCAAGCTGATTTTCAGTGGCACTCACACTGCCCGGGTCCTGGCCACTGGTCTGGGGGACTCTGCATTTTAATTAAATTTTAAATGAAGCTTCTTAAACATTTTAAAAGCCTTATTTACTTTACATACAACAATAGTTTAGTTATATATTAAACACATAGAAAGAGACCGTCTAAAATGTTAAAATGTATTACTGGCACGCGAAACCTTCAATTAGAGTGAATAAATGAAGACTCGGCACACCACTTCTGAAAGGTTGCCGACCCCTGATGTAGTACATGGATTTTAATTGGCTTCTAAAAGAGGTTATTTACAGTATGCACAGGCTAAATTCCTACACTATGTTACCTATAGAATTAAATCTCAAGACTTATCAACAGTCAACGGGTCTAAACGGAAGCATGAAGGATTTTGATTGTTTTTAAAAACATGTTTTCAGTGTTCCATTTTCACAGAATAGGCCAGTAAGGCCTGTCTGCAGTGGAAACTGAATGACAAAACTTGACAAAACTTGTCATTCAGGGGCATTAAAACAGCTCGCTTCTCTCCCACCCGCCGCAGCAGAGGACAAGAGTTTTGCCGACAAAAAGTGCCGGTGCGAACAGCCACACTCCTGCCGACAAAGCAACCGCTGCTTGACCTCTCCTATTTCTCTAGCATCCTGTTCCTTCCACCATTGCTGTATAAGGTAGCCCCAAATTTCCCAAGCAGAAAGTCTGATTCTCCCAACTCTACTTTCTCTAGCTCATCTCCCTGCATGTGGTTGTTCTGATATCAATACTAAAAATTGTTGGTCCCCCTACCATGCCTCAGCCTGTGCCGCTGCTGGGTGTATCCTTCTCTATGATGCTTTATGGGATGAAATGGCAGAGTGGATATGGAAAAGGGGGAGTGGCAGTAGTTCCAAACAGACCTTGTCTTCCAATGGCCACAAACCATCCCATCACTCCAAAAGAGTAACCCAAACTAACATAGGGATGAGGGGAGAATCTTGAAAGATAGAGGGACTATCTAGTTTCCTAATGGCTAATTTAAATTTTGTATAGCACCACAGCACCAATACTATCCAGATGTCAAATTTGCTATCGACTAAGTTCACAGTGACAAATGTCTAACATGTCTGAAGAAATGTTCCTGCCCAATGAAGTTACCACAAAATATTCTGCATATAAAATACCTTCCACTTTTAAAAAAAATATACCACATACCAACACATTTCAGTATGTGACTCTATATGTGGTAGACACAAGAATATTTAAACTATGTATTTATTTGAAAGAGCACTAACTGCAGGTCTCAATTTTTCTTTATTGAAAAACAATTAAGAGTTCCATGTTAAAACTCAACCTTTATGTAATTTATAGGTGAGAATTTAAATAAATTTAAATCTGATTTTTGTGTACCATTCCCAAAAGAAAATAACTATGCTGCACTGAATTCATCCACACATTCAACACATTTTTCTGTCTCATCTACTTATGCATTTTCCATTCAGTAAAACTAGCTCTTTGGGGCATGCATTGTCTTTTCACTGCCTAACTGTATATTGCCTAGCACAGTGTTTCTCAAACTGGGGTCCGTGGACCCTTGGAGATCCACAAGGATACTCCATGGGGTCTGCCGGCCCCACTGATCAACGCAACAACTCTTCCCCCACTCTCCCAGTGCTTCCTGCAGGCTGGGGAACAACTATTCAGCAGCATGCAGAAGGCTCTGGGAGGGACAGGAAGGAGTGGGGATGGGGCATGCTCAGGGGAGCAAAGAGGGGCATGGTTGGAGCAGGGGTGGGAAGAGGTGGGGCTTTAGAGGAAGAGGTGGAGTGGGGGCAGGGCCTGAGCAAGGCCTTGGGGGGGGGGGGGGGGTTCCCATGAAAAAATTTAAAACAAAATGGGAGTCTTCGGCTTCCTAACGTTTGATAATCGCTGGCCTAGCACAACGGGGTCCCATTTCCTAACTGGGATGTCTAAGTCCTACTACAGTACAAATAGTAGTAGTAATAGCTTATGTACTAATATTTGGCTTTGTTGGATGTTGTGTTTGGCTTTAGAGAACTGTACCTGTCTGGTGGGTAAACTGAGATAACCAGTTCTCTAGAGCCAATCCAGCATTTCTGAACTGCCTAGCTTCTCTACACTGACTAAATGCAAGCTTCATTCTTGACCTGGGGAACCATTTGTAAAGTAACAGGTTAGTTCGTTCTTTAGTCACATTCAATCTTTCTCGTCTGCTCAGATTGTCAACATGCCACATAGTGCCAATTCTGGTTTCTCATTCCATGAGCAACTGAGATGACCAATCTCATTTCACATGGGCCAGACAGCAACCAGCCATTAACAACTTTGTTGTTACCAACACAGGATCTGTTCAAATAAGTGGTGTATGAAAGGTTCTATAGTGGCAAAAGAACATAAATGTCTCATACAGTATCAAAAATATCTATATACACAAGAGCTGGATTATGAGGACTAATAACTATTTCTTAATTTTTGAAGATTTACCTTCTCAACCAATTTGTTGCGTTAACAAGGAGTTTTATGGATTCCAAATGTGTCAGATTTTTCAGGGACTAAACGATTTAAATGAAGGTTCCTTAATTTCTATATAATACCAGGACACAAACTACAGCCTTAGAAGCCAAAGTCATGCAGTGTTCCTTTACTAGGGCTTGTGTAATATACTCATGGAAGACTGAAAATGATAGATTCAAATGCTGCAGCAGTTCTACATGCAAATCAAAACCTAAATCACTGCAATATATTAGTTGTAGTTTTGTCTCCCCATTACCTGAAATTTCACAATAAGGCATACTGATGGATAATTAAGAGCCAAAATTTAAGAAGTGAGAGGTGGGAGAAAAAAGGGAAGAGTAAAGACAAAGAAAAGCCCCTTTTACATGGATTAAAGAAATACATTTTCCTTAGAATTACAATAATATTTACAAGTCTCATGTTAGTGTAAATTTTCCCTTCTTTATTTCCAGTTTTGTTTTGAATGAAGTCTTGCTCTGAAAGTGACTTTAAAATGGCTTTGTTGGTTTTTAAAATTCTTGTCCCTTTCTGATTCCAGATCAAATTAGTTCATTACACATGTAAATAGGAGTTCTTCTGTTAGTGCTAGAAGTTTAAATTTAGAATTATTTCTATTACATGAACTTAGTTCTAAAGCATCCATCACTATAGTATCACATCAGCACAGAAAAGCCAGTCTTTTTAGCTATTACCAGAACAAAACACAATCAGTCCTCTTGCTCTTTAGCTGTATTGGCTCTGCAGTGGTAAAATAATTTGTTTTTTGTCATGCAAGACAGCAGCAGCTGTGACTCTGCATCTATGTAGAAAGCTGAGCTGTTGAGTAAGAAGCTGCCATTATGTAGCCACTCTTCTAATAATTATCCTTTAAGTTTTATAGTTTATTTTCCTGAAGGAAGTGTAAGATGGAGGTGTTTGAAATGAATAGAAGACCTTGCTTTGCCACATTTAGAAGATTTTTCCCTAATTTGAAGTCACTTTGTACATGTTTACAATAAAAGACTATAAGAAATCAAATATGAACACATTTTTTTGAACGTTCTCCAAAATACTGAATGTTGTTTCAAATGAACTATAAAAGGATTATATTTCTGAACAGTCAATTTACCCAGTTACGATACACAAATATAGCAATAAAAAAATTGAAGAGTATTTAGCAAAATTAGGAACCTTTTACTTCCAAACTATGTGCTTCATGTTATCTTCTGTTCAGTGTTATGAAAAGGGGAAAATGGCACTCAGTACTCCCACCTGGCCTGCCTGGTGACAAAGGGAAATCTACTGGTCTTCAGAGACCACAAAGAACCCAGTAGAAATTCGCTCATTAGTTACTGCTTCTTGGAATAGCAGAAAGCACCCCTCTCTGAGGAAGGAGAGATTGACATGAATGGCAGCATTTCTCTTTAGGGAGCCAACCTGCCAAGGGAAGGTGGGAAAAGGATAGCAGTATAGAGAAGCAGGGCATTTCCAGGAATAGCCTGGTATATGCAAGGATGTCTTCTGCTTTTCCCATGGATTCTTGGAAACTTGCAGCCCTCTAAAGTCTCAGCACTCCCCTCCCCCTGAGGGGAGGATCAAAGCTGACAGCAGCATGTAGCCCCTTCCATCAGAGATCTTTGTGTTCAAATCTAGATTAATGAACTTTATACATTTTCCCTTAAAGTCAAAGCAGCAGATTAAAGAAAGGTTTCATATTGGTGTCTCCACCATCCAACACTAATATATTATGCTCCACTGGAAGTTAAATCCTTCTAAGAAAGGCCTATGTAAGGCAACACAGATTTGAATGGCAACAAGATTTGAATAAATGAAAACCAATTTGCAGATGACAAGTTTCTCTTTCTGCTCACAAAATCTACTGATTTGATCCAATATGCTGTTTTAACTAAATCGCCAGTGTAAGATGGAACGAATGGACTCAAGGTCACATACTAAAATACAAACTCCTGAAGTCTGCATTCAAATATGACAGAGAACCAACATTCAGAATTTGGGTACACCCTAATCATCAAGCTTTAGGTGAAACAAGGGCTGCTAACCTTCCTAATTACATCCCCTACAGGAGGAGAGAAAAAGAGCTTAACAGCCTTCACAAACAGAAATTTCCTTCCCCTAGCAGTATTCAAAAGCAGATTTTTAGCTAAGGGCTTTTCTGCACACTGGGTTATTCCCAAATAGCTCTTCAGGAGCATAAATTCCCATTTACCTTAATCCACTTTGAATGTGGATTAAACAGAAATAAATGCATTTTAAAATAAGAACATCCACAACTGCTATTCAGGATTATTATTCAGGAGTTATTCAGGAACAGTCACTGCTCTTTAAAGTCAAAGCCTACCCTAATCCAAGGACTATCATTTTTGAACTTTCTTGGAAGAATTTAACAATCCACACTATGGTGTATATATCTTGGTCATCACCTCAGCATTCCACATTCTACTATAGACTTCAGACAACACATTTGTAGTTGGGAGCTTAAAACTGCAGGCTCCTGAATGCCTTAAATTTCTATGGAAGTTGAATGAATATTAAAGGTGCTCAGCACTTTACAGAAAGAGGCCCACTCTTTATAGTGATAGTCTTAGAAGCTATCATACATTTCAAAGTCTTTTTTTCAATAAACTAATTTAAAAACAAAATTAAAAAACTCCCAAGACAAAATGATTTTCTATTCTGGACTTTAGAAAACAGCACAGGGTTGCTATTAATAAATTAACTCACCCTTAAAATGTTATTTCTCTGAAAACTCTCCCCCCTCATACCCGCTATTTATGTTGGCTTTACTTATTTTTTTCTTTCAACTTGTCTATTTTCATTACCCAAGTCAGTTTCTCAGGTTCATTCTCCTCCCTTTCTAGTCTATATTTGATTCCTTACTTACTCCTTTTTTGAAGAATCTACATATCTACTTCCTCCTCCAATTATCAGCATGAGTTGCTACTTGCTTTTTTTATTTCACTAGCATAGACAGTTCCTTTCTTCCTCCTCCTACCCGTGAGTAGAAATTTTGAAGAGAAATGTATTTTGATCTCAGGTAAGTATCACAATCATATGCCAATTTAAAGGAAGCCCACACTTGTAGGACGGTGCACATCTCTACTTCCCTCATCAATACCTAAATACAAAATAGTCCCAGAATAGCCAATGATATTTCTTGCAGTTAGATACTGCTTGACATGAGTAAGAATGGCAGATGCAGGCTCACATACAAGAGTTTATTCGAAAAATGTGACAGTAAACACCTTTCAGTTTTCTCACCCATTTAAAGTTACTCTTTCTCAAACAGAACACTAGCTGTCCTCTTACCCCAAAATAAATTAGTCAAATATAAAATGGAGTTTGGTCTCTGTCCTCCTCTTTCACATCTCTTAGTTCCTCACAGTTAACTGCAATTAAGTTTCTTTTACTATATAGGTAAAATTGGTATCTAGAAATCCAGACGTTGTTAGCCCTCTCTCGAAAAAAAACACAAAACCATTAGTTCAGTACTAGTAGCCCTAATATAATTAAGTCACATCCTTTGCATTGACCATGATTAGAGGCAACAGGCCCCATCTGAATTATTTGATCTCCTTGTTGATTCTACTCCACATTTTTCTTTATTCTCACCCATGTCAGCAGATCCAAATCTTTTTTAAAAACTAATATTTATAGGTGATTATTTGTCCATCATGCTTCTTGTATTAGTCCAGTTACTTTTTTTTCCTTTGAAGATTAGCTTCTCAGTTATCTTTTGTCCATATATTTACATTTAGTCTGTTCATATAGTCTTTTTAGGCAAATGAGTCTTCTCTGCTCTTTTATTGCTATGTTCCTCCTGATGTGAGCTGTACCTATTTCACTTTCCACATTTTAAAAGAAAATCTTCAAAAGCTTGTCCAGTCTTGAATCCAGGAGGCTGATTCCCCGAGGCACACAAGTGAAGAACTTCTATTTCTAACAGATCCTTCTCTCAATATAAAGAATTTATATTTCTTTAAACCAAACTTCTTTCCAAGCAACAGCCTTTAATCCAACGTCTTGTCTCTAGTTCTCTAGGCCTTGCTCACTCTTCAGTGTGGTTAACCTAATCATCTCTGTTTCGCTCTCCAAGTGACTGAACTTTTTGTATGACACTTCTACCCTGCTTACTGCTTGTGTCAAGGGCGACTCTTTGAAAGCATTTTTCCAAACAAAGTAATATACTGCTCTTTTCTCCTTATCCCTATTTATGTTATCCAGTCCCTCTTTTTTTCCCATACAAATACCCTGCTCATAGTGATCTTCCACTCACTGATGCACAACTTTCTTCAAGGCTCTCTCAGATCAGTGCAGTTACAAAACATTTCAACTTGGTTTGCTCTATTTGTCCACTGTCAAATATAATGCAAGATAATACACTCCCATCTGAATACATCCAGAGAAACAATCCATTTTATTAACACAAAATCTTTTCTTCTTCCTTCCACTTCTCTCTACTCAGATTCAGTCCTTTTGTGTTTGAAATCTTCCTTTGTTTCAGCTGTAAGCATTTCTTGCATAAAATGGTAGAAAAATCTTCAACATCCCAGATGACGTTACACACCCATCCCCAACTTCTCTTTCAGCTTTCTGAACAGCTTATACTGCTTACTGATGTGCCACCTCCAGGTCAACAACAAAGAATATAAACATTACACACTCACTGTAGCAGACTGCCTTGCTTCTCTTTGTAACAGTTATTTTATTTTTTCCCCATTTCTCTGCTCACTTTTCAGGTCTTCGTTCTATTCACTGTAGTTCCCATGTCACACTACCTATTTCTCAGTCTTTGTAATCTATTACAATGGCAGTGAAAAAGTATTAAGCACACACATGGAAGTTGTTACAGATCTATGAAAGTATTCATAGATATTAAGCATAATACAATGAACAAACCTATTCGTATTCTTTGCAGCTGTTAGGATCTCTCTCACACACATTCACAATGCTTTTACAGCCTGAACTAACACTGTAGTGGCTCACTTGAAAATAGAAGACTGTGATACAAGTTACACTACCAATGGGGGGGGGGGGAGAGAAATCAATATTGCACATATGGAATGTAAAATTATTCCCTCAACATGCCAAGGCTCAATGGGATGAATTAAAGATCTTTTACACATTGGTCAGACCACTAAATGTTATTTTAAGTTAATTTTAAGACTGTGGTACAAAAGCAAGGAAATTAGGAAGATGGATATGCTGTACTAATTTCACTGGGCCTAACTAATGCAGGGGCCAGATTAGTGCAACAGGTAACATACTATAAAGTGTACACACCTTATGCAGCAGTATATGGAAGAAAGGTGAAGAACCAAGGGCCAATTATCTAATTCAGTGTCACTATATAGATCAGTTTCACACCATAGTATTTTATGTTGGCTTTTGTGTGTGTGTGTGTGTGTGTGTGTGTGTGTGTGTGTGTGTGTGTGTGTATTATATATATATATATATACACACACACACACACACACACACACAGTAAAACCTCCATTTAACGGACTAATTCGGGCGAGGGGGTGTCCGTTAAATCAAAAAGTCCATTATTTAATAATTAAAAAAAAAAAGAGCTGTCGGAGCAGCCGCCCGCCCGCCCGCCTCAGGGTTGGGGCGGCAGCTCCGCAGCCCGCCCACTGCCGGGACCCGGGCAGCAGCCGGGAGCCTTCAGCCAGCCCGCCCGGGTCCCGGGACCTGCCAGCCAACCCGCCTGCTGCCTGGACCCGGGCGGCAGCCGGGAGCCGGCAGCCAGCCTGCCAGAAATGGATCAGGAATGCATCAGACTTGCTCAGAAATTTTGTCCGTTGCATCCGAAGTCCGTTAAATCGAGGTCCGTTAAATCGAGGGTTTACTGTATATATATTCCTTGATTTGACTAAACACTGAAACATCCTCTAGTTTGTTTTTGAATTAAAGAATACAAAGTGGAATAATGGTTGGTTTATAATACCAATTCTTCGCAGATCTAGTTAAGATTAAGATGATTGATTTGTTTCTTAATTAATAGTGTTACTGGAGTGCATTGTTTCAGATCCAATTACTTGTTCCCCCTACAATACATCAAGAATACAAATTAGAGAAGTATAGCTACTACAAGGTGGGTGTACGACTGGTTGAAATAGTACATTTAGGCCAGGTCTTCACTGGGAGTGGAGGGGTCGACCTAAGATGCGCAACTTCAGCTACACGATAGATAGTGTAGATAGTAGATAGTGACTCCGCTTCTGCCTCTCGTGGCGAAGGAGTTGGAGTCGACAGGGAGAGCACTTGGGGAAATCGATCACTACCCACCAATCCGGTGGGTAATGAAGACGTGGCCTTAGAGTAGTTATCAATGGCTTACAATCAAGCTGGAATGGCATATGGAGTGGGGTCCCAGAGGGATCTGTCCTTGGTCTGGTTCTAGTCAATATCTTCTTAACTTAACTGGATGACAGAGAACACTTAAAGTTTGTGAATGATATCAAGCTGGGAAGGATTGTAAGTGCTTTGGTGGACAAAATTAGTATTTACGATGTTCTTGACAAACTGGAGAAATCAGAAATAAGCAGGATAAAATTCAATGAGGAGATATGCAAGGTATTACACCTAGGAAGGAATAATCAATTGCACAGATACAATATGGAAAATGCCTGCTTAGGAAGGAGTACCTCAGAAAAGGATTTGGGAGTTATACAGGATCAAAAAATGAGTAAGAGTCAATAATGTAATACCATCGCAAAAAAGGGGGGGGGGGGAGAGAAGAGAAACTCATTCTAGGTTGTATTAAGCAGGAATGTTGTCAGGAAAATATGAAATGTAATTCTTCCACTCAGCACCGATAAGGCCTCAACTGGAAAGATGTGGACAATCTGGAGAAAGTCCAGAAACTGATTAAAGATCTAGGAAATATGACCTATGAGGAAAACGTGAAAAAACTATTGTGTTTAGTCTGAAGAGAAGACTGAGGGGGAAAACGATAACAGTTGTCATGTATGTAAACAGAGGAGGGTGATAAACCCTTCTCCTTAAACAGTAAGGACAGGACAAGTAGTAATGGTCTTAAACTGCAGTAAGGGAGATTTACGTTAGACATTAGGAAAAACATCCAATTAGAGTAGAGAATCAGAGAGGTAGCCGTGTTAGTTTGGAATACCAGAGGTAACAAAGAGTCCTGTGGCACCTTAGTTAGTCTTTAAGGTGCCACAGGACTCTTTACCAGTTAGAGTAGTTAAGCACTGAACAAAATTATCTAGGGAGATGTAGAATTATCAGAGGTTTTAAAGAATAGGCAACGCATCCCTGACAGGAATGGTCTAGATCAGCGTTCTGCAAAGCTTTTTCTCTGCAGCCCCTTTTCCCTGTCCCGCCTCCACTCGTGGCCCCAGGGGTACGTCCACCAAAATGCTGTCGAACAGAAAGCTTCCGATTTCTTTCTAAGGCATTTTAGCAGGAGAAAAGTAGACCGCGACTTCGGCGGTCTCCCGGGGGGGGGGGGAGGGGGGGATCGGCGGTGGTGCCGGGGTCTCACCCTCGGGGCCTCACCCTCCCCTACCCCCCCCCCCAGGGGTGGACTCGCACACCCCACTTTGAAGACCACTGGTCTAGATGGTACTCATTCTTGCCTCAGAGGAGGGGACAGGACAAGATGATCTACTGAAGTTCTTTCCAATACATTTCCATTATATTACATGTAAGTAAATCATACTCATGTTTAGTTTTCTTACTCTTACGATTTTTCCACTCTAATTTCTTTCTGTGGCTATATACAGTGCCATTTAGTATCCCTTTCAAATGATAGTATCAATAGAAAAGCCCAAATCAACAGACTGTGTGCTTTGAGAAATGTGGATCACATAGCATTTTACAAATCTAATCAATTACTAGATAGATATTTGTTGAATGAGGTTACCAAATGTTGCAAAAGTTTGAAGATACAGTTGAATGATTGTTCTGTGTTTATTTATAACTGGGAAGATGATATGAATAGGCAATGTTAGAGACTAGCTGGCATTTAACAAATTAAGATTTTACTTCTTTTAAAGTGACACATTGAATCTAAACACATTTAAGAGCAGGAAATAACCCAGAAAAGCACTAATTACTTCCATCAACAATGGGCTTAACATCTTGTAGCTGACCTTAGCTAATCAGGAAGGAGAATGGTCCACACACATGCATGGTAGGATGGAGCTATGAAGTACTGTGGTATCTCGAAGAGACTATGTCAAATTTATCCAAAAACTGTGAATTCATCCCCTCACACGCTGACACACACTTCTAAGAAAAGCCACCACAGTGAGCAATGGCTTAACTCAGGGGTCTCCAAACTTCTTGAGACGAGGGCCATACTAGATTTTTGAAGGGGCTTCACGGGCCGCTACTGCAGGCTCCTCTGGCCACTGCGGTGACCCTCCCTTTGCTCCTCCAGCCACACCACTGCCACAACCTCTCTCCCCTTTGCTTCACCAGACGCACCGTGGGAGCACTCACCATGGGGCCACCGGCAGCAGCTCGCACAGGGGGAGCAGTAGCAGCAGCTTCTCCATGTGCCTGCTCATCTAGGGGGGCCGGATCCGGCCCTCCGAGCTGTAGGTTGGAGATCCCTGGATTAACTGGTAAAGGGACACAAGCAGACCAGACTGAGGAAACACCAGAGCCCAAGACATAGTTCTGCCAGACAATTCTTCACCTTCACTATAGAGGAAACAAAGAAACCTCCTTGACTTCACACAGTATGCAAGTGCTTGATTGGGCTCTGACTGTTGTGCAAAAAGAAAGGAATGCTTAGAAGATATTTGGAGGATGGCACTATACAACAAAGAACTACCACCTCACTAATTTACTGCAGAAATAGTCCGAAGACAATACAAATAACAGCTCCTAACACTGTGATGGAACTCAACTAAAGAGCTGTCTCCTAAAATTGACCATCAAAATTGGTTAGCTACACTAATACTTGAAGCAACAGGCTAGACTTCAGATTAATGGAAAAGAGAAAGCACAATCTAGAATTCTAAGACCAACTCAAAGAGCTCTCTACTTATTTTCTTGTTACAGAATGGGGCTTACATATAGATAGTGCCTTAACTCATTACACACTATACAAGGTTACACAAGTTCATGGATGACAAGAGAAGTACTGCACTACATGGAAAGTACAGTGACTAAAGCAGAACTCAAGAATACTGAGCTGTATTATAGGAAGGATGGCCTTGTGGTTAAAGCACTGGGATGCAGATCTTCCTTCAGTGCCCAACTCAGCCATAGGCTTCCTGTGGAACCCGAGCACCTCACTTGATCTCTGTCTCAGTTGGCAGTTTATGAACTAGGGAGAGTAATCCATCTCACAGGGTGCTGTGAGAACAAGTTGATGGTGATGCATTTAGTGATGGGGCAATGTAAATACAGAGAAAGCCTCAGCTGATATGAAGTGATTTTTTCTCTCTCTCTCTCTCTCTCTCTCTCTCCTGGAGTCTTAAAGCCAACTCCACCAAGGACCAATCAGAAAACCAGGAACTTCTCCAGTCATTTCCACCACAATAACCAGAAAGCTTCCCCAATATTAGAGATTGGAAGGTCATGTTTAATCTCAAGAAGTTGAAAATTATTAAGAAAATCTAATTTCTATACCTGTAGTCTTTCAGAATCGTAGTAAAACCGGTAAAGAGTTAATTATGGAATCCAAAATTAGCATCCAACAGAGGATTAATGGTTTCAGATTAATTTTCATCATTTCTGATTTTTGCTGCTGAGTGTCTATCAGTTGCCTCACATACTGCAATTTGGATACTCAGGGCCTGATCCAAAGCCATGGAAGACAACAGAAGTCTTTCCATTGCCTTCACTGGACTTTGGATAAGCACCTCAAAGCTAAATTCAAGACTTTCGGAAGGTCTGTCATGGAATTTACTGGAATAGTATTTACACTGCAATTGTAAATGGTGCAGCTACTCAGGGTGGATTTATAATATGAAAAAACCTTCACAATTCAATTACAGAATATTCAAGTCCAGAACTCCAGGACAGCTTCCTCCACTAGAAGCAGGAAGAAAAAAAATAAAAAAGACAGACAAGATATTTACAACAGTTTATTTTCTACCTCCACCTCATCTGTAGGGAGGTTAAGCTGAACCTTAAAAGGCAGCCCAAGTTGTGAATTAGAACAAGTCGTATTAGTATCAATTAAGCATAAGAAAAAGTAGAAAGACATGGCCAGAAGCAAATAGGCTATTATCATAAATGTAATCTAAATATTTTTAGATAAGCTTGTTCTCTTCTCAAA
This sequence comes from Sternotherus odoratus, assembly GCA_032164245.1. Lineage (NCBI taxonomy): Eukaryota > Metazoa > Chordata > Testudines > Kinosternidae > Sternotherus > Sternotherus odoratus. The sequence continues at coordinate 77,579,049 of JAVMKO010000006.1, forward strand.
TTAGAAAATGTGTTTGCATGGTTTGACAACATAGATAGCAGCACAGTAGTGTTATACCACTAATGGTTATTTTACATGTCACAATTTATAACTGGAGAATAGAATCAATGAGTTGCTTTCAAACTAATAACTTAAGCACAATACTTAATACCATTAGGAAGAGGGAGTAACAGTTTATTAGGCTCAATTTGACAAAGACGTGAAAAGGGAAAATGAAGGAGCACTGTAAAAATAGTTTAGTCCAAAATTTAGGTTGAGGGATTATTTTAATTTTTGTACACACAAAACCTAACACACACCGATATTTCACAAAATTAAAAATATAATTCAATCACTGATGCATGTAATTTTGTGTACAAGTTTCAGAAAATTAAAGTAAGGAAATGCAGCTCTTATCTTTACAAAGATCCATACACAGACCATTTAATATATGGAAAATTTACATAATCAGTATTTTAAAAAGTCATCAACACCATTTTTGTTTTGACAAACCTGACTACTTTTTTAAAAAAGGGCATTTAAATATTTTTCTGTACGGTTCCAATCCTGCAAATGTGTAAAAGTTTACTCACGTAAAGAGTCCCATTGGCTTTAACAGGACTACTTATGTCAGTAAAATAACTCATGCATAAAACGTTAAAGAACCAGAACACAAGACAGTTTTTTCCTATTTCCCAAGATTTTTATTTACATTAATTTTTAACAAATTATCCAAGAGTTATTGTAAGAAAGACATTTTTAAAATAAAAAAGGAGAAATGTTTAATTTAAATACATAATTTTGATAGTTTTTACAGAACTACCCATTCTCAGTGCCCAAGAGCCTAAATTTTGGGCCTAAACTAGCTAAACCACTTAAAGATTTAATTAATGACATCTTGATGCCAAAGTATCTACAATACGGATACTGTTTACAATAAAAAGTCTTCAAAATCATCTTAATTTCAGTAACACTTGTATTAAAACTAGTATTTAAGCAGACTTTTCTGTGTGGGAATACATAATCAGTATTAGGAATAATGCCCTTAAAGTGAATACAAGCTACTAGCACAACAAAAGCTGATCTGGATCCAGGAAGCAATACCCTGCATTTGTTTTTTAAACATCAGTCCCATAGGACTTTTAGCTGTCAAACAGGTTACTTGTCCCAAGACTCAGGCCAAAGGCACCATTCTCATTCTATGTTGCATATAAATGAGAAGGGGTGGATAGAAGTTACAGGAAAAATTGGCATCCCACAATAATAGTGTCTAACCTTGCTGGGTTATACATCCTTGTTTCATAACCAACATTAACCTAATCTTTTAATGGAGAAACACCTCGGAAACTATAAGCCTACTGGCATAAAGCCTATATTCAGTAGATTACTTGTCTATGATGTGTTCCATTTATCGAATATGTATTTAAAATGACCAGTTTAAGAGGAGAAAGAAGAGAGAAACTAAGTTTTCAACAAGTTTGGGTTGGAATTATTTTCCAAGATACATGGCAACCAGGTTTATTTAGCATTTACACTTTGGCCTACTCATTGGAAGTAGTGGGATAAGTTAAGTGCAACTCCAGTATAACCGGTTTCTATCCAGTTTTTACTATACGTCACAACTGTAATTAGTCATCCCTACATGACAAGAAGTGCCTTCTCAAAATAGGACTGTACATATTGGTAAGCATTCTTTATGGAAATTGATTTTACATTTTTTTGTAGAGAAAACATACTAAAGAGAAAATTTCCCCTTAAACTCCTTCTTAAAGGTTTTTCCTCCCATCAAAAATGTATTTTATAAAGAGGCACGGGAAACAAGAATTAAAATAAGCTGAAGTACTTGGGTTAATTATCTTTTGTACTACATATTTTATTGCTGTTTCTGGAGTATAAAATTATTAAACTAAAAGATCCAAGCGTCAAGAGGATCATATAACCTATTTTATGAAGTTTTTGAAGTTGTTTTCACATTCCAAATCTATTTTCTCAGTTGCTGATTTATGTCTGTATTTAAGTATTATATGTAACAAAGAAGATTATATATAGATATATATGGGCTGTGTTCTTATAAATCATACTGTAGAGCTTTATTAATGAAAACTACTTGAATGACATTTCCACTGAGGCGGTTTTCCAGCTTGACATTACAGGCTACTGTCCCTTAAAAGATTTCTAGGTTACTCTCTATTCTAAACAAGCTACAGAATACAGAACCGAAGATCAAAAACACAGCAGGTCTACACTCAATCAAGTTGGCAAAGTTTTATTATAGCAACAATGAAGGAAATCCATATTTGTTATGATATTTGAAAAAAAATCAAGATAAATGAATAAATTTAAACAGTGATGAGAAAGCAGAGACTCCAAATAAATTCTACTGAACCAGTGTCTATAGAAACAGACCCTACCCCTACACAGCTCCACAGTTCAGACTATGGGGGTATAAACTGCAGAGTTAATGCAAAATGGCAACTTTTTTGTATATTCGCAGGCTCCACACAGGGCAGTTAGACCACAGCATGCTTGTGTGCATTGCAATTCACATCACGGTCATGAATCACAGGCCATGTCTAAAGAATTAGACCCTGAGTTTTAGTCTTTTCAAGGTAAGCCCAAAACGCCCTCTGAAATCTTATCTATGTTTGTACCTGTTTAAGGTGTAAATTTAAATTAATTTAAACTAGCACAAATGCCAGAGTGGACACTTAGTTTACATGTTGGTATATCTGTTTAGCTCAAGTCTAAAACAGATATTTCAGTTTAACTGGCAAGTGTCCACTCAGGGGTTTGTACAAGTTTAAACTGCTTTAAATTCACACCTTAAACAGGTATAACTTTCTCACATAGACAAGCACTAACACTGAGCTATTGAAAAAATATTTCTGGAATGGGTACTGGCTGTGGGAAACATTTTGGAAGGATGTTTGTGTAAGTATAATTCTGTCACCTTTGGTAAGAGTGTGTATCATTCATTTAGTATTTCTGTGCTTGATGTAAACAATTTTATCCTTACACAATGATAAAGGAGCATATGCTCATGATAAGGGGACTACTAAAAAATACTGAGAAAATTGGGAACCCAGAAATGGGAACAGATAAAAAGCCCAATATTCACTTCTTGGAGGCCATGAATTTCCCCATGATATTCTTTCTGAAAGAGCCCAAGGATGTAACGAGCTTGGACATCTCTACCTCTCTGAACTGAAGCCATGGGAATAAAACCGTTAAAGTATAGAAACTTCAGCTCACAATTATCCAGAGTTTCAAAAGAGGAGCTTAATAAAAGACTGGGCTAATCGTGCATAACAGTGGGAATTTTTTAAGCATCTTCGATGTTTCTAGAAAATGTGTCACTATACCTAACCATGTATTTCAAATGCAACAAAAACCTCATGAACTTAACAATAGAAGACATTTTTAACTTCAGCAGTTCATGAGAAACAAAGTTTAGTCACAATAGCTCTATGGACCAAGTGAAGAATGTAATTAAACAGCTTATTCAGAACAAGTAGTGAGATTCACACTGGCCCACTTCACACTGGACAAGATCTTTCCCAGCAACAAGAAGACCAAGACCCACCACACCAAGTTCCTGTCAAGAGCTCTCTTTTCAGAAAAAACTGACAGGGAGAGATTCCGGTTTGAGCTGTAGACAGGTGTCTGGTATACGAGCAATCATATGTGACAAGATCCTTTGATGAAGTGCAATAGCCGTGAAATCAGATCTCTCTTGGCTACTAAGGCGGCAATCAGGATCACAAAAACCATTGCTTTTCAGAGGTTAGTGAGGATGTTACTGTGAGAACAGTGGAGGAATAGACATTCGTGAAGTTTCTGTGACAGGAAAGAAAAGATAACTGCTCCTACCACAATGTACAGTGAATATAGTGTACACACAAAACCAGTAGTTGTTCAGAAAAGATGCAAAAAGCAGAGTTCAGTCTTGGGAGTTCTGCCCCAGCAAAGACATGCACCACTGGTCTGATATATGGTCTTCCTGTGAAGGCCAAATTACACACAAGTTCAGCAAGTTGGTTAATGTATTTCCTTTCCATGCTAGGTAAATAGACTCTAGACGTTATACGGATAAAGCCAGTTCCATATCTACAACAGCTTCCCAATACAGGGGACACGTTGTCTCTTCCTGCTGGTTAACTTGGAACACAGTGGTCTGATTTTTGTTTAAACCAGAACCATGTTTTATTAAGTTGTAATACTACAGCACCTAAATAATCTAGTTCTCTGAAAGTTTGAAGTGTACACAGGACTATCCCCATATCTATAGCTTGTTCTTTATTGAAACTTGTTTAATTCTTCTTACAAGGTTCACAATTTCATTGACTTGGGAATAGAGAGAAACCACTGAGATAAGATATGTTCATACGGTCTCATATATTCCAGTTGTCTGAGTGGGAGAGAAAATGAGTCAGTTAATTATATTAAAGAGCTCCAGTGATCTCAGCACCTATTTGTGACATGGACAAATCCTCAGATTCCTTCAAGAAATGCTATTCTTAACCTATTACCCTGAAAGTGGAAACGAAAATTCCCATTTTCAGTCAGTATCCTGATCTAACTGCTAATCATGCCACCAGTCCAAAAGGCAAAACCGAACTGGTAATATTGTTCAGTTATCCGAGACATACGGTAATAAGAGTTTGATGTTGGATTTTATTTTAAAATTATATTTGCTAGAATGCCTCTTTACTGCACCCGGAGTGAGGCTGTGGACTCAATCTGGATGTGTTTGTTTTTGCAAAAAGGAGTATTGTGACTCTGCTTGACAATTCCGAGGACCCACGTATATGCAGTTAGGGGACTCAGAAGGAAGAAATCCCATATCATCTTCCTCTGACAGGGTGATCATACAGGGCAGACAGAAGCAGATTATTTGATCCAGAAATATAAGAAAAAAATCTAACTTCAAAGCAGTAAAAAATTAAAGGCATATTGCTGAGATCACATAGCACGCAAAGGGTGGTAGATGTTTTCCAAATACAAAGACTCAATCCCTGCCAAAATCAGTATACAGTTGGGTGATACTTGTATTAGTTATAGCCTAAAGCCTCTCGTCTACTTTTTTCCCCAAAATAAAAAGATAATTGACCGAAGGGAACAAATTGTACCATGACTTTCTCCATGTTCTTGAGACTGGCCTCCACATTATCTCCAAAGGGAGTAATGGTCCTTCAGCTACTATTGCTGTACCTCTTGGTTGAAAAGAAAAATTTAATGTTGTGCGTCTACTGGACATTTTTCCACAGTCACATAATAGGATACCCATATCTACTGCAGGACATTTCTAAAACTAAATCGATGAATGTTTTAGAAGTCCACATATTTATTCTTTGAGGCACAAATGGGTGAACCACCTTCTGAAGATTAAACTATTTGCACGTGAGATTTATAGCACTTGTGAGCACCTAGATTCAAAGACACAGATATCTTCCCAGCTATAACACTGCAGAGTGCTTGTAATTGTGCTCTCCAGAACTGAACAAACTGTTACAAAAGCCATAGGCAAACTGTGAGGAGGATGGAAGATGCCATAAACAACTCAATATGAAAAGCACTTGTACATCACCCACTTTGGAGACTGCAATTGTATTATACAGATTTTTAGCAGGCAGTTGAAGACCAGATGGACTGACACTACTATCCACGTAAAGGAACATCACAAGGTTCTAAATAATCTCAATGCTGAAATTCTTCTGGCATCTAATGCCTAGGATCTAAAAAGAGCATTTAAGCTCCTCCATCTGAGGGGTCAGGGTGCCATTTGCCTAGAGATGTACAGTGTGTCAGAGGCTCAGGCTCCTCTAGGCAACACAGTGTGGTGCAGTCATCCCTATTGTCCTATTTAGTAGGTTCCAGTTCCTAAGGTAAGACAGATGGTAGGTTTATCACAGCAGCTGTTACATCAATACACTGATCACAGGATATCCAAGCCCTTTAATCTCCAAAGAGGTTCTTGCATTAGCTCAATAGCTCACTTTGCCAGAAGAGGTGGTACATGCATCACGGCACAACTGAAACGTTTTGATAAAACAAAAAGGATCGAACTGCAGCTAGAACACAAGTCTGGTCTCTCAGTGCCAAAAGTGTTCAAACTCATAAAATCCAAGTCAACAGAAATGGCAGACTGGCTAAAAGGACAGAGCAAATTGATCTCCCCTCTCTCATAACTTAGCCTGCCCTTTGAGAGAAATAGTACCTCCAAGGCTTAGCATTAAGCCATCATAGACACTCACAAATGTTCTCAACACACCCAGCCTGTAGGTCTGGCCAGTTATGTGGTGAAGCATCACTATGAAGGACTCTTCGGTAGAACTTGCACTGAAGTGGATAGCACGGATGCAGAGGCTTTACCACCACAGAAAATTGTGTCTTGATAAGCTTGTATTTCTAGCATCTCCAGTCATCTGGGAGAAGATGGAAGTATAGATGACAATTATGAAGCCAAGTGATCAGATTATTTTTTTATGGCTCAAAAAAGATTCTTACTCAGTGTACCAATACAAAGAGGCTTTTCCAACAGCAATGAGAAAGTGCTACAGCAAAGTGCTACAGCAGTCACAGACCTAACAGTGAACCACAGTAGATAGACTGACCTTCCGCTCAACCATTAACTGTAAAAAAACAGCAATTGGTAGATTGATCAGAGCAATACCCATCAACAAGAGAGATGACTCAACTCATCTACATAAGAGCAAATGCAGACAAATTCTAAGTGGGAAAAGTAGAAACGTATAAAATTTCTCCAAACACACATGAAACACTCATTTTCAAGTGTATAAGTCAAAGAACATAAGTAAAAAATACTCAATTAGTATGTAGGACATGACCAGATGTTATCAAAAAGCTATTTTCAAACAAAAAATTAGATCTCTATTATAGTAGACTCTCGATTATCCAGGATAGGGAAAAATTAATCCTGGTTAATAAAATCCTGGATAATCACCATCCATAGGAAACATGGGGAGGGAGGGATGGTTCACCAGCCACCTTGCATTGGAGTGAGGGGGTGTTGGTTCACTGGCTGCCCTGCGGCCTGGTGGGGGGTTTTGTGTGCGTTTGGGGCGGCAACAAAGCCAGAGCCAGCCCTGCGAGTTACGCGTCTTTTTTTGATGTCCTGGTTAATTCACATCCTGGTTAACCCAATCCTGGATCTTCGAGAGTCTACTGTATATGCACTGTAGTCTTCTGTGCTTACCAAAACACAGGAAAGAGCAGAGGGATTGGATTGTTATGGAAAATTCACTTACCTGGATCTACCAACACTACAGCAAAAATATTTGTGCAGAAAAAAAAATGTATGCACTACATTTAGAATTGTAAAGACTCATCTTTAATCAATGAGTGAGCTATATTGGACTTGGGGGAAAAAAGGGGCATATTGCCATAACAGTCATTCTAATTTATGGCCTTCTACAGTCAAATTCTGTGTTCAGATTCAAACACATTTGGCAGAAAACATTAATGAAGCTCTGCATTTTAATATGTAGTTGTATCCCTATATTAACTTAATGATTGTTTTTTCCATTGATAACTGATCTTCTTGCAGACATTCAGGAATATTTTCAGTTCTTTTCCGTCTACCCACTCCATCCATCCATGTATATACTCCAGATTTATTATCAGGCTGAATTCTGAAGCAGACTCCAAGAAATATGATATTGCCCCTTTCAGCATACGATTGGACAATGTTAAGAAGGGGAAAAAAACAGCAAGACTAAGGATTAATTTTCAAGGGTATTTAGGCACTGTACAAACAGAACACAAAGATAGTTACCTTATTTCTTCAGCAGAGTCAATGCAACCACTGGACTTCCCATATCCCTAGATCCCCATGCCATATTAAAGAGAACTGCCAATTTATCATTTAAGAATTACAGATGCTTCTTTCAGACAGTATGAAAGGTTACTGGTGACTGTACAGTAGAACTAACTTTGGATTGTAAAAGGCAAATTTAATTCCAAAACTCTAAAATTTCAAAACATGCTATGGAACAGTTAATGAGCCACACTGCACATATGTAGCAGTATAAACAGCACTCTAAAATATGTATCTTACTATATATGTAGTAGGCCTACTTCTGCCCTCACTAATACCACTACAATTTCACCAGAATCAGTATGTTAAATAGAACTGTGTTAATATTGGTGGGAAAACTTAACATTTGAATCTTGGGGTTGGATCAGAGGTTTATTTCAATGCAATGCCAAGGCTTAAAATTGAATTTTAACTAAAAAACATACAGGGAAATTCAGAGGAAAAAAATAAACTTAAGAAATGCAGCCTCTACGCTAGATGCCTTTTTCATTGGTGCTCAGAGAACACAGGGTTACAGACATAAGAAATATCATGGATACTCTTTGCCCAAAAGGAGAACTGGTAAGAGAAGCTGCCTTCCAACCCCATTTAACTGCAAAAATCTCCACTTATATCAGTCTGGGAGAAACATGAACTCCAGTGTTAGATCAGTTGCATTCATGCCTACCGAAGACACTTTACAGATTTCTCCAATTCTGCCTTTTCACAAAACATCATCTGTCAATAGCCAGTCATCTTGTAATAGGTGTTTACACAAGACTTTAAAATGGAAGGCATCACCTTTTTACAAATGCAGTTACAGAAATGGGAAAAGTTTTTCCTTATCTACTCAATTCCAAGAAGCACATTTATGCTGTTATGTGACTAGAACACATGGAAAGTTGTGTACTATGCCCATACAAAAATGCAAGTTTAAACCTCTAATTTTAAAATTATTAACATCTTCTTTCTATAATCTGGCTAGTTTCTGTTATTTTAGTGAAAAAATTAGTAGGAACAAGTTTTTGTATGTTTGCCTAAATCAAACAGCCATCCGTATTTTGCTGTGGGCAACTGAAATAATCTTCTCTGCAGAAGTGGATCCCAGGTGCCTATGCTGATGACAATGCATAGCTGCAAATGTTTACAAGACTTTTACAAGGAACTGGACAAGTCACCCCCTCATTAAAGTTGTGTGCCCATTCCAGTTAATTTTAGTATTTTATACTAAAATACTAGCATTAACTATTCTATTCCATCTCTATAACGTAGCCCCACTTTACAGACAGAAGCTAAGATGGAAAGCTTAAATAACTTGATAGAGCCCACAAAGGAAACCAAAATCAGAACCAGGATCACAACACAGGAGTTCTGTGGTCTTAGTCCCATATTTGGCCTTCTATACCAGGTTGCTTTATGCTATTTACTTACACCTTCTTGTGGTCAAAGGTCACACTGTCTGGTCAGCAGAGAAGGCAAATCCAATAGAGGCACCCAGAAAGGAGGTAACTTGCAATAGTTGTAGCAACAGTAGTAGCCACTAGACAGTTCCGCTTCTACTCCCTACAAGAACCTTGAATTGACTTGTGGGTTTGACAAACCCATAACTGAAGGCCAAGCTAGAGCAACTGTAAGGTGGTAAAAGGCAAACACTGAATAACCCATAAACTTTACAGGGGTGGAAGACAGGAAAAAAAACATTAGCAAATAAACTTTCAGTGATCTCTTCCTAAAGAGAAGGAACTATTTTTTAAATGAAAATGAAATTAGCTTAGATATTTCTAAGACACCCAAAATCTTAATATATGTCATGCATCTCAGGTGCCAACACTGGCTCAACTCACAATCCTGTGGCACAGTTCATGGATCATGTCTTGGCTAGGAACCCTGGCACCTTCCCCTTTCTCAGCAGCTAATGGTAGGGGCTAAGCAACATGAGGGTGTTGCTCTTCAAGTACACTAGGGCTAGTCCCTCCAGACCAACAAAAGTTGTTCATAGGTTGCCTGTAATTTTTTCAAACTCTTCCTGTGACCATGTAAAACATGAAAATTCACATTTTACAAGAATGTGGTAAGGACTGGATGACGAAGTTGGACAATCTAGTTCAGTCATTCCCTTGCTTTGTATTCAGCCATTTCCCTACCTGTGCTTGAATTATATATAATGTTAGTAGATTATTAATTTTAACCACTGGGGTGTATAAAACGAAATGTAAAATGTGTCTCAGAATTTTTTTTATAAGCTTATTACACGTAAATGAACTAGATGGCATAGTGCATATACGAGCTTTACCTCAGAGAGGCCATGATTAGATGTATTTGGTCTAGCCACCACTCCCAAAACACACACCATTGGAACTATTCTGTTGAACCATTTAAGGTTAAAGGTTTGGTTGAAAGTTCTTATAAAAAACTATACAAAAGGTGGGGACTGAAAAACTGACCATGGTATGCTTTTTTTTTTTTTTGTCCGTCTGTTTTTGTTTCAAATCATTTGTAAGATCCAACTAAGGGTAACAAATAAATCTAGGTAAATTATCAGAATAATCAGGATTAAACTTGTATTTTGTCCATTTAAATCCATATATGAACCACACTACGTCTCCATATCAGTAAATGGATTTACCTACACTGAAATCCAAAAAGATTCCTTAAGACTCCACAGAGGAGGTAGCTCTTCTTTTTGAAGAGTAAGGGCCAATGGAAGGTGGGGTTTTTTTGTTTGTTTTTTTTAAACATACATACCCCACAGCATAGTCTCTCTCTCTCACACACACACACACACACACACACACACACACACACACACACAAAACTTAACCAGAAATTGAACTAAATTTTGGGTAAGTACAAGTGGAAAAAATAGTTCCACTCTTCTTGGCTTCTTTATGTACAAAGACAATCTAATCTCCACCCCCAACTCTACTCAGGATATATAGGGAGGACTGTTTACCTTAGAAATATCAGAAATGTCAGTTCATTGTTTCTGCTCAACATGTCTTAAACAGCTCTCTCAGCCCTTAATTGAAAGGACAGGGATTCTGAATCTTTAACAACAAAGAATTATTCTAAAAGCAGTTTGAGTTAAATAGATATTTATAAAATAGAAGTTTAGATGCCTGAATAAAAGCCTCTTTCCTCTTGCAGATTTCACTTGCAAAATTTCTCTGACAAACCTATGCTCTCTGGGCACCCACTGTAATTCCAAAATGAACAGTGTAGGCAAGATCTAATTTTTCTATTAAAAAATTAAGCAAAATTTTGTTTTTTAAAAATAAAATTGAAGGCATAACTCTACTTTTTCCAAATCATCTTTAAATTTAGTTCTCAAAAACTTTCATTACCACGTTCCTAGTGTAGAAGAAAGTATATCAAGTTTTTCATTGCTGCTCTAGAGAAGCCTAACTCTCATAACGGAGGATAATTCATTCTCTGCACCCCCACTGACTATGGCAGATTATGACCCATGTAAATCTTATAGATAACAAATCTGTTGGTTTGGGATGAAGGTAAGGGGAAAATGTGCAAGAAGATAGGAGAAACAGAAAGGAAGCTGTGTTTGTGCCTGGCCTTTGGTAAAACAGGGAAAAGTTATTTTCCTCCAAACCAAAAGAGTATTAAACAAAAATCTAAATTTTATTTTGAAAGTCACTAAAAACATCCCTTTCAAACAAGTAAGGGCTCAATCCTACAAATACTTAAGCAAATGCTTAACTTTATGCATGTAAGTAGTCCTATTGAGCTCAATGAGATTACTCATCTGCATAAAGGTAAGCACACATTTATGTACTGGCAGAATTGCATTCTTACACACATCCTCCAACAATTTTTAGGAACCATCAATGACCCAGTCTCATTTTACAGAACTGTTGATTTTGTAAAGTAATAAGGGAGGCGAGTGACAGAACTTTACTAGTTTGAAATCCTGTACTTGTAGAAGAGATCTGAGTAAAGTTGTCCAAAGCATAAAACTGAGTAACCAAGCAACGGAGGAACTACAAAACCAGTTAGCAACATGAAGCCTCTCACTTAAACCTAACAAATTAATGCTTCATTAATGTTAGGTTTAAGTCGGGTATATTACATTACTTTCCATATAAATATTACAACAGATGAACTGGTGCCAAAGTCTCAGACTGTTTTTAACTGTGAATTTTGTAACTGAAGTTACTCCCCAACCCCAATGAATGGAATTTTCTTTAAGTGAAGCAAAATGTGTTCCTGTAATAAACTAGATGTCCACATTAAAATTTTCCTGTATTTCATATAATTTAGTAATAGGAGATATGCGGGAAATGATGAGAAACTGAATTGCACTGAATTAGGAAGTCCATTGTGTGAACAGATAACTGCTTATTTAAGCGCTTTGGAATCTACGTCAAATGGGAAGGAAAAAAAAAAGCAGATGTTCAACAAGTCACGACACTGAACACTTAAGAAGATGTGTAATTTATTCAGAGGATCAGTTTTGCATTATTCACAATAAAACTATCAGCCTAATGCAGATGTCTTGCACATGCTCCAATATAAAAGTTTGTTGACAATACACTTAACCAAACAAATTTCTGATGGCGCAAGCAGCCATACTGCATGCAAAGTGTGTCCATACTTACAAAAGTTAGCTAATTTGATCAGACAAACTAAAGCACCATTAGGCCCCAATCTAATTGCCATAATGTAAATATTTATGAATAGATTCAGATAAGTTCACTGTATTTCGCAAGAAATTTACAAAATATAATCAGCTCTTTCATAAACACAAACTATGTTGATACATATGAAGATGTTTGCTTGCTTTTTGTATATAAACTTACACATGTTCACTGAACACATACATTGCTATCTTTTCATGTAGGAGTTGCTTATATATAAGCAATATATATATTTTATATGTATATAAAATATATATATTTAAAGGAAGCCTGTTAAACATTATGTTTTTATCTCATAATAGGATAACGAAATGATTTTTTAATCAACTGCCTGATACTTCACTGCAAACTTTTCACAAGCTGGCTGTCACTGGACATGGGACATCATGTGGCACAAAGATTGGCAAAGCCTACTGTAGCTAGGGAAAAGATTCTGATGTCCAATTTTAAACAAACATGTATTCATATCCTACAATAAACACCATAACTGAATACAGTATATCACATGACTGGTCATAAATTACTGGCACAGAAAGGCCACTGTGTTCCCTTCAACAGGTAATTCACAGTCTGCAAAAGGGTTTGAGATATAAGAAAACATGCACTATTCTAGTGTGAAATGGGGCTATTACCTACATACTTTTAGCACGACAGGTGTGCAAAGAAACAGTAATGATATACAGTAAGTTTTTGTAGTTATCCAAGGAGTGTGGATAGATATTTGACTAGCTGAGAACTTAGTGAAGTACAAAAATGAGGGCGAAGACAAGGTAAGAAGAAATCTAGTTATAGTGGCCCCTTCGGTCCAGGTTCAAGTTACCCACCCATAAATACCGCAGGGCAGAGAAAGTTCTGTGCTATACTGAAAGTCTGTTGCAAACGGGAGCAGAAAGAAGCTTAACTTGTGCCTAACTATAGGAAAGAAAAGTCAGAAGTAGTATCAGCACATTGATGCATCAAAAAAAAAAAAAAGTAGTATAATGGCTAAAGTTTTCACTGTTTACATAAACTCTGTAAGTTGGTCTTAGAAGCTTTTGAAAATTGTACCCATTGAGGAAAGCTAAATGCTTGTGTTTTTCCTATTAAAATCAGAATAGAAAGATGAAGCTAATGGAGGCCTAAGGTCTCTACAGTAGTATGATTGGTACTCTCTAATTGATCTAAAGTGTAGATATCTTTAGGAACAGTCTTCAGCTGGCCAACTCTTGTGAAGTGAACATTTCCATTGCCACACCAAGTGGAAAGAATACTGTTAAGGCAAAATAGCAAACAACCCATTTCTTCATGCGAAAATGACAACATACTATAAAAGAAAGTCATAATGATATTATCTGACCATATCTTGTCCTTTCACCATTAATATTATAAATATTTTCTATCCCCTTTTTCATGATTAAAATTAGTTTAATGAACAGTTAATATTAACTGATATTTACGGAAGTCAGATAATATATATAGTCTTCCACTTCAATATTGTACATCTATTTTAAGTCAGAAACATTTTATCAGTTGTGCTTGTGTGGAAAAGTATTTCTGATACTACACAACTAAGAACATGTTCTGTTCACTTTGTAAATTGCAGATCCTTATATTTATATATTGGGCAGAAGGGAGAGGAGACGGACAAATTGCATTTGATTTCTAGTACCAGTCTACAATAATCACTCAGACATAGAACAACATTTATTAACAAGAAAGGAACGAGTCCATAAGAATAAGAAAAGATCACAAGTAGTACAGTTTGTAAAGTTTAAAAGCTTAGGACAGAAGTTTCCAATGTTTAGGATGTGCAGAAACTCTGTGCAACATACTCTCCAAACGTTGACCAAGCTTATGTAACTGGAGCAGCAAGTTTTTCAATTACTATAAGAGTGTTTACATAAATTTAGTAAACAGTAGTTCTTTCTAATTCAGTTAAGGTGTTGACAATAAAGGAATATCAGCAGTGCAGAAATCTACTTTGACTTTAGGCCACATTAGCTTCATCCTGACAGAAATGAGTTTAATTTTCCAAACAGAACACTAATTTTAAAAGTATGTATTCACAATTTCCCTCTCCAGCCCCAAATCAAAGTATTAGGAGTAAGAAAATACTGTCAAGCAGAAAAAACATTTTAAACAAAACCAATCATTTTTCTAAATGATTTTATTAAAGTTACATTTTTAATGTACAGATATACTGAAGTGATACATTCTAGCTAATGTTCACACCAATTTGAATTACACGAGTTAAAGGTACTCATGTATATGTTTATGCTGAAATGCAGACGCCATCAATCCTAGCCTTTGGTTATATAGTTCAAGCCCTCTTCCTTCTCCCATCTTCCCATAAAATGAATTCTTGTACCACATCTCTTGCTATTACACTACATTTAAAATAAATTATGTTCATATTAAAATTACAAATATTTCTATTCTATTTATAAAAAAAATTCTTCTTTAGTGCAAGCAATTACACACAATTCAAACTTGAGAAATTTATAACAGTGAAAATACATATGAACAGCTGAAATACCTTAAAAGCATATGGACTAGCTTTGCATTTATTAGTTTCTGATTTTTGTGTATGTTTGTCAGATCTGTATTGTGGTTGTGATTTTTAAATATCTTGTTATAGCAAACTTTTTGAACTCTCCCAACAGCAGGAAGAAAGAATGAACAAGGAGATGCTGAAATAAGCCCATGCAAGAATGAAGTTAGCATGGTGCAAACTTTCCCAGAGCATTCCAAGGACTATAACACGGGATCCTAAAAGCTTTCAAAGATACCATCTCAAATGTCAGGATTGGAATGAGAGTAATACTACTGCTCAAGAATATTGTAACAAATTAATCGGATTTTCTGTGGATCCATTTTCCCATGGTAAACTAGGAATTCAGAGAAATTCCTGAAAATTAAAAAAGGTAACTACAAGTTTCATACAAGTGTTCACTGCTGTACTGTTCAAACATTTGATACTGCCAACCATGTAAATTCTTCACATGCAAAGAGATAATTAAACTAATTCCAAAAATAAATATCTAAAAATAAGTGGGTCATCTAGCAGTCTGGATCAAAATCAGAGATCATGGATATATATTATGCATCTGGTTTCGTGGGCCCACATGACATACTTCATCAAAATATACATATTTTGTACTTCCACAGTACCTTGTTGTTCTATAAACAAGCCTCACAACAACCCTGTGAGGTAGGTAAGTACTATCCCCAATTTACTGGCAGGAAAGAGTTTAAATAACTTACCCAGGATGGCACACCAAGTCAGCTGGGCAGAAATATAATTCAGATCACTGAATTATTAATTTAGCATGTATAGCGTATGTGGATGTTTGAGACTTGTAATGTGCTCCCTTAAAACTGTAAACAGAGGCATTTTTGTGGATTTATGCAAGCAAGTTGGTGGGAATGGCCTTTTTCCTGAAAAAAGGCATCAACAGGAAAACCAACTATTTTAATGTTAAGCAACTGGAAAAAGACAAATTACACATCACTACAGTAACTATTACTGTGCCATATAAATAATTTTCAAAAAAGATGCTGCATATATTAGCAAGTGACTTGTTTCTCAATTTGCTACAAAACAGGTTGTAGAGGAAAGCCTACATAAAACCTCTGATAAAGTGTTTCTGCAGATGGAGTTACTTCTTCTATTGCTAATAACTGCTACCCCCCTTCCATCCCTCACCCAACAGTTTCTTGAAGTCACTGCAGAAATAGGAACCAAGGTGAAAAGCAGGCTGTTTTCACTGCTACAGGTTTATATTTTTGTATAGTAGTAGTTTTGTCTCCCATCAGTGAAGGGAGTCAACGAGGAAGTGTATTCAACTCAGATTAAGTCCAAATCTATGTTCAGATTAATTCACACACTATAAAGTCAGTAGTTTTCATAAAAAACCTTGAGTATTCTCAGCAGCATTCAGCATAACAAAAAGTGATATTGTAAAGTATCCAATTTACTGCAGAAAATATTTATTTTCAAATTTGCTGGCAATAAATGTTATAATAGGTAAGTAATGAAAACTGCTTTATATAATATGCTACTATAGTCCATCAGGGAACACACCCGAATAGCAAAAATATGTAATTCTGAAGTTAATAAAGGTAAATATTTTAGTAAGGTTTATAGCTCGCTCCAAAAATTGTAAGACAGAGAAAAATGAAGTAGGGGAGAAAAGGATTTGTCTATCACACAGGCTAAAATATCAATACTGAAGACTAAT
This sequence comes from Sternotherus odoratus, assembly GCA_032164245.1. Classification (NCBI taxonomy): domain Eukaryota; kingdom Metazoa; phylum Chordata; order Testudines; family Kinosternidae; genus Sternotherus; species Sternotherus odoratus. The sequence continues at coordinate 77,595,716 of JAVMKO010000006.1, forward strand.
TTAATTGCTTTCTACTCAAAGGTATAAAAATGTGACTTAAAAAAGGCCAATTCCTGAAATCAGCTAAAGGGAGATTTAAAAATTCTTAATATTTAAAACACTTGAATTTTCATAAAGAAAATAGCTGAACACAGCTATTCCACATTAACGCGAACAGATCCCAGAGGGTATAATCTTCACCCTAATTTATTTCCCTATGAAATATACAACGCTTAAATATTTGGTTCCTAAGTTTTCTCTTATGTCATTCTGGCAAACTCTTAAGAGAAGGAGTGCCTACTACTACCACTAAAGGTGAGAAAGCAAGAGAAACAATGATGTTACCCTCTTTGCTTCTCTGTGATGTATAAAAGATAGCTATGAAAACTTTTTCTTTGAGAGGAAAAAATCTGTTTGTATTTTCACATTAGAAATTCAGGTCTGGTATTCCAGAAAAAGTGTAGACTATGGCTAACTGAACAATTAGTAGGTTTAGGATTTAAAATATCATGGGAATGAAGCTCATTAAGACCTCCTCTTGATGAAGTTTCAACATGCCCACCCACTTCTGTTCAGGGCTGTGAAATTCCCTATTCACATTTCTGGACCATCTCGACCAATGTAAGACGACTAAATTTGATATTTCTGATGTATCTAAAGTAATGAACAAGCAGAAAGGGTTTTAGAAAAAACCCTTCCAGTGTTTTCTTTGTACAAGTAACAATAAAAGAATCCACAAACGAATTCTTCTAGCCCCTATCTCAGGTCACCTTTAAAATGAGTGTATCAGTGTTAATTTAGGTTTAATTTACATGGTTAGAAACGTGTATAATTCTGCAGTTACTTTGAAACTGTCTGTTCATAACGTACATGATGCATTTTAAAGCAACATTTTGACAGTATTGCCAAGTAATCCAATTTGTATGTTCAGTCTTATCAATGAAGTCAAAAGGGAAAAGAAAAAGAAGCAAATTAACTTATTAGACTGAAGTCTACACATTATCAGACAGAACTGTTAAGGTAGAAATGAACAATGCAGGTTTTTCCACTCATACCACTAACTGTACAGGTTACTACAGGAAAATACTAGAAGAGTATGGGTTTAAAAAATTTAAAAACAATTTTTTGGTTTAAAAAATAACTGATTTAAGAGAAATCAAGCTTAAAATGTAACATACTCAAGACACCTCTGTCAAAATACTAAACCATGTTTGTTTTTCTTTCTTTTTTTTGAATGATTTAATTCTATCCTCCATTTATCCTACAGGTGAAGATTAATTAAACCGTCTATATTCATGGCTATAATTAACTCAATACAGACTCATTACCTCCCAAGTTATTATGTAGTGTTACTGAAATATCACCTGAGGGGTAGCTGTAGCATAAATTGTTTATGCTTCAATAGTATTTGTGCTTATACATACTACTAACTTGTTCATTAGTTAAAAGGTATGGCATTAAATAAATGATGAAGAAGAGTACTTTTATCAGGCCATTTCTGAAGAAGATCCAATACAGAAGAGGCTTCTTGCTTTAATACAAGAATAGCTCCTGGTGACCCAAAAAGCAGCACAGGTCTCATTCATCTCTTAAGTTAGGGCATCTCCAGTAAATGATAACAGTTCTAAATAGGTATTAATGATCCCAGAGAGAGTTTTAATTATTAAGTCCTTGATCCTGCAACTTAGAACTGCATGGTTGCAGGAGGCAGAGGATAAATTTAGTTGCAAGAGCTAACCTTAAGATTGGATAGGAGATAACCACACATGAATGTATTAAGAGTACACACACCCAAACATGTCCTATCACCTAATACCGCACTAACTTCTACATATGATCGGAAGCAAAACAGGGCCAATTATAAGATATGTAAACAGTAAATATTTGAATTTATGCTGCATATATTAAACTTAAGTATAAGCAGTAATTCATGCAAGATTTTCAGTTACAATGGACTCCCTAGTTTTACTGCATTAATTTTAAAACTTTAATCTAGTGTTAGAACTAATTTGGATACAATTTATATGATATAGTAATGATTAAAGCAATGTGGTTTACCACTCAGATTCCTACTCACCAATCTGCAGACATTTGTTTATTCTGTGGTTAAACTAGTTCATTTATCAGAGGAACAGAAATCCCCTGCATTTGAAGAGTTTAAACTAATAAAAGACTTGTCTATATTTATCAAAATTTATAGCTTAAGAATGACAGTGAAAAGTGTACCAGGACAACCTATCAATTACCTACAAAAAGTTAAAAAAAAAAATAATCAAAATAATAATGTCATGGCCTGGCATGAAATAAAGACTGTTTGGATTGCTCTTTGGGCTTAGCCAACTGGAACAAAACACAGCTACTATTTATACCAAAAAAAAATTAGTTATGTAAGTTAGTTGGACTTTTGATGGTTTAGTCAATATTTATGCGTAAACTATGCATTTTCAAGACATTTCACATCAGAAATAATCTTCCTTCCCACACACCCCCTTGAAAAGACTATTTCAGACACACTCAAAATATCCTAGGAAGCAAAAATATTAAAGATTCAAACATTCATAAAAAGCAATTCAAATTAGCTTGTGCATATGAGCAAAAAATGAGCTCTAAATAAATGACACAGGAGGCAATAAATTGACACGACAAGTAAATAAAAGGCTAAAGCACTCCAATACCATTGAAACTGTTTTAATGTTGTTGCAATTCCATAATGCAACAATCATCAGTTCATAAAAAGACCCAAATACTTGAGAATTCATTTTAATTACTCTTTTGCACCTATTTTACAAAATAAAGGCAAGATATGTTTAAAATCCTCCTTTACCTGGATTTATGTGCCTAACTTCAGTTATGTTTATCATAGAATGTTAATGTAAATTCCTATTAAGTGTTATATAAGAAAATAATGTTAAAATATTAACCTCTGCTTCAATGTACAGTTTCCAGAATCTGCCAGAACTGGGGAACTGGGCAACAAGGCGTTCATAGGTCTTCCGTGCTTTGTCTATAGGTTGATTCTAAAAAATTGAAAATCAACAAACAGCATTTACAATATTATGATTTATGTAAATGTTTATATTGACTTCCAGAACCAAATAGTGTGAGTGGACCCATAGATAAGGAAATGTAATCCTATGTCACTAAACCTGTGCCTCTCGAATGAGAATGCTCCAAGCGTCAAGGTCATATGGATTCTCTTCTAATTTCTTTTCAGCCTTCTTCACTTTTTCTGGAACATATTCAGCAGCCTAGGGAAAAAAAAGCAGAAACATAAGTGCCTATAAGCAGTCTGAGGATTCCAATTCTACCTATAGTATAAGTTTAATATTTTTTGAAAATATAGCATTTCACATCTTGGAACTTCTGTTCTCAGCTATTACACTGAAACAACTGAAGTAAAATGAGTATTTTAATGTAAAGCAAGTTTTCCTACAGAAACAGTAAAATGTATTTCCCAACATTCCAATGACAAATATTCAAAATTTGATGGCTCACTTCCCAAACTAGAAGAAATAAATTAAATAAATAATATGATAAGGTAAGGTCATATCTACAGTGCGCACCTTACAACAGCACAATTGTGCTGCTGCAGCCGTGCCATTGTAAGGTGTGCTGTGTAAGGTATTGCTGAGGTACCATCTCCAACGAAGGGGTGGTAGCTTCGTTGCTGGGAGCACAGCTCCCGCCTACAAAGCGCTTTCCACACCTACACTTTTCATTGTTAAAACTTTTGTCATTCAGAGAGATTTTTTTCAGACTCCTGAGTGACAAAAACCTCGCTAACAAGTGTTCTGTATTTGTAATTCTATTTAACTGATTTATTATGGTTCTTAAAATGCAAAAGAACACGAATCTGAAGTTTAATTATTTTTACGATACAACTTAAGTGCCAAAAAATACAGTCAAGTTAACTTTGCAAAAAATACAGCCATACTGCACATCCTGCAATTTTCCTGCAATTTTAAGTACTTGACAACCATTAGCATGCTTAAAATTGTAGCACTAGACAATAGCGCTAGAAAAACTTTAAATAACAAATGGGGATTATTTCTATTCTGAAGTTTACTTGGCATGAGATTAAAAAAAAAAATAAAAAAATACAGACCTGCACAACCTAGGATTACAATGAAAGGAAGACAAGCAGCAGACATACACTTGGGTTATGGAAGAAGAGCAGCTATCAGCACTTCATACCATCATTCACACTTACTAAAGCAGGAGATGACAAAGCAGCTAAGAAGCACAACGAATACGGACAATACACTGAACACTAAATGTAGTTTTAGTGTAAATCAGCCAATATCCATCCTCATCACAGAGATTGTCTACATCAGGGGTCTCAACCCTGCGGCCCGGCAAGCTTCCTGGCGCCCCCCCTCCCCCCCGGTCCCCCCATAGCAGTTTGCAGGACGGAGGGGGCAGAAGTGGAGGCTTCTCTGCTGCCTGGCTGGGTCGCGCATGTTTCTAGCTCTGGACTTCCTAGATTGCTCTTGCTTTGTTTGCCAAACAGCTGTTGGTGGTGCCTAGCGCTTTCCAGGAGGGAATGGGGAGCTGCGTGCTCAGAGGAGGAGGTGGGGCAGGGGTGGGACCTCTTGGAAGGGGTGGAGTGGGGGCGGAGCTGGGGCAGTGAGGGCAGGGTGTGTGTCAGTGGTGTGGCCCTCGGGCTAGTGCACTAGTCCTCATGGAAGGGGTGGAGTGGGGGCAGAGCCGGGGCAGCGAGGGTATGTGTGTGTGTGTCAGTGGTGCGGCCCTCGGGCCAGTGCAGTAGTCCTCATGCGGCCCTCATGGTCATTTGAGTTTGAGACCCCTGGTCTACATCATGGGAAATGTGTTCTATGGGAGTGTGATTTCTAAAGCACAGTATGCTCTACCACCACTGATTGGTCAGTGCAGACCCTGCTAGTATGCACCAAAGGTTTTTTAGTGCAATTTAATGTTAGAATTGTTTCAAACAGCACTACCATAAGGCACACTAGCAGGGTCTGCATGAACCAATTAATGCACATGTTAGTGTGCTTTAGAAATCACACCCCCTTAGAGAGTACATTACCCCACCAAAGTCTCATTATTCCGAGAATATAAATCCAGTGAAATAATGGACCCCCCTGGAAGATCATATTCTCAGGCCTGGAAAGGAACAAGAACTACTGTTAGGATAATTTGCATGAGATTTTAAAAGCCTCAATCAAATACAAAATCCTCAAAAAAATTGTTTTAATTAGAAATCCAAAACAAAGCAGAGGCGACAAAAAGTCCAGTGGCACCTTATAGACTAGCAAATTTATTGGAGCATAAGCACTTTATATGTGCAGCAAGGCTGAGTTAATGCCAGTGCAGAAACCGTAGCTTTTTATCCCCCCCCCCTTTTTTTTAAAACTGCATTTCATACATATATTAAGGTTCCTAGCACCACCTGATAGTTTCAAAAAGATGTATTTTAAAATGTTTATTAATTCAGTGCTACTAAGTTTCACAATGTCACTTACATACTAACAAAATATAATGTCTGAAATTCTTTAACTATATGAACAGAATTTGATTTTCATTAAACTCCTCAACATATTTAGAGTACCAAAAACAAAGAAATGCCAGGGAAGACACACCGACACCAGGAAGAAGGCTGGGGAACAGGAGGACAGTAGAGAAGAGAGAAGTCAGTGGTAGGTAGTGCTGCCCCCTCAACATAGAGATCTTTAATGTGAGTCTTCCCCCAACATCAGCCCCCCCCTCCAAATTCATAGCAATTCATTAGGACACAAACACAATGAGAACCAAAACATACCTAAAATAGTGTCACAAAGCAATACCCATTTTAGTAGATAGTCAAATAATTGTTTTAAACTACAGGTGATGGAAAACAGCAGGTGTTTATAAATCTAATTTGTCACATCCCTACTCTTTCAAAGTTCTGACTTACAGTGCTGCGTATTTTACTGGGAATCGCCAAGCTTCTATGAAAGTCACCAGTTAATTAGCTTGCTTTGTGCTTTAAATTTAAAAATTCAGATTTACAGCACTTCCAAATGGACTCCTTCTGGGAAAATATATACAAAGTTTGTTTCTTGTATTTGGAATTTACAGTGAAATCACAAAGTTCACCAAAGCTTAGTTCACAACCATCTGTTTTTTGCCTTAGTGAAGTTATGAAACAACATGATGGGAATACAATTTTGCTTCTGGTAAGTACTGTTTGCTTAGATGACACGATTAACTTAAAACAAGTAAAACTTGTTAGTCTTACTATGCTATACAAGCACAAAAACAACATGCTATTTTATGAGGATTTAGTCTCTATAAACCTGTCTGAAGAGAAACAGAATCTTTTTAAGTTGGAGGATGGCCTGTACCACAGTAGCACATCCTAACAATGACCCAGACAACCAGGGGTGGCCATCCTGTAGCTCCGGAACTACATGCAGCTCTTCAGAAGTTAATATGCGGCTCCTTGGATAGGCACTGATTCTGGGGCTGGAGCTACAGGCACGAAGTTTTCAATGTGCCAGGGGGTGCTCGCTGCTCAACCCCTGGCTCTGCCACAGGCCCTGCCACTACTCCACCCCTTCCCACCCCCTCCCCTGAGCCTGCCATGCCCTTGCTCCCCTTCTCCTACCCCCCCCCCCCCAGCCTCTTCCACACCACGAAAACAGTTGATTGGGAGGTGCAGTGAGGGAGGGAGAGGCGCTGACTGGCAGGGCTGGAGGTGGGTGGAAAGCGCTGAGGGGGCTGGTCTGCTGACACATTACCGTGGCTCTTTGACAACATATATTGGTAAATTCTGGCTCCTTCTCAGCTCAGGTTGGCCACCCCTGTAGTAGACTTATGAAACTCAAATAGCACGGTGCAGGATCACTGTGAAATTTGGGGTAAGAAGAAAAATGACAAGCTTCATTGCTCTCCTGAAGTTTTAACCCTTTTAAAAAATGAAGTCAATTTGACCTTTCAAAATGGCAAACTAACTCAGAGCACTAGCTGCTACATTGTAGTTCCCTATTTAGCTACAGAAGGCAACAAAGGAGGCAAATGGGTAATTGGTCTCTACTAACTGCAAATATGTAAGACCCTGCCCATTTCACAATTTTTAAACTGTTATATTTTAAAGGTAAAACGTCTATTATTTCCTACTCAGACCTGAAACTAAATCTCAGCTTTGTGAATAACATTTCTAAATATATATTGCCTGAAGGAGTGCTCTTAAATTGAAATCTATTTCCTCTCGGATACTGGGGCAGAGTGGAAACTGGAACCACTATGGTCCAATAAATAAATAAATCCTTCCCTCAAGCAGAGAAACTTTCTCCATTATCAGTGTATGGAGTCTTCTGGAGCTCAGTTTGATGCTGTTTGAGCTAAAAATTGGAAGACAGACACCACCACCTACCCTGAGAGGCAAGCTGAGTAAGTAATTCCTGGGAAATGCATTCTTGTGTAAGAGCAGCCCACTTCAGGGTACTTGTGTACAGCCATTTTCTCCTGTATAGTCAATGAAGCCCTTACTCCACAATCAGTTACACGTTTAACTTTACACACAATTCCACTTAAACAATGGAATTATTGAAGTGTGAAAAGTTAACCATAAACATAACTGCTTGCAGTAAGAGCTTAAGTTAATCAGTTTCTCCTTTTATTTGTGTGAAGGTTTATTTTTTTTAAAATAGGAAAATCCTGCAAAGCCAAACACTGATAGAAACAGTTGTACCTAAGACTAATTTTAGTTTTAAGACGTCTCAATTTGAAGTTCACAAGGACTCTTTCAAAAGATTATCTAACATGATAATTCAAAATTGAGTTCATCCCAAAACAGGGGTCAAATGCTTCACTGAGTCTGGTTCATTTGGGGCAAAATAAGACTTATTTCAGGACTAAACTTTATTTTGAATTTTCTTTTGCAAGTTATTTCAAGGAAAAAATTAATTCATATCCATTTCTACATTGCCATCAAGAGCACACTCAATAGCTTGACCATCAATTCCCTGATCCCATGGCATAGCAGAGTCCAAAGTGCATAACAAAATCAAACCCCAAACAACTCATTCACATTTGAGCTCAATTCGCATTTAGTGAAAGGTGTTTGGCAGTTTAAAACCCCCTCCTGTTCATGTGGTTTAAATATGATTAAGCTGGTTCACATGGACAGGATATTAGTTTAAAACAGTCATTTGCAACAGATGATTTGAGCTTTTTAAAAATCACTTAAGTAACTTCTGTGAATAAGACTAGGTCTACACTCAAAACTGAAGTCAGCCCAGCTATGTTGCTCAGGATGTGAAAAATCTGCACACATGAGCAATGCAGTTAAACTGACCATATAGTCCAACCTCTAACTGTACAAGTTTGTTTGAACTTTACTTTTTTGAAAGCTTGAAGAAACTTAATTGTAAAGAAGCAAATGAGGCTTACACCTCCATCCCCCCATGTGAGGCTATTCCACAAATCTCAGCATTTGGACCACTTTTTCTCCTTAGTTTCTTCCCAGTAGACTTAGGGCCTATTGATAAATGTAACCAAACCAGGGAATTGACTACAAACAGTTACACATGGGACTGGAAATAAATGTCTGCATAACCAGGCCAAAACCATCAATGATCCAGGGTTTTAGCAATACAGTAAAACCTCCATTTAACAGACTAATTCGGGTGAGGGGGTGTCCGTTAAATCAAAAAGTCCGTTATTTAATAATTAAAAAAAAAAAAAAGAAGAGCTGTCGGAGCAGCAGCCCGCCCGCCACAGGGTTGGGGCGGCAGCTCCTCAGCCCGCCTGCTGCCAGGACCCGGGCGGCAGCCAGCAGCCAGCCCGCCCCCTGGCGGGACTCGGGCGGGAGCCGGTAGCCAGCAGGCGGGAACCGGCAGCCAGCCAGCCCGCCCGCCCGCAGGTGGGAGCCGGCAGCCAGCCCGCCCGCTGTGTGAACCCGGGCGGCAGCTGGGAGCCGGCAGCCAGTCCGCCCGCTGCTGTGACCCGGGCGGCAGCCAGGAGCCGGCAGCCAGCCCGCCAGAAATGGATCAGGAATGCATCAGACTTGCTCAGAAATTTTGTCCGTTGCATCCGAAGTCCGTTAAATTGAGGGTTTACTGTACTGTAACCAAGACCCCCGCTTTATATATAAAGTGTTAACAAGCCATTTGTTATACCCCTTTTTGCCATCCTAAATATTTTCCCCTTTGGTGTTTACCTTCCAAATATCTCTACACTTCTACCGGCTCTCCCTTCTGATCACTCTTAAAACTGCAAAGTTAAATTTCACTTCCCATACTACATCACTCAAGACTAGGCAGCTTTCTGTAACTTAACTGCTGCCACACATACTTAGCTTAAGTGTAACTTAAATGAGATTGTATTTAACACTTCACATACAATCTGGAAATGGAAGAGACAATATAAATGAAGTAGATTAAACCCTGCTGTAGTACATTTACTATGGCTCTGTCCACTGAATTTTGTATCCAAATCAGCTAACATATTACCCTGACTATATATTTGAAAAGAATCTAATGCTTAAAAAAAAATAAATGGCAGAAAAACCTCTCCGCATTTCAGTGGAGCCCAAAAATCAGAAGGATGATTTCTTAATAAGCTTTTCTATGGTTCTCAATGCCATTGTATCTGAGCATCTCATATTCATTCTCAAAATGGGAAAGTAACCATGGAGCAGATGACGTGCCCAGGCCTACATTTAGTTTGTGGCAGAGCTGGGAACAGAACCTAGATCTTCAAGTCAATCAGTGTCTTAACCCTAAGGCTATTCTTCCTCTCTGGGCTCCAATTGGCTAGGCTGTACAAATACACAGGGAAAAGGTCCTTCCCCAAAGACTTCACAAAATTAGTAAGTGTTAAACAAAAGGATGAAGGGGGTAACAGTAGAAGTGTAACAGTTGTAAGAATCGCACAATAGGAATCAGTTATGTTGGCTCATTACTGTACAGTTTGGTAATGCTTAAATTTAAAAAAAAAAACTCTCTTAATATCAGATATACCCAAATGCCCATGAATGTAGCCATCATTAGTAAGCCAACTGCTCATAGGTGTCACAGCAGAAGGAGGAAAATTAGTGAAGTGAAGGCAGAACAGGGTGGATAAAAAAAATTAAGTTAAATACATTTATCCTTTTAAAAATAAACCTATTTGAAGTTATGACAACAAAAATGAGGAAGTTAGTTAACAGAAATTAAAAGGTAACCGTGCCAAAAGTGAAATCCCTGCAAGATGCATGGAAACTTTTAAAAGACACCATAATAGTGGCTCAACTTAAATGTATACCCCAAATTAAAAAGCATAGTAAGAGAACCAAAAAAGTGCCACTGTGACTAAACAAAGTAAAAGAAGCAGTGAGGCACAAAAAGGCATCCTTTTTAAAAAGTGGGAATTAAATCCTAATGAGCAAAATAGAAATGAGCATAAACTCTGGCAACTGAAGTGTAAAAATATAACTAAGGTGGCCAAAAATGAATTTGAAGAACTAGCTAAAGACTCAAAAATAAAATTAAAAGGAAAAATAAAATTAAGTACATCAGAAGCAGGAAGCCTGCTAAACAACCAGTGAGACCACTGGATGATCAAGATGCTAAAGGAGCACTCAAGGACAATACGGCCATTGCAGAGAAACTAAATGAATTCTTTGCATTGGTCTTCCCGGCTGAGGATCTGAGCGAGATTCCCAAACCTGAGACATTATTTATAGGTGACAAATCTGAGGAACTGTGCAGATTGAGGTGTTGTTACAGGAGGTTTTGGAACACACAGATAAACTAAATAGTAATAAGTCACCAGGACCAGATGGCATTTACCCAAGAGTTCTGCAAGTTCACATTTGAGTTCCTTCAGAACTACTAACTGGAGTTTGTAACCTATTATTTAAATCAGCTTCTGTACCAAATTAATGGAGGATAGCTAACATGATGTCAATTTTTAAAAGGGGCTCCAGAAGTGATCCCAACAATTACAGGCCGGTAAACCTGGCTTCAGTACCAGGTAAACTGGTTGAAACTATAAAAAAAGCACAAAATTGTCAGACACATAGAAGAATATAATGGGGAGAGGGGGTCAACATGGTTTTTGTAAAGGGAAATCATGCCTCACCAATCTACTAGAATTCTTTGAGGGAGGTCAGAAAACATGTGGACAAGGGGGGAGTCCAGTGGATATAGTGTATTTAGATTTTCAGAAAGTCACCAAAGGTCCTTAAGCAAAGTAAGCGGTCATGGGATAAGAGGGAAGGTCCTCTCATGGACTGGTAATTGGTTAAAACATAGGAAACAATAGGTAGGAATAAATGGTCACTTTTCAGAATGGACAGAGGTAAATAGTGATGTAGCCTAGGGGTCTGTACTGGGACCAGTCTTATTCAACATATTCATAAATGATCTGGAAAAAGGGGTAAAACAGTGAGGTGGCAAAATTTGAAGAGGACACAAAACTTCTTAAGATAGTTAAGTCCCAAGCAGACTGCAAAGAGCTACAAAAGGATCTCACAAAAATGGGTGAGTGGGCAACAAAATGGCAGATTAAATTCAATGTTGATAAATGCAAAGTAATGCACACTGAAAATCATAATCTCAACTATACATATAAAATTATGGGGTCTAAATTAGCTAGTACCACTCAAGAGGTTTTGGAGTCATTGTGGATAGTTTTCTGAAAACATCTACTCAATGTGCAGCAGCAGTCAAAAAAAAACAAACAAATGTTGTGACTTATTAAGAAAGGGACAGATAAGAAGACAGAAAATATATTGTTTCTCTATAAATCCATGGTATGCCCACATCTTGAATACTGCGTGCAGATGTGGTCGCCCCAACTCAAAAGAAATATATTGGAATAGGTTCAGAAAAGGACAACAAAAATGATCAGACGTATGGAATGGCTTCCGCATGAAAAGAGATTAAGATGGGACTTTTCATCTTGGAAAAGAGATGACTAACGGGATACGATAGAGGACTATAAAATCATGACTGGTGTGTAGAAATAAGGAAATGTTATTTACTCCTTTTCATAATACACAAACTCAGAGTCACCAAATGAAATGACTAGGCAACATGTTTAAAACAAACAAAAGAAAGTATTCTTTCACACAACACAGAGTCAACCTGTGGAACTCCTTGCCAGAGGATGTTGTGAAGGCCAAGACTATAATAGCGTTTAAAAAAAAACAACCTAGATATGTTTATAGAGGATAGGTCCATCAATGGCTATTAGCCAGGAGGGGCAAGGATGAATAAAACAAAACAAAATGAAATGAAATAAAAATCAATGTGTTAGTTACCATTTTGTAACAATAAAAAAAAATTAAGCAACAAAATAAATGTATGTTATGCTACATAACTGCTTAAATGTGTACAGACACAGTATTTGCTAACCAGGGAGATAAAGTAGCAAGTGTATATAAAGACCATCACTAGTTGCAAAACATGTTTTAATGGTTACCAACCAATGAGAATCAACCTCTCTTTAGGAAAAGAACTAAACAAGTACAAATATAAAACAAGACTACAATCAAGTATATTTAAATTAATGTTTCTGACTTGGTGATTTAAATCATTATAAAAATAATCCACCCTTGGAGAGTGACTTTACAGATTAGAATCAGAGAGGTAGCAGTGTTAGTCTGGAATAGCAGAGGTAACAAAGTCCTGTGGCACCTTAAAGACTAACTATAAAGTTTTGAAGCATAAGCTTTCGTGGGCTAATACCCACTTCGTCGGATGCAAGCACGGTATTAGCCCACGAAAGCTTATGCTTCAAAACTTTATAGTTAGTCTTTAAGGTGCCACAGGACTTTGTTACCTTTACAGATTAGATTAGCAATTAGATTAGTGCTTCTTATTAAAAGCAGCATGGAAGGAAGAAATATTTGTGGGAGATGTGGACATATGGATGTTCCCAGGCTAGTACTATTGACAAAGCAGCTAAGATGCACGGATAGAAGGCAAAAAACGACAAGTACAGAAGGGCAGCTCCGCAGTGGTTTGAAGGTCACAAAAAGTGAGGGTGAAATGGGGAGTTCGTGTAAAGATCAAGGACAGAACAATGTGGGTGAAATGATCGGGTTTTCACGCAAATATGATCTTGGGGATACAATGCATTTTGCATGAAATGGAGAAAAATAAGATTAGAGTTGCAGTAATCAAAACAAGAGACATTAAGTACCTGGATGAGAGTTTCTGATGTTTGGATAAAGAGGAAGGGTCAGACCTGAGGGATGTTGAGAAAAAAGCAACGGGATTTAGACAAGAGGCTGGATGTGTGGGTAGGGTGACCAGAAAGCAAGTGTGAAAAATCGAGACAGAGTAGGGGGCAATAAGACCCTAAAATCAGAACTGTCCCTATAAAATTGGGATATCTGGTCACTCTGTGTGGGGTGAGGTGTAGGACGAATTCAGAGATGACCTCCAGCTGAGTAGTCTGAGTGACACAGAGGCTGACAAATGAATGGACAGATTACAGCAAGATTTCTGGGGGAAAAAATAAGGAGCTCTCTGGTAGACAATGCTGTATTCAGTCCTTGGACCTACTATGGACCCTCTCAACTATATATGGGCTTGGATGGATAGATGGTTATTCCAGTGGTGTAACCAGCTGTACCATCTCCTGCCCAGCCATCAGTATAGGGGAACAAGTAGAGGCAGACCTGCATGCAGTCCAGCAATCCCTAGTAGTAGTTGGCTTTCAGAGGGATCTAAAGCGAGGACATAGCTTAAAGCAACACTTAAAACTGTTCTACACTATCTTGAGGTGGCAACCTAGCACCTAGATATCTCCCTAATCAGAGTTGTCACACCTCTGTTGCACTCAGTGGAAACTGGGTGCAGCAGAGGATACTGAACCCACTAAGTTTAAGTTGGCAGTGAGACATCCAGGACCAAGAAAAGACAGAGCATGCCAACAGTCACGGAAGAAATAAAAGAGGTGGGAAAACAAAGCAAGGACAGTATCGCTGAAGCCCAGGGAGTTCCAAAAGGATATGTAACTGTATCTGCAGAAGCAAAGAGGTCAAAGAGAATGAAATAAAGACGTGCTGAGATTTGGCCAGAAAGAGGTTGTGAAATACCTTGGTAAAAGTAGCTTCAGTGTAGTGGAGAAGGGAAGTAAATTGGAGGATTTATCCATGTTATTTTCAGTGGTTTCATTTTTACCTTGAAAACCTTGTAATATTAAAATGTATTCTTTTATCACTGAAAGGGAAATCACAGACATTTTACATTGATCCAGGGAACAAAACAGAATCCAACTACACTTTCATCCTGGTAAAACTCTGTTACATATACTTTATTTGTGGTTAAAATTTTCAAAAGCACTAAAAAGATTTGGACATCTAAGTCTCTTAAGATTACTGGAAATTTTACCCAGTACATTGAAGAAGCTGTGTGCGCCCTGATCCTCATATTAGATCCACACGGTCAAAACCCTTTGTCTGCACAGAGCTTCACTGAAGTAAATGGGGCTCCATTCAGATGACATTCACCAGCATGTACACAGTTAAAGGATCATGGAATCAGTAAGAAGATGAGTTAGGGGAGTGGGGAAAATATTAGCAACCTTTAACATAACCCATACAAGCTTCAAAATCTTATGTGACATTACATGCTTTAAGCTATAAAGAACTCTCAAACTGCATACACTGAAGGGCCTGATCTCTGAGGTGTTCAGCACCCTCAACTCTCATTGGAAGCAGCATAGCCTTGTCTATACCAGATAATTAAAAATGTAATTAAATGGTCATACCAGTAGAACTGGTGGAAGATCTAATGCTGACAATAGTCCAGAGGGATTTAGCATTTTTACCACCACACAAATTAATCTTGCTAATAGCAGCTGTACCAGTGGTAGGTAGCTCATGGACACTGCCCCCTACATTTCCGTTCAGGATGCCCTTCAGGACTTGGTCCTAAGGTGCTAAATAAACTGAAGTATTTTTTTCCTTTATACAAAATTTACTCACATGTAAACCTTACTAAAAATCTTCCATTCTCATGCTGCACATCCATGAACAATGAGTCCTGAAATCCTCAAACATATGGCTACACAAGAATAATTATACCAAGAAGCTTACTTTTAGAATGGTTTTCTAGAACATAACTTATTTTTAATTTTCCACAAATGGATAATTGTCTTTGCAGAGATGAAAGTGGTATACAATTAAATCAGTGCCCAGTAATTTTGTCTTAGAGTCGTTTCATGGAAATTTCAACAAGTTATTTCCAAAAGTAACACTTCATTGAAAAACTTTAAAATGCCCAAAGGATTAGCGGTATAATTCCATTCAATTTTTAAAGAGAAACACTAAAATTTTCCTATGCAATGTTGCATATTATAAAATATTTAAAACATAAAAACGGCCATTCTGAGTCAGACCAAAGATCCACCTAGCCCAGTATCCTATCTTACAACAGTGGCCAATGCCAGGTACTTCAGAGGGAATGAACAGAACAGGTAATCATCAAGTGATCCATCCCCTCCCCGTTGCCCATTCCCAGCTTCTGGCAAATAAGGCTAGGGACACCATCCTTGCCCATCCTGGTTAATAGCCATTCATGGAATTCTTTTTTGAATCCTGTTATAGTCTTGGCCTTCACAACACCCTCTAGCAAAAAGTTCCACAGGTTACCTACGCCTTTTTTTTGTTTTAAACCTGCAGCCTATTAGTTTCATTTGGTGACCCCTAGTTATTGTGTTATGAATAAATAATGATTCCTTATTTACTTTCTCCACACCAGTCATGATTTTATAGACTTCTACTATGTCCCCCCTTACTCATCTTTTCCAAGCTGAAAAGTTTGAATCTTCTTAATCTTGCCTCACACAGAAGTTGTTCCATACCTCACACCATTGTTTTTGCCCTTTGCTGAACCTTTTCCAATTCTGACATCTTTTTTGCGATGGGGCAGCCACATCTTCACACAGTATTCAAGATATGGGCGTACCATGGATTTAGATAGAGGCAATATGATATTTTCTGTTATCATCAACTCCTTTCTTAATGATTTCCAACATTGGTAGGTTTTTTTAACTGCACAATTTTACATTAAAAGTAGATAAGTATGGGAGCATCAGAATTCCTGTTGCAGTGAAGTTTACAAGGAAGATGGCTGCCAAGAAGTAAACAGTGTAAATGTGATTAGGAAACTTTCCGTATTGGTTTCAATGGGAAAAGCACTACATTTTAAATATGTATTAGATCAATTCTGTATATACTTTTGTGAAGTCTATTTTAACTTAACTTGTTTTAATTTATTTTACTTTACAGGCAGACAAGATTTGAGAGCTTTAAAACAGATAAAGTTCCCATTTTCCCCCCAAGAACCGGTGTTCCTTTGAAGTGTCTCCCCATAACCTAGACACTCACTTCCTTCACTACTAAAGTTTGGGGCGAGAAGTGGGGCTGATAGTACTGATTTGAAGGGAAACTTCTCTTATCTCACACCCACATTAAAAAATAAGTTCACCAAGAAGGGAAGAGCAGAACCATCAATTTGCTTAAGTACTGTATATATATGTGGTCTCCATTTCCTCTGAGCTTGTTTCCATCAGTCCTCCCTGCTTCAGAAACTTTGGGTTTTCCCGCAAAGTGAGTATGGATTTAAAATACAGCTCTGACTTGCAGAGCAGGCTCTTCAATACCCAAAAGTAGAAAGAAAGGAAGACAGAAAGCTGGTAAGTGAAGAAAGCATTTCATAGTAACACCAGTTCTAAGGGGGATGATGTACAACGCCAGATTGTATCTGCCTATAAAATAAACAAAAACAAGTTAATGAAAAGTTATTTACCCACAATAGCATATTAAACACACAATGAAGTTAATGTAAAGTAATTAAAATGAGGTATTTGCCACACAAAAAGCAACGGGGAAGAGATTCCCTCCATTACAAGTCTGTTCAGGGGAAAGACAACCTCTTCAACAAGTACATTTTAATATTTTCACTGATAAATGTGTTGATTAAAAACATTTCATAGTACATTACTCTTCTGAAATTTAGAAAAGTCACTAGAGTTTGTTTAAAGGGGCACAATCTCTTAGTATAGACCAAAAGTTTAAATTTATTTTACAAACATAAATACAAAAATCTATAGGTCCTCTGGAGTCTGAACCCGAGATATTAATTACTAGCAGTGCACGGCATCCAGAAACTGAAACCGATGACATATTGTCCAACCTGACTCGAAAGAAAACGTGCTTGACAACATGGATGGGGAAAGCGATTTTTTAAAAAATTTTGTCAGTTTAACTAGTCTGAAGGGCCGGCACCCAGGGTGAGCGCAGACAAGACGTTTCCCAGCAGTATTTGGTTAAATATGGAAGTCTGCGGTTCCGAATAGTACCAGTTGGGGGGAGGCGTTAACGGGCCCGTTTTTTGATTGTGCCACCATCCTAAAGTGAGGACCCGCAGCTGTGGGCGGAGCCCTAAGTCTAGAGGGCAAAAGAAAAGGGGGGGAAAGGCCTGGGTTCCTCGCCGGTGCTCCGCGCCTCCCAGAGCCGCCACTCCCACCTCCCTCCCCACTGCTCCCGTGCACACGCCAGCGCAGCCCCGCGGCTCGGCCGCCCTCCCACCCCAGCCACAGAGGAGGCTCAGCCAAGGCGCTCACCCAAGGCCTGCGCGGGCACCTACTTGGCCGCCGCCCTCCGTACCGCGGTGCCCACCCCAGGCCGCTGCCCCTAGGGGTCCGGCCTCGTAGCTCCCGCTCACCTGGTCGCCAGGGGCTCCCTCTCCCGACATGGCGGGTTAAAACAGGGCCGAGCAGCGGCCCCCTTGAGACAGATTAAAACCCTTTAAAAAGCGGCCAGCGCTGCGGCGGCTCCCCGGGTCCCGCTAGCCACACGGCCGCTGCCGCCGATTCCGGCAGCCTAGGGAACAAAATGGCCGCCCAGCCGCCCCCGATCGGCTTTCGGGGGGCGGGGGGGGAAGGGGAGGAGCGGCACCGCGCGGTGCCTGCTGGGAGCAGAGCGAGGCGCCGAGCTGCGCGGAAAAGGAGGAGACGGAGAGAACAGCGCGTCGCGCGCATCCTCTGACCTCAGCACGCCACAACGAGGCGGAAGCGATTGAACGAAGTAAAGGGAGGCTCCCTTGGGCGGGCCGAAAGGAGACGCTCGCTCGCGACCTAGTAGTGGGGCCCCCCCGTGCACTGTGATGTCAGCCCTAGCGTCACCCTGTTGGTGAAGAGCAGCCCACTCAGAGCTCGCTGTCCCAACCTAATGGCGTGACTGTGGTGCGGGTCAGAGGAACCAGGACCACGCCTACTAGAAGTGGCTGCTGCCCCCTAGCCAGAGGGAGATGGGAGAAAGCTCCTGTGCCCTCTGGTTGTTTCACAATCACACTATGTGGAGAGCCAGCAGCAGCCGTGGCTGAGGACCCCTGGCAAGTGTTAGAAACACCATCAGACCTGCCGTCATCTGGTTGAGTTCAGCAGTGCACCATCACCTAAATTTTATATAGAGTGAGCTTCAGCCACTTGCATCTCATCCAGGCCCCGATCACTGGGCCAGGCATCTAACTGTAGTGGCAGGTTTTGGTGAGATATAGAGCTAGATGTCATCAGCACAGCAGCTTGTGTCTCCTCTTTAGTCCTCTCAACATACCTGTCTACATATTCAGCAAGAGGGAAACAAGATGGAATCCTCTGGAGCTCAGACATGAATGACAACACTCTTAAGAATAGAATAAGAGAGGTAGCTGTGTTAGTCTGGAATAGCAGAAGTGACAAAGAGTCCTGTGGCACCTTAAAGACTAATGCTTATGCTTCAATACTTTAGTTAGTCTTTAAGGTGCCACAGGACTCTTTGTCACTCTTAAGAATGAAATCAATTGACCAGCATCACTTTTTGTAAATGCTCAGTGAAAAAGGAATGGGGCCACCAAGAGCAGCCCTGACAATTTCTGCCAGTTTGTGGGTGAATCAGTAACTCCTCCCTGTCAAAAAAAAAAACTGATAGATTTAATGCTATCAGTATGGAAACCCAATTGTCCTCACTAGGAGGAGATCTACCAGAAGTGCAGTTTCTGTTTGAAGACCTCGGATGTACAGGTGTCCCAGTCTTATCCAAAACTAGAAGATTAGATATTGTGCAATAATTAACTAGCTTGTTAGAATAATGTGGGTTCTTCTTCTGCACAACAGCTTACTTAAGATAAACTGGTATCCTATCCTCCATAAGGAAAGTGTCAACAATGTCCACCAGCTGTGGATCAATTTTTTCCCCTGGCAGGCCCACATAAGCCAAAAGGGACTCCTGTTAAAAGGACAGGCTATAGGATGAAGAGCTCCAAGCACCTCTAGTACCTCCATGAGTACCTGTACCCAGTACCTCTAGTACCTCAGTGTGTATTATCCCAAACTAAGCCAGAGAAGACAGCATTTTTACTGGTTTGCAGCCACAGCACCAGACAGCTCACCCTAAATCTGCTCAATTTTATCTGTAAAATAATCAGAAATGTCTCCACAACAGGAAGAAATTTAGATTAACCAAGCTGTCTACTTCGTGAAACAAATACACTATTTATTATTGTTGTTTTTTATTATTTGCATAATCACTGTGCCACTGCCTAAGAACCCCAGCTGAGGTGAAAGCCAAAACTCTCGTTGCCTCCTCCACAGCAATGACATAAGAATTCTGAATCTCTCTGTGTGATAGTTAGTCAGCTTTAGTTAGACTTCTGATACTGGCATTTTAGTCAGCTTCTCTCCTGCCACATCTTTCACATATCTGTTAAACCATGGAAGTCTGAGGTCAAAGAAAGAAGAGGTGCCCACTGGGTTCTTGACTGAGGATAAAAGACTAATATAGTCAACTCACAGTAGAACAGCCTGTGCAAGGAACAGTATCTTTCTTATGTGTCTTTGTAGAGAGGGCTGGTTCCATTAGCCTTTGAAGACTATCAGAATACTCCAACAGGTAAAGTGCCCCAACTTCAGAATTCTGGAGATGATGGAGGGTTTATGACACGGGTCTAATTTCCAACTGTTCACTCTAATTGCTAAATCAAAAATGTAATTAGCTACATAACTTTCATACTTCACTGAGGTCTGCGCCACTTCATCCTACCTGATCTGCCTAACAGGTTATTTATTTCCTTCTCTCCACAATGACTTTCAGTGCAATAGATTTCTGGTTATAATACAGTCTTGTTTTAAAGCAGGGGTCTCCAAACTTTTCAGTCCGAGGGCCGCATTAACTATCAAATAGAAGTTCGGGGGCCGACAACACACTCGAGGTCCAAATAAAAAAGAATCAAAACATGGATGTTGTTTTTAATTATTTATTTAATATTAATAGGGTCTCAGAGGGTCTCGGGGGGCGAAGAACAGGGGGAAGTTTGTGCGAGTCCCAGGGGGAGTGGGGGGGTGGATAGGGGTCAGAGCAGACGGGGTTGGATGGGGGTGGGGTCCCAGGGGGTGATTAGGGGGAGGGGGTGTCAGGGGCAAAGGAGCAGCGGGGTTTAGATGGGGGGGTGAGGTCTTGGGGGGGTTAGGGGGTATCTGGAGAGAACCCCCCAAGGACCCCCGCCCAACCGCCCCAGGACCCTCCCTAGGACCCCCGCCCAGCCCCCCTCCCACAAGAAACCCCCAGGACCCCCGCCCAGCCCCCCCAAGGACCCCCGCCCAACGGCCCCAGGACCCTCCCTAGAACCCCTGCCCAGCCCCCCTGGACCACCTCCCCCAAGAACCCCCCAGGACCCCCGCCCAGCCCCCCCGGACCCCCTCCCCCAAGAACCCCCCAGGACCCCCGCCCAGCCCCCCTCCCACAAGAAACCCCCAGGACCCCCGCCCAGCCCCCCCAAGGACCCCCGCCCAACGGCCCCAGGACCCTCCCTAGGACCCCTGCCCAGCCCCCCTGGACCCCCTCCCCCAAGAACCCCCCAGGACCCCCGCCCAGACCCCCCAGACCCCCTCCCCCAAGAACCCCCCAGCCCCCCCGGGCCCCCTCCCCCAAGAACCCCCCAGGACCCCCGCCCAGCCCCAAGAACCCCCCAGGACTCCTTCCGAACCCCCCCCTCCCCACCTCACCTCACCTCACCTCACCAGTCCTAGCCCCGTCCCCCGGCCCGGTGCCTCGCGCCCATTGGCTCCCGGCGCTGCCCGTCCGCGTCAGAGCGCGTCCCGATTGGTTCACCGCGCCCTGCGTCCCGATTGGTTCACCGCGCCCGGCGGGAGGGCGCGGAAGCGAGACGCCGCGAGGGCGAGAGCGGGAGCTCGAGCGACGGGCGCGCGCAGGGCCAGGTGGAAGTGACGCCGCTACCGGAAGTGCGGTAGACAAAAAGATCTCCACGGGCCGGATGAGAGGGCCTCGCGGGCCGCATCCAGCCCGCGGGCCGTAGTTTGGAGACCCCTGTTTTAAAGTAACTGCATTTCTGATTCAGTAGTGTAATGCCCTTCCCAGTTTCCCATCCTACTCAAATTACTGGTATAAAAGGAGAATGGCCCATTGAGACTCTCACAACCATTTACATCTTAAAACCACACACATTGTATTTGAGGCCTTCAAAATTATCTCCATTTGAGTGGCTTTGAAAACAAAATTTTCTTCTCGATATCCATCTAAAATAGCTAAATGGCATTGTAAAGATCACATTCAAATAATTATGAAGATAACAAAACTGAAACTGAATATTTTAAGTCTCATATTGGTCTCTCAGTATCCTGATAATTTGCCAGTATAGAGAATGCAAAACAAAATAAAACTAACCCCTAACAATTTACAAGTTAATGGAAGAAAAAGAAGCTT
Organism: Sternotherus odoratus; assembly: GCA_032164245.1. Classification (NCBI taxonomy): domain Eukaryota; kingdom Metazoa; phylum Chordata; order Testudines; family Kinosternidae; genus Sternotherus; species Sternotherus odoratus. The sequence goes on from JAVMKO010000006.1 coordinate 77,617,401, forward strand.
AGTATTTCTTAAATCGCTCACACTATAGCTCTTACTCTGTTTCCCCGAAAGTAAGACATCCCCCGAAAATAAGACGTACTTCCAGTTTGCCTCTCGCTGTAATATAATGTAATGTAATTTTGGGAGCAAAAATTAATATAAGACACTGTCTTATTTTTGGGGAAACACGGTAGACTAGAGGAATATAACTGTCGGGCTGTTGACATTAGGGCTGTCGATTAATTGTAGTGAACTCACACGATTAACTAAAAAAATTGTGATTAATCGCAGTTTTAATCATACTGTTAAACAATAGAATACCAATTGAAATTTGCAAGATATTTACATGCCAGATATGCTAAATATTCGTATGCTCCTTCATGCTTCGGCCACCGAGGACATGATTCCATGCTGATGACGCTCGTTAAAAAAATAACATGTTAATTAAATTTATGACTGAACTCCTTGCAGGAGAATTTTATGTTCCCTGCTCTGTTTTACCCACATTCTGCATATATTTCATGTTCTAGCAGTCTCGGATGATGACTCAGCACATGTTGTTCACTTTAAGAACACTTTTACTGAGATCTGACAAAACACAAAAAAGGTACCAATGTGAGATTTCTAACAATAGCTACAGCACTCAACACAAGGTTTAAGAATCTGAAGTGACTTCCAAAACTTGAGAGGGATGAGGTGTGGAGCATGCTTTCAGAAGTCTTAAAAGAGCAACACTCCAATGCAGAAACTATAGAACTTGAACCACCAAAAAAGAAAATCAACCTTCTGCTGGTGGCATCTGACTCAGATAATGAAAATGAACATGCATCAGTCTGCACTACTTTGGATTGTTATCGAGCAGAATCCATCATCAGTATGAAAGCTTGTCCTCTGGAATGGTGGTTGAAACATGAAAGGACATACAAATCTTTAGTGTATCTGACACGTAAATATCTTTCAATGCTGACTACAACAGTGGCGTGAGAATGCCTGTTCTCACTTTCAGGTGACATTGTAAACAAGAAGTGGAAGCATTAGCTCCTGCAAATGTAAACAAACTTATTTGAGAGGTTGACTGAATAAGAAGTAGGACTGAGTGGACTTGCAGGCTCTAAAATTTTACATTGTTTTATTTTTGAATGCAGTTTTTGTACATAATTCATCATTTGTAAGTTCAGTTTTCATGATAAAGAGATTGCACTACAGTACTTGTATTAGGTGAATTGAAAAATATTTCTTTTTTTTTTACAGTGCAAAGACTTGTAATCAAAAATAAATAGAGTAAGCACTGCACACTTTGTATTGTGTTGTAATTGAAATCAATATATTTGAAAATGTAGAAAACACCCAAAAATATTTAAATAAATGGTATTCTATTATAAACAGTGCGATTAATCACACAATTCATTTTTTAATTGCATGATTAATCGCTTGACAGCCCTAATAGCTATATATTTTTGTTCTCATTTTCGCTATCTGCCATCTGTTTATTTTCCTGTCTTTGGACTATAAAGTCTTCAGGGCTCTTCTTTATTGTTCACTGACAGTTGTTTGTAATAAATAATACTCCATTCTATAAAAAACAGAATTACTCTCTTACTATAATCCAGGCACAAAGTAGGCCAGTATGAAATATAGGAGCAGATTCTCTGGTGGTGTAAACTGTCGCTCCATTAAAATCAATGAAGTTCAGTGGAACCAGGACAATTTACAACAACTGTGGGCTTGCCCCATCATCTTATTTCTTTTACAGCCCAACATGAGAGAATTAAAAGAGGCACCTAAATTTCAGAAATAAAATTCCTTTAGAAAAATCCCTGTAGATGTTTTGGTTGTTGCAAGTTCTGACTGAAACTTTGAATTATTTTGTAATTATGTTTATTGGCTTTCCACAGGAGTGTGATTAAAAATGTATTTTATTTTATTTGTAGGAGGTAAAGTCTGTCACCTAACAAGAGTCAGCCCAAATGCATTTGCAAGGGCTGTGTTGTTTAAATTATAGATCGTGTTTGGAAATAAACTGAAAAAGAGTTTATAGATCTGAGCTTGCTTGTTACACAAAGCTTCTCTGAATTTTTTTGAAAGGCTCACATAGTTAAAGGAACAAGACAATTTCAAATTTGAACTACACTATTGTGATTGATGCTTTGTTCAGTAATAGGCATGAAGCTGAAGGGCAAATACACACCTAAGTGTGAATTATTTGAGTAATTCTCGGTGGACGCCACTGCTCAACTGACTATGGCAGGAGTTATGCATCAGTGGATGCACACAAATGAGTTTATATATGGTGCCAATATTTATAGCAGCTGTTACTGTGGCACCTTAGGTGCTTCAATTACAAAAATTAAAGATACAAATTACATGCTGCTTGAAGAAACAACTGAAGTAGAATCAGTCAGTCAAATGCTAAACAAGATAAATGGACTTTACATTACACCCTGAAGGTTGTGAAATTCAAACCTGGCAGACCACAGAGTGGAGCAAATTTCAAAGGCAGTTGCTCTCAGAGAAAACCCAATCATTGGTTGCCCAGGTGACATTTAACTCCTACGGCAGAGTGTAGGCGGGTAAGAGGTAATTTTTCAAATGACTGAATATCAAGCTATTCAGAAGTTTCTTGCTGTCAAACATTGAACCCACTTCATGTATGTGGTCCTCATGATATATTCCAATTGTCAGAATCTCTAGACTATAGTGTTTTTAAAACATACATTTTAAAGAAAAACCTACTAGATGTGAACTGAGTATAGTGAATAACTATGTCTTCCTGAGGCTAGAGACATCCTGAGGCTAGGTCCTAACTAGAAATGGTGATATTGTAGCATAGTTGCTGCTGTAGCGCTGTAGTGTTGGAAGAGGTTCTTTCATCATCAGCAAATCCACCTCTCTAAGGGTATGTCTTCACTACAGCAGTAGTTCGATTTCCTTTATTTCGATGTTGTGAACGCGACTGTATACAGTCGATTTTGTGTGTTTTCACTAGGCACAGCTAAGCACAGCAAGTCGACAGTGTCTGTCCGCACAACTTTTGCAAGCATCGACATGACGAGCGTTGCACTCTGGGTACCTATCCCACAGTTCCCTGATCCCCCAGCAGGCACCATTTCGAGTGCTGTACTATGGGTAGGCATTTCCAAATTTCGCGCCCTTTTTCCGCGCCGCCGACCCCCATTACGAGTGGTGCACTGTGGGTAGGCATCCCATAATTCGCACCCTTTCTCCGCGCCGTGCTAACGCCATAGCATTGCAAGCATGGAGCCTGCTGACACCACGGCTGCAGTAATGGCCGTTGTGAGGACCTCGATCACGGTTGCGGAGTTCATGCTGCACCGTCTGCAGAGGAGGAATGCGATCCGTGGACAACCGCGCTTTCTGGAATCCGACGACAGTGAGGAGGAGATGGACAAGGACGTGCACAGCGGGGACGACAGGGACACTGACGGTTTTGGAAGTAGGGCGACTGACAATCAAATTTGGTGGCAATGGGGCAGGCTCATGCCATCGAATGCCGATTCTGGGCCAGGGAAACAAGCACAGACTGGTGGGATCGCATAGTGCTGCGGGTCTGGGATGACTCCCAGTGGCTCAGAAACTTCCGCATGCGAAAGGGCACCTTCATGGAACTTTGTGACTTGCTGTCCCCGGCCCTCCGGTGCAGGAATACCAAAATGAGAGCGGCCCTTACAGTTGAGAAGCGAGTGGCGATAGCCCTCTGGAAGCTTGCAACGCCAGACAGCTACCGGTCAGTGGCGAATCAGTTTGGGGTGGGTAGGTCTACAGTGGGCTTTGCTGTGATGCAAGTAAGCAGGGCAATCGTCGAGCGGCTGCTACACCGGGTTATAAACCTCGGAAACCTGCAAGCCACAATAGATGGCTTTGCCGCCATGGGATTCCCTAACTGTGGTGGGGCTATAGATGGGACTCATATCCCTATCCTGGCACCGGACCACGAGGCCGCCGAGTACAGAAACCGGAAGGGATATTATTTTATGGTCATGCAAGCAGTGGTTGACCACAAGGGACGTTTCACCGACCTGTACGTGGGGTGGCCGGGAAAGCTTCATGACGCTCGAGTGTTCAGGAACTCTCGGATTTTTAGGCAGCTGCAGCAAGGCACTTTCTTCCCCGACCAGAAGATTTCTGTGGGGGGGGGTCGAAATGCCGATCGTTATCATTGGGGACCCAGCCTACCCCCTAATGCCCTGGCTTATGAAGCCCTACACAGGAGCCCTGGACAGGGGTCAGGAGCTGTTCAACTACAGGCTGAGCAAGTGCAGAATGGCCGTAGAGTGTGCATTTGGCCGTCTGAAGGGGAGATGGCGTTCCTTACTGATTCGCTCAGACATCAGCGAGAGAAATATCCCCATTGTTATTGCTGCTTGCTCTGTGCTCCACAATATCTGTGAGAGCAAGGGGGAAACGTTTATGGCGGGCTGGGAGGCAGAGGCAAATTTACTTTCTGCTACTTATGAGCAGCCAACCAGCAGGGAAAGTAGAAGAGCACACCGTGAGGCCCTGCGCCTCAGGGACGCCTTGAAAGACAGTTTTATGAGTGCCCGAGATGGCGTTTGAGAATCTGCTCCCTTGCTGTGCTCTAAGCCTGCTGCCCTTGAACCCTCTTTCCCTCCCCCCTCCCCATGCTTTCCCTCCCCCCTCCCCATGCTTGCAGAGGAAATAAAATCACTGTTTGAAAAATCATGGTTCCTTTATTGGTTCATCGGAAATACAAATACAGGGGATCACTGTCCTGGTATCCTGGAGGGAAACCGGCAGTCGCAGTGGGGGAGGAGCGGACAGAGGAGGGGGGTGGGTGGGAAGGGGGGAGAGGAGGGGTGGGCAAGACACAGCAGCTTTTAAAAGTTTTCCTAGAACGTCAGCCTGCTGCTGCTGCTGCTGCTGCTGCTGCTTCTTCTGCTGGCTTGTGGGGTCGAGTGGAGCGGCCCACGGAGCTTGTCCCCCCGTGTTCTCACCCCGCGTCTGGGTGGGGAAGCTCTGGGAGTTGGGGGGGGGGAGGTGGTCTTTGGGCATGCTGCAGCTCCACCAGAGATCGCAGCATGTCGCTCTGGTCCTCCATTATGCGGAGCAAAGCATCCATGCGTCTTTCTTCGCGCTCTTCCCTCTTTTCTGCAGCGGCTCTCGATTCCTGTCTCTCTCGATTCCTTGCCTGTCTCTCTCGATCCCTTGCCTGTATCTCTCGATCCCTTGCCTCTATCATTCTTTCCCTCCACTCCGTCTGGCGGGCTGCCTCAGCGCGCGAGTTCTCCAGGAGCTCACTGAACATATCATCGCGCGTTCGCGTTTTCTTTTTACGCTTTCTTATCTGCGGTGCACGGCGGGAGGAGCAGGCCGGGGGATTCTTGAGATAATTGTTCATCTGTGGGCGAATGTGGGAAAAGAAAGTTTGAAAGTTATGAGACAGATACATTCAAGGTTAGGAGGCAGATGCAGTCTCGGACGGTACACAATGGGAGTACTATGCCGTTTGCAACCTCAGTATTCAGAGGCCTGATATGATTTCTGTACAAGGTCATGTTCTACACCTAAAAGTGACTGAATAGCTCACAGAAAAGTCAGAGCATCTCAGACACATGCGTGCCTCAGCCCAACACGGCTTCTGAAATCACCGTGCAGCCGGCCATGGTAAGTTAAAAGTGGCACTTGCATATTGTAGAGTAGCCCCACCCCCTTCCCCCCACCATGTGGCGCCCACTGACCCGCAAACTGCAAAGCAAAGGCCAAAAAATCTCTCGCTAAGGGCTACGGTCTTTTTGGGGCTCTTCAGACCGCTTGCGGACTGTTCAGATTCCCTGCTAGCTACCGCTACGGGCTTGGGGGGGGGGAGGTTGGGTGCGCGTTGGATCTGAAGCGGAAGCAACCGCTTGCAGACTGCTCTGGTTCCCTGCTAGCTACCGCTACGGGCTGGGGGGGGGGGGGGGCGGTCAGCGTTTGTGTGTGTGGGGGGGTGCGCGGTCGGTCGGTCCTCAGCAGAAAAGAGTACTTTGCAGCTGGGAATCTTTATCTCCCTACTAATTGCAGTCCGTATCTCAAACAGGCAACCATGAATGACATCACTTTGCTGAGAATTTCTCGGAGAGATAGAGAGCGCATGCTCCTTGACTCCATGCAAAGTCCTGGTCCATACGCCGCAATGCTAGCCTGCTCAATGATACCAGACAACTTACTACTTTCGTGGCGTGGGATGGTCTCCTATCACGGGGGACCACATAAGGCGGCTCTCCCCAGAAATCTGTTGCGCTGGATTCATCGCTACCTCCTGGATAGCTTCCTTGAAATGTCCGCGGAGGACTTATGGTCAATCCCGGAGTATATTGACAAACTCTTTGAGTAGAAATTGACCAGCAATGAAAGCACGCTAAGACCTTAGGGCAAGTTACTCATTAATAAATGCTTCCTGTACAAAATCACGCGTCATGTAATCCCTTAAAAAAGAAACACTTACCCCCCTGGGAGGCTTGGGAGGGTGCTGGCTCCAGGGTGATAAACAGCTCCTGGCTCTCTGGGAACACGGGTTCTCCGCTGGCCTCCTGCTGCTCCGTGAGATTTTCCTCTTCCTCATGGTCGTCCTCCTCGGAATCAGTCTCCTCCCTGACGATTATCCCATCTGTGGAGTCCACGCAGACCGGCGCGATGGTGGTGGGGGCGCCCCCATTATCTGATTTAGTTCATTGTAGAACCTGCATGTCCGTGGCGCGCCCCCCGATCGTCCGTTTGCCTCTTTGGCTTTCTGGAACGATTGCCTCAGCTCCTTAATTTTCACGCGGCACTGTGTGGTGTCTCTGTTGTGGCCCCTTTCTAGCATGGCCTTGGAGACTCTTCCATAGGTGTTGGCATTCCGTTTGTTGTTGCGTAGTTCCAACATCACGGATTCCTCTCCCCAGATAGCGATGAGATCCAGCACCTCACGAGTGGACCATGCTGGAGCTCTTCTCCTCTGGCTGGTCTCCAGGGTAGATGAGCTCTGCATGGAGTCTTGTGATGCTGAGCTCTGCATGGCGGCTAGTGCTGCTGATTGCTCTGAATGGCGACTGAGCTGTTCAGGTGAGCTGGCCACGCTGACCAAACAGGAAATGGTATTCAAATGTTCCCGGGTCTTATCAACCTGGCCAGAGCAGCGAGTTCAGAGTGCAGTGCAGAGCGGTCACAGTGGAGCAGTGAGGCAGTCCAGAGCGGTCAGAATGGAGCATTGTGGGACAGCCTCTGGAGGCTATTAATGTTGGTTCCGTCTTCACTAGCCCACAGTTGAGCTTGGAATGTCGAAATTAGCCTTACTTCTCTCGTCAGGCAGGAGTTCCAAATTCGATCTTGAGGGCCCTTTACATCGACGTTAAGGGCATGTATGTGAAGACAGGTACACGTTTAATTCGACCTAACGTCGTTAAAATCGAATTAAAGTGGTAGTGAAGACAGGGCCTCAGAGGAGGAAAATAGGTTAATGAAATAATTCTTCTATCGACCTGATGCTGTCTACACTAAGGCTTAGGCTGGCTTAACTATGTGGCTCAGAAGTGTGAATTTATCACATCCTTGAATGATGTAGCTAGGTTGACCTAAATCATTGGAGGTTTTGAAGAAAAGATTAGACAAGCACCTGTCAGGGATAGTCTAAAGATAATACTTAGTCTTGCCTCAGGGCAGGGGACTGGACTAGAAAACCTATCGAGGTCCTTTCCACTCCTACATTTCCGTGGTTCTTTCTGATTCATGCACTCTTTTGTCATCATGAGTCTTGAGTATGGCAAGTATTCTTATGTACCTAGGGATAGCTTAAAAGATCAACCAGCAGCTTCTTCTGATGCAGGATGCCTTCTGAGCAGATTGGGCCATTGCAGGCATCTAATGTGTGTGCTCAAGTCTTTGTGCTCACAGCTTATTCACTACCAGGTGCAATTCAATGTGTTGGTGATTATCATTGGTCTTGTCAGCATTAAAAATAAGTGAATTTCTATGGACTATATTATGGTGGAAATTAGACTAGATGATCATAATGGTACCTTCTGGCTTTAAAACCTATAAATCTATTAAATACTTCTGTCAGAGGACCCACATACAATGCAAACAAAGGATTGTTCCATTTTGCAGAGTAGACAGGAACTACTCATGTTTTAACACTAGTACACGAAAGGATGTGGAAGATGCTTAGAGAATTGGAATATTAGAAGTAGTCAGAGATGGCTTAGTGGACAGAGTGCAGGAAGGGGTGAAATGTGTAAATTAAATGTAGTTTAGCACAATAATATAAACTAAGGAATTGATTGATATTACCATATATGTGGCATAAACAAATACTAAGGGTGAAATCCTATCCTTATTTAAGCCACTGGGAGTTTTGTCACTGACTTCAGTGGGGCCAGGATTTCACCCTGGTTGTATGTTTTAGCACAGTACTGAAATAAAAATGAACATTGTTAGAAATATTTGGGTCAGCTTTCCTGGAAGTATATACAACTCACCCATATTTAGATCTTTTTCGCTCTCCCTAATTTCTATTCCATTTTTACTTGAATACCCTTCACCACTCAGTCAATTCTCTTTCTTTCTTATACAAATATTAGTCAACTTTTATTATTTAATAATTATTTATTTACATTTTTTTTGTAAACCTTTTTGGAAACTTAATGAGCTGGAATCTTGAGCTGCATGTCTTTCTATTAGCACTTTATTTTTAGGGTTCACTTTTTAACTGAAGATGGATTGCTAAACATCAGGAACAGCATGACATCCACTTTAAAGTTAGATATTCTGTCCCTCAACTACTGGAAATCTTTAGGAGTGAAATGATGTCTATACAAAAGAGAATTATATAATGGTTTTCAGCTAATTTGAGGGCAGAGAGCAATCCTCTTTGGCGTTAGTAATTTAAGGCGCAATCCTGAGAACACTTATGCTTGTCCTTATCTTTAAGCCAGTGACAAAGTAGTCTCATTTGTCTCAGTGGGAATGGTCACATACTTAAAGTTAAGCATAGACATATATGTTTGCAAGAATGGGGCCTAATTGTGTGCCCCACATTTTCTAGGTTCAACCTGAGTCAGCCGTAGTCACCACTGAAGCCGGAGATGCAGCTCCGCATCTCTGAAAAAACAGGCTTTGCATGTCTCAAATTGGGCACCCAAAATGTGTGGATACTTTTAACAATGCTGGCTTTAACTTCTCTGTGAATCAGTTACTCACTTATAAAATGGGATAAAATATCTTCCTAGCTCTTAGTGGGGTTGCAAAAATAAATTAATTAACATTTGTGAGGCATTATGAACATACTAGAAAAGGCCTTAGGGAAATTAATACTGTATTTCTGTATTCAGTGAAAGCTTTGGATGATGTGCAGTAAATAAGGCATCACATGATGAAAGTAAAAAGAAATATTGATCAACACTATCTTACCTGTGCACTGAATGAAGGGACTAGTATATGAACATGTAATAATAACTATGTATACTCACAAAGGTACATAATTAAGGTTGCACAGACAGCCTTAGTTCTGGCATTTGCAAACTTTTGAGTGTTAGACTTTGCAACCTAAATCACATTCTTTTAACATAGTTTTTTTGTGTGTGTAATTAAAACATATCTTTACCACCACTATGTGATAACCAATTTTTTCTTTCCCACATCCCTTTGAACTCTGGCAAGTGTTTGTTTCAGTGTTATCACTAATTCACTAGATGGCAGACTAACTCAATGCCAGCAAAAACTCTTCAGTTCTGGAAAGCATGTGGTCATGTGCCTGAGCTCATTACTGGCAATAGTCCAACAGGGAAAATGGAATCTCTGTAATTTCTTGTGGTTTTATATCTATATTCCAGAACTCTGCCCTCTCACATTCCTGTGTCATAGTGAATGTGGCTTTCAATGGCTCCCCTCTAGGACACTCATCCTGCAATGATGGGTCACTTTTTAAGTATTCAAACTATGCCTTATTTCAGAAGGATAGTTCTAACTAATTGCATTCAAAGTAGAGATAAAAGTAACAAGCAAGGGGGTATGGGAGGGAGGAAGCAGATGTTAAAGGCTGAATGTCATTCGGAGAGGGAACCGCTCGTAATATTGAGGTCTACACTACCCTGCTTTTGGCAACTTGGGTATGTCGCTACAGTCGTGCTGCTAAAAGTCGTGCAGTGTAGGCACTGTTTGTCGGCTTTCCTGCCAACAAAAAACTTCCACACCAGTGAGTGGCATTTGCGTTGTTGGCAGGATTGCGATCCTTGTTGTGGCAAAACTTTTGTCTTTCAGGATTATTTTTTTAACACCTCTGAAAGACAAAAGTTTTGCCGTTCAATTGTCAGTGTAAACATAGGCTTAGAATAATTTGAGCAGTGATTAATATCCAATAATTAAAAAAGAAAATAAAGCTCAAGATGGAGAAGAGCATATTTGTATTTTGTGTGTCACATGTTTGGGTATTAAGTATCTGCCTTGAATGATCCCTTGGAATATGTGCTTATGCTATACAATCTGATCCACTTTACATTTAGCTTGAAGCTTATAGTATCTTTCCTCGACCTGAAGAAGAGCTCTGTGTGGCTCGAAAGCTTGTCTCTTTCACCAACAGAATTTGGTCCAATAAAATATATTACCTCACTCACCTTTTCTCTCATGTAGGCTTTGGCTATAAACATACATGCAAAACTTTTAAAAAGTTTTTATATGTAAAAAAATTGTTTTTATCTTTGCGTGAACACAAGTTAATGGTCATGAGGATGATGATGAATAATTTTAAAATCTGTTTCTAAAAAAATGCCACTGCTTATTGAAAAGGAAAAGTAGACACTGCAGACAAAAAACCTAGTCAGTCTTGCCTGCACTTTTCCTACATGTTTTGTTGTATAGTTGAATAACATTTAAGCACCACATGACATGAGTGGAAGAGTGAATTTAACGACCATTGAATGCTATGTGTTTTCATACTATTACAACACCAACACCTGTGTGACATATAGGTTCAATTCTGTAGCTGCTTTGTGTAGAACACTTCTTTTCTTAGATGGAAGTTCTATACTCAGAAGATGAAATTCACCCCACAGACATAAAATCTGATGATTCTCTCTTCATGTGTGTGGAGCCCAGAGAGCTGGGGGAGGTGAAATTGAACAATCAATTACCCAAGCTGGTAATGGGGGGCGGGGGGTGCTTTGGAACTGTGAAGTTTAATATTTGACTTAAAGCCCCAGCTCCTGGAAACTAGTGCTTTAATTTAAAAAACAAAATCTTAAGAAAGTTTCTAGACCTTATAGTTCTGGAGAAAAGCTTGAAAATGTGATCCTGAAATCCCAGAAACCAGAAGGAAAAACTAAAAGAAACCCAGATTTATTATTTTTCAGCAAATCTCATGATTTTGGGGGGCTCATGATTTTTGAACACTGGAGGTTGGCAATAACCTTCTTAAATAACCTTCACTTCTTAAATCTTTAGTCTAAATTTAGGTCCCCATCCTGCACTTGCCACTGGGAGTAACAATGAATATGAGTAGTCCCATTGAGTTCACTCACTTGTGTAAAGATACTCATGTACGTAAGAACTTGCAAGTTTGGCGCATTAGTTTGTAAACTCCTTGAATCTGGGATTATGTGGTTATATTTACCTATGAAGCATTCAGGTCCCATCATGATGAGCATAGTATTGATAATTAGATAAGACAAGAATCAGAGAGGTAGCCATGTTAGTCTGGATCTGCAGAAGCGACAGAGAGTCCTGTGGCACCTTAAAAAATAACAAAAATACTGTATTGGAGCATAAGCTTTTGTGGGTATTAGTCCACGAAAGCTTATGCTTCAATACTTTTCTTAGTCTTTAAGGTGCCACAGGACTCTTTGTTGCTTCCCTAGATCAGACAGAAAGACAAATGTACATCTAATGTCATCTAAAAGTGTGTTATAGCCTTTTTCATTGGATTTTTCTTGACTAGGGCCTTGTGTTCACTCAAAAAGGTGTGTTAGATGTACATCTTTTTGCCTAGTATGCAAACGGTCACAGATTTAAAGGTGTGATGCTAGATCATGTTAGCTAGCTCAGTCAAACACCTTCTAAAACTTTAGCCGTGACAGGGTTTAACTCAGCCAGTACAGCCACAGGTGCCGGCTTTCTCTAGGTCCCATGGGTGCTCAACGCCCCCACTCCGCCCACAGCCCTACCTGCCTCCTTCCCCTAGGCTCCCATCCAGGCCCCACCCTTTCCCACCCCTGCTCCTCCCCAGGTCCTGCCCTCACTCCTTCCCCAAGCCCCCACCCTGCCTCTTTCCACCCCACCCCACCCCTTCCTTGCCTCTTCCTACCCACTTGTCCCCCTCCTCTGAAGGCTTTGTTTGAGATAAAATATTTTTATATTTTTATATGATATTTTAATATGGGATTCATATTGTTTCGATTCCACAAATGATTATCTGCGTATCTGGGAAACATAGGAAATTATCTACTACTACTAAAAGTACTCCTGCTAAAAAGAAGTACTACTTCACACAATGCACAGTCAACCTGTGGAGCTCCTTGCCAGGGGATGTTGTGAAGACCAAAACTAGAACAGGGTTCAAAAAAGAACTAGATAAATTCCTGGAGGATAGGTCCACCAATAGCAACCAGCCAGGATAGTCGGAAGACAGGATACTGGACTAGATGGACCATTGGTCTGACCCACTATGTCCATTCTTATGTTCTAATAATTGTTTACATATTAGTCAAAAGTTTCTGAGCAAACACATTTTAGTTCGGATTTTTTTGTGGTGAAAAGAAAGGTGAGGAACTATATTATACAATGACAAATATAATAGAAAGATTTATGCTACTTTTCAGTGGTCAGCCCCATAAAAGGGCATAGAACTCCCTCTGGGAATTGCCCATTATCATTGTCAGAAAGAACGGCTCCATTAGCTGGCCTTTTGAGTAGTTCTGTCTTTAGGTGTTAGTGTACTTTATTTTTGGATAGAGGGAGTGACAGATTTTTCGTGTTGGCATGAAAGAATGTTTAGAGTGCAAAGTGCTGAAAGGTGTGAGAGTGAAGCCCGGCATGGGAAATGGCAGATACCAAGCTCTTGAAATAATATGTGGTTCACAAAGTCCCAAAAGATACAATCCCTCTTAAGTTCTGTTTGCTGTTTGGCTTTTGCTTATTTATTTAAAATAAATAAATACATCTTGTAGAAATTTAGATCTGGATCCAAATCCAACTCTCGCCAACCTTAAACAGATTCTCACCAGCAACAGCACACCACGCCATAATAACTCCAACTCAGGAACCAATCCATGCAACAAACCTCGATGCCAACTCTGCCCACATATCTACACCAGCAACACCAGCACAGGACCTAACCAGATCAGCCACAGCATCACTGGTTCATTCACCTGCACATCTACCAATGTCATATATGCCATTATATGCCACCAATGTCCCTCTGCTATGTACATCGGCCAAACTGGACAGTCCCTAGAAAAAGGATAAATGGACACAAATCAGATATAAGGAATGGCAATATACAAAAACCTGTAGGAGAACACTTCAACCTGCCTGGACACACAATTACAGAGTTAAAAGTCACCATATTGCAGCAAAAAAACTTCAAGACCAGACTGCAAAGAGAAACTGCAGAGCTGCAATTCATTTGCAAATTTGACACAGTCAATCTGGGATTGAACAAAGATCTTGAATGGCTTGCTAATTACAAAAACAGCTTCTCCTCTCTCTGAGTTCACACCTCCAATTCAGCTGCTAGAGGAATACCTCACCCTCCCTGATTTGAGATAACAAGCTGGTTCAGGCTGATTGGACTAACCTTATTACCTCCCACCTGGTTCTTGCCTACTTATCTATACCTGCCCCTGGACACTTCCACTGCTTGCATCCGATGAAGTGGGTATTAGCCCACGAAAGCTTATGCTTCAATACTTTAGTTAGTCTTTAAGGTGCCACAGGACTCTTTGTTACCTCTGCTATTCCAGACTAACACGGCTACCTCTCTGTGTTAACTCAGTGCATAAAGGTTACTCCGGAGTGATGACAGACTGTCTGATCTTCACTTTGGAGCAAAATCAAGAGTAAAGGGAAAACAGACATGGGGGGCAGAGGAGTGTTAATCATAGATTGGCAAGTGGAGGTGTCTGCTTTGAGGGACGCAAAGTTCTTGATCTGCATAGACCCTGTTGGGCCTCCAAAACTCCTTGCAGGAATCTAGTCCTCTCCCCTAGACATGTATATAACTGCATGTTTAACATAATTAAATAAGAGGTCAGTGCATCAAGAAAAGAAAACACCTCACAGTATGCTGTGATGTGTACATATAATCCCAAAGCCTCAGAACATAATCCTCATGTTTTTCCCCTTCGTGTAGGTTGTGTATAAAAAGGGCCGATTTTACATGAGGCATCAAAATGACCTCTTTCTCTATCCAGTAGTTTTTGCACAAACAATTGTGAGACCCAATTACCTGTATGTGCGGGTTTTAGTGTATCAACATGCATGAAAAAAAATCTACATTTGTAAATTATACTTTCACGATAAAGAGATTGCACTATGGTAATTATATGAGTTGAATTGAAAAATACTATTTCTTTTGTTTATCATTTTTAAAGCGCAAATATTTGTAATAAAAATAATATCAAGTGAGCACTGTACACTTTGTATTCTGTGTTGTAATAGAATACCAATCAACATTTATTAAATATTTTTCTACATTTTCAAATATATTGATTTCTATTTAACAGAATGATTAAATCACAATTATTTTTTTAAGCAGTTAATTTTTTTGAGTTAATCACATTAGTTAATTGCAATTAATTGACAGCCCGACTATAAATACATAAAATACATAGATTCATATTTGTAAAATGCTTTGAAATACTTGGAAAAAAGATGCCTTACAAGTATAAAGCATCCTTATTATATGCAGATTAGGCACAGCCCTTTGGCTTGCGTAAAACTACCTGTCACAAAATCTGAGAACTCCTGGGGAGGCATCATCTGCTTCCATATGCACTGTCAGAGTCCAAAAAATGGACATGGAATTGACTGATGTAGTTTTTATTGCCATTTCATATTGTATTTACAGTATTTAAAATACATTGATGTAGCTTTTATAACCAGTAACAGAGGTACAAACACTGCTACTTCAAATGATCTGTTAATCATTCCTACATATATACAAATTACAGCAAGAACATAATGAATATTTAAAAAAAAACCATAAGTAGATTAAAATATTCTAGAACTGGATCTATGAGAGGCTGAGCAGCCTCATTTTCCACTGACTTCAGTAGGAGTTGAGGACACTAAGGACCCTGAAGGTTGGGCCATAAACCATTAAAAGATTACAAAAAAGACACTACAAGAATGAGCAAAGCATTCTACCTGATGGGCCTTCAACTGGAGATCCGTTTAAACTGGGCTGACTGTTTTCACTGCATGACGTGCAACATGTATCTATATGGTGTTTTACAATAATGAAGGCGAGAGCCGGACAGGCACCAGGCCACCAAGCATGTGCTTGGGGCGGTGTCTTCTAAGGGGCAGCAATCTTGGGGTGGCGCTCAGGGTTGTTTTTTTTGCTCCGGCGGGGCGGCGCTTGGGGGTTTTGTTTTGTTTTTTACTTGGGGCAGCAAAAATGTTAGAGCAGGCCCCGATGAAGGCTAACAAATGAATAAAAGATAAACATACAAAACCCTCTCAAACAAAAACAACACATAAATAATTGTGGTTCATCTGAGGAGTTGGAAGGGGAAGGCCCTTTCTGTTCATTAAAACTGATCACAGATTAGATAAGGTAATGGCAATGCTCTTTAAACAAACCTGATCGAATAAAAGGAAGATTATAGCATTATAGTAATATATAGTAATACAGTATAGCAGAGTAGCTTGGATGGAAGGAGCTTTGGACATTTACCTTAGGTCACTGAATCACCACTGTTCGGCAGCCTTTGTTCAGGAAGTTCCCATGACTAAACCAGTCAGTAATGCTTTGCATTGGCCGAGCTTTGAGGGAAAGCTGCATGGTGTCTGTTCACATCATGCCTGGCTCTAGCAAGTGGTGTTATTTTCTTGCTTGTATCAGTGCTATCTTTCAAATTAATAGCAAAATCAAATATAAATAGTTTAATGGATACATAAAAGTGAGTTAATACATTGCTCCCCAATTTAAAGCTAATTTGTGCCTGGCTCTCATGTGAACATGCAAGGAGGAGAGGGCACAGAGAGCCTGCCCCACCAATTGTGTGCTCCACACTAGGGCCAGACAATCACAATTCCATTCTTGGGGAAGAGCAAGAGCTTCTCCCTTCATTGACAAACATTGCTACAAAGGAGGTGGGGACATAGAATCATAGAATTGTAGGGCTGGAAGGGACCTCAAGAGATCATCTAGTCCAGTCTCCTGCACTCATGGCGGGACTAAATATTATCTAGACCAGTGGTTCTCAAGCTTTCTTTTTCATGGACCACTTGAAAATTGCTGAGGGTCTCGGTGGACCACTTAATGATCTTTCCAAACGTTGTTTGTACGGTTAGCTAACTATTGTAAATCACTTTGGATAAAAGGCGCTATATTAAAAAACCCTTAATAATTAGTTTGTTCTACAAAGAAAAGCATGCAGCTCAGATTTTAATATCAGTAGTCTAGTCTTACCTTTCTAATGCAATGGATGTGCCCTCTCTCCCCCTCCACTGCAGCCTCTTAGCTGGAGCTGGGAAGGAGGGGGGGTGTCTCTCCCCTGCCACGGCACCACCCAAACTGGAGCTGGGAAGGAGTGGGATCTCTCCCCTGCCACAGCAGCCACAGAGCTGAGTCTGGGAAGGAGTGCCATCTCTCCCCGTCAGCTGCAGCCCTGGAGCTGGGGAAAGTCGCCTCTTTCTCTTTTTTCTTTGAAGTTGGCAATACTGAGTTTAAAACCCAGAGACCCAAATCCTGAGACAGGGATTAGTGGGAGAGTTTAGAATTTCGAGAAAGTCCAGCTGAGAGTCAAAAAGAGAAAGTGAAAGTCAGTTTATGTTTGGTGTGTTCCTTTCTGGCTGAGGCAGCATTTTCAGGAATCAAGCTGTTTATCAGAAAGTGGTGTCTTGAGTCAATCTTTGAGCAGGCTGGAGTCTGGGAATTCCCCTCAAGGGAGAGGCCCACAAAGGCTTTGCCCAGCCCAAGGTTATGCTTCGTGTGAAGCTTAGGGGTTTGGCTGCATGATCATCAGGACAATACAAGTCTAAGTTTGCAAAGTAACCCCCCTTTTTAGTAAACAGAAAGAGGGCTTCCTCTGCAATTAATTCATTGCTTCATGGCCAATTTGGAGTGAGCATTGAAAAGCCAGACATCCCCTGTGACAATCATACCTCTCTTCTGCATTCCCCTCTGTAAATACCAAATGCCCCTGTACCAATCACACCAAATAAACTGCATTTCTCCAAAGCAAAAAACAGATATTTCCCCATGTTAGGGTGGAACCGTCCTGAAATGCAGAGTTCTAGTCCCAATCCCGGGCTGACTGACTCCAGGACAGCATTGTCCCGAATTCCCTGCTGTTCCGCTCTGCGCCTGCTTGAGGCTCAGGGGCGGCACCAGCCTCTTCCTGATGGGGGAAGCAGAGGTGAGTCTTATCCTGTATCACCATGAGGCCCCACCTCCTGCTCCTCCTCTTCCTGCTGAGGCCCAGCCCCCTGTCCAGGATGGAAGCCAACCAGAACCGGGCAGTAGTAAGAGCTGCCCAGGTAGCCCAAGGTGCTGGGGGAGTCTTGGACCTTCCACCTGCCAAAGGCCTGAGCTCCCTGGGTGGTAGTTACTAGGGCCCAACTCTTCCAGCCTGGCCAGGGTGCAGAGCGTTGGAGGGGAGAGGAGCAGGGCTTCAGGGAAAGAGGAGGAGCAGGGGGCAGGGCTTCTGCATGTGTCCGCCTTTTGAAAAGGTGGTCACCCTACCACATGTGGTTTCCCTGTTGTAATCAACAACCTCCCAGTTCCTGGGACACTGCTGTTCGAAGTATGTAGCGTGCCTTTAATAAGAACTGGTTGGAAGCAGTCTAGTGGCAGCTTGATCAGATATGCAGCTAGGAGTACATAACTCTCCTATGTAACTATGTTTTGGCTCTAACAGAGCTTTACTTCTAAGAGTCCAGACTGCGCTTCCTTCTTATGACTCCACAAGACAACACAAGGACCAACACCACATGCCTCCTCACTGCTTTCCCCCTTGCACATACCACCTCACCAATCTCCAATCTCCTATATTGCCAAAGCATGCAGCACACCACACTCAACCTTCTCCTGGGCACCATCCAACATCTATGAGCTCTGTGCAGAGACTTGTGCTATGGACACTATTTAATGCAACAGCCAAAGTGTCTGTTGCACTAGGACACTAGGTTCCTGCTTTGTTCCTACTTGCTAATTAGCACCTCAGGTTTAGTGCCAATCCAGTATGCCTTGGTACACTGTGGATGCACACCTGGTACTGTGCCAGGATACAACTTTCCCTTAAGTTGTATAGTTCATTGATCTGCAGGAGCTGTCTCAGTTTTTCTCAGGAAGATCCACAATGCCTCTCTCTGCCGAAGGGTTTTTTCCAAAGGGAGGGCTGAGCTCCATGGTTTTACCCTATTTTGCATTTAGCTAGTATTCAGGTCTTGTGGTTTATTCCTGTTAGAATAAAAATGTCACATATGCCTGTGCTGCAGTCCTGTTCACTTAAGAATATGCTCAAAAGCCTGGTTCACTTCATGCAGTAGGATCAAACAGGAGACAGTTTCTTTTGGTCGCAATTTCAAGCCTACCTTTCTGGCCATCTCTCTTTCCAGCCTATGGCCAATGGGAGCTGCAGGGGCATTGCCTGTGGGCGCAGGCGGTGCATGGAGCCTCCCTGGCCCCACGAACGCCTCGGGGCCATAGGGACCTGCCGGCCGTTTCCCGGGACCCACCTTAAGTAAGCGCCGCCCAGATCCCATATCAATACCTTCTGTACTTAATAAACTTATTTTATTGTTTTATCAACATCAGTGTGGTTGGACTGAAGTATTTGGGAAACTCCATTTGGGATAACAGGATTTGTCCATATCATTTTCCATGAATAAAATGAGCTTATGTTGTGCTGGACAGTACAAGACTCACATTTCTGGAGGCAAGTATGGGACTGGGAATTTGCTGGTGTTGCTCTGCAGTGTAACTCAATGGTGGCTGGCCATAGCACTCACACAATATATTTGGGAGTGATTTACATGCCGAAGGCTGTGTGTGAGTAAACCAGGAGAGGTGCTCTCACAGCAAAGCAGGGTAAAAGTTCTTCAACAGTCCAGACTGTATGCTGGGTAAAGTCATAGTCTCTTATTAAAATACTGGGGTCATAACACAGCAATAAGGCAGTTCTTATTTTATCCTAACTAGCTGACTAACTCCCAACAAAACATTCAGTTTATACAAGCAGCTAGCCACTTTTGGTACTGCACAAACAATATGTGATTACAGCTATCATTTATGTTGGTAATATTAACCAACTCATACGTTTGTGTCTTCCTTCTTATCTTCTCATGTGTTTAGTGCATCATCTGGCAGTCTCAGGTATCTTAAATTGTGGCAACACACCGCACGTTAACCAGAGAATAGATAGTAGTGTCCCTTCATTAGGCACAGACAGCTGAATGAAAAGAAGTCTGATTCCTCCTTTTTAACTAAAATAAACTACAGTCACACACTTGCTACTCAATCCAATAATAATGTTTTTACCTTAAATACAAGATACATTTCTCAGAAAAACCAGGGCTGATTCTTCTGGTGTTTTGAATGCTTCATTCCCTGTGCATATGATTAGATCATACACTTTTACATTCTGGACAGTCCATTTAAATCACTTACACCAATACCAAATGCCAACAGAATATTGGAGGACTGTAGGTATAAAAAAAGCAGTGCTCATCTATTTTATGTCCTTAGAACTCAGCTAACGGAGATTCTGGGGAGGTGATATGGGAGCAGAGGGATCTAAGAAGAAGATCCTGAATAAAGCTGTAGAGAAAAGCCTTTAAGATATTTTGCCTTGAAAGCATTTTCTTTTTAGGCCAAACTTCTCCAGCTGGGTTTGCACCCACAGAAAACCTGATGGGAAGTTCTGGATTCTTCATAACAGAAGCCCCGTGGAAAGGAGTTTGAGAAAAGTTGAAGAAGCCAGATACCTTTGCATCCTAGCTGCTAGGAACAAAACTTACCTTCTCCTTTAAGGTATGGAACGATTTGTACTGAAAAATAGTTTTTCTTAAACTGATAGAGGCCTATACTTTTGGGGTTTGTACTCTTGATAATCCTACAGTGTCACTGCGGCTATTCTGTTCATATTATAACATGAATAGCTGCTGCACCAACTCACTCTATTTTAGTACCTCACCCTGATTTGCAGGAATCTGTGGATTGGTGGGTCAGCCTTGTCACAGAGTCACCGGGGTGATGCTTTGGAACTACTCCATATGAAGCCAGTCAGGACTCTGGGGAGCATGTCTCCTCTCTCTGACCATACTGTCATCAAGGCAAGAAGCTTACACAGTTTCAACCTTCCTGGGTCTGACATTCGAGCATTTAGCATCCTCTTCCACACCATGTGCTTCCTGCAGCGAGTCTACTTGGGACGGCACCCCAACTCTGCAGTCAGATGTGACTCTCAGCAAGTGTAAAATGGAAGGTTTATTAGTTGACAGGAACACAGTATAGAACAGAACATTTTAGCACAGAACTTAGTGACTTTCAGCCAAGTCCATCTTGGGGAGTCCTGGGCCAGGTGGCCTGGACTCCCCCTTTTCCAGTCCCTCCAAGCAGACTTCCAGCTTCCAGAAACCTGACCTCAGACACCCCTGTTTCTCCTCCTCCTCCTCCTCCTCTTTGTCTTGCTTCCTGGGCAAAGAGTCAACCTGGTTGCATCCCAGTCCTGTGTCTCAGGTTCTGAAGGGCACCAGTCATAGAATATGTGCAGGCAACTGGAGCAGCTTCCTCTGTTCCAGAGATCTCAGCCAAAATCACACACTCCTATTCCCACCACCGAGGTATTGGTGCAGCACACAGGGAAACTGAGGCAAACACTGTATTCATGCATAACAGTAAAACTCACATTGGCTCAACCGTAAGACTCACATAAAACATAACAAGGGAAAATCCCCACTTTGTCACAAGCCTCCATTTACTTTTTGGCCTTACTGCTGAGACAGATATGAACCTATCCACTGGGAACTGGACTGAGACCACCAACTAATTTCATACAATAAATCTTGCAAGCATGACTTTTGGTTGCTACCAATCTGGATCAGAAATGACTTGGTGACCTGAAAGGGAAGATTTTGTATCCCTTCATATATTCTCTGGGCCATGCAGCGCTCCATTAAATTATTCTTAAGCACAGATTTTGCCCAGCTTTGTCTGTCACTTGACTCATGGAAATAATGAAATCCATGGTCGGTGGGTCCCATAGTCCCAAACAGCCAGGCGTGGCCCCACCCATGCTCTGCCATGCCCAAGCCCCCACTCCACCGCTCTACGTGTGTGAAGTGGCGACCTCCAGTGTTCTCCAGCTGCACACAGCTGGGGGGCTGCAGCAGCAGCACCACCCACCCACCTTCCTGGTGCTCCAGGCTGGGGCACTAGCCTGGGGCAGGACTTGGGGCCAATATCATCCGTGGGAAGGGTTCTGGGTTGGGGGTGAGGCCTCAGACAGAAGGGGCAGGGCTGGGGCTAGCCTCCCTCAGCGAGTGGTTCACACTCTGCCTATGATGAAATCCTACCTTGTACTTCTCACCTTGACTGGATAGCAGGCTCCTTCAATGGCACAGAGATTCTGCTGCTGCTCAGCAGGGAGGGAACTCCGTGGATTTAAAACAGGTTCAGGTCAAATAAATTCCCCTCCCCCCAAGGTAATGGATGGATGAATGACTCGGCAACAAGCACCTTGCAAAAGGATGGTGGTTCTCCCAGTTGGAAATTGATGTTAGACTCTTGCAGGGGGCACAACATACTTCAGTCATGCATCAGGCTAGTTTCCTTCCAGTTAAATGGAATACTATGATGATACAGAACACCTGTTAGTGGATCAGCTTCCCAGTCAGATGGCAGGCCCACTGCAGTCAGAGCATTTCTTTTCTCTCAGTAGGGCCAATTTCACTATTTTGGCTGGTTTCGTCATTTTGTTTTGCCTGAGTTGTTGTTTGCCCTCCATGTTAGTCCCCTTTATTTACCGCCCCATTGGCGCGCTTTCTGAAGTTTGGTGAGAACTTGTAGCAGGAAATAGTCACCTGACTTGAAATAATCCACCCAACAATGGGAGGAAGGTACCAAAGGACTGTGTGCTCAGCACCAAGTGCTGTCCACCTGAGTGGCAGCCCAAGATAGAACACCACAGCTGGGCTGAAGGCTGGGAGCTGGAGAGGGCGATGCTTACTGGCTATCTGAGCTATAGACCTGAAGTTGGAGGACTAGAGAGGGTTGAAGGCTGGGAATGATGAAAAGTTGAACTGGCAGATGTCTCCAGGGAAGAGCTGCCTGGAACCATAAGTGGGAAGGAAACAGGATGGTGGAAGATCCGAGGTAGAGGAGCTGGGATGAGCCATGGTCAGAGATATCTCAGCTGAGCTGAACCTTGGTGAGAGAGATGCCAGACCTGTACCCGAGATGGGGTTTGGTGACATTGGAGAGATGTTGGATGTAGGGATGAATGCTCTGTTTGGATTGTACTGGGGGCGAGATTCTGGTTTATGGTAGTGGTAGTTTTGGTTAAAAAAAAACGCTTCTCAAAAAAGGGCTGTTCATGTTCTCTGAAGGCTGTTCTGAGTTCATGCCAGGAACTCAGGGAAACTGAGACAGGGCCCACTTGCAGGCTGCCCTGAGAGCATGTGTTTAATTACTATCTAACATCCTCCCCCAACTCCCCTGCCCCAGTTTCCTTTGTTCTGTCTTTTAGATAACTTTCCACCATTCCTGCCTTTTGCATCCCTTCGGAGGAGTTAAGCTAAAGCTGGTTTTCTAAGGATGGAGCTCACCCATTGTTTATGACTCCTAAACACCACTCCCGTGTCTCTCTCTTTCAGTACTGTATAGGACCTGTCAGCAATAGTGGAGCCACATACATATAGGCACTCACAAAACAGCAGTTTTTCACAGTATCCACCAGAATTCATACTATGTACAGCTATAGCCACAATTAATCATAATAGCATAGAATTATAAAACTATATTTACATTAAAAAGCTTTTTAAAGCTATTTGCATTGCATCTGGCATGAAAACCAAGCATTCCTCAGAGGGAGGGGGAGAAAATAGAGTAGTGTTTGAGGTAAATTTGATAGTGGAAGATGGGACAAAACATGAGGCACTTAGACTAATTTAATTAATGCCCTGGTGAATTTAAGAATATAGTGACGTCCACGAGCATAAACTCAGATCAGTAGCTGAATTAAGAAAGCACTATTAGACTGCACCTGTTGGGTTTCAAACTGAATTCAGGCCTTGTTTCAGTATTCCAGTTGGGACTGGCAGTTGCTGTAGGGATTAAATTATTTAAAGCCTTCAGCTGGCTAGTGTAGGCAAGGTTATAAAACACTTAATCTATTTTTTAGAATCTCTTCATATGGTTGCTTTACTTAGATTGTAAAAGTATACATGACACACATCCGCCACTATCTGAAACTTCTTTGTAAGATATTTAAAATTTATTAAATAATTATGTTCTTTAAACATGAACTGTTTGCACTTTTTTCTTACAACATACTTTTTGTGAGACTGTCTTCAGCAAATGATGCAACCATGTAAAGGAAAAAACCAACCAAACCAAAAAAAACCAACCAAGTTTAAATTTATTTTATAAGGACTAGATTTTGCAACTGTGTCTATCCCAGGCAGTCTTGCCTTCTGGTAGTTAAATATTGTTTTCATTCACCATTTCTTTAAAGAAAACAGGTAATATTATGAAAAGAGATTACTTTCAAAATGAGATTGCAAAATGTTTTAAATTCTGGAAATATTTTAACTGTACAGTAGCAGTATTGGGGACTACCTGTGCAGTAGAACAATAAAGCACTTCAAAAATAGGTAATGTAGTCTTCCTTGTTACAAGATGTTTTAGTTCTTTCCAGAAAGCTAACAGTAAGTAATGAATAGTTACTTATGGAGTAGAATGAGAAACAATCTGGATAGCTCTGCAACACAGGATTAATTAGGTAAATCCTCTTAGGTTGATTAGCCATTACTTAGATCTCCAGTTTATTTTTTCATTGCTTGCTCCTATTAATGTCTTTTTCCTGTCAGAGTTGATTACTCTGGTTTCAGTTCTGCATCATTGTTTTTTCTGAATCAAATTGAAGCACAATAGATTAAATGTACATCCTCTCAAAGCAAAGAACAATAATATGTCCAACTAATATTACTTGCACTCATTATTAGCTCTTTCATCTAACAAGGGGATTTTTGTAGGGGTCAGCAACCTTTCAGAAGTGGTGTGCCAAGTCTTCATTTATTCACTCTAATTTAAGGTTTCGTGTGCCAGTCATACATGTTAACATTTTTAGAAGGTCTCTTTCTATAACTCTATAATGTATAACTAAACTATTGTATGTAAAGTAAATAAGGTTTTTAAAATGTTTAAGAAACTTCATTTAAAATTAAATTAAAATGCAGAGCCCCCCAAATCGGTGGCCAGGACCTGAGCAGTGTGAGTGCCACTGAAAATCAGCTCGCGTGTCGCCTTCGTGCCATAGGTTGCCTACCCCGATGTATAATTTAAGATAAAAGAAGTATTGCATTTTCTGGATTTTGGGTATGAATACAAAGTAACAGTACAAGGATATGTAGTCTTCTCATGGTGTAGGGATTTGGACACCTATCTGCTAACAAATATGGGTAAATCACCATCCATGGAAATAAGATCACTTCGATAGTATACTGTTTATAAAGCATGTATTATATTTTTGGTAACCTTTGTTCATTTCCCCCTAGTTTCCATTCAACTGAGACAGTATAGAGGGCATCAGGCAGGAAAGTAGAAAGTTTTGTTCTATTCTCAGGCCTTGTCTACACTACCGCCTGGATCGACGAGTAGAGATCGATTTATTGGGGATCGATTTATTCCGTCTCATCAGGAGCTTCCATTATGGGGTTATTTTTGACACACTCTCCCCTCCTTACACAGATGCCCAAGAATACAGGAGAAGACTCCGGGCACCCAGCCACTCCATTCCAGAGGATGTTCCAAGCAACAGAAGGTTGTAATGTAATAAGTTTTGATTTGTAGTGTGGCTACAATAAGCAGTGTGGCTTTTTTCTTCTCTCCTCCCCCACCGTACCCGGGCTACCTTCTCAGTTATCTCACTTTTTTTTTTAATCAGTAAAGAAAGAATGCATAGTTTTAAAACAATAGTGACTTTATTTCCTTTGCCAGCTGTGATTGAAGGGGTGGGTCAATGGTTGGCTTACAGGGAAATAAAATCAACAAGGGGTGGGTTTGCATCAAGGAAAAACATACACAACTGTCACACCGTAGTCTGGCCAGTCACGAAACTGGTTTTCAAAGCTTCTCTGATGTGCAGCGCACCTAGCTGTGCTCTTCTAATTGCCCTGGTGTCTGGCTGCTCAAAATCGGTCACAAGGCAATTTGTCTCAACCTGCCACCCTGACATAAACGTCTCCCCCTTACTCTCACAGATATTATGGAGCATACAGCAAGCAGCAAAAACAATGGGAATACTAGTTTTGCTGAGGTCTAACCTAGTCAGCAAACAGTGCTACTGAGCTTTTAAATGTCCAAATTCACATTCTACCATCATTCTGCACTTGCTCAACCTGTGGTTGAACTGCTCCTTACTACTGTCCTAGGATGCCTGTGTACAGCTTTGTGAACATGGGAGCAAGGAGTAGGAAGGGTTTCCAAAGATAACTATTGGCATTTCAACATCCCCAACAGTAATTTTCTGGTCTGGGAAGTAAGTCCCTTCCTGCAGCTGTTCAGACAGCCCAGAATTCCTAAAGATGCAAGCATCATGTACCTTTCTCACCCATCCCATGTTTTGTCACTCTATGGATCTCTTTGCAAGATCAGGACCTTTTATATATTATAAATGGAGATATACCTATCTCATAGAAGTGGAAAGACCTTGAAAGGTCATCAAGTCCAGTCCCCTGCCTACACTGTTAGGACCAAGTACTGTCCCCAACAGATTTTTTGCTCCAGCTCCCTAAATGGCCTCCTCAAGGATTAAACTCATAATCCTGGGTTTAGCGGGCCAATGCTCAAACCACTGAGCTATCCCTCCCCCACCTTATGCTGAAAACATTTTTAAAACATGAAGACAAGTTCTTATATCTAGGTAGCAGCTTAAATTTATGAGGCAACAGGGGAGCAGTAATACTCATTCATTAACAATAAGAATGCGTCTGCAAACAACTACCCTGATACTGATAATATTATTTTAAAATACCAGGAACATAACTAAAAAGTACACGTTTGTAAGCATTAAGTATGCATTTCCCCACTATATTTCAATTGAAACATAGTATTTTGAGGTTGCAATTGAAGTAGAAAGGTGTTAAAGTAGCTACTGCTAAACATTTAACTAGAGCTTTTCACCATCATCCCCTCAGCAATATGCTATTCTAATCTAAAAACCTGTTAATTAGCAGATGAATCAACCTTTCACACAGTATGCAATAGATACAACTATTTCATAAAAGATGGATGAAGAGACACATGCCCTGCTGTGAAGTAGTTATTAGATTCTAATAGAGTAGATGAATTGTCTCTGTGAGTATTGAAGAAATGCAATTAAATACTCAGAATAACATTTGATAAGATTGGTAAATGTGAGTAATTATTGACAAAGATTTTTGTATTTAAAAAAAAACTACTAAAAAGTCAGTAGTTGTCATAATGCCAATTTGGAGAGAGCTTCATGGTTTTTGTGACTGCTAAAGGCGGTTGGAAACATTGAGTCCACCCTCTTAAATGCAGCTGGGATCCCAAACAGGTATTTGTAGTTGCAATTTCAGGAAACATGTATGTTTAAATTATTTTTCTTATTTCTTTTGTAGGTCTGCAGAATTGCTGCCTAGTGGCTGCCAACTTAATGCTTCTGCCAACCATCTGAACGTGTTTGGAAGTGTTGGCGTTAGTAACAGTCATCATCAGGGCTTGAAAAATTCCGCTGCCCATTTGTAAGTGGATGGTGGCTGCTAGGGGCCATCATTTTATTCTTTGGTTAGTGCAGAGGTGGGCAAACTGCAGCTCGCGGGCCACATCTGGCCCTTGGGACCATCCTGCCCATCCCCTGAACTACACCCCTTCCCCACAGCTTCAGATCGCTGCCAGCGCTCTGGCCCGCTGCTCCTGGGCAGCGCTGCAGTGGCGTGGCTGGCTCTTGCAGGGCCTGAGCTCCTGCTACTCTGAGTGGCATGGTAAGGGGGCCGGGACTGGGAGGCTGGTAAGGGGCAGGGAGTCCTGGGGGCTGTCAGGGGACAGGGAGCGGTTGGATGGGGCAAAGGTTATGGGAGTCGGTCAGGAGATGGAGAATGGAGATGGAGTCCCGATGGTCCATAAGGGGGGAAGGGGTGTGGATGGGGCGGGGCAGTCAGGGCACAGGGAATAGCAGGGCTGGGTAGGGGTGGGGTCCTGGAGGGGCAGTTAGTATAGGAAGTCTTGGGAGGGGGTGGTCAGGGGACAAGGAGCAGGGGGGCTAATATAGTTCGTAGAGTCCCAGGGCAGTGGTTAGGGGTGGGGGGATCTCTAGAGGGGGTGGTCAGGGGACAAGGAGAATGGGGTCTGGATGGGTTGGTAGTTCTGAGGGGGGAAGGAAGTGGGTGGGGGTCGATAGAGGGCAGGGGCAGGCTGTTTGGGGAGGCACAGCCCTCCATACATTTTGTAACCCCAATGTGGCCCTCGAGCCAAAAAGTTTGCCCATACCTGGAGTAGTGGGTTTAATTCTCAGGGTTGAGAGTGTCTGGTATATTTTTCAAGCATTTACCTATGATCAGTGTCAGAATGGAAAGTCTGTTTATAGAGAAAAAGGAGGCAACAGGTGAAATACTGACGCTATTGAAGTCAATGGTAAAACTCCCATTGATGTCAATGGAAAATTTTATTCCCAGTAAAATCAGTGTTGCACATTTCTCTAAGGTTCTTGGTGTTTTTATTTCATCGTTCAGGGAAAGAAAAAAATTAGGGATCCATAAAATACTAAATAAAATCCATAAAATACTAAATATTGGAGCAGGCAAACACCCTACTTTCTGGTCTTAAGGACCTGTGAGACAGTTAGGGCCCTGGTGTGGTGATACCACAACTACCTAGTATGCTGACCAGTACTGTCTCATTGATTCATTCCTTGTACTCTCCCATCTATCTTCCTATATCATCTCTTGTTTTTTACGTAAATTGTAAGCTTTTTGGGGGCAGAAGCCATCTTTGTGTACAGCACCTAGTACCACAGAGTCCTTGTCCATGACTGGGATTCCTAGGTGCTGTTCTTCTACAAATAAATAAATAAATAATTGATAATTCATAAAAATATAAAATTGCCAGGTTTTTTATATGATGAACAGCTATCTACTAACCCCCTTTTGTAGACAGATAATGTTACTGTCTCATCTAAGAAAGTAAGAGACTTGAGTTTTCATAGGATCATAGAAATGTAGGGATGGAAGGCACCTTGAGAGGTCATCTAGTTCAGCTGTCTATGCTGACATAGGCCCAAGTATATTTTGACCTTCCCTAGAAGGTGTTTGTCTAACCTGTTCTTTAAAACCTCCCATGACAGAAATTCCAGAACTCCCATGGAAGCCTATTCCAGTTTAGAAAGTTTTCCCCAATATCTAACCTAAATCTCCCTGCTGCAGATTAAGTGGATTACCATTTGTCCTACCTTCAGTGGACACGGCGAACAGTTGTCCTCTTTGTAACGACCTTCAGTCCCCTCCTCCCATCTTTTCTCCGGAAGAAACATGTCCAGTTTTTTTAACCTCTCATAGGTCAGGTTTTCTAAACCTTTTATCATTTTTGTTGGTCTCCTCTGGACTCTCTCCAGTTTGTCCACTTCTTTCTTGAAGTGTGGCTCCCAGAAATGGACAAAGTACTCTATCTGAGACCTCACCACTACCAAGTAGAGCAGGACAGTTGCTACCCAGGTCTTATACACAACACTCCTGTTAATACACCCTAGAATGTTATTAGTCTTTTTTTTTTTTTGCATGTATATCTTGTTGTTGATTCCCATTCATTTTGTGATCCATTAAAACCTTCAGATCCTTTTCATCTACCCAGTTATTCACCATTTTGTAGTCAAACATTTGCATTTTTCTTCCTAAGTATAGTACTTGGCACTTGTCTTTATTGAATATCATGTTGATTTCAGACCAATTCTCCAAGTGTCAAGGATTGTTCTGAATTCTAATCCTGTCCTCTAAAGTGTTTACAACCCCACCCAACTTGGTGTCATCTGCAGATTTTATAAGCATGCTCTCCACTCCATTATCCAAGTCATTAATGAAAATATTGAATAATACCAGACCCAGAATAGACCTTTGTGAGGTTCCCCCAGTTTAACTGAAAATCATTGATAACCACTCTGAGTAGCGTCTCTGAACCAGTTTTTCACCCACCTTATAGTTATTTCATCTAGACCACATTTCCCTAGTTTGCTTATGGGAATGTTATATGGGACTGTATGAAAAGACTTACTAAAATCTAGATATAAGTTATACTGTACCTGAATTTGGCTCAAACCACATTACTGTTAATCCACTAGCTCATTCAGAAATCTTCTATAGTTAATGGCTAATAATGTTAAAGATAAGAGTAATCCTTGTTGCATCATTAAAAACGTATCAGGGAGCAAGATGTCTAGAGTGATGAGAGGGATTGTATGAGAAGTGTAAAGAGAAGAGGAGAAATGACAAATAAGAAAATGGACTCCCTGTGTTACATATTGGACACATTCACAATTCTCTACTGCATGTAGAATTGTGTGCATTTCTCATAGTTGTTGCCATGGAAACTGCAGAAAACTGACCCATTGTATCAATGTGGAACACCTGTAGTATGGGGAAACCTTCAGTACTTTCAGATGCAAATCTCCCATTGAGGCCACTATCCAAGTGATGTTTCCACTTACTAACTAAATTCAGTAAAGCCTCCTCACAAGATCCTGCCTTTTTAAAAAAGTGTTTTATTAATTTTTAATGGAACATATAAAACAAACAAATAACCTCAATACTAAAATCTTATGTACATGTATGCAAAGTATTTATAATACTCCAAAATAAATTAAATAATAGTTTTAAATCTTCAAGCAGACAATTCAATGTTACTTTAAATGTATAAGAAGCAATGGATTGGAAAGTCCACAACTACTGAGTTAATAATGTTTTCTCTCTTGTCCAAATGCATGTGCAGGGAAAATCAAGGGATTTGAAGCCGTTCTCTCAAACTACTTCTTTGAATTACTTAAGGCATTCCAGTGTATTTTAAATACATGGCTGTTAATATATCATGTCTTCTTTTGACCTCTTCTCTCTTGTTATCATACATAACCTTTTCCATTGGACAACAGGGATATTTTGAAGAAATATCCGGACGTGTAAAATGCTATTTTATGAGAAATGGTATACATGTTGTTGTGAAGGACCTAGTGCCCTATATACAGTGTTTAACATTTGTGAAATTGTACTGAATGCCAAAGCAGCTTAATGTTCCAGGCCTTTGACTCTTGGATGTGTATTTTTGTTACTTATTTAGAATCTGGTTTAGAGAGAAATCTGTAAATCTGAAAGTGCATGTTTGTTATTTAAGTTGGTAAAAGACAAAATTAGTTTTCAATTACTGAGTGGCAGTCTATGTTTCCCTCTTAGTCCAGGAGAGCTTCATTATTTTTGTAATAGCTTACATTGGTGTATTATTATGGAAACAATCTTTTTGAGGAGACAGCTGTAACTGGTCTGATGTCTAAGCATAAATATTTGAAGGTCAATTTGGCAACATTTGTGGCTTTAAATTGTATCTTTGCTAGAATCCCAATTTTTTTTTTTTTAAACTAGAACTCTATATCACATAGAAACTGAAGGTGATTTTACAGGGCTGCTCTTGTGCTTCTGTCTCCTGATGTTAATTTCCCATTTTGTTTTCCATCCCCTCTCAAAAGAAGCAGCAATAGGACAATTTGATTGTTATTGTGGAGTGTTGAGAGAGATCATCAAAGTTGTTGCATATAAAATTTAAGTAAAATCCCACTATAACTTCTTACATAGCCTTCACTATGGGTATCCATGTTAGATAATACACAGTCCTGATCTGTTCACTTCCTCGCCTATTGTAATCTATGCTCATTTATTTTAGCATTGAGCATCAAGTAACATATAACTAAATAGTTACTTACGAATACAAATTTGCCAATTTTCTTTCCATTGCTGCTTTGCTATCTTGTGTTAGAGTAACACCACATAGTGTACATACGATGTGGCATATAAGCTAATTAAATCAAAATATTAAAAAAATGCATCCAACCATATTTCCTGACTGCCATAAAAATTTAGATCGTGTTACATAGGTACAACATTGCTTTCACAGATACCACTATATGTGGTATGTTATGATCTTCTAATATATTTTTTAAATAGTTGTTTAGTCCAGAAAGTGTTTCTGTACATCTAAATCTTTGTAAAAAAAAAATCAGCTAAGCCTTTAAATGTTTCTAGTAACAGGATGTAAAAAAAGATCACCAACTTCAAAAACACTACTTAAATTAATTATTTTCCAAAAGTAGTGAAATCCCTCTAAACTCTATAAACCTAAAATTTTAGGGAAAAAATCAGTTAGCCAAGGAAGAAATATAATCCTAGCTTCCCCTCCATTGTTTAAAGGGATATTGCATAGAGGATAAAGAATTTTGTGGACTGTAATGACAATCTGTTGCTATTGTTCTTGTGATGTGATACTTTTTGCCAAATGTCTCATTACTAAGAGTGGACATGGTTTATTTCTCTGTCAAAACAATTCATTAAATTGCTGTTGAACATCATGTTTCCCCTTGGAATGGAATCAGACTCTTGTTGGTTTGGAACATGAAAATTATTAACAAAACATAAACACAAGCCCATTCTGTGAATCTTGTCCGGTATCTTGTAACATTCATCGGAAAAATGTATTTTAAAAATATTTGTAACTCAGAATAAACAAGAATTTAAAAGAAAATATGCTATTTACTATAAATAGAAATGTTTTTTTAAGTATTTGCAAGTCAGTCTCCTGGCATCATAACTTGTGTGATTAAATATTTCCTGTTTTTGCTTCTGACAAAAGGAGAGCCTATAGAATTATAATGGGAAGACCTAGCAGTTTTCTTTAACTAATATGTCATTAATGACATCTCATTGGAAAAAAGGTGGGTGACTTTGAGGTAGCTTTTACATAGCTTTTCAAGATTATAAAAACAAGTCCATAAATATAATAGTAATGTATTTTACCACCAATAAGGAGTTCAGCATCTCGGGAACATCAAGTACATTAGAAAACTTGGTATAAGTAGTCTCAAATAGAACTGCTGCACAAGAAGGGCCTGTGTCAATACAGCAAAATTTACTGTCAGGGCCCTAACATATTAGCAGGGTTTTTTTGTGTGTGGGAACAGTATTAAACTAGTGTAACCATGTTGTAGCACCAGATACTCAGTTACTCTCAGGCCATACATTAGGAGGGAAAGAGACATGGGGGTTTTCTCAATCCAGTGGGAGGCTTGCAGTTGATTCAGCCCCTGGCAGAAGTGAAACAACCTCAGAAGTAATCTAACTTGTTACAAGCAAAATCCTTGTATTACTGGAACATAGAATACTCTGGCTGTTTGGTGGGGCGGGAGCAGATTGTTAGAGCTGGCTAGACTCTCTTTATACCACCCAGAGATTCACCTCCACAGGGGGAATCCTTCAACTGCCCCTTTTGGATTTGCTTCCTACTCTACACATGTAAAGGTAATAAGAGTTTGGATTTCCCCAAATATGTTGTAAAATGGATCAGACCCGATCATATTAAAAGCACAGGGCCTCAACAGGGAAAACTTTGCTGTACAGACAGATCCAAATGCTAAGAAACACATGAGAACGAGGGGACTGATGATAAAGTAAAAAGGTCAGGATAAAAGAAAAAGGAACAAAGAATGTTAGACCAGATGCTATTTCCTGTTCCTAAAATGTTCTGAGGTAAGAAAGCATATATTTCCCCATTCTCAAATGTATCCTTAGAGATAGGTTCACAGAGATGTTACAGATTTCAGTTTGCAATGTATCTACTTACCTCCATTTTCCTTCCAAAATAAATTGACATGACCTATGTGCCCGGAACCCTCACTATTCTATTTTCTATTCTAATGCTGTAATATGCTTATATTGTAAAACCAGTTACCAAGGGGGACTGAAGAGTGACTCATACCCATTGAAAATTAAGTGCCTTACGTCAGTGTTTTGCTACCAGACCAACAGGTTACAAGATCTGCCCAAACTAGGACTCCCACATGGCAAAGGACAGTTCTCCCTAAGGATCTGATTCCCTTTTACTTTAGTGGGCTTTGGATCAAGCCTAAGTAAGAGGCCACTCTTGTAAACTGTTACTCACATGAGTCGTGTCACTGAAGTCAGTGTAACTACTCACTAGTAGTCAGGACTATTCACTAAAAACTACTCATGTGAGTAACATTTTACATGATCAGGCTCTAATTGAAAAATATGACTGGCTTATGCCAGCTACTTTAATGACATTCACATTCAGGAACAATACATTTAGGAAAGTGAGGTCAGTTGGAACAGTTGTGGTGTTCACCTGTCTCCTGGTCTGGATCTTGCTGTGGATCAGTAACTAAAAAAAGAATGTGATCAGTCAAGGAGTAAAAAAAGAGGGTCAGTAATATTACTAGAGAACATTCCTATTTATAGTCACACTTTGTGTGACATGCAGAAGACACTTCCAGATAGCATTAACTACAGTTATTTCTATAAAAAAAGAACTGAAAACGCAACAATGATGTTATACTGAACTTTATTTACTTTTGATTTAATCGTTCAGTTTTCTCTCCTGCTTAGAAAAGAGTCTCATGCACTTTTCTAGTTTGCTATTTGAGGTAAGAATATTATCATCCAACTTTGTAATATTTTTGAGTTGATTTTCTTACTGATTATTTTTAAACAACAAACTCCATACTTGTTAGTGTGTAAAACAAAGTCCCATATTTCATACCAGTAGGTAAATAGCTGCTTGTTTGTTTTTTTAAAGTGGCAGTATGGTCTATAGAACCTGAGTTCTAATCTTGGGTCTCTCATTGCACAGCCTTGGGTTACTTCTTCTTTCTGTCTCGGTTTCTTCATATACAAAATAGGCATAATTCATGTTTACCTACATCACAGCTGTGTTGTAAGACTATGTGTTTGTACAGTGTTCTGAAGTTGCAAAATACCATACAAGTGCTGAGTAGTAGTAGCTTATTCTTACTTGAGGTGCTTTCTAATTTTTTTCCTTGCATTAATTTTTGAATTGTTTTGAGTTAGTTGAAATTCTCATGAAAGGAATGAGCTTATCTTTTCTGTACTTTTTTCTACTAAAGAAATAACAAAGCAGGCTTTCCCACATTGTCCCACCAATGAGCATCAGTTCTGTTCTAGAGGCACCAATGACAGGGTAATAGTGTAGTTCAATCTCCATTACCTTGTCCTTATTCTCTTTGCTTTAACTACCAGAAAATTACACTTTAGTGCAGCGGTGTCCAATATTTTCACCACCAGCCACATGTGGCTAATAGGCTATTGCAGTGGTCTTCAAAGTGGGATGCACGCACCCTCAGGGGTGTGCGAGACCACCCCCGGGGTGCGCGGGAACCTGGCGCCACCGATCCCACCGAACTCGCAAGCGGCCGAAATGCCACCAAAAGTGGAAACATTCTATTCGGCGGCATTTCGGTGGACATATGCTGGGGGCCGCGAGTAGAGGCGGGACAGGGAAAAGGGTCCGCGGAGGACAAACTTTGAGGAATGCTGGTATTGAATTGTGGCTAATTCATGTGGCTTTTTTATAAATGTGGTTAATAAGAAAAAATCAAAACCACAAATGTGGCTAGCATCGAATTTCTATTGGATACTGCTGCTTTAGTGCCAACTTTGATGGCTTTATTATAATGTGAACATAGTAGGTATGACATTGTCTAATTAAAATATGACCATGCAAATCATTGTTGCTGCCATTATATAATTGCAACAAATCTTATACAAAATGTGAAATGTGCCCTGAAAGGGCTAAGTATTCTGCAGGATAAGTGACCCAGATTCAACCTTTAGAGACATTTTAGAAAAGTATGTGAATGGTAATCAGGGCCATTCCATGGTAAATAGGCTAGAACTTTGAAATTCAAACCTATGTTGTTAGAAATTAAAGGTGATACTAAATGTATGTGTGTACTCATATCCTGTTAAATGTTAGCCATGTAAACAGACAGTTCCTGTCTGTCACTATAGCTACTGATTCAAAGATCAAAAAGGGATTAATATTTAGATGAGTCTTAGGTGAAATAATGTCATTGTCTATATGTCTCTTTAAAGTTTGTGATAGACTGCCTAATGGATAATTTGTGTAGCTAATTACTGGCAATGCTTAGGAAATAGGTCTATTTCAAAATCCCCATAATTGCCTATTATTTGCCTAAGGACTCTGACCTGTCAAAGAAAGCCTGGAGCTGTATAGGGTTCTGATCCTTTTTATCTCAGATCTGCTTGATGCTTCATGCAGTGGAAGCTTAAGCTATAAGGCTGAGATCTCCAGTCTTGACTGGATCTCCCCGAATATGAACATTGGATTATAATCTATGGACTATTTCTAAAAGAATTATATGCAACTAGAAAGGGCATCATCTCTACTATGAATCTAATCTCAAGAACTGTATTTATGTCTGTATGTATACTGATGTTTTAACCAATTCTCTCCTTTTATTTTTTAATAAATGTAGTTTAATTCATAAGAATTGGCTGTAAGTGTATATGATCTGGAATATTCATTAACCTGGGAGGTAATGTGTCCGATCCTTTTGAGATTGGTATAGCTTTCTTATATGATGAATAAGATTTTCAGTAATCCACATCGTATTTGACTTGGGTGTCTGGGTTGAGGCCAGAAGATTAGGTTGTTTTAAGGGAACTGTGTTCTTGGCTTCTGGGTAACCAGTGAGGTATTGTAGAAGCTGTTTTGAGCTGGCTTGGTAAATCTAAGTATTGGAATATCCACCAGCTTTGGGGATTGTCTGACCCATTTTTTGCAGCTGACCCTAATTGAGTGACCTCAGTTGGCTCCCCTGGGACTCCAGTCACAGTAGGAAACAGACTATTTTTGTTCAAAATGTTACTTGAGTGTTTTATGCAGTGGTGCTGTAGCTGTGTTGGTGCCAGGATATTAGAGAGATGATAGGTAAGGTAATATGTTTTATTGAATCAACTTCTGTTGGTGAGAGAGACAATATTTTGTCATCCCCATTTATTTTTTTTACTAAAACATTTTTGTCTGCGTTGTTTAGCAAAGTAAAAATAATAAAAAGGAATGATAATACTTAGAAAGTCTTTCTATCTGCTCTTTATGGCCCTCATTACCATAGTATCTAATAGCCTCACAAATATTTATGAGTTTAGCTTCACAACACCAGTGTAAGGTAGGTAAGTGTTATCTCCATGTACAACTGGGCAACAGGCATACATTAAGGGACTGATGCAAGGTTCACTGACCTCAATGAGGTCTGGATCCTAAAAATCTAGAGAAATAGATACCACAAAAAGGGTTTAAACAAAAAAAGTTTACAGTAGCAAGTTACAAAATTAGATAATCAGTTTATACTTGGTTGAGTCAAAGCATTTAAGCAGCTCTAAATAATTCTGTCACTTTGAGTGGCCTGTAATTTTCAAAAGCCCCAGTGTATGTGTACTCAAATCATATAAAAATCAATTTTAAAACACAGTAAAAAACAAAACTTGAAAAGTCAGTACTCACTGCTGTGATATTAACACAAGATACAGATGCACAGAAATAAAATTTCTACAATATTCCAGTGTAAAAATTTCTGTAACATCTGGCAAGGTGCCAATCGTCTGTTTGAAATGTAGATGTCCCACTGGGCATTTTCAACAACTGTGGTCCTTAACAATTAAAAGAATAAGAATATTGAAAAGGCAAATGTCTAAGAAATACACATCTGAGGAAGTTACTTAAGTATTGATTGTTTTTGTAATACAAAAGAAATCTTTGACATCAATGCTTAACACTTCATTCAAGTTCCTCTCATTTTCTGGATGCTTTCTGTTGCTAGATAGACAACTATGATAAAAACATTATAGACTACAATTGTGTTGTCTTTCCATAATGCTGTTTTTGAAAACAAGGAAACATCAGTAATTCCCAGTATGTTTTTCTTTCCAACAGATAAACACCACTCTGAGATCTTCAAGGTTATTTTCTGATGTACGGTTTATTTACCAACCTTCTAGCAAGAGTCTTCAGTGTTGCCACTACAGTAATAGGACATGGTATGTAGCCTTGTATTTTCCAAATAACTTTAATGTTAAGATACCTTAAGAAAATAAATTATGTAATTTCTTCATTAATAATGAAGTGCTCTGAGTTTGAACTTCTAACTCTTGAAAGAGGTGAAAAGCACATTTGCTTTGAATTTGAAAGTAGTTTTCCCTATGTGCATAACAACAGAATGCATACACCTAGAATCACTGATGTGTCTGCAGTTTCAGCAGAATGAAGGGAGGGATTTTCAAAAGTTATTACTGTTGGTGGCCCAACTCAGCTCTGTTTGAAGTAAGATTTCAGTAGGAATTAGGCCCTTATAAAACTTAATTCAAAGTGCACCCCATTGCAGATGAACTTTCCATACTTTAAGGCAGAGTTAGGCCAGTGCTAAGCACTTCTGAAAATCTCAAAGTCTTGTTCATTGGAATTTATTTATTTAAATATATTAAGGCATCTACCATAACTCTAAATACTTGTAACAATTCTGAAAGCAAATAGAGGATACATATCCTACACACAAAATACTTTAGCCCATGTATTAAATATCACCATAAATAATTCCTTGTAACAATCACTCCAAGTCTCTCAACTGCCTTCTCTTAGGGAAGCCCAGAACAGATAAGCCTTCCCAAAAAAGCTCAAGAGAACGCTCAGGAGGACTGAGTCTTGAATTAATGTTCAGCTGTCGCAAGTATGATGAAATTTGCACTGTACACAAGGAGGCCTTTAGTCATAACACAGCACATACTTTACACAATATAGGGCTCTACAGAGAGGCATTACGTTTTAAAAAAAACAATTGAAGGAGGTTTCGGAGGGACTTGATGATTACTTACTCATGATTATACTACTGCACTTTGAATGCAAATCTGGCATTGTGCTAATTAACAAAAATCTGGAACAACATAAGGACAACACTGAAAAACAATGCAGAGAAGCTTTGGAAATTTTCCATTACTTAGCCAAATTGACTGATTCAAAATTCTTGTATTTAAGATTTTTAAATCCAGATTTTGACTCCAAGTCTGTTTCTGTAGGAGGTCATGTCACAATTTGTGGCATCAAAATGGTGGAAAATGGAGGTTAAAAAAAACCCCATTGATTCCAGGATAGCTGAATTCAAAATACTGTACATTTTTAGAAGATCTGCACTCAGCCAATTTCACCTTCAGTCAAGCTTTAGCACATTCACACTGAGTTGGTCATTTAAAAAAAATAAATTAGGTGCTTGAAAAATAAATAAAAATGTGTCAGTATTTAGGGGCAAATTCAAAAGCCGATGTAGTTAATATGTGGGAGTTTGGCTTTTTACTCTTGTGTTTTTTAGTTGCAGGTTACAAGTTCTTCATTTTCAACAACAGGTGTAATAAATATGCATGAGG
Source organism: Sternotherus odoratus (assembly GCA_032164245.1). Classification (NCBI taxonomy): domain Eukaryota; kingdom Metazoa; phylum Chordata; order Testudines; family Kinosternidae; genus Sternotherus; species Sternotherus odoratus. The sequence continues at coordinate 77,656,275 of JAVMKO010000006.1, forward strand.
GTGTTGCAAATAAAATGGAGTGTGCTGTGGCGAGAAGACAAGAGTAAAATGACATGCATGTTTGCATAGACCGGGTACATGTATAGATTGCAGGTTACATTAAATTAAAGAAGTATAACATAAGTATGTAAAACTCAGTTACTTTCTCTAATCTGGGATTTACCCTGGGGTTGGCTGTTATTTGGAGGAAGAGTGGCTCCTTCTTACTGCCTCTTCACCCTGTGTGGGCTCAGTGCTACCACCAGAGTCAAGAATCCAATTTGCACCAGTTGGCTAGTCCTGCAGCCAGCAACTGATATTTTCAAGGTAATTGTGGTATGAGGGGTGCATTCCTGTGATTGTGTCAGGAACTGTGAGGACAAGGGAAAGTGCTGCCATTGTCACGTGGGACAAATATTACTTTTGCTCTCTCCGTGAATGTTTTGGTGATGTTACTATAACAGTGGGATCAGTAGGTTCATTGAGTGCTGGTCCCTATGTGTATTTCGCAGGGTGTTATGCATGCATTCCATATGTCTGACACTGAAATAGCATGAGTAGTGTGGGGATGGTAGCATGGGTAGTGGAGACATGGCTTAGCTGACTATGTACCTGCCTGAACCTGAAACCTGTAATAGTGTAGGCACAGCATAAAAGACTCAAAGACTCAACAGCAACCCTCCTGTTCCTTGGGTAAGTATATCAGCATTGAGGTGGAAATATCACAAGCAGTCCCGAATGTTTACAAAGGTATTCTCAGTAGAAGCAGCATGTGTCCGTTGCAACAGCTCAACAGTCTTTCCTTACCTAGACAATTGATTCTTAATAGGCAAGTTCTGGTCGAAAGTTCTGACATCAACTTAATCTCTGCTGAGTCTTCTGGCATCTCTGGGGATCTGTGTGAATTTAAAAAAGTCTATCCTGTCTGCAACACAAACTATAGAATTCATCGGAGCAACTCTGGACTCTATCAGGGCAAAAGCTTATCTCCCCTTAGATCGATTCCAGTCAATAAACAATTTAATCAACTAAGAAGAATCCACAGACATCAGTTTGTTTCTGCCTTAGCCTCTTGGGTCACATAGTGTCATGCACCCATGTGACATCTTTTGCAAGGTTTCATCTCTGTTGTCTATAAACTTGGCTTCAATCAGATTGTGTGCCAAGTAAACACAGCACGGACACAATAGTAATGATCCCCTCCAGGCTGAAGGATTCTCTAAAGTGCTGGATGAACAAGGAATATGTGTGGGGGGAGTCCCCTTCCTCCCTCCCACACTTGAGAGAATGCTGAACAGAGATCAATTCCTACTTTTTAGGATGCCTACCTGGATATGGCACATACAGAATTCTCAGGAGGTGTCACGTTACTGAAATTATCTGGGATCATATAAATCATTGGTGCAACCAAGGTCCTGTAGGGGCACGAAATATTATTTAAAGGGGGTCATATAAGGTGTCTATGACCAGGTTATGGTCTGCCGATTATGATTAATCTATCTGTATGTGTGTATTTTTTTTGTAGCTAAAGTTATTAATATTGGTAATATGATGTCTGTATTTCAAACTTATGCTTTTCTTCTGGGTGAAATCCCAGACAAGCTGCTGTTAGCTCCGCTGACCTGGTTGATGGCCCATTAAGGATCATCAGCTACACAATGGACTCATTGAGAGAGGGCGGATACACCCTGTGTCTTAGCGAGGGGGCAGGAACTGCTATGTGACTCAAGACTCCATTTTTTGCTGTAAGTTTCCACAGCAAGGGACAAAGAAAATTCCTGCACCTGGAAAAGATAAAAGGGTGGTACCCCACCTCCATCTTGGTCTTCAGTCTCCAGTCTGTCACCTACCTCTGGATGGGACTTTGCTACATATAGGAGCTCTGGCTAAAGGACTGAATGACCCATCCCTGGAGGAGATGCATTCCAGAGACTTTAATTTGAACCTGCAGTTTATTCTACTGCTGATGCAAGCCTGAACCAAGAGATTTGCTATTACTGCACGTAACTCATCTATATCTTTGTCCTTGTATAATAAACCTTTAGATTTTAGATTCTAAAGGATTGGCAACAGCGTGATTTGTGGGTAAGATCTGATTTGTATATTGACCTGGGTCTGGGGCCTGATTCTTTGGAATTGGGGAGAACCGTTTTCTTTATAATGGTTTTCATAACCATTTTCCCCAGGACAGGTGGCTGCTGGTGATACTGGGAAGCTGGAGTTTCTAAGGGAATTGCTTGTGTGACTTGTGGCTAGCCAGTGGGGCGAAACCAAAGTCTTTTCTGTTTGGCTGGTTTGGTTTACCGTAGAGGTGAAGAAATCCCAGCTTTGGGCTCTAGTTGCCCTTTTGGAAGCAATTTGTCCTGATTTGGCACTCTCAGTTGGTCCCACCAGGAACAGCATCGTCACAGGAGGCTAGAATGGATATAAACCTACTAGAAGCGAGAGCTGTTCAGGAAGCCAGCAACGCTTTTTACCAGTTATAGGATCCCATCATATTTTAGTGATGCTGAATAATAGGACTACGATATTGAATCTACATCAAGCAGCAAGGAAAGGTGAGATCCACTCTCCTCTACATAGAAGCAGTCAGTCTGTGACCCTGGGGCTTTCAACATGAGATTACCCTATCAGCAGTTCACTTCTGGGAAAACACAGTTCTCAGCAGACAGCTGACAGCAGACAGCTGCCTCATTGGGCATTTCTTGACTGACCATGAGTGGATGTTACACAATTTAGTGGAGACCCCTTTCTTAGGACCTCTTTGCATCCCAAGCGATTAGGAAATGCAAAATGTACTGCTCCAGAAGGACTCTGGGTCAGAGTTTTAGGGTGATTGCCCTGCTAATCTCATGAATTCCTTTCCATTCATTCCTCTCTTATCTAAAGTCCTCTAGAAGATCCACCAGGATACAGCAATAATCATTCTCCTGACTCCCATTTTCCAACCTTCTTCACCTGTCAATCTGTCAGCATCCAATTCTTTCCAGAGTCCTTGACCCAGGACATGGCAACATCCTAATCCATACCCTCCATTTCACAGCTGGTATTCAGATGGACATCAAACCTAGAACAGAGATATTCAGAAGACAAGCCATCCTCACCATAGCCCGAAAGAATCCACCAGAAAATGCTATATAGCAAAGTGGAAGAAATTCTCCATTTGGGCTCAGCATCATCACATGTCCCCAGAGAAAGTGGGAATTTCTGCTATCTTGGACTATCTCTTCACCCTCAAGTCTGCTAGTCTTTCCCTTAGCTTGTTGCAAGTTCAGATGGCAGCAATCTGTGTGTGACACCCTTCAATTAACAACCACACTAACTTTGCCTGCTAATGGTATGTTTTCTCAAAGGTGTAATTAGAATCTTTTCACCAACAACCAAACCAACTCCAACCTGGGATCTTATCTTGGTATTCTTAACATTAACTAGACCACTGTTTGAACCATTAGGGATGTGTTATTGATGGCAATTGCCAATTCTAATGGCCATTACTTCTGCCAGAAGCATAGAGAAACTTGGACCTCTGAGGGATGACCCATTGCATACAATATTCCTAAGGAGAAGGTCTCATAACAATTGAACCCTGCAGCAGGGTATATTGTTAAGAGTGGAAGGATCAGAAGGGAGTTTGAATGAACAAGGTCCCAGGAAATGCCCTTGTAGTGGAAAAGAGGAAGTGATCAGATGGGGGGAAAACACCAGGGCATTGTTCCTTTATAGGCTCAGAATCAGGAACTGTGTAATGTAGGATGGGGCAGAGCCTCCCCGTCTTCCAGCCAATTAGGAGGAGCTCTCTGGAGGAAGGCAGTCTATAGACTGCCTTTCGATCAGAACAGGCAATGTACTCGTAAGAGAAGGAAGTTAGAGGCTAGAAGGCTAAACTCCAGGGAGACATGGCTATGAAACATGACCCTGTGAAGAGTAGGCTGGTAGAAGAGCTCATTATGGATGGCAGAACCTTCAAAAAACAGTATGAACCTTTGGATTGCAGTGATGGACTTTATTGGTGGGATTGTTTGCTGGCACTAAACCAACCCCAAATGAAGGGCGAGACGACTTCTAAAAGAGGCGTTAGAGAGTCTCTAAAGGTATGCAATTAAACACCGGCAGCTGGGGCATACCAGCTGACTTGGGCTTGTGAGGCTGTTTAATTGCAGTATAGTCATGAGGATTTGGGTTGGATCCCAAGCTCTGAGACCCTCCTCCTCATAGGGTCTCAGAGTCCAGGCTCCAGCCTGAACGTCTATGCTGCAGTTAACCAGCCCCATAGCCTGAGTCAGCTGGCACGAGCCAGGAGCCAGTGGATTTTTAATTGCGCCCTGAAGAAAGAGAGAGAACAGAAGGAAGTAGCTGCAAAGGGAACAATGGCTATGGGGAACTGCTCAGGAATCAGAGGCCCTGTTATTCATCAAAAACTAACTCCTAAAATAATTTAATGTAAATCAGACAATAGAACTACCTCCTTCCAACCTTCCCCACAAAGCATCATACCAATGTTGAGGTTAAGAGACTCCATTCCTTGCTGTGCATCACCCTTTTACCAACAAAGAACAAAATCTATCTGGAAGTCACATGGACTATTTGTTTTCCTAGTGGAATGAATGGGAGGTCAAGCAATCTCCTGTCAGATTTTCTAAGTGGATTTCAAGTTATAACCTGCTCTGATATCAGTTGATATCTTCTTCCTGCACAAGGGGTGAGAACCCCATTCTACCAGAGCACAAGTACCTTCAGTAGTATTGCTTCACTCCTTGATATACGCCAAGTGACTACATGGGGTTCCATTCAGACCTTCACGAGACACTATGCTACAGTACAAGCCTCCACATCTTTTGTGCTTGTCAGTCACCCATAGTGGAATGAACATAGGCACCTGCACTAAAAGAAGAAAAAGAAGTTCCTTACCTTATAGTAACTGAAGTAGTTTGAGGTGTGTGGTCCCTATCTGTGTTCTACTACCTGTCCTCCTTCCCCTCTGCTTTGGTTGGTGGTGGTGAAGGAATTGGAGAAGCAGTCTTTCTAGGCTGTCCTTTATACTCTTGGTGTGCAACATGAGAAGGGTGTCGGTACAAACTAATAGACACTGCTAGTAAGAATCTTCTAGTCTCAGGTGCCTAGAGCACATGCACCAGTGGAATATAGACAGCAACTGCACATCTCAGAGAACTCTAGATGCCACAATGTAAGTAACTCCTCTTTCTCTGGCCGTCAGGGATCTATCTCACCAGGAAGAGATGGAATAGTGCAGCCAGAAGGTTCCAAGGCAGTTGGTGATTGGCAGTGGACCCTCCTAGCTGCTTCGAGCTGCTTTTTAGGGGAGTCTCTGACTGTCTGACAGCACATGAACACTTGCAGCTTATAAAGCAGCAGTGCTGGTTTAAACAAATCAGGAACTCCCTTCTGTCAATTGCGTCTTTGTCCTGTCTCAGCTGGTAAGTTGCGAGAATCCATCCCTTGTCCTTACCACCACCCTGCAGGGCTATGCCTGTTAGATTCCTGCCATGGTCTGCCTGTATAGACCAGCTATTAAGTAATTCTACTGATGCTTCCTGCTTTGACCAAATGTATCACTTTGATGTAAATGAAGGTAGGGCAAAAAGATTCCCCGCCCAGCCAAAAATCAGTGGGTTCCTCCCACTAGCTCTATTTCTGTGAGCCAGAGGAGAGGCAATGGGAAAGGTGCTACAGTTAGTACCATGGTAAAGGGGAAGATATCCAGATTTGTCAGGAGCTTCCTAAAGAGTTCAAAGGCAGCACAAAGTTGTCCTCCTGCACCCAGCAGCAGTCTGAGCATGAACAGTAGCTACCACACTAGCATTTCAGCCTGTCCTGTGTGACTTGACTTCAAAGAGCACTGAACTGGAACCAGGAGACTTGTGTGATAATCCTGGCTCCACCAAGGACCTGACACAAATTCAGGAAAGTCATTTCACTTTCCCGTGCCTCCGTTTCCCCATCTGTAAAATGATGCTTACTCCCCTTTGTGAAGGGGTTTAATAGCTCCAGGGCTAGAAAATGCTCTAGAGAAGACGCTTAGGCGTTACTGCGCTAGGGGGAGGGCCCTGGCTGAACTCGGGAGTTTGACTTTGCCCTTCCCCTGCAGGCAAGCGGCTCACCCGCGGCTGCAGGGGGAGAAGAGGCTCCCGAAGTGAGGAAACAACAGGGTTGGAGGGGGAAAGGGAGAGAGATTTAACCATCTCCTAGGGGCGGGAGCACGGGCCTCTTCCCTGGGCTCCAGCGAGGAGCCTGGGAGAACGGTGGGGGCGGAAAAGGGGAACCGGGGCAGCAAGCGGGGCGGCTGATCCCTCGGCGGGGCTGAGCGGGGGTCAGAGCCGGGGCTCTGGGCAGCAGCTCCGGTTGCGGCGGCGGCAGCAGCAGCGCGGCAGGCAGGGCCCGGGCGGTGGCGCTGCCGCTGCGGCGGAGGCCTAGAGCTCGCCCAGTCTCCGCCAGGGAGGGCCCCATAGCTGGGAGCCGAGCCATGTCCAAGCGGGACTGAGGCGCAGCGAGTCCCGCGGCCCCCTCCGCGTGCACCATGGGCACCAGCGCCTAGGCCGCCGGCGGAAAGAGGAGCGGCAGCGGGGGGAGGAGGAGCAGGCGGCCGGGGGAGGGCCGGGTCCCTCCCCGGGAAGATGAGGCGGAGGCCTGGGGAACTGAGCAGGCTGAGCTGGGGCGCCTTCCTCTTAGCCGCCAGGACAAGATGGCAGCGTCCGAGGCGCCGGCGGCAGCCGCAGGAGCAGCAGCAGCCGCGAAGAGCTAAGCCCGGCCTGGGCGGCGCCTCCCCGTGACTCCCCCGGACATGCCCAGGGCGGCGGCTTGGACACTCGCGCTGCCCGACCTGTGAAGGTGAGGGGGCGGCCCTGCCTGGCGAAGCGGGGGCCCGGCCCCTGTTCTCTGCCCGGGGCTGAGGCCGCGCCGCCCCGCAAAGTGCCCCGCTGAGGGTGGGGCTGTGGCAGCTGAGAGTCCGGGCGGGAGAGACTCGGGCGCTTCTTTCCCCGTCTTTGGGGAGCGGCAGCACCTCGCTGCTCCCGAAGGCGCCTCCTGCCGGGGACCAGGCAAGTCAGGGTGCGGGGCCGGGGGCGACGACGCCGGGCTGGTGCTAACAAACTTTGAGTCCTGGGTTGAGCCGCCCCTGCCCGTCTAGCTGCTTTCTCAGCCCTTGGGGCGGAGGGGCAGGCGGTGCCCCACCTCGCACACGCACTACGCAGTTCCCCTTCCAGCTCCCCTGGCACTGAAGTTTGCACACGGAGGTGACGGTTCCACGAAAAATCGAGTGGTAAACAAGCAATCTGGCCCCAAACCGAGTGTCCCTTCTGTTTTCCAGTTCCACTGTTCTCATCCCTTCCCTCCCTCTGGCGCCCGAAATTCCCCCCTTCTTTTATTCTTGTCCCTGTCTTCGCCCCGTTCTCCACTACACGCTGCAATTTCCCTTTGGATGGGGTTGTTTGACGTGTGTAAAACAAACCTGAGGCTCTGGGTGTGATTGTTGTTGTGATCGAAGAAATGTGATACCCTCCGTTTGCAACTTGTCAGGCCAGCAGGAAGGCGTGTCTGCCGAGCTTCTCTTGTTACAGTGATTATTGCTTTCCTTTGGGACACAGAGGTAATTTGCAAATGTAGTTTGGGAAGGAGTATGTCTATTTCCATTTCAGAGGGGGAAAAGAATAACTTAAAATGGTACGTGGGACTGATGACATTTCAGTGGAGCTTCTTGGGAACTTAAGTTACTGCGGTTTCTTCCTCCCTCTTCTCCCCCCCCCCCCTGATTTAGTAATAAGTGTTAGTTTAGTCCTTTTATGGTGTTCTCAAACTGTAATATGCTGCTGCTGTTCCCAGGTGACGGTATATTTATTCTGTTTATTACGAAGAGCTCGTTTAGAAAATGCATATTTGTTGTGTTGGCTCTTTAACAGTTTTGTTTTCAAATATCTATAACTTGGCTGTTTTAAATCCGTCGAAATTGGAGCTTAACAAAAATTAGAATATGCTGCTGTTTTGTACTTTAAAAACTTTATTAGAGAGTGGCCAAAATTAACTCTTAGCGTTTCAGATTCTTTTTTTTTTTTAATGTTGACCTATCACAAAGGCACTTATTTTTAAAGGGGAATTTTTGCCAGTCATTCGCTTTAAAGTAGGCTAATGTCTTCTGGTATTTATAATTTGACTAGTAAAAACAGTTTTTTTGTTTGAATAAAACTTTAAGTAGACTCTACAGTTACTTTTTATAACTCTCCCCCCTCTCTCTCCCTCCCTGAGTCATTTCTGTATTCCAGCACCATTTTGCTTTTAGGTGTTGAGTGTCTGACCACTCTTGTACCATAAAAAATTGGCTACTGCGTATGCATTAATTAACTTTGTAAGATAAATATTGATAATTCCCTTTATATCAAGCCATAAAAGAGCTAGAAATGCTATAGGTAGTATTTTAAAATTATTTTTGTAGAGGTTCTGTTGATATTAGATGCTAAAGGTCTAATTTTTAAAATGAGAAAGCCCAAAACTACTGTATACCACTTCCATCCTATGGTCAGCAGATTATTCCTAGCTATTGTATTAAATCATAACATTCTAAGACTTCTGAATTTGCTTAACAGATCTTAAATGTTTTTTAAATACTATTTTTAAAATGTGTTTTTGCTTTGATCAGTAGTTTTAAATGCTGGCCAGGTATATGGTTAGTGTGGGGGTAACAGATGTTAAAGCTGCAGTTCACTAGTAATAAGACTTAGAGTTAAATATAGTTTTGTATTCTCTCACTATTACTTTCACATACCATTACAGCAGTTGCACAAAGTGTCTGGTAAAACAGAGCAGCTGATTTGAGAGCAAAATAAAAATATTGGCTAGTGTCCAGAGGTTTGGTTTATAGAGACCTCTGGCAAATTAATATTGTTATAGGAAGAACTATGTTTGAAATACACACTGTAACTAAAAACTGTTTTAACTTTAACAAGAGTGTCAGCCAGCAAGGAGAGTAATTAAGCAGCTGAAAAATAGGTCAGGACTGTATTATGAAGTGGCATGATGAGGTTGCAAATAAAGAGTACAGCAGTGTGTAAATTTTTTGTAGGTGACTTAAATGGAGAAAATTGATATGATATTGATGACTACATTATCTCAGCATATATTAAATATGCCAGTGAGTATATCGTAAACAAGATTTATCTAATCATGTAGAAAATTTGCTAGACTAGTTATGCTTGTTTACTACGCTAAATATTGGAGACTTCTGTTGTAATGCTATTTTGCTTCGTATCCATGGTATGGTGTTATGTTTGTAAATTATTTTTTCACAGATTTATTTGTGTAGAAGTTATGACTGGTGCTTTTGTGGTATTAATATGATTCTGTATTTGCAAACATTTTAGTATTAGACTCCATCACCTTGAAATCTGGTTAGTTTAAAAAAAAATTAGTGGTTTAAGGAGCTACATCTGCCTTAAGCCCCTCTGCCAACTTCTGTGGTTTCTTATACAGTAACTCCTCACTTAACATTGTAGATATGTTCCTGAAAAATGCGACTTTAAGCAAAACAATGTCAAGTGAATCCAATTTCACCACAGGAATTAATGTAAAAGGGTGGGGATTAAGTTCCAGGGTAATTTTTTTTTTTTGCCAGACAAAAGGCATTATATACATTTTAAACAAGTAATTTAATATAGGTAATAAACAGGTTGGCAGCCTCGGTCCCTCTCAGGTCCCCATGCCCTCCCTTCCCCAGTGCCTCCCGCCTGCGGACGGCTCCTGTGGCAGTCAGCTGTCCTGGGGTGTTTAGGAGGCATGGGGAAGGAGTGAGGACACAGCCTGCTCTCCCTGCCTTTTGCCCGCTGGTTTGTGGCATTAAGGAGGAAGGGGGAACCTGGGTACCACATTCTTTCTCCTCCCTCCTGTATGCTGCAGACCAGCTGATTGCTGTGTGTGTGTGTGTGGGGGGGGGGACAGGAGGAAGGTGCTGATTTGTGGGGTCCACAGGTGGGCAGGAGATGCTGGGGAGGGGCGTAGGAGAGCTGATAGGAGGGCTGCCAATGGTGGACAGTGGATGGCCAGATGATGATGATATAATGGATCATTGCCCAATTTTAAATGAGCACATTCTGTAATGGAGCAGGGATGTAAAAAAGAGAACGTTAAGTAGGGAGTTACTGTATTTGGATGTCTTCTCTCATCTTTTGTGAGGGACCCCTACACACAAACAGGGAAAACAAAGTGATATCAAATATACAAAGTAGAGAAATTGAGGGGGAGAAATCATAGTTATAACAATATTAGAGAGAATTTTTAGACAAGTGTGTTTGTTTTACTAGACTGCTTTAAAGAAACAACATGTGATGACTTAGAGCTGTGATATATAAATTTTAAAGAGCTTAGTGTCTGAACTTGATACTGCTCTCATTAAAGTCTATAGGAGTTTTACCAGTTAGGTCAACATGGAGTGGTTCTGAAAATCCCACCCTAGATATATTGTGAATTTAGGACCTGATTCTGCAAACTCATGTTCAGAGAAGGCCACCTGCATGTATGAATTTGTGGGTTTGGGGGTATTAATATGTTAGTGTAGAGAATAAAAATCAAATTACAATTTTCTTTTTTCACGCTACCACTATACTGATAAATTATAAGATGTTCTTAATTATTCTGAGACTTCTGAAGTAAAAAAAAAAAAAAGACAAGTTATCCCTTACTTGCAGAGTTCTCAGTTGATGAGTATTTTTGCCATTGGCAATAATATGATTACAGATGGCTGTGCATATTTTTTTCTGAACTTCAGAAGTAATGTCAAATGCAGAGGAAAAACTTCAAGTTCAAAAATTGGGTGCTATTTAACTTTTAGCTAGTATATTGATTAATAACTGTAACTATTGGTTGTTTGTGTGCTTTGTAAGGGATGTGGGATATGCAGTTTGGATGAAAAATACCACCAAACACAAAATAAAGTTCAATTGTATACATTTAGAAGTCCTGTACATTTTAATCTGCACTGTTTTGTCAAGCAGTCTACAAGTTATGGGGTGTTATGTGAGAGAGAATTAGCACTACATTGCCCTTCAGTTTATCAACCCTACTTTTTCTGATGTGTTTCTACTCCTACATAAATGTAGTAAAGATAGGTAGAATATTCTAATGAGCAAAAATGAAACATGGTAATGTTTAATCTTCTTCAGTGATGTACTTCATGTTAGGATTAACGAAATTGCACCCATATCTCCGTGTGAGAAAAAGCTTCTAGTCATCTGTAGTTTTGCAAATCCCCCTAAGATGAATTCACTGAGGAGCTCTTGTTGTGATTGCTACACAGTTACAAGGGAATTTAAGATGACTGCCCTGACATTAATTTATTGAAGAGTGTGTTCTGACATGTACTATTTCTTCAACTTGGATTCTGATGGTCACTTAGGTGGGTAATGTGGTCTGCAGCAGGTCAGGCTATTCATTTCTGATTGTTCTAAATATTAACTCTACTGTTATTTTAAAAATGTGGAAACAGCTGTAGATTGCACTTGGCGCTACAGTATTTTTAAAACGTAACTATTTTTATGTGGAAGCATTTGTTTCCAAAACCATTTTAAGTCTAATTTTTACTTCTAAAAACATTCATATTGCAAATTAGGAAGATGCAATTAATTAAGGGAGTCTTCACTAACACCTAAAAGATTTGTGTTACTTGAGGGCTAGTGGGGGGAATTTCTACATTGATGAAGTATGAAAAGTATTCTAAAGTAGGAAGGATTAGAGACCACGTTTTGTTTCAGTATGTGCACTTTTGGGCACAAAGTAGTAGTACAAGGTGAACTGGAAAGAAAAGAAAGTAGGAAGCGTGTGTTCAGTGGCTGAAATGAAGTGATTGCACATGAGATCAAAATTAAAGAAAACAAGTTGTGAAATGTTGTAGGAAAGAATTTTGGGCCTTTTTATAGAGAAGATTAGTAAGCCATATATACCTGGTAAGAATAGTTAAAGCAGTTTAACAGTTTACTATTCCATTATATGTTACAGGACTTAAAATTTGCATATCTGTATTTTCTTGCTATTTCTGCAGTTAGCACAACGTGTTAGAGATACCCTCCAAGATAATGAAATTTGGGTGTGTTGTTTTTTTGTTGTTGGTAGTTTATCAGCTTTAGCATGTCTTAAACTGCTTTCTTAAACTGCTAGTATAAAAGGAGGTAGACAAAGCAGACCTGGACTGGAGCATGTGGTTTGACAAATCTTACTGCTCATGTGTCTATAGAGAAATCTTAATTTAAAACCTGTTTTTGTCTTAGTCTTTATGACATTGATGCTGTACTTTCCTTTTGGGGCATTAACTTTTGAGAAGCAAATAAGAAAAATATAAAGATGGAGCTCAAAGTGCATGTTTTCATATTCCTGGCTAGTCTGCTCATAATCTTTTGTCAACTTGTATGGGTGCAATTTGTTTATTTTTTAAAGCGTAGTCTTATCTACCAGGTGTTCATTTAAAAACTTTTATTTCTACATATATTTTAAGCTTATTCTTTTAAAAATGTTCATCTAACAAGGCTATTGTATGATTTATTGAGAAAATACAGTCAAATTGAATGGGGATTTGCTTTTTGACATCTTGCAGAAATTTCTCAAGATGTAACCTCTCAGCTTGAGGTTGAGAGCAGGTAGGGAACAGTTATAATTTTGTTTTATACTACTCTTCTGAAGGGTCATAGTAATCTGAAGTAATTCATCTTTCCATATAAAGCCAAATAATGTTAAAACCTACTCTCGGAATAGGAGGGCCTGTTATACTGACCTAATTTCCTAATGTACAACTGTTGCTCAAGGGTGTGAAAAGTCCACATCCCTGAGGGGTGCAGTTAAACCCTGGAACCCTGGTGTAGTCAGCACTTAGCTCTATCGGAGAATTCTCCTGTAGAACTGGCTATCACATCTTGGGGAGGTGGTGTACCTATGCTGACTAAGGAAACCTCCCGTTGATGTAGGTAGTGTCTTCACTGAAATGCTACAATGGCGCTGCTGCAGTGTTTTAAGTGTAGACAAGCCCAATAATTACATTCTGTGAACTGTCGTGTCTTGTGTGCTGCATTCTCTAGCTATAAAAGTTAAATTCTAATGTACTATTTTGCTTTGAAACTGGAAGGTAAAATAATTATATATTAAAAACAAAACCTTAAATCAGTCAGCAATTTTATTATGAAATATTTCTGCCAATTTAAGGCTTTTAGATTAAGCATTTGACCTGACTTCTACATTGTTGAAAACTTATGTGGAACATTCTCTAGCTTCTTAATTAGAACTGCATATTTCTAGTACACCCATAATTGTGTGTGTGTATATACATATATAAAATCTCTCTATTTCTGAGATTATTTAAAGTGACTTACTGTTATGTGATCTACTAAAATATAGTTGTGACAGGGTTCCCAGGGTGCAACCTGAACTGTGGGACCACAGAACTCTCTATCCCATCCCATCAACCTGGGGTATCCTTTCTGTGGTGCTGCTGGCAAGCTATAAACCTCTGGCAGGTACTGTGCTTACACAGACATTCACAGGCAAGGACACACTCAATTGAGTTACATAAATGCTTCTCCCAGCCAATCATCAACCATCGATAAAGAGGCTTCAGCCATTTCCCCCCAGATTCCCAGTCTTGCACCCCAGAGCTGTACCATTTTACCCTGGTCTGAAGCCTGGTAAGTTCATTACCCAGTTCGTCCCTCCCTCGATATGGAGAGGACATACACTAGCCTTTGTAAACTGAGCAGAGATATCCCATCAGTTCAACCAAAACATGCTGTTTGAAATAAAATATGAAACAGATTGATTAACTATAGAAAGATAGAAGTATAGAGATCAAATATGAAATAAAATGTCAGTCTAAGCTCTATAAACTAAACAGGATTTGAATCAAGCAGTGTCTTACCCTGGCAGATGGTGTAGTTCTTCAATACACAGGTTAAGACTTTTTCCTCCAGCCTGGGACCACCTTCCCCCAGTTTAAAGTCTTTGTCGTCCAGGTATGCTTCTAGTTGTTGAGTTGTGGGGGAGTGAGGCCAAGTCAGGATGTCACTTCCTGTCTTTATAGTTTCTTCCAGCTTGTTGGAAAGAGCTATGCTCGTGATGTGGGGGGGTGTCCACCCCCATTGGTCAAGCATTTTCCAATGTCTACATGCTCTCTCTGAGAAGTCTTCTGGGATGGCTGTTAGGAAAGTGGATTCCCTTTACAGGACCATCAGTCTGTCTGGCTACTCCATTGTTGTACCTAACAGGCTGGTTGTGGGTTATCCCAGCCTCGCAACGAATTTCAGTAGCACACAGATAGCAAAACTTCATAACTTTGCATACGATAGCACTTACAATCCAATGGAATATTAATGTTCAGCAAATCAAGACTTTAAAAATTATACCTCACAAGGCATACTTTATACAAAACATATCATAATTATATGGCAGTGGTGAATTTGAGGGTTTCAGGGTGTTGCTTTGAGGCACAGAGTGCCACAGTAGTGTATTGTGTTCCCTTTCTGGCTTGACTGAATGTTTGTATGTGGGCAATGTATGGCTGCAGAATCCACGGGCATCAAAAATAAACTCTGTGTATGTATGTCTGGTGAGACTGAATTCCCAGGGATTGTTAGGAAAAATTACCATGATATGCTTCCAAACTTAGTAAACATTTTCCATATTAAAGGCTATTTTAGCAAATAAAAGGATTAGAAAGTAGCCTTATTTTTATAAGACTAGGATTAATATTGCTATTAAAATTGGCTCCTAAACCTCCCAATTCCATAGTGTCCAAAAATATTTGGGCATAATAAGATGCTGTGTAAGTTGTTGGGGGTAAACAAAACCGCCATATTAATTTTGCCTTTCTTCAAAACACAGCAATAATATGGGTGATGGTAAAATGGACTAGAAGAAAATTAGGGGAAAATATTATTTTTTAGTTTCTAAGGAGATAGTATAATCATCTGTAAAAATATGAATGCCCTTTTTAAATGTAAAGGAATGAGGTAAGGTGGTTCATAAATGGTAAATTTCTCTATATTGGAAATTGGTCAAATGGTAACTTATAGAATACTCGTTGAAAATTGGATATATTGCTAAATTCCTCCCTTTGAAACAGTTCTTAATTTAAAATGTAATCTTTTAAAACTGATTACATCTGAATCTTTTATCCATTTAGTGATAAAATAAACCAATAGTTTTGGGAAAAGAATATCTTGATTGTGTGGCATCACAGCTTTCAAACTATTAATGTGTCACTGTGGAATGATTTCCTGTTTAGTATCTCTTAAATTACTTTTCATTTAATGCGTGGTTTAACTTAATTTTCTATTTTGATTTGTCTTTTCCATAGAACTTGTTAGAGACTACTTGTTAGAGAATAGAAAAGATACGTTTCCATAAATGTAACTTACTGGGTACACACACAAAAGCAGTAACTAACATTTCTACTATATATTTTGGATAACTAGTCATGGAACTAAAGATTCTCTGAAGGCAATCCAAGTATGGAACTTGGTGATTTACAGACCTTGTCTTGTGTCATCATCAGGGTTTTTATCTTGGTGGCGATGTTGTAAAGAACATGAACTGTAAAATGGGTGCTGATTTTGTTTGTACAGTGCTTGTTATAAGGGATGATAAAGAACTCTTGCAATTAATGTCCAGGTTCCAGTATTGAAAAAACTTGACATAAAACAAAGAATAGATAAACTAAAGTTATAAAATGTTTATAGTGACAAATAGCTATGCTTCACACATGGTGGAATCTTTTTACTGCAGAGATGGGTTTTTTTATATTAGAATCAGAGGAATCACTAAGGCCTTGATCCTACAAACTCATTCACATAGACAGAATTTGCTAGAACTACACAGAGCTCTATCAAAGCCAGTAGGGGAACAGGTATCTGTACATACATAGCAGCTTACAAAATCAGGGCCTAAAAGGAGTACAGTATGTTGTCATATACAATGCAACAGTTGCAGTCAAGAATTTAACTTGAAATTTGATTCCAGAAATGCAAATAAAAGTGTAAAATAAATGGTAGTTATAGGGAAAGTAATGCATATCAACATTTAAAATCCAAAATGAAATAAAATTCCCCATTGTAGGACCACAATAACCATTAACTGTAGAAAATCAGTGAACATAGACTGGATAGAGTTTATAATAAAGTTATAACCTAAAATCTCAAAACAATTAAACTATTATTAAATCTAAGCAGAAATTTATGAGCATATTTATCCATGTCCTACACAGTCTGTACAGTATAGATTTTAATCTTAGTTCTTGGTTAGAATTTAAATTTACCCAACACCTATTATTTTAAGGATTGAGCCTGCTAGCCTAAAAATATGTGCCATTTCCCTCTCCCTTCATGCTATGCATATTTAACTTGTATTCAGACTTCTCCATCTTTACTCCTGGGAGAATTCTGCACCAAAAAAATAAAAATTCTGTGCACAATATTTTAAAATTCTGCAAATTTTATTTGTCAAAATAACACTACATAATCATGCCAGTTTCATTTATTTCGGTAATTTATTTCAAAATACCTGTCAGTAAATAGGTCTGTAGCAATACAGACACACACACAAATTCCCCCAGGAGTTGAGAGTTAAAGAAACAACCCAGTTCCAGTTTCTCTACCCCCATCCGCCTGTAGAGCCCAGCTTGAGGGCCAGATACTCACAACCCCTCTCTCACCCCCTCCCCGAGCCCAGTCACGTGGCCCCATTTTGCCCAGATACCCACACCCTTTCCCTCAGAGCCCCCTCTCCCCCAGTCCAGACACTTGTCCTCCTACCTCTTAGAGCCCAGGGATTCAGAGGGAGAAACAGCCTGATGCTTGATCCCAGGCTTGTGTGGAAATACTGCCATCGCTTTCCCTCAGGGGATGCAGGGAACTTCAGCTGCTCGGAGCCCTATAGCTCCTCCTCCCTCACCCCAATGGCTTGGACAGGTTTTCCTGCCTATTAGCTTATCTACTACTCCTGGATTCTCTGCCACTTTCTGCCCTTCTCACTCCTGTCACTCTGCTCCCTGTCTCCCTTTTCTCCTGTGAAAGAGTTAGTAGCTCTTCAGACCACTTGTCCTCATTTTCTATTTGTTTTGGTTAAGGTTTTTCAAGCGTCATTCTTGACCATCTGAGCTCTTTTCTTAAGATGAAATTCACCCATATAGGAGAGGACCCACACAAGGTTCTATCCAGTCATTTGAGAATTTTTTATTTCAGTAGATCTGCTGTTTTAGGCTAATGAAGGATAAGGTTTTTTTTTTTTTTTTTTTTTAAAGAGATCAGACTGATAGGTCTGCATGTAGATGCTCAAGCTAGTTCAGATCTACTGTTTGTGTTGAGGATAGCCTGTGCTGATTCAGAGCTGGTGGTAGATTTAATTTTTCTCCTTGTGCATACTAGTTTATTGCTTGAAAGCAAAGAAGGAAAAAAATACATTTATATATCCCATTTGTGTTTGTGACTAAAGACGTATTGGAATCACAAGGTTTAGTTTTCGGTGTGTGTACAGTATGAATATAATGATTATGCCTTTGTGCTGTCTTTAATATTACTGTTGGTATAAATGACTTTCAGAAATAGTTTAGGACATCACTAAGTCATGTTAATTTCCTTTTTTACATTTTATTAGCTTTACACTCATTTTATTTAAAAAATAATTTTTATGTATTGAGACAATGGAGTTCAGACCAATTTCATCTGAACTTAGATTGTCAGTAATTGAAATACTTTAGTCTGCTTCAAAATATAAATGTTTAATCTTTTCCTATTAACTAAAAATTGCATGATAGGAATGGCTCAAATCATTCTCTTCATCTAATTGTTTTGAATTCTAACTCTGTTAATAAAGAAGTCAGTCTAAGCCTTCTATCTAAAGATCTTAAAGGGCTGTACCCTTTCTACCAGTATAACTGTGTCTCTGCTAGGGATCAGACTGATTTCACAATCTGTTTTACAATTAAATTGGTCCAAAAATGATTTGGAAACCACTTATAATAAAAGGTAGAACTGAATTATGCCTTTGGAAAATTGAAAGTGAATTTAAGATGGGGATAACATACTAGGTTGATTTCTTGTACAGTGTGTTTTAAAATATAATGTAACAGTAAGTTGTCTGTAATTGATGGTAATTGGAACCTTGTATTTGTTAGCAAATGTAGTATCTGGAAAAAATCTGTTTAGGTATTTAGTACTATTGCACAACAAAATGGTTTCATCACTTGTGATTTAGAATTACAGTAGACTCTCGATTATCCAGGATGATAGGGAAAAAATTAATCCTGGTTAATAAAATCCCGGATAATCACCATCCATAGGAAAGATGGGGTGCGAGGTCTGGTTCACCAGCCACCCTGCGCCCGGGGGAAGGGGTGTTGGTTCACTGGCTGCCCTGCGCCCTGGTGGGTTTTTTTTGTGTGTGCGCTTGGGGCAGCAACAAAGCCAGAGCCGGCCCTGCGAGTTATGCATATATATATATTTTTTGACCTCCTGGTTAATCCACATCATGGTTAACCCAATTCTGGATAATCAAGAGTCTACTGTAGATGCTCACCAATAAAAAATTGTCTGAAAGACATTGAAAAACAAGTTTTTAGTAAAGTATAACTATTCTTTTAGCTTTGTAGCATGTGGGTAAGCTTTGCATATTATTATGGTTTTTACCACAGTAACTAGTACCTGATTATTATTGTAACTGTATATTAAGTAAGTGTTTAAATTTTAGTCAATGCAGTTCTAAAATAGTGCAAACAGTTTCTTGAATGTTAGTGCATAATATTCAGCAATATGTTTTCTTTTTTTCTGGGATGTCGAAATCAAATGTCATTAAGTTAATAATTAGTGTTGTAAAACTTGGAACAGTCCATGCTTTTCAAGGTTGTCACAAAGACTGCCAAGTTTACCGTGTTTACAAACTTTCTAAGCCTTTTGGAAGACTGCAAAAATAATTGTAATAGACTTTGGGATCCTGAGCTTTAATGCAACAACTAGTACAGAAGCTGACAATATAATGTATTCCATTTCATAGTGTAAAAAGTTCAAGAGTAGCATGAGAATTTTCTGTAGAATTTTAAACTTGGTGTGAGGTTGTGAGAACTGTGTACTATTCTACCTCCTGTTTCTCTCTCTTTGTTAATTTGTAAACCTGGAGAGCATTCCTCTTGTGCTTCTGAACAGAACATATGTGAACATATGACTTTTCCAGTTGATTTGTTCCAAAACACAGTCTACATGTTCAGTATATGGTCAAAACCACTGCCCTGGTTTGACTATTTGTTTAGTAGAATGGCCAGTCCAATCCTTTCCTTTCAGTTTGGCTGTTCAGCAGACATCTCTCCACTTCACACCCAAAATCCTTCTGTCAGGGAGACCCAGTTATGAACCCTGCTTTCTTTTGTTTTATTTCCTTCAGTTAGAGGCCCTCCCTCCAGACCTATTGTTTCTGGTAAGTGTTGTGGGACAGGGTAAATGTTAGCTCCTGTTTCCAGGAGAGTTCATTAACTCTTTTCTGCCTTGCTGCAGTGTGGACTTGTCCTACCCTATTACATTTGAACCTGAAGATGAATTGTGGAGATTAATTCAATTTGTGCATGCCAAAGCCACAAGAAATGATCTGTGTGTTGGAATTTAGGTATGATTCTCTTCCTTTAGCAGGGGAGGAAGACTATACAAATGTGAAAGAGCAGAGGGGAATGGGGCACACAGACAGAAGGAAGAGTAAAAAAAAAAAACGGAGGGAAGTTGCAAACAGACTGAGAACAGGTGCAGTTCTGTTGGCTAAGGCCATGGTTACACTTACAGGATTATAGCGCTTTTGGTTATAGCACATCCCATATACAGCAATAGGTATTGCGCTAGAGCGTGTGCACACTTATACCCGCCAGGGCTAGATCACGGCCACTTTTGCGGCGCTTCAGGCGGCATTAGGAGTAGCGCAATAGGGCAGGTATCCCACAGAGCACCTCTTCCTAATCTGGCGCAATGCCTTGTGGAAAGGGGGCGTCACTTGCGGGCATTCTGCGTCCTGCTCCTCTCCATCCTCTTCGGCCTCTTCTCCCCCCTCGCCCCCCCTTCACTGGTGGGCTAGGAAGAAGTGTCCTGGGTGGTCGATGAAGTGCACGTTGGATCACCACCAAGTATCGCGTGCAGCTCATTATAGAATTTGCAAGTCACAGGGGCTGCCCCAGAGCGCCTGTTTGCGTCGCGGGCTTTGCGATTGGCAATCTTAAGCTCCTTTACTTTTGCCCGGCACTGCAGAATGTCCCGCTCATGAGCTCTTTCCGCCATGGCCTGTGATATCAGGACATATGTTTCGTAATTCCTGCGGCTAGACTGCAGCTTAGACTGGACAGTCTCTTCCCCCCAACAACTGATGAGGTCCAGCACCTCACCATTGTTCCACGGTGAAGCTCGCTTATTGCAAGGAGGCATGGCACGTGGAGCCATGGCCAAGCAAAATGATTACCTGCAACGATTGCCTGAGGAGCACTCCATGCCCGGCTGGAGCAAACAGGAAGGGGATTTTCAAATTTCCCTGGGAATATAAGGGGCGGGTCTGACGTGTGGTCACCTGAGGACGCAACAGAAGAGTTTGAAAGTGATGACCAGAGTGGCTCGAACGGGAATTATGGGCCAGGCTGGAGGCTATTAAATGCACAGTGGGTGTTCACATTCGCGCTGTAGCGCTACAGTGGTAGCGCTACAGCCCTTATTCCCCGTGCGGAGGTGGATTACCACGAGCGCTATAAACTCGGACTTATAGCGCAATTCGTGCCTTGCCAGTGTGGACGGGTAGGGAGTTGTATTGCTCCTGGAGGCTTTATAGTGCTATAAAGTGCCAGTGTAACCAAGGCCTTAGTGATAGTTAATGAGAACTGTTGGGTTTGAGAGTGATGTGGAAGAAGCAAAATCAGCTTCTCTAGTAACCCGAAACTCTGGATGGCTGACGAAGGTATCTGAGCAAGGGAAGGGGTTCCAAAAAAGGGTGGATGCTAGTTTAAATAACTGTGAGGGAAGAAATACATGTGCAAAGGCTCAATGAAACTTGTCTAAAAATAGGATTAAAAAATGGACACTAACTCTATGTAGGAGAAAGTGCATTCTAGAGTTTAGAGAAGAAATAAAGAAGTCATTACTCCTGTTAGTAGTCTCAGCAAGAAGTGAAGACTCGTGAATGTGAGTCTGAGTCTTGCAAGGTTTCAGAGTGGAGTCCTGCAACAGGCTGATATGGGCATTGTATGCAATTCTACTAACATTGTAGACATGTCCTTTCTTCCACTTACCCTGTTTTGTCCACAGGTGCATAGGTGTGGCCTTTTTGGTCAGTATCTGAACCAAATTCTTTTTTACCATACTCTACTGACCGTCTAGGTCAGGGGACTCCAAACTTTGAGACAAGGGCCATATTAGATTTTTGAAGGGGCTTCGTGGGCCAAAGCGACCGAAAAAATTAATATATGCAAAATCCCCCCCCCCTCTTTGCTTCTCCGGCCACTGCTGTGATATCCCCTTTACTCCTCCACCTGCTGTCACAGAGTCACTCACCACTCTGCACATGGGGCTGCTGGCAGCTGCTCATGGGTGTGTGTGGGGGGGGGGAGGGACGGGACGGGGGACAGCGGTGGCTTCTCCACGTGCCTGCTCGGCATGCCTGCTCAGTTGGAGGGCTGGACAAATCGAAGCTGCAGATGGATCCGGCCCCTGGGCCGTAGTTTGGAGACCCCTAGTCTAGGTTATGGTTCAAGATTTCAAGTAGTGCTACTGTTTTCAAAGCAATTTTCTCCCAGTATTGTGTTTTGGCTGACATTACTTTTCCTTGATAAAATAGATTTGAACAACAAAGGCTGTGGTTGAGTTATTGCTGAGTGCTTAATGGCTCCCACGTTAGTCTAGAGTTTCTCAGTGTGGATTGATTTAAATCGCCAAGTGGGAAGCCTCAATTTAAATAATCAATTTTAATCAACTTTTCCATTTGTATTTCACTTGTTTTCTAAAAAAAGGTGCATTCTCAATGGTTGATATAACAGTTAAAACATACTGATTTACAACTAAACGGAGCCTTTACGCTGCATATGGTGCATCTCTTTGTTACCGACGAGCGTATCCTATTGCTATATACATTTATTTAAACAATTATATAGTTTACTATTTTCAGATGCATATTCATTGTACATTTGTAGTATTTTAAAAAATAGTGAACAATATATTTCTTATTTATACTATTGTGCCATATTTATAAAGGTTGACCTCCAAATTTAGATGGTTTCCCCCCTGATTTTCTTCTATCTATAGAAAAGCAGCCTTTAACTCTTAAGTTTTTGATAGAGGCTAATGAATTCAGAATAATTTTTTTACTTATGTCCTAAGAGATTATAAGTAGTTTAGGCCTTTATATAATATTAAATTCAGATTCTATTTTAAATAAGTTTATTTTTAAAAAGAAAAATGTATAATTTAACAATAAAAATCTAATTTTTACTCACCCTGCTGTTACTGCAATATCACTCTCTAAACTGATGTTTTGTGGAGCAGTTTGGGGATCCTTGGATATGATTAGTTTTTTGTACAGTGTTTTGAAAAGGGAAGGCTCCATGTAAGTACTAAGCTTTATAATGAAATAATTACTTTGATGTTTATAAGGAAGGTGCTAAATAAATATTATGATGAAATCTAGTAATGAAAACCAAATTCTGTTCTATACTGAAACCATAAAGGTGACTTGATGAAGAAACACAGGTTTATGCTGCCTGCCTGCCTGCCTATCTATCTAATCTATCTGATGTACAAAAAAGGCCTAACTTTTTTAAAAAACTTTTTTTTTCCTGCTTGACCTTTATCCTAGAGACAGGACTTGACATTCTTGAGGATTTTCAGGTTAAAAAAAGCTTACAACTTTCAGACTTTCTTTATACATCACAAAGAAGGCGGTAGAGTGCACCTTCACAAGGCATCTTTCAATTTCTAGTTTATAAGTGTGAATGAATAGTTGCATTTATGAAAAATCACAATTATTTCTATAATCTTATATTTTTTTATTTCAAAGATTATGGTATTTAACTTTTTAAAATTATGAAGTTAAATTTTCTCCACTTTATAATTAATTAACCTCATGGTCATGCTATCCTTTTAAGTCAGCCTTTATTGTATAAAATATTTGTGGAAAAATTAGTTGAATTTATAACACTGTTTTCTGAATGCTATTTTGTACTGTTTGCATTATACATTCCAGCAACTATAACAAAAAATCCAGTATTTTATTTACTGTTCAAACTTTGATTTATTTTTCTAAGTTATGTGAATATTTTGAACAGTGAGCCAGGCTGATATGTTTAGTCAGTATATTTTCTAGATTCTTTGTTACAGTACAGCTGGAAAGTTGAACAGACCTTGAAATTCAAAATGAAAAAATAAGAGATGCCAACTAAACCTAATTAAAGAAGTCAAGTTAGTAAATTTTATATTGAGTTTTTTTAAAGTGTGCACACTTACTAAAATTCTCAATATTCTCTGTATGTAACGATTTAATGCAGGGGTCTCAAACTCAAATGACCACGAGGGCCGCATGAGGACTAGTGCACTGGCCTGAGGGCCGCACCACTGACACACGTACACACCCTCGCTGCCCCAGCTCCGCCCCCACTCCACCCCTTCCATGAGGTCCCACCCCTGCCCCACCTCCTCCTCTGAGCACGCAGCTCCCCATTCCCTCCTGGAAAGCGCTAGGCACCACCAACAGCTGTTTGGCAAACAAAGCAAGAGCAATATAGGAAGTCCAGAGCTAGAAACACGCGTGGCCCAGCCAGGCAGCAGAGAAGCATCTGCTTCTGGCCCCTCCCTCCCGCAAACTGCTATGGGGGGGGGGGGGAAACAGGAAGCCTGGCGGGCCGCAGGGAAGGGCTTCGCGGGCCACATGCGGCCCCCGGGCCGCATGTTTGAGACCCCTGATTTAATGGATTGATGAAAGGAGTCTACAAAGGCCACTACTCAAGCCTCACTCACTCAATGGCTATCCTGGGTCAGACGAAACGTCCATCTAGCCCAGCGGTTCTCAAACTTGTTGAGACTGCGACCCCTTTTTGTGCTCCGGCGGGGGGGTTAGCGATCGATTTCTCGCATCTGGTGAACACGCGAGAAATCGATCGCCCGCCGTGCCCCCGTCGACTCCAGAACTCCAGCTTGCCAAGAGGCACAAGCTGGAATCGACGGGGGAGCGTGCAGCTGACTGCTGCCACCGTGAGGACAGTAGGTAAGTCGGCTGGACATATGCAAACTTCAGCTACGTGATTCACGTAGCTGAAGTTGCGTATCTGCAGTCGATTCCACCCCGTAGTGAAGACCAGCCCATTGTGTGCATCTTTGTCTCTCTCTGCCATGATGTCTTCCCTCCCTCCATTCCTGCTGCCTTGTAGAGTGTGAGGCTACATTAACAACATGTTAACTCTTGAGGGCTCATCCGAGTGCTAGTTCATCATTTTACCAGTAATGCATTTCCTGGGAAATACCTCACCCTCTGACGTCACCACCTCAACCAAGCTTCACAATCATAATTGCTGTGTATAGTATTAAATTGTTTGTTTAAAATTTACACACACACACACACAGTATATCTGTGATTTTTTTTTTTTTACCTGGAACCTACCCCCTGCTGCCATTTACATTAATTCCTATAGGGAATTTGGATTTGCTTAAAGTTGAATTTTTCAAGAACACGACTACAACGTTAAACGAGGAGTTACTGTACTTTGGTGACAAAAATCAAAACCGAACTCGAGTCAAAAAGTTGATGTTAATAGCCTCAAATGGCCACAGATAATCACTCAGACACAGGGCATTGCCATCTAGAATCCCTCTTCCTACTGGCATGTCTTTTTGGTAGATAGAGCATGGGATGGTGTTTGAGAAGATGTATGAAGTCATTTTAGTGTCTCAAAAGGAGACCCACAGACTTAGGTTGGGTGGAGAAGCTTGTGTTTTTGGTGCCAAAAGGTTTGTGTGAAGTTTTTTTAGATACCTCATACACAGAAACTGCTTAACTACCACCTTCACTATTCTGAGATAAACATGACATTTTCTTAATGGACAGTTAGTAGCTATTTTATTCTCTCGTGAATGCATCAAAAGTATATCAGATTATCTGCAATCCCTTGTAACATGCTTTGCGTTGGGTTTGATGCATTAAACATTCTTTTTTAAAAAATCCACGTGAATATTGTACAACAAAAAGTGTTGAAAATGCTTTTTGAGACGGTTTGAGAGATCAAGTTTTGTACGTCTTGATTTTTTTCTAGAGGCATTGTTTTGAGTCCACAGAGCAGTGAACTGCAGGCTGTAATAACTGGTCCACCTTGTACTATTGTCCATAAGATTAAGATTATGCTACAGACATGTTTTGAAGGGCTGGCTTCTCCAACTGACCTGTTTGACACAAGACTGAAAGGGAAGTGGAAAGAGTGAATTTGTGTCCCTTTGATACTCCTGAGCTGGTTTCCTGTTGCAGTTTATAGCAGCTCAGGTTGCTCAGAATTGTGCTGGGTGCAAGTGGACCATAGGAACCAGTGTGACTGTATAGATGTGACAAGCATTTGGGGTTCTACCCAAGAGAGGCAATATCTGAGGACCTGGAAGCCTGAGAGTGGATGTTCTTGCTTGGCCACCGAGGTGAAATACAAATGCTGAACTATGATGACTGGTTTGTCATATTACCGATCTGGATGAGAGAGAGACGTTTTGAGTTTGTGGGGACTCTATTTGTTTAGCTAGAGGAATCAAAGAAATATAAGGGAAACATAAAAAAAAAGAAAATTCCTTAAAATGTATAAATTGCAAAACTTAATAAGTATTAATAAATATTGTAGTAAAGCTACCCAGAAAATTCTGTTGTCTTGGGGATTAATGTGCTGAATTTGCAGACTAAATTAAATCTCTAAATTGTGATACAGTGATTTTAGATTTGCTCTATAGCAGATGTCTGTACTGAAACCTCCATAACTAGCTGAATACATTGAAATATAGGTACATCCTCAGGTGCTTAATGGGAGCCAGTTTCGAGCTGTAGCTACTCCAGAAGGGATAAAATAAATTAATGAAAAAAATAAAACTGTAGTATAACAGACATAGGCCCTGATTCAGCAAAACACTAAGTATGTGCTTAAATTGTATGGGGTAGTGCACACGACTCTCACTTTTTACTGGAATTACACTAATACTCATGGGAGAATAGATTCTTTCCTAATATTCTAAAGAAATAAATTAACAAAACATCATCACCACTCAATTGGTGGATGATGAAAGCCAAAATATCCTGGTCATCATTGGTGGACTGCAAAACAACACAGCTGTTACGTACAACACTTTTATTGATTACCTCTGAGTGCTTATGGATCTAAGCCAGGGATGGGCAAACTCTTTGGCCCAAGGGCCACATCTGGGTATGGAAATTGTATGGCGGGCCATGAATGCTCACAAAATTGGGGATTGGGATGTGGGAGGGGGTGAGGGCTCTGTGTGGGGGTACAGGCTCTGGGGTAGGGCCTGAAATGAGTTCAGGGTGCAGGAGAAGGCACTGGGCAGGGGGTTGGGGTTCCTGATGGGGGGCGGGGGAGGAGGAGGGCTCCGACTGGGGTGCAGGCTCTGGAGTGGGGCTGGGGATGAGAGGTGGGGGTTAAGGAGGGTGTTCTGGGCTGTGACTGAGGGATCTGGAGGTGGAAGAGGTATCCATGGGTGCAGGCACTTACTTTAAGCAGCTCCTGGAAGCAGTGGCATGTCCTCTCTCTGGCTCCTATGCAGAGGGGCAGCCAGGTGGCTCTGCGCGCTGCCCTGTCCATAGTTGCTGCCCCCAAAGCTCCCACTGGATGTGCTTCCAGGCCACTGAGAGCTGAAGGGGTGGCACTTTGGGGCAGAGTGCAGAGACCCTTGGTTACCCCTATGTGTAAGAGCTGAAGGGGGACATGCCTGTACTCCCAGGAGCTGTGCTGAGCCACAACTTGCGCAAAGCAGGGCAAGAACTTGACCACAGTCCCCGGCTGGAGCAGGGCAAGCCCTGAACCCTGGTCCTTGTGGGAGCTCAAGAGCTGGAATATAAAGTCTGAAGAGCCCCCCAGGCCATAGTTTGCCCACCCCGATTTAGGCCTTGAATCAGCAAAGTATTTAGGGATGTGCATAGTCCTGTGTCGTCAAGAACCTTGATAAATCAGTTTTATGGTCGTGATGGTGTTCTGTCTTCTGAGTATTTTCACAGTAAGCTGTTGTTTGTTCCCTTGCTCAACACCACAAGGTTGGGCAAGGAAGGTTTTCTACCAGTGAAGAAAGTTTCATAGCCATGGTACACTTAAAACCTGTTGTGAAAGGACTGAATTGCTTATATAAAATAAAGAATTTGTGTATTTTTATTAATATTTTACACTTCCTAAGTAATATATTGAAACACAAAGAGAATTTGATCTGTTTCACAATTCAAGTTTGTGAATTGGGATAGGATTACAGTATTGTACCAAGATATAGCTTTCCAATATTTTAAATTAAGGTACTTTAATTTTTACATGAATATATGGTTATTTTAATAGAATCCAACAATCAAATTGTAACTTTGTCTTATGTACAGTTATAGTTAAAAAGAAGCAAATCTCTGCTTTTCACATTTTTTTTGAGACTTTCAGTAGAACTTCTGTGTGATTAGTATAATCACTGTACACCTTTTAAATGGAATTAAATTTTTTTTAAAAAGAGTAAAAACTAAGTAGTATGCTAACTTTTTTGAGGGAGAGTGGGTTTTTTTTTTTTTTTGTTTGTTTTTTTGTTGGTCCAAAATAGGTAAATGTGTAGGGCTTTAAAAGGATTGTTTGTTTCGGTTCCAAGTGTTTGTATCTTTACTCACACCACTGTGTATTAGAAATGGTTGCTAGGTGAGCCTTTAAAACAAATGAAGGGGACTAAAGGCTGTTACTACCTTGCTTCTGGTAGTGTTCTATTACGTTCTTTTTGTCCTGGATGAACTTTCGTTTGTATATCTATGCTTTCTACTGGTAAGAGCCTGGGTTTTGAATAGACAGATTTGATCTAAAGTACTGTACCTGTTGAAATAAATTACAGAAAAGGGATGTTTTCCTGTTTTCCAGTGATAATATAAAGGTCAGCAATTACTAATTTGGCCTCCAATATGGATTTGTAGATTTAATAGGGGCAGCAATTTGAAAAAACTGGGTGGCCACGTGTGGCATTTTGGAGAACACTTAAGAAAAATTGTCTTAAAATACCAACCTCACCTCCTCCCTCTCAGATTTTGAAAGGCAGTTCAGATTCTTAAACCCCGGGTCAAGTGTTATCAGGGCCGGCTCTACCATGTTTGCTCCCCCAAGCAAACAAACTCAAAACCGCTCAGACTGCTGTTAGCCAGACTGTCCGAGAAACAAAACAAAACAAGAACCCTCGGACTGCGCTGCCCCAACAGTGGATGGAATGCCGCCCCTTATGAAGGGTCGCCCCAGGCACGTGCTTGGTCCGCTGGTGCATGGAGCCGGCCCTGAGTGTTCTAGCTATGTTTAGAAATCTCACATTGGTATCTTCTGTGTTTTGTCACATCTGCAGCAAAAGTGTTCTTAAAATGAACAGCATGTGCTGAGTCATCATCTGACTACTATAACATGAAATATATGGAGGAATGTGGGTAAAACACTAAGCAACAGACATGCAGCTCCTCCCCCCCTAGGAGCTCAGTCATAAGTTTAATTAACACATTATTTTTTAAGAAGTGTCATTAGCATTGAAGTATGTCCTTTGGGAAGATGGCTAAAGCATGAAGGGGCATGCTTCATATCTGGCACATAAATACCTTGCAATGCTGGCTACAAAGTTCTCATGTGAACGCCTGTTCTCACCTTCAGGTGACATTGTAAATAACAAGTGGGCAGCATTATCTCCTGTAAATGTAAACAAACTTGTTAGTCTTAGTGATTGGCTGAATGAGAAGTAGGACTGAGTGGACTTGTAGGGTCTAAAGTTTTGCGTTTTGTTTTTGAGTGAAGTTATGTACCCCTTTCAGGAGGCTGATTTGTCTTACATACCCCAAGTTTCACCTCACTTACTGACTAGCTTACAAAATCAGATATAAAAATACAAAAGTGTCACAGCACACTAATACAGAAAAAGTACTTTCTTTTCTCATTTTTACTATATAATTATAAATCATGACACCGAGGTTGAGAAAAACTGATAGAGTACGTATAGCATTATAAACAAACCACTGTCTGTATGAAATTGTAGTTTGTGCTGACTTTGCTAGTGCTTTTTACGTAGCTTGTTGTAAACCTAGGCATATATCTAGATGAACTGATGTACCCCCTGGAAGACCTCAGACTCCTCAAAGGGGTACAGTAGTCTGGAATGGGTGAGAACTACTGTTGTACAGCACCAAACACACTACTGACATATACAGTAATAATTTGTAAGCTCTTTGGGGACAGAGGTTGTCTCTTAATATGTGTTTCAGTACAGTGCTTAGGCAAAATGGAGTCCTGATCCTGAATGGGGCCTCTCAGCAGAACTGTAATACAAAGACAATGATGATTTTGGCCTGATATGCTAACACTGGTAGAAATTCGTTTTATTTGATCATAGGATTCTGTGATAACAATACACAAATTCTGAATTTATGGTCTATTTGAGAACCACTGCTGTACAAGATAAAATATATACAGTCTGTGCCCCGATGAGTTTAAACAGTGCAAACCTGTAGTGGATGAGATGCTGGAAAACCTTAAAAAGGGAGTGAACTAGGAGTTCTGTTTGGCTCACTATTTGCAAGCATCATTGAAGTGAGTCTTTAGGAGGGAATTGAATAGAGATGCTGTCGGCTTGAATAACTGTATTGGGGACAGGATGGATTGATTTAAATTTTTGGTTTTAATCATGATTTAAATCAGCAAACAGGAGGCATTGATTCAAATAATCAATTTTAATGTTGTTTTGCATTTGTACTTTTTAGGTAGTTTCCTGAAGAGAGGTTGATTTCTCATTGGTTGGTAATCATTAAAACACATAATTTGAAATTAAATAAGATTGTTACACTAAATCAGTTGCTTTCCTTTGCTAAGTAGCAGGATACCTATATCTGTTCACATTTGTTTAAGCAATTATATGGCTTAATTTACATTGCTAACAATAAAAGTAAAAATAATCTGAATCAAATAGTGAATGATGTATTTTTTATTTACTAGATTAATTATTACTTGTGATTTGTATTTAGCTCTATTTCCATGGAAATTAGAATTCGGTTATAAATGTACAAAACCAGCATTTTAGTTTATTAGTTACATAAAACTACCTTAAATGTGCCAGACATATAAGGAAAAAAGTTTCTCAAAACAAGTTTGGCATTTAAAACAGATTTATTATACAAAAGTAGTATTCTCTGTAGTTAGTGAGTTGAACTGATTGTTTTAGGTCACCATGTTAGAGATTTTAGAAATAGTAGATCTGTCTCGCACTTAGTTTTTGTTTACAGATTGAAAATGAAAATAAGCTTTCATGTTTGTTTTTTTTCAACTTCTGATCAGTTTCCCAACTTTGAATGAACTAATCATAGAGATGAATTAGTTAAATAAACTCAAATGAAGGAGAGAGTCCCTCTGCATGGCACAAAAATTTATTGTTGTGTAGAGCTGGTTTAGCACTTCAGCAAATTCTGCTTGTGTGTGCTTAGACCTTGACTTCTATCAGTTCAGTGGCTTGACTTTCTTTAGAACGTTGGGAGCAAATATGAACTGCTTAATATTTAACTTAAATAATTCCATAATATATAGTAAATTTAAACTTTAACACATTGTCATACTTATTAATTTAATATTTAATTAATATCCTATTTTAAATAGGTTTATTTTCAAAAGAAAATACATAGAATTTAGATTTAATGTTTATTTAAAACCCCACATTTGTTTGTATTCACCATGATCGAGGAAGGCATGTTATAAATATATAAATAAAGAGATTGTTGTGGAAGAAATAGATGAATGAGGCATTGAGGCTGGTATCCTTTACAGAGGAGAGAGGATGGAGTTCCAGGATGTAATAAGAGACGAAGCTAGAGATATGGACTAGGAAGGTGGTATTTAGGGCCTTAAAAACAGGACAGATTTAACTTGATGCAGTGTACATGTAAAGCAGATTGTTTGTTTGTTTGTTTGTTATACGGTACCTCTGTATCTGTGTAAAGCTACCTCACATGGAATTTCTTGGGAATGGTGGCTTAGAGTACATTTAAATGTTTTACATGCTGGTGAATTTTTAAGGTACACCTAAATAGATAGTACTGTAAGATAAATTGTATATATTATCTACACAACAAATATGTGGGATTTTCTGTTTGCTATACAGTAACATTTTTGTGTACCATTCAGAAGTACAGTAAGCATCTACATTTTGTAATAGGATTAGGTGGTAAATTTATAAATTATACATTGGTTTGGGAATACTTAATTAATTTGTGTATGTATGTATGTGTGTATATGTATGTATGCAAATATATAAAAATTGCAAGTCCTGGACACAAAGCCCAAGTCTCACTTACTAGACACATCAAAACAAGATACCATTTACAGCAAATTGCAAGGGTTTCATAATAGAATTCTCCTCTTGTGTGCTCTGGTAACAATGATAGCTGATGCTCATCATTCTTTCATATATGCTTTTATCATAGTGAAATGATAGCAATGTTGACATTTTAAGTTAATCAATTTCTGAGTTAATACTTTAGGATAGTAGAGGTAACAAAGAGTTCTGTGGCACCTTAAAGACTAACTGTAAAGTATCGAACCATAAGCTTTCGTGGGCTAATACCCACTTCGTCGGATGCAAGCTGTGGAAGTGTCCAGGGGCAGGTATAGATAAGTAGGCTCTTGCCCCTGGACACTTCCACTGCTTGCATCCGACGAAGTAAGTATTAGCCCACGAAAGCTTATGCTTCGATACTTTATAGTTAGTCTTTAAGGTGCCACAGGACTCTTTGTTACCTCTGCTATTCCAGACTAACATGGCTACCTCTCTGATACTTTAGATGCTCACACCCAGAGCTGTTGTTTCAGGCTATCCGTAGACTCAGACAGACATCACTGCATCAGGTTGTTCTCTGCTCATAACCTGAAGATTATCTTCACAGCCATGAGAGCTAGAAGGTTCTTTTAATTAAAAGCTTAGATTGTGGAGTATAAGAAGGTTAGCTTCCCTTTCCCCAAAAAGCAAGGCACAACTGAGCTGCTGCAATCCATCCTGGCAGCACCCTATATAACCAGTCCAAAAAGTACAGTAGCCACAACTCTAAACTCCTGAAATTTTAATGGTAGAAGTGTATGCATTACACACCTTGGAGGAGAATGGAGGCAGTGTGAATTGGCAAGGCTAAACCTTAATGGCGCTGCCATCGCATACACCAGTGAACAGGGCCGAGCCTCATGGGACAGGAGCTGCTGCTGCAGAGTGTATGCGATGCAGGTTCAATCTGCAACCTTGCTCCACACTAGGTTGGGATTAGGATTGCAGTGCCAGAGCAGAGCATGTGGTCAGTGTCCCTTCAGAGGAGTGAGGAGGAGCAGCAGAGGAGGAGAGGCTGCTGGCCTATGGTGATTTTGGACTCTGGGTGGGTTGCCAAAAAAGACAAAATGGAGTTAATGGGTTACCTTGGTTTAAACAAAATTGGGAACCACTGATTTGGGTAATTTAAGTATCAAACCATTTAACGGCAAACTGAAGTGGTTAATTTGAGTGTTCTGATTTCTCAGGGGCAGAAATTGCTACAAACTTTAAATTGTGGTTTGTTCTTTTTTCCCCTCCTCCTTTCCAACTTCCTTCTTCAGGTATGGCCTCACAAGTCTTGGTCTATCCACCATATGTTTATCAAACCCAGTCAAGTGCCTTTTGTAGTGTGAAGAAACTCAAAGTAGAGCCAAGCAGTTGTGTGTACCACGAAAGAATCTACCCACGGATCTATGTGAATCGTAAAAACTTTGGAATTGCTCGTTCTCCCAACAGAGTTGATACTTATTTTCAGACTAAGAACCCATCTGACAGACCTCGAGGACCGAACTTTTTGTTGCAGACAAGTGCTGTTGCTTTAAAAAATACTGTAGGTGCTACAAATGTATTAGCAGCGCAGGCGCAACAACCTCAAGCTGAGGCACCTCAGGCTGGTACACAGGGAACCAGGTTAGATTTACTGGATGGATCCCAGCGATGTGGATTGAAGCGTAAGAGTGAAGAGTTGAATAGTCAAAGTAGCGCAATGCAGATTGTTGATGAACTGTCTATATTACCTGCAATGTTGCAAGCAAATATGGGAAACCCGGTGACGGTTGTGACAACTACTGCAACTTCAAAACAAAGTGGTACCAGTGGAGATGGAGATTATCAGTTAGTACAGCATGAGGTTTTGTGCTCTATGAAAAATACTTATGAGGTCCTGGATTTCCTGGGGCGAGGGACCTTTGGACAAGTAGTAAAATGTTGGACAAGAGGGACAAATGAGATTGTCGCAATCAAAATTTTGAAGAATCATCCTTCTTATGCACGCCAAGGACAAATAGAAGTGAGCATATTAGCAAGACTAAGTACTGAAAATGCGGATGAGTTTAATTTTGTGAGAGCTTATGAATGCTTTCAGCATCGTAACCATACTT
Source organism: Sternotherus odoratus (assembly GCA_032164245.1). Taxonomy (NCBI): domain Eukaryota; kingdom Metazoa; phylum Chordata; order Testudines; family Kinosternidae; genus Sternotherus; species Sternotherus odoratus. Next base: position 77,689,909 of record JAVMKO010000006.1, read on the forward strand.
GCTTGGTGTTTGAGATGTTGGAACAGAATTTATATGACTTTCTGAAGCAAAACAAATTCAGCCCTCTACAGCTAAAAGTAATACGGCCTATTCTGCAACAGGTGGCCACTGCACTGAAAAAACTAAAAAGTCTTGGTTTAATTCATGCTGACCTCAAACCGGAGAATATTATGTTGGTGGATCCTGTCCGGCAGCCATACCGGGTTAAAGTAATAGACTTTGGGTCGGCCAGCCACGTGTCAAAGACTGTTTGTTCAACCTATTTACAGTCTCGGTATTACAGGTAGGGGCTTATTCAATTTTATTGCTTTGCTTTTTTAAAAAATGAATGTTAAAATTCTTCTTCATGAAAAATAATGCCAAAGTGTTTTGAAACTATAACTTTTCAGACGGTAAATAGTAATTTGATTCAAATTGACAATGTTATCATTTTGTTAATTCTAAAATAAAATAGTTGATGAAGATTTTAGATATAATTTGCTGACTTTAAAGGTACATCTCCATTACCCGCCAGATTGGCGGATGGGGATCGATCTATCTGGGATAATGTAGACTCGATAAATTGATCCCCAAGCACTCTCCCAGTCGACTTCGGAACTCCGCTGCCATGAGAGGCGGAAGCGAAGTCGACAGGGAAGCAGCAGCAGTCGACTCGCCACCGTGAGGATACCCAGGTAAGTCGATCTAAGATGTGTCGACTTCAGCTATGCTATTCGTGTAGCTGAAGTTGTGTATCTTAGGTCAAAACTCTCCCCCCCAGCCCCTCCAGGGTAGACCTGGCCTAAGAGTAGTAACTGCAATGGCAGTAGGTTTGTTTTTTACATTACAATGAGTTCCCTCCAGGATTATGTTTTGAATGTTGTATTCTCTCCTAATGCACCATGCAAATATCTCTGATTTGTCAAGCAGAGACTTTCTAAAAGAGCTTTTTTTAAAAAAAAACAAAAACACTTCATGGTGTGTATTTTTTGTTAGATTGAAATCTATTAAAACAAAAGTCTATGTATGAATTCTACATAGCTTCCTGTGCAGAGTGCCTTTTCCCTTGTTTAAACAGCTGGAAATAATGTGGCATTTTTAGTGGTATCTTCTATAGAAGAGATTATATATACCCTTTCTTTGTATTTTCTCTACCACGTATGTACACTTATGCTAGATGCTATGTGCCCTCAACTCCAATCAGTTTCAGTGAACTTTAGGGACTAGTGAAGTTAATCCTGTACTTACAGCTCACAGAGGTCCCAGAGCTGGCCTCCAGCCTGAACCTGCACTGCTATTTTATAGCCCTACAGTCTGTGCCCTGCAAATATGAGTCAGTTGACATAGACCAACCACAGGTGTTTTATTGAAGCACAGACATACTCAAAATCTTCTCAGTGAAGATCCTACAATAGAGACTCATGCACAGCTGTTCTCCTTTAGCAGTTCCACTTCTGCCTCCCAGTTCCCCCGTTGCTTAATCTCTGACCCCAGTTAAGCACTAAAAACAGCCAAACAAATGTATGTACACACATCTTCATTGGGAAGCAATTAAGAGTTACTACACACAATGTGCCTGACACAAACTCATAAAAGAGAGGAAATGAAAAATTAAGTGACCTAAGCATGCACGTTATTGTTCCCCAATTCAATTCCTGGCAGGATTGGAAGAGGGTAAAGGTACCAGTCTTCCGTGACTTCCTCCCAGGACTGCCAGTCCCCAGGTGGCATGCCTGGCGCTGAGACTCTTAACTATGCTAGACATGTAGATCTTAAGAGAACAGTTCAGTAGGAATTTTCTGATCCTGCAAGGTGCTGAATAGCTCCCTACTTAGAGATTTTATTAGCTCTGATGTTGGCTATTGAATTATTTTTTGTGCTTTGAAAATTGATGGATCCAGACTGGATGACCCTACTGAAACTTGGATAGGTATACTACTAAGTTATTTTTCTGCTTCTGATTCAGATTGTACATCAGCCACTGACAGTTGTATAACACTATTGTGTTGGCGCAATTATTCTGCTCCCTATTAAACATTTTAGTCTTGTATTTATTTTCTTTGTGGTTACATCAACCAATTGACTAAGTGTTTTTATAATTTTTGAGTAGCCATTGAAATGTACTCACGGTGCTCTCACAATAGAGAGACTGTGGACTATGGAAAGTTCTTATCAGAATAGCATTTTTCTTAGCTTTCTTTGAATATGAAAAAATTACAGCATGTAAAACAAGGAAAGGTAAGACACTGATAAATATTTATTTTCATGGCATAGAATTTGAACACATTCATCAAGTGGAGCAGGTCTGTACATTGGAAAACCAACAAGTAATCTGTTAACCAAGGTATAATTTAGATATTGGTTCTGTCGTATAGCATTGTACCTTGCATGTATAGTGCTTGTTTAAAAAGTATTTATATGTAGGAAAGAAAGTAATATCTCTAAATTAAGAGTGTTCAAATTTGGTAGGTGGATGATTTTTGTGTGCCTATAGTGTCATGTTGCTTTAAGAATTTCTAGCAGAGAGGAGGAGTTAGCCTCATATCAAAGGATTATGATGGACAGATGAATGTAGGTGTACATGCTAAGAAAGTATAAAATTTCAATTGTTTTAATTTAATTATAAGGTGCTTTGTAAATTGTCTGTTTGGTAGAAGACTATATTATTTACTGCCCAGAGATTGATAATCTTGTAAAGCTATGTTTAAAAACATTTTTTAAAAGATGTTTTTTTCCAGAGATAAGAAGTGTGAATTAGGTTACTTATCTTGCAGCCTTCATGCTGCGGACAGATCCACCCACATGGAGCAGCTTGCAGGATTGGGGTCAAAATGAATTGCACCACAGTAGAGATGTTCTATCTCATAGCTATATTTGAAATATATTGAGAATTGGACTTACTTATTTTTTTGCGGGGTGGGGGTGGGGGAGGGGAGAGTGCTGTTAATGCTGATACTATTCTAAAACTGTTGTGTTAATCCTCCAACCAGAAATCTAACCTTTAGGAAGAGACTTGAAATTTATTACTTGGAATTTTCTGTCTGGTTCCAGTAACTGCAGTTTCATTTTAGCAAGTTGGATTGCATTGCGGGTGCATAGCACTATAGACATTGAGCAATTCAGATTCCTTTTGGGTAGCTTGGTGTGCTGTCTGACTGAGGGCATTGCTGTCTAAAGCGAGTATCACCGCTGTAACCCTTGATGCCTATACAAGCACTTAGATAATGTTACTAATGTTAGAAAATAATGGCTGGATCTTGTAAGTTGCTAAGCACCCTCAACTCCCACTGTCTTGAATGGGAACCAAGTGTGCTCATCACCTCACAGAACTGAGTGCTCGTAAGGAATTTGGAGCGTAGAACAGCAAGGAAGGAGAGGGGAGAGACCTGCTGTTTAGAGACTATATAGCATAAGGGAGCAAATAAGAGGAGGGAGTGGAGTAGAGGGTAGATAGACAATTTATTTCACAATAAACAGTGCCTCTTCCCATCCAGGGCAAGATGTGCACCTTTAAATAAATAAATATATAAATAGTGTTGCCTTTTCTCAAAGTTAGACCCTTTTATTTTCTTCATCAAATTTATAGCACTGTTGAATTTACATAGAAAAACATCATATATTCCATTTTAATAGATATGTAATTGGATTAGATAGAGATTAGCTCTCTTTTTATAAGAGGTTCTATTTAATGAAATGTCCATCAAGAGTAATTTGAAAATAGAGATTTTTGTTTAATAATTTAATCCCTCTTCTCTCCTCATATATTCATTTGCTGTATTTACTGTGATGATGTTGATTGGTGCAAAGCGTTTGTCACTTGCTAATCCTTTCATTTGCTGTCATGAGTTGTATGTTGAATTCTCGTTGGGGAGAATTTTATCGTACAGCTGCCCAACAGGGCAAGCAGGGCAAGAGATTCTGGATTCAGTCCCCATACTTTTCTCTCAAACCTATTTTACCAAGAAAATAACTGTACAAATATTAGTGTAGTGAGCGATTTTTTTTAAAAAAGGTTTATTTTGAACTATAGCTGAAGTCTGTACTGTAAGAGCTTTATGATATAAATGTAGGAACAGATTTGACCCATTTTCTCAGTAAAGCACATGCAATCTTGATGCATAATTATTTTGGAAAATGGGACTTAAAATCCCAAGTTGCTTAGAAGTTTGTGAAAACTTTGCCCATATACTATTTTTGAAGTTGTATAGTTTTGAAATTATTATTAATGATTAGAATACAGGTTATTAGTATGACACCAATTAATCTGCACCCCTTCATTAAATCTAAAGTCTGAAAAATATTTGTATAATTGTTCTTAACATATCTAAAAGCTTAAGCAATAATCAGTTTTTACACCCATACAGTAACAAGCATTTATGAACCTTAGATTAGGATACTCACAAAAGAGTCATTCTGAGGGATAATCCCCTCACCCTGGCTAGCTCCAGGATAGTCAGGTAGGATCTGATAAATACTTTCCAAGAGAGCTTGGTTCTTTTATCCAGTGCAACAAATAAATGATGTCATATTGACTGTTATCCTAGCTAAAAGGTTGACTGTTTTGGGCAGTTTCAAGTTGACCTCCTCCTTAAGCCTGGAGTAGACAAGATTTTTACAACTGTGCCTCTTTCTCCAAGATAACATTGGTATGTTAGGGGTCACTACTGATTCCACACACCACATTCCAAGCTTAGCATCCTTCCCAAAACTTTGATTGTTAGATGACCCATTTCTTAGGCCTTGTTACATTTTGCTAACAACCTACATATTATATAAGCTACAAAGCACATATATTTTCTTAGCCAAGCTAAACTAATTAATCCTTTTATATACCTTTTTAATCCTACATGTGTACTTTACTGATGAAAGTGGGGCTAATCTGTTTCTACATTTTGCCTGTGTACTAGGAACTGTGCCTGTTTGAATTCTTTAGTTTGCTTACTCAGCCTTTTAGAAGCAACAGTGCAATCAATGTAGGGATTTATGCTGCGGCTTTGAATGGTTGCAGACATATATTCCATTCATTTATGTGTTGTCCCAGCACACCACAACCGTAAAATTTTGCCTAGTGGTACTGATAGGAGTGGTGTCTTTAGCCCCTCCCATAGCTATTTAAGGGTGGTGCCATCCCAGTCGCCTTCAGTTCCTTTTCTCCCTACCCCAGTGCTTGAGTTGGAGGATTTTTTTGGTATTTTATTTCACAGTTCTCTGTCATTATTTTCTGTGCCTTTGTGTGTAAAGTTAAATGATTAATTGTAGTAGTACCTTAGAATTTAGCCTCTTCTTATGCCTTGACCAGGTTTTATACTTTGTCATCTGTTTGGGGTGGCTATTCCTGCTAGTGACCTCCATACGATGTGTGTCCCTTGGGGATGGGCATGTTAAAGCAGGGGTAGGCAACCTATGGCACGCGTGGCAAAGACATTACACAAACTGATTTTTAATGGCACTGACACTGCCCGGGTCCTGGCCACCAGTCTGGGGGATTCTGCATTTTAATGTAATTTTAAATGAAGCTTCTTAAACATTTAAAAAACCTTATTTACTTATATACAACAATAGTTTAGTTATATATTATAGACTTATAGAAAGAAACTTTCAAAAACATTAAAATGTATTACTGGCACACAAAATCCTAAATTTGAGTGAATAATTGAAGACTTGGCACACACTTCTGAAAGGTTGCTGACCCCTGTGTTAAAGAAAGGTGCTCCATTAGTAGTCATTCAAGAAGAGGATTCAGATGGCCACAGACTTGTTCTTGAGACAGCACTTTCTCGAGTAGGCCATGAGTCCCGTTTTGACACCAGAGATCCTCCCCTCCCCCCCGAGGGTGTCTGAACCAACACGGGCGACTGTTTAACCAGTTTCGGATTCCTCTCCCAGGACGAAGAGAACTCACTCTGCTTCCTCTGGTTCTCTTGGAAAAGGACTCATAAAACATACTGGGGCCATTCCAGATCTAGGAAAGATTCCTCCCCTTCTAAGGGGAGTGCAGACTGGGACTGTTTCTCCTCCAGTACACAGGATCTACCAGTTCTCCTGTCCTGAGGCAAGAGCAATTGAACTCCATACCATTGACTTCTGCACCATTCATGGGACATTCACTGAATCTGGTACCAGTGAAGTCAGTGTCATCACCAACTGTTTCCACCCTGTGGACTTGCTTTACCTGTGTTTCATGACTCTTCACTAATTCAGAATCATTTAGCTGTGGTGACTTCTCCATCAGTGTCCTTGGTTCTGTTGGGCCTGATTGCACATCTACTGCTATTGTTGACAGTCTTCTGCACTACTTCCAATTCAGGGTGAAGAGTCGAGGTCACCATCTTTTTCCATACTGAGTGGCTTGTTGGTTGGAAGTATTAGCTTTGCTGCTGACAACAGTTCTGGTGTACATTGCATCTGTGGGACCAGTGCCAGCTTGCACTTTGGTACCGACGTCTGCTCTGGTACAGTGTGTGATTGCAAGACCCCTATCAGTAGTGAAATTTCCGACTTCTTTATCTTTCTTAGTACTGATGCTTCCTGCGTTCTGGGCTTCAGATAAGGCTGAATGATTACTGGTCCCTCTGGGGGTGGCTTCTCCATTGCGTGAGGACTATTTGAAAGGTTCATCAGGGACAGGCTCAGAGACATCTTTGTCCTCTTCTCTCATCTTCGCAATACTACTCCTGAGAGTTATCAAGATCTTCTGGGGATCACCATCAGTATCAAGTTTGTCACCACTTGCATTATAAGGTCTCGGCCCAGCTTCTACTGTCCACCAGTGCTGTACCTTTACCCACAGTGGCCTCCTTGGAACCCCAGGAATATTCTGCAATCTCCTAATGCTTTAATCCAGTATAAGGTCATCTATTCTGATAGCATCCCTTCCTCAATCTCTGGTACTGCAGCCACAGACGGGGCTTGCTTCTGCTCTTGCTGACTGTTGTTACAGGTGCCATAGGAGATTCCGTGGGCTCAACTTCCTTCCTCATCTTCATCACCAGACAACTCTGGGGTGCCAAATTCCTCTTCTCCTGTACATTAGGATTTTTAATTGTAACAAGGCCCCCGGAGGCACACGGCTTCACACTTGGGTATTCAGGTTGAATTTGTTCAGGAGAACACACATAAGTTGCTGGGTATTCTCCAGTACTCTGCTCCAGGAAGAGTGGCTTTCCTCCTAAATGAAACTGTTGTGGAACCTACAAAGAGTTTATGGCACATCCTGGCATCATTACCACTGACAGCGAAGTATATGCCTAGGTAGTGTTTTGTGTACTTCTTGCATCTGGTGCCTAACTCTCTTATTGTAATGTCAGGCAATGAGAGGTTAAAATGGGAAATATAAGTCAACTCCAAAAGACACAGACTCTAAAAGACTGGGTGTGTTGGAAAGCAAACTGTATTCTACCTCATCTTTACAAATGTGCATTGCCAATCGGCAAGTGCTTTTACCAAAGTACTATGACTTTATAAATTGTGAGGATATGGCACAATTTACAGATAAGTTCAGGCTCTTTGGGCTTCTGGGGCCATAGAGAAAGTGCTCCTATGGCATCAGGGAAATAGATTTTACTCATGGTACTTCCTCATCCCCATAACAAGGAGAGATGAGGCCTATTCTTGATGTACCACGGTCTGAACAAATATGAGTCCAGATAGTTACCGTCACTAGTATTCTTCCCACTTTGAATCACAACTGGTTTACTACTCTCAATCTTAAAGATGCTTGCTTACATTTGATAATTTTCCTGAGCTATAGGAGCCTTCTGAGATTTGTAGTGGCAGGTCAGCATTATGAGTACACTGTGCTTCCCCTTGCTTGTTCTTGGCTCAACGGGTATTTACCAAATCTGTGACTGTAGCAGCATATCTCAGAAAAATTGGAATTCATGTGTTTCCATACCTGGACAATTGGTTAGTGAGGGGCAAGTCAAAAATAAAGTAAACTCCAATTCATACTGCATCTCTTCAATCATCTGGATCTTATTTTGAACAGAGAAAATGCAATGATAATGGCAACACAAAAAATTGAATTCATTTCGGCCCTACTAGACTCTCCAAGTTTGAGAGTGTTTCTACAGAATGAACGATTTCAAACAATTTGTTGCCTTTGCCTGTCTTTCTGCTCTCACTCTTCAGCTAGAACTTCTAGTTACGAGTTACGAGGCGATTTGGCGGCATGTACATACATCGTCCAGCACATAAAAGTGCGCCTTTGTCCCCTTCAGGGATGGTTAAAGTTAATATATTGCCTGAATCATGAATCCTTGGATGGACTAGTGGAAAGTGCTACCTCACATCCTGGAGTCCCTAGAGTGGTGGATGGATCAGTGTGTGCACTAAGGTCTTCCCTTTGCCCGTCTTCTTCCAACAAGACCATAGTTATTGATGTCTTCACAATAGGTCTCACCCCACAGTTCCTCATTTCCTTAGACCAGTGGTTCTCAACTCTGGTTCACTGCTTATTCAGGGAAAGCTCCTGGCGTGCCAGGCCCAATTGTTTACCTGCCGCCTCCACAGGTTCGGCCGATTGCAGTTCCAGGCCAATGGGGGCTGAGGGAAGCGGCAGACAGCACATCCCTTGGCCTGCACCATTTCCCGTAGCCCCCATTGGCCTGGAATGGCAAACCGTGGCCAGTGGGAGCTGCAATCGGCCGAACCTGCGGCAGGTAAACAATTGGAACTGGTGCTCCAGGAGCTTTCCCTGAACAAGTGGTGGACCAGAGTTGAGAACCACTGCTCTAGACAAACCACATTTTGGCTATCTTTGCCCTCTAAACCAGGGGTCTCCAAACTACAGCCTGGGGGCCGGATCTGGCCCATGGTGTCTATTTGTCTGGCCCCCCAGCTGAGCAGGCACATGGAGAAGCCACTGCTGCCCCCCTGCGCGAGCTGCTGCTGGCGGCCCCATGTGCGGAGGGGTGAGTGCCCCTGCGGTGCGGCTGGAGGCGGAAAGGGGTGAGTGCCCCTATGGCATGGCCAGAGGAGCAAAGGGGGTTGGGGGTGCAGCAGAGACCAGAGGAGCAAAGTGCGGGGCTGTGGTAGCGGCCTGCGAAGCCCCTTCAAAGATCTAATATGGTCCTTGTCTCAAAAAGTTTGGAAACCCCTGCCTTAAGGGATTGAGTAACTTGTAAACCCTTTAGTAGAACCTCCCTGTTAAAATAATTTTCTTTTGTAATTGTTTTGGCCTTTATTATTCATATAGATACTGGCTTGTATATGCACTTTGCAAATGTCAAGACAACTTCCCTTTTGTAATTGTTTTAGCCTTTATTATTCATATAGATACTGGCTTGTATATGCACTTTGCAAATGTCAAGACAACTTCCCTTTTGTAATTGTTTTAGTCTTTATTATTCATATAGATACTAGCCTGTATATGCACTTTGCAAATGTCGAGACAACTTCCTCTTTATAGTTATGTTGACCTTATAATTCGAGTTGCTGTCAGCACAAACCACACACCCTATATTTTAGCATGGAGTTTTAGCAAATCCCCCCCCCCCAAGCTAGACAAGGAACATGTAGCCTTACCAAAAAAAAATAAAAAAATCCACGACGTTATCTTACTTAAATTCCTAATAAGGACGAAATTTTGCTGCCCCTACCTTGTCACGCCCCGTGCCAAGTCGCGTCATCTCAAGTATAATTGTTCTGCCCGCGCTTATTGCGGACGGAGAGAGAGAGGCGTACCTACTGGTCCCTGGAGGCTGATCACCCCTAGGTCTCTCCCAGCTCTCGTGTCCCAGTGGAGCTTAACGTGTTGCCGGCCGTGTGATGTGTCAAGTTTGGGTTGTATTTGTAAGTATAAATTGATATATGTGTACATATTGTGTGTAACTTTAACAGTATCAATAGCTAGTTATTAATGTATCTTGAAGTTAATTCTACTGCACCTACTAATCCGTGGTATATATTAGATAATTATTACGCTTTAGAAAAGTCTCAAGGTGTACTCCTCTTTATAATCGGAGTTTTTTGCTTTGTTATTTTAATCATAGTGTGTAAGCCTAAATTGTAACCTGTAATTAAGAACCCTTGTTCCCTGAACAATAAATTGGTGTCTTACTTTTCCCAATCCCCAATCTTTTATTTATCGCCACAAGTAAAAAGTTCCCCCTTAAATTAGCCAGACAGACCCCCTCCTTTGTATAGTCACCCACCTAGCGGGCGTAACTTTTAACATGGCGTCACGAACAGGATGCAAGGGAGTTGGGTCATGTCTGTGGCACGCAGATCATACAGATGATGAAACTGAACAGTTCCAACATTTGCAGTTTCACCCTTTAAGTAGCCAAAATTCGACTGATCTAAAATTAGATTGCTCTCTACAGTCTCAGTGCACGGGGACTGGAAAGAACATGAGTCTGGCAAACAAATTATTATGCCAAATGATAATAGAATTAAAGTCAATTAAGAAAACCGAAAAATCGAGACCTGATGAATGTAAATCTGAGGATGTTTCCACCATCCTGTTTAGTGTGTTAAGCAAAGCCCTCGATCTGTGCTCTGTCCTCCACGGGGGCACAATGTTTACAGCTAAGCAAGCAGCCCCAGGCTCCCCTGAAAATTATAAGGAGGGGGGAGATAGTTGTTTGTTTGGGGAGAGTTTCTCCAAGTGTTTGTCTGTGCAAGAAAGCCATTTGCCTGTGAATAAATTTCCTGAATGTCTGTCTAATGTCTCAGAAGTGAGTCTGGAATTAGATACAGTGCAGGAGGAACTCATTAGTCAGGAAAGGGTTTCTCTGAAGCAAGTTAAAGTGAATGAGCAGGTAGAAGTATTAACTGAGGAAGGAAAGAGTGAAATAATTTTAGCTGGTACAGCTTGTAAAAGTGAACCTGAAAAAAGCAACAGTGTATATAAAGGAAGTGTGCCTTTGTCTGTCAAGGGTATTAACTTGCCTATGGAGGAAGCTACTTTAGTTTCCAAACAGTTGTCTGTGTGCTGGGACCAAGGAAGTGAGATCCCAAGCTGTGTGTCTAGTGAAGGAGAATGTGTCTCTGAATCTTTTGTCTGTAGAACAAACAAAAAGTGTGTTTCAGCCTGTGATGGTTAAAAATAGTGTAGTGTCAGAGTTAGTTTTGAATTCAGCTAAAGCTCAGAAAAGGAATAGTTCTAAGTTTGTGTCTTCTGGGGAAGAAGGCTCTATAATTAGGTTTAATCTAGTTAATGTCTTAGCAAGATCCCAGAGACCAGACAATTCTAATGCTTGTATTTTGCCTGTTGCTAGTGTAGTGCAGCAGAAGGGTGATTTGGTTGTGTTACTTACCACCAGCTTGAGAACAGGGAGCAAGGAGGAAGAAATTCCTGAACTGGTATCTAGCAAAGGGAAGAAGAATGATTCTAACCTCTTGTTCAGTAAGTCTGTAAGTTTGTCTAAAAGGAGATTTTGTAGAAATCTGCCTGATGAGCCGAAGATGATCAGGGAAGTTTCAGTTCCTAACAGCCAAAAGTTTAGTGTAGTAAATGGATCTACAGATTTTCCTGTGGAAAATCTGAGTGGAGATAGCTTTGAGGAGGAATTGGGACAGCCCTATAACCAAGTGGCTGTGTTTGACCAGTTTGATGGGGAGACCAGATTGTTCAGAGAGAAATGTCTCCATGCTAATTTTGCAAATAAACAGCCTGTGTCTCAGGTTAAGAGAGATCGTGCAAGAGCTAAATCTGTGAATCAGCAGAAATGGGTAAAAAAAGGGCAATGGAACTTTGAAACTAGCTCAACAAATGTAGTTCTTAACAAGTAAACTAATGCCCCCGAGTAGGGCTCGTATTATTCTGTTTTACAGGTTATGCTGCCCTCCCTAACAACATCTTTGCCCACGGAGCCCTGGGAGAAGGTAGACTACAAACCTGGTTCACCGCCTACTGAGTGCAAGAAGTCAGCAAAAACCAGTCCCTGTCAGCAATGAGTCCAGAAGATTGTTTTATTTGCTCCACTCAATTGTCACCTAAATATCCCTTACTCTTTCAATTTGTATCAATAGTTTATAATTTTTCTTCATTTAATATTTCTAGTGTGCATTGTTCTTCCCCGTTGTCCCCGTCATTTATAATTTTACTGCCTTCCAGTTAGCCTCCAATGACAATTGTACCTCCTCTTTTCTACCGTGGTCCAAGAAACACATTTGGGCCCGCTGCCAAGCGAAGTTGCTCCCAAGTGTGTTTAACACCCTCAATACTATGAAGCGTAGTCGCCTTCAATTTCCCCTTACTCCCCCAGACGTCCCCCCCGAACTTCGCATTGTTGGGTATTCGTAAGTGTCAGTCATTTAGATCTCACCTCGTGAGTTGAAGTGTACCCAAATTGTTTACAGTTTAGTTGTTCTTTCACCAACGCCTCATATTTGAATCCTAATTTTACTCGGTTTTATCCCCCTAACCCACGAGGCATTTGTACCATCAGTTCTCTATACCTAAATAGTGAAAGCATTTTGTTAAATCTGTATCCTCCCTATCCAACAGAGTTCGTCGAACCCCTCACTAGTGGAAAAAACTCAAATTAGTTGTTGCCTCTCTTACCTCAGCAGTCGTTACCTTTAACCCCATTGAGTATATGTTGTTACGCAATCAAGTCCTTTTCAATCTATTGCCATTAAAACTTTGTCTAATGTTACAGCCAAAGGATTTTAACTTGTTAATCAACAACTGTCTGAATTATCCTTTTATGTTGTACAGAATCATTTAATAATCCATTATCTATTAGAGTCATCTAGTTTTTGTGAAAAGTTTGTAGAAGTGTATCCTAATTTTAAAGAAAAATGTTGTGTAACGTTGCCGTCCATTTCCCTTAATTTTAGTTCTATTGTTCAGAACCTGCACACACTAAGCTCCACTGTCCGAGAATCCCGTGAAACTTTTCAATTTTAGTCGTGGTTTAACTGGTTAGGTCTCGGAGAATACAAACCATATTTTCAGTCCCTGTTTATTTCTCTTTTAGTAGGATGTGTCCTGCTTTGTCTCGGATGTGCCTGCATATAAGCCTGTATCCAGCGCGTAGTTGGGTCGGCCTACATCGCCTCTACTCCCGAAACACATCCCCTCGTAGGCGGGGACGCTGAATCGGACTATGTATCTGAGGTTTAGGCAACTTGCTCCCAAAAGCGCGGCCAAAACACGGGGGCATGTTAAAATAATTTTCTTTTGTAATTGTTTTGGCCTTTATTATTCATATAGATACTGGCTTGTATATGCACTTTGCAAATGTCAAGACAACTTCCCTTTTGTAATTGTTTTAGCCTTTATTATTCATATAGATACTGGCTTGTATATGCACTTTGCAAATGTCAAGACAACTTCCCTTTTGTAATTGTTTTAGTCTTTATTATTCATATAGATACTAGCCTGTATATGCACTTTGCAAATGTCGAGACAACTTCCTCTTTATAGTTATGTTGACCTTATAATTCGAGTTGCTGTCAGCACAAACCACACACCCTATATTTTAGCATGGAGTTTTAGCAAATCCCCCCCCCCCAAGCTAGACAAGGAACATGTAGCCTTACCAAAAAAAAATAAAAAAATCCACGACGTTATCTTACTTAAATTCCTAATAAGGACGAAATTTTGCTGCCCCTACCTTGTCACGCCCCGTGCCAAGTCGCGTCATCTCAAGTATAATTGTTCTGCCCGCGCTTATTGCGGACGGAGAGAGAGAGGCGTACCTACTGGTCCCTGGAGGCTGATCACCCCTAGGTCTCTCCCAGCTCTCGTGTCCCAGTGGAGCTTAACGTGTTGCCGGCCGTGTGATGTGTCAAGTTTGGGTTGTATTTGTAAGTATAAATTGATATATGTGTACATATTGTGTGTAACTTTAACAGTATCAATAGCTAGTTATTAATGTATCTTGAAGTTAATTCTACTGCACCTACTAATCCGTGGTATATATTAGATAATTATTACGCTTTAGAAAAGTCTCAAGGTGTACTCCTCTTTATAATCGGAGTTTTTTGCTTTGTTATTTTAATCATAGTGTGTAAGCCTAAATTGTAACCTGTAATTAAGAACCCTTGTTCCCTGAACAATAAATTGGTGTCTTACTTTTCCCAATCCCCAATCTTTTATTTATCGCCACAAGTAAAAAGTTCCCCCTTAAATTAGCCAGACAGACCCCCTCCTTTGTATAGTCACCCACCTAGCGGGCGTAACTTTTAACACTCCCCTACCTGAGAGTTAATCTAATCCTGACAATGCTTATGGGTCCTCATTACCAGCACCCGGCTCCCAGTCTTCATATATATGTCTATCAAATCAATGTTCTTAACAGCTATCACCTCTGCAAAGAGGGTTTGTGAGCTTCAGTGTCTTAATGGCCACTCTACCCTATATGGTTGTACACAGAGAAAAAGTTGTCATGATATCTCACTTTAGCTTTTGCCTAAGGTTGTCTCTAATTTTCTCATTGCAATTTATCTTCCTCCCCATTTTCTTCCCCAGACTCCATGCTCACCCACAGGAGTCCCATTTGCACTCACTAAATGTTAAGAGCTCTGTGTTTTTGCTTACAAAGGTTCAAACCCTGTGGGAAATCAGACTGTGGATTACAGAGATGTAGAGGTGGATTTAGTTGTAAGAATCACTTTCACACTGGATTAAGAGATGTATTAAACACTGCTTCTCTTTAGCAAGGAGGCCAGGACATATGGGGTTCAAGACACGATCCTCTAGAGACACTCCACAAACTACATTCCTAGCTTGCCTCCCTGATAAAGATTTGGAAAGCATCGACATCAATATCCATAGTTTCACTAAGCACTATCTTTAGATTGGACATTCTGTTCTGATACTCTTAACTGATAAAGTTGGTGCTATGGTCCATTTTCACCTAGTACTCCTTGCCTTCTGTTCTCTGATGAGGCACTGCTTTCTAATCTCCCATTAGTAGGAACGCACAGAGGTCCTCAAAGAAGAAAGAGGGGTCTTGTATGTTTAACTGTCTTTTCCTCTCTGCGTTCAACAACCTGCCTTCCCCTCTGCTTTGGAGTTATTTCTATTTCAGAACTCTTCAGTCTAAGGAGAAGGAATTGAGATGGGCAGGGGGTAAACAGATGGAGCTGATTGTATCAATCAAATGGAAGTGTTCCTGGACACCCCAGCAGATATATATATATATATATTTAATAGAGTTCTGTAGCTTGACGCCAGAGGCTGCATGACCAGCTAGTGTGAATGCAGAGAGGCAATTATTGTAGAACAGTTACCAGTGAGTAACCCCTCTTTTCTGTATGGAGTCCAAGGCACTTCTTAATTAAGAGTTTTCTCCTCAGGATTTTCATTCCATTGTCCTGATTATCTATGCCACGAATGCTATCTCAATTTAGCAACAGTACTAGACCTGTTACTAATTCCTGGTATTCCCCACTGGCCTCTCTTCTGCTCCTCTGGTTTTCGTGAAGCTGACAGTAGTTCTGATTCCCAGTCTAAGGCAGAAAGGCATTTGTATAAGTCTCACTGTTTGTATAGGAATCGTATTTTTATGTAACGGCTTGGCCTTTTTAAGTGGGCAAGTCCCAGGCTGCTTCATCCATTTTCAGATAAACCCTCCAGGACTACTTGTTGGTGTGCCAGTTCTTATCAATCAAATATGGTTGTAACCCAATTGCCAAAGGAAAGATTTCACAAGATCTGGTATTTCATTAGGAAACTCTACAGGTATCTCACTCTAGTGTCTTCAGTTAATTGTGCCAGTGATGACCTATATGGAAACAGGTTCATGGTAATTCTGCACCCCATACTCTAAATTTTCCTGATTTATTGGTTCGCTTTATTGAATCAAATTAGCTGGATCAAGAGCCATGTTATTTTCTGCATCTCTGAGAGAGCTGAGATGGGGCCCCATTCATCTCAGGGAAATTGGTCATCCCAGGGATCTCATCACAACTGCTTTCTGGAGCTGCAGTTCATGGGAGGATGTTCTCTTTCTACTTCTAAAACTCCCCCTGGATTTAACAGCTGTTCATATGAAAAGTGACAATTGCATGTAAAGAATCAGGGTGGTAGCCGTGTTAGTCTGGAATAGCAGAGTTAACAAAGTCCTGTGGCACCTTAAAGACTAACTATAAAGTTTTGAAGCATGAGCTTTCGTGGGCTAATACCCACTTCGTCGGATGCAGGCAGTAGAAGTGTTCACAAACAGGCAGTTATAGAAAAGTAGGTAAGAGCCAGGTGAGAGGTGAAAAGGTTAGTCCAATTAAGCTGAGCCAGCTTGTTATCTCCGATCAGGGAGTGTGGATTATTCGTCTAGCATTTGAATGGGGTGTGTGAACATGGAGAGACGAGAAACAATGTCTGTAATGAGCCAACCATTGTAGATCTCGGTTCAATCCCAAAGTGTGTGTGCTGAATTTGCAAATGAATTGAAGCTCTGCAGTCTCTCTTTGCAGTCTGGATCTGAAGTTCCCTTTCTGCAGAATGGTGACTTTTAAATCTGTAATAGTGTGTCCAGGCAGGTTGAAGTGTTCCCCTACAGGTTCCCCTACCTGTAGGGGAACACTTCAACCTGCCTGGACACACTATTACAGATTTAAAAGTCACCATTCTGCAGAAAGGGAACTTCAGATCCAGACTGCAAAGAGAGACTGCAGAGCTTCAATTCATTTGCAAATTCAGCACACACACTTTGGGATTGAACCGAGATCTACAATGGTTGGCTCATTACAGACATTGTTTCTCGTCTCTCCATGTTCACACACCCCATTCAAATGCTAGACGAATAATCCACACTCCCTGATCGGAGATAACAAGCTGGCTCAGCTTAATTGGACTAACCTTTTCACCTCCCACCTGGCTCTTACCTACTTTTCTATAACTGCCTGTTTGTGAACACTTCTACTGCCTGCATCCGACGAAGTGGGTATTAGCCCACGAAAGCTCATGCTTCAAAACTTTATAGTTAGTCTTTAAGGTGCCACAGGACTTTGTTAATTGCATGTAAGTGGAATTACCAAGATTGAAAAAAAAGTGTAAAAAAGTATAAACAAACAAAACCCCACCACAATCCTGAATGGAAATTTTCATGGTCTTGGGCCATGTTAATTAAAGCCACTTACATTCTAACAAGGAGCAGTCTACAAATTGACTGGCAGGCAGATGACAGGTAGATGCAGGAGAATGAGAAGTAAACTGAGGAGTCTTCAAGCAGTTAAGGCTCAGTCAACTGTGTTTCTCCAGACTCTTAGATTTCTGGTCTACATCCTTGGACCCTTCCGATCCAGTGGGATCTTTTAGTCCAGGGACACAGGGGAGATTGCTTCCAATGGGATGGATATTCAGGAGAGCTCATGGACTTTGTGCTCAAAAATCTAGAAACAGTTTCCTTATCTGGGAATTTCAAGCGATTTTGAGAACTTGAAAATGCAATAATCTTATTTTTCATGACCAAGGTGATGTATTGGATTTCCTTCTGGATCGGATGTATTTGGGTCTGAGAGCTAGTTTTCTGATGGTCCAAATCCTAGTGTAAGGTGCACTATGGCTTTTTCCTGCCACTTTTGGTCCCCTTGTGTGAATAAATTGTCCTAAATATTCACACTTCTAATATCATAGCGGGGAGAAACAGTTGTATTGAATCATGGGGCAACAGGTTCCCACTTTAGAAAAGATAAAATTATGATAAGAAAGTAAATGTCACCTTTTCTGAAGGTAGAGTCTACTTTTTTGTTAATGTATCGTTTAAATATGCCTAAAGGTTGTCTGTTGGACTGCTCTTACAAATCTCAAAATAAATCAACATGTTGATGTTGTCAGTGGAGAGGCCAAAGATTGAATGGGTAGGGTGATGGAGCTACTTTCTCACTTGTTTCTCTTCCTGGTCAGGACTGGCAGAAAGTGGAAACTTGCTCTGTCACTGCTAATACTGTACCTGTTATAGGTAAAGAGAACTTCCTTTCCCACCTTTCTTGAGAATCAGTGTGCTCCATAATGTGTTAATGGGGAAAAATTCTCTATAATAATTGTACTGAGCTGTTGGAAAATATTACTGTAACAATACAATAGACATTTTTCAGCTAGACTCAATTTTCTACTACAGTTTAAGAATGTAATGTGTAAAGATATAAAAAAGATTCTTCCATTAATATAAAAAAATAAAATTCTTATGACAATTAAATACGATAGACGTTAACTGAAAAGAAAAATAATGAAAAACTGATATCTTGTCCTCAGAGGCGAATTAAGGTTTTGTGGCGCCCTGGACCAGAGCAAGTGGGGACCTCTCTCCACTCCTTCCATCTGCAGCCTCCCCTGCCCTCTCCTGGCACTCCTGCTGGGGAAATGGGGCTGGGGAGCGGGGGCTTACCCTGCTCCTCCCGCCTGGCAGTCCTGCTAGGGACTGCGGGTGGGCAGGGCATGGGGACGCCCATTTTTCCAGGGCGCCCCAGTTTACTGGAGCCCCTGGGCACGGGCATGGTTGGCTCAGTGACTAATCTGCCACTGCTTGTCAGTAATATATTTCCAACCTCGTACATGATGGCCATAAGCTTTCAATGTGACATCAGGAAGTTACTACCTTTTAAAATCCAGATATTGTGTCATACAAGTGTTATGTTCCATATATGCCTTATATGAAAACATTCTATGCTTGATTATTTGTTCACATTTCATAGTCTCCTGTATTCTGTGAACAAAATAATTTTTGGATTTTACAAATGTAAACAGGAAGTGAAGCTCTGTTCATAAACCAGGTTTTGCTTTTTTATAAGGGAAGCACAGCATGAGAACAAATCCAAAATTCCACTGTAAACAACTTGCATATGAATATGGTAGCAGATGTTATTCTATCACTTTGAACTGTGCATCACTGAAATGTAGTGGGGATATCTTAAAATAGTCAGGAGTGGTGGCCAGAGACTGTTGACTACTATAGATGGTGAGGCTGTTTCGCTGTTGCAGTGAAATAAGCCAGAAGTACATACTGCTAAGGGCGTTCATTTGCTCAAGGTCAGAATGCTCAAAGTCAGCTGTTATACTTGTGAGCATGGTTACTGTCAGGAATATATAGGGCTTCTGTATGAATAAAGAGTACTGGTAACATGAGTTTGAAGAGAAAGGTTCACAGTTCTACGATTTTTTTTTCTAAAGTTGCAAATGTTGGGGCTGGAAGTATAGATGTAAGCAAATTGCTTTATCGTAAGAAACTGCTGTAACCTTTAACTGCTGAACAATTTTCTGTAATTGCCTGGCAGTCTTCTTTCTTTGCTTCTTGTGCTTTGTTCAGCAATCTGTTTTAATTGGCTCTATAATTAATTTAAATTTTATTTCATAGTTCACAGGTCATAAGCAAACCCTTTAGCTGTCCCCTAGTACTAGGAATCTTAATTCATCACAGCTAAAGCAGTTCAGTTAATTTGTCAGTTTTCAGCCTGTCAGTCTCTGCCAAATCAAACAGTGGGCTCTATTCTCTCTGTATGTACATCCTTGTATGTACAGAGACATAAATGCAGTAAATCTTTCTTGTGTGATGTGGAAGGGGGAGGAAATTACAAGTCTGCAGTGACTCTTTCCCTGTCTGAGATGGCACAGTAATCTTCCCTGTCAGGGATGGGGAGGTGAAACAGGTTCCAATCTCTTGTTCTATGGCATTGTCTCTTTCCGATCTAGTGGATTTCCAAATGGAATTTAGATACTTCAAGGAGCATTAACTTACACTGTTTTCTTTATGGCTGCTACTGCCCATCTGCTGGAGTTTTGAGTGAATGTTGCCATAGATTCTGAATTACCAGTGTTATTGGGATTAGATTTGTGAAGCAGAATTTATGGGAGGATTTTCTTGGTTTTTAGAGTGATACAGTTTAAATGTGTAGCGAAATGCATTTCCTTTGACTTTGGAGGAGAGTAGGAGTTCTTTGTTCTGCATATACATCGTAGCTAGGCAGACCATGACCTATCGACTCATCTGGCCTCAGGAAAAGTGATGGGAAGTAGCTTTTGAGTATAGTTCAGAAAAACAAGAGAATAACAACAGTTTAAAAGGAATGTAACTTGAGCTATATACCAATTTAAATGTTCTGTTACTATGTCATGAAATCTTGTATAATTAATTTAGAATTTTTTTAAAGTAAATACTAAGGGTCATATTTTCAAAAGTGCACAGGGCCCAGCAGCTTCCAATACTGAGCTCTTTTGGAAATCCAGTTCTGTATTTCTGTCTTATAGCCTCTATCTAACAAAAGATAGGAAGACTATTTCATTACTGCAGAATTGTTGTTTGAATTTTTTTTCCCAAAGGATCCAATATTTAAATAAAAAAGGAGGGGAGAAAGCTTGTTCCTTCAAAAATGTCTCTGTTAAAGATAATTTCAAAATCAGGTAATTTTGGAGGTTATATTCTGGAGAGCAGTGTACTGTACCTTCTGGACTACAGCAATGCTGTATACTTGGGAGTGAATCCATGAGCTCTCAGGAAACTTGAATCATTACAAAATCCTATAGTGCATCTCCTTAGCATAGTTTGATGGCCTGGGTCCACCATATTTAAAATATTAGCAAAACTTTGAGATGAAGATCATGGTAGACAACTATCTTCTTCCAGCACAATGGAACTTTACCACATAGTTACAGCTTACCTGTCCAGGAGGCAGCTTTCCCAGAGACATATCCAAGTCTATGGGATGAATTCCCACAGGAATAAAGGGCCATAACAAATCTGATCACCTTCCCCTCCAATTGCAAAACATGTTTTTTTAAAAAAAAATCTTGTCTTACCCAAGAGACATTTAGCAGCATGTACATTTAAAAAACTCCCACATCCCTACCGAAGCATAACATGACGCTGCATGCACAGTTCCTCCTCCCCCTTGAGTGATGGGGAAGGAGGGCAGTGAACAAACCGCACATGACACGTTGGTCATGTTACTTAATGCAGTAATGGGAGGCACTTTGAGATTATGGCAATGAGTGCAGTATAAGAGCTTCTGTGAAACAGAAAAAACACCTAACTTTTATTTAATGAACATGAGGGAGTATGCAACTCTGGGTAAGAACAACACATGATTAATAAAATAATAGCCGTTACAGTTGTGAATTTGACAGTCAAAATATTGTAAGCCTATTCAGAACTACACTTCCATTGATTGACTTGTTTGAAAACCACAAAAAATATTGTTTTCAAAGAGCATTGTACCTTGCTTTACTTCAGCGTCTCCAAAACTTTTCTGTCTGCAGCCCCCTTCCACTCTCCCGAGAGCCCGGGGATGTGTCTGCCGAATTGCTGCCAAATGCAAAGCTTCCGCTTTCAGTGGGACACAAAAAGAATCTTTCTGCTTTCGGCGGCATCCCAGGGCCAATCCGGTGGTGCCGCCGCGACACTGTGGCCTCCCCATGGGGGGGGGGGGGGGGTCTCACGGTGCGTGCACCTCACTTTGAAGATCACTGCTCTACCTTATGGTTGGTGGTTATTAATAGATTAAATATTTTTAACATTGAAGTACTTACGTAATCGTGCAAGTTTTATGGAATAAACTTACGAACTGAACTAAAAACTGAGGATGGCTTTTGAAATAAATAATAAAAAAATTAATTTTTATTTATTTGTATTTATTGACTATGTAAGGATTTGGGGATCCCTCCTCTTTTTCTCCCCAATAACTTTTTTGGAAATGTCAGTCCTGGTGAAGATTAGAGCACTCCTGCTCTACACTGTCAAATGATAATTGCACTCACCCAAGCCTTTTCCAGCTTGGGGTAGCTGAAGTGCAGCATACCCCTTACCTGCCCCTTGACTAGTGACTGCAGGGGGATAATTTACATCTAGCTACATTAGTTCTGTGCTCAATGGGCTTTCCTTCATGCTGGGGAAATTCCCAGCTGCAGAGATGCAATCAATCGTCACCTTCACTTTGCTGGAGCAGAGTGTAGAGCAGGGGTGAGCAAACTTTGACCCAAGAGCCACATCGGGGTTGCAAAATTATGTGGAGGGCTGTGTAGGGAAGACTCTGCCTCCCAGAGCAGCCTGGCCCTGCCCCCTATCCGGTCCCCTCCCATTTCCCACCCCCTGACTGCCACCTCTGAACCCCCGACCCATCCACTCCTCCCGCTCCTTGTCCCCTGACGGCCCACTCCACAGAGCCCTAGCCACTACCCAGGACCCCACCCCCTACCAACCCCTCTGCTTCCTGTCCCCTGACCGACCCTACCCCTTTCCACCCCCTGCTCCCTGACAGACCCCCAGAACTCCCACTCCCCATCTAACCCCCCCCACTCCCTGTTCCCTGACTGCCCCTGCCCCTTATCCAACGCCATGAGGCTCCTAGCAGCATGTTTAGCTCCGCGCAGAGCCAAACGCACTGCCCCTGAGATCTCTGCCCGCGTGGCAGCATGGCTCTGGGAAGTGGGGGGAGCATGTCTGGCTCCGCACGGAGCTAAACACGCTGCCCTGTGGGAGTACGCGGCCCCACCCTCCCCAGAGCTCTGCCTGCATGATGGCATGCTCTGGGGGAGGGGCCGGGGGCAGCCTCCCTGGCCGGGGGAGCCAGACGGGACGGTCCTGCGGGTTGCATGTGGTCCGCAGGCTGTAGTTTGCCCACCCCTAGTATAGAGAGTGAAGCAGGGGCCAAGATCTAACCTTTTTGTTAATAGAATCATAGATAATATTAATGGGGAGGGAAAAACCTCTTTGATTATCCTTTACTTCTCTCCTTACTAACACATTCTATATTGTACATTTAATGGTCTCTTGTTAAGTTTAGTTTTAAATTATTCCAAGTAATGAGGTTTCAGCAACTTTTGTTGGGGCACTATTCCTCAGTCTAAGGGCTTGTCTACTTGATAAAATTTACTGGTATAATTGTATTGCTGTGGTTATATTTGTATAACTCCCTGTGTGGACACTCTTATTCCAGAATTATTGTGTCCATATGAGGAGTTATAGCAGTATAATTATGGTGATTAACTTCTCTGTGGTGACGAGCCCTAATAAATGTCATTGTTAGAAAACATCTATTGATAGCCATGACTAATTCTTTACTTAGTAGTTTCATACCAATCATTTTAAACAGTTGTGTGCCAAAGTGATCTGGAAAAATGTTAGACAATTGAAAAGTACTTAACCATAGAAAAAAAAGTAACACTTCTATATTTTAAGATCCAGTTGAATAAACACCAGCTAACAGATGTCAAAGAGGCTGTGGAAAATAGTCACTTTGAGTGTTCCACTGAAGTAACAATTACTAAAGGTGGTGTAGTACATACTTCAAAGATTATTTTGCTGCCAAGTTAATTTATAGTTTCCGAATTATCTATTCTGTAATTATCTGTTATGTAAAATGCATAACAAATGCAGAATTGCTTAAGCCATGCTAATGCTAATTTTATTTCATTAGTCTGCTTGACCTGAGAAACTTTTTTGATTGGTTATACCTGTTAAGTAGTGACAAACACATGACAAACTCCATTTTGTTGATATTATATTTATATCCATGGAGACACTTTTAGCATGTTCTCTAAACCATATCAAATGACTTGTTCCCCTCTGTTCTAGAAAAGTGGTCTAGCCACTCTAATATAAAATAAAAACTAGTCTGGCATTTTAGCAAAACAGATTTGCAGTTGACACCAGGGTTTGAATTGAATTCATGCCCTTATGCAATTGTGTGTGTGTGTTTCCTGACACTTCAGCATTTTCATTTGATATTGGCACAGATTCTAGCTCCCATGATGCTGTTGGCAGGGCAAGTTCTGCAGGTCTCTGTGGAATGATGCCAATGCAATGGCCAGTAAATAATTCAGGTATCAACTGGTGTCTAGATTGTATTACCCAGAACAGATAGTGTGTATTGGCTGATATGTGACCTTGTCAATAAAGAGAATGAAGACTTGATAAATTGAGATCTTCAATTTTTCACCTTATTGACAAAATTAGTACAAAGCATCTATTAGCCATTACCCCTGAAATCTGAGTTCTATTTAGTGCTCTCTGTGTAACAAAAGAAATAAAAACTTCTTTTGAAACATTCCCCTTTTTGGATGAAATAGCCACAATTTTCCATTTTGTATTTGTATCAGTCTTGTTTTGAACTTCTACGATCCTCTTCAGGTGGATGTGTTAATGACTTCTCAGAAGAACAGAAGAGAATGTGGGTCCATAAAGAAGCAATGCTCTACATAACAGAAATGTTACTTTGTGGATTACTGCATTTTTAAGTGTATATTGTCCCTTTAATATTTAGACATTTAGATGATGATGGTATTTTTGTGTTCAGTCGTTCTTCTATTCGATCCATGTGGAGCTGGGTGGGGAGTAATTGTTAATTTGCTAAAATCTTTAAACTTTTGCTCAAGTCTTTCTTTTTGTCCCTGTGCTTGAGATTTGTGAATTGCATGGATATACGGATTTGTACAGATTTTTTTAAAAAAATATTTTAAATGCTGCAGCAACATCATCTTGTTGATGTCACTGTACAGTAAAACCTCGATATAACGGACTAATTCGGGCGAGGGGGTGTCCGTTACAGCCGAAAGTCCGTTATATAATAAAGTAGGTTTTCCGAATGCGTATGTTAAAAAATTGACAAATTAGTTAGTTTACCTGTTTTTACTTATGTAGACACGTTTGTGTAATTAAAATTAAGTATGTATGAAAAGTTTAATTTCACAGAAAAGTTTTCTATACAGTGGACTCTCAATTATCCAGGATGATCGGGAAAACCTTAATCCCGGTTAATAAAATCCCGGATAATCATGTGTCTACGGGGGGGTGGGGTGGTCCCCGGCCGCTATGGGGGTGGGGTGGGGGATGGGGGTGGTCCCACCACCTGCCCCAGTCAGCTCCCCTGCAAGTCTGGGTGTAGGAAGCCCAGGCTAGCAGCGGGCCGAGACCCCGGCTGGCAGGAGCCTGGGGGGAAATCCCAAAGCGGCAGCAGGTTGAGTGCTCATCCCGCCACCTCTTTGGGCTCTCTCCCCAGGCTCCTGCCGCCTGCCCCAGTCAGCTCCCGTTGCCAGCCTGGGTGTAGGGAACCCAGTCTGACAGCGGGAGCTCAGACCCCGGCTAGCAGGAGCCTGCGGGGAAACTCTAAAGCGACAGTCGGCTGAGCGCTCAGCCTGCCGCCGCTTTGGGGTTCCCCCCGCTGGCCCCTTGCCAGCCGGGGTCCTGCCTCCTGCCCCAGTCTGCTCCCTGACTTATGCAAGTGTTCCGTTCTGGAACGCCTTGTGTAACTTGGAATTTGTGTAAGTCAGACACATATCTCTGACCATTACGCCAAAAAAAACCCCAAAAAACCCCTCCAATTTTTAGCTAACAAAGCTTTTTCCATAAGCATGTATTTCTGTAACTTGGATTTTCTTAATTCGGGGAGTGTCTGTAGCTCCGGCCCTGGAGTTGGTGCCCATACAAGGAGCTGCATGTGGCTGCGGAGCCACAGATTGTCCACCCCTGTTCTAGTCCTTTCTTTACTAGTCTCACTCCAAATGCACCAACCATCCACCATGGGATGTCATTTGTAACTCCAGAGTTACGGTTGAGTAGAGTTTTGTGCTTTTTGAAGAAGGAATTCAAGCGTCTTGTTATATAAGAATGCTGTATCTTCCTCAAAATTATAACACTTACTCGTTGAGTAGTGAATGAATTTTCAAGTAAGCCTCATAATGAGCTTGCATTAAAATATAGACGCTTTAAGAAGTTTAGCATTCTTTGTTCTATTTGTGTTGTCTTGTATGATTGCAGCTTGTGCATTAACTACACAAAACTGGCAGAGGTAAATCTTGAGAAGATCTAGTGCAGTGGGTAGGGTTTTTTTTTTTTTTTTTTTTTTTAAAAGGAAACTTTTAGAACTAATAGGTGCCTTTTCTATATTTCTCTATATTTTTCCACAGCAATCTTAAGTCAAAGATAAAAATCCATTGTTGATTTGCTTGGTATGAATCCAGATTGTCACTGTATCATAGTATGAGAGTAGAGCAGGGGTCGGCAACCCGCGGCTCCGGAGCCGCATGCGGCTCTTTCATCCCTCCGATGCGGCTCCCTGTGTGTGCTAATTTTAACCGTCTCACAGACTGTTTTCTATGCGGCCCGCCAGCACTGTCCAACCAGTGCGCGGAGCCGCAGCCGAAAGAGAGGGGCGGGGTCAATAAGAGGCGAGCTGCGGGGGGGGGGGGGGGAGAAGAACGGAGGCGGAGCCGGGGCCGGGGCACGAGGCGAGGCGGAGCAGGCGGAGAAGTGCGAGTCGGGCCGGGGCCGGGGCAGGAGGCGAAGCACGGCGGAGCCGGCGGATAAGAGCGAGCCGGGGCCGGGGCACGAGGCAAGGCAAGGCAAGCTGGGGGAGGGGGGGGAGTGAAAGCACGGCCGGGGGGGGGGGGGGGAGGAAGAAGAGCGAGAGCACGGCTGGAGGGGAGGGGGAGGGAAGAAGAGCGAGAGCACGGCCGGAGCAGGGGGAAGGAAGGGGGGGAGCGGGGGGGGGGAGGAAGGGGGGGGGAAGAAGAAGAGCGAGAGCACGGCCGGAGGGGGGGGAGGGAGGGAAGAAGAGCGAGAGCACGGCCGGAGGGGGGGGAGGGAGGGAAGAAGAGCGAGAGCACGGCCGGAGGGGGGGGAGGGAGGGAAGAAGAGCGAGAGCACGGCCAGAGGGGGGGGGAGGGAGGGAAGAAGAGAGTGTTATTTCATTTTAAATGTCAAAAGGGTTTTGTGGCTCCCAGTGTTTTCTTTACTGTGGGAAACGGGTCCAAATGGCTCTTTGAGCGGTAAAGGTTGCAGACCCCTGGAGTAGAGTGACCAGATGTCCTGATTTTTTAGGAACAGTCCTGATATTTGGGGCTTTTTCTTACATAGGCACCTATTATCCTTCACATCCTGCCTGGATTTTTCATATTTGCTATCTGGTCATCCTATATAAGAGGGATACCCCAAGTTGGAGGGACAGAGGGATCAGCGGTTCCACAGTTCAAGTTGCATCCCAGGGATCCCATTGTACTGTGTTTATACTTCAAATTTTACTTCTGGCTATTCAGTGTACAGGATTTATTTTGCATTATTGGGCATATTCCCAGCCATACTCAAAAGATTACACAGCCTTGCAGTGAGTGTATTTTTAACTCTTCTATTTTTAGCTTTTAGCATAGGCTGAATTTAATGGATGTGTATTCTGGCCAGTGGTGTCCAGTTGATAGGGAAGTTCCAAGTTATTTAGAAAAGATTGTTTAAATCTTTTTGAGTGGCAATATTAGGATAAATTGTATTTGTTTTGTTACCCGAGCAAAATATTTTAAAGTTAACATTACATTTTATATAACTGTTGTTATAACAGGTTTTATTAGTTTAATATTTTGTAGAGGAAATTTGCTTTGCGATGCAGAATATTTTATGTAAAACTCATTACAGAAACTGCTTTAATAATGTAAAAAAAACTAGTAATTTGCAGTGCTGCTTCATCATGTTACTTTCTAATTGGTGTTTTCTCTATACTGCCAAGAAACTGTTTGCATTTTCTAACTATTTTTTAAATTTGCAGTGTATTCAGCTGCTTTTAGAAACCAGCTACATTGCATGAAAGGGAAGAGTTTTGGTAATTTTTCACTCATCTATATAATTATTTTGGGATTTAAATACCTTTCATAATTACATAACTGAAGGATAATTTGTTGACTTAAACCCCCCCCCGCAGCAACCCATACATTACCCAGTTGGGGGTCTACAGTATAGTTCCACATTCATTGTACACCCAAAGCTACCTTTTGAAGTAGAACTTTGAGTATGGAAGGAAAGCTGGTTTGTTCTATCACTAAAATTGGAAATGTACATATCTTGGCTTTCTTTTTGTGAAAACCAAAATGCCTTTGCACTGGAAACACATCTGATATGACTGTAATGGAATTTACAAGAAACTTCTGTAAGCCTGGACTGATCTTTAATCTCCAAGAATGTGAATACTTCTGTACTTCAGAAAATTTTTTACTTGTTCTTGTATTAAAGCCAAATATTTTTAAAAATAAAAAATATACCTCAAAGGCTCCACATTGTGCTGAAGCTGTAGTTTCTTTTGTGAGAATTTAAAAACTTCTAAGTGCAGATGATGACTCACGATGATGCACAAAATTCCCCCCCCACCACCACCCCGGCGACTTAACTTCCTTCTGTTTTTGCCTGAATTCCCACATAGGGGTCTGGAATGAAGTCTTAGAGGCAATAGAAATATTTTTCCTTAATGACCCAAATCCATAATCTGTTGTACATTTTCTTGAAGAAAAATTGGCCAAACTTGCATAAATTTTTATGTATCAAAATACCTAATGTATGGCGGTGTTAAATTATCTTCAGTTTTATGTATACAGGAACTCCTCACTTAATTCTGTAGTTATGTTTCTGAAAAATGCGACTTTAAGCGAAATGATCTTAAGCAAATCCAATTTCCCCACAAGAATTAATGTAACTGAGGGGGGTAGCTTCCAGGGAAATTTTTTTCACTAGACAAGATGTGTGTGTGTGTGTGTGTGTGTGTGTGTCTCCCTCCTCCCTCCCTCCCCCCCATGTATGTGTGTATGGGCTGATCTTCACTGGGGGGGGGGGGGAATCAGCTGTAGATACGCAACTTCAGCTATGTTAATAACATAGCTGAAGTCGGTGTATCTACAGCCGACTCACCCCTGCCGTCCTCACAGCGCGCTGCCCCTGTGTCGACTTCATCAGTTGTGCCTCTTAATGAGCTGGAGTTCTGGAGTTGACGGGGGCGCGCGCCTGGCGATCAATTTATCGTGTCTTGATAAGATGCGATAAATCGACTGCCAAAACATCGATTCCTCCCCGCCATAGTGGAGACAAGCCCTGTGTATGTGTGTGGATACTTAAAAGAGGAAGTGTGTATGTGTGATATCTCACTCTCACACACACTATACGTTTTAAACAAACAATTTACACAGTGGTGATGATTGTGAAGCTTGGTTGAGGTGGAGGAGTGAGAGGATGGGATATTTACCAGGGGATGTCTTCGTGCTAAATGATGAACTAACAATTGGCTGAGCCCTCAAGAGTTAACTCTCACACTCTACAAGGCAGCAGGAATGGTGGGAGGGCAGACAGAGACACACACACACACAGTGTGTGTGTGTGTGTGTGTGAGAGAGAGAGAGAGAGAGGCACATTTCCCCTCTTTAAGTATGCTGACCCTGCCTTAAGTTCCACGGCCTTGTTAATTAGGTCAGTTTGCTGAGGCTAGCTGCTGCCAGCAAGCTACCTCCATCCTGAGCCTGTCGTGTGTTCTCCCTGCTCTATGAAGATGGGGCAAGCGGGGTACAAGGAGCAAGTGGGGAGGTGGGAAACACCCTTAAATTAGCCCCTCTCTTCCTCCCATCCCCCCTCCCCCAGCAAGCAGGAGTCTTGAGGAGCAGCACATGGCAGTGGGGGGAGGGACATCTGAACTGCCGGCAAACTGATAGCCTGTTGGGCAGCCTGCTGCACAGGGAGCTTAGGGGAGTGGGGAGCTGATGGTGTGTGGCGGGGGGTGGGGGGTGGGGAGGTTGCTGGTCCACCCTGGTTCCAAGCACACACCAGATAGCTGCAGCGGGCTGCTCTTCCTGCAAGCATTGGACAAAGCAGGTAGCTGCCAAACGACGTTAAAAGGGAGCATTGTACAACTTTAAATGAGCCTGTTCCCTAGTTCATCAGCAAGGTAACAATGGAAACGTTAACCAGGACGACTTTAAGTGAGGAATTACTGTAACTGGGTTTATTGCAATGAGTTATACCAGAGTCTAAATCTGATGACTATTCAATAGTTTCAGCTAGCATATACCAGTAGTACTGCAGAAAACAAAGGGGCATTTGACACATGAACGGTAATATAATTGTCCTCCAGACACAGGCTTTCAAATTCAATTCTGGGAGTATTTTAAACCTCGGTTTTGATTTATAGTGTCTCTGGGGTTATAAATCCTAGCTACTTTAGAAATGGCCTCTTTCCTCATATTCTTCTCCAAGAGTTGAGATCAGCAGAGGAGTTCAAGATGACTGTCCAGATTTAAATGTTTGTAGTGTTGTTGTAGCTGTGTCAGCTACAACAACCCTTCCCCAGTGAGAGTAAAGAGTTCTCTGAAGTGAGGAAAAAGTGTATGTTATGTCTCCAAACTGAAGGGAACCTGGCAGCCTGGGGAGTAACATTTCATCAGGAGTTCCTTGCAGCAGCACGCACAGCAGTCTAGTGCTATTGAAGCCAGCAGTCTCCAGATGTGCATCAGTGACCAGCAGCTGCCATATCCCTAGCAGCTGTCCCAAAGTGACATTTCTATACAACCTCTATCAGCAACAAGAATGCTTGACTGTTTTTCTTTGTGTGTGTTCTGAGGAGAATGGGATTCCTGGAGGTTGGGGAGTAGACTTCTCAGCCCAGTGTGCTGTCCTGGATTGATTGGAAGCAGGGCTGGTGACAGAAATTTGGGGGCCCCCTACTTTGATAGTTTGGGGGCCCCCCAGCCCAGCCGGGCCCCCCCCCCAGTCCAGCCGACAGCGGATGGGGGCCCCCCCAGCCCAGCCGCCCCCCCCAGCCCAGCCGACAGCGGCTGCCCCCCCCCCAGCCCAGCCCAGCCGGCGCTCCCCTCCCCCCAGCCCAGCCGACAGCGGATGGGCCCCCCCCCAGCCCAGCCGGCGCTTCCCCCCCTCCCCCCCCCCGGGCAGCGAGAGCTGCGTGAGCCGCCCTTTCTCCCCCCCCCCCCCCCCCGACAGCGCTGCTGACGCCGGGCCAGGCTCTCAGCTCCTGCTGGGGCCAGGCGCGCTTGTCTGGGGGGAGAGCCGCGCCGCCTCCCGGCCCCTTCCCCGCTCTCCAGGTCCGGCGACAACGGGAACAGCTGTGTACCGGGACCCCCTAAAGTCGGGGGGCCCGGTACAGCTGTAACCGTAGTACCCCCCTGTCGCCGGCCCCTGATTGGAAGTCCTCTAGTAGTTAACAAGAGCTGCAAAGTATAATTCCAGAGACTCTTTTGCAGCTGATTGTTCTCTCTCCCCCCGTTCTCTCCTCCCCCCCCCCCTTTGCTGTACCTCAGAACTTGGTGAAGTATAGGCGAATAGAGACTATTTTCTTACTTGCTGGCGATTGAAACAGCACAAAGGCTAGAGAGACTCTCAGAGGACCAATACTATGCTATTTTTTCTGTCAAATGGGTTGGAGATACCTGAGCTATTTGGATTGAAGAGCCTCCACAGGTCAGTTAAAAATATCAACTTTCAAATGGAGACATTAAAGTTCACCTTGGCAATCATTTTATGTAGCAATTTCTTCTTCTGACCTTAAGGAGCTTTCCTGTTGCACCCTATTCAGACTGTAACATCTACTAATTCTCAAGTTTTGTATGACCTAGATGTGTCTCCAATAATGGGTCCTACTCTTGGGCCTCACCAAGTGTAGGCAATTAAGGTATTGATTTATTGATAAAACTCAGGCAGGGATTCAAAGCTATCCCTTCTTGATTGACATCAGATTAAGAGTGTGCTTATTGTAGGAGGCAGAATAAGACACAATTTTTACAGTTCATTTCCTTTAGGCCCATGACCTTAGATTTAATTCTTGCATCTCTCTCTGGTGACGGAGTTTAGGCCTGCTTCTGGAAGTTGCAGAGCAAAAGAAAACCCCACTGTATGAATGGTGAGCACGAATAGTTGGGGAACAAAACGCAATCAATTTTCATTTTTAACAGATAGAGCCACATGCACTGCACTGATATTGTTTTCAATTTTGATGATCTAAAAGGGTACAAATGAAGAATCCAGGGTTTCATTAGAGCTGGCGGTGTAACTTCTTCAGAGGAGGTCTCAGAGAGAGGCTAACTTTTCTGTTTTAGACTGTAACCCTGTGAAAATATTCAGCTTTTGCCAACCATGTCGGTTGACGTTTAAAAAACGGAGACAAATGAATGCCTCATTGCATATGCAACAAAACTGATTGCACCATGTATGTCAGCGGGGATGGAGGAGGTGGCCTTTCCAATACAGCTCAAAAAGCTTTAGCTTAACTCTTTTTATGCATGTGAATATATATCATAAACAGTCAAAGGCCATTTTTTTAAACTGAAGAGTAGAGCAGGGCAAGTTTTGATGCTTCACTGGCATTTTTGAAAATTTGAAAAAAGTCTAGTGGCCAGGTCAAACAGAAAACAATTTTTTGGTGACTTAAAGTTAAAAGGTTTTGAGTTAGATGGAATTAAATGTTTCATTCAACTTGACTCAAATTTTTCATTTCAATTTTGGACATTTTAAGAGAAATAAAGGAAGACAGATTTCACAAAGTGAGAAGGTTGAATAGTTATTGGGCCAGGGAAAGAGGCTGGCAGCAGGTAGCTAGGGCATTCACTAAGGAGATGGGAGACCCAATTGCAAGTCCCTGCTGCAGTGATTGCCTGCCTGCCTGCCTGTTACTAAAGTGGAACAGGTTCAACATGAGAGATTGCAGAAGACCCAAACCAGAATATCCTATAGCCCAGTGACTAGGGCACAATCCTGCAATGGAGGAGACCCAACTTTAGTTCCCTTCTTTACGTGAGCAGGTGAATTCCCTAAACATCAGGCTAAAGGTTGCAAGGAGAGCACCTCCACATTCTCCATTACCATCACTACCTCCTCTGGCAATTTTATGACTTCAGCTTGAAAAACGTCAAAATATCTTTTTTTTTTTTTTTTTACATTACCAAGACCTTTTGGTTTCTTGGTTTGGTTAAACCTATTCAGTGAACACAACATGAATTTATGAATAGTTTCAAGTTGATCAGAACTGAATATTTTGGCAAACAGACTATTTGCCAATTTTTTTTTGTCCAGCTCTCCTGAAGTGTATAAACATTTTTTTTTAAAAAAGGGATGGAAACCATATAATGAGGTACCTCTCCATTACATATCCTATGATATTAAAAAGTATTAAATGATCACATTACATCATTCTCTAAGAAACTCTAAGCATGTAGATTGTAACTGGAGGAAACCGCTTTCTTGTTCAGTCACCATCTGATCTTCAGTAATATGATAACCTTTTAACAGGATTTAAAAAGCTATCCATAATTGCTCAGCACAGTGAATTAAGAATCTGCTGTCTGGAGTCAGGAAAGTAACTATAAACAGCAAACCAATGTAATTACCAGTCTTTGTCCCTTGAAACTAACATCTGTAATAGATGATTCTACAAATAATTTTGCTTAAATTAAAGATAAAATACATTACTAACATAGTCAAAGAGGAGGTTTGTGCTGTAAAGAAATAAATAATTTTCATGTATTACATCTTTAGTTTCTTTGTGCTGTTCCACTTTATTAACTACTGTAGTGCAAAAGTTATATGAAAGATTAGACTTCATTTGCCAAGAATTCATATTGAATATTTCTTAGAAAATGATTATTGCAAGTTTCAATTTGTGATTAAAAGGATTTGGTTACTGCCTACAAATTTAAAAGGGAGTGTTGGCTACAAACAGACTTTTAGACCAGCAGTCCTCAAAGTTTTTTTTAGCCGTGGCCCCTTTCCGCGGTGCGGCATCCGCTCACAGCCCCCCGGGGTATGTCCGCAGAAATGCCGCCGAACAGAAAGCTTCCACTTTCTGTGGCGGCATTTTGGCGGTTCAAAAATAGACCGCTGCAGAGTTTGTGGGTGCTGGGGTCTTGCGCCCCCTGGGGGTGGTCTCGTGCACCCCACTTTAAAGACTACTGTTCTAGACAGAGAATGTCAATACACTTTTTTCCCTCATCAGATGTTTGTAGATGCCTGTATCCGGAGATGAGAATTGTTACTTTAATAATGTTATAAGCAGTAGTGTTGTAGCCTTGCTAGTCCCAGGATATTAGATAGACAAGGTGATTGAGGTAAAATCTTTTATTAGACCAATTTTTATTGGTGGGGGAGAGAAACCTTTGAGCTTAAACAGAACTTTTCAGGTTTGCAGATACACAGTGCAGTTAGAGGTAGGGGAAGAGGGAGAATAGTCCTCTAAAATTCTCATTTGGCTGGAATAAGTTTTTTTTTTTTTTTTTTTTTTTTACTGTGATTAAAAAAATTTACAATGAATTATTTCATTGATTAATATATGAGTATGATAAGTGTTTCTAATATATATTTGTCAAGGATAATAGTGACTAAACTATATGAAGCATCTATCTCTGCTTCTATCTGGAAAATAAATCAACAAGAAATTGAAAGCGCTCTAGAGAGAGTGAGAGAGCTAGAGTAAATTTTGGATGAATTTCACTCTTAGCGATTACCCCTAAGTGCGGAGATCCAACTGAAGGTCTTTTGTATTATTTACTCTCCACATTACTATTCTGCAGGAGTGGATGGGTGCAGAGTGGTCATGTATGGATGCTGCTGCAGGGGCTGACCTACTATATCAATGCCTCTGTATATTCCTAAGTGTTCATATGCAGTGTACAGAGCGAGTACCGTTCTGAGACCTTCCTGTGAGTTAGGTTGAGTTACATTTTCAACCTTTCTGACTTCCTGGTGTAAAAACAGATTACTTGAGTGTGCACTGCGTGTGGGGTAATGGAAAGAGGGATTGTGTGGATGTGAGTAAAATTCACCCATAGTGAGCTTGTGGTTTCAGAAGAAAAACATAAAAGATCTAAAAAATGAGAAATTGTAATGATGCTCATGAAATTTCTAAAACACAGTTTTTAAATTTTTGGTCTAAAATAACATCTAGGATTTGATGTCTTCTGGCCTACAGTCTATTTCTGCAGTGTGAAAACAGGACAGTCTTCTATAACATAAAGAATAAGTACTGGAAAATGAGGTGTTAATCTCTTGCTTTCTGCAAATTATATTTAAATCCTTTAAATTGTACTGTCTGATTTCATTGAAATTGCTAATCCCATGTCATGCATCTCTTGAATATTCTTTACAACTGTTTTTAAATGCATTTTTGGAGCAAATTCATGGTGAGCTAGTTCTAATAGACATCCTGAATAAAGAAGTAGCTTTATAGGTTTGTTCCAGAAACGATGACTTGACAGTAGCCGTATCAGCAGAATTTAGCTATCAATAGCATGATAATCCACCTAAGTAGAAAACCTTTCATAGGGAAATAGGCAAACTGAGAGTCACATGCTCCAGTAAAATTGCTTTTAAAAGTAACCATATAACTTGTAAACATTGTATCAGAGTGTATCTTTTTTCTTTGACATTATCAGATAAAAATGTATTGACAATGCCAGTAATACAGAAATCTAAAAGGTAGAAGTGATAACAGAATTGTCTGGCTTTTGTAGAATTCTCAGTTAAAACTTTACACTGGTTTAATCTGAGGCCATGTGGAGAGAAAAAAGGAAGTGTTCAAATTAATTTAAAATTTCCTAGCTTTTGTCATGTTTAAGTGGGTTTTTTAAAAGTTTAATTGTGTTAACATATTTGTAATTAACAGGATAAATCAGAAAGACTCTTTGCCCTTTAGATTTCCCTAAAGCCTATTATTGGAGCATATTGACTGAGTGGGTTCAAGAAGTTTAGAAGGTTGCTTTCCCATGTTCCATAGATTATAAAATTCTTAAGTATCCGTATATTTGATATTCTAGCACAGCACCTCATCTACTATAGTTCAGGCTAAGGTCAGCTTTTGTTTAAAGATTGACTTTTCTAAGTACTCTAAAAGCTAAATGGTTACTCAAATTGTGTTTATATTTGGTGTGCCTAATGGGGTCACGGCGTTTGGTTATTGTTCAACATATGGGACCATTTGACCATGGGATCCCCAAGATACAACCTCTCCCTTCCCCCGAACAAAACAAACCCCAATTTTTCTAAAGGCTGACACATTTTGGCACCTTTTATTTTTTGTGCAGATGAGGGGATTAATCCAGTAGAGCCCCGCAACCACATGTCCTGACTACACATGTCAGCTCCAGTTTGGGTGGGAAAAGAACTGGACCCTCTCTGGTTTGTGTCAGGTCAGTTCTCCTTGTCCTGCCTGTGGGGTCACTGTGGTGGTAGCTGCATGCCTTGCCCCTGCTGGCCACTGTCCCTTGCTGCAGAGTGTGCATGGCAAAGAGTGACTGGCAGCCCCTTTCACTCTGCAGCATTCAGGAGGGGGCGGTAGACCACCATTATGCACATTCTATTATAACAAAGTTTATGTCGTGGAGAGCACAGATGACTGTTGGCAATAATGTAGCATCTGTCTGGACCACTGGAGACAGTAGTGGACTGGGATTCAGAAATCCTGGGCTCTGTCACTGTCCTATGGGATGACATTGGCCAACTCATTTTAACCCCTTTGTGCCTCAGTTTCCTCATCTCTCCTATAGGGTTAATGATGTTTCCCTCCATGAAATCTACTGATGAAAAGAGTGATGTAAGAGCTAGGTATTAGTATCTTTACCTGGCCACAGTAGCATCTGAACTACAATTATGACTGTCTAACTCCTACCAACAACATTTTCCTTTATGTTCAATAATTGAGGAAATTAAATGGCAAAAAAAGTCACTAACACAATGTTAAGGTAGCAAGATGGTGTATCTTATGTCTTCCCTCTTTGAGTGATACCCCAGTTTGCCCATAAACCACACTGACAGTTTGTTTCCTCTGAACTCTTCAGGAGCTCCCTACACTCAAGCACTTAGCTGACTCTATGTCAGCACCACATTTGCTAACTTTTACCACCTCTTCAGTCCCTTTTTCAAACCCTATACCCGTAGATACATACAATGCCATTTAACATAATTATTTCACTTACCTTTTATTAAACCACTCTCATCTGCTACCAATCTGGTGAAAGTTCCTATGGCAAGAAGACCTCTGTGCCCTGCTAGTGACACAACTTGCAACAGTGCTGAAATGAGAGATACTGGATCTTTCGAGGCCAAGATGAACTACTTTCTGTTGAACATACAAAAGGGTCAGGGACAGGGGTTCACATACATGCCTCAGAGGATCACAACTGTCTGCCCCCATGATTGTTTCTTAACATAACAGCTTTTCCAAGCTACTCCAACTAATTCCTTCACTGTTCAATTCAGCTACACCTAGCACAGGACATGCAGCTGAAGTATATGCAGATAATTCCCGATAATTATTGCCAGTTCCAGGGAGTAGAATTAAGATTGCATGGGTGTTCACCTTAATTTTGTATTTCCTGGTTTTCACATGTTTGAGTTATGCTGAAGGACATTCTGGAAGAACACAAGATACACCACCAGGCAACGTTAACTCTGCACTAATTAATTTTTTTTGCCATTTAATAGTAACCTTCCAGAGTTGTTTCCCCCCCCAGAACAGCTAAAAATAGCAGTTCAGTTATTAATTATAAGAACTAGGGGCCACCCAATAAAATTAGTGTTTAAAACAAATAAAAGGAAGTTCTTCTTCACACAGTGCACATGGAGCTCCTTCCCTGAGGAGGCTGTGAAGACTAGGACTATAACAGGGTTTAAAAGAGAATTGGATAAATTCATGGAGGTTAAGTCCATTAATGGCTATTAGCCAGAATGGGTAAGGAATGGTGTCCTTAGCCTCTGTTTGTCAGAGGGGGGTGATGGATGGCAGGAGAGAGATCACTTAATCATTACCTGTTAGGTTCACTCACTCCGGGGCACCCGGCATTGGCCACTGTCGGTAGGATACTGGGCTAGATGGACCGTTGGTCTGACCCAGTACGGCCTTTCTTATGTTCTTAATCTCTCTCCTCAAATGGTTTTGAAACGGTTTAATCGGAAAAGAGAGTTTCCAGACTCAGTCTGTGTGATTTATAACAAGTATGGATAAAATCTTCATTCTAACATCTGAGATACTGTGCACCCTTTCAGCTTAATAATATCTGTCTGTTTTGAATTAGTGTAATAATGTCAGTCAAAGGTGAAGATGTGTATTGCAATAGGAATCTGTCCCTTATTCTGTAAAACAAAACCTGTTTTTGAGATGTCTGTTTCTGGGTTTTTATAGGTGGAGTTGGTAGCACTACCTAAGTTAACGTTGCCTAACACTTTTCATTATAACACACCCATAATTTGTGTATAATCTTCACAACCTTTTATTAACCTTCAGTCAGTTGGATTGAAATTTTCCATACCAGATTTATCCACCTCAGGCTGAATTATTTTTGAATATTTCAGCTGAAATGGTTTAGCCATGTCTGAGGGGGGCGAGGGGGAGGGAAAAATAAATTCTTCCACACACTAAAACAGAATCCTTACAACTGTTTCGGGAAGTTCTAGAACCCTTATGATTTGGAAGGTAACAAGGAGTCCTGTGGCACCTTAAAGACTAACTATAAAGTTTTGAAGCATAAGCTTTCGTGGGCTAATACCCACTTCGTCGGATGCAAGCAGTGGAAGTGTCCAGGGGCAGGTATAGATAAGTAGGCAAGAACTAGGTAGGAGGTAACAAGGTTAGTCCAATCAGGCTGAACCAGCTTGTTAACTCAAATCAGGGAGGGTGGGGTATTCTTCTAGCAGCTGAATTGGAGGTGTGAACTCGGAGAGAGGAGAAGCTGTTTTTGTAATTAGCAAGCCATTCAATTACAAAAACAGCTTCTAATTACAAAAACTGCTTCTCCTCTCTCTGAGTTCACACCTCCAATTCAGCTGCTAAAAGAATACCCCACCCTCCCTGATTTGAGTTAACAAACTGGTTCAGCCTTATTGGACTAACCTTGTTACCTCCTACCTGGTTCTTGCCTACTTATCTATACCTGCCCCTGGACACTTCCACTGCTTGCATCCGACGAAGTGGGTATTAGCCCACAAAAGCTTATGCTTCAAAACTTTATAGTTAGTCTTTAAGGTGCCACAGGACTCCTTGTTACCTCTGCTATTCCAGACTAACACGGCTACCTCTCTGATTCTATGATTTGGAAGATGAGCTTGAAATTGGGCAAGGGGAGGAAGTCTGGTGTCAGGCATGTGACTTTTTTGGCTTCCCCATGAAAATGTGCCAAAACTTGGTTAAGTTATGAACAACTGAAAAATCACAATTGGCCTCTAGAAACTTGTTAGAGTTTGGCAGCTAAATTCGCTGAAAATTCCATCTGCACCAGGCATGCTTCAGCCCAGAAGTGCCAGGGACTCGACAGGACTTTCCCTACAGTTGTTCTTTTTGACTGCCAGAGGCCATTGTGGTGCTGCATATAGAAATTGAGAACAAAGACACTCACCCTCCTATGCTCTTAACATTTTTGCATTTACTGTAAGGCTTGGGGGTGTGGGTTAAATGAGCTCTGGGAGCACATAATAAATGAAGAGGATAAATAGAAATATTAACTATCCTTTTACTGAACTGAGGCACGGACGTTGTAGGAAAAAATTGTATGTGATCATGTAATTAAAGACTTTCATAATGCATACACACAAGGAGGATGAATTAAGAGTGAATGGGCAACTTTGATTTGGGAGTTTCCTAATTTGAGTGTTTGATTTTGCAATCTTAAACTTCTTTTAATATAGTTTTATGTAATATATGAAATATGGTACAATATCAAAATTAAAGCAGATTAGTTGTAGTTCTGTGATCACTAGCTGATCTCAGAATTGGTATCTGAAAATACATTCAAAGCACTGATTTTTACACTTTCTAAAAAAAATCTTGTTGTTGTAGCTATAATTGTAAATATCTGTTGTGAACACATCCAGGAACTCAGAAAAGATATACTTGGCTCATAGTAAAATCTTTTCATGACATTTAAAAAAATAAAAGGACTTTAGAAACCTAGCCTCCGATCCCGCAAAGATCTACACATGTACATAATTTTACGTAGCTGGAATAATCCCAGTGACTTTAAATTTAAAATCAATATGCAGATTTTTTGCAAGACCACGTCCATAACACAGATGCTTGTTGTATATACAAGTCACTTTGAACACCACAGAAATCTAGTCATATTGAGGGTAAGGGAATTTAGTAACTGTTTAACAATGCAGTGTCACCACATAACATATTTTTAATCTAGAAGGTGAACCCCTACCATATTAAATTGAAACTAGAAGTCTTTAAATCATGATTTGAGGATTTCAGTAACCACACCAGAGTTTATGGGTCTATTATAAGAATTGGTGGGTGAGGTTCTGTGGCCTTCAAAGTGCAGGAGATCTCACTATATGATCACAATGGCTCCTTCTGGCCTAAAAGTCTGAGTCTATGAAACTGCTGGGAGAATGTGGCATGGTAGGTAGAATATAAGTATCAGAGTTGAAATGTGGCCACTGAGGTTCACTTTTATTTTAAGAAGTTGTTTGTGATATTTAATTATCAAATTGGTAAACACCTCTTTGCTTTACCTCTCACCCAAAGATGGCATTTCCTGCAGCACAATGTCCCCCAGCACACTGCTCTGCAACTCAAATGACAGAAGGGAAACAGCAATTTTCAGATATTTAAGAACCACTGAAAATTGTTGGGGTGTTAGACTTCTCTAGCAAAGATCACAAACATATTTTATAACAAAGCGTCAGGCAACTTAAATGTTGAGGTTGCCATCTACTCCCCCTATAATCAAAGAACAGTAGTTCTGAAATTCAACTACTTAGGTTTCCAGAAGAATTCATTTAGAACAGAGTTTAGGCTTTGGCCATAGGGATACAGACTGTGTATAATATTGACTGAGGACATAACATTGTTGTCATTTCTGTAATTCTTCTGCAGTTCGAATTTTTACTAAATTAAGATCAAGTCCAGAGTTCAGTTGATATATTTTGTAGGTGTACTTTGCTATAAAATTTTCAGTTTGAAAATTGAACATTTCCTTGCAAGTATAGAATATGTTATTTGGATTGTTTGGTCCTTAATGTGTATGTGTGAGTTCCTTAAGTTGTCAAAATTATATCCGTCTCAATTTTAAAAGCAACAAAAATCTACTAAAGGTTCTCCTATTTTATAAAGTGTATTTATTTCAGTAATTGGTTGTCTGTTTTTGGAAGTGTCTACTACTCTTTTAAACCCAGTAGGTTTTTGAAGTTTCTATTTATATTTTAAGGTACCAACAATGTGTTTTTGTTTTGTTTTTTGTTTCACAAGACATTGTGAAAGTATTTTTTATAATGGTTTCCCTGTATTTTAAAATAAAGTTTTGTACTGGTGCTGCAGTTCCGTTCCTGTTCTTTTGGATAAATGAATCATGATAAATCACCACCATAAGCTGCTGTTCTGTCAATGTATCGGAGTCTTATTTTGAAAGAACCACTTCTTTGAAGTGAGAGGATAGCTTCAGTCTTCATAACTATTTGATCCTTGGTGCCTCCGTCAACACTGTCAACAAGGGTGTCATAAGGGGTGGTTTTTGTGATGTGACTATCTAACTATATTAGGAACTGGATGGAGATCATAGCTATCAAATAGTAACCACCTCCAATTATTACTGACTTTGGCTGGACTCAGAGGATTTACCCAGAGTTGAAAACCCCTAAGACCTATTACAAGCCTTTCATTACACCAGTATGTCAACTTCAAACTTTTTATTTTTTATAACCACCATCAAAAAATATCAGTTTTGTTAGGAAAAATTTCAAATCACAATGCAATTATATTCATTTGTTGCTCTTGAGTTGTGGATGCCTGGCAAATACCTTTTTTAAAAATTAATCATTTAAAAAGAAGATCCACACAAACACATGCATTACATATCAATTTTGGAAACAGATACAAAGGAAAAACTAAGCTACATTTTATTTGCATGAAGTACTAATTTTAAAAATATTTTCAAAACAGAACTTGCAGAAATATTCAGTTTCTTTACTGTAGTCACATTCCTGTTGAAGCATGTTGTGGTCAGATTCTGATATTACATCAATCCAGTTGTAATAGATACATAGTTAAGCAGTTTATTTTGGGATCTAGAACTGCTCTAAGAATAGAGTAGCTCTTCTTTCAACAGGAAAGATAAATTAAAACATGAAATAAAAAAAGAAAAAATGGAGAAAAGCAGATAGGAAAAAACATGTAAGTAAGAAACACAAGGGGAGAAAAATTAAAATAAATTTAAAGTGGTAGTGGGGTGGAGGCAGTGGGGAAATGAATGAATGGATGACTGTTACTTATGGATTCTGTAAGTAAACTACACAATATGGTGACAAACATGATCTCTCAGATTGGAAAGTTGAAGCCTTAAATTTTAGTCTGCCAAAACAGACTTGTATTTTACAAACAGTCTGTAGGTTTAATTTCAAAGGATGTTTATCTGTCTCATGAAGTTTCTTCATTTTGACAACATTATTAGGGGTTGTAAAACCAGTATTTTCTTCAATTCTCAAATGTAAAAAACGTAAAAATCTGTTTTCAAAAGTGCTTGAATGTTTAGTCTCAGAAGGGCAATTTTAAGTGATGATCGTAGTGGAAAGACGGTACTAGTAACAAGTTGGGTATTTCTTTTTTGTTTTGTCTTGTTTTTTGCCTAATGATGGTAATTTGCAGACACGCACACTTCTAATCATTAAAATTAGAAATGGAAAAGTTTTTCTGGATCATCCATTCCATTCACTTGTTTGTGCAGGGTACAGGGCCCATTTCAGCAGAGCACTTAAGCCCACACCTAATCTTTGTATTTGAGTTCATTGGAACTAAGCACATACTTAAAGCTAAGCATATATTTAAGAATAAAATGAGGAAGACTTTGTAGCACCTTAGAGACTAACCAGTTTATTTCAGCATAAGCTTTCGTGGGCTATAGCTCACTTCATCGGATGCATAGAATGGAACAGAAGTAAGATGCATTTATACACACACAAAGAAAGAAAAAAAAGTTGTACATTAGCATACCAATTCTAAGAGGCTGTTAAAGTTAGATGGACCATTATCAGTAG
This sequence comes from Sternotherus odoratus, assembly GCA_032164245.1. Taxonomy (NCBI): domain Eukaryota; kingdom Metazoa; phylum Chordata; order Testudines; family Kinosternidae; genus Sternotherus; species Sternotherus odoratus. The sequence goes on from JAVMKO010000006.1 coordinate 77,732,541, forward strand.
GAGAAAAAATACCTTTTAAAATGGATATCTGTCAGGCAGGATTTAACACCTTTTGCAGGTAAATTAACAAGGGAAATGCGAATGGTTCTCTCATTACACTGATTGCAAGTTCTGTTAAGCTCGTGGTTTATTGTGTCCAATTTGAAAATTAATTCCAGTTTCTCATTGGAGTCTGTTTTGGGGGTTTTTCTGTTTCAAAACTGACACCATCAGGTCTTTAGTGGAATGGCCCGGAAGATTGAAGTGTTCTCCTACTGGTTTTTGAATGTTATGATTCCTGATGTCAGATTTGTGTCCGTTTATTCTTTTGCATAGAGACTGGCCAGTTTGGCCAATGTACATAGCAGAGGGGCATTGCTGGCATATGATGGCATATATCACATTGGTTGATGTGCAGATGAATGAGCCTCTGATGGTATGGCTGATGTGATTAGGTCCTATGATGGTGTCAGTTGAATGGATATGAGGACAGAGTTGGCATCGGGCTTTGTTACAAGGATAGGTACCTGGGTTAGTGTTTTTGTTGTGTGGTGTGCAGTTGCTGGTGAGTATTTGTTTCAGGTTTGGGGGCTGTCTGTAAGTGAGGACTGGTCTGTCTCCCAAGATTTGTGAGAGTGAGGGATCATCTTTCAGGATAGGTTGTAGGTCTTTGATGATGCGTTGGAGAGGCTTAAGTTAGGGGCTGAAGGTGACGGCTAATGGTGTTCTGTTTTAGTCTTTGTTGGGCCTGTCCTGTAGTAGATGGCTTCTGGGTACTCTTCTTGCTCTGTCAATCTGTTTTTTCACTTCCCCAGGTGGGTATTGTAGTTTTAAGAATGCTTGATAGAGATCTTGTAGGTGTTTGTCTCTGTCTGAGGGATTGGCGCAAATGCGGTTGTATCTTAGAGCTTGGCTGTAGACAATGGATCGAGTGGTGTGTTCTGGATGGAAGCTGGAGGCATGTAGGTAAGTGTAGCGGTAAGTAGGTTTCTGGTATAGGGTGGTATGTATGTGCCTATCATTTATTAGCACAGTTGTGTCTAGGAAATGGACAGCTCGTGTGGATTGGTCCAGGCTGAGGGTGATGGAGGGATGGAAATTGTTGAAATCATGGTGGAATTCCTTAAGGGCTTCTTTTCCATGGGTCCAGATGATGAAGATGTCATCGATATATTGCTATGGGTACCCGCATGGCCCCACAGTATGCTAACATTTTTATGGCAGATTTAGAGCAATGCTTCCTTAACTCTCGTCCCCTAATGCCCCTACTCACGGTATATTGATGTGTATTAGAACGAGAGCCCCAACTAGAGGTGTGCCAGATATGTTTGTAATTGTTAAATAGCAGCAGATTTAAATCTAGCTCAAAAGCTTTTTAAATGTTTTAATTGTTTTTACTGCAAAAATGAACAGAAGTTATGGTAAGTACCTGATGAGGGAGGCATATGCTTCCTATTTGTAAAGTTAGCCCATTAAGTTATGATATTCCCTCATCAGGTACTTACTATGTCTGTTCATTTTCTTCCCATGTAACTGCTGACATAACTATTAAATGACTAGTTAAAACTGGTATGCAGTGTAGTTGTAGCTATGTTGGTCCCAGGATATTAGAGAGACAAGATGGGTGAGGTAATATCTTTAATTGGACCAACTGGTCCCTTACAATATGCACTAACTGCTAATGCTAAACACTCTGATCCACCTTGCATTTTCCTCCTGGGAGTTCCTTTCCCAAACCTTAAGAAGAGCTCTGTGTGACTTGAAAGCTTGTCTCTCTCACCAACAGAAGTAAAAGAGATGACTTCACTCTCCTTGTTTCTCTAGTTAAGTGGTCCCCAGGGGTGTGGCCCCCCCGGGGGGGGGGCAGAGAGGAAGATCGGGGGTCACGGCAGGGCCAGGTCAGTCCCATTGGGGGGAAAGGAGGAGAGGTGCTCAGCTCCTGGTTCCGCTCTTGGGCCGCCAGCTCTGCTCTTGGACCCCTGGCCTCTAGTTTTTCCTCCGGGCACCACCTGTGGCCCCCTGCTGTCCAGCCACGGTCCCCAGCTCTGCTTTCTGCCCACTCCCAGGTCAGCCCTGCCCTCATTCCTCTCTACCACCATCCCCAGTTCTCTTTTCAGCTCTGTCTTCAGTCCAAGCTCCTCGGCTGAGCCAGTTGTGCAGTAATGGTTTCAGACAGATTCTATTACTGGTAACGGGAGCAACCGGAAAAGTTTGTGCACCACTGCTCTAGTTAAAGCTTTACATTGGAGGACATGCAAGTGAGCTTCCTTGAAATGGATCCCTTGTTTTATTAGTTCAGTGAACAGAGCATTACCTTCATATGGAGAACTATGGTAACAGTATTTCACTTTTTTTAAAAATTACTTACTTACGATACAAATGCCATCTCCACCCCAATATTTTTTTTTTAAGTATCTAAGTTAGCTCCCTTCTATGAGTCCCTTATTTATATTTTTTTGGACTGCAAGCTTATGAGGACTGGTTCTATCTCTAATATTTGTGTCTTGGATGCCACCCAATACACTGTGATTAACAAATAGCACAAGAATTAATACAACACTACTATGTAAAATTGCGAGTGCTGTGTAATAAAAGCATTTAATCCTTTGCTTTCTAAAATTAGTGCTTTTTCTTTTAAGGCATTATGAAAACTTCTGACAAATATTTTGTTGTGAGAAAGACTCTAACTTGTGGTCAAGAAGGTTCAGTTAACTGCGGGGGTTGTTATTCAGCATAATGTCATTCTTACTCTTAATACTGTTAATGCATAATACTAATACCAGAAAAATATATAATGTAAATGCCACCCCAGTTTGTGTAATACAGAATAGTCCATCAGAATAAGATAAGTGATGTTATTCTGGAAGCGAATACATACAATGTTTCATCATTTTAATGTAAAATTATTATGCAAATTGATCTGCTATTGTTCACCCTACAAGAAACCCAGGATGTGCAAGTAGTTATTTGTAATGACTGTGTAGGATCAAGATAATAGTTCTCCCCACATGACCAGGATAAAACTGGTTTAGCTGCAGTGTTGTTACATTTCAAAGAGCACACATGCAGGGAATATGTGACATTAGTCTGGATTTTAATGCCCAAATACACTTAAAAGCAAGAGACAATTAACTGGGCAAACTTTCTGAAGAAGAAATATTCACACGGTTGCAGAAATACCGTGATTTTTCATGTTCATTGAAATGTGCTGTTTAAAACACAATATTTTGGGGATACTTAAATAGCTCTTGATCAAATAAAATGGCAGAAGGAAGCTAAATTACTATCTCAAACATGAAAGAAAAATTGAAATATATTTTTAGCTTGGAGCAAAGAGGTGTTCTTGAATAACCTCTGTTAATGTGTAACTTGGTAAATTTTAATATGACATAGGAAAAAAGGAGATGCATACTGTGTAAGGCCAATGGTTAAAAGATATTTTGGTAGCTTTTCTCCAGAAAAAGTCAATACCAAATTCTTCAAAGGACCTATAAATCCCCCATAATGGAAAATTATTTTGTAATGTGCCTATTATGGAAGTTTCTTCTTAACCCCAGGTAGTGAAGGGTTACTTACCTGATTTGTTCATGGCTATGAACTTGATTGTATTAATTTTGATCCTACCTAGAAGAACTGTGGATATTTTTATCCATATGCATCTCTAATATTTTTTAATTCTACTAACCTATTTGCTTCAAGTAGTGTCAATGGATTCCAAAGGATAATAATGTTTTGGGTTAGAAAATCATGTGCTTTTATCAGTTTTAAGTTTGCCTTAATTTCAAAGGATATTCTCTTGATCTTGTATCATCAAGGGAGGGCAATAGAAGCCCCCGATTGACCTTCTTGCTAGCTTTTATTATTTTATATAATTTTAATATTTTACTGTCATTCTTGTTCTCTTTAAACTTATATAGTCCTAATCACATTTCTTCTCATGTTGAAAACTTTCTAAACCTTTAATATATTTTAATATCCTTCTCTGGGCCTTTTCTATTTGCTATATCCTTTTTCAGATGGGGCCACCAAAACTGAACACAGAATTCAAAAGTGAGCACTCTATTCAAGGTGAGGGAATACCACCCATTCTTATGTAAAGCCTTAATAATTTCAGTTTTATTCTCTCATCTTTTTTTAATACATGCTAATATCTTATTTGCATTTTAAATTCTTACTGATCTTTTGAGCAGATGCTTTTATTGAAGTGTCCACAAAGAAGTCTAGGAGTCTTTTCCTCAGGAAGTTATTTATTTAGAACCCATCAGTGTGTATGAGTAATCCAATTTTTTTCTCGCAATATGCATTACTGTGCACTTATCTACAGTGTGTAGCCTGCTATCATGTTGCTCAATAGCCTAGCTTTGTTAGGTAATTCTTAAATTCCTAATAGTCCTCTTTAGACTTCAGAGATTTTGCATCATATACAAACTTTGCCACCATGCAGTTTACCCCGTTTCAAATCATTTGAAATGTGTTCTGTGTGGAATACTGATCATGTTATTGCTGCTGTTTTTCATCTCTTAGTCATTTTTGAGCCATAGTTTTACCTTTTATCCTGTAAACTCTTAGTTTGATCAAATGCTTGTGGAAATTCCAAGTAAATGTATATTTGCCAAAGTGAAATCTAATGTCATACGGTAAATTTAAATATCTAAAATATATCAAAAGTGGAACAGGAATTTATCCAAGCACACACACACACTATTTTAAAAAGTGGAAATCCGTCAAGTGCTGTCCATTGAAAAGAACACCCTTTGGCAGGCAGAGTACCTGGGAGCAATGAGGTCTCCAAGTGGCTACTCTGTAGCTAATTGGAAATGGAGCAGCTGAGCTAGGAGGCAATTGGGAGAACAGTATAAAGAGGAAGTTGCCATGTGGAGGGGAAAGCTCTCTCTAGAGAAGCCCTGCAGCTCTTGCAGGTTGGAGGAGCCCGCAGGAGATGGAATAGGTTTCTGTGGGGACAGGTCCTGAATATTGGCTTAGATGTGACAGTAAGAACCCTAAGAGAACTGTCAGAGTCTCTAGGAAAGGGAGACCATGAGGAGCTACTGAGGCTTACAGTTTGAGCCTGGTTCTTGGGAAGAGAGTAAGAAGATGAAGAGTGTGCTGGCAAAGAGGGAGAGATACTGGCAAGGGAGCAAGTAACAGAGGGCTTGGCTAAACTAACATTTTATAGCGCTCTGACTTGCTGGCTCCAGGGGGTGAAAAATCACCCCCCTGAATGCAGCAAGTCTGAGTGCTTTATTTAAAGCTCTAGTGTGGACAGGCTTCGAGCCCTGGGAGCCGGGCTTCAAGTGCTCTGAGCTAATCCCCAGTAGAGGTGGATTACCAGAAGCACTGGGAGACGCGGTCCCAGTGCTCAGATGCGACGACACTCCCACGACAGCGCTTTGAAGTTTCATGGGTAGCCATGCCCTAATAGAGATGCTCTCCAAGGAGGAATAGCAGAACAAGAGACTGCACCCTATCATGGATGGGAACTGGGTATGTTGTAAAGTGGTGCTCATGACAATTTATTGAAGTGACAAAGAGTCCTGTTTCATCTTAAAGACTAAAGCATAAGCTTTCATGGGCTAATACCCACTTCATCGGATGCATGCAGTGGAAGTATCCAGAAGCAGGTATAAATAAGTAGGCAAGAACCAGGTTAGAGATAACAAGGTTAGTTCAATCTGGCTGAACTACTTTGTTATCCCTAATCAGGGAGGATGAGGTCCTCTTCTAGCAGCTTACCGGTATTGACAATGGTGAGAGGAAGAATAAGACTCTAGTGAGGAGGAAACTGAATTCTGGGATTATTTCTTTGTTAGTTTATTGGTTATTAATAAATAACAGCACTCCTAAACAAGGGATTAATGAAGGTAAAGTCTGATTTGGGACTGATTTATATAATCAAGAGGGGAAATTGAAGTATGACTCAGGGCCTGGGCTTATGATAGGAGCAATCAAAGGGAATAAGGACAATGTAAATAAGTTAAAAAACTTTTTGCATGTTTTAACCAGTGTATAGTAGGAAGTACGGAGCTAGATTTTGCAAAAATGAGGCATTATCACAGGTCAAAATGTTCAGAGAGTACATATTGGAACACATTGCAGGGAACCATCAGGACTGGATGGTATTCATACAAGAATTTGGAAGGCGCTTAAGAACAAAGTGGAAATAGAATAGCTGCGTTACCAGCAAAATATATGCTGTCATGAAAATTCACGACTAAATTGGAAGGTAGTGGTGATGTTGTATTTGATGAGTTTTTCTCATAAGTGTCATACCTCTAGGTCTTGCTTGTAGGTATCGTCATTCTTTCACTTTAGGCAAAAAAATGCTCTTCTCCCCTCTCCCACCTCCACATTATCTGGCTGCCCTCTATCAGAATGGATCCTTATAGTAAAGGTGAGAGATGTAATGTTTCTTCTTTACAACATTTGGAGAGAGAAAAGGAAAGTGTGAATAGGAGGCTCACAATTTTTTTATATATCTAGCAATGTCCAATATCAAGGATGGGTGCCAGGACATAGCATGGTAGTAAAAAGCCTAATATTCCCCTGTGTCCAAGAGCCTATATTGAAGACCAGAGTACAAAGAGGTAACTAACTGTGCTTTGTACAGGGGTATGCATCTTTGTTACTGAATTTACCTTCTGTAGGTGGATGGTAATTTCTTGGGCCTAAGATGTAGATGTGTTAGGGAGTTATTTGCTTAGCAGGTTTTCACCCATCTGAAAGGTCGTGACTATATTCAGTTGATTAAAATACTTGTAATACTAACTTGAAGGCATGGAGAAACAGTAACATAGGGTGGACAAAAGATACTTCGTTTGTCTCTGGCAGTGAATTAAGTGTGAATTAGAATCTGTCCCTTAATCTGCACTCAGTTTATTGAAGTGAAAAAAAAATCACTGTGACCCAACTGTTAGTGACTAAGGCAGAATTTTTCATAACATTAGTAATTCCTTTAGAGTTGTTATTACTTACGTATACAGTTCAGTTTTAGGATGTGCATTAACTTTAGTGTGTGTGAGTGTATATGTAGATATATACGCACATATTTATATACATATAAATATAAAATTTTGAAGTCCAAATGGTCTTCAAGGCCTGTAGTTAATGATCATTTGTCTTGTTTGTCTCAGGAGTACCAAAGGTATGGTCCCCTATTATGTGTCTCCTCTCCCCTTTTCTGCATGAGTCATTCTGCTTTGAAGCTGATGATGTTAGGACAGTTGAAACCTTTATCTCCTAACCAAATTTCCACAGGTAATTGGTAAGTGCAGGATTTTGCTCTTCATAGGAATTATTTTATTATATCACATGTAGTTTACTGTTTGAAAAACAAAACTATGGAACTCTTTAAACCATTTTAAAGCACTTTATTTTTCTCATTTTAAAGAGAGAAGCCAGTTTTAGACCAAACTGATTTTTTAAATAGTTAATAATGAAAATTATTGTGTGCCTCAGAATATGTGTGTTAACAGACATTTGTTCCTTTCAAAAGTACTGGAGCTATTTAAAATCAACATATAGAAAATAGCTCAATTAAAAATAATTTGTCTACCACCATTTTTGTCTTCTGAGCAACATACTGAGCTTGTGACAGTCAAGTCATTTTAGGAGACAACTTTTAGTTAGACATGGAGAGAGCTGATGTTTTAAAATTTATTTATTTTAGTGAAACAGCAGACGTTAAAGTATTGTGGAATAACAGCTGACTATGTTCATCTTCCTGGCCTTCAGCTGTTTGGAGATTAGTTTTTGCTTTGGTACCGTACTAGCCTGTCAGGCAGCCCATTTTGGGAACACATTTATTTTCTATTCTTCTAGCAACAAATGCTGACAAGCGAAGGATTTTAGATTCCCCTTTTCTGTTTAATTGTGCCCACTCCATGATTTATTAGCATATTTATATACAGTAAAACCTCGATTTAACGGACTAATTCGGGCGAGGGGGTGTCCGTTAAATCAGAAAGTCCGTTATTTAATTAAAAAAAAAAAGAGCTGTCGGAGCAGCAGCCCGCCCGCCACAGGGCCGGGGTGGCAGCTCCGCAGCCCGCCCTCTGCCAGGACCCGGGCAGCAGCCGGGAACAGTCAGCCAGCCCGCCCCGGTCCCGGCTGCTGGGACCCGGGCGGCAGCCGGGAGCCGGCAGCCAGCCCGCCCGCTGCCTGGACCCGGGCGGCAGCCAGCCCGCCCGCTGCCTGGACCCGGGCGGCAGCCGGCAGCCAGCCCGCCCGCTGCCTGGACCCGGGCGGCAGCCGGCAGCCAGCCCTCGACAAATGGATTTTGGATGCATCAGACTTGCTTAGAAATTTTGTCCGTTGCATCCGAAGTCCGTTAAATCGAGGTCCGTTAAATCGAGGGTTTACTGTATAGTATAAAAGTAGTTGGTAACTGTGGAAAAACTCACAGATTGGTACATTTGGGACCTTAGAGTGATCTCCGTTTCTCTGCTGTACTTCAGCACCTCTCCTCTCTTTTTCTGTACTTGTCCTCAGTGGAGGGACCTACAGACTGACTGACTGGCGGCTATTTTAGTGATGATACCATGAAAGATTAAATAAAACATATTTTAATATAGTTTTAGCAGATGCATTTGTTAAATTTACTATATTCGTAAGCCCTGTAGTCATTATGACAGTTCAGATTTGTAACCTGATATAATACAAATATATTTCAATAAAGATAAACAGCAATACATGGGGTGTTGTCCATCCACCATTTAGGAATGTAGACATTTCTATCACTATTTCTAGTCTTGTGGTATGTAAGTATTTCCAATTTATTACTCAGCTACCCCAAACCACCCATGTTTATTGCAATGTCATAACCTCACGTATTACAGAAAAACATTCCATATGTTGCATCTCGAGACATTCAGCACAGTAAAATCTTTGAATGCAGTAGAAGACAGCCTTCAAGAATAATACAGTAGGCCACTACCCAGAAGCTTATCCTACGGACTGCCAGTGCTGAAAGTGTGCATAGGGTTTGTGGTGAAAATGGAAGATCGATCGCCCGCTGCGCCCCCGTCGACTCCGGAACTCCAGCTTGCCGGGAGGCGCAAGCTGGAGTCGACGGGGGAGCACGCCGCCGACTGCCGCCGCCATGAGGACGGACGGTAAGTCTGCTGCAGATACGCAAACTTCAGCTATGTGATTCACGTAGCTGAAGTTAAGAATCAGAGAGGTAGCCGTGTTAGTCTGGAATAGTAGAGGTAACAAAAAGTCCTGTGGCACCTTAAAGACTAACTAAAGTATTGAAGCATAAGCTTTCGTGGGCTAATACCCACTTCGTCGGATGCAAGCATGTGGACACTTCCACTGCTTGTAGCTGAAGTTGCGTATCTGCAGTCGATCCCTCTCCCTCCCTCCTCTCCATAGTGGGGACCAGCCCATAGGGATAAAGGAGTTCAGGAGAGCTCACAGTTTCTGAAAGAAAGACAGTAGTAAACACACAATAACAAATTATCCCAATGGAAAGGACAGGCTAGGAAGACTAATGAGAGTCCAATATGGCTGCATAAGGAGCTCTTTTATTACCTAAAAATCAAAAAGGACAAGTACAAAAGAATAGCGCAAGCATGTAGGGACAATATCTGAAAGGCCTAGACACAAAATGAGTTATACCTAACAAGTGGTGTAAAAGCTAATATGAAGAGATGCTTTAAATACATTAGGAGCAAGAGAAAGAGAAGTAGTGTGTTGGTTACTACTTAATGGGAAAGAAGAGCTAATAATAAATGATATCAAGGAGACTGAGGTGTTTAATATCTGTTTTGCTTTAGTCTTCGCCAAGAAGTTAATTGTGAGCAGATACTTAAAAAAATTAATATTAACAGCAATGGGGAAGGAACACAAACCAAAATAGGGAAAGAATAGTATATTTAGATAAGTTAGAGTTCCTAATTTGCCCTGCCAATTTGAATATATGTGAAGTAATTTTGGAGAATTTCTGGAGGATGGGAGAGGTCCCGGAGGACTAGAGAAGGGCAAATATAGTATCTGCCTTTAAGAAGGGGAACAAATAGGACCTCGAGAAGTATAGACAAATCATCCTCACTTGAATCCCTGGGAAAATACTGCAACAAATTATTAAACTATCAATTTGTAAGCACCTAGAGCGGGAATGGGGAACCGTGTTCAATAGGAACTTTGGGGAAGGTACCCATAGGCATGCGGAACCCTCTTCTCTCCCTCCCCAAGGGCCGGCACGGCCGTGGTGCTGGCCGCTTCCCGGAGTGGTGCGGGGCCAAGGCCAGGGCAGATAGGTTGAGAGACTTCCCTGATCCCACTGCCAGACTGGAGTTGCTCCAGGTAAGTGGTGCCAGGCCGGAGCCCACACCCTGAACCCCTCCTGCAGCTCACACCCCAACCTTGAGCCACACCCTGTGCCCCAACCCTGTGCTATTCTTGAACCTGTCAGGAAGGTAACAGTGTCAGTTTTCATTCAGTTTGCATTTAGTAGGTTTTCTTTGTAACAGTAAGTGCTAGATTATTTTTTTTTTTAATGAAAACTTAACTTCTGCAGAAAGTGATCAGTACAATGCTCCTTGACATGAAAGTTTCCTATGAATGGATTTGTCAAGCTTTGATAGAATGACTTTTGCTGTATTCATCTTTTTCTCCTCTGAATAGACCAGGGTTTAAAGAAACAGAGCCACTTTGTCTATTGTGCAACTGTAGAAACTTTTATAATTGTTTACTTGATGGATGCTAATGGTGTATTTAAATTCCTCAATGTTGACTATAGAAATGGCTGATAAATGTATTTAACATATTTAAGGTGTTTTTACTTATTTGATATGTATTTTATTTCAGACAATACATATGTTGTTACACATGAAGAACTGCTAAAACAATGTTGGTTATGGTGCAAAGTTGAATGCTCAGAAGTGAGGAAATTCAGAATTTAAGGTTGCTTGTGTAATTTTAATGTGCAGCTTTTAACCCTAACTCTAATCCTACTATTGAGTAATGCAGTGATACATAATCACATACTGTTTTTCTCACAGGATATCTGCCTCTTTAAATGCATAGGATAACAAAATCAATCAGTTTATCTTCACAATTCCCGTGTTAGATATCAGACTATCATCCCTATTTGAGAGTAGGGAAACTGAGGCATGGATTGTTTTAAGGCCAGCATTTGTAAGAGTCTCCTAGTTTGTTTCCTGATAGCACCCTATACTTAGAGAGTTACGGCCTGTTCTTTCAAAGTAAATATTTGTATAGTACTTACATATACAAAGTGCTATGACACCATTAACTAATTGATCCTCACAAGACCCCATGGAAGTAGGTTAACTTCCAGCTTCCCAAAGAAGTCTGTGACAAAGACACAGATAAAATATAGTTCTGCTGTAAAGCATTCAACTGCCTTTACAAGAGCATCCTTGCTCTACCTGCCTCAAGAGAATGTTGTTTTCCTCTGTGGACTGCAAGCTTTATGTAGGCTGACCATACGTCCCGTTTTGAACAGGACAGTCCCGTTTTTTACATATTTTCTGACTGTCCCGTCTTTTTAATAAAAATATCAAATTTGTCCCGTTTTTCGTAAAAAAAAAAAACGGGACGTGGCTTATTTCAGAGACCCACGGCCGGGTCCCGCCTCCTCCCGCAGCCCTTCAGTCCCTTCCCTTCCCCGGCCTGTTCCCCCCTCCCCTCCGCCACAGCCGCTGCAGAGCCCGCGCGGCGCGATTGGCTGGGCCGCCCCCATGTGTCGCGCGAGCCGGTTACAGGCAGAGCCCGGTGCAACGGCAGAGTGGAGCTCCTGGCCGGGCAGGGGCTGCCTGGTGCCTCGCTCCCCCCCCCACGTGGAGGAAACGCTGAGCCCAGCGTAGGTGGTGGCTGGGGAGGGGGGCACAGCGGCGGGGCCTGCAGGGGTGGGATGAGCTGGGGGGTCATGGGGGAGGTGGGAGGCTGTGGGGGTGGGGCTGTGTTTTGAGGCTGTTGGGGGAGTTTGGGGGGTGTATTGGTTGCTAGTGGGGGGCTATGGGGAGAGGTTGTATAGGGAAGGCTGGGGGGGTGTAAGGGTCTGGGGGGTTGGTAGTGGGATGGTGTTGGGGGGCCTGGAGGTGGTTATGTGAGGGTTCGGTATTGGTGACTTTATGGATATGGGGGGGGGCATTGTAGGGTTATATTTGGGGTCTGAAGGGAGTTATAACCCCGTCCCGTTTTTGCCATCCCAATGTCCCGTTTTTGCCATCCTACTGTCCCGTTTTTGTTACAAGGAAATATGGTCAGCCTAGCTTTATGACAAAATGTAACAGACAGAAACAAAGAGTTACATAGTAGGAGTAGGAAGCATAGTTAGGGACAAATGTTTGGCAGACTTTCTGAAAGATGTTATTGCTAAGTGAGTCTCCCAAATAAGAGATGTCGATTGTATTTCCAACATGCTCAATAACAAGGATTATGAAGATTACAGAATTATTACTACCATTTAGTAAAAGAAGTGAATCTAGAATGTATGGTCTCCCGGTTGCCCCTACTGTTCAGAGGTTCCACTTTATGTGCTGAGTGCTGAAGTGATGCAACAGGTTCAGTTTTACAGGATAGGAAATAATTACCTTTTCCCCGCAACAGCTTTAACTCAGCCACCTCTGAATGGATTTTCATGAGGCTAGCAAGAGAAACCTTCCTGACTTCAGGACTGCCGTTTTGTTAAATTTGTAAGCCCTGCTGCAGACCATGAATGTGGAACAACCCCTTTTTTTTAATAAGGGGAAAGTGTTAGGTTTTCTAGACAGAAGTTGTTATTGTTCTCCTTTTAATGAACTGAAAAAAAATCTTTTATGGTTGTGGAGAGGAGGAGAAATTCTAGCATCTGCACTTTGGGTGGGTTTTGTGTGCGGCTTCTGTTTTTTTTTTGTTTTTTATATTAAAGCAACCTGCAAATTAAAAAAGAAAACCAAATAAGTTAGCATTATTTATTAGATAAAAAGATAACTAGGTATTTAGCATATTACTAATAGTTAACTTTATTCCAAAAATATTGTTACTAATTCGCTGGAAAGCATTTTTTACTTTAATATCACGTTGAATGCTCTTTTCTTATTAAATATGTTTTGTATTTTAATTTTAAATTCTAGAGCCACAGTAATATGTCAGCTCCTCCCTCCAGCTCACAGTGCTTCCTCCCACTGGCAGCACCACCAATTAGCGCCTCTCCCTCCCTCCCCGCACCTCCTGATCAGCTGTTTCATGGCATGCAGGAGGTTCTTGAGGAGGGGGGGAGAGGGAGGAGTGAGGGCATGGCAGGCTCAAAGGAGAGGGTTGGAAGCGGTGGAGTGAGGGCAGGTCCTGTGACAGAGCCAGGCGTTGAGCAGTGAGGACCTCCTAGCACATTGGAAAATTGGCACCTATAGCTCCAGCCCCAGAGTCGGTGCCTATACAAGGAGCTGCATATAAAGTTCTGAAGAGCCTTATGTGGCTCCGGAGCCCATGTTGGACACCCCTGATTTTAGACCATGTTGGGGTGTAATAGTTAAAACATATTTACTGTGTCTGGCTCTTTTGAATCTTTGTGTATAAATATATTTTCACTTTCTCTTATAACTTGGATGAACTGACTTTTTAAAAAATGAAGCAGGTTAAAATAAGTTGTCAAGATATATTTCCCCACTCTGAACTCCAGGGTAAAGATGTGGGGACCCCGCATGAAAGAAGAAATCACCCCCCCCCCCAAGCTTATTTTACCAGCTTAGGTTAAAACTCTTCCCCCCCGCCCCCCGAACATAAACTTCCCCTATGTCTGGGCTTGGAAAACACTGCCACCACCAATTTGAGCCCCCAAAACCATGGGTTAGGGTAAATTGCAACCTCTATGGTAACACCCCTCAAATCTCCCCCCTTTACCTGGGAGAGATTCGAGAACAAAGACTACAAACTCTCACTTTCTGTGAGTTGTGCCCGATCCAAACCAGGATCGCTCCAATGGAAACAAGCAGGCAGAATTTTAAAAGAAAGATTTTAATAAAGAAAAGAGAAAAGCATAACTCATTGTACAGAAATCATTAGAAAAGATAACCCCTTGCATCACATAGCATAACTAACCCCCCTCCCCCTTTCCTGGGAATTCTTCCACCGCTAAAGCCAACAGCAAAGAAACACTGTGGACCAATCATCAAGTGATACAATTCAAGTTTACAAGTCACTTACTACTGGACTTGTTTTCGTTCAAAGATTATTAGATAGATAGAGTAGAGACATAGGTGTGGGTCCTTCCCATAGCCAGCGAACAACTCCACACAAGAGAGAAAATGAAACTAAACTCTTTGTCTGCCAAGTAGATTAGCAGCTCCATTATGTCATCCCCTCTCCTGTTTCAGGTTAACCCTTTACAGGTAAAAAGCAACTCTAGGCTACTTTCTACTTATGACATAAGTGCTTCAGGATAAACGTAGAATACTAAATCGTGTTTCCTGAAAATAGAAATGTTGTCAGCCCCATAACGTTTGCAGCTTTATTACAACTTTTTCTCCATTCTGTGTAGAGTTGTCAGTTTTGGTTGGACATTGTCACGTGATGAAACCTCTGGGAACATCTTCAAATAAAGATGAATCTTTAATTCCTGGAGATTCCAGGACAATCCTGAAGGATTGGCAACTCTGATTCTGTGGTTACAGTAGTTGTTCACATACATACATTTGTATTAGGTAACAAAGAAGGCCTGATTTACACAAGAAAAGTGGACTGGTTTCACTAAATTGATATAAAATTGGATCAAGTTAAGTGGGTGCACGCAAGGTTAAGGTGATCAAGATAAAGTGTGTCTGCATTAGAGGTGTGCAGCTGTAACTAAATTGATTTTAATGCATTTTTGTAGCATACAGGGGCTAAATGTGTATTGCCAGAGGGAATATTTTATATAGAAAATATTTAAATCAAGCTTAGGTCCCAGAATACAGTACTAACAGCTGTTGGAAGTTTGAATTGGGAGTGGGGGGATGTTGGAGGAAAAATAGAAATGTTAAAGTATTAAATAATTCAGGAATAATAATTTCTAAGATGATTCCATGATTGCTTTCACATTTAATGAAGATTTTATACTGTGAAAAGAAACACAGCAAGTTAAGGCACAGCAGTACATAGTAGAAAATGCAGGAATATAATAACCTAAGCATAACATATAGGTCTTTTATGGAAAAATTGTTTCTTCAATGCTACTGTAATATTCTAATGTGGATTATCTTGAAAAGAAAAACAAAACCCTAAGGTTTTACTTTTAAAGACATAAATAGCACATTTTCAAATTATAAGGTTTCACCTACTTGCATTTTTAATTTTTTTAAAGGCAAAAATGTAATAACTGTATTTATTTAATTTGCAGAGCACCAGAAATTATACTGGGGTTGCCCTTTTGTGAAGCCATAGACATGTGGTCGCTGGGGTGTGTGATTGCAGAGCTGTTCCTTGGGTGGCCGCTGTATCCAGGAGCATTGGAATATGACCAGGTAGTAGAATAGCTTCATGAATGACTTTGTATTTTAAAAGAATACATAATTTCTTTATTCTAGGCTAGATTCATATGGTGTGATTTTTCTCATGTGAAAGATAACCTGTACTATGTTGTTTAATGGAATTAGATTACATGAAATAGTCCACTTAAATAATTGACTTTTGATTTTATTAAATATTTCTAAAGGAAAATACTAAATGTTCAAAGTATTGAGGTACTATGGTAGGCATTGTGTCAGATTCTCAGCTTCTGTATGGTGTAGCCCCATTGACCCATTAATGGAGTTATGCCTATTTAAAGCAGCTGATAATTTGACTCTATTTGTACTCTGCAACATTCTAGATAAATATTGTTGATATGGAGACAAATAGGTGTACATTGCTCAACAAATACTGTAAGTTTTTCTCATTTTTGTATCCCACAATCTCTTAATAGGGATTAAATTCTAGTCTTCATATAGATCCTTTCTTCAAAGATACATGTTGAAATCTCTGTTCCACTGTGGGTCTATGTTCCTACTGCAAAACTCTAGACTTCTGGGTTATGCCCTGTTTTGAGACACAGCACATGCTATTACCTCCTGATTTCCTTTGGACTGTTAAAGGATTTATGGCTGCTGTGTTTGAATGCCTCAAGCTGTACTTAAGTTATGTGTCTCAAATCTGAGGGGTTTTTGTACCTTTCCTGGTACTTCATTTTGTAGTACTTTGGGGTGGCAGGGGCAGAGGGAATGAAATGTTTGTGTCATTGGGATTCATGGCAATGTCAGCATGTTAAGGCTCAGGGCCTCTTAGTTTCATATTCCCTTGGACTTCAGTCAGAACTTGCCTTTCCCTCCTTAGCTACATATATTTATGTACATACATGCCACCCTTTGTCAGGCTCCATCTCCATTGCCTGCAAACTTGGCTTCACTCCATATGCCCACTAAAAAAAGTCAACATCATTGCTAAAATAACTCTGACCAAGGTTCTACCCTCTCTTGTCTGGTGGACAAAGCCACAGAAAGTTCAAGTGGGGACTCTTTTCTTCATACCTAAACCCAAAGCAGCT
Organism: Sternotherus odoratus; assembly: GCA_032164245.1. NCBI lineage: Eukaryota > Metazoa > Chordata > Testudines > Kinosternidae > Sternotherus > Sternotherus odoratus. The sequence goes on from JAVMKO010000006.1 coordinate 77,749,024, forward strand.
ATCATTAGTGATGCTTCACTCAAGCTGGGGAACTCATATTGACCATTATACTGCAGCCCTCTTGGAGGGGACATGCAGATTTACATCTCACTTTCCCTACCACTAACTGAAGAGAGAAATATCTGCAAAACAACATCTAATTATTGATTTCAGCTTCAAGGTGTTGCTACTCGTTGCTTCTTGCTACTAGTACAAGAAATAGTCATTGTAATAAAGCTTATATGTCATAAATTAAATGGATGCTTGGAGACCTACTAAACAGTCAAGGAAAAAACAAACGAATGTTGGATTACATAACCTCACTACACAGTTCTAAATAAAGTGAGGCACTTGCCCAAAGGTCAGATGCCTCAAGGCAGGGAAATGTTATTAGAAAATGTTATTAGAAAATACACACACACACACACACACACACACATATAGATAGATAGATAAAATAATGTTAGAGAAACAAATATTCACATATAGTATTATAAAAAATAAAGGAATTTTTGATTTTGTATTTCTTTGCTGATTCAGCTGTTCAAAAATTAGCTGAAAAAGCTTCATGGTTGTGTAAACCAGGAAACCTGGTTTGTTTCTCTTATCTGTAAATCCTCTATCTATGCAAACACCAGAATGAAGCAAAGTGTTATGAGAGAATTGTTAGCTCCAGGTACACCCACGCCTCTCCCCACAGCAAGACAGCTAACAAATGAAAAACCCAAGGCCATAAAAACAGACCAGTAAAACAAAAGCAACTGGGTGGAATCAGAGGGACTGACAGAGAATAGATGATTGAAATAGACAAATAAAAGGAAGTTGTAGCAGGATAAGCAAAGATGTGAATTTAGGTTAGTTGTAATTTATGCACGAGAATGTTTTAATTAGGAGTTTAGAATAGATAGGTACACAGTTGAGGTAACCTGATAAAGTTATGGAACAAGAGGTAAAAAGATAGGCAGTTGACAAAAAAGATTGGAAGAGATACAGGGGGAAAATAGTCGAACATAGAAACCAGGGATTTAAAGAGAGTCATTCTGTCCTTGAGAATGGTAATTTGATCACTTATCTTTCTTGCCTTATTGTTTTTATGTATTTGTTTGTTTTTTGGTTTTTTTTGTTTTGCATGTATGAGTAAGTAATAGGGGATAATAGCTTTATCTTCAAATGTACAAAATTAAGGCTGAAAAACTGTTTAAGCCTAAATTGCAGTGGATCTTATTTGTCACCCAATATTTAGCTGACCATAGGTACTATTTAGGGAATTCTGGAACTGAATAGAGAAACCCCCCTAAAGAGCTTTTCTAGATACTACTGTCATTGTTTTATATACACACACTTCTCCAAACCATTTCTAAATATTTGTTGCAAAATAAACTTGGCCCAAAATAAGTAGAAATCTGACAAAGATAACAGGGAGGATTTAAATGCCATTATGGCAATCTCACTTTCACAGAATATTGCTAGTGGAAACGCATTCCAGCACTTTACTGTTAATGATGTCAGATCATTGCATGATCTCAAGGACGTCTGCCAAAATTCTTGCTGTTTGTTGATATAGTTTTGCAAATTAAAAGAAAAAAGAAAAAATATAATGGCATTTTGGGATATTTTGGCAGCTTGTCTGTTTCTAAAACACAGACTCCAATTAACCTGAAATTCTTAATCTTACCTTTTACAGTTATTTTTCTGGAGAACTTCACCCGTGTCCCTATAGAGTAGCGGTGTCCAATAGAAATTCGATGCTAGCCACATGTGGTTTTCAATTTTTCTTATTCGCCACATTATAAAAAAGGATTTAAAAAACGGATTACACATGCACTCTAGCGCCTGTTATTACAGGCAGCACACACACATCCACTGTTGTCTATGCTGTGTTGTGTCTCTCGCACTATATCCTAGCCATGTTAACAAGCTGTATATCAAAGCACGCAACCTGTCTTCCAGTACTGCTGTCTTCAATACATCAACACATTGTTCATGCATTAGTCACAATTCAATAGCCTATTCGCCACATGTGGCTAGTGGGAAACATATTGGACACTGTTGCTATAGAGTTAACAGTTGGTTACAAGGCTATTTGAGAGCGGGATGAATCAGTCAGTTACCCTCTTTGTGTGCACTGTTTTAAAGTTAATGAGAAATCTACAAAATGTGGACAAGTACCTGGCTGTGGCTTCAAAATAATATTTTCTCATAATTTGTCACACAGAAAATTCAGGTTCAGCTAACATTAAAGATCTAATTTAACTCACAACAGAAAGAAAATATAAAGAGAAGGCTGTAACGTATTCACATATTGAACATCACATAATGTTCTTAGATCCCTATAATACTCATGCACAACAATGTGAGTTAAGGTAAAAATATCAGTCTTAGCTTTGGTTATTTTGTCATATTTCTAAGGATTTAAGTCAAATTCTTGACACTTTTTAATATTTCTGATCTAACATTTTAAAATTGAAGTACCTAAAGAAACAAATAGTTGTGAAATGATATGATTATAGTATGATGGTGTGGCTTGTTAATAATAATCTATGTTTTGAAAAGATAACCTATTATACCTTCTATGGTAATGTACAGATAACTACAGTAAAACATCTTGGTATGCAGTTATAGACCTGATACAATGTCTACTGAAGTCAAAAGAAATACTCCCATTATTCTAAATGGATGTTAGATCAGGCCCTATACAGTGAAGGATTCCCAAGTACTTGACAAACAATATCCTGAAATTTCACTCACTGCTGAAATGCAGCCTTCTTTGGAGTGAAACACATATTCACAATGTAACAGAGCACAACAGCATATAAAGGAAGTGAAAAACTTCCAAAGAATACTGTATGTAACTGAAAACACAGGACAATTTTAGGTGGGTAGAATGTGAGTAGCCAAATAAATTTGGCCGAAATTTGGGAAGTTAATACCTGTATCAAAAGGGATCTAACATGTTTATATAGCACATTTGCAAAATGACAATAATCAGAATGTTCAGAGAAAATGGAACACAAAATTAACTCTTCTTTCCACTGTGGAGATATAGATATATAGATAGAGAGAGAGAGGGAGAGGGAGAGATATAGATATATATGGTCTTGTCATTAAAAAGCATGGATAATTTTTTAATACGTGTTGAAAGAACTGTGGCACACACCTAACTCATTCCATTGTAAAATGTTACTTGTGCTGGGACTCCATGCATCACTTGGTTTCAAATATGATTTTTGAATTATTAGAAGAATAGTGCCTTATGTGTTAATTCTAATGGGAAATTTAAGTATTCATGTCATTCTGTCCTCTTCTGAATGGAACAAACATCTTTCTTGAGAATATCTGTAAGGCCTCAGTACAGGCCTTAATAAGGATTTGAATGAGGGGAGGATGGTGACTTTGAACCTGCTCCTGGAGAGCATTCCATGTATATGGAGTCATGATTATTGCAGAGTTTGCAGTAGTTTTTGAACGAGTAAGTAATGTAAATCACAGACTCATTGCTGACCAAAATTATGTCCTCGTTTAACTATACCAGTTTAGATGCTTGGATATTTAAGGTTTTCTCCTGCTAATAGATGGAGAGAGTAATACAAAGCGTTTAAAGTGCTGATTCTTCCCTAAATAAGAGTTGTTTGCCCACTCTCAGTCCTCTTCGTGTTTTTTAGTGTGGGAAATGATGAAGTGCAAGTTTCTATCTTTGTAGATCATGATTTCAAAACAATAAGTTAAGTTCCTTCTACTTTTTCCTCCCCCAGATTCGTTACATTTCACAGACTCAAGGTTTGCCAGGAGAGCAGTTATTGAACATGGGAACGAAAACTGCAAGATTTTTCTGTAGAGAAACAGATGCACCATATTCTGGTTGGAGGTTAAAGGTAAAAAGCATAAAATAACTGAAAAAATAGTATAATACATACACACACAAGGCCAAATTTCTTATGTACATCACAGAAATCCTATTTACAAATTTACAAAACTAAAATAAAATTATGTCTTCTATCTAAGTAATCATGGGCCAACTCCATTCTACAAACCTATATTGGTATAACTGCGTTGCTCAGGGGGTGTGAAAAATCCACACCCTTAGGCAATGTAGTTATACTGACTTAATCCCTCTCGTAGGCAGGGTTATGTCTATGAAAGTTCTTTGGTCAACATAGCTGCTACCTCTCAGCATAGCTAATCCTCCTCCCCAATGGGAGAAGCTCTCCCTTCAGCCTAGTAGCATCTTTACTAAAGCACTACCGGAGTGCAGCTGCAACTGTAGTGCTGTATGTGAAGTCAACCCCCTAGACATATGTGGTTTAATTTCTCTGCTGTATAAAGAATTAAGTAGCTCCTGTGTTATTTCTGGGGAGAGACCCGCAAAGGCTTAGGCAGTATTGAGTAAAGAGCCAAGTACAGATAAATCTTGATGAAAGGTCATGAAATTCTGAAGCAATAGAAACAAAACAAAATATTATTCCATAGTAACTTGTTTGGTGTATTTTGCTTAGTATATATAAAATGAAAAGTGAAGATTGCTAACTGGGTGCACTGTTGCTGCAAATGTCCACAAATTAATGTCTTTTGGGCCCAGGTTATGATAGAGCTTTGTAAGTGCTTCAGTGTGGTTATTCTTGGTCTCCAACTTTGATATTTCTGTTGGCTCTCACTTTAACTTCCATCTGATCTCTTTCAGTGTGAATGGATGTGAACATGAGTTTTTATTGGCTAGAGAATGTATCTTTTTATGTTGGATACAAGACACATCACCCTTCTGTTTCTGGAAATTAAGATTGTTATATCTCCCATACCAGACCAAACAATCTACTCTTTGGAGGGAGAGGAAAGGGAATTCTTTATTTTGGTGTATGGGGATCACAGCTGAACTATTTTCCAGATAGTAAGAAAAACATTGCTGAATCTAGTCTAGATAATGTGCTGAGGAAGCATCTCTTTAATTTACTTTTAAATAGTGGTGGTGTTTTCTTTTGGGATCATGCAAGAGTCCCTACTGCAGGATGAGGGTGGGGCTTTGTTTATTTATTTCTTTTGGTATATTATTTTGGGAAAATTATAACAGAAAGTGAGGGGCAAGGTATTTAGTTTAATTATGATACTGTCTTGGCATATACTTGTCCGTTAAGACTTGTTTGTTTATGATGTTTTAATATTTCGGATATTTTCTCTTTCACTGTAGCTGCGAACAAATAAAATGTACTTGAAAACAAAACAAAAACCTCTAAGAAGAGAGAAATTGAAAGGGGCATGATTTTATTTAAAGTGATACTATCACCTAGTTTAGTTCCAAAAGTTAGTGATAGGTGAAATGTGTAAAATAAACCAAAAACAAACAAAACTTTTTATGTATAAAACCAAATACCAATAAAAAAGTTTTCATAAAGCAGATTTTTGTTAGGTTTTTACTATTTCCTGTATTGTTTGAAAACCAGATACTATAGTACAGCATTATTATTATGATTATTCAGAAGAGCCAGGAAGTGAAATTGGCTATTTTTGTTATCTAAACTGACTGAAATACAAAAAGTCAGCAAAAAGCATAAGAGTAAAACAAATGTCATATTAAAGTCTCTCAGTTGTCTAAACTGTGTTTACTAACAGAAAATATATATAAATGGAGATATACCAATCTCCTAGAACTGGAAAGACCTTGAAGGTCATCGAGTCCAGTCCCCTGCCTACACTAGCAGGATCCGCCTGCCTACACTAGCAGGATTGAGTACTGTCCCCTGACAGATTTTTTGCCCCAGATCCCTAAATGGCCCCCTCAAGGATTGAACTCACAACCCTGGGTTTAGCAGGCCAATGCTCAAACCACTGAGCTATCCCCCCACCCCCCAAAATACTTTATACTAACAGTGTGCTTTTAGTTGATGGGGTGTTTTTTTTTTTTTCCCCTTTTAAGACACTGGAAGAGCATGAGACAGAGACAGGAATGAAGTCTAAAGAGGCCAGAAAATATATTTTCAACAGTTTGGATGATATAGTGCATGTGAGTATTCACGTATTTTTCCTTTGCAAGCAATATAGCTGAGAGATACACAATGATTTATTTTTAAACTTTTATCAGTTAGATTTTGTGCATTAGAATACATTCTGGGGAATATTTTCCATTCATCCATACCTGCCTGATCTTCTCGTATGGAAACTATCCATCTGTGCCTGTCTATTTAGTTCCTTCATGCATAGGTCTTGTCTTCCTTTGTTGTTGTGTGATTGTTGTGCAATTACATTTGCCCTGGTGAAAAAGATCTTAAGTAGTGTGCAATATATTCCATATTCTACTGTAATATCTACTTATCTTGGTAAAATGATTCTTATATCTAGGTTTTTGTCTATAGTAAAAGTATCATTTGTCTTCATCCTTTCTCTAGAGACACCGACAGCGTCCCAAACACTTTTGTTTTTAACTAAACTGCATCCTTATCCTTCCACTGCCTTATATGCCATAATCACTAATGAAAGGAAATCTCCCCCTCTTCCTTCTGTGACATCCTGAGAAGATACTCAATTCCATTTCAGGACTGGTGTTACTATACACATTCGGAATTGCCGTCTTCTTGTCCTAGCTCTGTTTTCACAGCTCAACCTTAAAACAAAAAGAGTAATACTTAGCATTTATTTAGTATTTTCCACCTTCAAGGCCAAAATAAGTAAGTGGATCTGGTGGTTTTTGTTACTTAGAATTTTTTATTCCTCTATTTTCAGAGGTTGACAAAATCATCTTCTTAGTTCTGAGAGCTGGAGACAGACTAGACCACCTCTGTAGACTTCCAGTAGCATGGAAGCAGACAGAGAATCTCATCTTCCAAACATGTTTGGACAAGCTAATAAATTCCAAATATTTCACTTGGCCCTACTTTTTAAAAGCAATACATTTTAGTCTTTTGAAATGGAAAAATTTAATGAAAGGAACCAATGGAAATATTATATGTATGCATGTTTGTTTTATCTGACTTTTAAAAAAATTGTTCCATGCCAGGTGAACATGGTGATGGATTTGGAAGGAAGTGACCTATTGGCAGAGAAGGCAGATAGAAGAGAATTTGTCAGTCTGTTGAAGAAAATGTTGCTGATTGATGCTGATTTAAGAATTGCTCCAGCTGAAACACTGAACCATCCCTTTGTTACCATGAAGCATCTTCTAGATTTTTCACATAGCAACCAGTATGTTATATACATTAATAATAAAGCGTGTTGTTAGACCTACAATAGTGTGCTTTACAGTCAAATTGATGTGTGTGTGGCTGTGTGTATATATTCTGTTGCTTAAAATTTATAGAATGCTGTAAGTATATATGGTGTTGAGCTGCCTAGAATACCTTAAATAAAAATATTCTTTCCTTTTAACAGAGTGAAATCTTGTTTCCATATCATGGATGTCTGCAAATACAGATCAAACTCATATGACATAAGTAATTGCAATAAAACACCACTTATAAGACCAGTTGCCTCAGGCAGTGCTGCTAATCTGACTGCAAACTTCACCCAAATTGGCACAGTGAGGAGTCAGGTGAGAACTTTTGGCTATTAACTCTATTAATTTAGTTTCTCCTTTTCATTTCAAAATATGATCCAAGAATTATTGTATTTGACAGTAGCTGCAAAATTGTCTGTACATTTTGTTCCCCCTTTCTAGTGTTCACTTTGTTCAGTTTGAAAAGATTAGTTTTCTAGGCATGATTTTCAAAAATGTTGAGGTTTTTACTTGTTTTGCTTTATTATAATGCCCTCCAGTGGTCAAGTGGTATTCCTTCATCTGAAATGTTTTGATACTTCAATTTCAGTGGAAATAAATAATAATAATTTGCTCTCTGTGTGTGTGAGATACATAGAGAGAAAGATGATAATAAAATATACATTAATATAATGTAGTAATTCATGCTAAATTTATTGTTTCAGGCATTAACTGCATCTGCCCATTCAGTTTTACATCATGGAATACCACTGCAGGCAGGAACTGCTCAGTTTGGTTGCAATGATGCTTTTCAACAGGCACTGATTATTTGCCCCCCAACTATACAAGGTAGGATTAACTGAAATTGTTTCATTTTCTGAATTTTTAAAAGCAGCAGCTATTACTAGAGTAGTTGATTGTCTGTATTTTACTATAAACTTTGTCTGAGAAATTTACAGTTCTGCTATAAAAAACTCCCCAGACTAAAACTGGAAATATTTTTGATTAAATAAATCTATCTGGATAATAATTAAGTCCCACCATTGCATTTCAAGGTGAATTTTCCTCATATTTTAATCCACAACCCTCTGAATTAAATTGAATGCTAAAACAGGAATTGATTAGCTTCTCCAAAATGTTTTGACAACTTTCTGCCACTGCCCTGTTGTACTTTTGAAGTGTAATATGTAGTATAGATCAAACTGAGATTTTTAACTCATGGTGTGAGTAAAACTAGCAGAGCATGGTCTCTGTTCAGACCAGATTTGACTGAGACCATTATAATGCAAAGCTCACACATCTTATTTGAGAGGATGCAGTCAAAATCTTTTGACCCTTTGCATTTATGCCTTCATATTTGGTGGGATAAGAGATGTTAAAATATAAAATATAGTGTAGTTCATAATGTTTTTTTAAGGTAAATGTTGTTACATATACTCAACTTTGGTTATGTGACTCTAAGCATACATGATTTAGAGTTCTCTCAAAGCTTTCAAAAGTTACAGAAACCACTATTAAGGCAGCCCAAAGGAAGGTCTGTATACCATATCCTAACATCCAATTGTCAGTTTTTTCTCCTTACAGCAGTTTAGGAGCTCATTCACTCATTTTACCTGTGGGATTCCAGGGCAGATGTTGTCTTCTTAAAACTAGAGATCCTAGCACCAGGCCAAAAGGTATTGCTATGAACTGGAACTGATATGCTTTTAGCGCAAATCTGAAATACTTTCTTGTTTTTAGATATGTCTGCATACTTGTAAATAATAATGTAATACTGTGCTCTCTAATGTCAGAGAAACATTTTGATTTCTGTCCCCACTCTAGCAGGAACAGTGTACTGGTATCCTTTGGTGGGGTAGAGTGTTATTTATGTCAAACAGTACCAGTTGAAAAGAATGACAGTGTCTAGATCCAAAGCAGTCCTATGCAGTCCTCATATTAAATGAGGATGATCACAGCATAGGATCTTAAGGCTGTGCATATGTGAAATAGGTTTAAAGTTTGGGCAAAGTAGGGAGACATTTCTTGGGGTTTGTTGGGAATGCTGCAGATCCATGGAACATGTATAATTATCCAGCATGTATAATTATGTATAAATTATACATAATTAATTATGTGTAAATACCACTTTGCTGGATCCTGCAATTACTGTGTGTCTTTATGATGAACTAGGACCATTGCATCTAACCATTGCAGCCTGAACATATTGTTTCAAAAAGGTCAGGTGACCACAACCAAGCTTTGCGGCAGGTTCTCTACGCTGTTGTGCTCCCCTTATGTTATGCAGCACAGACACAGCAGAAGCCCACCCCCAACTCTCTTGCAAGGAATTCCCACTGTGGGGGAATCTCCAGTGTGCATATAGCGCCTATGCCTCCCCCATGGTCCCTGATACATAGGATGCGTGGGGTAGAGAAGACAAGTATCCTGAGCATGCTACTCTCTGGCTCATGGTCTCTTGGGGACTGTAGGCAGCCTGCACAAGTTGAACAACCTCTAGCTCCAACCTGTGCTGGATAATAGGATCAGGGAGCTAAAACTTGTGGTTGGTTCTCCTCTTTTAGGCCTTCATTGGGTAACTGTGGAGGAGAAAGGGACCCTCCTTTGCTAGGTGCTTCCCTAGACTCTGGCAGAGCCAGTTGAGCACATATCCTGCTGTTATAGGGGCCCCCACAGCTTGGTAGGAAATCCATCTAGATCTTCCTATGGCTAATTCAAACATTTCAGATTAAAAATTACAACTCATAGACAATACTTTAAATTCATAATTAAATACAAATCTTAACAGAGTTGCCCTTGGGGCAGCTTGGAATCTTGAGAGTCAAAGATTGGACACCACTGCACTTGGTAGCTGCCCAAGCGAGTATGAGACCAAAATACTCAGTGCAGAATGCTTTACTTTTTGGGTAAATAATCTGAAAAATACAGAAATGGTAGGAACAGTTACTCTAAGCCTGATCTAAGCCAGAGACTTAGATGTAAGGATCTGTGTCCGGTTCCCCCTCAGAATGAATTTTTCTTTCACTATGACAGGTTTCAGGCTAGCAGCCATGTTAGTCTGTATCTGCAAAAAGAACGAGGAGTACTTGTGGCATCTTAGAGACTAACAAATGTATTTGGGCATAAGCTTTCGTGGGCTACAGCCCACTTCATTAGATGCATAGAATGGAACATGCAGTAGGAAGATATATCTATATTTTATATAGACAGATAGATATAGAGATATAGATAGATATATCTTATATATATATACATACACACATGAAAAGGTAGAAGTTGCCATACCAACTCTAAGAGACTAATTAATTAAGATGAGCTATTGTTGAGAACCTTAAGTTCAGTCTAGAGCACATAACCGATTCCTTGATTTTTTTCTGTATTAGCTTTAAGATGGGTCTAAATTTCAGCTTTAGGTAGGAATTTTACCAAAATTCTGATATTCATCTTTAGCCAAGTACTCCAACGATGTTTTAAAAGCTGGATTATGACTGTAGCCCACAGGAGTCAGAGAGTCAAAGTCCCAAATGATCCATCCATCTGCATGATATTTTGGCATGTACAATACCAGTCTCTTATGGGCTGCTGGAAAAAAGCAGGTCTTTCAGACCAGAAAATCCTGTAGTCCATGCAGGGGCTGGTGAAGGAGACTGGCTATCATAGAAGATTCCTTATGCTCTTCAGGAATCTATCTTTGGGAGCATGGAGTAGCAATGGAATTGCGGTAGTGGACTTTGAGGAAACTTCATGCTCTCAGAGGCTCATCTCTGTACGTGTGAACAAACAGTGTGGTAAGATGGGTCCTGGAAGGAACGCAATAGGAAGAATGGGAGGGGGAGAGAGCAAGAGAGATACAGAAGGACAGAAAATAACAAAAAGGAAGGGGGAGGGAAAATCAAACAGGACATAAAAAGGAAAATGGATTTTTATAGAGGGAAAAAAATAGAAGTGGGAGATGGAGAGACAATCAGTTTTAAGTTTAGTCTTTTATTCTTATCTTTAGCTAAAATGCCATTTATAGTTATCAAATGAACACTAAAATTAGGCTTTTGCTATGCACCTAAAGGCAGCACCATCAATAAAATTCATTCCACTTACCTTTGAGGATATTGGTAAATTGCATTGTTCTTAAAGAAGGAGATAAGTTGGCAGAATCTTTCCTTCTAATAATTCTGTAACATCCATTTGAGAGAGAGATTTTGGAATTCCTGAAAAGAAATCCTCAGATAATGCCTAATACCCAGTTATTGGAAATCTTTGGTAGCCTATGAGGTGCCAATGTTAGCATACAAGTACTTCTTCTGAGACAGATTAGAAAATTACTGGAATATCACAGGGATGTGTATCTTTGACCATGTCTATAAGAACAAAGATTAGGCTTTATTCCCCTAAACAAGCACATACACATCATGTAAACAGAGATTTTATTGTTTATTGATATTATGGTATTAGTCAGTATCTGGATGCTGACAGTAGATATTTATTGGAAGAGACTCTAGTATTTCCTGTTTGTATTTTTTAAAATCAATCCATCAGATATAAACTGTTTTGACAAGAACTGTCTTTCTCATCTCAAGTCACTGTCAACTGTGGAGAAGAGAGGGTGGTTTAGCTGACACTTGGTGTTGGATTTCAGTTTGGTTGTATTCTTTCATCTTTGTCTTCTTGCTGAAGAGGTTACCCATTGGTGCAATGCACCTATATTGAGAGGGCATGTGTTCATGCTGGGAAATGGCCAGTCTTCGAAAGGGAAAATGAAATCATTATGAGAGCTGCAGGTGTTAAGGCGTTCTTTGTAAATTATCCTAAATCCCTCTTAATTCTTTCACACCAACTGGAAGTCATAGAGACCCTGATAGACAGAGGCTGAGGAAAAGCCTTTCCACTTAAATTCAGAACCCAAGAAATCTTGCCCTTTCTCAAGATAAAGATAGAGCCAGCAGGTGTTACCAACAACATTATTCATGGCTGTTGCCTCTATCCTGGGTTTCAGAAATTTCTGAAAGCTTTGAGTACACCAGTCCAAAATGTTAGACTATTTGAGCCAAACATATAACTTTATACACCGATTATTTCCTTCTGAGTATTCTAATTATAGGTAAGTAATTGATTCTCTGCTAATGGTATATGTTTCTTAAAAAAATATTCATGTTGCTATTTTAGTAATACCTAATAAATTTGGTATTGAAAAGGAGACAGTACAGGAAAAAATAGTTGTATTAAATTAATGTAAAAATTAATGTATTGTCATTTACAGTAGAACCTGCAGTGAAAGAAAACTGTTCTATTAGAAACTGCTGTTGAAAAAAATAAAAACTACTGTCTCCCTCCCTATTTATACTGTTAGGTCATCTGAAAATTATTGGCTGGTGTAAACATTGCACCATTTTTTTTATCTGTCTGAGTTTGATAAAGCCCAGTAGGTATGACAAGCTATTAAGACAATCAGAGAACATTAGAGAGGGTGTCTTTTTCTGGACTACTCTTGCTGTAAAATTTCAGGTGTACATCAGTTCACCAGTGCCAGAACACACATAAGAGAAGCAGGTTGTGGGTTGGCTGTCATGAGCTCTCCGGGAAAGATTTTATGGACTGTAGGGAGAATCAAATCTTGGTTCCCCATAGAAGATCCTAAAACCAACAGAAGCATGGGTGGCACGTATAAGAGACTTGAGGAGGCCTATCCTCCCCAAAATAAAAAAGGCAGCCATGCAGGGGGCAAATTCTGGATTTGGGTCACCTCCACTTTTTTCATGCCTTAAATGCAAGTGAATGGGGGAGGAGGAGGAGTGGAGTGAGTGATGGGTGGGATCTTGAGGGAAGAGGTAGATCAGGGGCTGGAAGAGGGCGGGGCCTTGGAGGGAAGAAGTGTAGGGAAGAAGTGGGGCGGGAAGATGTGGGGTCTCAGGGTAGAGCAGGGGGCAGAGCCACTGTCTGCATATCAGTGGCCCCCCACTTCTAGGGTACTTCTAGCGATCCTGGAGTAGCCTTCCCAAAGGAAAGGTTCATGCACCACCTATGGACAGAAGGGGTCACATGGATGTGGTTTCTTTACAGGCATCACCATTAAGAGCTAGAGGAATTGATGAGGACACCTTGTGGAAAGAAAATGTCGGTGTGTAAGAAGTGATTGAGTTCCATAGGACTCCGAGGGGAGCAGGGAAGTTAGCCATTGATCCCTACACAATGGGGTTTTTTTTGTTTGCTTGGCTGCCCTGCAACTGAGGGAATTTGTAATAGACACTAAAACTCTCAGCATTGTAGAAAGCTTTTAGCATGAGTCATTCTGCTGAGGATAAAATATACTTGGTTCTTTGTATAGTATGTGTTCTCATAGTGATTACACAAATTATAGTAACACACACTTGAACAGATAGGTACTGATACAGTTTCCTCTAAGATGAATCACATTGATTAATCCAGTTTGGAAAGTCTAAATCAGTGGTATGACTAAATTATAAGCATAGCAAGAAAAATGAGTTGTCTGATTAAAAATCTCCTCATCAGTGTTTTCATTTTGCTCAAGTTATATCATAATAATATTTTGTTTAACGCTTGTATGATTCATTTGTTTTTCCTTTTCCCATTAGGACTTCCTACAAACCATGGTAAGCCTACTGGTTACTCATTAAGGGTAGATAATACAGTTCCATTGGTGACACAGGCCCCTGCCATACAGCCACTACAAATACGAGCAGGAGTCTTTTCTCAGGTTGGTTCATTTGAAATTGTGTATCTTAAAAATGGCTATTACAAATTTTATATTACTAGGTACTTATGAAATCTTTTATTTGTAAAGATTACATTTGATATGTCCTTAAGAGTCTCATTTCTGTCACTTTTTTTGTATTGTGCTGAATTTTAAGAAGCTAATATAAATACGGGTCATTTGCCACTTAATGAAATCTGCTTTACTTCACCACAGCCTTGGTCTAATCGAACTCCGCAAATATTGATTCCTGCTTGGCAACAAATAACACCTGTGGCTCCTTCTACTGCAACTCTAGCCTCTGATCCTGTGGCTGGTCCACAAAGATTTGGAGACTGGGGGTAGGTCCAAAAAATTTTGTACACCGTTTTTTTTAGAACTTTTGCATAACAAAGAATAGGGATTTGAGTTGAAAAGTTTACAGCTAATACCTCCCCTCTTCTCTCCTTAGGAAAGTGATTCCTCATGGCAGCCATTACAATTCAGTGATGCCACAGCCTCTCTTAAATCAAATAACTTTGTCTGCCACTCAGCCAATTAGTGTGGGCATTGCACATGTTGTCTGGCCACAACCTGCAGCTACCAAGAGAAATAAACTCTGCCAGAACAGGTTGGTAAAATGTTTTTTTTTTTTTAATTTGGTAGATTTTGAGATCATAGCTTCACAACCTTTGTACAGTGGATAAGAGGGATATGAATAATGCATGCACATCAAGGTCATTGACTGTACTCAACCTCAAACTGTCCAGTTGCCCTTTTTGAAAACAGACACCCAGCTAGATGCCGTATCAGCATCTCTGAAGTATTTTGGTAAATAGGATGGGAGACATGAAATGGAAATATATTTTTTTTACGTTTGATCTATTCTCTGCCAGTGATAGTAGCAGCTTTGGTTACATATGTGCTTACCTGGCCTTTGGCAAGGGTTTAAAAATATATTCAGATAGTCCTAGTTAGATGCTCCTAAATCTGTGTGCATGGGGACACGTCAGGTTCAAAGAATTAAAAATAAATAGAAGTTACCGTATATACTCGAGTATAAGCCGAGATTTTCAGCCCACTTTTTGGGCTGAAAAAAGCCTCCTCGGCTTATACTCGAGACAACCCGGTAAAAAAAAAAAAAAAAAGCCTCGCTCTCCCGTCCCCGCCGCGCGGGCGGGCTGCCGGGAGCGTCCCGGTTCCCCCCTCCCCGCCGCGGGCGGGCTCCCGGCAGGGACAGGATGGGTCGCGCCCGCAATGGCCGGGGCTCCCCCCGTGACAGGCCGCGGCACGGAGCCGCCGGGCCCAACCGCCCCGGGATCCTCCCGAGCCAGCCCTGCTACCGCGCAGCGGGGGCCGTTCCCCCCCCGGGGAGGGGTGAGTGCAGGGCCCGGCCCGGGCGGCGGGCTGGGGGGGGGGGGAACGGCCCCCGCTGCGCGGTAGCAGGGCTGGCTCGGGAGGATCCCGGGGCGGTTGGGCCCGGCGGCTCCGTGCCGCGGCCTGTCACGGGGGGAGCCCCGGCCATTGCGGGCGCGACCCGTCCTGTCCCTGCCGGGAGCCCGCCCGCGGCGGGGAGGGGGGAACCGGGACGCTCCCGGCAGCCCGCCCGCGCGGCGGGGACGGGAGAGCGAGGCTTTTTTTTTTTTTTTTTTTTTTGTCCGGCGGGGAGGGGAGGAACCGGGGCGCACATTTTTTTTTTTGGTCCGGCGGGGAGGAGGGAACCTCGGCAGCCCGCCCGCGGCGGGGAAGGGGGAACCTCGGCAGGGGGGAACCTCGGCAGCCCGCCCGCGGCGGGGAAGGGGGAACCTCGGCAGGGGGGAACCTCGGCAGCCCGCCCGCGGCGGGGAAGGGGGAACCTCGGCAGGGGGAACTCGGCAGGGGGAACCTCGGCAGGGGGGACTCGGCTTATACTCGAGTCAATAACTTTTACCAGTTTTTGTGCTAAAATTAGGTGCATCGGCTTATATTCGGGTCGGCCTATACTCGAGTATATACGGTATATAACAGTGGTCATAATATGGCTAGACTAGTATTAAGAATAGTCTTTCTTTTGCTGGCTGCGAGAAACTCTTTAGCTGCTCACTGGAGAAAATGTGCCCCATCACTACAGAAGTGATTTGCAAAGGTATGGGATGTTTGAGTAATGGAGAAACCAAGGCTATGAAGAACAATTATGTTAGTGGTTATACTATTGGACTACTTTTCTAGTGTTTGCTATGGCAAGATATCATCCAGAGCCCATTGATGTCAGTGAGAATATTTCCAATGAATCAGGACTGAAATGTCTGAAAGTGTCCAAGCTAGCATTTCTTCATTCCTTCTTTTCTGTAAAAGAGAATATTGCATTACATTTTACTGGTAAACCCAGCCTTGAACCTTACGTTGCAACATCCAGCATAAACCTGCTTGCTGTTTGGAATACTTACTTGGAAAATTTGCATCATTGTTCTGGAATACCACATATGCAATATATTTACCTGTATCTTCACTGCTTTGTTTTACTGTTTCTTTTTATTCATGGATGTATAACAATGATGTTTTAGTCTACTTGGCTTTTTTTTAAGTTCTGGGGAGGAGAACAGAATTACGTTTTCAAGGCTGTTCCAGAGATTCTACTAACTGTCTAATGAGGTGTCTTCTTCACAGGAGTAAAGTGTTACAAAATACCAATATCCAAAATTCAGCATTTATAGCTCCAAAGATAATTAATGTGAAGGCTGTCAAGAGAGTAAGTTGTATGGAAGCACAGGACAATCATAACTCAGAAGGACAGGAGAGGAGCTGTTGCAGAACATCTGTCAGGCAGGACCCTGATTCATCTGTTTCAAACAAACAACGCCAGGCTATCATCATTGCAGATTCTCCAAGTCCAGCAGTCAGTGTGATCACCATCAGTAGTGACACAGATGAAGATGATACAGGACAGAGACATTCACTGAGAGAGTAAGAGCTTATAAATAAGTCTAGTTTTATGTGCAATATCCTCTAGTTCAGCTATTTTGTGTAGTCAGTATTTGATTTTAGACATAATGGCAGTCAATGTGCTTCCAACTTTTTGGTAGAAAAGGCAACTCCATGTCAGTATCTTATTTGGGAACTGAAGGCTGTGTGTAAAATTCTGCTTTGCATGGCCCTGCAAGCACTGCATTCATAACAGGACTGAGTGTTTAGAATTCTTTGTATAACAGTATAGATGAGTTGTTAAGGTTTGAAAATTGACAGCTGTTAGGTATAGCATGTTTGTTGATTTTTATTTCTTAATATTGGCTTGCACTGTTCATACGTACATACCTCTGTAGCATTACATGCATCTGTGTGTGAATTGGATGTTGAGTATAGGCAATAGAAATTCCATCCTAAAATGATTTTTCTATAAGTTATTAAATAAATTATTTCATATTAAATTACTGTGAATCAAAGAAAAGAGGTCACTTTTGTTTGAAAGCACTTACATTCCTTATGGCTGTGAATTAAAGCTTTTCTTTAAACATAAGTTTGAGGAAGCCTAATGTCATCTGATCAGGCTGTGAATCTGAAACGGGTAAACAGGCAAGTAGAAGATAAATTTAGGGCCATATCTTCAAAATAAGATTTAGTATGTGTAGTTTTTTATGTAATTTTTTCACATTGCTTGTGCACACAAACCATATATTCAACGTATAAAATACTCACTTCCAAGTGTAAATTGAGTGCAAATAATGTTTGTATGTATACCAGCTTTTATGTTCAGTAGCAGTAGTTAGGTTTGACAGTATTCAGGTTTTGGGTTTTTTTTCTTTTTTTGGCAAGGTTTGTCACTATAGATTTTTAACATCCCCTCTCCCCCAATTTTAAACTATTTTATATTTACTGTTGTGGGGAGGTAAGGGGTGTGTGTGTAGGATTGGGGTTAGTGCAGCATTGACAGATTGACAGTGGTACTGCAAGGAGCTCTCTGCATGGCCAAGGGGCCAAAGACACCCAGATGCAAGGTGCATGGAGGCTTTGGTCTTGGCCCAGCAGAGTAGAGACTGCTCCCATCCAGTGCTTCTGGTTGGACAATAAACCTCTGGCTTTCGGGGAGGCCACCCTGTTACTGACCATTCCTACCCGGGGATGGCCCCTGCACTCCTGGCAGGTGAGCAAGTGGGAGCTTCAGAGGATTCCCTGTACAGTCGCAGGGCTGGCAACACCAGATTCATGTAGGCACAAGGTCAGAAGAAGTCTGTGGTCCTGTTGGGTCAAAGAAGAGATCTTCAGCAAGGGTCACGAGGAGAAGGATGAGTCCATGGCTGTGGGGAAGGTCACCCCATTACTGAATGGCTCCTATCCAGGGACAGAGATATGCAGCAGCAGGGTGGCCTCCCCCAAGGCTGGAGATTTGTCCTTCTTCTCGCAACTATGGCTGGGGGATAGGGTCTTTGCCTTGACCCATCAGGTCCACAGCCTTCCTGCCAGAATCTGATGTTGCCAGACCCTTGTCTGTCCAAGAAGCCCTCTGCAATTCCACAGTCATGGACCCACTCGCTCACTTCTGCGACAGCAGGGTTGCAGATGGCTCTGTGCACTGGTGCAGGGCCAATAACACCCAGTCCTTACCAATGGATATTTTTGTTGTTGATTACAGTGTCAGCTGAAATAATCTTTACCAACATCTATCCATTTAAATCAAATCCTGCCGAGCCCAGTGATAGTGTACAGAAATTGAATATGTAGGCACTTGTGTGTGGGTGTTTATATATACACACGTTTGGTTGATATTTTTCAAGAAAATCCAGAGTGCCACACAGCTTGAATTAGTTCTAATAGAAGATATGTGACCAGTTGTCCCAGACTGCTTTTAAAAAAAATTTTTATGCTAGCATCCACACTTTCCTCACTTGTGCCACATTTTATTTGCATTGCATGTTGTGGAGAGTGTGAGAAGAATCAGCTACTTCTATGACAGAGATGGTACAGACATTTTGTTTTGTTTTTTTAATAAATTACATCGGGCTATAGCCAACAGTTCTTTATAAAACAAGCCAACCAAAGACTTACTTCAGTAAAGACTGCAAGATTTCGTCTGGGCTATGGGCAATTTTTTCCCCCTTTGAGTGCCTAAGGTTCCTAATTCATATTTGGGCACCAAAATAAAAAGGACATCATTTTTCAGTGGTGGTGTGTACCTGCAGGAGTACCTGAATGGGTATTCATAGATTCCGAACTTTTAATTTTTTGAACTTACGTGCCTAATTATGGATTCAGGATCCTTACTTTAGGCTTCAGAGTTTAACAATTTAGGTCAAAATTTCCAAAGGGACCCCCCAAACCTTTAGATTCTGTATGAGTTGAACACTAAACAGGAATAAGAATCACTGCTTTTTCTCCTTTCGGTGACAGGCCCCATTCCCTTACCAGGATAGTACTAAATAATATATTAAAGATCTGTCTGTATTACTTTAAGGTTAGTTGTGTGTAGAAGGAAGGAATGACGTGCCAAATGACAGGCAGTATTTATTTTTGTCTTAATTTTTTTTCTTTGTTTCAGATGTAAAGGTAGCTTAGATTGTGAAGCCTGCCAGAGCACTATGAATATTGACCGCGTATGTTCGTTAAGCAGCCCTGACAGCACTTTGAGCACCAGCTCCTCTGGCCAGTCTAGTCCATCCCCTTGCAAGAGACCCAACAGGTAAAAAAGTTATGTTATTTCCAGTATACAGTGGAAGCTTGCTTTTAGTGAAACTCCTGACATTTTTAGTTTATTGTATTTTACATTGCCAGATTTCTCTCTTTCCCAGGCTAATTTATGTTTTGAATAAATTATATCATTCTAAGAGATTGATATGTATGTTAATGATATATATTATTTATATATCAGATCTAGTTTATTAATTGTTCCTGATCAATTGTGTTCATCTCATTGAATGGCTTCATAGTGTTGAATTGAATGGCAATAATTCATACCGTGTGTTTAAAAAAAAACCCAAAAAAACCCCACACACAACTCCATTAGAAGAACACTGATTGCAAAGTCACACACTCAAAAGTTGGGAAATGCCACAATTAAACAACATTAATTCAACCCTTTGTGCTCATCCATTATAATACAGTCTTTAATTACATGATCACATACTGTTTTTTCATAGTACCTGCCTCATGCTGTGCACAGAATGGATGATGCTCAATTAGCGAGCAGCTATTGAATATTTTGTTTTCTCATTCAGCGTTTGGCCACATGCCTTTCTTACTTCACTGTTTAAACCCTGCTCTGAAGACAAAATTATTAATTTTTTTCATGGTCCCTTCTGTGACACTCCATTCTGTGCATCCGATGAAGTGGGCTATAGCCTAGGAAAGCTTATGCTGAACTAATTTGTTAGTCTCTGAGGCCATGTCTACCCTACCGGCTGGATCAGTGGGTAGAGATCAATCTATTGGGGATCGATTTATTGCGTCTCGTCAAGATGCGATAAATCGACCCCCAAAGTCGACTCCAAAACTCCAGCTCACCGAAAGGTGCAAGGCAGAGTTGACGGGGGAGCCCGCTGTTGACTGCTGCCGCCGTGAGGACAGCAGGTAAGTCAACCTAACATGCATCGACTTCAGAAGTTGTGTATCTTAGGTCGCCCCTCCCCGCTAGTGTAGACCAGGCCTAAGGTGCCACAAGTACTCCTGTTCTTTTTACAGATACAGACTAACACTGCTGTTACTCTGAAATCATCGCTATAGTATCTGAATGTTTCACAAACATTAGTTTATCTTCATAACACCTCTATGAGTTAAGGAGATGATATACAAGGTCAAAAGTTCCCACTGATTTTGGGTTTCTGTATTGACACCTAGGTCCTGACTTTTTCAAAGTACATAGCATTATAGAGCACTTCATATGTTCAAAGTATAGTTCCTGTTGATTTAGCTGCAGCTGTGAGTGGTGCTCAGCAGTTCTGCAAATCAGACCCCCGGGTTTCCAGTCAGGTACCCAGAAAACAAGAAACATGCAAGTAAGGACCACCTTTTAAAAGTTTGGTTTAAGTGACTTGCCTATCACTATGTAGGATCTGTGTAGTAGAGGTAGGGATAGAATCCAGTTTTCTAGGACAGCATTCAACAGCCTTCACTATGAGACCATTTTTTCTTTGCCTCCAATCCCCTGCCTCATTCCACTTATATACACCACCTGACTTCTACAACAAATGATACAGAGGGCCTGCAGACAACAGCCTCATTCACTGTGCAGCTCTGATGTACTCCTGAAGTATGCTCCACCCTGTGTGCTGAATGGGCCAGATGTTCTGGGAAAGGTGTGATCGTGTAATTAAAAATATATGTCATAATGCGCACACACACAAGGGAACAGAATTAAGGTTAGAAATTACTCAGGTGTTTAAAGTTAAACATGTATTTAAGTGCTTTGCCAGATCAGTGCCTTATTCTGTAAATCAACGTTCTCATGTTCTCCTAGACGACTTCTTAAAAAGAAATGATCTTGGGCACTTCTCTCAGTGATGAACACATCCAGCTAGCATGCAGATGGGTGCTATATGAGCACTTAGATTAATTTACTCACAATCCCTTATGACTTATTTAGATTTTATAGTTATGAGACACCAAATGCATTTGGGGACTCCAGGCACCACTGTAATATAAATATTTGTGTAAATTTTTACATTTACAGTTAACATTTAAAACAAAATTAGTTTCCTTTCCCCAGTGCCTCACTGCTTGATCTCCCCTACTCTCCACAAAGTACCGCGCTCCTGGCCACAGCTTGCGGGCAGGATAAAAATGGCCAGCAGGCAGTAGTTTGCCCACCCCTGCCTTAGAGGGAACTATCTGTGGATGACCTAAATGGAGCTCACAAATCACTGGTGGTCCATGGACCACAGTTTGAGAACCTTCTATTCTATAGACTATAATTTGAGAATGGGGCTCTGCTTTTCCTCTTAACCTAAGTACCGTCAAAAATAATCTCTCAAACCTATGTGATTGGCAATACTATATGGCTTCTCCTTTATATGTAACCTCCTATATCTAGTGGCTGATCCAACAATGACTAGCTACTATGCCAGGAGTGTTCTCCTGATTCCTCACATGTAATTGTGCATCTCTTTGGGCTAGGTAGACACTTGCACAATCTCCCTAGGACTGTGGCTTGTTTTTAGAAGCATTTTTTTCTTTATAAAGTGTTTCCTCCTCTGCTTATGGCATGATAACCATGGTGAGACTTTTATTCTTTAAATTAGGAAGAAAACGAGGTAATTAGTATGCATGAGTGAGGTGGAAATACAATTTAAAATTTAATATAGATTAAAGGGATTTATTAGAGCAAGATTAATGTGCAACTCACTATAACCCCCATGTAACCAAGCGGGACTCACCCGGTGGCGCCTCCTGCTGGTTGTCTGGGAATTAGCTTCACCAGCCATCGGAGCGCCCTCTGCTGGTCACCATCCCGCTTGCCACCATCCCGGTGTCCCTCTCGGACCCAGGTGCCCTTCCCTGTCAGGGTCCTGCTCCCAGCAATCACCCACTACCAGGGTCTCCCCACCCAGGGGAGCCCCCATCTCCTATCCCGCACCCCGCCTAAGTGGCTACTGCCAGTCACCATCTAGCTCCCTTTCACTGGGGCAGACTGCAGTCTGTACAAGCCAGTTATCATTGGCAGTGGGGTTTGGACCTGCTGCCTTTCTCTGCAACCCAGTACCTCTATGGGGCCTTGTACAAGGGCCTGGGGAGTTGCCAGCCGGGAGCTCCCCAGCCCCTCTGGCCTTTCCCCACTCTAGGTACCCTGGTGAGCTCCCAGCATCCAGGTCTGTCTGTCTCTCAATCACTAGAGAGAGACTGCCTGAGCTCCTGGCTCACAGCCTTTTATTTGGCCAGCTGTGGCCTAATTGGGGCATTGCCCCGGTTGGGGCTGCCTTACCCATCAGCCTAGCCTCTGAGCCCTTACTCTCCCCAGCTCTCCCAACCCCTTCAGAGCTGGAGCAGGTGACCACTTCGCTACACCCTACTAATTTCTTTTAACAAAGTAACTGTAACCTTATCCTTTCCACCCCAGCTCACAACTTGTCAATTAAGGCTGGAAGATGAGTTTAGACTTTTAGCTTCCATTTGAATTCCCAGTTTGTGTGATTTTAACTTTAGACACTTAACATAACTAAAATGCATTTTTTTCCCCTGCAGTTTGTTTTATTTTTAAACATTTTGTGTAAATATCTTTTTGTCATATATTACAAGAATGCTAATGGAAGAACACTCTGCTTATAATGCAATATTTATTTTTTTAATAGTATGTCAGATGACGAACAAGAGAGTGGCTGTGATACTGTGGATGGTTCCCCAGCCTCAGACTCTTCAGGACATGACAGTCCATTTGTAGAAAGCAGTTTTGTAGACAACACCAATCAAAATACAGAAACTAGAAACTCGGTTAACCCAGAAACCAAACCCGCTGTCTGCACTGTTGTGGTGCCACCAATAAGAATAGAAAACAGATTAAATTTAGATGAGCAGATGGTGAATACAGGTAAACTAATTTAGTTGGTCTTCTCTTTTATAGTAATGAGTACGTCAGAAATTGGAGCAGTCTATTCAATAGGTATATGCACCAAACGTAAGATTTAAGCTGCCTCCCTCTTGTTTAATCATGTATTTTACCTAAATTATTAAATCTTAATCATAAATTAATCTTTTAAAAATTTTCAAGTTTCTTGGTTCATTACTTTACAACTATTATCTGTTTGAATAGTTGAAAGAATTGAAGTTTTGTCTTGGTAATAGTATTTGATTTTATTTGTCCGAAGGCAAAACTATGTCCTGTTTATATCTTGACAGATAACACTTGCCAGCCGCTGATAAAAGGCCGACCCATCCCTGGAAGAATAAACCAGCCTCCTGCTGTGGGTAACCGTCAGCAAAAACTGACATCAGCATTCCATCAGCAACCTATAAATTTCAGTCAGGTATGTGCATTCATTCACAGCTCAGAACTGTTTTACTGTCTTAAGGTTTGAGGGCCTGATTTTAAAAAATGCTGGACACCCACAACACTGAACTAAATGGGAGCTATGGCTCCTCCACATGTTTGAAAAATCAGGACTCAAGTCCTTAAAAAATATGCCCAAAGTCTGCAGTCAAGCTGCTGAAAGACTGAAAAATGGGCCTCTCTAGCCTATTGTGCAAGTCAGAAATATCTTCCACTTTGTCCCTAAATTAGCAGCCATCATAGTAACTGAACAGATGAGTTTGTAAAGATGATGGAAAAACAGCACTGGGAAAATTGTTACAACCTCCATTTTTTGGAGGCCGCCTTACCCAATTTGCCTGCAGCCGGGGGGCTCTAGTAGCCAAAATATAGGTACGGGAAATTATTCATTGCAGCTATGTGATTGAGTATGTAAACTCCTACCCACAAATCTCCTTCCAGTTCCTTTTGAGGGATCAGTTTCATATGGAGAATTTCCTCAAGAACTGGATTCCCTTCTCCACCAGAGAGCTATAGAAAAAGTTCCACCTCAGCATCAGGGGAAAGGATTGTACTCTCCTTACTTTTTAGTTCCAAAAAGAACAGGAGGTGGAGACCCTTTCTCAGCCTACACCAACTAACTATATTTGCCCCAAAATTAAAATTCTGCATGGTCACATTGGCGTTGATAATTTCATTGATGGAAGAGATTACATGGATCACAGATCTCGACATGAAAAACTTGTATATTCACATCGATCCCACAGGAGGTTCCTCTTCGGTCTAGAGATCATTGCCAGTTCAGGGTCTTTCCATTTGGGTGTGCCACTACAATTTTTTTTTTTCAGTGGTGATAGCTTGAATGAGAAGAAATAGGTTCATCATCTTTCCATAGCTCGATATCTGGCTCCAACAGGAAAGTCATATGAGGAAGTCCCATTGGTAATCCATTTCCTGCTTCACCTACTTCCTTTTCTAGGCATTTGTGTCAACCATGAGAAGTCCACATTAATCCCCACAAGGTCCATACATTTCATAGGAGCAACCTTGGACTTGACCACAAGAGTCTGTCTATCTATTGAGAGAGTGCATGCCATGGGTGCTGTCATAAACAAGGTCACCTTCAGGCCACGAACTTCAGTCAGAACTTGCCTTTTCGCTCCTCAGCCACATAATCTTATGCATACATGATGCCATCTGTTTCCATTGTCTTCAAAGCTAGCTTATGTCCATTTACTCACCAGAGAGGGGCAATATCTGTGCCAAAGTGACTGTTGTGTCCAAGGTCCCGACTCTCATCTGGTGGAGAAAGTATGGATGGGATCCCTTTCTTCACACTGACACTCAATGCAATCATCATTATGGATACCACCTTATTGGGTTAGGGATCTCATGAATGATCGTACTTCACAAGGCACCTGGACTCTTTGGGAGTCCAGGATTCATATAAATTTACTAGAATTTAGAGAGTCTGTCAGAACTGCAATGCCTTCCTCCTACTCACCCAATCCTGGCATATCCAAATAATGATGAACAATATGACAACTGTCTTCTGAATAAACAAGCAGGTAGGAATGATATTCTCCCCCCCCCTGTGTGTACACATTCAGTGAACCTCTGAAACTGATGCAGAAGCCATCACATAACCTTTTCAGCAGCATGTTCACCAGGTGAGCAGAAGTCCCTAGCAGACAGTCTCAGCAGACATTCTTCTGCAGATCATGAATGGGAGATTCACAATTTGGTCCTGAACGAAGTCTTCCTCCAGTGGGGAATGCCATCTTGGGACCTCTTTGCTTTACTGGTGAACAGGAAATTGCTTTACAGGAGCATTAAGCACGGGCTCAAAGGGAGACACCCTTCTGTTACTTTGGAGGATTCACCTCAGATTTGCTTCCCTCCCATACCATTAAAATCACAGGTGCTATGGAAAATTCATCATGACAATTCTTGAGTCACCCTAAGACCGTTCTGATTCATGGATCTTCTGAAGCTTTCGGCTCATCTGCCCATAATCATCTCCCCGTTTCCAGACCTGCTAATGCAACACAAAGGCACCTGCAAGCACCGCAGCCCAGAACTGCTCTAACTCAAGGCATCGGATGTAGAGCATTCATGTTCCAGAAGGGTGAAATCCATTCTCAGTCAAAGCAGGAAAGATTTTAGCAGAAGGATGTTATTTAGCTAAATGGAACCATTTCTCTTCTTGGGCTTAACAATGCCATCTCCAGGATCTGCTGGGATCACTGCTATTCTTGAGTATCTACTTACCCATAAGACACTAGGTATCTGTTTCAGTTCCCTTTGGATTCATCTGGCAGAAATTAATGCTTTTCATTCTGCTGTTGACAGCCTGTAGGGTGCGAGAAGATTTTTTAACGGTGTGCATATAGAGAACACTCTCCTGCTAGACACCAGGAAAGGGTTACTCCTGGTCAAGGGAACATGTTTACATGCCAGCGTTATCTATTGTATACCAGAGTCCTCCAGCTGCTAACTGCTTGCAAGGATTGTGTGATACTAATGAAGCAAAATAAGTTATTAGCTATTCATGAGGTATGCATGAGATGTAAATGTGCATGGGTATTTCTATGTCTGTGTGCCCCTGCATATTGGGCTTCACCCTGAGCATGGCTCCGATGCATCAGGCTTTTTCCCCGTCTCTCAGTGACAGCAATGCTGGGGGGCCCCGTTGTGGATGTGTCACGCTCGCCTTCAATAAACTCACCACTTTTATTCATCTAGCAGCTGTGTGTGTGCCTCGTTTCTACGGGACTCAGAGTACCCTGCAACACAACCATACTATCTTCACTCATTTTTGCAGGGACTTCTTTGATGCTTCCCATCATTGGTGAAGCTCACACTCCAATGGGACCTCAACTTCATTCTTTC
Organism: Sternotherus odoratus; assembly: GCA_032164245.1. Classification (NCBI taxonomy): domain Eukaryota; kingdom Metazoa; phylum Chordata; order Testudines; family Kinosternidae; genus Sternotherus; species Sternotherus odoratus. The sequence continues at coordinate 77,775,682 of JAVMKO010000006.1, forward strand.
ATCTCTCACCAGACTGAACTTTGAACCTTTAGCCTTAGGTTTTATGTCCCATCTCTCAATAAAAGTTCCCTTTCTAGTCACCCTAATATCAGGCAGAAGAGTCAGCAAGCTGGCAGCACACATGGCAGGCCTGCCATTTACTCCCATCCATAAAGGAAAGGTGTCTCTGTGCCACCACCCGAAATTAATTCCTAAAGTAAATTCAGAGTTTCACATGAGTCAAACCATCCATTTACCTTGTTGTTGTTGTTTGTTGTTTTCAAACTGCAAGCTTTTGATGAAGAGAGGAATATATGTTCTTTGAGTGTCTGAAGGGCACTGGCCTTTTATCTATAAAGAACAAAAGTTACTAGAAAGAACATAAACTATTTGCTTCCATAGCAGAGAGATCCAAGGAGTCAAGCTATAGCTCTGCAGAAACTTTCTAAATGGATCTCTGGCTGGATTATTTTTGGCTACCCACTACTGTTCCTTCCTCAGAGAGGAGGAGAGTTCACTCCATCAGTGTGAAGGCAACTTCTGCTGCAACTGCTGGAGATATGTAGAGCAGCTGGAGCTCCTTGCACACCTTCACAAGAGTTCATGCTTTGGTTTAGTCTTCTACTGTAGATACAGCTATAGGGACAGCAGTGTTACAGTCCACTATCACTTCTGTGTCCTTGTACCCATCTCCATTTTGACTACTGCTTGCTAATTTCCCACCTGTGGATTACACATAGGAACCATCACTCCAAGAAAAAATTGAGGTTAGTTACCTCAAACTGGAAGTTCTTTGAGACATGTGGTCCCTAGTTGTATTCCACTGTCCACCCTACATCCTCTGCTGCAGATAATATCTGGATTTGTAATGAGAAGGAACTGGAGAGACATCAGTCTGCATGACCCTTTATGCTCTCAGTTCAGAGAAGAACAAACTGTACATGTGTGGACCAATGGATATGCCTCACTACAAATCTCTAGGCTTACGTGCATGGTGCACATGCACCACGTGTGGAATACAGCTAGGGATCACACAAGTATCACCGAGCTACACCAAGTATCTCTCTGTTGCAGCTCATGATCTGGCCCATAGATAATATAGAAAACTACATTTACCAAATTTAAGTTACTTTAATTATTTTACTTTGGGCATAAGAGCAGCCATACTGGGTCAGACCAATTGTCCATCTAGCCCAATATCCTGTTTTCCGACTGGCCAATGCCAGATGGTTCAGAGGGAATGAACAGAATAGGTAATTATCAAGTGATCCATGTCGCCCATTCCCAGATTCTGGACAGTAATTACATTAACTAAACTCTTTAAAAAAAATAATATCTAGGTATTTGGTGGGGCAGTGCATTTAAAAACAAAAACCTGCTTATCTATTTATAGTAAATATTAAAACAAAATGTGAATGTCTGCCATATACAGATAGGAGGCTTATTAATTATTACTTAGAATAATTCAGATTGGAAAGGATCTTTGGGTAATCTAGTACATCCCCCTGCATCATCATTGAAGGATTGATTTAATTAATCCTAAACTAACCCTAATAATCAGTTTATTCAAACTTTGTCCACTGCCAGAGATTGCAAATTATTCAATCTTTTGACAGACACAGTTCCACTGCAGGGCTTTACTATGATGATTACACTTCCTCCAAATTTTCCCTCTGTAGTTGAAGCCCACTACTACTTGTTCTATTCTTCTTATTTAATGAGACCAATAGTCTCTTTCTAATAATTGTAAACAATTAGCACATCTTCTATGAGCCATTAGTCTAGACCTAGTTGTGTGTGTCAGATATTTTGAAACCAATCCTTATTTTTTTTCCTGCTCGCCTCTAAATTTTCTCTCCTGTTTGCACTAGTTGTGCCTTTATTGTGGTGTCCATAGTGAGTGCAGTTCACCAGGTGTGCAAGCCACAACTGAGCAGAACAGAATAATCACCTTGTTTGTGTGATATATGGTACTTGTGTTAAAACACATATCATTTTGTCCTTTTCTTGCAAGGGGACTGCATTGACTTGTGTTCAGTTTATACATCTATTATAACCTTCAAATTTCCTTTTTGTGGTAATATTTCAATAGCTAGTATTTTCCACTTTCTGTGTTTTGTTCATTTGATTATTCCTTTATATGTCTTTGTAGAAATAGTTTATTAATTTTAAACATTTCTCCAGTTTGAGTTCATACTCTGTCTGTATTCCATAAATAACACATAGCAATTTCTCTGTGTGGACAGGTCCAGCACTTTGGATCTGGGCCTCAGGAGTGGAATGGAAACTACAGTCATCGAAGACAGCAGACATACATTCCAGCTGGTGTTGCCAGTCACCCGTTCTCCCTTCCACATGGAAGTCCAAATCACAGTACGGTGCATGCACATTTAGCTGGAAGTACACACCTTGGAGGACAGCCTGCTATTCTTCCGTATCCATCATCTGCACCCCTTAGTACTGCAGCACCTGTAGCCCACCTCCTAGCCTCATCATGTACCTCAAGACCTATATTGCAGCATCCAACCTACAATATATCTCATCCCAGTGGCATTGTTCACCAAGTCCCAGTGGGCATAAATCCCCGTCTTTTACCTTCCCCAACCATTCATCAGACTCAGTACAAACCTATTTTTCCACCACATTCTTACATTGCAGCATCACCTGCTTACACAGGATTTCCACTGAGTCCAACAAAACTCAGCCAGTATCCATTTATGTGAGAACTCGAGTACAGTATGTAGAGGAAGCTCAATGATAAACATTTGATTTGAGAAGAAACATGGTATTTAATAAATATTAGCCATGGCACAACAAGAGAATTATTTTTTGAATCATGTAGACTTGGGTGCAATTTAAACAACCTTGAGCTTTAAATAACAAAACAAAACTCACTTTTAATGTGTTTTGCACATTTGGTATAACTTGTATCTTTGGTCATATTATCTTATATAGTAACTCCGGACAGGTGACTTACTGGAGCAGAATTCCAGTTTTGCTCCTTTTATTTTTTATAAAATTGCCTTCTAACTAGTGCAAGACACGTCTACATTTGGGAAGCCATTCAGTGTACAGATTTAGAGCAACAGATGCACATATGTCAGCAGTACAGTGTACAAGTAAAATGTTTGTATTGTGTATCTTGGTGTTTAAATGTTGTCACTTATCTAAAAAGTTGAGCTGTTCTTCACATTGCATGTGTCTTTTGCATGGGCAAAGAAGAGTTGCCTAGACATTGCTCTTAAATGTTGTTGTCCTAATAAGCTCATCTGCATTGTAAACTGTTCCCACACATAGTGCCTTAAATATTTGAGGTTGTTAATGTTATTACTTATATATACGTGTTGAGGACTGCAGCACTTAAAATTCAGATCTTCTGGTTTTTTGATAGAGTAATGCTCATTTGGGGTTTTGTGTGGTATGATTTTAGTATTGGGTGTTTTTCCTTGTCAAGGAGGCAGCATGTTTTGCTGTAGCTGAATTCTGCTGTCTGATTTTTTCAGAATGATTTAGCTTCAAGAGAAGAATTTAGTAGTGCTTAAGAACAGTCAATTCAGTAGCTTTTAGTGATAAACACAAAACAGTATTTTATACTGTTAAATGGAACTGCAATACAATCTAAGTAGTATATTTTCAAAGTGTTTATGTCTAATTGGATTTAATAACATGTTTAGAGGTGCACTAGGCATGACTTTGACTAGATTATGAAAGAAAAAGCAAAATGCTCATTGATTCATGATGTGATTTCATCTTAGCTTGAGCAAACCATGCAGTATTTAATAAGTAGTAGCAGAATATTTACTGTTGAAGCTTGAAAAGATGTGAGTTCTTTGTGTGCAATTTTTCATTTATGCATGGGAGGGATTTTAGCCTTTCATTATAGTATTTGTTTTAGCTTGTTGGGGTGTTTGCTTATTTAATACATTCCGTCAGGGACGTAAATTACATGCTTTTTGCATTTTTTTTCCTAGAGAGTTTTGTCTTTTTTGTTTTTTGTTTTTGTTCAAATGAAGTTGCTTTTGCAGCACCAAAGACTTAATCATCCATTTCCTATAAAAGGTAGCTACTTTTTTCATAGACCTCAAGTATACTGTAGTTTAGAGATGGGATTTAAAGAAGGTATTAAACAGGCTGTGTGTTAGCTTATGGGTAAGTAATAAATTGTATCATTATCTTGAATGTATCATAGATAAGCTGCTATATCATGATTGCCACTTCAGATAGCTGTGAAATTAGTTGATTAACTAGTTCTTTCTTAGCCTTCTAATTTCTGTATAAGTCTAATTACATGAAATAGAAGTGGGGGGTTGATTTTTATTTTGCTTTTATGTTTGGAGTGTCGTAACTACTATATTGTAAATGATGGAAGTTTAATTGAATATGTTATTTTGGGGTGTTATTTGCATCAGTATTTTATCTCCATTAACTTTGGGCTCATCACTGCATATAAGTGGATGTATGTATGTATGTAACTTAATTTTTTATGTTTTCATATTGCATTATGTAGACACTTAAGAAGCTGTATCTTGCAGGCTTGACTTAACTTTTTTTTAAACAAAAAATATTCTGGAATACAATATTTGCAGCATTGACTGGAATAAGAGTGCAAGTATTTGTGTTTAACTCTGTCAATAAGCTAATAACTGGTAGATTTTTTTCTTTACTCCATTAATACAAGCAGTGTTTTATTTAACGAATGTCCAAATGAAATAACGGTGCCTATATTTGATGTTGTTTTTTAGAAAACAAAACCTGAAACACACCAGTGTTATATCATAAACCAATACCAGCAGTACATTTTTAATCACACTGCAAAAGAAACCTAACTTTTCCCACAAGATTCAGTGTTTTTAGTAATCAACTCTATGCATTTTGTACAAATATAAATGTATATATAAAGTATACATTAAAAACAAAGAGTAGCCTGATTAATTTGAAATCTTATCAGTACATATATAAAGCCTAAATATATGGAGTCAAGAAAATACTCAAGTAAATTCATCATACACCTTAACACTTCAAACTTGTACTATCTGTTCTAGCAGATTCCTATCCTCTGTTAACACCTTGGTGTTGGGAACTGAGTTCTCTTGGTGTTCTCTCCATTGCAGGCAGTGGACACACCAAGAATCACCAGCACAAAAGGATTAATTGACTTTTGTATTAGTGTTCTCTTTATTTGGGGCTATGGGAATCACCATTGCTTTAATGTATTTACTGTACTTTCTTTTTACTGTATTTAGGATGTAAAGCTAATATGCTTGTTAAATTGATACATTTAGCTGTATGGCACAATATTCTCCTATAAATTCACAAGAAAAACGTACTGTAAATGTGCCCCAAATTAAGCCTGCTGCTCTTTATATATTGTAACAATAGAAATGTGCATGAATTCCAAAGAACTAAATATCTGGGATTCTGCCATCACCTAAATTCTGAATAATGAAATGATTGTGTGGTACTGATCCTGCAATGGGCTCCTGCACCCATGTGGAGTCCAGTTGACTTCAGTGGGATTTTGTGCAGGTGCTCAGGATGCATCTGTACAGAACTGCTTTCAGGATTGGTGCCTAAATCTGTGGAAACAGTCATCCCTCATCAGTCAAGCATATACACATCAGATTGTTTTAATGCCTTTTTTAAATAAAACACTGCATGACTACAGAATTGCATATTTGCATACTATTTTAATTTGTGAATTATTTTATATGAATTTCTTGTATTCAGTTTTTAACTTTAATTCAGGGTGTTTTATTAATCAGATATGCTACTGTATTAACTAATTCTTTTGGTTTAAATTTTTAAAATTTCTGCATTTTTAATTTTAACTTGGTTTGTGTTAAGTAAAAGTTAAATCACACTGCAAGCTGAAGGAAGATTGTTTTAGAAATACCCAAGGATCTAGACTTGATTATTACGTTTGAATTGTTACTGTTTAGCAATTTGTAGACTTGTGGCTTTTGTTTTCTTTTTCTTTTTTCTTTTTATTTTTTTTTTGCTTTTGGTTTCTCTGCTACACTAGTTCGCCATGTAGCAATTGCACTGTGCAATATTACAATACGAGGACTGGGAAAAATTTTTATGGATGTAATGTCTCTTACAGTTTGCGATAGTATTTCTCTCTAGTTCTCAGTGATTTAAATGTGACCAAGCCTTCTGTACTTTGTCACAAAAAGCGGGTTTTCCAGGTGACTATTTTGGTGAGTGTCAAAATAAGAATTTATGGTGTATTACTGTTGAGATTCACTTTGGATTAAAATATATATTGCAGCAAAGAAGTTGTTGGCAGCTTTTATTTTGCATGACATCAGTTCAAGGCCAGATTAAGGCACTATAAAACCAGGGTGTAGGGCTCCAGCTTTTAGATTCTGATTTATTCACATGTCAAAGCTTTGCTTTATTTAAAAAAACAGAATGTTTGTGACTCTTGTGGTAGTGAAGGGAAAGTCTGAAAATGGGAATCAAACATGACCAATGCCTGAATCTGCAGACAGCCGGAGTCATTAGTTTTGAGAGATGTGGGCACTTCCATGCAACTCCAGAGAGTATTAATTCCAAGATCCATTGTTTTGGGGGTGGCCCACCACTACCACCCCAGCAGAGAGTTCTGTGTGTGGCAGCAGAAGAGTGCATTGAGCCTGGCCCTCGTACCCTCTCAAGTCGATATACTCCACCTATTGGGGCAAGTACTAAGTTTCCTTTTTGTCCCCCACACCTGGGGGAAAGCATACGCCTCCTTCTGAATGGGGCTTCATGCCACTACCCCTGCCTCTCTGGGAGAAGAGTGGATCCCCAGCCATCACTAAAAGGGAGGAGTCGGTGCCATGGGGCTGGAGCCACAGGATCCTCACTTCCATATTGTGGTGTGCTAGGGCTCCAAATAGTCTTAATCTAGCATTGCATTACAGCCCATGTGCTGACTTCCATGAAAAAACATATATTTTACTAGAACAATCTTCAGTCAAATGTAACTAATTGTAGTGAGAGCGTGACAATATGCACAATGGCTTATCAGCCTAAGAGTTGTCATGTATCAGCCCCACGTATTTATTTGGATTTTTGCCTGTTAAGACAACTAAGACTCCAAGCCCTCTCCTCCCTCAGGGTGGGCTTGCAAAGCTCTTCCTAGGATGAAACAAGGAGTATGGATATCCCTCCTTTTTGAAATTAGAATTCAAATACAGCAAGTAAAAACAGCTGTTCTGGTTGCTGGTGTGAAATCTGTTCCCTGAGTTCCTCCCCTCTCCTACCTGATTTCTGGACATGCTACAAAGTCTGGACATGTGGCAGTCCCGCAGCTTTGTAATCAATGTGAAGAGCAGCTCTCTGCCTGCACCCATTCATTTTAGGTAGTCATTCTCACCTTCCTAAAGAGAAGCGATGGCACAATCTGGATAGATGCAGAACACTGAAAATATACCTCAAATGAATGCAATCAATGAAATGTTTAACTTCCAAGTTTGTATCCTTTCACCTGAAGTGTTCAGGTTCTAGGGTATCCACATCATCCCTGGCTGGATGAAGTACAGTGTGACTGAAGCATAAAAGGAATCTGAAGGTTTGTCTACATTTAATATGCTGCAGTGGTGCTGCTGTAGTGCTTCATGAAGACACTACTTCTGACACGGGTGGGCTTCTCTCATCAGCGTAGTTGATCCACCTTCCCCAGAGGCAGTAGCTAGGTCAATGGGAGAATTCTCCTGTCTACCTAGTGTTGTCTGTCTGTTGTCAGATGTTAGGTCTGTTTAACTGCATCATTCTAGGGGTGTAGATTTTTCACATACCTGAGTGACAGTTATACCTACCTAATTTCCTAGTGTAAACCAGGCCTAACAAACCAATCCCAGAAGGAATAAGCAATCCATGGCAAACAGCTACAACACAAGAAATTTGTAGAGCAGCCAAACACTACAAATTGGAATTCATGTCCTCCACAAATATATCCTTTGGTAAGAAGGTTTTGCATATAGTAGGCTCCAAATAGCTTTTTTTTTTTTTTTTTTTTGAAAAAGAAGTGTATGGGTTTTGTTTTTTAGTGATAATTTTTCCTTTCAATAATCCTGGTCTTTACTGCTCACTACTTCCTATAAATCAGTTTAGGGGAGATATGATCTGGATTGAAAAATCTGTTACCTGATCATTTTTGCTATGGAAGTAACATCTTGCCCCAATCTGACCTACTCTAGTTATTTTAAATTAGGATATTAGAACTTTTGGGCTTGTTTCTTAGTCTACAATGGAAGAGAGATGTACACACCTGAAATTTCAAGGTTCTTACCTGTTACTGGTTTACAATGAAACCTCAGAGGTACAAACACCAGAGCTACGAACTGACTGGTCAACCACACATCTCATTTGGAACCAGAAGTATGCAATCAGGCAGCAATAGAGAACAAGGGGAAAAAAGCAAATACATTACAGTGTTAAATGCAAACTACTAAAAAATAAAGGGGAAAAAATGGATTTGACAAGGTAAGGAAACTGGCTTTGTGCTTGTTTAATTTAAATTAAAATGATTAAAAGCAGCATTTTATTTCTGAATAATAAAGTTTCAAAGCTGTATTAAGTCAGTGTTCAGTTGTAAACTTTTGAAAGAACAACCATAATGTTTTGTTCAGAGTTAAACATTTCAGAGTTATGAACAACCTCCATCCCCGAGGTGTTCGTAACTCAGAGGTTCTACTGTATGGTACTAACTCTTCTTCTTGAGGTGTGTCTATGGGTGCTCCACTTCAGGTGAACATGTGCCTCATATACCTTTTATTTTAGATTTTCATTAGCACAAGTTACAAATAGTCAAAATAACAGAAGAGCAAACTAGTTATCAAGTAGAAAGCACTATACACAGGGTACCACTAGAGGGCCCTGCACTAAATACATCTGCTATAGCTATCCTCTGCAGTGATGAGTGATCTAGCCATTACAACATACATAACTAAGAACCATTCAACTTTCATCTTTTCTGTGTGGATAATTGCTAATAGTCACCAGGTGAAAGCTAATTCTGGATAAGATGACTTAGTGATTTGAGGAAAAACTGAGTAAAATAGCACAAATGGGACACATTAGCTATTGCATCATCAAACAACTAAGTGCTTGTCTATACCACACAGCTTTTAGCGACAAGGCTGTGTCGACACTTTTGTCAACAAAATACTTCCAGCCCTGCAAGTGGCATTAGCTGTGTCAGCAAAACGTTTGTCTTCTGCGGGGGAAGGGGGTAGAGGAGGAACTGGAGGGTTTTTGAGTACCGGTGAAAGACAAAAGTTTTGTTGACAACTTTGAAATATAGACAGACACTTCAACTGTACCAAATTAGTAAAACAAATACATAATTTCACATATCCGTATTGCAGGGATCTGTGGATTTGTAGCTGCAGTTCCCATAGCAGGGGTCTGTTTTCCCTCCAGACTTGATCTGCAAACATTTAACAAAGAGAACTCCTTTCCGTCTGTTTTAAAAACTTATTATTGTAACAAGGAAATAGTACTTTTCTTTACTTCAAGTGCTGTTTTCCTCCTTTACGAAGCAATTCTACTTCCAGGACCTTGGAATAAGAATTGTCACCATTTTCGCCCAAAACATCTTTCATCTTGTTCCACACTCACCATAGTAACCACCATATTAGGGGATGCCTCTTGACCACTGTAGTGCAGTGGCTCTCAACCTTTCTGAACTATTGTACCCCTTTCAAGAAGCTGCTTTGTCTTATGTACCCCAAGTTTCACCTCATTTAAAAACTACTTGCTTACAACATCAGACAAAAAATATAAAAATTTCATAGCATGTCATTACTGAAAATTTGCTTGTTCTCATTTTTTACCATATATTTATAAAATCACTTGGAATATAAATATTGTACTTACATTTCAGCATATAGTATATAGAACAGTATAAACATATTTTATCCATATTTTAGCCTATACTGACTGCACTAGTGCTTTTTATGTAGCCTGTCGTAAAGCTAGGCAAATAAAGATGCATTGCCATACCCTATGGAAGACCTCTGCATACCCCTATTGAGAATCACTGCTCTAGCCTCCCTACCATTCAGTCATGCTACCTGCTGACAGCACTGCTTCTTCCTCTCTGTGTCAGGGACAGATTTAATTATAAGGCTCAGTGGGCTAATATGCTGAGGAGAGAGCTGGTCTACAGCAGCCAAAGCAGCAGGCTAGCACCAGGGGAAACTGCATTCCCCTCCTCCATACAGCCTGAAGGAGAGGGCTAGCCATTGCTGCTGTGTCTGCTACTGGCTGAGCTATCCCTACTGCTGTTACTGTTGCTGGGGGAGTGGTGTGGAGTCCTCCCGCCATGGAATGAGACCCAGTCCACCTACTCCCCCACTGCTTCTGCCCCTGAAAACCATCTGCTTGCTGGTAGCCAGCCTGCTTACCTCCACCTGCCTACCCTGGAACTTTTGCAACAGAGATGGTATTGCAAGCATACATTGGTGAATGTGCTCAACCTTGGGCTTTCCCTCCCCTTCCCTTCCTTCCAGTTTGCAGTGAGCCGGTCGGCCTCCTCCCCTTCATCTGATTACCCACCTGATTGCCATCCAGTCCCAGGCTCTCCCCTGATTGTTTTGTACTTTTTCCCAGCCCTCCTCCCCTGCTTTTTGCTGTTTGTTCCCTGCCCCCCCCCGCCTGCCCCTGCAATGCTGCCCTTCTGCTTCCTCTTTCCAAGTTGTTGAAGCTGATATCCAAAATCAGCCCTCTTCCACAGAGCTTTAAGGACCCTACCCTTCATCACGTCCTCTTGTTCCACCATTCAGCTGGTGGCAGTGGTGCATGGCTGGGGCGCTTGGAGGGGTCCTTCCTGGTTCCCTACCAGGGCACCCTGTACTGGGTCCACTACTCCTCATGGGAGGCTTAATGCTTCTGCTTGCTGGGGCATGTTCCGTGACTGGGGCCTAATTCTGGTCACTAATTCAATCATACCTCTGGGCAGTGTCCACTGACTCCCTCCATGAATTGAGGAGCAGTGGGCACTGCTGGGGGTTCTCTGCTTGGTGTCACCCTCGGGTCCCTGATTTTTCGCCTTTGACCTCACTCCCACTCCTGTTTTTTCATTCATTGTCCCAAACATTCAAATGTACCCTGGGCTTAGTTTTTCCTCCCCCATAGCTGAGGGGACAGGCTTTTAGTTATGGGTGGGTATAGACTCACCTGCCCCACTACAAATAGTACAGCCTGGACTGAGCACGTGCCAGAAAATTCCCCTGTCTCTACTGAGAGTCTCATCTCACATGTTATACTAATATTGCTGCTCTCACTCCCTGGGCTGGCTGCAGGTACCAACCGAGGAAGCACGTGCCTGGGGTGGCACGTTGTAAAGGGCAGCATTTCGGTCAATCTTGGGGCGGCACAATTTTTTTTTTTCTGACAGTTTTTTTTTTTGCTTGGGGCGTCAAAAAAGCGAGAGCCGGCCCTGCTCACTCTCCCCATACCCTCCCACTGGAGTGCTTTGCCCTGTCCCCATCTACTGGGTCTTTTGAGCCCACCGTCTCCTCCTTCCCGCTACATGTGGGTCCAGGGACAAAAGACAGGATTATCCTGCACTCCTGACCAGAAGGCCTCTTCCAGAGTGGGAAGAGGAAGAGCATGACATCTGTGCTTCCTCCCAGTGGCCAGGGAGCATGCTTTCATAACTGCAGGCTTTTGGTCTGAGACTCCAGTGTAGTGACATTCAAGCCTCAGTGGTTCAGGAGCCACACTAGCATTACCCAAAAGAGCCAGAGTACAATGAATTCATTGTTTTATTTACGATGTGCATATAATTCTCAGAGCAAAATGACTGACCAAATAGTAGTCGTTTATCAAATACATTTGGTTAATAACAGTAAAAGCATCATGATTAATTCATAACTTAGACTGGTTAGTAATTCAATCACAGTGTTTAACTATGACTTACTTATGTGCTGCAAAGAGCTGCTGGAGACACATTAAAGAGCCACTTGTGGTTCCTGAGCCTCAATCTGAGTACCAATGCTCTAGTGCTTTGTGGGCTGCTCCAGGCTCAGTTGTGGAGTGGTGGAACAGAGTAGAGGAAGAATAATGCACAATTCTGTTTAGTTAGTCTGCAAGGAGATGGTTCTGGAATTTCTCCACTCCACTGTTTTCTGGAGTCACTTCTGTCCAGGAATATTTTATTTTACTGATTTCCAGAAAAACATTTCTTCTTTGTTTTTTTGTTGTTGTCATGTGATAAAAAGAAAGCTTGAACCCTAAGCATCCCAGGTGAAATATTCAGACTTTTCAATTTCCAACTTTAGACAGGTGTGCCACTGAGTGCGGAGGAAATGCTCTGGGGAAGGAGGCTGGTGATTTTGGTGGGGGTGGGGAGATAGGGGAAAGGGATTCCCTAGCCTCACAGAGCAAAGGTCTGTAGAACCAGAAGTTGTCCTCCCTTTGTTTACAGAAGTGCAGGGGGAAGGTGTCTGCCATGCTGTGCTGTAAGTCAGACGGGCTATATATGTTTGCTTCCTTACACATTTCTCATTTTTATGCTTCTTCCTCTTGCTTCAGCTAAGTTGGTTTCTGTCCTAGGGATCTGCAGTGCTTTCTCACCTTTAGGTTTTGAGTCCTGACTTCTCCGCACACCCAGTTCTTCCTGGCCTGGATGGAGAAGAGCAGATTTGGCAGTCTGGAGTGCAAGGCTTAGAACCCCCATCCAATTGTTATAAAGTTGGTAGGGATCTAAGCTTACATCACTAACAAAATAATGGTATTTGAATTAGTATAGCTTAATTCATATGCTGAAAAATAAAAGAAACCTGCAGCCTGGTGCCTGCACATAATAAAAAAAGGTTATGAGAAAGACCAGGCCTATGTACTGAGACGGCAATGAGTGGGATATCAACAGGATAAAAACAAAGTTGGGGTAGGTGCCCCATTCATTCCTCTGGCCCTGTGCTTGTACCCACATCATTTTCAGGTCCTTGTATATTTTTTGCTATATTACAGGCTCGCCTCACAAAATTTGGCTTTAACAGGCTGCGGGCTTCCTTATGCCTCCCTTAAATTATAAGGCACCGTGTGGTTGCAGATAGCCTGGCACTCTGTGACTCGTTTCTTTGTGCAGTTCCCATTTAAAATGGTCACTCGCTGAAGAGAAAGGTCGAAGGAGCCCTGCTGGCTGTAGGACAATCCCCACAAACTCCCGAGGCGGGAGGGGGATTGTCCCAGCGGGGCGGCGGAGAGGCTATGGGGAAGCGCTGACTTCGCTGATGCCCCACAGCGTGCTCTGCGCCCCCCCCTCCCCCCGCTCCCCATTGGGCAAGGGCTCCGAGGCCGCCCAGAGAAAGGGGGACCCGCTCGGAGGGAACGAGGCTAAGGGGCGCTAAGGGGAAAACACGGGTGGGCCAGAACGAGCTGAGCCCGACGAATCCTTGCCAGGGCCGGAGCCCTGTGCTCCGCGCTGTACAGTAAGGCTGGGCAGGAGACACCCCCGGGGCCGGGCTCCCGGGGGTTGCCGAGGAGCCCAGAAGGGGCCCCCTCACCCCGGCCGCGCCGCCCCTCGGCTCCCCGCGCTCGGGAGCGGGGCTGGAGGGAGGGAGGAGGGAGGCGGCGGGTTGCTACGTGATTCCTTTGTCGCTGCGGCGCCCTTGCCTGGCTCCGCTGCACGCGCGGCTCAGCCCCAGAGCGCGAGCCGCAGCCGAGCAGCCAACGAGGGGCAGCGGCGCCGCGTCCCCCCCGAGCCCAGCGCGGGCAGCCCGCGGCAGCGCGTCCCCCCCTGCGGCGGCGGGGGAGAGGCGCGGGCGCCATGGGGTTCCCCAGCCGCTCCTCGCGGTCCCTGCACCGGCTGTAAGGCGGCGGCGCGGCGCCCTCTCCTGCACCCTCCCCCGGGGCCGGGGGGCCATGGGCAGCGGAGCGCCGTGAGCCGCGGGGCGGGGGACTCCAGTCCCGGGCGCTTCTGGACGCAGGGAGCGGCATTGATGTGTGAGCCCCACAAATGGCTCTCGGGGAGGCGGGGGCCGATCAGAGGTGTGAGCATCCCGGGCAGCTGGGGGACCTGTTTGCCGCCTCTCTGCCGTGGGCTGCTGGCAGAGCCCTAGGATGCCCTGCTCGGCGGAGCTCCCAGCCACCTACCAGCCACGGGGCCATCTCCAGGGCTGTCATGCTGATTGGGGTGATCCTGGCCCTTTTCCAGAGTGTCCAGGCTGAGCAGGGTAAGGAACACGCCTTGATCTTTGAGTCCTCTCCGGAGCGGGGAATGCAGTGAGCAGGGACCCCCTCTCTCCAGGGGGCCGGGGGGCTGGTTTCTCACACGGAGATGGCTGCAGGGTGCATATCCATATTTTTGTTACAAAGCTACTGCAGTGGCTGTAACCTGCCTTGGGAAGACAGCACCATTCATTGGGAGAGGATGGGTTTGATTAAATAAAAGTTACAGCTGCCTGCATATTAGCCGCACTTCACTGCAATGGCAAAGGGGTCTGTTATGTTTGGTCTATGTCTATAATACTTTGTTTGCTAAGGGTGAGGTAAAACGGATGACTGAAGTCTAACATATGCTTTGTAAAATGTTAGCGTGTAAAATCCAGACTTCCTCCCCTTTCCAGCAGAGGTTAAATATAATGTAACAGGGGCATTCTAGCTGGTTTTCTTCCTTTTCGTAGAAGTCCTGCAACATAAGGAGCTCTCTGGTCCTTTTTGACCAACACAAGATTAATATCACTCTCTTTCCCTGTGGGACAGTCTGCTTCAATTAGCTCTTGTACCTGGCAGGGAAAGAGAGGCTGCAAGAGGCTTTTGTTAAACTAAAGGATCATTTCCCTTTTGGGGGTCGGGTGGGGGAGGGAGGCAGGTTCTTATGAGATCTGAGTGTAAAACAAATCTCAAATGCAATTTAGAATTTGAAGTAAGTCTAGGTTATATTTTTCTGATTTCCTTGGCTGTTTTGGAAGTCCATTCTATATTGTCTTTAATTTTGATAGTAATCATTTTACTGGTTGACCTCAATGCAATAATAATTACTGTTTGGAAAGAGCATTGGTCATGTTTATTGAGTAGTAATTAGATGTATCATATTAACATTTTAGAGGCCAAGAAGTATAAATCAAAGGCTATGTTAAAACAATAGAAGTAGACTAGTACCAATATAAGGCTAAATTAGTGCCCTGGCTTTAAAAAAGAACACATGTATATGCTGCCCTATTTTTGACAGATCTCTTATTGCTTATTGTATTTCTATTGCTGTTTCATGTTTGCAGATAAATGATAAAATGAATATTGTATTTAGTTAACGAAGAGGTAATTCAGTTTCTTTGATATAGAACTCCCATATCTAGATGCTTTTAGAATGAATGTACAGTAATTGTGTGCAATTGATATAGGGTATGGCTCTAATGTAATGCGGGTTCTAATTTACAAATTGTGAGTTTAAAAAAATGCTTAATACTTAATTACTTGTTCTGAATTTATAAATACTGCAGTTTGATTTATTCATGTAAGATAAATTATTCTTTGTGGCACAGGATTGGGGGACTAGACATTTTTCTTTTCATCTATAAGCATCGTACTTGACAACTCAGTGTACATTTCATAATAATTCTCACATTAAGTCTAAATTATAAAATGAAATATATCCACTTTAATACATCCCATCTTTCATAGCTGAATTTTTAATTTGGAGAAGGCTATGGGATACAATTGATTTTTCTTCTTAAGGTCCCTACATCATTTAGTCTGGTTAGTAGTGAACAAAAGTACTTATAATATGACTGCTCCTTGATCACCTTTGCGAAATGATAATGAGCTTATCTTTATGTATAGTATTTCATTCAGAAGAATCTCAAAACATTTGCAAAACTATATATGAATCACATTGCCAGCAGTAAAATAAAAAGCTGATAATTTGCTAAATGGCATACAGCAAAACTACCTAACAGCAGCATAATACAGGAAGTGAAAAATACTGACCTATTGAAACTACAGAGGAATTTTAGATAGGTCATAGAATATAATGATCTAAACTGGAAATAGGCCAGGATTGGGGGTCATTAATAAAAAAAACTACACTTCAGCTTGTAATAGCTAAATACATTTTTTATCCAGTATAAATAGGTATGATACATAATTTTGAAATGAAGCAGATGGAACATAAACATATTGTAATTAAGAACATTCATGTAGAGCTTTGACTGAAGTTACAAATATAGCATCCTATGATTCATTTATTTTATTGTCATGGTGTTGAATTTGAATTTTCATCAGCATAAAAGCTTCTGCCTTCCATTTAGATATAGGGCAAACTTTTTGGCCCAAGGGCCACATAGGGGTGGCAAAATTGTATGGAGGGTCAGGTGCCGCCCCAAACAGCCTGGCTCCACTCCCATATCCAACCCCCTCCCACTTCCCGCCCCCTCTAGAGACCCCCCACCGTAATTGTTGCCTCAGGACCCCACCCCTACCCAACCGCCCCTGTTGCCTGATTGCCCCGACCCCATCCACACCCCCGCCCTTTGACTACCCCACAGGACTCCCTGCCCCTTATCCAACACCCCAGGGCCCTTACCATGCCACTCAGAGCAGTGTGTCTGGCGGCCCGGCTGAAGCCAGACATAAGAACATAAGAACATAAGAACGGCCATACTGGGTCAGACCAAAGGTCCATCTAGCCCAGCATCCTGTCTACCGACAGTGGCCAATGCCAGGTGCCCCGGAGTGAGTGAACCTAACAGGTATGATCGAGCGATCTCTCTCCTGCCATCCATCACCCCCCTCTGACAGACAGAGGCTAGGGACACCATTCATTACCCATCCCGGCTAATAGCCATTTATGGACTTAGCCTCCATGAATTTATCCAGCTCTCTTTTAAACCCTGTTATAGTCCTAGCTTTCACAGCCTCCTCAGGTAAGGAGTTCCACAGGTTGACTGTGCGCTGTGTGAAGAAGAACTTCCTTTTATTTGTTTTAAACCTGCTGCATGCCAATTTCATTGAGTGGCCCCTAGTTCTTCTATTTTGGGAACAAGTAAATAACTTTTCCTTATTCACTTCCTCCACTCCACTCATAATTTTATATACCTCTATCATATCCCCCCTTAGTCTCCTCTTTTCCAAGCTAAAAAGTCCTAGCCTCCTTAATCTCTCTTCATATGGGACCCGTTCCAAACCCCTAATCATTTTAGTTGCCCTTCTCTGAACCTTTTCTAGTGCCAGTATATCCTTTTTGAGATGAGGAGACCACATTTGTACGCAGTATTCAAGATGTGGGCGCACCATGGATTTGTATAAGGGCAATAAGATATTCTCCGACTTATTTTCTATCCCCTTTTTAATGATTCCTAACATCCTGTTTGCTTTTTTGACTGCCGCTGCACACTGCGTGGATGCCTTCAGAGAACTATCCACAATGACTCCCAGGTCTTTTTCCTGATTGGTTGTAGCTAAATTAGCCCCCATCATATTGTATGTATAGTTGGGGTTATTTTTTCCAATGTGCATTACTTTACATTTATCCACATTAAATTTCATTTGCCATTTTGTTGCCCAATCACTTAGTTTAGTGAGATCTTTTTGAAGTTCTTCACAGTCTGCTTTGGTCCTTACTACTTTGAGCAGTTTAGTATCATCTGCAAACTTTGCCACATCACTGTTTACCCCTTCCTCCAAATCATTTATAAATAAGTTGAATAGGATCGGCCCCAGGACTGACCCTTGGGGAACACCACTAGTTACCCCTCTCCATTCTGAAAAAGTTCCATTTATCCCTACCCTTTGTTCCCTGTCTTTTAACCAGTTTTCAATCCATGAGAGGATCTTCCCTCTTATCCCATGGCAGCTTAATTTACGTAAGAGCCTTTGGTGAGGGACCTTGTCAAAGGCTTTCTGGAAATCTAAGTACACTATGTCCACCGGATCCCCCTTGTCCACATGTTTGCTGACCCCTTCAAAGAACTCTAATAGATTAGTAAGACACGATTTCCCTTTGGAGAAACCATGTTGACTTTTGCCCAACAATTTATGCTCTTCTATGTGTCTGACAATTTTATTCTTTACTATTGTTTCAACTAATTTTCCCGGTACGGACGTTAGACTGACTGGTCTGTAATTGCCAGGATCACCTCTAGAGCCCTTTTTAAATATTGGCGTTACATTAGCTATCTTCCAGTCACTGGGCACAGTAGCCGATTTAAAGGATAGGTTACAAACCCTCATTAATAGTGGCGCAATTTCACATTTGAGTTCTTTCAGAACTCTTGGGTGAATGCCATCTGGTCCCGGTGACTTGTTACAGTTAAGTTTATCAATGAGTTCCAGAACCTCCTCTACTGATACTTCAATTTGTGACAATACCTCAGATTCGTCACCTACAAAAGACAGCTCAGGTTTAGGAATCTCCCTAACGTCCTCAGCCGTGAAGACTGAAGCAAAGAATTCATTTAGTTTCTCTGCAATGACTCTGTCATCTTTAAGTGCTCCTTTTGTATCTCTGTCATCCAGGGGCCCCACTGGTTGTTTAGCAGGCTTCCTGCTTCTGACATATTTAAAAAACATTTTATTATTACCTTTTGAGTTTTTGGCTAGCTGCTCTTCAAACTCCATTTTAGCTTTTCTTATTACATTCTTACACTTTACTTGGCAGTGCTTATGCTCCTTTCTATTTACCTCACTAGGATTAGACTTCCACCTTTTAAAAGATGCCTTTTTCTCTCTCACTGCTTCTTTTACTTGGCTGTTAAGCCACGGTGACTCTTTTTTAGTTTTCTGGCGTTGTTTTTTAATTTGGGGTATACATTTGAGTTGGGCCTTTATTATGGTATCTTTGAAGAGAGTCCATGCAGCTTGCAGGGATTTCACTTTAGTCACTTTACCTTTTAATTTCCGTTTAATTAACCCCCTCATTCTTTCATAGTTCCCCTTTTTTAAATTAAATGCCCCAGTGTTGGGCTTCTGAGGTGTTATTCCCACCATCGGAATGTTAAATGTTATTATGTTATGGTCACTATTTCCCAGCGGTCCTTTTATAGTTACCTCTTGAACCAGATCCTGCGCTCCACTCAGGACTAAATCCAGAGTTGCCTCTCCCCTTGTGGTTTCCTGTACCAGCTGCTCCAAGAAGCAGTCATTTAAAGTATCAAGAAATTTCATCTCTGCATTTCGTCCCGAGGTGACATGTACCCAGTCAATGTTGGGATAATTGAAGTCTCCCACTATTATTGGGTTCTTTATTTTGACAGCCTCTCTAATCTCCCTTAGCATTTCGTCATCCCTATCACTGTCCTGATCAGGTGGTCGATAATAGAGCCCTATTGTTATGTTCTTATTTGAGCATGAAATTACTATCCATAGTGATTCTATGGAACATGTGGATTCATTTAAGATTTTTACTTCATTTGATTCTACACTATCTTTTACATAAAGTGCCACTCCCCCGCCCCCACGACCTATTCTGTCCTTCCGATATATTTTATATCCTGGAATGATTGTGTCCCATTGATTGTCCTCGGTCCACCATGTTTCTGTGATACCTATTATGTCAATATCCTCCTCTAACACGAGGCACTCTAGTTCACCCATCTTATTATTTAGACTTCTGGCATTTGTGTACAAGCACTTTAAAAACTGGTCACTGTTTATCTGTCTGCTCTTCCCTGGTGTGTCAGATTCTTTATGTGAAAATTTCTCATCTGATCTGGCCTCTCCTTTATCCTTTTCCATCCTTTCCTGTCTAGAACCTAGAGAATCTTTAATGACAGACCCTCCTGTAAGAGAAGTCTCTATCCGATCCACGTGCTCCTCTGCAGCAATCGGCTTTCCCCCATCTCTTAGTTTAAAGACTGCTCTGCAACCTTTTTAATGTTAAGTGCCAGCAGCCTGGTTCCACTTTGGTTTAGGTGGAGCCCATCCTTCCTGTATAGGCTCCCCCTATCCCAAAAGTTTCCCCAGTTCCTAATAAATCTGAACCCTTCCTCTCTACACCATCGTCTCATCCACGCATTGAGACTCTGAAGCTCTGCCTGCCTACCTGGCCCTGCGCGTGGAACTGGAAGCATTTCTGAGAAAGCCACCATAGAGGTCCTGGATTTCAACCTCTTTCCTAGCAACCTAAATTTGGCCTCCAGGACATCTCTCCTACCCTTCCCTATGTCATTGGTACCTACATGTACCACGACCACCGGCTCCTCCCCAGCACTACTCATAAGTCTATCTAGATGCCTCGATAGATCCGCAACCTCCCGCAGGAGCTCGCAGCCCTGCCCCGCAGAGCTCGCACATGTGGCGGCGTGGCTCCAGGGCAGGGGGGGAAAGTAGGTGAGGGGAGAGGAACCGTCCTGCCCGACCCCTGAGCTTCCGGCCAGCCAGGACGGTCCTGTGGGCCGGATGTGACCCGTGGGCCATAGTTTGCTCACCCCGATATAGCGTGTGAAATCTTGGTCTCACTGAAATCAAAGGGAAAATTCCCCACTGCCTTCAGTAGGGCCAGTATTTCACCCAGAATACTATTTTTTTTTTCTTATGAGGGTTCTTGAAACATTTAGTTTATAAAGTTCAACTGATCAGATGTAGCTTTGTACTTGAATAACAGATTGAATCTACTGTAAGTATGTAACTACGTCGGTGGAGCTGAGCCAAACGAGCCAAACTGGCTCAGCTCCACCGACGTCAGTGGTTGTACTGGTTCTTATACTTGGCCCATCCCTGTATTATCTGAGTGACTTCCAGTGGTGCAGTAAGCAATGTAACTATTATTTGTCATGTGCTATTCCTTCTCCAGGCTTCCCCGTGGTGGCAGAGGGTGCACGGCGGAAATTTGCACGTATTTTTATTGTTGTTGTTTTAGTGTATGGTTTGTGTATGGCCTTTTGTGTATGAGGGCAAAGAAGTGTGCTTTGTTCATGGAGGGGAAAGAGAATGTGGTCTATGGGTGCTCTGAGGTCTGAGCGATTCATAAAGAAGAACTTTAGTTTTGTGAAAGTGGAGTTGATTTTTAAATAGTGGTTATGTCCTGAGGGTTGATGATGGGGGATTATAGCTACCAAAAATACATGTGTCCACTGACCTTGGTAGAAAATGTGACATGAATTAATGCCCCTGCAAGGAGCTTCTTACAGGATCAGTCTTTCTACCTCTGAGCTTGTAGGGAGCCAAATACAACCGGGCCCCAGTGTTGAACAAAGCCTTAGGGAAAGCAGAAGATCCAAAGCTCTCTTGTGTATACCTATGCTTTGTTCAGGTGTGAGAGCATCTGGAGCTGTTTGCAAAGACTGCAGAAGGACAGGAGAGACCACAGGCCTGCTTCTAACCCAGGGCACCCACTGCAGGGAAGGGGCTTCCCCACCTGCTCTGCAGTGTGAGGTGGCAAGGAAGAGCAGCTGGAGCTATCTAGGCTGAAAGGAGGACCCAGTGGTCTGCACACTTGCTGAAGCATTTGGATAGAGAGATTGTAGCTGGTGGGCTTGGGGGACATGAAAAAAAAAGGTAACTAGGAAGAGTCACCTTTTACATTTTGCTTATAGTTAGTCTGCTCAGTTTAGATGGTGAACTTGTCATAGGAAAGGCCATATCTTCCCACGTGTTTGCAGAGCATTAGCCTAATGGGGCTCTACCATAAGTAATAATAATTGCATAAATAATAATGGCACATTCAGTGCAGTGCCCCTTAATACTAGCTGGAGCTTTGGTTCAATGACTCAGAGAGCACAGTGTCACCTGGTGAATTGCCAGCACTATTCTCCATATATCTGGGGTTTTCTATGCATGTCTCCTGACCGAGTACTGAGTAGCTTGTGAGATCACTGCCCATAGTGACATATTTGTAAGTATATCTCAGTCAAAGTTCTGGTAGACAGGTGTTCACATCACAAAAACTGCCATCAAAAATGGCACCTTTGCTGCTAGCTTCAGTGAGTATACCAAGGATTTCATGCACATGGTGAATGAGCTACTTTCTAAATGCTAAGGTAGTTTCTCCAGTGCAGAGCTGACGCACATTAATGAGGTACTGTGAAAAGCTTGCAATGTCACTGGCCATCCTATCCTTTTTATCTTCCTTCTGTAGACGTATCAATCCAGTGTCTTTCATGAGCATTAAACTACTAATTTCTTTTCCTAATGGATGATGCTTAATGGTTCTGATAATTCAAATAGAACAAAATGTATGTAAATGCTTGCCCATGGAAAATAAACAAGACGAATGAATAGCAGAGTTGGAAATTAACCGATGAAATGTTATTCACAAAGTCTCAAATCTTGGCTCATTTTAGCCAAAATGTAGTAGAACCACTGTGGCTCTGCTTCATGGGATGGAGGAAGTAGGCCATGGAAAGCATGCGGGGGGTCTATACATCTCAGGGAATTGTGCTTTTTTATGTGGGTGCATTAGAGGGCATGATTGATGTATACATATTACATAAACCTGGTCCTTGTAGATTGAGAGCCCTGTTGGCTGTCATAGCATTCGTGTAGCCATTTGTAATTACTGCCTGTCCAAAAGGGAAACACATTAATTGGTGCATAGCTAGTTTACGCTTGGTGTTTGTGTGGGGATGGAGGATTTGAGATATATCAACTAAATTAATATCTAAATAGGTTGTATGATACCACATCCTATGTAGGGTAGGACAAGTGATTTATATTGCATACTAGGGTTACTTGTTGAAGGTACATCCCCTGTACTTCTAGCTGACTTTGGGGTAGTGCTTTTTTGGGGCCTCCAGTAATATGCTGGACTTAGTATCGTGAATTGTCTTAATTTTCACAATGCTGCATTTTGAAAGCCACCATCCACTTATGCTTGGGGTCAGGCTGCTGGTGGCAGAGAATGCTGTCTACTCATTCTGTTCCCTCAGTAGCTGGATGTTTCTGCTGAAATGTTGAGGACTGAAACAGTTAACAGGGCTGACATTACCTTAATGTCTGGCCTTAAACTCTATAATTATTTGTTAGGTTTCACGGTCAACATATCACTGAAATGAGTGGGGACATTGCAGTCTTCTGAGCTGTTGTTTTAGACTGACTCCGGGAGGAAACACTGCACTACTTGGACTGATCCACATCTTGCTTGCAGTCATAAACACCTATCAGCTCAATTTGAACACACACTGGTAACACTTCATATTGCTCTCATTGATACTTGCTCTCTGGCAAGAGGAAGGAGCATCACAAACAGGCTGTGGATGGACAGACTTCTAGGTATCCTCAGCTAATACAACTCAGAGCAATTTTTATAGTGTTCTTGGTTCCTGTGTATTAAGGGGTTGTGTTCTTGGAACAATGGGTCTTACAGAATGTCTCTAGAATTATTAAGGGACATTTTCCAAGGACAAGACAGCTGGTTCTTCCATAAATAGTTTTTTTCAAAAAGTTGGTAAATAATATTTTCATACTTGAGTAGAAATTTTTGCAGGCCTTTTCTCAGAGGAGGAAGAAGTACAAAAGAACTCCAAACTAATTTCCATTTAACCAAACAGACATTACTAAGACAGAAGTCATAGGATTCTATCGAATACTATCTGCTTGAGTAAAAAGACAACTTAGTAGATAGACCTTTCTCCTTCTTAAAGCTCAAAGACTGCTGTGTATGCACCTGAGGGGAGCAGTTGGTGCTGCCACCATGAGTTGGGGCCCTCACTTCTTATCTTCCCTTAGAAGAGGGCCTACTGATTCTGAATGCTGGAACACTACTTCATCTACACCCACGTTCCAGCAGCCAGTATCTGAGCCTGCTGTAACTACTCATAGGGCCCTCATTGCTGTAGTATTTGAGCATCTTACAATCATTAATTAATTCTACCCTCACAACAAGCTTATGAGGTGGGAATATTATCCTTCTTTTACAGTCGAAGAACCGAATGCTCTTAAAATCTGAGATGTAAGTAACATGCTGGTAGGTTTCTGAGGTATATCCATGAACAGAAATTATGCTTTTAGAAGATTCATTAGCACTAGCCCAATGAGTGTCAGTTTCACTATCTTCTCCTAAATTGGGGAGCTAGTTCAGAAACTAAAGGTGAAAATCTGCTTATGGTGTGTTATTTGGGCTTTGTGCTAGAAGTGAGTTATAACAGAGTGTATAGAAAAATGGAACAAACACAACATTTTTATATTCCTTATAGTTAAACCAGGGAAATTCATTCTGGGATTGTGGGAGCCAGAGGGTGGAAATAAGACTTGGAGCTAAGATAAAAAAATCCCCTCAACTCTTAGCAGCTGCAAACTATTTCCAGACTTTCTCATGCACATATTATTATAGCTCTGGGGAAGCCATCTGTAATATCTTGTCCATTATTTCTTCACCCATCTTCAGTATACCAGTGTTATTTTCTAAGGGGAAACTCCTATTGATTTCAAGAGTCTTTGGTGAAGGCCCTAAATGAATGTGTACACCAGAGGTAAGCAGAATGCAAAGCAGCTTCATATAAGTCTAGTCTGTCAAAGTGCAAGAGGGAGGAAGAGAATTTTAGAATATTAATTATTTATTTTTTCATGTATGTTTTATTTAGCTTAAATGTACCCATAAGTACAATTACGGGAACATCTATTATTCCATGTTAGTAAATATTCAGACATTTGTAGAGTTTAAAGGCAAATTGTGAATGGTGTAGCACAAAATTTTAGAAGGCAGTGAGTCAGAGGCTCATTACAAATTAGTTTATATTTTTAAGTATATGAAATTGACATAAAAATGTTGATGTTTCTAGCAAAGTAATGGGAAAATAGAATATACAGTAGACTCTCGATTATCCAGGATTGGATTAACCAGGATGTCAAAAAAAATATGCACAACTCGCAGGGCTGGTTCTGGCTTTGCTGTCGCCCCAAACACACCCACTAAAAACCCCTACCAGGGCGCAGGGCAGCCAGTGAACCAACACCCCCTTCCCCCAGCACAGTATGGCGGGTGAATCAACCCCCACTCCCCATATTTCCTATGGATGGTGATTATCCAGGATTTTATTAACCAGAATTATTTTTTTCCCTATCATCCTGGATAATCGACAGTCTACTGTATTACTTTTTTCACAGTTTCTTTAAAACAATGAAATAAGTACCTGAATGAATGAAACCATTCCTTCCTTAGAGGTTTTTAAGGTCAGGCTTGACAAAGCCCTGGCTGGGATGATTTAGTTGGATTGGTCCTGCTTTGAGCAGGGGGTTGGACTAGATGACCTCCTGAGGTCCCTTCCAACCCTGATATTCTATGATTCTAAGTACTTTTTTGAGTAGGGTCTGCTAAAATAAATGTAGATGCTACTAAAGCAAAAGTTTGAAGAAAAGAGCTGGAAAAAATAGTTTATCCTTGAACAGTTAATAGTGGTTCTTTGTTTTGAAAAGAACAAAAGGAACGAGATTGTTATTTTGTATGTCACTGTAGTGCTGAGAAGCTGATTTAAAATAAACCATTATAATCTTAACTGTTCCTTTCTTTGTATAGTTTCCTTTTAATCTGATGAAATGCTGGGGCAGATGGTTGTATTGTAGTAGGATTGAATTTTTATAGGAGACATGGCTAGTTAGAAAATGAAATGATGTGCACATCTTTATCACTTTCCATGATTGCAGGATGTTCTGAAAGCTGTGGTCTTTAAACTGGAGATTCCAGAAGCGGTATGAGAGAATCCTCAAAACTCTCTTTTTCATTTTTGGTTTTAGCAAACAGTGGTCTGTTTAAATTTAAAATTAGTTTAGCATACTGCAGTCTGATTATGCTTCTGTGCTACTGTAAGTTTAAATGTATTTATTTGATCCAGTATCAAAAACACTTTGGATGAAAGGTTTTTCTGCTTACGGTAAATGTTTAAAGGCTGATTTTCAGAGCAGTTGAGAGTCCACAGCAGATTTCAGCTGGAGTCGTAGATGTCCAGCACCTCTGAACCGTTTCCCCCCCCAATAATATGTGAGGTATATAATGACATTAACATAAACAATAGATTTAAAAAATACCAATGAGTGACAATCAATGTGCAGGCTTGAATAACTCAGGGTTTGTACAGGTTTGTTACAAAATACGTACCAGCAGAGGTGTTTCAAAGTTGGAGTCCGCTCAGCTAATAATACCATTAACACAGGAAATCTGTTCCGAGTTCAAATGTCCAAAATAATGTAAATGTAACTAAATCTGAATGACCCAGAATCTCTATTCTGGCAGTCATGGTTGTATCATTGAATCACCACACTGCATAAATACATCCGTACAAATATTGTTCATGAACCCCAGTAACTACTTTCTAGAACTAAACTCGTTGCTGTTTTAGGAACAAAATGTATTCAATGGAGAAAATAGTTTAAAATTTTGTATCAGCCTTCCTATTCAGCGCAGAGTGTGGGAACCAGGTAGACACATGGGGTTTTATGAAAAGTGTGGGGTCGGGTTATCTCTGACACACCAACTGGAGAATGAAGAGATTTGGTATTACTCAGTGGAGTGTAGATATAATGTGGGATGCTAAATTGGAAAACAGAAGTCAAGTTCTTTGGGGGGGTCAGGGATTGTATCCTTGTACATATTTGTGCAGTGCTTACTTCCATATCCGTACAATGATTCTTTTGGGGGCATTTGGGTGCTGCTGCAATATTAATAATAATTGCCCTTGTTTATTTTTATTTGAAAAATAAAAAATGTGCCTATACAAAGCCCTAGGTTCCTGAACACATAATTAATATTTCATCAAAAAAAGCCCCCAGCAGCATTAAATAATTATTCTGATATTATTCTGCCAGCTTGCCACCTACTTTAAAAAAAAAAGGAAGGGGGAAGAAAAGAAAAGCACTGTTCCATGCTCTCATTATTTTGGGAAGCCTTCTTCAAAAGTTCTGTCAAACAATGTATATTACAAGATTGAGAAAGTTATTAGAGATTTATATAGATAACAAGCATATCTAGTGTTCCCATAATTAACGATAAAATTTTGGGGGATATTAAATCTCATGCTTCAGGGCTTAAACCAGTCTCTAGTTATTACAGATCAGGATGAGGTTTATTGGAGGGGGTAGGGTGTTTAGATCTGGCTACTGTGGAGTTCTTACACCTTCCTCTGTAGCTTCTGGTGCTGACCATTGTCAGACAGGAAAGTGGTCTAGACCTGTGGTTCTCAACCTTTTTCTTTCTGAGCCTCTCCCCCCCCCCCCAATATGCTATAAAAATTCCATGGCCCAGCTGTGCCATAACAACTGTTTTCTGCATATAAAAGGTATTGGGGGTATCAAAGAGGGCAATTGCCTGGGGCCCCAGACCATAGGGGGCAATAGGAAGCTCAGTTACTCAGGCTTCGGCTTCAGCCCCATGCGGCAGGGCTCAGGGCCCCAGGCTGCAGTCTCGCATGGTGGGACTTGGGCTTTCTGCCCTGGGCCCTAGCAAATCTAATGCCAGCCATACTTGGCAGACCCCCGAAACTTGCTTGCAGCCCCCCAGGGGGCCCTGGACTCCTGGTTGAGAACCACTGGGCTAGATAGCCCTCAGATAGGAACGCCAGGTGTCTGATTTTTAACCAGAATGCCTGATTGAAAAAGGACCCTGGTGGCTCCGATCAGCACTGCTGACCGGGCTGTTAAAAGTCCAGTCGGTGGAGTGGGGCTAAGGCAGGCTCCCTGTTGGCTGTGGCTCTATGCGGCTCCTAGAAGAAGTGGCATGTCCCCACTCTGGTTCCTATGCGCAGGGGCAGCCAGGGGGCTCCCCTCACTGCCCCCACCCCAAGCGCTGACTTCACAGCTCCCATTGGCCAGGAACTTCAGCCAATGGGAGGTGTGGGCATAGCAAGCAGCCAAACGATGTTATAAGAGAGCATTGCACAACTTTAAAGGAGCACATTCCCTAATTGAGCAGTGATGTAACTTTGAAAACGTTAAGCAGGAGATTATTAAGTAAGGAGTTACTGTACAGCAAGCACCACATAATTTATAGGTGCATTAACAAACAGTATTATACTCATACATGTACAGCAAGCACCATACAATTCCTAACAGTCCCCAAAACGTAAGAGCAGGTTCAGTATAGTTCACCAAACTGGGTGACTGGTTAAGTGACCTTTCAAGACTTCCCTGAGCTGTATAGCTGTGTGATGAGCTCTTCTAATAGCTAGAGTTCCAGAGTTGACGGGAGCACTTTTTGGGATTGATTTATCATATCTAGGTGAGACACAATAAATCGATCCCCGATACCTCGAACACTACCCGCCGATCCAGCGGGTAGTGTAGCCTTACCCTAAGAGGCTATGTTCCTTTGCATGAGCTAGGGAAAGGGGAAGCTGAAGCAGGTGCATTGTTCTGCCACAGCCTGCTGCTGGAGCTCTACCTGGTGGGCCATCTTATGACACAGACCTTCTCTCAAACAATAGGCATCACTGTTGGCTCTGCCTTTGTTCTGACTATCCCTTTAAAAATGGGACATCTGGTCACCCTAGGAATGAGGGCTATATTCTCTCTGCTGGGCAAATGGGGGAACTTCAGTAAGTCCCTGGAGATTCACCCCTTTACACTAGTGGAGAATTTGGCCCATTACTATTTATTGTTTGTGTTACAATAGTGACCAAGGGGAACAGGCAGGATTGGGGCACCATCATGCTAGGCATTGTTTAGATATAATGGAAGACAGTCCCTATCCTGAAGGGCATGCGTATATATGTATGTATTTCTATGGTGCTTAGCAGTGTTGTATACAATCATTATTCAAAGAATGTGTCTTCAAGGTCTCAGTATTCTTAAGAAAACTGGGTAAGTAGCATGCAGTAAGTATTAGTCATAATGTTGAGTAATTGTAATACACGAGTCATTCAGACCTCTTTACAGCCAGGTATGCATTTTCTAAGAAATGGTCAATTATTTCAATAGACTAGATGGAATGTCATCCAGAAAGCAATATGCAGAAGTCAGCTTTATAATTTATCATTATTTACGGTATATTACATAACACTTACTGATGTGTTGTTCAGATGTCTGTGTTTCCACTGTGGTTGGAGCTGTCATCTTGAGGAGTAGCTGGAACTTTTTCAGTCAAAGTGCTATGTAATTACAGTTTTAATGTCATGGACTTTTCTTATTAGAAGAAGGAAAAATACCATGAAGGAAAAATACCATGGCCTGTGTTTGATGAGTATTCAAGGGGTCGTTTCTTTAGACTCATATCTCTTAGATCTTCCATCCAGATGCTCTTTGACTCAAAGTGAAGAGAATCAAATAAAATGATTCATTCTTCTTTAATGAAAATTCTGACTGGTGGTCTGTCTGCCACCACTTTTCCTGTGGTCTTCACAGGAAAATAATTGGTGTAAAAAGCATGCTTCTTATCTCATTTTCCTTTATCCAGTAGCAAACCACAACTTTGGCTCATAGTTTTGGCCACATTAAGCCACTTTCTTTTCACTACATCTCTCCTTTCTCAAGTTTGTCTACTTTTTACTATTGGTCCTTTGGTGTGGCTTGTGGTTGGATGATTGGATTGCTTTAATTTCACCTGGTGTCTGAACTTTATCCTGAACAGCAAAATTTGACCTGCTGAAGAAGTTAAATTTAACTTCTTCTCCTTGTGGTGTATAGGCCTGAGCATTCCCATGAGTGTTAAGT
The DNA here is from genome assembly GCA_032164245.1 of Sternotherus odoratus. Taxonomy (NCBI): domain Eukaryota; kingdom Metazoa; phylum Chordata; order Testudines; family Kinosternidae; genus Sternotherus; species Sternotherus odoratus. The sequence goes on from JAVMKO010000006.1 coordinate 77,805,169, forward strand.
ATTAATGCCCCTATGTTGTCTTTTAAACACAATGCTTTTAATGCTTTAAAAATAATGATTTATCCATTATTTGCCAACTTCCTCATTTGATGTCTACTCTGGGTTGGTTCTCTGCAATGCTATTATGTGATATTTTTTTTTTAAAAAAAGAAGAAATCATATAAAGAAAAATAAATGCACTTTCATTATCCTATTCACATATTAAGTTACATCTTAATGGGAATATCCCTGTTCCTGTGGTCATAATGTACTGATACTCTGATTTATAATAACGTGTGCATTTTATTAGGCCTGGTCTCATGCCCAATACCAGGTTTGCCATTTTTTCGCTGGTGTCATACTAGCACAATTTTCAGCTAAGGTGATTATTTGAAATGAAGAAAGGCAGTGATGTGCTGTCAGTATTTTAGCATGGGCTTCCACAAAAATGGTCCCACTTCACCAGTGATAAATTCTGTCTCTCAGGGGAGCACACACATCCAGAGGAATGGGTGAGTGACCGGAGAATGTATTAATTTGCTTCCCCATTTAAATAAAACTGGATTCTTATAACCAAGGTAGGAGAAATATTATGCAGAATATATATTAAGTGCACTTCACTGGAATTGTTTATACTTGATTCTGGAAATACATACTGAGAATATTGATAGGGTAGCACAGGGTTGAATGTGTGTCACTTGAAATGGTATGTGTGCATATAGGTACTCGGGTCACCGGGTGTCCGGTTTTCAACTGGAACACCCAGTAGAAAAGGGATCCTGGCGGCTCTGGTCAGCACCGGGGGCCATTGGCTGTCTGGTTGGCAGCTCCACACAGCTCGGCTGGCAGGCTCCCTGCTAGCCTCCACACGGCATGTCCTCCTTCCAGCTCCTATGTGTCAAGCCAGCCAGGGGGCTCCTCATGCTGCTCCCACCCCAAGTGCCGCCTCCACAGCTCCCATTGGCCAGGAACTGTAGGCAGCGGGTGCTTCTGAGGCTGCACCTGTGGACGGGGCAGCGGCCATGCCGCCGCATAGGAGCTGGAGGGGGGATATGCCACTGCTGGGAGGTGCTTGAGGTAAGCGCTGTCCAGAGCCTTGGGGATTTTTAAAAAAATATGTGCAAAGTGGTCCATTATAAAGCTCATAAAAGAAGTACTTTTATGAGCTCCAGGGATAAACCATCTCTGGCAGGAAAATGTGGCAATATCCAAGAAGGGAGTTGAATTCCATCAGGTGTAGAGAAATCACTTACCCCTTCACTTTGGTGGTGGGATTTTAGCAATGGTCTTGCAGAAATCCTCATCAGCGCTCTGCTGAAGGAATACATGTTCTCTTAGCAATGAGACCATGCATTGTCTTTAGCTTCCTTGAGATTTAGTTGCTATTAATATTTTACAGTAAATGAAGTTAGTACATGCAAAACTGTCGGAGTGACATCTCATTTTGATGTTGGGAGTCACATTTAAAGCTGCCATTAATTCTTAAATCCCCAGTTTTTCTTTTTGCACTGCATTAACTATATAGATAAGTAAGGAAGCAAGCATTGGTTGCTATCAGAGCTGGAGTAAGTCAACAAGTCACAGTTAAACACTTATAGTGGTTTATGCAAATTAGCAGAGAATTTATGTCTTTGTGTCTCTGAGTGTACCCCCTGTAAAGTGAGTGTAAACTGGCTAAATAAGGAAGCTATGGCAGCATTCATGTTGAGTGCTTGTAGAAATAATCATCTGGTTCAACAGTAATAATGGTAATTTTCACTTCTAAAATACTTTCCTTCTGAGGATCTCAAAATACTTTGCAAACACTAATGAAGCCCACATAAACATTCTTACCATTTTAAGAGATGGGTAACCTGAGACATACAGAAGTTTAGTTTCCTGATTTTTCCAAGGTCCTCCGCGCCCATTGAAGGAAATGTGAGCTGTGACTGTTCACCTAAATTGCACCAGTGAACAGTGCAATTTAGGAGGAAAAGTGCATCTAGTGGAAATGTATTATTCATATCTAGCAAATAGTTGATATATTCAAGGCTTTTGGCTGATTGGTAATACTTCTGTGTTTGAAAGTATGCCACATTTCTATGGGCATATATTTGTGGGATGTTACTGCTTAGAGTTTGGTTGCTATGTTTACTTATTTGGTTACTATGACTATTTACTTATTGTTCTAATACCATATCAGCGTGTAATCAAATGTGTTGTTATTCTTACTGGGCCATGTAAGTATCTGAGAAGTATTGTTCCTACTTTCTCTTATCTGGTGTCTCAGTACATGGCTTCTGTTTATGAGATAAAAATAGATTTGCTTATCCATAGCTTTAATGATAAAGAATTAAACTAGAGCTTTAAAAGCCTCATTATTGCACACTTTGCCTCTAAAATTTCGTGATGATTTATGGTACACAGAATTGGTCCACCAATGATAACTTAGTAATACACCTTTACAATCTGTTTGGTCAAAGACCCACAACACTACAGTTCTCAATTGTTTTCACTAACACAAAGGTGGTTGTTATTTTTTTGCAGTGAGGTAAGTTACACAAAATCGTTATTTTGCTGTAAAATCTGAAGTGGAGACTAGGTACTTGTACAGTTTATCATGAGGTAGCTAGGCGAATTTGGCACTGTAAGCCATTATTTGTGTGGTGTGTGCCCATTAGGATTTTACATCCAGTTAGGTATTTGAATGTGAACATGCACCTTTTCTTGTTTTGAAGAAATGCCCAATCGTTCTGAAATCCATTTAGTAAGCAGTGATCTGATCTGAACCAGTTATATTCTCTCAAGGCACTGTTTCATTGAGAAGTCTCTATAAGAATACAGTAGACTCTCGATTATCCAGGATGATAGGGAAAAAATTAATTCTGATTAATAAAATCCCGGATAATCACCATCCATAGGAAATATGGGGAGGAGAGTTGGTTCACTAGCTGCCCTGTGCCCTGGTGGGGGTTTTTTTGTGTGTGCCTGGGGTGGCAGCAAAGCCAGAGCCGGCCCTGCGAGTTGCACGTATTTTTTTTGACATCCTGGTTAATCCACATCCTGGATAATCGAGAGTCTACTGTATTAATATTGTAATGAGCTGGGTTAAAACTTTTATGCATTTGAGCGAAAACCTTGTTGAAACGGATGTGTGAATGTGCCCTTCTTTTAAGATTGCTGTAAGGACAGTTAAGGGGCCACACCTAAAACAAGGCACAGTGGAGTCTGACTGGAAACTATGTCCAGATAGTGGAGGGATCCACTGGGTATTGTTCTGACCAGGTGAGTGGGTGTCTCTCTGTGGATGTGGAAGAATCTGATGGGCAGTTGGGGCAGACAAGAAACTGGCAGAGAAAGAGAGAAGCAGAGAAAGAAAGCCAAGCAGAAAACTGTAAGCAGGGTGTGACCCTGTGAGAAGCCTAGAGAGAGCTTTTGACTCTGGTGCTGGCTGAAATGCTTGAAGGCATAGGCGCCAACTTTTCCCGGTGCTGGTGGGTGCTTGACTCCCGCATGCCCCCGGTCCTGCCCCAACTTACCCATGCCCCTCCCCCATTTACAACCCCTTCCCTAAAGTCCCCGCCCCAACTCTGCCCCCTCCCTGCCCTTATTGGACTCCTTTGTGGCAGCAAGTATGGGGAGTGAGGGGGGAGAAGTGGGGAAGATGCACGCAGGGGAGGAGGTGCAGGTGAGATGAGGCCGGGGGGGGGGGCAGGATGGGGAGCTCTGCACCCACCAGTTTTTCCCTGTGGGTGCTCCAGCCACAGAGCACCCACAGAGTTGGCGCCTATGGTTGAAGGTGTAAGCAGAGAAGCTAGCCTCTGTTTTTGGTTCCTCCTGCATTCGGAGAAGCAGAACTTTGTTCATTCCTTGTAAATAAACAAGATTGCATCAGTCTGGTATTTTCTTTATTATCAATTTCTACTCTGAGTTGGATCATTTCTGGGGACCCAAACTTTCACTATTCACTTGGGTGAAAAAGGTGCAACAATATGATGGACTACTATGGCCCTAAGAAGCTGATGTTTTCTAAAGTGTCAAGAATTCATATTACGATGGCTTCCTATTTATATATTTACCTAATTTGCTGTATATTACATGTTTGAAAGGCTTGATAAGTTGACAGGTTTATCTAATAGTGTTTAATAGTTCTCTTTTAGGCTGGTTGAGTCACAGTTTTCAGAACATTAATTGGAGTTTTACATTCGTTCTGTATCAGGGAATAATTAGAATAGCCATGGTAAATAGTAAGTAGGACTCAAGTTATGAAACAAAATTGCCATGTGATTTCAGTGCCTGCAGCATATCAGGGTTTAGTCATCTAAGTTTTTTTAATAACTCATTCTGAATTTAATACAATCAACATAAATGTAGCATTTTATTGGATTATTATTTATTAGCACTTAGGAGCCCTAGTCATGGATCAGGACCTATGTTGTGCTAGATACTGTTCAAACAGATAACAAATAGATCATCTTTGCCCCAAGAAGCTTACAATCTAAGGCTTTATCTACACTGACACTATCGCCGTTAAAAATTTTGTTGATCAGGAGTGTGAAAAATACCCTCCTGAATGACAAAAGTTTTAACGCCGAAAAGCACCGGTATAGACAGTGCTTTGGCGTTGGGAGACGATCTCCCGTAGATGAAACTGCCGCCCCTCGTTGAGGGTGGTTTTATTTTGTCGCGGGAGAGTTCTCTCCCAGTGACAAAGAGCAGTTACACTGTGCACCTTACAGTGGAGCAACTGCAGTGGCACAGCCACGTATGCAGTGTAGATATAGCCTAAGTAGAAGACAGGAGACATCAGATGGATACCAACTGATGGGTGTGTACAGAGATACAATGAGGCAGTATTGGTCAGCATGATAGGCAGTGGCCATAGCACATCTGTAGTCTAACCGTTATCAAGATTTTGTAGGCAGGATGGAAAAGGAGGGATTTGAAGGTGGATAATGATTGCCTTCCAAATGTGAAGGGCAGCATGGCAGACAGCATGAAGGTGCTTGTTTGAAAACTTAACATGTGGCCTGTGGAGGCTGGCATCATAGACCAACTAGTACTGTGCATTGACAGCTCCATAGAAAATGAGAGATGATGAGGAGTCTGATTTGTCATGCATACCCTCAAGTTTCACCTCACTTAAAAACTACTTGCTTACAATATCAGACATAAAAATACAAAAGTGTCACAGCCACACTATCATTGAAAAATTGCTTATTTTCTCATTCATTTTTAACCATCTAATTATAAAATAGATCAATTGGATTATAAATATTGTACCTACATATCAGCGTATAGTATATAGAGCAGTATAAACAAGTCATTGTTTGTATAAAATTTTAGTTTGCACTCACTTTGCTAGTGCTTTTTATGTAGCCTGTTGTAAAATTAGGCAAATGTCTAGATTAATTGATGTACTTCTTAGAAGACTTCTGCATATCTCTGGGGGTACATGTATCCCTGGTTGAGAACCACTGGGCAAGGGAAATTATTTTTGCAGGATCATTCTGAATATATCTGAGCGGGGCAAGATTGTATTTGTCAAAGCAGCAGAGAAGGATGTTGCAGTAATCAAGTGGAAGATGATGAGAGCCTGGACAAGAGTTTTAGCTTTGTGAATGGATAGGAAAGGCCATATCTTAGAGATGTTATGCAGAAAGAATTAGCAAATATAGACATAGGTTGGATGTGAGGAGCTAGGGAAAGGTCAAAGTCAAAGACAATGGCTACAGGCCTGCAGGTCAGACAGGATAGTGGTTTGTCCACACTGATCAAGAAAGGTGATAATGAAGGGGGGGGGGGAGAATGGAGAGAGAGAGGATTAAGAGTTCTGTTTTAGCCTTACTGATCTTGCACTAATCATTGGCTTGATATTGAAGGAGAGATGTTGGAGAGACAGGCTGTAATTTTAGTTTGATCGGGAGATGGACCTGAGTAGAGAACTGTGGGTCATCAGCATAATGATGGTAGTTTAATTTGTGTTTGCAGATGAGATTACCCAGAGATAAGGAGTACGTTTGGGGCGAGCCCCATCTGGTCCTTATGAGCCCAAAATTCCATTTGAAGTCAGTGGGAGTTTTGAGCATGGAGTTTAGAGCTTATGGGAGGGATATTCAGAACAGTCCAAACCATTTTGGATGTAATATACTAAAGCTTCTATCTCCCTGTAGCAGTAGTGAATCCTAGAAATTCTTTAAATTGATTTTATACAGGTTACGTGTATCTTCCCTTATTCAGTCTTTTTATGAAATGATCATAATAATCTTTATAGAAAACTGGCTCTTTATAAGTATCGCATCTTAATATTACTGGCCTTAAGTAAGTAATTTATCAGTGCACAATAAAAGTTTCAAATTACTGTAGTAGAAACATTAGTTAGTATCTTTTTTATATATTAGTTATAATGAAATTGTGATTATGAATATAATTCTGATAATCTCTACAGACATAGCATATCTGCAGGCACTGGTTATCTTTTCAAAGTAGGTCTGTCAAGCGATTTAAAAAAATCACATGATTAATAGCACTGTTAATAATAGAATACCATTTATTTAAATATTTTGGATGTTTTCTACGTTTTCAAATATATTGATTTCAGTTATAACAGAGAATACAAAATGCAGAGTGCTCATTTTTATTAAAAATATTTGCACTGTAAAAAACAAAAGAAATCGTATTTTTCAATTCACCTAATACAAGTAGTGTAGTGCAATCTCTTTATTGGGACAGTTGAATTTACAAATGTAGAATTTTATATAACCTCCCCCCTGCATTCAAAAATAAAACAATGTAAAACCTTTGAGCCTACGGGCTTGTCTTCACTACGGCAGGGAAGGATCGATCTTTTGGCGATCGATTTATCGCGTCTCATCAAGATGCGATAAATCGATTGCCAGCGGCTCCCCTGTCGACTCCGGAAGTCCAGCTCGCCAAAAGGCGCAAGCTGGAGTCGACGGGGGACTGCGCAGCCAACTGCTGCTGCCGTGAGGACGGCAGGTAAGTCGGCTGTAGAGACGTCGATTTCAGTTACGTTATTAACGTAGCTGAAATTGCGTATCTACAGCTGATCTCCCCCCCAGTGAAGACCAGCCCTACAAGTCATAAAGGCCCTGCATTGCTTATGTCGACTGTTACTGGCTTTCAGGAGCTGTCCCACAATGCCCCACACTGATAATACAAGTGCTTCTGGTGAGGACACACATCGCTGACACTAGGAGCCAAGTGGGCACACATGCTAGTGATTTAATAACTGTAGTGGCTGTATGTCGACATAAGTTAAGTCAACATAATTTTGTAGTGTAGACATGGCCTTCAAATGTAGTATAACTTTAAGGTAAATAAATATAATATTTATATTAAAGCAATTTGGAATTAACCAAATATGCTTAACAGTGTTTAGCAGAAGACCTAACTGTGAAAGTCTCCTGACTTTCTCATACCTTCCCATGCTGAGCAGCACTTCCTTATTCATTAGGGTTGCCAACTTTTGTTGGACGAGTTCCTGAACATTTCATCATCTGATATTATTTTTAAGTAAAGATTAATCTTTCATTCCCAGAGACTCCCAGGACAATCTTGGAGAGTGGGCAACCCTATAATGTTCATAAACCCTGAGCCTAATCTGCAACTGAATCCATGCAGGTGGACCCATGTACCCACTGGAGTCTTAGTAATGAGATGGTAAGATCTGTCGCTGGATCCATTTTCAGGACTGGATTCTGTGAACACAGTCCTGCAGTCCACACTCAGGCAAAATTTCCACTAATTTATTAGGCGTTTTGCATGCAAAAAGACTTCAGGGGCAGGCTCTGAGTCAAATTGGCAGAATAGAAGTTACTTCTGGACTTTGATAAGGTTACACAATGAGTTTTAATTTGATAGCTGTAAGGCAATAGCAACTAGGAAAAAATAGGCATTGCTGAGACAGAAAAATCTGCTAGAAAAATATGAGAGTTGTAAAGAAATAGATGACGGTGCAGCTTGTCTATGCCATTTATTAAAATCAGATTTTAAAAGCTGGAGGTCTAGAGTTAAACTCATAAATCCACATTTAGGCACCTAAGCAAGTGACTTGATTTTCAGAAGTGTTGCGGACCTGGCAGTTGTCATAGAAGTCCATGAGATGACATCATTGGGAGTTGTATCAGACTCATAGAAGAGTAGGGCAAGTACTTTCAAACGTATTCACCCCTCTCTGCCCATGTCCCATTTTTATATCCCTCTCTTGGGTGCCACAAGGACTCCTCTTTGTTTTTTCATCAGAGACAGGCAGTCATTGAGACTGTGTACTGGTTTTCCTATGGTACTAAGTAAGGAGTAAGAAGATGCCTATAAGCTCTCATTTCCTTCTGAGCTAACCTAGGATTTAACTCTAGTTATCTGGATATGTTTGACTATTACATTATGATAGGCATTAGAAGGATTTAATCAGCAGAGGTACCCTACCACTGGGTACTGTGTGTGTGCATGTGTTGAATGCTATTACAGCTGAGACTTGAATCAACCTTTTATGGTCCATTGGATGAAGTTTTACACCTTCGTATTCCTATCCCCTTAGTTTTTTGGCTCAGGATCAAGAATAAAATGGTCAGAAGTGCCAGAGTCCCATTTTCAAAAGGGCTTTATGGGTTCTAGTGATTTTAGGGTACCTAAAAGTTAGATGTTGCAATGCTCAACCCACGTGTTGTATCTGTTCAGTATTTCCATATGTGATTTATTCAGGCACTAACCTCTGTGTTCCTGTTTGAATGATAACATAGTTTAGGTTATCCTATTAGTTTTTGCTCACATTAAAGCATCAATATTTGTCTTCTATATCTAAACACCAAATTCACTAACACGTTATGATGCCAATACAAAACAATGAAAAACAGCTGACATGACACCACTTTCATTTTGCGTTAGTGAACAATGCTGACCTAATATGTTTGGCTCATTCAGCACTGCCCGTGAGCAAAACGACTATTGCTTATTTCTGTATCTCGAACCAAAGCATTGCATGAATTCCAGATGGCAGCTTAAATGATCTTTTATGGTTAAGAATCCTTTCACATGCTCATGCATGTTGTCTGCTGATACATATAGAATTGAATGCTATTATAATTGCTGTAGGCCCTAGTGTATTAAATAAAAATATATTTTTAAAGAGGTAGTTTCTCCCCCTTCCTTTTCCTGTGGTTCTTCAAGGCTGGCAGATGTTTATCTGAAGGTGGTAGCTTTCAATCTGCTGTTTTTATGAATATTTTATCATATACAAGATTCCTTGTTCCTTCATTGATGTGTTTATTGATTAACAATTACTGTAGGTTTAGAATATATGAGAGAAAATAATACCAAATCTCCCTCCTCCTCCTCTTCCTCCTTCCTGTCCCCAATGCTATATTCACTCCTGATGTGACAGCAACTTCAAAGTCACCCATGCCGCTACAGGCAGGTTAGTTTTACCACTGATTGACTTTGTAAATCAGGTTGAGTGTGTAGAAACCATGCAGTAGAACATAATTTTCTTTCTTTTTTTTCCCCTGCGTGTAAGCGTTTTATCTCTCACTATGGGGCTTCCAGGGAAGATTATCCTCCCACTCTGTCGGAAGTGTATGGCCAAGAGGTTACCTCACCTCAAGGCAGTGATTCAGAATATTAGATTAAACAGATGAAAACACAACAGCTCCATCAACTTCAAGTACATTTCCACCATATTGCCCCTTCATTTCTCCCATCTTTGTCTCACAGCCACATTGCCACTGATTTACTTCACATATATACCTCTATGAGGTACCTGTTCTGCAGCTGCTTCTTAAAGATTTCCAGTGCCTTGTGGAACCTTTGAAGGAGATTGGGAGGTCCTAGGGGATTCCACCCCCTCATTTTTCCCCTGCAAAAAATGATTTAGTAAAATTTGAGACAGTTGGAAAAACATCCACCAGTCGTATCTACTTCATTTCATGACTCTTGTGGCTCAGAGATCTGACATATCACTGAGGAGGTAATGGTGCTGTACACTAGACCGGTATGGGTGTTTGGCAGGGCAGCGCAGCACAGTACTCTTCCACAAAGCTCTATAGTGTCCCCATCAAGCCTTGTCCATTTGAAAATGTGGTTGTCTTAGGGCTGGTCTTCACTAGCGCTGCCGGAGATCGATCTTCTGGCGATCGATTTATCGTGTCTTGCTAAGACGCGATAAATCGATCGCCCAGAGCTCCCCCATCGACTCCGGAACTCCAGCTCGCCGGGAGGCACAAGCTGAAGTCGACTGGGGAGCGCGCCGACGACTGCCGCCGCCGTGGGGACGAGCGCTAAGTCGGCGGCAGATACGCAAACTTCAGCTACGTGATTCACGTAGCTGAAGTTGCGTATCTGCCGTCGATCCCCCCCTCCCAGTGAGGACAAGCCCTTACTGTTGAACTCAAACCTGGCTACTGAAAGTGTCAGTGCGTTTTGTGCAATGCATGTGGCAGAGAGACTGTGGAGCTTTTTAAACACATCATTATCAAAGCAATTTGTGTCTCTTTTGGTAGGATATAGTGCAGTGTTCATTTCTGTGTTTAGTGGTAGTTGTGGAATGGATGGGTGAGCCAAAGGCCAACTACTACTTGTCAAGGTATTAGTTGAACCTTCCTTACAAAATTCTTCAGGGCACGTCAGTGCTGTGGCTCATGGTTCCCTGCTTCAGGAGTGCCTTTCACACTCGTGGGAAATGTCCCAATAATTCATAGTCAAGGTTTCTTATGTGCAGTGTTGTGGGTTATTTTAAAAACAGATTCCTTGGTTGCTTGTGTTGGTAATGGTTGAAGGCATTTGTGTTTGTACCCAAAGCCTCCATTTATCCTCCTATTTGCTCTTACATTATCCAGGGGCACTGTGACATTACAAACATGAAACTGAGTACATGAAGCCTTGGATTTCCTGCAACCGCCCTGTCTCTCTCTACCTCTGTACACAGTAACCCAGCACATGATGATGATGATGATGATTATATATTTCCTGGTAATGCCTAAGAGCCCTAGTTGTGGACCAGGACCCATTGTGCTACATGCTGTACAAACGGAGAACAAAAAGACAGTCCCAGCCCAAATTGCTTACAATTAATGTCTCTGTCCTTTCATTGTATCTGCCGCTGTTAGTGCAAAAATCTTCTCCATTGCACTGGAACAGCCTCCCTGTGTCTCTCCACTTCAGTTCTCCATACGACTGTATTGGAACAATGTGCTACAGGGTTAATATAGTCAATTATTTCTATTTTGTTTTTTTAAATTACATTGTATCCAGTGAGTGTGCTTACCAAAACACCAGTTTTTTTTCTAAGCAGTGTTGCCTCTGTCCTTTGTTATCAGAGCAATTTTCTTTAGTAAGGAAATAAATGTATTTCTCGGTTCCTTACCCCTTCCTTTCTGCAAGTGCAGACACTCCTGCTTTTAAGCAGGAACATTGTTAAACAGGACCATTGAACTTCTAGTTAAATTTTTTGCATCATCTTATTGGTGCCATTGGATCCAATCTGGTGACTTTGGGCCCTTCTCTAATTATCATGCAAACATAGTAGGAACATCCTAAAACAGAGGTGGGCAAACTATGGCCTACAGGCCACATCCAGCCAGTGGGAACCTCCTGCCCAGCCCCTGAGCTCACGGCCTGGGAGGCTCACCCCTGGCCCCTGACCTGCTGTTCTCCCTCCCCCACAGCCTCAGCTCACTGTGCCGCCATTGTGGTGGGGCTGCAGAGCAGCGGCCTGATCCGGTGCTCTGTGCTGCGCGGTGGCATGGCTGCCTGTCCTGGTTCTCTGGGTGGCGTGGATGTAGAGCCGCCAGCCACCAGTGCTCCAGGCAACGCGGTAAGGGCAGGGAGCGGGGTGGGGGTGGAGTTGGATAGAGGGCAGGGGATTCAGGGTGGTGGTCAGGGGCAGGGGTGTGGATAGGGGTCAGGGCAGTAATAGGGCAGGGAATGCGGTGAATGGGGACAGGACTCCCAGGGGAGCAGTCAGGATTGAGAGGAGGGGTTGGATGGGGCGGCAGGGGACAGTTAGAGGTGCGGCTCTGAAGGCAGTCAAGGGGCAGGGAACAGGGAACAGGGAACGGGGGTGTTGGATGGGGTAGGAGTCCCAGGGGGCCATCAGGGGGTGAGAAGCTTGGGGGGGATTGGATAGGGGGTGTGGGCTGGGCCACACCTGGTTGTTTGGGGAGGCACAGCCTCCCTTAACCAGCCCTCCATACAGTTTCAGAAACCTGATGTGGTCCTCAGGCCAAAAGATTTGCCCACCTCTGTTCTAAAGAGGCATTCTTTAGGAACACACCTGACACAGGGAAGGCAGATCAAATGTACCTTAAAGGGCTGTGTTCTATCTCCCAAGTTAATAACTTTTATCAGGTCTATTAGAATTGTATTCAATGGATTTTTTTTCTTGGGATCCTTCTGAATTCTGAACAGAGATTGCAAACATGGTAAAGGGTAGATAGTTGCAGAATTATCATGAAGAAGCATAGTCACTTCTGCTGGGTTGTTTCTTTCAGTGCTCTGAAGCTGTGGAATACATACTTTTAAGGGTCACTGTGTCAGACAACTACATTATCTATATTCAACATTACATCAAACTGCTGTTGAAGATTTGGACTTTAAGATTGGTGTGTGAATAGTTTAAGCCTGCTGTAATAAGCTGATAATGATTTGCATTCCAAATCAAAAGGGAAGATTATACACCTCATCGTGCAAGTCATGTCTGTTGTAAAGTGGTTGCATTCTCTTTGGGCTCGATGACATAACTATCAAATGTGTCAGTGTGGTCTCTTTTCCTAATTTATTTGTGGTGCTGCTTTTTCTAATCTTCGCTGTGTTCACTGTACAGATGCTCCCTGGGTTACGCAAGACCCGAATTACGCAAATTCGCACTTTCGGAAAAAGTTCCATATGCCAGAAATAGGATTTTTGAGTTGCGGAAATTTTTGCGTAATGTCTGGGGATACGTTTCTGATTTTGCAAAATTCAAGTTACACAAGGCTTTCCGGTATGGAATAATTGTGTAAATTGGGGGGCATCTGTAGTATTAACGTAAATTGCAATATTGGTTACACTCATGACTCAAAGAATATAGTGGTAGCCTGTATTTCATTAATCTTTAAAATCCTTTATTAATGTTTACAGGATGGAATACACGTTGTGTTAGGGCACTGGATCTGGGCCCTGGGACTCCTCCCTGCCTTATCCTCAGTGACGACTTTTGCACTGGCCTGTAACAGAGCTAATACAATCTCAGTTTTCTCCCCCATAGAGGGTAAGTGTAGGGCTTTAGTTTAATGAAGAGCCTTGCCTAGAATGTCCACACCAGGTAAAATACGTGCATAATGTAGAGTTTGTGTGTGACAACCAGGATATATTAATGATAATATATTAAGGCTTAACATGTTTAGAATGAGCCCAAGGTTGGGTGCTACAAACACCATTAGGCATGAATTAATAGCTAGGATACAATCTGTGTGCTAGTCTCATTGCAATTATTAAACCTTCTATTAATACAGTTAATTACAATAAAGTAATACAGTACATGTATTGTATTTTATAATTTCTTATCTAGAATGCTGGTTGTGGCACTTCACCTTGGACTTACATACCTACCATTGCATCAGTACAACACTGTTTACACCCTCTTGTGTTGTTTAAATAGAACTCTTCATTATAGAAGTGAAAGTGATAAAATATTTTAAAATTATTTATGCTGGTAATTAAGTGATGCGATTACTGAATTTTGAGCCATAAATATATGCAGTGCAATTTACTGCTGGTAGTAAATTATACTGATTGCACTCAAGGTTTGGAAATCTTATTAGTCAATCAGATCAATCATTTTCTCTCACCTGTTTCATAACTGTGTTATCAGAAACCATTTCAAGTGAATACCTTTGTTGCACAGAAATATTATTTTAACAGAACTGTTTTCTAGTTTTTCAGTTCTTGTATGTTCGAAATGAGTACTTTATAAGAACTTAGGGTATGCAAAGAGTAAGATTGGGGTTGAAATTCAATGCAGTACAAACTAGGGAATAGAATTTAGTTCTCTAATATGGCAAATCTAACTCTCTACCACTTTGTTGCACTACCTCTTAGAAAGAATATGCCAAATATAAGAACTTAGCTATGCTGCTTTTAAAATGGGGCTACTTTAGATTGTGTATTATGAATCCTCTGCTAGGGGCTACTCTAGATTGTGTATTATGGTTGTCAACTGATAGCAACTACTGTAATTAATTCTTTAGCTCAATTGGTAGAGGTTTGAGCTACAGTGCTGGAAGTCCGGGACTCAAGCCCTGCAGATAATGGGGAAAAGGGTGATATTATAGTTGCACATCATAGAAATGTTTTGTCTTTTTTAAGAAACCTAGGAAATTACATTTAGAAATATACATTAAAATATATTACTGAGCTTGCAAAGTCAAATATTCAAAAGTTAGGAAATGCCGTAATAAAGATGGCCATGCAGCCTTAATTCGGCCACCTTCATTATGAATACACAGTCATAATGAAGGTGCCATCATATACAGTCTTTAATTACATGATCACATACTGTTTTTTCCTTGGGATCTCTGCCTCATTTAATGCAGAGGATGGACCTGCTCTGGGGATAAATCAGGGTTGAGTAGGGAAGGAGTCTGTTGTCTGTATGACCCCCTACTTCATTTATTGCAGAAGTTGGAAGCTGTGTAGAGGTGGAAAGAGGTGTGGGATGAGGCCGGGGATTGCTGGCAAAGATAGAATGGTCTCATGGTTAAGGCAGTTGAATGCTGCCCTGGAAAACTAGATTCTATCTCTGCCAAATATTTCCTATGCAAGGCATAGGCAAATCATTGAAACCAAACTCTTCCCTAGTTGCATGTTCCTTGGTTTTTGGATGCCTTCCTGGAGACTTCTGGGACCAGATTTACAGAAAAATCAGCATTTTCAGAGGAGACAGAATCTTAGGAGAAAAATGCTGCCAAACTCTAACCTGCCTTTACTGAACATGTGTGAATTGTCATTTCAGAGGCATATATATTCCCAGAAGATCTAGGAATTTGACCCAGATCTTCTGAGTCCCAGTCCAGTAGCTTAACCACAAGACTATCCTTCCTCTTTCTTTAATTTTAAAGTTTAGATTATAGGCAAGTAATATGGATTTACAAAAACAGGTTTACATGATGAGCTGCCCTTTTAGAGGGGAATAAAAATTGTTGGCAAGGAAGAGCATGTCAAGGGAGAATGTGGCAAAAAACAATTAAACGTGAAATGTTAATAAATATTTACAGCTGAGTCTCTCATTAGAGATCTCTGGCTTTGTTAATATAAATGATTTATAGCTAAAGAATATGTGATGAGGAGGTATTGATTGAGCCACTGCTATAATAAATATTGCAATAAAACCACTCTCCTCCCTTGTTAGGGAAATGCTTCTCCTGAGGTTTTGTGTCTTTACTGAGTTAGCTTTGCAATTGCAGCTGTGATCTTGAGTGTTTCTGACTGATCAAGCTTGTCAGTGTGTCAAAAGCAAAGCAGAAGCTCTGATCAGCCATTAAGAAGAATTTTTTGTTGCATATTAATTGTCTAATAGATATTTAGTTTTAGGTTGAAAATCTCTAGTATCTAACTAGTAATACTGTTACAGTCAAGATTTGTTATGTGTATGCTCAGAGTGATTAGGCTAATAATTTAAACAAAACATAATGTTATGTTGATCTGAATGGCATCTACATTTTCTTATAACTTGTACTAATGCAGACCAGAACTTTTGCCTAACAGCAGGGCAGTCAGTGTAGAAGACTGGAGTTGGTTAACACTAAACATAGATAAAATGATGCACTTAATTTTGATGTTTAATGTCAGTAGTAGAAAACTGCTGCTTTTGAGCTAAAATGTTGGGGAAAAATTTAGCCCTTATGGAGCTGTCCTGTCGAATTTTATAAAAATAGAATCACTGGGGTTCTATAGAAATTCAAAGATGTTATATAGAAATTGATCTTAAAACCTCATAGAATTTAAGATAATTACACCCCGTCTATAGAATTGTACAGATTAGTTTAGGAATTCTGTAGACAAGGGATCATAAGAGAATTGACTAGCAGTCTAGGGTTTTTTGGACCACATTGATCCCTGGTGTCACTCCTCTACAGTCAATAGAGTGAGAAGATGCATGGATTCGGCTCATTATTATCTAGTGCTCTTCCCAAATAGGCAAAACAATTATTGAATTTAAACATAATTGTTGTGTAGTTTTGATGAGTGAATCAACACTTTCCACTAGCTTCTGAACATAGACTATTATCCAAGATGTCATTCTAGGATAATTTTTACCCTGCTTGTTGTAACACATGTTTCTACTGTCAGTAGTGACTACTCATTGGATATTATGCTTCATCTCTACAAACCATATGAGTTCTAAATAGAGTGTATCACACTGAAATAATTGTATATCTGATTTAAATGTACAGTTATAAATTGTATCAATGTGAAATGTCTATCCAAGTCCATCATATTACAAGAATTGTCTCATCTTATTCAGTCCCATTGAACTTCTAAATTAAAATCCTTTCAAGTTAAGAATAGTCATTGCAACTGTGCGCCATATTGATCCCTAGAACACTCCTTTCCTTAAAAACAAAACTAAACAAAAATATCCTCCAGCATCACTTTTTTTGCATGTAGACTGTTGCTTAACATTTTTAAGTGCCAAACCTTTTTATTAAAACCAAATGGACATAAGCTAATGTGTTCATTACTTTAGTGGAAAGGACAGATTTATGTGCAATCTATGATTGACTTGTAAGAGATGAAGGGACAACAGAATGTTATGGTAAATTATTGTATCAATTTTATTTCTCATGAATATGAGATTGAGAAGTTCCATTAGACTCACCTGCAGGAGCAAATGCTTTGAGAACTGTAGGATTTTAAGTTAATTAATTTTGCATACTTTATAAGATATGACAGTCTGGTAGCAGGAATGTATGGTACTTTTATTTATGGCTGTTACTGTTTTATGTTTATTATCTAAAAAGTATATGGTGTTTCCTTGGCTTCTTCATTAAGAAACAGAACGGCAGCTGGTTGGTTAACTCAGTACACTATTGTTCTGGCTGTGAGTGCACTGACCTTCTGTACTTCAGTGCTAGGAGTTCAATTCCTGATTTGGATGCTGGTGAGAAGTACAGCTGGTGTCAGGGAGTGGTGAAAATGCATGCTGTTAATTTGGATGTAGGCAGCTATTCCTGTCAGTGCCTCTTAGAAGAAATAACCAAAGGAAAGAAATATGGAATAAATTGATTGTTAACAATAGTTGATTTACAGGTGAAGTAATGCAGTTGTACTTGTTGCTTTGTGGATATTCATAGGCTAAATTTTGCATTTTGCTCTCATGTGTCTTTTCTGTCATAGGTTAATGATGATTCTTGGCCTATAGACAGATTGCTGAAACCATCCAAGCATGGCTTATAATGCCTAAATTGCTATTTCACAAAGTCTGACTGTTCATAATTATGCCTCAGAACATTCCTTGTCTTGTTCCGGTGAATGCACAGCTGTAACATCCACAGATGGAGCTCAGCAATCAGAAACACCCTTCTGGGTTGTGTGGAGAGGTGAAGCCTGCTCAGGTGTACATTGTTTGATATGGGATCAATTGCTTTAAAATAAACATTTTTTCTATTGACTCTGGTTCATGACAATTTACAGGGATATGTACTGGGGGAATGGCAGGTCTGAGGAAATTAACAGCATCCATTGAAAACTGCAGCAGTGTCTCATGGGACGCTCCCCATTGTGACCACTTATTTGTAGTCTCTCCCTCCTAGGGATTTTAAAACAACCAGATATTCATTTGACACTATAAATTAGTAATAGGCATTCTTTGCATTGATACAAGGAATGAAGACTACTTTCTGGTAATAAGGCAATCCTTAAGCAGTCATTTTAGGATAATGTCAGTAGCTAAAGGGGATGACTTGCTCTCACTGTAGGAATTTTGTGGTGGCAGTTCTCATGTATTGCATGCTGACTAGCAAGTCTGCTGTGTTTTTAAAGTGACACAATTGTAAATCCAGGTCTGAAATGAGCCAACCCTCTAATTAGCATGTCTCTAAAATGTAATGAAATCATTTAATACTTCACCTTTTTCCCACCCCAAGGGTGATGGCTGTCCATGCTATAAACAGACATCCAATCCTAAACCACATTTGATATTACTGTAAAAAAACAAAAACAAATTTGCACATTTTGGCTCTGTGACACTAAATCACGGTGCCAAACCTGGTTCTCCCACAGTTCCCTTCTGTCAGCGGTAAACTCTTCCTTTTTATTATCCCCATTTCTCCCTGGATTTTCTTGAGCCTCCTCTGGAAAGGTTGGAGCCTGGCACTTAGAAAAGAAGTACTTCAGAAATTTCAGGTCTTCAGCTAGAGATGGATTTGCTTCTGTTCAACAATATCTATGGCAGCTGGGGCCTGACTTCCAAAAGGTCCAGAGCTTACTTTTATAAGGCAGAGGCCAGATCCTGGGAGAAAAGGAGATAAATATTAAATGAGAAACATGGTCCATATATTCCTGAAATATTGCTAGCTACATTGTTCCTTGCTGTCAGATGCAGCCTTCTGTAGACTAAACTCTAGATAAAAACTAGTATTAATAATATGTCATAATTGAAAGTTCCAATTTTTTTCTCCCCTTCCTTCCTCTTTCTCTCTATTTTTAAGCATTGTCTCGTCTTCCTTAAATCCAGATGGAAGTGTAATGGTTGATTTGGCTAGAAATAGATTTTAAAAACCCAGAAAAACACTTATGTGAAAATTATTTGAAGGAGTTTTATACATTTCTACTTCAGATTCTCTGCAGGGTGACAGCACAGAGTTACAATGAAGTGGAAAATCTGAGGCATCTGGAAGAAAACTTATAACAGTGTAACTCCACTTGAGTTTCTGTTCCATACTAAAACCGTGTTCAGAGAACATTACATTAGCATGGCTAAGCACTCTGGAGTCACACACTGCTACAATTCGGGTTGCACGCACAGCCTTTATGCTGCCCCTTTATGAGTAAGAATTACAATACAATTATAGTACCTCTCTCGTTTATAAGGCATGTCACCCACTAATCATAAAATGTATATTGGACCAGATTGCGCCCCCAGATCTACCTGCAGATGGAATTCTCCACATGTAGATCTTTCCCATCAGACCATGACATCATTATTCCTTCCTAGGATCCCGCTCTGCAGGAAGGAGATCTGAATGAAGGTTCTCATGGGAGCAGGCTGGGGGTGGGGAATGGGCAGCCCTATGCCTTGTAGGACGAAGCCTGAGGTTCCACACCAACCCACCCTAAGGACCGCAGGAGGACTCCTTGGAAAAAAAACATACAAGAGTCTGTATTGCCTATTCTTTGGTGGGAATCCCCTTTATGAGGGTGTATAAGGAGGGAGCCTTGGTGCACCTGTGGACAGTAGGAATCCTTGATAGTGGAGCTCCATTGGAAGCACACTGCAAGGGAACAAGTGGGAAGTGGGATGGGGCTATATAGGGCACAGAGCTGGCATGGATGGCTTGCTGAAGGTCCCACAGATTTCCCTGTGGCTACACTAGGTGTTGGGAAGTCCAAGCCTGCCCCCCATGGAATAGCTGGTGAGGATTGTATAAGAGGAGGGGGACCTTGAAGAGATTCCACTTTAACTCGTCTCCCATATGGCTTACTGTGGGACGGGTGAGCTGGCCCATTGTTACCCATGATGCCCCTAGCAGTTTCTCATCTCCCCACACCATCCCAGCCCAGCATGACTGGCAGTGCTGAAACTTGCCATTCAGCTGCTGATCAGCACAAACTTCCCTGGATGATGTATTTTGTGCACGGAGGTGTAGAGGGGAGTAGTAGAGAAGGAGGCAGAGGGGATGGCAACACTGGCTCACATATACTAATGTGCCGTGGTACTAATGTGCTGTGGTACTCTAGTGGACACAGCTGTTATCGATGATTAGCCCTGAGAAGGATAGCTTTTTCTAGACTGCCAGCCAAATTAATGAATAGGGGAAATGCACAAATTCAGCGCTTAATTGCATGTGCACAGCTCCATTAATTTAATTGGAATGTTCATAATCCCTCAGCAGGTGCACTAGGATAGGGTTTGGCCCTGTATCTGCAGAGTCTTAGTCTCTTGTGCATTTAAGTATCATTGCACAGCATCAGCCATTAAACTTTTATTATATTGGAGGAAGGCAGCACTTCCTGATTTGGCTAAGGTTACTAAAGGGGAAGGCAATTTAACTCTAGGTTATGTTTATAAGCTACTGTAGTGGAGCAATAAAATAAGACATTGTTTATCACGTCAGTCATTAATGTGGCACAACTGAATTGTTCCCTAATGATTTTCAGCATGGGTCATTACATAAAATGAACCAAGAGAACATAAAAACCACTATCAGCAAAATCAAGAGTGGGGGAAAAAAACAAGTTATTGCTATCTTGCAGAATGTTTCTCAGCAGTAGATCCGTGCTGCCGGAGAGATGGCTATAGCACTTTGTTACACTGGTCACAGAAAATTCTTTCCACCTTTGTGTGAAGCCTTCATTCTACAAACTGTAACAGTTTAGATTTAAATATAGGGAAGAGCATCTGGAGCAGCCAGGTTTTATTTCCACCCCTGACTTTACTCTTCAGATAGCTGCAGTTGGCTTGTGTAATGGTTTAAATTGTGCATGTCTCTGCAGTGTGTGTGTGAGCACGATATGGGCCTTGGCTGATGTTGTCACAACCATCTGTGTATAAAATCAAACTCTGGTTTATCTGAGGGGTGATGTAAAGAATTATGAATAATACACCAACTAGTGCTGTCGGCAGAGTTGCTTCTCTAACCTTTCTGTCAAAGCACCTGTTGATCTTCTCCCTGTAATGTAATTTAATCATTAATATGTGAGTTACTGTGATGTTAAAATATATTCAAGACCACTGCAATCACTGGCATAAACTTTTTCCATAATATCCCTCATGTACTTTTTCCTTGATGGTTGAATCATGCTTTCTTATTATAGTGTTAACATGGATAATCTTCCCTGTGGGCATGGCATATGATTTTGTTGGCGTGCTATAGTAACCTGAAGGCATTATTTCCATTGGCAGCAGGAAGTGACATTTTATGTTGTCTCTCAATACCACTGAATATTAACCCTGTTATAAATATAGCATCTGCTTTGGTGCTAAATATGTGTTAGTTTAGCCAAATATTGTTCTTTATTGATACTGTACATTCAGGCTAATTTAAGATCTGCTCTTTCATTAGGATTATTTCTCCTGGCTTCTGCATTTTATTCTCTTTCCTATTAGTGCAGAAATGCTAGTGTCCATAAAGACATCCACTTGTGGCAATGAATTTGTACCCTGCAGACTCTCTTGCCTGATATTGATCCAAACACATTGAAATAGCCTCCCATTAGTCTCCTGCTTCCAGTTTTTTTCTTTCCTCGGGAGGCAGCAGCTCTTTACAAATATTGCCAATGTAACATTTAATGCCAACTGAATTGTTGGTTGAGTTTGTTCACTGCATCAAAATTACATGTACTATGTGTCAGAACAACTCTAGTCATTAATAGGGAAAATCTCAGCTGATGCTGACCACGCACATAAAATCCTGGAATCCAATCCAGATGCCTTCTTATTTACACCCAGAGTCTCTCAAACTAGATTTATTTTGACGTGAGGACAGAATACTCTAGACTCTTGTGTCGCTTAAAATTCATCTTTCGCCTCTTTCCGTTCCAATATAAGCTTCTCCTTAAATAGGTCTCTGAAGGGTTTCTAATTTTACTGTAGGTTAAAAGAAAAAAGAAAAAAAAGGAGCTCTTGAAAGTGAGAGTTGATGGAATTATCACTGGCCAGAACTGATTATAATACAGCCATGCACAGTAAAGAAGTTTCCACACTGTAGTCATTGCCACTGAGTTCCCCACAAACAATACCCCTTGCCGCTCTAGGTCCAGTGCTAAATTAGACATAACCATGCCCAATTGTCTAATTAGACACAACTGAGCCACATACTGACTCTTTGATTTGGATAGACAATCCCTAGGACCTATGCTGAGACCATTACACTAACTTTAATTTCTTAAAATCTCCCTTCAATCTGTAACTGCTGCTTTGGTTTGTGTCAATACTGGAGGTGGTTTGAGGAACTCGAGGGCTAAGCCGCACGCTTCCCTTTCATCCACTAAAGGAGTTCTTCCAAAATTGAACAATTCTTAGATGAAAAATCCAAAGCTGTACGTGTTTGCTGTTTCAGTGCTTCATCTCTCTCCCATTGGGGAAGATAATGAGAAAATCACGCCCTGCTTCCAAATTGAGAAACTACTGGGATGGATCAGATTGGGGAGATGATAATCCCAGAAATAAAGTTATCAGCTACACAACTTCAGCCCCAGTCTGTGACTGATGGAAGTAGTCAGGGTCCAGCACAGAGCAGGGAGAGGGAAGAGAAGTAATTCGGAGCAGAAGATAATTTTGGCCCTTCCCCATAGAAGTAAGTCGACTTAGAGTTAATTTGTTTGTGGAGCACTTTCTTGCCAGAAGATGCTGTCATGAAGGGCAGGTAGTCAATACTCTTGTGGTGTCTGTAACACTACACTAAATGTAGTGTTACAGAACTAGAAGGCTTCCTTGATGTCTTTTGTGTAATGTCTGAATCCCATTCTGCCCAGGATGCTGTTACAGATCAAGTGACATAAGTTCTTGTTCATCCATCCATCACCACCCTCTGACAAACAGAGTCTCGGGACATCATTCCTTACCCATCCTGGCTAATAGCCATTAATGGACGTAACCTCCATTAATTCATCCAGTTCTCTTTGAAAGCCTGTTATAGTCCTAGCCTTCACAACCTCCTTGGGCAAGGAGTTCCATATGTGCTGTGTGATGAAGAATTTCCTTTTATTTGTTTTAAACCTGCTACCCATTAATTTCATTTGGTGGCCCCTAGTTCTTATACTATGGGAACAAGTAAATAACTTTTCCTTATTCACTGTCTCCACAACACTCATGATTTTATATACCTCTAACATATCCCACCTTAGTCTCCTCTTTTCCAAGCTGAAAAGTCCTAGCCTCTTTAATCTCTCCTCCTATGGGACCTGTTCCAAACCCTTAATCATTTTAGTTGTCCTTCTCTGAACCTTTTCTAGTGCCAGTATATCCTTTTTGAGCTGAGGAGACCGCATCTGTATGCAGTATTCAAGATGTGGGTGCACCATGGATTTATATAAGGGCAATAAGATATTTTCTGTCTTATTCTCTATCCCATTTTTAATGATTCCTAACATATTGTTTGCTTTTTTGACTGCCACTGCACTCTGTGTGGATGTCTTTAGAGAACTATCCACGATGACTCAAAGATCTTTTCCCTGATTAGTTGTAGCTAAATTAGCCTCCATCATATCATATGTATGGTTGGGGTTATTTTTTCCAACGTGAATTACTTTACATTTATCCACATTAAATTTCATTTGCCATTTTGTGGCCAATCACTTAGTTTTGTGAGATCTTTTTGAAGTTCTTCAAAGTCTGCTTTGGTCTTAACTATCTTGAGCGGTTTAGTATCATCTGCAAACTTTGCCACCACACAGTTTACCTCTTCCTCCAAATAATTTATGAATAAGTTGAATAGGATTGGTCCTAGGACTGACCTTTGGGGAGCACCACTAGTTACCCCTCTCCATTCTGAAAATTTACCATTTATTTCTACCCTTTGTTCCCTGTCTTTTAACAAGCTAAAAGGCAGGGAAGTTAGCACAGTAGTCTTTGCTAAAGGATGTGTGTAAATTTATGGAGATTGTGATTTAAAAAATAAAATTAACTGATGGTAGCCTAGTGATGTTTATGCTGACACCATTTTCTTGTTCAATGAAGACCCAATGTTTGGCTGGGTTAGCACAGTGGTTCTCAGCCAGAGATATGTGAACCACTAATGGTATGCAGAGGTCTTCCAGGGGGTACATCAACTCATCTAGATATTTGCCTAGTTTTACAACAGACTACATGAAAAGATCTAGGGAAGTCCGTACAAACTAAATTTCATACAATGACCTGTTTATACTACTCTGTATACTATATACGGAAATGTAAGTACAATATTTATATTTCAATGTATTTATTTTATAATTATATGGTAAGTATGAGAAAGTAAGCAATTTTCCCGTAATAGTATTCTGTGACACTTCTGTATTTTTATGTCTGATTTTGTAAGCAAGTAGTTTTTCAGTGAGGTGAAATTTGGGGGTACACAAGACAAATCGACTCCTGAAAGGGGTACAGTAGTCTGGAAAGGTTGAGATCCACTGGGTTAGAGGAACCCCAATCCACTACTGCTTTGAGCTGGCCGGCTTGATAGTACTCGAATATTTGGAACAGCTAATCCACCCTATTTAATGGGTCTGTACAAAATTTCTGTTCTCACTCTTGATCTATTCCTATTTCATATAAATTCTAACAACATCCTCTATACGCCTGCTAGGGTTTTATCTGGGATAATCACAGAATGATTTTGAAACAAGAAAGATATCCTTGGCAGCATATTCATTTTGACTGTGGCTATTCTTCCCAACCAAGAAATTGCATACCTCTGCAGATAAAGACCATTTTATTAAAACTGTACTGCTCATTAACATTTACTGACACATTTTAATAATATTGCTATCACTGGCCTTGGCAAACCTCGATAGCAGAGCAGTACAAAATAGAAAGACATAACATAAACTATTAGAAACAAATGGGAGTTTTAGTTCTGCACAATTCCAAGAGAAGTTTTTATGTAAACAGTTGCTTTTTTAGTTCTGCTTCATATGTTACGATCATAGAAATTAAAGCTGCATTATTTCCATTTGACCATTCTGAGGATATTTAAAAAATGATTGTTGAAAGAAGTATATTATTTTATTCTGAGCTCTGAATATAAACTAGCATTTTAGCTACCACCATTGTTTCAGCTACAGATGTGAGTTTTTCATATTTGAATATACAGCAATGTATTGGTTCCCAGTTCTTAAATTATTTTAGGAGAACACTTTTGGGATTTGTCTTTCAGTACATGTTTATATTTCATACCTGTTTGTTTTCCTGTTCCTTTTGGCATTGTGTTTGTACTTGAAGTTTTTTTTTTTAAAGGGGTGGGGTTTCTTATAAGCTGTATTTTGAGGTAGCATCTTTCTGCCATTCTGGTCTTATTCAGAGTCAGTATAAGTATGTTATTTGTGCCACTATTGGTATTTGTTCTGTTTGAACTTGTTTAAAAGAATATGTGGTTAAAGGTCAGAGGGATTCAGGAAATTATTGTGAGAGTGATTCAGTTAAACAGGTTGCATTGCTGAGAAGGCAGCTGAGTGACTGAGCACCTCTCCATGATGACATCCAGCATTGCCCAGGAGTTTAACAATTTTTGGATGAGGCTTCACACACAAATTCCCACATGCTGCTGCTTTTGCCACCCATCCTAAATGGTCACTTTACCCCACATCCATTCTTTCTTTACTCCTACTTACTCCCAAGTAGATTTTGGTTGGGAATTTTTCCATTGGAATTATTTTGACAGAAAATACAGTTTCTGCAAAATTGAAATTTTCCAGGAGAATGTCAATTTTGCCTAAACTTTTCAGTTTTCCATTGGGAAAATCAAATTGAAATATTTTGTTTCACATGGGTTTGATTTGAATTGAACTATCTCAGATTGTTGAACTGACCCAAAACTTTTTGAGTCAGTTCAACATTAAATGGCATTTCCCTATTGTGATGCATTGCCTTATGGGAACTGTGGTTCAGAGCCCCATTCCCCTGGGCTGGGATCACTGGAGGACTACCTCTACGATGCAACATGGTCTCTTTGACCATGGTGGTGCATCATGGGAGTCACATGACTGGAGGTTTAGTCGGGCTAGGGTGTGTGGCCCGTAAGATAGAATGGGGACATCCCGAACTACATATGCTACAATATGTCACATTAGAAAAATGCAGTTTAATGTTGAACTAATTCAAAACACTTCATTTTGACATTTCCAAATTGACATTTTTTGATTATTTCATTCTGCAAAACAGTTCAGTATTTTAACTTTTTGTTCTAAGTTGGGACAAATACAAATGTTGAAATATCAGAGTTTCCCATGGGATGGAAATTCTGAATTTCATTCACCTCGACTTCCAAGTCTCTAGTGTCCCTGCCCTTCTCCTTATGACTACCAAGTCACTGTTGTTGCATCCTGTTTCCCCATCAATCCTGTCGTGTTTCTTGCCCTCCCCCTACTCCTCCTTTTCCAGTGCTTGTGTCCATTTACCAAGCAAGCTGATGGCTGGCAAATGATACCACTTCTGCCTGCTCTACCTCTGGCTGGGCAGGCAGGTGTCTCTCTCACCCTCTACCCCATGCTCCTAAAATCAGCAGCCCTCAGCAGCTACTGAGGATAGAGGGCAGGCAGCAGCTTTCAGCTGATCCCTGAAAGCATAGGGTGCTTTCTGCAGTGAGGCTGGAGATTTATTTCCCAGATCTCCCAGTACATAGAAACAGAATATTGCCTTTCAGTTACTTACTTTAATGGGAGTCATATTCCCCGCTGCTTAATCTGTGCCGTGAGTCTGCTCCTTCTGATGAGAGGGATCTGTCGCATAGCAGCTCTCACCAAGAAAATTCCCTTCGGGGGAATGGAAATGTTTCCATTTCAAAACTGCTTTGAAAATTCAATTTCAACCTGTGCTTTTATTAATAATGATTTCAGTTCTTAAAACAAATTATTGCAGGTTCACTTAGATATGTCCCAAATGCTGTGATGTGAATTGTTCTGTGCCTTTCACTATAAAGATTTTGCTTTTTATTTTAACCCAAAGCAATGAATGCCACTGCTTTATTTGCAGCATCAAGGGCCTAAAAAGCTGTTTAAAAAGCTTCACTTGGTTGATGGTTTCTATAGCCTTTGGTTAAAAACCAATGAGGTTAGTTGTAAAAGGCACTTCAAAGAGCTGATTTACATATAGGCTTGGTTTTTGAGTATACAGATGATCATGTGTAAAAATCCCAAAGGAAAGATTCTGCCTGTTACCCCCAGGTGGCCAGCACTAGAGATCTCTCATAGACCTCCTGAACAGTCTAGATTTGTTTTGATTTTTTTGTCCCATAGGCTGACAGGAGCTTTGATTGTTTGTATCATACCATTAGTAGCAGTTGTAAAACTGTATCTCATGCAACTGAATTTTCTAAGGGATGTGTTTGTTTATTGTCTTACTCATTGCCTTAAACTGTTTACCAGGAAACTGTATGGAAGCATTTACTGATTAATTGATCACCTGGGCCTGAGAGACGTACAAAAACCCCTCTAGGAAAATAAAATCATGATTTAACTAAATTTTATGCTGGTAAAATTTTAAGCTAGCTTTTTCTGTGATCAAATCCCAAGATTACTATCCTTCAGATGTAGGTTTTTCTTTTTTCTCTGTCACTATGTTTTTTATACTTTTTTATTAATAAACACAGGGAAGGTATTCAAATTCATAGGGCAGCCAACCTATTTGACAAATTGTCTTTACTAACCAACGGACACATTATCCTATATAATAAAAGGCCAGAGGATGTTTGTCCGAAGCCGTCATGCGCAGTAGAGACGGCCCGGACAAACAGCATGCTGGGATTTCTAGTTCGGTGGCTGCCGCGAGCCGTTACCGTTATTCTTGCGCATCCCATGAATATATTTAGCTCCTGCCAACATTGAACTACCATTCATTTTGAGAAGGAGACAGTTTCCTATCAAACTTGCCTTTGGAATGACCATTAACAAATCACAAGGTCAAACTTTAGAAAAAGTTGGAACATTCCATCCAGAGCCTGTGTTCAGTCACGGACAACTGTATGTTGCAATGTCTCGAGTTCGTACTTCATCTGATGTCAAAATTAAAATACTTCAGGGTCCCAAGGAAGGAAAGATATTGCCTAACAGTGATAAATTTTTTACAGAAAATATTGTTTTCAAAGAAATATACTTTAAATAAATATAATTACAATATACCACTTAATATATATTAATAATCTGAAAATTTCCTTCATTAAGCACCTTGGCCCGTGTACACAGGCTTTTACACTAGTTTTTTATATGTGAAATATTTCACTCTTCTACCTATTCTAGCAGAGCTTTCTCAGAGACACATGGAGGTCATATGTACCTTTCATCCAAGGAACTCAGTGAATCTTTAAAAACATTAAATTAATCCTAACAAGACTCCTGCATGGTAAATGTGCATTATTATACCCATTTTACAAATGTGACAACAGAGGCAAAGAGATTAAAGCACCAGTATATAAAGGCCTTCTTTATTAATTTTAGCTCAGTTGTTAGAGAACTCACCCAGGATGTGGGAAATCACTGTTCAGTCCTTTCCTATGCCTGATAAGAAGGGATTTGAACAGGGGTTCCCTGCTGCTTATGTGAGTGTCCAGCCACTGGACTATGGGATATTCTGATGTGGAGTTCCCTTAGTTTTTCTTGTTGAAGCTATTCCACTGTGAATGGCCAATTACATATGTATTCGTCCAGAGAAAGCATGGGAATGGCTATGTACTCCAATTGTTTGAGAAGCCTCTCCACCCCTAAATTGTTTTGTGTGGATTTAGATATGCTCTGAGCACACCTACTAGATTAGGACCCACAGGGGAGATAGGTGCAGGAATGCCTAATTTCACCAGATTTGAGGATCCTTGGAGGGTTTAGGCATGAGACAGGCATTGGCTGTCAGGACTTGAGGCAGCAGTGCAGAGGCCCAGAGGCAGAAACGTCATGGCCTAAGAGACTGTAGCAATGGAGAAGTAGGCTCTGAGGGATTTTAGGTGCTGCCAGGATTTAGCAACAGTTTAACAAGAGGTTTGAGGATCTCAGTGGCATTTAAAGTGTGAGTTAAGCACCTAAGTCCTTTTGTAGATCTGAGCCTAATTGACTTTATGAAAATCACACAGCCAAGAGTTTAGTGATCAATGGCTCCATGTCTAGTTGGCAGCTGGTATCAAGCGGAGTGCCCCAAGAGTCGGTCCTGGAGCCAGTTTTGTTCAGTATCTTCATTAATGATCTGTAGATGGGGTGGATTGCACCCTCAGCAAGTTTGCAGATGACACTAAACTGGGAGGAGTGGTAGATAGGCTGGAGGGTAGGGATAGGATACAGAGGGACCTAGACAAATTAGGGGATTGGGCTAAAAGAAATCTGATGAGGTTCAACAAGGACAAGTGCACTGGGATTCAGACTAGGGACTGAGTGGCTAGGCAGCAGTTCTGCAGAAAAGAACCTCAGAAGGTCATCTAGTCCAACCCCCTGCTCAAAGCAGGACCAAGGAGCAGGGGTTACAGTGGACGAGAAGCTGGCTATAAGTCAACAGTGTGCCCTTATTGCCAAGAAGGCTAATGGCATTTTGGGTTGTATAAGTAGGTGCATTGCCAGCAGATCTAAGGGATGTGATCATTCCTCTCTATTGGGCATTGGTGAAGTCTCTTCTGGAGTACTGTGTCCAGTTTTGGGCTCCACCCAGCAAGAAGGATGTGGAAAAATTGGAAAGAGTCCAGCGGAGGGCAACAAAAATAATGAGGGGGGTGGAGCACATGACTTACAAGGAGTGGCTGAGGGAACTGGGATTGTTTAGTCTGCAGAAGAGAAGAATGAGGGGGGATTTGACAGCTGCTTTCAACTACCTGAAAGGGGGTTCCAAAGAGGATGGATCAGACTGTTCTTAGTGGTACCAGATGACAGAACAAGGAGTAATGGTCTCAAGTTGAAGTGGGGGAGATTTAGGCTGGATATTAGGAAAACTTTTTCACTAGGAGGGTGGGGAAACACTGGAATGGGTTACCTAAGGAGGTGGTGGAATCTCCTTCCTTAGAGATTTTTAAGGTCAGACTTGACACAAAGCACTGGCTGGGATGATTTAGTTGGGGATTGGTCCTGCTTTGAGCAGGGGGTTGGACTAGATGACCTTCTGAGGTTCCTTCCAACTCTGATATTCTGTGAGACCAGGAATTTTAGAGTTGCAAAAACCAGTCAAAAGATACCCTTTAAAAACTAGTGAAATACAAAATGTTAGTAAGAGACACATATTATTAAGGGCCAAGAGTGGTAAAGGTACTTAGGTGCCTAAGTCCCAATTTTGGCTTCACTGCGATCCACAAAACTCATGCCCAACACTACATTTATTTGGCAACTAAGTTTTCAAATTAAAAGTTCACTGGGTACCTTTATTTCAGCCTCTGAGCATGTGCGCTGCTGCCTCCCTCTAGGTGTATGGATACCTGTCTCCCACCTAAACCCCACAGCAATTCACAAACCAGGGGCACAGGGAGAGGGCTCCAAGGACTGGTAGGCTGCTTTGGCAGGTTTATGGACATACCCACAGGTATGGCCTGGAAGGGTCCCTGATGCTAAGATCTTTCCAAGCTCAGTATTGTTTAAATTAATGGAGAAAGGACTGTTTGCACCAGGAGCACTGTGGGCGTTATCGGTGTGACGGTTGGTCTGGTTACTTTGGGAGATCCGGCTGATGCTTTGGCTAATGAAGGCATGGACAGAAGGAAGGAACATTTGAGCTGTCGCCTGAGTAGTCGCAGAATGATAGTCAAATGTGCATTGGGCTGTTTGAAAGGCAGATGCTGCAGCTTATGAAACAGGTTGGAAGTAGCAGGAAAAAATGTTCCAACCATTATAACTGCATGTGCAATATTTGTGAGAGCAAGAGGGTACTGCCTTACCGATGGGTTGGAGGCTGAAGTGCAGAGACCTGTTTGGTGGTTCGAGCAGCCCGCAAGACCCCCTGTAGAGAAAGCAAATACTGGGAGACTGCTGTCAGGGATGCCTGTTTGTATTTTAAGCCTCATGCCAGAACATGTTAGCCCATGGGGAGCAGGTTAGTCATTAGGATGCAGACATTGGGAGCACGGGGGTATTGTATGGGAGTGGTTGAAGCTGAACTTTCCCTATGTGCTTTTGTAAAATCTTATGAATTATTTCAGCTTTATTGAAAAGATTTTCTGTGTTAAATGCAATGATGACTCATAATAGATATATTGTAAATGTATTGTATTGTAAGTCTATTATGAAAGAACAATAAAACAATATGTTAATGAAACAAATAGAAAAACAATATTTTTTTTATTTGGTTAGTGAAATAAATCTCCAGTCTTTTAAAATAGCCAATGGTTAATGGTTACGCTCATCGCTAACTATTTATACCTTATTTCCAGTCTGAATTTGTCTAGCTTCAACTTCTAGCCATTAGATCATGTTATACATTACTTGGCTAGATTGAAGATCCCATTATTAAATACTAGCAGAAATACCCGGCGTTGCTTTGGTCTGTGGGAGTGGGGAGAGAGCTGAGCGAGTGCGGGGTCCATTGGAGGGGGGTATTATTACATCATAACTATGTCACAGAGAACAGCAGCTGTTAACCTGCTGCCCAGCTGATGTTAATGGGCTTTAAAGAATTTCACCCCTAGGGGATGTAAGAGGTGAGATTTGAAAAATTTTCGATTCTTACTCTGATTAGGACCCTAAAGCCTATAACTGTACCAAATTTCAAGTCTCTAGCTCAAACGGTGTGGAAGGAGTTAGGGAACGTACATACACACATACACATACACACGCATACACCATTTGACTTTTATATATATAGATTTGTTCCCCACGTAAATAGTTATAGACTGTAATCAGGTCACCCCTTAACCTTCTGTTTGTTAAGCTAAATAGTCTATTGCTATAGGGCATGTTTTTTAATGATTCTCATTGCTCTTCCCAAAACCCTCTCAAATTCATTAACATTCTTCTTGAATGATGGGCAAAAGAACTGGATACAATATTCCAGCAGTGCTCACACCAGTGCCAAATATAGAGGTAAAATAACCCCTGTAGTTCTACTTGAGATTCTCCTGCTTATGGATTCCAGGAGAACAATAGCTCTTTTGGCTACAGCATCACACCGGGGGCTCACATTCAGCAAATTATTCACCACGATTTCCAGACCTCTTTCAGAGTCACTGCTTCCCAGTGTAGAGGCCCCCATCTTGTAAGTATGGCCTACATTCTTTTTTCCCGGATGTATACATTTATATTTAGTGGTATTAAAACACATCATATTTGCTGGTGACCAGTTTACTAAGTGATCTAAGTTGTTCTATATCAACAATATCAACAACCTGTCCTCTTCATTAATCACCCCTTCAATTTTTGTGTCATCTTCAAACTATATTAGCGATTATTTTATGTTTTCTTCCAGATCATTAAGATGTTAAATAGCATAGGGCCAAAAAACAAAAACAAAACACAAAAAAACAACCTCCCACCCAAAACACTCCATGTAGACAAACCCTTGGACAACCATTACGTGCTTACATTGATATTATTTGGAATCAAGCAGTGATGATTGTGACACTGTCCTTGCCTCTGTAGTCAAGGAGTTGACAGCATTTTTATTATTGAATCTCAGATTTATACACTTCTAATATGACAATGTTAGTGGGTTATATATTACTGCATCCAAGCACAAGGACATGCTCTGAAAAACCCGGGGTTAGAATGTCTTGACTTTGTGGGTTTAAATGAGGTTTTTGAAGTTTATTTTTAAAAATGGGCTCTAACATTGGAGTACAATTTTGGGGCATACTTCGATTTTATCAGGCAAAAAATCAGGTAAATATCTACCCACTCAGCATATACAAATGCAACCCAATTTGTAGCCCTAAAAAACTGCACGTGCAAAATTGGAAACTTGATTTTAGAGGCCAGGTTAATGGCTCCTTCAAAATTTGATTTTGCTCGTTACATTTACAATTTTGGGGTAAGTATTTTAATAGTTTTATAAGCAATATTTTCATGTTTAGAGGTTTTATGGAGTATCTCTGTGATACTCTTAAAATGGTATTCTGGTCCTTTTCACCCATCATGTGTCAACTTCTTTTCAAGTGACATTCATTTTGAGCCTTTCAGCTATTAGATCTGTCATCCGATGTCAGCTAACAATATGGCCCTTTTGTCAGCCTATTAATCTAAGTCCAGGACTTTTCCCACATTTTACTGTCATTCACCTAATAAGATTTGTTTTAGGGGTCTATCTGTCATGTTGGTAATACTTCAACTTGTTACTTTAAAAAATGAGAAACAATTTACATGAAATGTGTGGATACATAGTTCTGACTCCTAGTAATTGCAACAAATCACTTTAAAAAAATCCTGTTGGTGCAAACCACTTACAGTTCCATACAGCTCTTTCTGTTCTGCCTCCTCTCTTTCTGTTCCAGCACATAACTGCTTCCTTCTCCTGTGCAAATGAGCTGCCTCGTTTATTGTGGAAATTCTCTTTTCCATGTTTGTTACCATGCAAGTGACCATGACTGCATTGGACACCAAGCTGTAACACTTAAATGTTACTATTTGTTCTTAATCCTAGTGGTTTACTATCCTTGATTTAAGCATTTGATTCTATCCCAAGGAGAATTTGCAAATTAGCCATTAATACTGTTTAACAATCACTTCATAATGTATTAGCTGTCCTCAGTGCATGAAGCACCATAGCAGAAGCAAAATGCTTAATGGTCACTTGCTATTTAGCACTTCAATGATTTTGTTACTTGTGCCCAGTTTGTTGGGAAAGAAACATCTTTTTACAACTAATTTTCTAATTCTCCTTGGAATAGAATCAAATGCATAAATCAAGATCCTTCATGTGGTGTAAATTGGCATTGACTTCAGTGGAGCCACACGGATTTACTCCATCTCAGCATTTTACTCAGTTGGATACGAGAACCATGCTCATTCATGTATGTGAAAGCAGAATTTATTCGCCCATAAACTCAGGTCTGGTTTTCACCATGAAAACCAGAGTAATTCCACTGAAATCAAAGGTGTTAGTTATAACAGTGTAAAACTGGTGTGAGATCTAAATTAGAATTTAGCTGTACCAGTTACATAATGGACTTGCAGCATAGGATCCATAATAGTTTTTCAGTCCCCGTGGTGCTTTATAAACAAGTTGTCTAGTACTTACTTTGTACTCTAGTATTGCACTGGTAACTCTGCACTTGCATCCAAGGACAGAATATGGTCTTGGAAGTGAAGAATTACAACCACACCTCCTAATTTGATATTAAAAAGTCCGAAGTCTGCATATTAAACCAAGCTTTTTTAGAACGCTCTGATTTTTCTGTAACTGGGACCAGATTAGAAACAGATTATCTGAGGTGCATTCAAGCTCATTTTTATGATGATCTGTTAAAAACTCCAAATTATTATTTGTCTGATTTTCCTCTGGACTAAAATCCTCTCTTAGCTGTTTAGATCTTTGCTCAACAACAGATTTATGTCATTGAACAAGAACAAAGGAAAACATAAATTCTAATTTTTTTTAGTGGATTTGTTTCAGCTATTCAGGGCCAATCAATAACTGCTGACACAAAAAATAAAGGATTGCCTTTACTCATTCTAACAGTAAGATGGGGGAAAAATAGTATTAACAGTTTTAATTATAGGGAAGTGGCAGCAACCCCCATATTTAGGCTGCTTAACACTTTCCATGATAGTAATTCTTCAGACTTTTTGTCCCCCACCCCAACTTCCAGTACCTCTAGATGGGAAGAGACCAAACATATTCCTTTTGGGAACCAGGAGGCCCTGTATGTGAAACTCACTTCTTCTGGTGTGCTGACTATTGTTAATAATGGTGCCTTTCCATCATTGTTTATGACTCACACGGTCCTCTGGGGCCACTGAAAAGTTACAAAAGCTGGGAATAGAACCAGCTCTCTCGTATGGCATACCCCTCTTTCTATCACTTTGTTACACTGCTTCTTGGCAAGAACAGGCCTAATCTAAAGACTCAGCTATGCTCCCTTTAAAATGAAGCTCCTTTAGACAGTGCGTTAGAGATCCTCTGCTAATGTTCCTAGAATCGGCTATTCTAATTCATTGTTTAGCTCAAGTGGTAGAGGTCTGAGCTACCATGCTGAAAGTCCAGGAGTCAAACACCGAAGACAGTGGGGCAGAAGGTGGTATTATAGTTGCACATCATAGAATTTGTTGGGATTTTTTTAAAAAAAAAAACTTAGGAAATTGCATATTAAAATATATTACTTAGTTTGAAAAATCAAGCACTGGAAAATTAGGAAATGATATACTTAAGATTGCTTGTGCAGCCTTAAATTGACCCCTTGTGCATATGTATTGTGATAGTCTTTAATCACATGATTATACTATCTTTTTTGCCAAGGACCTCTGCCTCATTTGTTGCAGAATTTGGATTATACTGGGTCACACTCAAGTAAAATCTTTCTTAATATCTGTGGGACTATGGCCTGAATAAGGATTAAGTAGGGACTCCAGGACTTGGCCACTTGAGAAGATAGCTTCGTCGAAATTAGTGTCGTTATCTGTTGCATCATGGCCCAGAGTTGTTCCTCAAATCCATATCGAATAAGGTCTCAACTGCCTCCATGACACAGTCCCCACACTCCTTCATCCATCCCACACAGTCAATGTGCAGATACGGCAGACTTGGATGTGGGGAGTGATTGGTCTCATATTGGATGGAGATGCTTATTGTCCCCTCACTGTCCCACAGAGGTGTTTTTCCTTCCCTTATGTGCTTTTCCCATTGAACTCCATCTGTGATAGGGATCCCTTTAAGGGTAAATGTAGTTGCAATGCCATCTCTGCAGAAAGGTAGCTGTATGATGTAGTGATGACGGAGAGCTTTGGTTGTCTTATTAATGAAATGTGGACCATTTCAGAACTATTTGGACTTGCGAAACTTGCGAGGCACTTCACTCCCACCCTTACTAAGTAAAGAGCATAAATGTCTACATTCCCCTTTGTTCTGATATCTAGCATGAAGAGTGCCATATCTAAACAGCATGGTAAAAGACTGCATCCCTACTCCTTAACGATCCTAATGGATTTTCTGGTTGGTAATTGCTACTATTTTTTAGCAGTGTGCAATAGACAAATGCAGTGACATTATGATAGGAACAGTTAAGTCTGTGTTATCTAGGTTAGTTTGTCCTTGAGTTTCTTAGAATTTTAAAGAGAGAAAATGCAAAACATTGTTGATGCATCTTTGTGGCTTCACAGAGAAATGTGTTGGGCTTTCACAGATGCACAATAATCAATCACATTGCCCAAATGGTGTTTTTTACCCTAGAAAAGCACAATTTCCGCTGACAAAATATTTAATATTTCCTGGCATTCCTGAGACAAAATAAATTGTAGGTAGTTTTTTATCCATTTTATTTTGCCAAGTCATCTTGCACACATCAGAACGATACCAGGCAGTTTAGTGTGGTATAGAGCAGGAGTTCTCGAACTTTGTTGCACTGTGATCCCCTTTTGACAACAAAAATTACTACACGACCCCAGGAGGAGGGACCAAAGCCTGAGCCCATCAGAGCCCCACAGCCCCAGGCGGGGAAGGCCAAAATCTGAGTCCCGTCACCTTGGTGGAGAGGGCCAAAGCCAAAGCCTGAGCTGCTTCAGCCCTAGGAGGGGGGTCTGTAACCTGAGCCCCACCACTCAGAGCTGAAGCCATTGGGCTTTGGTCCCGGACCCAGCATGTCTAACACCAGCCATGGCGACCCCATTAAAACAGAGTCACGACCCACTTTGGGGTCCTGAAGCACAGTTTGAGAACCCTTGGTATGGAGACTAGCCCATCACCGTTTCTTATGTCTGCTTGTTTTAGGGGAAGGATCCATGGATTTTTACTCATTCTAGTTTTTCACTTGTAATAAGTTCCCCCCCCCACCCCCCCCGGTCTGTTGTATTTCCAAGTTCATCTGAGGGGTTTAGTTAGAGGTGTTTGTCCCAAGGTCTAACAAGCTGTAAAATGTCTGTGAATGCACTTGTACTGGTATATCCATGAAATATCAGATATTTTTAAAAGTTGAATTATAAAAAATGACTGTTTTTATTTGAGAAAAATAATGGTCAATGTGAATTATCATCTTGCACTGTGACCTTTCCCATCTACATCACATCCATCTTTAGGGACATCCGTGAGAATGACTGGTTAAGGGTGTACAGAAAGTTTTGTGCTAGATTGGGGCCCTGTTGTGCTGGGAGCTGTACAGACCTAGGAAGTCACTGCTCTGAAGAACGTACAATGTAAAAGACATGAAAACAGATAACATGTCTGGGTGGAGGCTATAATACACAAGCCAGTCATTAAGGTGCTGATTGGCACAGATTTGCTAATTATATGTTTGTAATTATGGGTCATTTCTCACTGAAGTTAATGGAGAACCACCTGTGGACTTGCATGGATCAGAACCTATGCGAATAACTGTAGTCATGAGAGTGACCCCATTTACCTTGATGGGATTATTCATGTGGGTAAGGAAACTCACCTATGCAAATGCTTACAGGTTTGGTCCATAAACTTGTATTGACTTCAGTGAGAGCAGGATTGGGCCTCTGTGATCTTTCCTAATTCCACGAAATCATCAGTTATGTTATTTTAGCATCTTAATTCTGTATAGCCTCTCAGCCTTCTGTATAGTTAGTAGTAGTATTTATATTATCATTAATAAAAAATGATTGTTTAATGGGTATTTTACTGTAGTTTAACACTTACATGGATTAAAAAACAAAATGATAAATATTCCTTGATTGGTAAAAGGACATTTTTGTACCATGTGACTGAACATGGCTTATAAGGGAAATCTGTCTCACAAAATGTTTAATAATAACCCACTGAATCTACTTGTAAATTTAATCAAGGCAAGAAGATCAATTGGCCCATGAGGATTGATTCTCTTTTCTTATTAGCTTCATTTTGGCAAACAAGCACAGCTGCATACACAAGGTCATGGTTTCTAATCAAGAGCTGATAGAGAAGCAGTAGCTCCATTCTGCAAATGTCCATGTCAAGGTTACAGCTGTACTGTTAGTGTCCAGTAAGTAACACCTGCTATGTCTGCTGCTAGTAGCAGGTAGTCATTGGTGTAATAGTGATGGTGTCTGAAGACTGCTCAAGGAAATGGATCTGTACGGTCAGAACAGATATAACTTAGATAATGCTTTCTTAGCTACATTTCAACCACCCTCATCATGCAGGGTTTGTTTTTATTAATAGTTACGTTGTCTGTTCCATTGAGGATCGCAGGTTGTGTATTTGAGATCCTTGAGGGTTTGGAGAAGAAGTGTTAATTTTTTTAGTTTGACATGATTTTTCTTTTTTAAAAACCTATTCCTCACTCCCCATCCCTGCCCCAGTCTTGGTAACTTCACTACAGCAGCGGCTATGACAATGCTCACTGCTTGTAAAGGGTTGGGTCTCTTCTATAGACATCTCTACAGTGCATCTCTGTCAGAATCAATCAGTAGCTTTTGATGCTTGATCATATAAGGTCAATCACAGCCCTTTGCTTAGGACTGGGCGTACGTGTTTCCGCTTCACTTTTACTATCTGCCTGAGAGAGAATCAATCTGATGAGAAAATATGTTCATCTGTGATTTTACAGTTGACCTATGATACGGGCATGTGCCTGCTAATTTTCTGCTCATCCAAAATTCAGACCTGATCTGGGAAAATTACAGGCAGCTACTGTGTAAAGAATGTCTAGAAAAATTAATTGTAATTATTTTACAGTACCCTTGTATTAAGAAGGCCTCAATTATCAATGCAATGAAAATATCAAGGAGAATTTGAAGTTATGAATATTCTTTCTTCCCCCCCGACCCAAATCCCTAGGTTCCTGTAGATTATTTAAGACTCAAACCTGCAAACATTCACATATGAGAGTGGGCCCAATCATTGGGTCTATTGAATGGTGCTTAATGATATGTGATGAGAGAGAAGAAAGGTGACTGAAGCCTATTTGTGAAGGCTGGTTTGCCCTTGGTGCAACTTAGAGCAGCATCAGGACTGCTGTTATTTGAATGGACCTTCAGCAGCTCCCAAGAGGTTGTTCTGATTGCAGCAGTGCTCCTTTAACTGCTGATTAGGATTAGGTTCACAGGTTGTTAAAGTTTGGGAACCACTGGTTTAGAGTAAAACAGGGAAATTGACTGATTGACTAATGCCTCTTCGGAGAAAAGAGTCTTTAAGAGTTAAATAAATGAATAGAAGTCGTCAGACCCATTGGGTTTAGGAAGTCATTCTAAGTGCAAGGAGCAGCCTGGGACTATCCAAAAGTGTGTCAAATAGTGTGCATTACATTGCCCGCTGCTTGAATTACTTATCTGTTAGTCTAAATGAAACAAGAACGCAAAGCAAAGACCGTTCAAAGCATGTTTCTACATCATGTCTCTTCCTATTTCAACATCCCTTTAAACAGAAAGTTTTCTATATGTTTTTTTTAATACTGCCTAGCATAAACCAACAACTAACGCAATCAAAAATACCAGATCCTAATCAACAGTTAAAGCGGCATGACAGGAGCACTGCTGCAATCAGAACAACCTTTTGGGAACTGCTGAAGCTCCGTTCACTAAAATGTCAAGTCTCATGAACCCCCTCTTAAAATTAATTATTTCCAGGGATTTTCTCCTTTACCTGAGTATAAATTATAAAAACAGCGATCTTGGAAATATAACATTTGATTTTATGACTTGCTTATTACACACTATTTATTATTAATTATTTTTGATCATTACTGTATTTGTATGAAAACGACAACACTCTTCCAACATCTCACTTTCATAGTTTGTATCACTTTGAATAAGCCTGTTATAAGACAAGGCTCCTATGTTTCATCAAGGAATATCAGATGTGAAACAGCGTGAAGGTATTTAAGAGGCCAATCCAAATTGTTCCTCCTACAGAAGCATTCAAGTCTTGAGCAAACAATGTATGTTACAACAAAGCTTAAACTTGGTCTTGATAATAAATTTAAAAACAAGACTAGTTGCCTATTTAATTTTAAAAACAGCAAAAAATATCCACCTCCGTTTTCATGTTTTATAAGGAGTCTTGAAGTTTAAATCTCCTCAGTGTGATAGATATGCTTGCTTTGCTTAACTCTTGAAAGTCCAGGGGCTCTGGGCTGCTGACCCCGTGCTGCCCGGAGTCCATAGGGACAGCTCTGTCCACCATTAGGGTGGGAGTCTAGTGATAAGGAAAGAGATCTAGACAGGGGTTATTCACTTGAAAATGAGTATAAGTACCTTGAACTTGGTGCCAAGGAAATTTGAAGCCATGGTAGGCATTTGAGTAAGTGTGGGAGGATAGCTGAGAGGACCTAATCACATCAGCCATGCCATTAGGGCAGGGGTGGGGAACCTCCGGCACTCGGGCCTTATAGGGCCCGCCAAAGCCTTCCGTCCGGCCCGCACACGTCCCTGGCTGGCGGCTCCCCCAGGCGCTTCCCGGCCCCTTCGCCGAACGCGGAGCCGCCCCCCCGGCGGCCTGGGGCGGCTCCGCGCTCGGCGAAGAGGCCGGAAGCGCCTTGGGGAGCCGCCGGCCAGGGACGCGCGGGGGCGGCTCTGCGCTGGGGCCGGCAGACGGGCGTGGCTCCGCGCTGGGGCCGGCAAGCGCCTGGGGGAGCCGCCGGCCAGGGACGCGCGTGGGCCGCCAGGCGGGGGCGGCTCGAACCTGGGGGGGGGGGGCGCCGGTGCCGCAGGGAGCCGACGGTCAATGGGGTGTGGGGGGGAGGCTGGGGTGGGCGAGGTGTGGGTGCAGGAGGTAAGGAGGCTTGGTGGGGGGAGGCTGGGCTGGGTGGGTCAGGCATGGGGGGCAGGAGGCTGGGTTGGGAGGGGGGAGGAGGTTAGCTTCGGTGGGGTGGGCTGAGCCAGGCCAGGCAGGGGTGGGGGAAGAAAAGCAGTTAGATGGGAGGCTGGGCGGGGGTAAAGCAACATCACCCCCTACACCCAGGCTCATAGCGGGAGCTATCTGGGGCAGGCGGCAGGACCCCGGCTGGCAAGGGGCCAGCAGGGAAACCCCAAAGCAGTGCAGGGCTAAGCACTCCTCCTGCCACTGCTTTGGGGTTTCCCCCACTGGCCCCTTGCCAGCTGGGGTCTCAGTTCCCGTTGCCAGCCTGGGCTTCCTCAGGGAGGGGGAGCGGCCCGTTGGGGGGGGGGGGAGTGGGGGAAGCGGCCGCGAAGGACATTATAAATGTCCAAATGGCCCTTGGCACAAAAAAGGTTCCCCACCCCTGCATTAGGGGCTCATTCACCTGCACATCGACCAATGTGATATATGCCATCATGTGCCAGCAATGCCCCTCTGCTATGTACATCGGCCAAACCGGACAGTCTCTTCACAAAAGAATAAATGGACACAAATCTGACATCAGGAATCATAACATTCAAAAACCAGTAAGAGAACACTTCAATCTCCTTGGTCACTCAATAACAGACCTGAAGGTAACAATTTTAAAACAAAAAAAGTTCAAAAACAGACTCCAGTGAAAAGCGGCTGAACTAGAATTAATTTGCAAATTGGACACTATCAAATTAGGGTTAAACAGAGACTGGGAATGGCTGGGTACATTACACTAATTGAATCTGTTTCCCTATGTTAAGTAGCCTCACACCTTCTTGTCAACTATCTGTTATGGATCATCTTGATTATCACTACAAAAGGTTTTTTTTCTCCTGCTAATAATTGCCCATCTAAATTAAATAGCCTTTTAGAATTGGTATGGCAACTTCCACTTTTACATATTTTCTGTGTGTATATATATCTTTCCTACTGTGTGTTCCATTCTATGCATCCGATGAAGTGGGCTGTAGCCCATGAAAGCTTATGCTGAAATAAATTTATTAGTCTCTAAGATGCCACAAGTACTCCTATTCTTTTTAGGTAGAGGTAGTTGATCTAGGCATCACATAGCTAGATCATTAGCTTGTGAAAATAGTTGTAGCACCGTCAACGTGAGCGGAGCTGTGTTGTTTTACACCAATTGGGGATCTGGCCCCCAGACTTTTAAAGAGCATTTGATAGCCTACATGTGGAGTTACTGGGTTGGCATTTCAGACAAGAGAAATACCTGATTCACAGTAGAAATTTGTTGTGGAGTGTGAGCTATTCAGAGAGAGAGAGAAATGTGTGTAAAATGAAAGTTGTGAGGGAGTAAGCTGCTTGTTGTGTGTGGAAACTGA
This sequence comes from Sternotherus odoratus, assembly GCA_032164245.1. Taxonomy (NCBI): domain Eukaryota; kingdom Metazoa; phylum Chordata; order Testudines; family Kinosternidae; genus Sternotherus; species Sternotherus odoratus. The sequence goes on from JAVMKO010000006.1 coordinate 77,847,205, forward strand.
TTGATTAATAAGAGCAAGTGTAGATGAAAAGAATACTAAAATGTTTTGTCTCTAGAGCCATGCAAATTGCCTGACCTTGATTTCATTGATGACATACTACTGATTTTAACACCAACAGAAAATTTTCAGCAGAGACTAGATGAATAAAATCATGCCAAGAAACACAACAAATGTTATCTTCATATTAGTAGTAAGCATGGAAGTAGCAGGGGTGGGAGAGGGAGGAGGAATTATCTATTGGGTGCCAACTCCCATGTGAAAGGAAACCCTAATAGAACAACATTGGATGAAGGGAAGGAGAAAGAACTCGTGTAGTGGACCCCAATCAGCCAGCATATCCCAGGGTATAGGCTCCTGCAGGCAGGAAGCTGACCAAAAGTATCAGCCTTTGACTATGGGGCATGTTTGCCCATTCTTTAATCATTCTCATGGCTTTTTATTGAACCACCTTGTGTTTATTAACATCCTTCTTGAACTGCACACAGTATTCCAACAGCAATCTCAACAGTGCCAAATACAGAGTTAAAACATCTTCTCTGCTCCTGCTTGAGATTGCCTGTGTATGCATCCGAGGATCACATTATCTCTTTTGGCTGCAGAGGCACACTGGGAGCTCATGTTCAGCTGATTATCCCCTGTGACCCCCGAGTCCTTTTCAGAGTCACTGCTTTCCAGGTTGCAGTCCCCCACCTTGTAAGTATTGCCGACATTCTTAGTTTCTAGCTGTATAACTTTACATTTGGCCATATTGAAATTTATATTGTTTTTTTGCATCCAGTTTACCAAGTGATCCAGATTGCTCGGTATCAGTGACCTGTTGTCTTAATTATTTACGAAGAAGACTTTATGTCATTTGCAAATTTCATCAGCATTCCAGTGCATTATTATTTACTACAGCCCAGGACTCCATGTCATAACAATGAGCAACACAATCTGCAAGCTAGACAGCTAGGGAGATCAGAGTTTGTGTGTGTGCAGAATTTTGAATAAAGAATCTCTTATGTTTTCTACTCCTGAGTTCTTCCTTTTGTCTATTGTGTGGCATCCTGTAAGTGCTTCCTCATTTATCAGGATTGAGGGCATTTAAAAATGTGTATTTTATACCTTGTTTTCCATGCTGTGCAATATTTTAATATATAGAGCCACTGGGATTTAGGGCTATAAAATAAATTTTGTGTGAGTGCCTCGTAAAATCATGCCTCTGTGTCAGAGAAAGGTGATCTCTTGGTGGCTTTAGAAATGCAATGACTTGGTTTCATTAGTGACAGAACCACTATTTCTCTTCCCTCTGCCCATCCCTTTTGCCAAGAATAATTCTTTTTCTTTTATACTGTGCAAACATATTTTGGTAGCTTGTGTTTTTAAAACTGCTACCAGAGAACATTTAATTACATTGTATCTGAAATGACCATACAAATTGGAGATGTTTTACATTGAAGTATGATGATAAATTACCCTATTTCATTCTGTTCTGCTGCTGAAAATGGAAGAATTTGCTGAATAGAGCAACCACGGTATTGAAAAGAGAGGTGTCTATCACCTGTCTAAAACTGCATTTACAATAAATAGGACATTGGTGTACTGTTTGCTAGAAGTTGCCACTCTGACAGGGAACAGAGACGTAGGAGGTTGCATTTAACAGCTATGATACTGTGTTGCATGTGTGTTCTGTTGGGGCACATTGGAAGCTGCTTAAAAACTGTTCATGTCAATGCTTTAGTTAGAAAATCCCAGGCAGAAGTTTTACAGTTATTATGAATCATGCATCCAAGGACATGGTGTGATCTTCACATGTTTGGAGTTTTGAAGTGATTTGGTTTGAGAACCAGAAGAAAGGAATTCAAAAGTAATGTTGTGCTGTCTCCAGCGATGCAGCTGTGTAGCAGTACAGTAATAAGAAGAAATGCTGAAGTTCTGCAGTAGTGTCTGTGGGACGGTCAGGGCCGTGGTTGGCACTATATGAAAAAGACATTCACAAATAATATACACACAGCCCGGGGAGTGAGGAGGAACTTTTTTCAGTAATGGGCTTGGTGGGAATTGAAGAGCTTTTGACTTTCTTAATGCTCTTCTCAACTCAGTGGTTGCCTTGTTTGATCTGAATCATGCCTTGGCTAGTGCAATAGAGCTGTGATATTAGGGGTGCATTAGTAGGTAACAGCACAAGAGGAAGTGGACTTTGCAGAGCCACTACTCCCCCCCCCTCCCCATCCCAGGTGTGTGCAGAAATGTAGCCTTGTCATCACTTCCCCCTCCCCCCAATGCATCCAGCAATTTAGCTCTGTCCAAGTATTGGGGAGCCTATGCGCTGCTGGATACAGTTTATTCCCTCCTTGGAGAAGGTTGAGTCACAAACTCCCTCCTGGACTATATGTGGACAGATTGTAATGCCACAATCTATCCCGGGGTGGGCAAACTACGGCCCACGGGCCACATCTGGCCCACAGGCTTGCCCGGCCCCTGAGCTCCCAGCTGGGGAGGTTCCTGCCTGGACCCTCCCATGCATTCCCCACTCCTCCAGAGCTGTAGCAAGCCACGTGAGCAGCACTCTGGGGGGTGTGGGGTGGAGTGCTCCTGGGGATCAGCGTGGCAGCATGTCTAGCTCTGGCCAGGTGTCTGCCGCCAGACACGCTGCTCTGGTATGGTAACGGGGCCAGGGGATTGGATAAGGGGCGGAGGCACTCGGAGGGCAGTCAGGGGACAGGGAATGGGGCGGCGGGGTTGGATAAGCATGGGAGTCCGGGGCGGGGAGGATTTCAGGGGGCAGGGGTGTGCATAGGGGTCGGGGCAGTCAGAGGACAGGGAGCAGAGGTGTTGGATAGGGGTTGGGGTCCTGGGGGGTCCTTAGGATTGGGAGGGGGTCTCGGGAGGGGGCGGTCAGGGGACAGAGAGTGGGGGTTTGGATGGATTGGAGATTCTAAAGGAGGCAGTCAGGGGATGGGGGGTTGGATAAGAGATGTGGGATCTCAGGGAGGTGGTTAGGGGTGGGGTGTCCCGGGATGGGGCGGTTGGGGACAATGAGCGGGGGGTTGGATGGTTTGGAGGTTTTGAGGGGGGCCGTTAGGGGGCGGGAAGTGGGGTGGGCTGATAGGGGGCGGGGCCAGGCTATTTGGGGAGGCGCAGCCTTCCCTACCAGGCCCTTCACACAGATTTGCAACCCCTATGTGGCCCTCAGGCCAAAATGTTTGCCCACCCCGATCTAGCCTATTGTGAGTTTGTTATAAGACTCCATTGTAGGGAAGAAGTACTAGAAACAACTCATAATACAATGTATGTTGAAAACCAGCTACATCTTTCAATATGTGTGCTTAATGCTTCAGCTGGCAGTAAATCCATTTAGAGCGTTACTGTAAAGACTGATGTGTTCTCTAGCTTCAGGTAAAGGTGGTTATGGACAAAACTGTGCACTACTCAAAATCTTGAAATTCTAATAGGGATCTAGTTCACAAGTATTTTTCAACCAGTTCTCCTGCCACACTTGTTATATTTAATCTATATTTGCTTCTAAATCCCTTTCCATGAGGCAGAATTTGGCCCTTTAGTTAGAATTTCATTAAGAATTTGGTTGACCCTGCACCAGCAAAAAAAGACTCCATCTTCCTCTTCCACAGCTGTGTTGAATCTGTAGGGCCAAACAAGAGTAAAAATAAAGGTATTAGAACCTTTGTATTGCTATGGAAGACAGATATGACTTTCAGTACACACTGAAAGCAGATCTATTAAGATGGTGCTATATTTATTCAGTAGGGTTGCGTAAGTTTTCACTTTTGTATTTCCTCCAAATATCAATGATATTTCTATGCTTAATTTTCCTTTGCTCAAGATAAATAGAAAAATGTTCAGGGCTATGTTTTATGAAATAATTTTTTTGACAAAAGCTGCATAATCAATTCCAGAGCTGTCTATTTTTCTTCTAGGTTGGCTTACAAAGGACAAATAATCCACACTCTTATGGAAAAGACTCCTGGTTGCATATCTAACAGCTTGCAAATGCCAAGGACTTTTTAGATGTTTATAAAATTATCCTCCAAGTAGCATACAGAACCAAACTTTTGCTTTGAGAATGTGTGTTTCAGAAGTTAAAGAGCAAGGAACTTGATAAATCTTTAATACCGCATACATACAAAAAGGTTGAAATCATAGTCTGCTGACCTAAATATTTTCTAGGGGTATGCACAGGGATGCAACATACTAAGTTCTGGGCTTCTGCTATTGAAGTCTTCAATTATTTAGATGTATAAACATTTAAATCAACCAGTAAACTTTTGGGCAATATGACCAACATTTACAAACATGGCACTACTTTATACTGCAAATGTTGTCGTTAGCCACCTAAATAGAAGTTGCTTTTCTTTCGGAAGCACTGAGCAGCCACAGCTCACAGTGAAATCAGAGCTCACCACGAATGTTCCCTCTAATTTTTTCATCCAGGTGCAAAATACACTTTGTTATGTGCACCCATATGGAGGTGATGTGTGGCACTCGAGGGGTTAGGAGTGTGGGTGGGGGCTCGGGTGGGGCAGAGGTTTGGGGCAAACAAACTAAGATTCTTATTTACAGTTTGAGTTACCTGCTAATCAGGGGGACCTATGTCATTGAGCTTCATAGCAACCATAAGGCTGGTTCTGTTTCTAGCTCATCATAACCAATGTCTCTATGTTTGTGCCTATGCTGTGAAGTGCTGAACATAGGGTGACCAGATGTTTTATAGCCCAGTTTTGAGGGCTGTTTCTTATGTAGGCACCTATTACCCCCCATCCCCGTCCCAATTTTTTACACTTGCTATCTGGTCACTCTAGCTGAACATAGTCTGCCTGAACATATGATGTGCACTTACAACTAATTAACATTTCTGGAGGAGTTCCTTAGCACTTTGTGTAATTGTACTGAGGTATCTCAGACACTCTGATGTTGACAGTCACAATCATTGTACTGGATACATTACAGTATTAGTTCTGCCTTCTTATTGAGATTGGATTTATTGTGTTGTGCTAGGCATTGGTACAATGTTTCCCATCAGAAAACTGTCCTGCATAATCTATTCATTACTTAGTCCATCTGCAGTACTTTCATCTGATGAATACAAAATCTCCATCATGGATTTTTCCAGCCTCGGCAATCTGTGAATATGTGCTTGTAATATTTTTCGTTAATAGCTTTTGCGTATCCCTTTCCACTTGACAGTCACAAATGGAGGGTGGAGGTGACCCTCCCACTAACAGGGGTAAGAAAAAGCTTGCAGTCAAGATGACCTTCCAAATTAGATTTTTTTAAAATTAATATACTCTCCCTGAATCCAGAAATCTAAGTTTGCTTTGCTAGTACAGTACTCGAGAGACTTCCTTACAGAGCTCTTGCAGATGGTACCAGCTTGGTTTCTTTGAACGTCATAGAATTCTCATTTAGATTTAAGCTGATGGCCAAAATTTTCAAAAGTGGTTAGTGATTTTGGATGCCCAACTTGAGATACCTTAAAGGGGTCTGATTTCCAGAGGGTAAATGCCCAGGACTTACTGAAAATCATTCCCTTTTAAGACACATGGAGTTGTGCCCTCATCTCAAAATCAGTATCACTTTTGAAAATCTAGAATCGGAGATCTCTGCCGTGTTAGTCTGGAATAGCAGAGGTAACAAAGAGTCCTGTGGCACCTTAAAGACTAGCTAAAGATGCTTGCATCCGACGAAGTGGGTATTAGCCCATGAAAGCTTATGCTTCAATACTTTAGTTAGTCTTTAAGGTGCCACAGGACTCTTTGTTACCTCTTTGAAAATCTAGGTCCATGACTGGGGAAGTTCATGTGAATGTTAGTTTCTGTCATGATAAAGGGGGTATGTATGTTGCCCACTTGTCTACTTCAACTATGGGGTTTAGGGGCTTTGCCTGCTTTCATTAGATGTTGGCAGGCAGAACAAGTGAGTTTTGTGTCTGCTGGCGGTAGTGTCTGAGATTTTTAAATATAATGTCAAATCCCTCTAATATTAGCTAGGTTGCAGTGAAATTGCAGAGAAATGTACAGCTATGGAGCTCCACTCTGATCACTCTCACTGAGCTTGATTCTCCACTCTTGCTCCTTATGTAGTCATTTACACCTGTGCCAAGTGAGTTTAAAATGCTACCAGATCAGAATGGCAGAGCCCAATTCTCATTTACACAAGGGCCACTTTAAGTGGCTCTGGCATTAAAAAAGGGCTCTGAAGTGGAGTCGCTCACTTTAAAGCCCCTTCACATGACTAGACTGGTGTAAAGTGGCCTGAATGTAAATGAGAACCAGGCTTGTAATATGCTACACCCACTTCATATTGGTGTAAATGATATCACGTGGTGCAAGGCAGCAAGGAATTATGTCCGCAGTGTTTACAACAGGTTGGCATAGGGTTATGTATTCCTTAATTTTTTTTAAAAAAGGTTGAGTAAGAAGAAAAGAGGTGATCTATCAAGTGAAACCACTTTCTCAAAACTAATTGAATGATCTGCTTAGGTCAGTTAGTGTCTTTGCACCCACAATGTGCAAAACCATACATAGATGACAGGGAAATTATACAGTGCTGTCAAGAAAGAACACAGCTCTCTCCCTCCCCTCCACACAATTGAAAAGAATTTCAATAAAGCCTGGATTGTTCTGGCAGTAGTAATGCCTTTCTTTTTAATTCCTGTAACATTCTCTTTCTTACACATATGCATATGTGATTTTAAAAGTAATTTGGCTTCTAGCTAAGTGTTTTACCTGTAAAGTATCCTTTATAGCAACACAGTCTCATTATATCACTTTAGAATGCTTAGATCCCATGGCTGATGTTGTTAAATGACTTTGATAGTGCTTTGTGTGCAGTCACCAAAATAAATTTTTGCCATTGTCAACATTTGAATGTGTTTATATATTGTTTGAAATTTTTATTGTAGTAAACGAAACTCATTGTTGGGAATTGTAAAGTTGGATGGTTCATAAGAAATGAAAAATTACTGAAGAACAATTTTAATTTTAAAGTTTTAATTTTTGAAACTAAAAGATGCTTTATATCCTTTAATCCCACTGAAAATTGTGGTTATTTAGAATTTCATCACATTTCTGAATACATCCTATGGACAGTATTAAGTATCATACATCAGGAGGGTGCCCATATCAGCTTCCCAAGGCTCCGTCAGCATTGTTCAGTGAGGAATGAAGAAAGTATGGTAATTAATCTTTATTTAGATTCATATAATTTTAATTTTGATCAAATGTGAAAATGAAATAAATGTTAAAGTCAGTGAGGCAAAATCTGTATACCTTATCCAGTATTAAATAGACATCTCCACTCTGCATTCTTACAAGTAAAAAGCTTCATATTTATATCATTGTCTTCATTTCAAGTCAATTCCAAAAAATGGAACCTGCCTTTCAGCTGGTATAGCCTTCCTCCAGGGAATGAGAAATTAGTATTACTGGATCAGTGGGGTCCAATATTTGCAGTGTCAGGGCTAGATGTATTACTTCAAAAAGTCAAGGGGCTGCACTCAGTACTTTCTTTGCACTGCATGAGTGGGGCAGAGGGAGCATAAACCACCCACAGATCCCTTGCAGAGAAATCTCTAGGGGGTATAGAACAAGAATTACCAGCCTCTAATCTCCCCCTTTCTCTATCCACAGCCTGCGGGGAAGGGGTACGCTTGGAATAGACAATGCACAGGCTGCTTCGTGGTCCCTTGGAGACCATAGCCTGTTGGTGCACTTTAGACTGTTCTAACCTGCTCTAGGGCTGGGGCAGAGTCTCATGGATCCACAGCTTCTAGCTGGTTCTCAGCTCCCCTCTTTTTTCCCTCCTCTTAGGAGTAATGCTGGTTGGCTGTATAGAGGAGGGTGCCCACATCAGCTTCCAAGGAGCTCCCTCAGCCCAGCAAGGAAGCAGGCAATGGAGCAGTCAAAGCTACTCGCCAGCCTTCCTTGCAGTGCAGCAGCTGGATAGTGGGGGAAGCTGCTGAGCAAGTGCAGTAGGGAAGGGACTTGGAAGGCTCCCAGCTAACACCATAATTGCTCCTGGGGCTGCAAGGGAATCAGTGGGTGTCATTTGGGGAGGCAGTGCCCTCCACATCCACCCCATAAGTGTCATGCTGATTCAAACACTAGTGTAAAACGTATAGGCCCCAGGACAAAGTTTCAATTCACAAACAGACCATTTTCATTGCCACCCAGTCATGCGCCAAGGCTACAATTTAGAGCCTTGATGGTCTGGTTTAGATACTGCCGAGCTATGTGAATAATAGGAACAATAAATTATTTGACAATATGCAGCCTCTTCCTGCTTGTGGAAGATCTATGAGCAGATTGAGTTTTCCTCATATGAATTGGTTCAGAATTGTTCAATGCAGTTTTTGCACCTTATTTTTTTTTACCATATGGCTTGACCAGGAATAGTTTTCTATGAGTACTGCTCTCTATGACAGCTATGTTGTTTAATAGTGACTGGTCAGAGAAGTCACAATGGTCTTGTTTCTTCACCCTGGTTGATGAACACAGGAGACGCCTAAAGCAAATATTCGTGCATGCAAATGTGAATTTTGGTGTTTCTGATTATGTTTGTGCCTATAACTCTGAGATACACTTTCTGTGAACATTCATGCTAGTAAAACTTAACAGCATGGATGTTGGTAAAAAACAACAACACCACACAACAAACAAACAAACAAATCCAGAAAAGCCAGGTATCTGACTTAAGCAAATTTATTTAAAATCTCAACTGAATGGTCACAAACCTTTTTTGTGCACTACATACCCAGATTTAGTCCACAGAGAAAATACCTTCTGCTTATGATATTGCTTGTGTCAGGAGAAGAACCTCTGACCTCCTTAGGATTCTGTTTAACAATGTGATATAATCACAGGAGATCTTCCCTTTCAACTTCAAATCATTTGTGCTTTTGAGGTAACTGTCATTTAATTGTATGAAATGTGAATTTTCAGGTGACCTGGAATTCCTAATGCACTTTGCTTTTATGTCTTTCCATCTGTTCAGACTCTTTAACTTTTAAAAAATGCTTTTAGTTTAATTTTCTCCCAAGTAAATCCTACCTCGGTTCTAAATTTCCTAAGCGGTCTTATCTCAGTAGAAATACCTTATGTGAGGTAAAGTGCTCCTTGGGTTCTGTTCACCTGATAATTGGGACAGATATGAAACAGTCAAGTCCTTGGTTATATCCATAAAAATACAAACATTCACAGAGTCTATAGGCAAAGAAAAGGCCTATTTAGACAAGTTGTCAATTTTCTCTATCTCTGTTCTCTTTCTTTCATATGTGAATATATAGCCCATAGGTGTCTCTAGAGATGGAATCAGAAGGCAGTGATTGGAATAAGATCTGACTCATGTTCGGACTTTAGGTTTGAGGCTCAGCCTGTGCTATGCTTCAGGATTGTTCAGAGAGCTCAACTAAAAGCTCATGACATTTTAGCAAAAATGGCAGAAATCATGTAAATTAGTTGACGTGGCTGCATCCAAGCTGGATCAAAAAGCCAGGCTCTTTCTGGCTTTTTAGGTCTGACTTGCACTCAAAATTACAACACCAGATTCAGCTGTGGATTCGGGATGGGAGGAGTGTTGGATTAGTTCTGATTAGATCCATTTCTATTGTTCTGTTATATATATAAAAAAACATGCAACAGGCCAAAGGGGACACATTTTTCCTTTGCAGGAACTACCATTTTTTCCGTATAGTAATTCAATGTAGAGGATATATTTCTGACTCCTAACATGCTCTCTCATATATATATATATGAGAGAGCATGTTAGGAGTCAGAAATATATCCTCTACATTGAATTACTATACGGAAAAAATGGTAGTTCCTGCAAAGGAAAAATGTGTCCCCTTTGGCCTGTTGCATGTTTTTAAAGCCTTCTTAGGGAATATTTGATTTGGTTTTCTGTCAAGGAGCCTAGTAATTTCTGTAGGAATCAGAAGCTTTAATTTGGAAAGTCACTAGGTTGAGTAGCACTGTTCACAACACCATCTGGAAAAAGCACCATCTTTTTGTTGTAATGCTGCCCCTTCCGCTTGGCAGTGAATCTTATTTTTGTTGGGATTTTTGTGCAACCAGCTGCTCTCTTTAGTAACTATTAACAATGTACTGAGCTTGCATTCAAGAATGACTTCAGCTTGCTCTCATAAGCAATTGTTCCATGTAGTCAGACAGTTGTCACTATTAGCTATTTTCTGTGACTGACGACTCCTCTTCATTTGCTCATGTCAAGTGCCTAATGTTGCCTCTCTCAGAACAGGGAATGTGTCTATACCTTCACAATGGGTGGGGAAATCAGCTGATTCATTCATCCTACAGTATGTCACTGGAACTGTCTCTTCCAACTCAAAGCTGATATTTTGCAGATCTTTTTTTTTCATTGTCAAGCTGGTGGTTATGATAGCACCGCAATCTAAAATTACATCTGTACGCCTTATCTCAGAGTGTAGTTCTTTGTGAGTTTCGAGGTTGCTAAATTTGAAGTCAGTAATTTATATTCTTGCTTTGATTTCTATGTGCATTTTTACTGGATAGCAATGAAGTCTTCATAAACCTTGTGTTAAGTTGTCTGGTAGTCCAACCAGTTTAATATTTCTCTCCTGGTTCATCTTCTGGAGCAATTTATAGCCCCATGTGTCAAAGTAAATTATGAAATCTAAAATATAAAACTCTGTGTTACAGATAGTTTGCCCATAATATGAATATTGAATATGCTGTGTCTGTGACTTTTGGGGATTGATTTTATGGATTGCTTTACCTGATACCATCCAAATCTCAGAACGGTCAGTTGTTTTTATTACAGATAGTAGTTCTGTTATTGAGACTAGATACACTGTTTTATGGTTTCTCCTTTGTGTAGTGATACAGCTGGGATGAGACCACTGAACTGCCAGGATAACAACTATGTTGATCTAAATCTTTATTTCTACCTGACTCTATTATTGTAACTCTTTAATTCAGGAGTGGCCAACTTGTGGTTCCGGAGCCACATGCGGCTCTTCAGAAGTTAATATGTGGCTCCTTGTATAGGTATAGGTACTGACTCCGGCACCAACTTTTCACAGGCCCTGCCCCCACTCCACCCATTTCCACCCCCTCCCCTGAGTCTATCATGCCATTGCTCCTCCTCCTCCCCCTGCTCCCTTCCCTCCCCGCAGAACCTCCTGCATGCCATGAAACGGCTGATTGGGATGTGCGGAGAGGGAGGGTGAAGTGCTGATCAGCGAGGCTTCTGGTGTGTAGGAGGTGCTGGGAGTGAAAGTGGTGGAGCTGAGGGGGGGCTGCTGATGTATTATTGTGGCTCTTGGCAATGTACATTGGTAAAATCTCAGGCTCAGATTGGCTACCCCTGCTTTAATTTACTTACATTTATTTATTTTTTGTTAGGGTATATTATTCTGCATAGTTAATACCCATTGTGTGTTTAAAATAAAATTCTACTATCAATGCATGTGAAATTCACTGTAATAAAATTGTTCTTTTAAGGTCCCATTATAAATACCAGATTTTACTCCCATCCATGTCCCAGCATATACTATTATTTTGGGTAGAAGTACTTGTGGCACAGAGGACAACATCTGACCACAAACAAGAATATAACTTTCACCCATTGCATAGGAAAATGTCCTGTTCTATTTCTCTAGTTTACTAATGTGTTAGGAAGGAATATTTATGTGGGTGCCAACCCTGAACTTATTAATAGTCAAAAGGGGCAGTCCTCTCCCAAAGCTCCTTTTCTCAGATGCACCAGCTAAATAGATATTTGGAAACAGTATCAGTCTACACTTCTTGTCTCTCCTTAACGTTAAAGTGTCACACCAAAATATTGGTTACCTATAGTTAGGCACTCTGTTTAGACACCAAAATCAAAATAATCTGGTTTTTCATGTGTTGAGGACCCACAGCCTTCATTGAATTCAGTCGGAGTTGCAGATGCTCAGCACTAAAGCTATGTTTATGTCATGGAGGTCATGACTTCAAGACCTCCATGACATTTTTTGCTTCAGGCCCAGGGGTTGTGGGACTGGAATTGGCAGCCCATCAGGGTTTCAGCAAAGGTTGACAGCCTCCGCAGGGGTCCTCCTCAGGTTCTAGTGATGGGTGACAGCCTCGCCCAAGGAGGAGGGAGGAAGGCCTCGGGCAAGTGGCTGGGGTTGTCCATTTTCTCTTTAGGAAATATGGTCACTCTGCAGCTCCCAGGCACTGTGGGTGGAGGGGAGACCCCCCCCCCCCCTGCAGCTGCCACGGGAGGAGGGAAGACCTCGCTCACAGCCACCAGGGTGGTGGGGGAAACCATGGAGCTGCAGCAGTAAAAGTTACAGACAGGTCATGACTTCCATTAATTGTTGTTTATTGCCCGTGACCTTTCTGTGACTTTTATTAACAATTACCATGACAAACTCTTAGCCTTATTAAGCACATGTGAAAATAGGGCCACTTTTATTTAGGAGCCTACATATGGGTTTAGGTACCAAACTTTAGGCCACCTAATTTAAAAACACTGCCTTAATTTACTTGCTTGGTGATCTTAGAAATATATGGGTGCAAACTTTCTCAGTTTAGGGCCTGATCCAAAGCCCCCTTAGTTAGTGTCTCTCAGATCATTCACCACAATATGAATAAGTAATTTTGAGATGAAAGTGGAGCCAAACCCGCAAAACAGGAAAAAGAACAGAAAAGTAGAAACAATTACTTGAGCTCCATCTCCAGATCTCAGTAAGCTTCCTTCATCCCCAGTCCTTCTCCTTTCATTGGCTTCTAAATACTCATCAGATAATTAATTTTAGTCACTATTAACCCAGGCTGGATTCAGACTGTTAATGATAAAGTTGCAAGCTTTATTGCTCATTACCAGCCTTCTGAGCTACTTAGTCCACCAGTGCTTACCATTTCTTTCACATGTATAGAAACATATATCACGTATTTGCATAAGTTCATCTTTTCCACGCAGGTTTTAATTGGAGGTTGCTAATATGTTAATTTCCATTTGACTGGGCAGTTATTTAACTTACATTGACCGCATTTCCCGTTTGCTTTTAGCCTCTCCTGCTCTGTTCATAGTGATGGCTGATTTGATTACTGATGGTAATGGTGTCATGTCAGATAGCATTTACAATGAGTTTTCAAGAAGTGAGAAGGTGAAAGAGCTGGCATATTACTATAAAGGTAAGCTATTACGTCTTTTGGGCTGCCGAGAGAAGCCCTAAAGGTGAAGGTTAATAATCTCTTTCACTGCCATACAAAGCACAGTGAAAGTTAAAGGAAATAAAAAGCATTTGCAAACATTTGTGCACCATTTTCTAGCTTGATCTGTAGTTATTACAGTAATGATGCAGACAATGAGCTTTACAATTAGCCTAGTTAATATGCATAGTTCATTAAGATGTCATTTTTAATTGTAGAATATACTCCACTTCATCTTAAATGGCTACTGCAGGTTATAGGAAAGCTGCAGTTTGATTTGTGCTCAGGAAGAATTTAGTCATTGCTTTGTCACACTGGTTTGACCTCAGTAATATCATTTGTTGTCCTCTGAAACTGGAGTGGCCCCTCATAGCAGTGATTTCTTTTCTCTGGAGGATTTACTTCTTTGCTTCAGTATGTGTAAGGGGCAGAATTCAAAGGGTACTATTAAATAAACAAAAAGATTTTTGGAAAAGATGTGATTTAAAATGACAGCTTGTCACAAGTTGGTACATATGAATTAGAGAAGAAGCTGAAATAGCATATCAGCCTGTCTTCCATTCAGTTTATGATTTCTGCCCTAAAATAATACCAACAATTAAAAAATCAGGAAATGAAAAAGCAGCTCCTTGAACTGTACTATTACTTACCTACTTGTCCTATCAAGCAAGTTCAGGAAAGAATCTTTGTAACCTAAGACTCATGCAGGTTTCAGGGATTCTTTCTTTAAAGAGAGCTCATGTATTTAGACCCATTCATTCATGTGGAAAGAGTTCCATCATAAAGAACCGTGTGCCACATTTCTGTTTATTGTATGTTTGTTACCTCTTTGATGCTGGCAGACCTATGAATCTGCTACCTTAACCTTAATGTATTTTGGAGTTAAGCAGCAGATATCTTTAGATTTAGTAAATTCTGACTCCTGAGTCCAAGATGGTTAAAGACAGGTACCAAAACACAAAACTGAACCCCAGAATAGGATTTCAGAATGAATTAGGTTAAATTCAGATTGCAGTTTAGTTGTCTTTATTTGAAATGCACCGTTACAGAAGCAGTCCAGATAGGAAATAAAATAAATTATGCAGAGTGTGCTGATATTTTCTCCAGAATAACAAGTTAATGAGATAATCTGAGATGCCTTTGATTTTTAGAAGTGTGGCTTTTACAAAGCATTGCAGTAGAGCACTACTAGAATTCATGGCAGGAAGTACTGTGCAGAATAAACAATGTATTCCTTCAGTCTTCACCTTTATGTCCTTGATTGCAGATAGAATCTACATACTGTGGAAATTCTCTGTAAAGAACACAGGATGGCATAAGGCATGGGGAAATCCCTTTTCCATGCATAGATACTGTACATGTGACACTATGCACTATGCACATTCAGAAGTGGAGCCAGGTTTTGCAACCAATGGGGAGATGAGTTATTGGTGATGGACTGGAGAGCGAGCCCACCTATCTCTGACTCAGCTGCCCTCTCCAGGTATAGTGACCAGGTACACACGCTTGCAGCACCATTCAGGTTTGGCCTAGCCTCTTCTCTGTCATGAAGGAGGAGTGGCCAGGCTACATTTGAGTGAGTGGTGTTGCAGCCACGATGTCCAGAGTTGCAGTGCCACACGATGCCGGGAGCAGGGAGCTGGGCCCACCCCTGTGGGACAGTAGCCACCACTGCTTAGTGTGGGACACGTTCATCTTCCAGCTCTGGGTGAAAATTTGTGTTTGTATGCCTCATTTTGCCATTTGCATAATATGCTGAAAATATGCTGGAATATGGGGGTGACATACACCTAAGGGTATGTCACTCCCATACAACTACCACCACCGTG
This sequence comes from Sternotherus odoratus, assembly GCA_032164245.1. Taxonomy (NCBI): domain Eukaryota; kingdom Metazoa; phylum Chordata; order Testudines; family Kinosternidae; genus Sternotherus; species Sternotherus odoratus. Next base: position 77,862,209 of record JAVMKO010000006.1, read on the forward strand.
TATATTACATGATAACTCTGCAATCATACCCTTTCCAAAGGGAGAATTAACCGCTCTCTTGGTTACCTCAAAACCTCATTTAAAAAGGCCATTTTAATGTAGCTCTGTAAAAGAAACCAAACCATGCAGTTGGGTTACATAGTCTTAAAAGTATTCAGCAGAACTTGAAGGGCTAGCTAATTCTAAACCCTTTTGCTTCTTTTTTGGAATTTTAATTAAAATTCATTTAGTTTAAATAGTCGGAAGTGACTTTTTTAGTCAATTTTTTATGTAGGAGTTTATTGGAAAACATGGTTGAAATTAAAACTTATTTTACAGCTGGTTCATCCTCTTGAAAACTGTTTTAACAAGCTCAAAAGAGAGCACAATTTTATTTTGGTTCTGTACAAGGATAATGTGTGTGATTTTAGGAGGGATTTTTTTAGTGGCTTCTGCCTGGGCCTGTACTTGATTGCTGTGTGTTAACTGTGTCTGCGTTATGCAAACAGTATGATGCTACAGGAGCCTTTGTTCAAGAAAACCCATTTCTTCTCTTCATATAAATTAAAGGCTACACCATCTGGGGTTTGAAACTACTTGTGAAAAATCAAGTAGATGCCACTTTTTCAATTCCTAAAGTGTCTAAGTACTTAGTCTAGGTAGCAACAAAAAATCTTTTAATGTACATTCACACTTTGGGGCTTCTTTTAGTCTTACCAACCCCAAACATTCAAAAAAAACCAGTCAGGCCTCAAAACCTCATATATGGGGTTCTTTTTTCCACAACCACAAAAGTTAGAAATTTACCTTAAAAATAATCTGAGATACTCATAAAATCGGCTGAATTCAGAAGTGGATCTTCATGAAAAACACCAAAGATAAGACTTTGGATAAAATAATGAGATTTAGCAACAATCAAAATCATACAAATGAAGCCTCTTTATGTATCCTCTTGATTCCTGAACTGATGTTTATTTAGCAAAGGTTAGTACCACATGTTTTTTAAAAGTCCATGTAAATGTTGGTTACAAACCTTAATGGGTAAATAAAATGCTAAGGCAAAATATCTGGGTCAGTCAAGCATACCCCTAAAAAATGCTGCACTTTCGGGAAGGAAAAAAACACGGTTTTGAAGTTAGCCATTTCACTTAACTTCTCAGAATAATCTGACACTCAAGTAAAAATCGGGTGATGGAAATACACATGTATATTTAGAGGGAGCAAAGATAATAGCCATTATTGAAGATTCTAATATGATCAGCTGCTATTACCCTAAAATATTATGTTGAATCAATCTCTCCTTTCAACCCACATTTACTTCCTATATTTACTAATGATCCCACTGAACATCTGCTCTCTGAACGTAACACTCATTTATGCAGATGATGCAGCTGTAATTGCTAGTGGCAAAACTATTTCCTCACTACAAGGGTATGGAGTTTCACACTGGCTATATGTATTGTCTTTTATCTTCTATTGTATCCTCTATCTTTCTCTCCACACTCAGTTTCTGGATACTATTGTCATATCCTACTGGAACTCAGTGTGTCACGAAAGAAACATATTTAGCCCCCAGGGAAGGATGGCATTTTGTATAACCCCCACAAGCCTGTCAGTTTCTGAAGTTTAAGAAAGTGTCATTGATGACAGCCCTGAAGGATTTGCATGTTGTGCTCTCCTGAATATTATCCCCCTAGGGTATGGTTAGACTGGGGCTTTGTAGCGCTAAAACCCTTCTTTAGCACTACAATTTCACTGCCCAAACGCACTTAGAAGACACATTTTGCGCTTTTCCTGACAGTTTATAGCGCTACTGGTAAACTTCAAAACGAGAGGAATAAAGCTTTTAGTGCTACCGTTTTAGCGCAAGGGTTGCAATGAGCACATCCCTTGCGTTATAGTGAGCCTCCAGCCTCCAGCATCCTGGCCCAGAATTCCAAATTACATCCTCTCTGGCCACCATTTAAAACTCTTCTGTCTGTCCTCAGGTGACCCCACGTCAGACCCTCCCCCACAGTCCCTTTGAAATTTGAAAAACCAGCCCGCTGCTGCGGGCACGGCTGCCGGGTCCCCTGCCGCTACGGGCGGCAGGGCTGCCGGGTCCCCTGCCGCTGTGGGCGGCAGGGCTGCCGGGTCCCCTGCCGCTGTGGGCGGCAGGGCTGCCGGGTCCCCTGCCAGGCAGGGCTGCGGGTGGGCTGCCTGGTCTCTGCCGGTGGCGGCAGGGCTGCCGGTTCCCCGCCACTGCCGGCGGCAGCCCTGCTGCGCTCCCAGCCCCTGCCCTGGGTCCCCGCCGCGGCCAGCTGCATGCGGGCCCCCTGGCCCACCGCCGCAAGTTGCGGCGGCAGGAGCTCGCAACCCCCCCGGGGAGCACTCCGCTGCCCCCCCATCTCAACCCCAAGTTTTAGAAACCCCAAATAAATGGTTACAGAAGGGAGGTGTGTGTGAAGAGCCTGTCAGTTTTGAAAAAGTAACTGACAGCCGGAAGTTCCCTCCCTACTCACAGGTTCCCTGTTCCCCCTCACCCCACTCCTTTGCAAAGCAGGTTGCACCCAGCTGAATGCCGGATACCTGCCGTATCCCGCTACTCTGTCTGCCGCCAGAAGCTCTGCAAATGTGTGCATTCTTTGGCGCTACAGGGATTAAATGTGTACAGCAGTGGTCCCCAACCACCGGTCCGCGGACCGGTACCGGTCCGTGGAGCCTTTGCTACCGGGCCGCGGCCGCGTTCCCCTCCGTGCCGCGGCTGCGCTCCCCTGCGTGCCGCGGCTGCGCTTCCCTCTGGTTCCCCTCCGTTCCCCTCTGGGCGCGTTCCCCTCCGTGCCGCGGCTGCGCTCCCCTGCGGGCCGATCAATTGAATTCTGCGGCTTTTCGGCGGACATTCAACGGTCCGCCGCACACAGTGAAAAGTTAAATTCCGACCGGTCCGCAAGCCCGACTCGGCCGCGTTCACCGGTCCGCGGCGAACAAAAGGTTGGGGACCACTGGTGTACAGCCTCTAGAACAAAACCTATTGCACTAAATTGGGAAGCGCTATAAAAAACCCCGCTACAATCTGTAGTCTAATCATACCCCTAGTATCTGGGCTAGATAGGAGATGATGACAGGGTGAAGGAAAACCTGAAGAGAACTGTTTGCTGGTTTCAATTGACGTGTCTGTCATCTGCAGCTAATAGGTGGCTAGTGGAACAGATGAAAATTTAAATGAAATATTGCTGATATTGTGTATTTGGCTGCAAAGTAGTCTCATTGACTGTTCCTGGTTCTTTATACTTATTTAAACTGTATGTGTGAGAGAAGAAATGTAAAAATATTCATAACACACTATAACATGGCACTGATTATTGCATGCAGACAAATGTGACAATGCAACATAATGAGTAAGATTCGTTGAAAAATTTCCATCAAAACATATTTTCCATGGAAAATTGGGTTTTTGACTAAATGAAATTTTTTGCAGAAAGTGTGTGCTTTCCTCATCAATTTGATTTTTTTGTCAGAAAACTGATTTTTTTCAGCCATATAGAGCCATTTTTTCTTATATAACCGCCTATTACCCCCCACCCCCTATCCCGTTTTTTTACAGTTATTATCTGGTCACCCTAGTTGGTAGCATTTTTCATATCCCTCCATCCATAAAGTCTGTCTTTCCTTAATACCATGAGTACAACTGTACTGGGATAAAAAATTATAGCTAATATATTTTAGCAACCTTTAAGATGACCTCAAATAGCTTGTACATTTATAATAATGTCATGATGTTAAGGTTCAATATCTGAGGGCATTTCAAGGCTTAGACGCAAGTTTTGTGCATTTCTTTGGAAAGCAGGTGATCTCTTCCTTCTCTTGGTATGAACTTTCTTTTTCTAATTCTGACTGCTGCTGATATATTAGACGTTATATTATCACTAGTCCAGGAGTGAATATTGATCAGCCTGCACCTCATATTACTGGAAATCAAGGAGGAAATTTCATATGGCGGGAGAGGGAGAGAAACAGCTTTATGGATGTTTTTATTTTTAACTAGTGGCTCTTTGGATCATGTCCCAGGTTTGGAATGTTAGCAGTTGCCCTAGAGTAGTATGATTAAAAGGGTAGAATCAAAATGAGGTGGTCAAAGATGTATGATAATGCTATTTATCCTGTGGATGTCACCATTATATGGTCTGCATTTCTGTGTGTAATTTAGTATGCTGTAAATTAAAGTATATTTGGAAGTAAATTTGAGCCTTCACAGCAGTTAACATTAATGTAACTGATATTTTTCATTCATGTGTTGGTGCTTCTTAGAAGGATGATGATAATGATTTAATCAACAACACCTGAAAACAGAAACTTGGTTGAAGAATGTGGGTTAAAATTCCTGAAGTCATATAGTACATCTCTGACAGCGGTATCTATTAGAAGACTCTTTTGATGGACAGATGTTCTGGACATTGATATAGCAGCTCCTAAATATTCTCTTTCTCGGCTTCACATTTATGCCACTTGGATATCCAAATGCTCCGTGACTACTGAAGTGAGTGGGAAAACAGCCAGAGTACTTGTGGTGCAACTCTGAATTGAATTGACTGGGTCTTAAACATTATCAGATTCTTATGCCATGGCTCTGCAGGAGGCCAAGAAGTGTTCCATAGCATCTACAAAGTTCTGAACAGTGGAGCTGTACCTGCGATAGATAACTTGATTATTAACTGTGACTGTCTGAACCTGGTATGCTGTTGAGATTCTCATGGTGATGAGTTTTTTAAACTGTTTTGTGGGTAAGATAACTTAGAACTGGGCTGTGCTTATTGTCTCAGTAGAAGTGGAGTTCATTTCTGGGAGGACAAATGCAATCGTCTCTGAGTTTTAGCCCCAAGTATTTGCTAGGGATATATGGAGCAGCTGATAACAGCCCATAGGAAGTAATTTGGGTGATTGATGGAAGTGATTATCAGTGCCTTCCTAAGCAAAGGTGAGGTTCCAGGTTCTCATAAAAAAGCAAATGTTAAAACCTTGCTCAACATATACAGTCTTTACCCTGTAATAAATTTGGTGAAGATTATGAAGACTGTTTCACTCCAGCTAGTTAGGTTTTAGGCCCGAATGTTCTACAGAAATAACATACTGGTGTTGATGATTTCAGCCTGAAGATATTTGAAGATCAGGTATCTCTGCTAATTCTTTTTAGACCTATCTGCATCTTGATACCATTACAACAGAAATATTTTTGATACACCAGAGAAATTAGTTATGAATAAAAGGGTACTTTTGATTGTCTGTTCCTTTCCTCAGAAATCTGAAAAGGGTGGGAGTGAGCAAGTACTCATCAATTCTGAGGTATTCCCAACTAGGGTTCCACAGGATTCCATCTTGCCTCATCTTCTTCACTGTGTATTTGGTATTGCTATGGGGGTTGGTAAAGAAGTAGGAGCTGCAGTATCTGCAAAATGTCACTCAGCTGTATATTTCAGTCTCCTCTGATCTTTAAGGTGTTGCAGAATAATTTATCTGGTGTCTGATAGTGACTGGGACATGGTGAAAATTATCTGACAGTTTGATGTGGACAGTGTGAAGGAGAAGTCTGCTTGAGTGTATATATCTATAAGGGTAAGATGAAATCCCCTTCCTAATTTTCTTCAGAATTTAGTAGCTGTCCGAAAAAGATATAAAGGTTTATTATATCACAAAAACCAAGAATATTTTAGATCTTTGTGAAAGGATTTTGAAGCAACGGCTAATGCTAAAAATTCTTCCATGTTTTGGAGGATGGTGGCTTTTTGCTCTGGTATATATACTCCAGTTGAGGAGCCCCATATTAATTAAACCTGGAAAGTACATTTTGACCAGGTCATTAGTGATTTCCCCCAAACAGGTTTTTAAAATCTAATTCTACCATAGTTGATGCAATCAGGAAGCTTCTCTTTGATTTACCACTCTGACCTTCAGTAACAGACAGTGACATATGGTCCTTTATTTTAGCCCAATGAAGGAAAAAGCTCTAGAAGAACATTTTTCCCCATTGAAGTTTTTCAGAAGAATCTTAATCTTGGCCTTAATAATTTACTGTCATTAATCATATTGGATGGATTCAATCCGGCTAGAAGTGCAGTATAACAATTCCTATTTTTAAAAAGGGGATAGAAAGAATCTTGCATCATATAGACCTATTAGTCTGTTAGATGTGACACGGAAAATTTATTTCCAATTTCTAACCATGAAATATGGGGTTCAGAAGCTATTTTACATAAAGAACAATCCAGTTTTAGATTGACAGAGTCACAACTGATACTTGTTTTATTTTATTCTATATGATTTATAAATATACTGTGGTTAAGGGTAGTAGAGATTGTACGCTTCTTTTGTGGATTTAAAAATAGCATTTGATTCTGTTAACTGAGCTAAACTTTGGGTGAACTCAAGAAGGATGGGTATTGATCTAAGACTTGTACATTTTGGAGGCTCTACGCCAGGGTAATATGACTAGGGTAAGAAGTAAAGACAATGGAGAATCTACTAATGTTTTCCTGTTTCTATGGGAGCATGCCAGGGATGCCTTCTTGTTAATCTATTTATTATTAATGTGGTGGATTTTTAAAAGGAAGATAATTTTGCTGCAAATTCGGGGTAGATTTATTGCGGTGTTGTTATATATCAATGATCTGGTTGTTTTATCGCAATTCCAAGAGGCCACCGTCAGTTATAATCTCATTTTTTCCTCTTATTGTAATGCTCAAGACAAGGTCATGACCTTTGGAAAGAACTCTCCACAAATCGTGTGAAAGATAGAAGGCCACTCTGTAGAAAAAGTGGGTGCTTTTACTTATCTAGGGATAAAGTTTCATCATTGGGGCTAGTCCCTGTATTATGATTTTAAATAAAAGGCTCTTAGCTCTGCTCCAGGGGTGTCCTATTTTATCTACTCCTCTGGTGGGAGTTGCCCCAGTGCTAAGAGTTTTTAATGCTAAAATAATAATATTTGAGGGAACTATTAATTCTTCCAACATCCCCCAAGCTTCATTTTTACATGCAAAGGTGGGTATTCCTTGTAAGTAGCAGCGCTTGTAGTTCTTTTCTTAAGATTTGGTGTAAGATCTGTACTCTTCCAGATTATACTTTGCGCCCTTGTTGCCTCCAGGAGATGGAGGAACAACCCACGTGCTCCTTATTTCTCTTGTCTAAAACTCTTCTGTTTATTATAGCTAGGTTGGATTTTTCTATTACTCATTATTGTTGATATTTTCTAATCAACATAACCAATTACTCAAACAGAGAGTGACTGATACTATCCAACAAGAACATCTAGCTATGATTCATGATTCTGCGTTTGCCTTTTGGTTTTCTGCTTTAAAGAGGGCTCATGTTTTTGAACCACATTTCAATGATTTATCAAATCATTTTTTTATGACAGGCATATGCTCAGTTGAGACTCCAAATCATGGAAACTACTATCCTTAAAGGTAGATATGGAAAAGTTCCTTCACATCTTCATTTTTGCCCATGGTAAATCTGAAGAATTGGAGGATCTATCTCATTATCATTTGGACTGTAGAGGTTTCTAGCTTCTGAGAGGATGCTAGATTTTACCTCTTTTGTATACAAAATGGTAAGGTTTTTAGTTTTTTCTCAATCCTTGGTAATAAGCAAATTGTTGCAATTTTTGCCCTTTTCTGCACTGTGCCGAAGAAGAGAGTTTTTATTAGGTTCTGAGTCACATGCTGAGTATTATATGGATGTTGCTGCTGTTTTAGATTGTGTATGTTTTTCTTTTCGTAGTAGCAAAAGACATGTGTCATATGTGAGTTAATAAAATATAATTGAATTGACTATCTGGCAGAGTCTGTATCTAAACATGACTGAGATACTTGTAGGATTTAAGCAAATGGAGAAAATAGCCAAAATTATATTGGCACTCATGATTAATGGGATGTTTCCATCCTCTGTTTCCATAATTCATTGCCTGGGCATCTTGCTGGATTCCCAGATAAGCAGCAGTTGTCAAGAGCACTTCGTACAGGTGACATGTCAAAAGAGGTTGCATCTCTTCCCTTCACATGCAGAGAGCACCACACCATTATCTATGCCTTTGTCAACTCAAAATTAGATCATTGCAATGTGCTCTGCATGGAGATTGTATCTTCAGACCATTCAGATATTACAGCTTGTACAAAATGCCATGCTTACCTTGTAAAACAAGTTTAAAGAAGCCGCATTACATCTTCTCCATGGTCTGCACTGGTTACCAACTGATTCCAGACAAAGAGTCCTGTGGCACCTTAAAGACTAACTAAAGTATTGAAGCATAAGCTTTCGTGGGCTAATACCCATTTCGTCAGATGCAAGCAGACTGCTTCCCCCTTTTTTCAGAGAGACATAATCTCAACATCCTTTCTGATGGCATAGGTTACTTTGTATAGGTGAAAATTCTTAACTTTTTATGCAATTGATTGCTTTCTCTCTTTCCGGCTTTGGCACATTTTGAAATATTTCCTGTTACCCAAAATGAAAAAGTTTATTAATCAATAATGGTTGTTTTAATGAGTTCACTGCTAAGTGATTTTAGTCCTAAGAAGACAGTAAGTCAATAGCCTGAAGTATGGTAGAACAAAAGGTCATCCTAAATAGGATAAATAATGAACGAAATGTACAAACCATGGCTCAGTGTGTAATTTAAGTGAATACAGAGTTCTCAGGACAGAGTTTTTTATTTCATATTCAGTTCAATTTGCTCTTTAGCTGCTTTTTCCAAGTGTTAAAGTTGCTGCTAGATTGTAAAGGTCACATTCTCTTCTGGGCAGACACTTTACCACTGTAATTAACTATGCTGATCTGCATTTTCAGAGGCTGTTAATCTGAAACAGAAGTTGTAAATGTGGAAGGAATTTTTTTCCCAATGGATTTACTAAAACAGTTACTACCACTGCAACTCATGCATCACGTCCTATCAGACCATCTGTTCCTTCATGTGTCTTGGTTCTGGTCTCCTTCCTTCCTGGGACAGCCTGTGAATGATTTCATGCTCCAGAAGGCAGCACACCACAACTTGTGTGTTCATGCTACAACTCAATGTCTTTGCCTCACTGGGATCTTGCTCAAACCTCACATTGTACTTACACTTTTCTGGTTATTTATCTGCATTTTAATATCAAATGCATGTTGATAGTCATTATGCCTGCTCTCACCCTGCTACTAAATACATTCTGCCCTTAATTAATATTCTTTATTTCTCTGCTTCTCTTTGGTAGTGTTGAGTATTCACTTCTATTCAAAATGTCTTCCCTGAGCTTCTGAGATGCATTTTTTTCTTGGTTCTCCTGTTTGCTTTTAAGCCGATCTTTGAACATTTGTTCCCATAGCTCCATCTCTTTTCCCCTCTCTTTGTCTGCTGTGGTGCTGCAGGGATTTATTCCTTAGCCTTCTCCACTCTTTCTCTAGTCTTTCCTTCTAGGAGAGAGCAAACCCACCTTAAGTGTCCGGCTGCATTACACTCTCTACTTTACCTCTCCTCTTCCTGAGCTTTCACCCTCTGTCTAGTCCCACTTCTCCACCCACCTCTTATATCTCTGCCTGGATGTCTTCTCATCACACTGAATTCAACATGGCTACAACTGAGTTTATCAGCTCCACCTCTAAATCCTCTACTCTCCCACTTTCTCTGTCGTTGCTGACACTTCCACTCCATTTCCCTCACATCTAGGCCCTTGCCAAATCCTGCTACGTTGTTTCTGTATAGAGGCTCCACCATTCTTTCTTTTCTGTCTGTCCCCACTGCCAAAATCTGAGCCTTGCTCCATTAATTTCCTGTCAGCTCCCCTGGAACCACATTTTTATTGGTCCCCTTGTCTCCTATTTTTTCCAAATCTTCTCCATTAAAAAAGACTACACCTAAGGTTATCTTTCTTTCCCGGTGCTCTGTCTCCACATTTGTGCACTGATCTCCTGAGTATTAGGTTCAAGCTTTTCCTGCATGCTTTCTTAGCCTTCCATAAATCTGTCCCCTTACACATAAGTCTTCCAAACTTCTCACAGTTTTGATATATGTATTGTACTATACTTCAAGAAGGATAATCATTTATGCTCCTTCTATATCTGCAGAGATTACAAGTATTCCAGATTCCCACAAAGCTAGTTATAGGTGTAGTTCTGTGATAGACAAAGATGGGATTTGGTCCTCTCCTCTCCAATTGCTGTAACCTTCTGACAGGGGCCTCCAAAGGAAGTTTTGCCGCAACCTGTATGAAGAATCTTGGCATGTATTTTTATTTGTTGGTCTGACTTCATTTTTGCTTCTTTGTTTCTCCTTCCTTGTCTGCAGCTGTTTTTTTCTGTCCCATTTTGGTATGTTCTGCCCACCGCTCACATACACATTTTATATCTTTTTTTTATGACTCGAGTCTCTGTTTGCATAGTACTTGATCTCAGAATGGTAGAAGTTTATGTTAATCCATCCATGCTCAACTAGAAAAGGGGTTGCCCTAATATACATTCACTTAAGATTAAACTCCACACATTGGGAGGATTCTCTCACTGTCTGAGTACCCCAGCTGCTAGCTAATGGAAGATGGCGAGTTATGTAAGAGTGGGAGATGTTTCTCGAAATGCACTGGTAGCCAGATGGAATCATAAGAAATTTCACAGTAGCAGTGTGACAGCCTTTTGAATCTGCCTAAAGAACACCTGGTAAGTAGCTCTGTAAACCCCCAGTCATTCAACAGAATGAGTGTAGATGCCTGGGGGATTTTGTTCACCAAAGGATGTAAGAGAAAAATTTCCAGCTGGCATAGAAAAATACTTTACTTTAAAGTGAGGATAAAAGAACTGGAGCTGGTAGCTGTGAGTTGTGGAAGAGAAACAGCAGATGACACCATAGTTCTTATTTGTTTTTTTGCTACTCTAAGCTTTGCCATGCTTTCCTCTACGTGTCAAACTGTGATAATGTCAGTTTGACACTATCTCAAGTCTACAGTATCTCTTGAATGGTGCTGATGAGAATGATAACCTTCAAGTGTGAAGGAACAGAAGAAGAGAGAGAGAATATTACAGATCATACGTGGATTGGTGTTGACATATTCTGATGTTCTAGAAAGCAAAGCCTTCAGAAAAAAATAAATCTATCTTTCTGTGTTTCCCTCTAGGACTCATCTTCAGAAAACAGTAGGCGAGTCTTGTATAATGTAACCTATGCAGAAGGCTCTGGCTCTGGGTTGTGATATAGTATGTGTACCAATAGTCAGTTAGTACAATTTGTTAGTGCTGTAACAGACCGGGCAATGATAGATTTTGAGGTCATTTAAAGCAATTTTAAGCCACAGACTGGCTAAAGCCCTGATTCAGCAAAGCACTTAAGCCTGCTGAATTGCCCCATCAATTGCATCAATTCCCAGTAAGTGTAGACATGGCCTCAGACAGGTATGTTATCTTCCACGTTCCTTGCCTATTCCAGTGGTGTCCTGATCTGCGCTGGCTCCTACTGGTAGTAGATTACCTCGTCCCAGCTGCACTGACAGGTTTATTGGGAGGACTGAGCCAATGGCCTGCCTACTTCCTACCCACTTGAATGAGGGGTGCAATGTATTGAAAACTGTTAAAATTACAAGCTATCACTTCCAGTTTATAAGTAATTTCAAGGGGGAGTCGGAGGTCTTCAGCACTTACTCCAATGTTGGTTGAAGTCACATAGCAATGTGTATGTATGTGCGGGGAACGCACCAGTTTTGTTATATCTGTAGTGTCATTACCAACACCCATTACAGGTGAAGGATCTGCTCCCTCTTATGGCCTGGGTACATAGGACTGGGTCAAAATCTGGCTCACAGTGAAATGGAAAATGACAATGATAAGCTTTAGTTATCTCATGAAAAACAACAACAAAATGTTAATTTAAATCTTGATTGTGTCATAATTAAAATAAAAAGAATGTAAGGTTTTCCAAATTGTGATTCTTAAGCTCACTGTGTAATCATTTTAAGAAAGCAAAGCTTAGGAACAATATAGTGTAGAATGCTAAATAAATTGGTTCTAGAGATGTTTTATACATCTGCACATATCAAATAAGGAGTTTAATTTCCTCATTTGTATTTAATCCCCCCTAATCAATTTCATCCATTATATTTCCTTGCCTTTTTGCCTATAATCACACACATTATTAGAGCTGGCAAGATGACCGTGTACAGATGCTTCATAAAGGAACCCAACCAATTTTTGACTCTATTCCCATAATGTACAGTTTGCTAAGTCAGCAATGTTTGGTTGTCAGAATCCATTCCCTCTGTATAGCTGCTTCTAAACCCTAACATCCTACATAATATTTTGAGAGGAAAGGTGTCTGAGGTAATATCTTTTATTGGGCCAGTTTTTGTTGGTGGGAGAGACAAGCATTTGAGCTTCTCTCTCACAGCAGAAGCTGATCCAATAAAAGATATTACCTCGCCCACCTTGTGTGTCTAATATCCAGGGACCAACACAGTTACAATTACGCGCATATAATATTTTCACACAGTATGAAGATGGTAACATCAGAAGTTGTCTCAAGCGCAACAATTTATCTTCCTAGTAGGTTAAGCCATCCTAGATTGAGTAATATCTGTAATTATTTTGTATTAGTACTGTGAGTAAAGCTTGGCATTATTTTTTATTTTTGTGTATAATGAAACAACGAGGGAGTTATGTTTTACTTTTTGCACTTCTCATATTCAAATTTTTTAACTTTCTCTGATTGTTTATTCATTATGTCCTTCCAACACAGGGAAATAAGTTATTTACCTAGGATTAAACATTTCCTGTTCAGATTCACTGGTGTAGTGTATCAAGATAACACATTTTTTGCAAAATATTCATTTTAATTATTGTTTTACAGGTACCAAACAACACCAAATAAATGTTGCCCCCTCTACAGTGTCTCCTAACTGGAGATCTATATTTTCACCAACATGGCCTTCAACAGAAATTAAGTCTTCCTCAATGGCTGACATGTCAATGAGACAGACATTGGAGAATGCAAACTTGCTTCAGATAATAAAAACAACACTGACTGGCACCAGAACTGTGGATCAAACTAATTTTTCGCCCACTCTTTACCAAGGCAGTGGAAATAGTGCATCCCAGGAGCCTTCTGAGGTTTCAGCTGAATCACCAGTGAGGTCACCATCTCAAGATGTAGATGAAACAGCTGTTGTATCAGGTTTGCCTCAAATCAGTATGTTTGCCACATTGTCCACAAAACCATCAATGACACATTCAAGTAGTGCTGTGCCATCTCAGCTAACATCATTAGAAACACCCTCCATTTCAAAAGAAAGCACACCAGGATCAGACATTCTTGCAACCGTTCCATCACCATCATTTTCTTCATTGGTAATACAATCACCTCATACCATTATCTTTTCTAAGTTGACTGTACTACCCACCAAAGTGCCTTTATCCACAGATACCGAACGTTCCTTCCACATAGATTCAGCTGACTCTCATTTTAGTGCAAACAGAGATAATCCACCAAGCACAGTCTCTGCTGTAAATTCCAGTACAGTGAATCACACTTTATCCAGGGGTCCCAAAGAGGTCACGGGTATCACATCACTTAATAGCTTTGTATCAACAATGATACATTCCACAAAGACAATGGGAAAAATGTCACCCTCAGAAAGTACTTCGCTACTATCTGCTCACTCTCCTATTTCTCTGTCAGTAACATCCTCTCAGTCTTTCCCACCAATAGCTTCTGAAACTGTGTCATGGCTCCCTACTGAAAGAACTTCATTGTCTCACTCAACAGATAACGTTTCTTCTTCTGGAGCAATACCCACCAATCTGCCATTCAAGGCAGTGGTGACCGACAGAGAGACCGTCAGCCCAGCTGCATCATCACAAGCTTTTAATAGTAAATCAGAGATTCCAATAGTTACTACTTCATTCTTTCATACCATGGGCACTATATCTGCATTACCAAAAGTGACAAGTCATCAGTCTTCCACACCAACTAATGACATGTCGGGTTCTACCAAGGCAACATTTTTATCACCAGCGTCTAATAGCCCAATGGGAGTCTCCCATTCAACAGAAAATAGGTCTTCCTTTACTGTGCCAAGAACATTTATTCCAGATGCAATAAATACTAGCAATGCAGTAGTTCCCCCACCAGCACCTACAAGTATATCAAACTTTCTTTTCAGAAAAACCACACTTCCTAATTCAACATATAAAGAATCTTCCTTAATAACTGTGACAAATCATACCTTTAATATTATAGCATATTCTAACAATGCAACAAACTCACCACCAGCCTACGAGAACACTTCTACGTCCCCTCTAATAAATATTTCATCCCTTCACTCAACAATGTCAATCAGTCAAGCTTTTGGAAAAGAGGTAACTGATACAGTTTATGAGGCCAATAGCGTGGTATTATCAAGTGATTTTGAACATACTTTGCAACCATCTGATGGCTCTTCAGTTAGAGAGGCACCCAAACAGTCTTTTGAAACAGGTAGTACAGCTAAAGTGTACACCAACATAGATGCTAACAATGTCCTTTCTTACGGATCTCAACGTTCCAGAGTTTCTCCAGAAACTCGAGCCAGCAAATACACAACAGGAAAAATGCTGCCTGAAAGTATTTTGAAAACAGAAATCATTGGTTCTCTTATTACATCTGCAGTGTCATTACCCACTCCCAATACAAGCCTTTCAAAATCTGTGTTCACTATTAAAGATACACCTGCTAATCAAAATTCTACAACTTCACAGCTTACAGCTGTTAATGGAAAAAGTCAAGCTGTAGACTTAACAGAAAATGAAGAAACAAATACAGGAGTATTCACCGTAGTCACTCCACATATACAGTATGCCCCTCTATCAGCTGGAAATAAACCTGATTTTACCACTGATCAAGTTTTAACCACAGATGATACAAAACCATGGACCACTTTTGTGCCTTCAGAATTATATGCATTGCCATCTTTTGTTCCAGCAACAGAAGCCCCACACAGCCCAGCATCGGCTTTCTTTAGTATTTCAAATGCTGCCTCTGAAAGCAGTTTAGATACTACAAAGATACCTATAACCACTGCTTCCGCTTCTGAATGGACTACTACAGCCATGCCTACTTCAGCTGGTATTAGTGTTCTGTCAGTAAAAGAAACAACCAGCATTCCAATAGTAGAAGTTTCTACAAACACTTCTTCATTAGAAGCTGTGAATCATGCCACATATTCAACAATTTCAGGTCTCCAGCAGCAAATAAATGATGTTACAAACAAACAAACTGCTTCTATCTCTGTAATTTTAGAAACATCTACATCTGCAACATCTAATCAAAATGTTTCAACTTCACCTTTGACTGAAATTAAATCTCCTAATTTCACACAATTTAACATACGTTCATCTGCTCCGGAAATGTCTAGTGTTAAGTATTCGTCCCATGCTGCCACTACAGCACTACCTGTAGCTCAGTCAAAAAAAGATACTAACATAACTCAAAATGTTACTGAATTCTTCACTCTCAGGAACACTAACTTCACTGCAAATTTTGAAATATCCTCCCATCTGTATTTGCCTACAGTGAAGGATTTTGCAACCGATGTTACAAGTACTGCTTCTAGCACTCTGAAATCTCAGACAACCCATGGTGAAAATGTCTCTTCGTCAACAAAAGCCTTATACACAACACCATCTGAGGTACCATTGGCTTCTCAATTCACTGACAATTTGATTGTCTCAGCTAATAATGAAATTAGTTCCATCAGTGGTACAGAACCAACAATTTCTTCTTTTCCAATACCCAAACAATCTTCAAACTCAACACCGATATCTGTTCTAACTACAGAAAAATACATGAGTTCTGGAAATTTGACAGACTTTACAAACAGCTCTGTTTCAGAACCACCTAGTCACTTGACTAGCGTTAATCAAAAACAAGCTACGTTTAGTACAGAGAGGTGGCATGAAAATGGTACAGGTGATATTTTAATTACAGTTGCCGTACCCAATGAAGCTACCAATGGCACCCCATCGCAAACACATACCACCAATGCTTTGCAGTCAGTCATCATAACTTCTGTCCATGCATCACCAACACAAATAACCTCTGCCTTTTTGCCAACAACCAACTTTACCCCTTCTGTCATTACAGTGCTGCCTTCAGTGTCGGCGGGTACAATACCTACAATAGCAACTTCAGAAGCAAAATCAGTAACAGGAAAATCTGCACCAACTTCGTCCTTGTTTTCTCTAGGCACTGCAAATGCACCCTTTCTATCTGTGACAGCATTAAGCACATTGATATCAACACTAGCAAAAAATAACAGTGCCTCAAAAATGACATCGACAGTAGCAGCACATACAAACTTTCCGTTTGCCCCAAGACACACACCTATATCGCCCTCCCACACTACTGTTAAGTTTCTAACCAATAAAGTTAGCACAGTCACAGCTTTTACACTGACATCCACAACACACACACAAAGACAGATAGGAACCACAGTACCTGACACCAAGAAATTCACAAGCTCAGAAATCACCAAAACATCAACTGCATATCCACTGACAATTACAGCAGCTTTGACATCTATTACAGCATCAGCGAAAACAACTAGGCTCCCCCCTGCTCCAGTGGAAAACAATTCTGCTGCTCCTACAACTGCAATTGCAACTTTCGCTAATGTGACAACAGTTCCTCCTCTCGAATGCCAGCTATCCAGTAACCTCTTGGTTAAATCAGGTATGGCTTTATATTCAGTTTGTTTGATTTGAAATACATCAGTTTTGTAGGAAGTACAGTTCATCATGAATAGAAAAGTTGTTTCAATACTGGTTAGTTTACTAGATAATTTAAGGGCTATGATGATTAATGTGTGGATTAGATACAATGGGGATGACTACACTAACAAACCAAATAGATAGGTGATTGTGAGGATAGTAAATATAGATAATCGATTTATGTATATGCTTTTACATTCTACCGTATACATGCTAAAATGAGGTAACCAAATCCCATGCTCCAGGGCGTGAGCAGCACAGTAGTCAAGCACATTATGATAGTTTGTGCCTTCCTTTGCATGATGGTCAGTGGAAATCAATTGAGGCAGGTTAATATATTAGATGGACTTTTGTTCTGTTATAGAATGGAATGTCATTCTGTAAACTCCTATGTAAAGAAAAATTTCAAAGCAATGTTTAGCATTTCATATCATACATTTTCAAAATATTTTATTGTTACATGTTGCCATACTAAATTTCTGATAATAGCACCACTTGTCATGACTCTAATCTTGGTTTCTTAAACTTAAGGTAAGGTCGCTCCTAAGAACCGTAAATTGAATGGGTCTTTAGAAATCATTTTTTGCCAGTATAAGTGACTTATGCTGGTAGCATAATTCAGTAGTTCTCAACTTTTCCAGACTACTGTACTTCTTTCAGGAGTCTGATTTGTCTTGTGTACCCCAGGTTTCACCTCACTTAAAAACTACTTGCTTACCAACTCAGATATAAAACTACAAAAGTGTCACCACATTCTATTACTGAAAAATTGCTTAATTTTAAAGTTTTTCCATATAATTATAAAATAAATTGTTTGGAATATAAATATTGTACTGACATTTCAGAGCATAGTTTATAGAGCACTATAAACAAGTCATTGTATGAAAATTTAGTTTGTAGAGACTTTGCTAGTGCTTTTTATGTAACCTGTTGTAAAAATAGACAAGATGAGTTGATGTACCCCTGGAAGACCTCTTTGTGCCCCGATTGACAACTACTGGCATAGTGTATCACCACATTAGATGCTTTGCGAGTTACAAAAGGAAGGAGGAGGTCTAAATAAAAGGGCATGCCAATTTATACAGGTATGGGAGGGACTCAGAAGACTGAAATCTGGAAATGATAATCTCTTGGATATATTATATCCTTATTCCTATGTCTGAGGCCCCTAAATATCTGCAGCACTAACACAACATGTGCAGCAGCTGTGACAGACTGACAATATCCTGTAATATCTTGAACAATCTTATGAATTAAGATAAACATTACTGAATTAACCTAAACCTTATTGAAGTAGGTTTCATACTTTGGGGGCACATTGTATTAGAATAAATTGAGTATGTGCTCTTGCAGCATTCTATGTACCTTCTCTAGAAGGGAGTGTGGATGCTAATGAACATCTTCTGTTATCAGCCTTTGATGCCATCTCCCCTCTAAAGATATGCATATACATTCCCGTTGGCATAGAGGTCTTTACCAGACACGCTGTAGTGGCGCAGCTGCACTGGAGTAGCTCCATCAAGTAGCACTTCTAGTGTAGACTAACCCTTAGTCTGTCTACAGATTATGCTACAAAAATGCCACAGGTAAATGATCCAGTCTTTGTCCCAGAATAATCAACTAATCAACAAAAGTTTGGACAATTTCCATAATGAAAGTAACAGTGGATATGAAATGCCATTTTTATTTGTTTGTTACCACTTTTGAGAAGTACAAGTATTAATTTGCTCTCTCTCTATGAAAATGTGCAGTGTATAGTCTTCCACACAGTCGACCCTGAACCTTCCCATACTATGAGCCCTGTGAGGCAATGCCACATTAGTTGTGTTAGATAGTTTGATTAGAGTGTACTTTCCTCAAAACAGTGGTGTGCTGATAACTCGGTGTTTTAAAAAATTACTGCAGCTGTTAGTCTGTGATCCCCCAAAATAGGCCTTGTACACTGAGGACTTGAGAACTCTGGGCCTTGGTTAGCCCCTGCAGTACTGAACTTTTGTGTACCTGATGCACAGCATAGCTCCTTACGGGATCTTCTTTGAGTTATGTCCGAATGACTGTGATCAAAATTAGAAGAAAAAATAAACCAACCCTCAAGCAAACAGCACATTGATGTTTCAAACTAAAGTGTAACTTGGTGTTGTTCAACAGTTCTGTTCCTGAACACAAGAAGGCTGCTGATCAGCAATTCTTTAAAAGAGAATGTGACACAAGGACTCACCCAGGCATTGAGAAAAGCTTTCAACCAAAATGTCAATGCTCAAGTAAGCAAGCTCAGTTATCTTATATAGTCAAATAAGTCTCTTCGTCCCCCCACCGCCTCCACAAAAGAGCTTTTGTACTGAATATTAGTAGTCTGTGAAAGATTTGGTTGTTTTTGTTTTGTTTTTTGTATTTGTAATAATATGAATTAAGGGCATCCTAGTTAGTTTCTAACTCTGGTATCTCCTCTCATTTCCCTGAGACCCAATTCAAACAAAAAGACATAGGGCCTCCAAGACCCTCAAATCTAAGTAGTTTATGTTTGTAATATGCAGAGCCAGGTACCTTTAGATGGAATTGTGTATTGAATGGAATTCAGTCCATGAACTGGTGCTAGATATTTTAAGGACAGTATGAACTACTGGGAGTTGGAGAGAGTCATCACCTCTTCTCAGCTGTTCCTTATTCACTTGGCTCTATCAGGGGGAGCAGTGTTATGAGAAGCAGAGGTTGCCTGGCTGGTTGCTCAGCAGGTGCTGCAATGGTCCTTGGTGGCCAGCAGGCCCTTCCTGCAGCCCTGCTGGATGTGAGAGATCTCGGGCTACCAAATGTGTGAGAGACAAGATGCATTGCACATGGCAGGCTTGTTTTTGGCTATGCAATAGTTAGCATATTTAACCCCATTCTTTACCCAATTTTTTCCTTCTCTTTCACCTCATTAAGGCCTGCTCCTGTCCACAAAGAAAAAACGAGAAAACTGGTGTTTGGAACTTAAAAAAAGGGGGGAGGGCTGTTAGATTTACACATTTTGTGGCTTTTAAATTTTATTGCCAGTAACAGAGAAGAAAACATTTTTTCCCAAAAACTTTCAGAACATCATTACTGTTTAATAATAACAGACTATTTAGATTGCATGTCCAGTTAATGGCAAACTGATATGTTTTGGAGAGTTTACTTTGGTCTTTAAACAATACAGTTCTCCATGCATCTGAGAACTTCACTAATTTGATTAACTCCAAATGGCAATTCAGCATTTCAAGGGACAAAGTTTTACGTTAGCTCGTGTTTCTTTTTTTTATTAGAATTTATTTAACTTGTTTTTCTCTATGTCCGATGTAACGACTTATTGTATAACTCTCTCTAGCTGAGTTTAGCAAGCTAACTGTAAATATGAGCTTACATAGTATTTCTTTGTCATTTACAGTCAGGTTTTTGTTGTTCTACAACATTTCTATTAATCTTCTTTAAATCAGAAATAAAACTGTCTTTTCTACAAAATCTCCTGACTTATTTATTTTTCAAAAATTGGCTGCAGCTTTATTGAGCTGCTTTGTGGGCAAGTCAAGGTGGGGGATTTTATTTGCAGAAATTGGGTGCATTGCAGAGGTAGCAATCTATCTTGGAGGAAAGTGCAGGGCTTTTGGTAGCTTTCACATGGGAGAAAGGCGGGGTGACCCAAACACTATGTGGGCTATAACAATTTTAGGGGCACTTTTATGGTGGCTGTCATTTTATTTTAAAATGTAAAAAGGGGAAAGAGAGGCAGTTGTCTCTTTGGCACATTGTGGGAGATGGCTACTGACAGCAGCAGCTTCTTCCTCTTGAAGGCCAGGAATGAGTGCAGCCAGGTAGTGAGCCAAGTGCTTCCATAGGTTAATACCGATCAGCTGCAACAGTAAATGGATTGTCACGGTTGTCAATCCATCCTCCAGTTTGGAAGCTTCTACAGTGACAAAAATGCCCTGCAGTTGGGAGGAAACAATTTCTACTAAAATAAATGAGTGGCATGTTCATTACTTTCCATCTAAATGACATGAAATTCTGGGTTATCTGGAATGTAAGCCCAGAATGAAATAGATTGCGAGAGCCATATTCTGTATAAAGTGAGGGACAGAGCTCCCATTGCTGTAAATAGGGGTTCTTTGCACAGCTATGCTTGCAACATATTGATGGTAAGTAAAGACACAAAAAGGGAACATTGGAAAAAAGGATGGGGAGGAAGGACAAAAATCATCCTGTTTGAATAAATTGTGGAAAGTCAGGTTTTGTTGTTGAGCTATAACTCTACACATTTCTCCTTTTCCTTTTGTATGCTAAGTAGGAAGGGGAAGATGGTGGTAGTGAGCTAAGAGAGCTAGTCCCCCATGATGTCTATACAGGCTGCAGAGCAGCTGTACGGTCACTCCTCTCCTTCTGGGTTGTGTTCCTCTCCCCTTTAATGGAGGAGCCCAACTTGATGTAGTGCTAGGGACGAGTTTTGATCCTAACAACCCAACAAATTGTATGTTCTTGGGGAAATATTTTTCTCTCTATTCTTGTTCTTTGCTGTGGTTCACTGTTGTGCTCATTCTGCAGTTGGTCTATGCCCAGAACTTCTGCTGTTGGCAATGACAGCTTTGCCTATCAAGAGACTGCTGAATACACAGAGCAGAGCCCCAAGTGAAGTTAGGGGGTCAGGCAGTAAAGAATTTTACCCTTACACTCTTTTGGTCCTGAGCCTGCAAACATTGACACACAGATGTGGAACATCTTGTGTGTAGTTACTCATGTATCAGGGTTGTCAGGATGGGAACTTTAGATTTTAGATTCAAAATTAAACTTATTGTGTCACCTGCTTCCCTCCTGCCCTAAAGGAGATTACTCAAAGACCTCTAGGAAATCCCATTCGGAATGAAAAAATCCAATAGTGTAGTAGTTAAAATGGAAATTAAAAAAAGACATTTTCCCTGTGTGTTTTAGGTTGAAATTCTGGAACAATCAAACAATGTGACAGTTGGTTACTACGTTACGAAGGGGAGGTTGGTTTTTATACCTGCTGTTGTTATTGAAATGCTCATTGCTTATGGTATTAGCAACACCACAGCAGACATAAAGCAGCATGTGCCAAATCTTCAGTCAGTTGCTGTACCGGCTTTGCCATGGAATCCATTACCTGCCTACCACTTCCAGCTGAAAACAGGCAAGTAACAAAATCATGTCTCTGGTGTAACAGTTGCATAACTTGTGGTTTGCTGTTTGGCTGCGTGAGTGTGTTCTCCCTGTGTGCGGCGCAGACAGTTGGCACAGCAGACCTCGAGCAAACCACCCAGTGACCACAAGATTTTTTTTAAGGTACAAAGGCACCCAGCCGGGTTTATTGTCCATGAAGCACAGTCATAGCACTTTACGAGGATACTAAGACCTGTATGCCAGTGACAGTGGACACAGCTCAGTCAGTGGTAGGACTTTCTGGTGCTCCCTAGGCTGGCCAAAGACACTCCGTCTGAGATACATCTTTATACACCAATATGAATAAGTTACATACTGCCATCCTGACCGTATCTTTTAGGAGTGGTTATCATTTTAAGCTCTCTGTAACACTACTGCAGTGCTCAGTGCAGAGTAATAGGAAAATGGGGAATTGGTCCATACTTACCTTGATTATGTATTGGTACCGGTATGTATTGGTCCATACTTAGTGTCTCCAGACTGATTCCCCATATAAAGGTGAAGTGTTGCACTAGCAGGTCAGCCTATAAAGACACATTTTGATTTTCAAAGAGATTTCATAAGCATATAAAATATATTACAAATATCTTGTTGCGTATACTATTATCCAGAGAAAAAAGAATGAGAATCTGTATGATGATTTTTTCTTTCCTATGAGGAACCAATGGATTTAAAGACTTTAAAGATATCAGTCATGTTTTAAAATGCCTTTTGTTTGTCCCTTAGCCTTTGAACAAGAACATACAATCATACAGTTCACTTTTATTTATGATTTCAATTCTTGTATTTTATCTTAATGATAAACTGTTTATAATGCTCCTTAAAAACATTAGCAACCCTCGAATTATATTACTATCACTTGTTTAATTTCTCAAATTGATCATTTTGGTGCGACTCATTATAGGAGTTATACGGACTAGGAATATGTTTTCACTAAAACACACACATACTATTCCTGTTCTAGAGCTACAGTTTGTTGGCCAAACAGACAACATACAGTCATGCAAGTTTATTCAGACCATGGAGCAACGGTTACAAAAAGCATTCGAGGATGCTGAAAGAAAGGTCTTAAACACTAGCAACAACTTAACAGTTCAGGTAAAATTTAACTCTTTAACCAATCTTTATATCACATATGATTATTCCCTGCTGTTAACAGAGCTTGTAGACATTATGTTAATGTTAATATAATAAATTTGATAGTCACTTTGAAAATGTTTTTATATTTTCATATTAAATAATAATGCTGTTTTACATTTTGCTAAGATCTTATGGATGCAACATTTGTGAAAAAAGATGAAGCGCAGTTGTATGAAAAGCTGTTCTATTATTTGAATAACCATTATTCACGTCACTTTTCTGAATTGAAAATTTACTGAGTTTCAGGTTTGAGTAGAGTCGTCATTCTAATATTATTTATATTTATAACAAGTTAGCTCCAACAAAACTCCTTCTAACAATAAAGTGCAAGATACTTTTCTTTATATGTTTACTAAACTTTGAGCTCTAGAACATGTCATTTCTGGCACTCTAAGATCGGGTGGGTCTATTCATGTGGGTAAAGTTAAAGATGTGCAAGTGTTTGCGGGATCAGAATCAAGGGAGTGAATCACCGTTCTTTGTGTCCTATATACTCCATGTCTGTAAATCCATCCTGTGCACCATGGGCTTGATCCTGCAAAGATTATACAAAAATGTATGGGAGGTGGAGAGTCCTCACATGCCTAAAATTACTCATGTAGTTACTCCTCTGGGATTAGTTCTATTAAAAGAATCACTTTGTGCTCCTGACTGGGAGCCTCGTGCTGGTTCCCATGCTGATTTCAGGGGCCAGCAGGGCACCGTCCCAGCTCACCAGGTCCTCATGAAGCATGGATGGCTCCATGTTGGGCGCAGTGCCCAGGACCTAGTTAAACTAATCATAAAACGGGCATGTTCTTGGCAGGTTGCCCAAAGCACAGTTCTTGTCCCTGCTCTTCTGGTATTCACTCTTCAGCCTCTTAATCTGCTACCTACAATGATGACCTGTCTGGAAAACCTGCAGAGCTGCCAGCTTTTTAGCTGTCTGCTGGTACACGTGGCCATTCCTGGTGCTTTTGCTGAAGTCCACAGTTTTACAGGCCTTACACCAGAGATTCACCAAAATCTGGCTGTGCTCCTGTGACCAGGAAGCAGTTTGCTTTACGAAAGGCTTGATGGGTTCACTTTCCATTGGAAACCCAGGAGGCTCTCTAATAGTGTGCTTGCAGATCGGTGATCAGAGAATGGGTTAACTCTGACTTGAGCCACTGCCATTCACAAAGGGACGGGGTGGGGGTGGGAGGGGATTTACTTCTGTTTCCAGTAGAGTGGATTGTAGATTGTTGGGATAGACAGGACTATGGAAATGATACTGTGGAATACTTCCAGCTGACTCCCAGGACCTGAGTCAAGCAGAGCTGCATCTATGCTGCCAAACAAAAGAATGTTGACCCTAGGTCCTGGCTTAACTTGAGCTCAGACCAGAAAGCTGCAATGTAGATGCAAGGAAGGGGGACTTAGGCTTACACTGAGCTCAAGCCCAGGCTTATGTTGCAGTGTATTCATATCCTTATAGAGCTTGCATTAGTGATAGATACATTGAACATTGGGTTTATTGATTACAGTCCTGTGTGTTTTTGATAGCCTGTAGAATCACCAGTGATAATCGGAGGGGAGAATTTTATCGAGTGACTATACTGGAACATATTCTGGTGATGACTCTAACCCTAAAAAGAGGCAGTTAAATTAAATGCTGATTTATATGAATAAGCATAAAGCAAAACCTACATAAAAACAGTAAAGTTAACATTTGTTCTTTTATACCTCAATAATCTCCTGATTTGTGGCTGGTATTCGTGGCAAGATAGGAGGAGAAGGGAGGTTTAACAGAGCTTCTCTCAGCATCCTCTTCGCTTGCTGCACTCCTTAGTAGATGCCAGACACAGTAGTGGTAGAGGCAGGCTCCGAGGAAGGGAGTAGATAGCCATTCAACATAGCAGCAAGATCAGGAAGAAAGGGGAGGACCTTTTTTCCATGAAGGTGGAAGAGAGAGGAGGAGATTTATGCCACCTCAGTAGATGATAGAGAAGGGACTGATGTCCCTTAAGGATTGAATGGGAGGGGCGAGGGCGCACCACATTTCCTGAGTACAGCCTTTTAAATACTTTATCTATCAAATAATCAGTCTCACCCATCTTGTATTTTTGCCATTTTTCCATTGAAAATCAGGAATAGAATTTCTGGTCCTCACTCGGGGCTACTCCTGTTCCACCTGCCTCCATTCGGTAATGAAGCTACATGTGCTAGGCAGAGCACATCCTTTTTAAGCAAATGATGATCACAGTCAACATTTCTGTTTTGTTAGTTAGACTGATTATATAAAATGTGCGAACTAACGAGTTGAAATGTAGCCTCCCACTGTTTCTTTACTTTTGTTTTGTTTCAGATTTTGAACACATCAAATGTCTCCCAAGCTGTCACTCTGTTTTATGTGGTGAGCAATCAAAGTACAGTCCTAAATGGCACCATCTCCAGCTACCTTCTTAATCAGCTTTCAGCTGAGCTGGTGGGATTCTACCTTACCTACCCACCACTGACCATTGCAGAATGTAAGTGCTTACATTATAGTGTTCAGTAAAAAATTGCTGACCTTGCTGAGGTACTTTGAAATGTAACAAATGGAAATTTAAAAGGCCTTTTATTTTATGTATTTATTTCAGTTTAACCTATTAAATAGACACCTATCCCAGCCTCTAGGAACCCTGGTAAATATTTAAGAATGCATGAAACTTCCTCCCCACACTCCTCTCCCAGTGGCAAAACAGCAGTAGCTTTCACACAAGTATAAAGTCAGCACTGAATTAAGAAAACATAACAAGACATCCCTCACTTTCTCTCTACCCTGCAATCATCAGCCCTCACCAATGGCCTGATTCTGCACCATTATATCAATGGGAGTTTTGACATTAACTTCAGCAGGAGCAGAATTAGAGCCTAAATGCCTATTGAAATAGATAGACTTTGTAGTGTTATGAATGTCAACAGATCCAAGTGCTTTTGAAACCAACAGAGTGGGGAATGAGTGAAGGCCTTGAAGTGAAGAATGGAAGAACTGTGGTTGAAAACCTATTTGAAACAACTCTTTGGTGCATTTTCTGAGTGTCTTATGCTAACTTTTCAAGACATTTCTTTAAATCAAAAATAAGGTTTAAATATTTCAGGATGAAGTTTTAATTTTACACTATGCAGCCTCTTATTCCCCTGTGTTACGAAGAGGCAAGGGTGCTGTGAATCGGTGAAAATCATGCCTCAGGGCAGTATGCACAGAATGTATTCTCTTTGACCCTTGCAATATTCTAATTTCCATAAAATGAGTGAAGACACACAAATTTTGGTGGCTATGGGGATTTTTGCTTGATCATTTAAATTCAGCCTGTTAAATTAGGCTCAGTATAATTATGAGTTTGCTATTCACAGGAAAAGATCAGTGTAAATGGAGTCAAAGACACAATGGGGAAACATTAATATGTAATAATAGTCTTCAGTTAAAAGAGGGCAGGTTCCAATTGATCTTACTATGCATAAGTCTTCATGATGCACTTCTCAAATATTAAAGAATGTGTTGGAATAACAATAAAGGTCTGGCTTAAGCCTACAGTAGCCAAGAAATTCAATGCTAAGGCTCAAATGCTGTCTTTGACCCAGCCTATCAGACCTATTTATTTCATGGGATTCTCAGTGTGCTATTTTCCTTTTCATTCTCTGTGTACGGTAAACCCTCGATTTAACGGACCTCGATTTAACGGACTTCGGATGCAACGGACAAAATTTCTAAGCAAGTCTGATGCATCCAAAATCCATTTGTCGAGGGCTGGCTGCCGGCTCCCGGCTGTCACCCGGGTCACAGCAGCAGACGGGCTGGCTGCCGGCTGCCGCCCGGGTCACGGCAGCGGGCGGGCTGCTGCCCGGGTCATGGCAGCGGGCGGGCTGCCGGTTCCCGGGTCCCGCCGAGTCCCGCCAGCGGGGCGGGCTGCTGGGTCCTGCCCGAGTCCCGCCTGCGGGCGGGCTGCCGGCTCCCTGCCAGGACCCGGGCAGGCTGGCTGCTGACTCCCGCATGTGGGCGGGCGGGCGGGCTGCTGCTCCGACAGCTCATTTTTTTAATTATTATTAAATAACGGACTTTCTGATTTAACGGACACCCCCTCGCCCGCATTAGTCTGTTAAATCGAGGTTTTACTGTATTGCAATTACTAGCCCTAACAAGGTAGGGCTAAGCACAGCTTTTTGCTCCTTCCTTCGAATTATTGGAGTTTATATCTTAAAATAAAATCCTTAGAAACTGTAATACATTTCCTGGCCTAATGAAACAGTGTTGTCACACTTGAGAAGTTGGGGAAATGTTAAATCACCCTTTTGGTTCTTTCTTCCTTATTGAGAAATAACCATATAGAGCCATATTTTGACCCCCTTTCTCACACTGATGATGAGTTACTCTTCCAAATAATCCCCTTGAAGTCATTTGCATGAGTAACTGCTCACACACCAATGCGGGTAGGACAGGAGTCGCAGCCTAACCTTGCCTTTGTAGAATGGTCATCTGTCACTCAGAGTACAGGGATTTACATAGTGGATTGCCATTTAGAAATAATCATACTGTGATTGTGCAAATCAGCCCATCACAACCGATCGCAGGGAACTGAATTACTGTGGTTGAAACAGTACAGTTTTGCATCACTAACTGTACTGCATCTCTGACTGCCAGAGACAATTCCACCTTGGGACAATTTCACAGCATCAGCTTGCTCACATGTTTATCAGTTCCAGATTGTGAACTTTATGCAGGTGAAAGGGGAGTCATGCACAAGGAGCCTTTTCTCTTTGTGTGGCTGACACAACTCCTTGTTGCAGACTCAGGGCTACCTCTGGTGCACAGAGAGCTCCCAGAGGGGTTGGGACAAAGACCCTGGCCCACTGTTCAAACCAGCCTCCATAGCAGGACTGGTGTGCAAGTGAAAGGAGTATGTTGTCCTCCATAAAGACAGTATAGCAGCAGAAAAGCTTCTCCTGTGCAAGGGACCTCTGGAAGGCGTTCTCTCACTGAGGCAGAATCCCTGCCTGAGCTCCCAATGGGGTAATGCAGTTCCTCGCTGCCCCCAGCACAAGTCCTTAGCTAGTGCTGCTGAAGCACACCATGTAATGACTTCAAAGAGAAGTTGCAGGTCTTGTTTAAATTCACCCCACAGCAGGTATGCAGCTGACTGATGAACCGGCTGTGCATGCAAAATATGCAGCCTCAGTCTGATACTAAATATTGTTCAAATATTTACTTAGGAAATTGTTTTGTGTTTATTAATCTGACACCATAATGGTATCAGTCTACCAGGTAACTATTCCTATCATTGTGAGAACTCATCATTTCCCCAGAAGGCTGTAATGGTTCCTTCAGAGCCTTCAGGAGTTATATATATGTAAGTAACCCTGAACAGCATCTGCACAAATCATGGCAGATGCAGATACTTGCTGCACAAATGAAGAATTAAAAACTCTCCAGTGTATGAGTGCGGTCAGCCAGAACGGACCATGGAACATATAACAACTCAATGACTGATTCACAAATACGAAGGAAGCATTACAGCGATACACTCCACTATGCCTGATGCAATTATCTGGCTCAAATTATCTGGCTGAATGTAAAACTATAGTTGTTGCTCTACGTTTAAATCAGCCATATGAAGAAGAAGAAGACAGTTAAAGTAAGCAGTGATACAATTCCTTATAAAAAGTAATTACTGTGTAAGGTCAGATGCTTTGCAAAGTTTAATATTTCAAATCACTTTATTTGTTTTCTAAAATTCTACAGTAACTAAAGCTGCTATATGCCATAGATTAAATCCTTTCCACATTTTCCTTTTTAATGAAAAAGCTGCAGATCTAGATTGTGAATTAATTGCTAATGAATTCCACATTATAAAGGACTTTTGAGATGTAAAAGTGCAAGAGGGTTAAAATGTAAAACATTAGTTTCTCACAGCCATCTAGTAAATTTCAGCATATATAATATGAATGGAGGCATATTAACATCACACACACTGAATGCTTGATGCCATATAGTTTGGCAATGTGAAATAGGGTCAGTGTTGTTTGTTTTATCTATATTTCACACACAAACAGATATATTTGATATATATTGTAAATACATTCTTTTTATATATTGTTTAAGATCAGATTGTGCTAGCCTTACGTTAAATAGCACCGTGCTCCATGAATAGTACTGAAATCATTGGTTTCAATAGGACTACATGATGAGTAGGGCTCTATTCAATGTGTATTTGAGTAAGGCTAGTAGAACCGGACCCTTGTTTATTTTATTATTTATTTAGCACCAAATTATGCCCTGGCTTGTAAAGCTGCACAGGGGAATAAGGAGGCACTAAATGTCCCCTTACTCCTTAACACAGGCTCCCCATGTGGGAAGAGCAGCCTATGTAGAGCTTCTACATTTCTCCACCCTGTAGCTATGAGCAGGAAGAAGTAGGGAATGGCAGAGGTGCCAGGCCACCCTAGTTTTCCATAATATTGTGGACCTGCTGGACTATGTTAACACGCTATAGGTATCTAGAGCATATCAGCAGGTCCACCAGGGGTAATTAGAGTGGAACATGCAGCCTGTGGCTTGGGCAGTGAATCCCATGCCCCAACCCATTGAAACTTGCCAGAGCTTGTCTCTTATCAGCACCCCAACCCAGGGACAAAATCAGCCAAAAACACCAAAAAACAAAAAAACAAACAAAAAACCCCCCATGCAAAATGGTGTCAGGAGTGCTTGCAAAGGAGTGAGAATACAGCCAATATCATGGTCATTCCTGGTCACAGAAGTTGATGTTACTATTACTAAATGTTACTTCAGCTTACCACTGTTATTATTCTACAACGCACAGAAGTGCATCTAAAATGCATCACAAGCGTTTAAGGCGCTACTTGTATATATTTGGCTTCACACTTTTGGCACTTGCTGCTGTTTCAAGCAGTCTCCATAATTCTTCCCTTATTTTTTCATAAATGTCCCTAAAAGTCTCAGAGCAAGAATGGTGTCTCTGGAATGGAAGGTGCTTTGGCTCCATCCCCTCCCAATATGTCAGTTGGCATAGCTGTACCAGGGCATATATGTTGTGCTAGGACTAGACTTGGCACCGTGTACTTTTGACCACTGCCCCACTCCCGCAAAGCAAGGGACAAATTGGGAAGTAGATTGTGACCCTTGGAGTCATGTTGTGTCTCCAGGTCTGCTCCTGGGCACCACATTGATGTTTTGCCCTATACGTGGGGCTTGTGGCAATGCCACACTTTATCCTTATTTCCTAGTGCTTGGTTAATTTATACTTTTTGAAATGTATAATGTGTTGGATGTTGGAATATTATGAAGTAATTTTTAATTATTTTTTTTTTAAGCATTGGAGTATCCAAACCTTGATGTCTCAGAAACTACTAGAGACTACTGGGTGATTACAGGTACTTTTTTCTGTCTCGGGAGAATTGTTAGGACTCAGTCCTGCAAACACACTAGTGAATAACTTCACACGAAAATGAATAGTAGTCACACTGAACATGTCCCATTGCATATAGCAAGACTACCCACCTATTTATAGCTACTTCCGGGCAGAGCTGTGATTTTTGCCAGCTTCAGTGCTAGCAGTCTCCTATGTCTAGTACTTATCTCAGGATTTCTGGTTTTCATGTAGGTCTTGGATTTAAATCTGAAATTCAAAGAGGTTGGATTCAAGCCCAGAAAAAAAAAAGAATATTTGTAGAATGTAACAATGTTTGTGATGACTCACTTGCCTTCTCTGGATCCAAGACTTTCTGAATCTGAACTTTATTTAACTTTAGGACGTCAGCAGAGAATGCTATTGATCTTCACAATACTGTATTTACAATGCAGTCATATTCACTATATCACACTCCTACAGAGAATCTTTTTTACACTTAAAAGTCATAAGTGGGCCAGTAAAGTTTTTTGGGCATCTTTGATCCAATAGAAAACGAAATTTCACAATATCTTTGTGTCAGTACTTGGAATCTTTACTATTAATTCAAAAGAGAAAATAAAAAGAAACCTTACATGAATGGATCACTTTCTATTGTATGCTCCCTGTGATTTGGTATCCTTGTTCTACTTATTTATGTTATGTTGTGATGTTTTGGAGATGAAGACTTACCCTTATGTAAAATATTAACACAATTTGTCATGGGCCTGATCCAAAGCCCATTGAAATCAATGGAAAGACTCCCACTGACCTTAGGGGCTTTGGATCTGATTCAGTGAGTCAGATGCTCCAGTTCTTGCAGACACAAAACTCCCATTGACTTCAGTGCGATACTAAAGATATTCTAGTTTTTGAAAATATAACTCCAACTGCAAGGGTAAGCCCTTTAAAGTTTTGAAATGACTTCAAAAATACAGTGAACATGTATGAATTATGTAAAGTATACTGTATATGATGTACCATTTATTGGACTTTATTAAATCAAATGTGTATTCAGAAATCATTCAGTGCCCTAGAACACATAATGTTTTGTCAAACTGAATCCTGTAGAATTTCAGTTTCAGATTTACAGACCCTTGGATGAAAAACTATCCCTTTACATGACAAATGCATATAATTGTCCTTTGATGACCTTCTTGAGGCGTGTCTGTTCTTATGCTTTTCATATAAGGGTTTGCTTTTATTTTTCATTGAAACTTGGTGTAGATGTAGAGCTACTCAAAGATCTTTCGGTAAACCGAAAAGCTGAGAACATTGTTTGAGGATTTTATTCTCTGTGTGTAGAAATGTAGTTGACAGATTATCTGAGAAAAATAATATAGTGGCTGGAAACAGAAAGTCATGTTATACCCACAATGGAAATTATTTAGCGTGTGTAAATTTGATTCAGGTTGTTTATCGTCCAAACTAGCTTGTACATCTTTGTCATATACGCCATTGCAGCCAATGCATGTATTATTTAATCCATCCATACTGATATGGGATTTTCTCCATTGCCACAGTTATACAAGGGGTCGACATTACACTCCTGGGACTTAACAACCAAAGCTTCGCAAGACTAATGGAGCAGCGGCTGGCCCCACTGTTTGTGATGTCCCATCAACAAGGAAGGCGATTTAAACGTGCTACTACTGTGGGCAGCTACACTGTGCAGGTGATCAATAGGATACAAGTTGATACTATTTCAAAAAGGCATTGAGTGCATATATACTGCATGGATTGCTTGCAAAATAGTTAATTGGAATGCGTTTGGACATCTTTATTCATGAATAGCAAACCAACATGAGAGTTGTGCAGGTCATCTCAAAGTAGTTTCTGTTTCCAAAGTCAGGCATGTTTTCATGTTTCTTTTCTCTTTGGAAATATACAGTGTTTGCTCTGCAATAGAAAATATTTTTCTATGCTTAGTATATATGTTATGTAGCATGTAAACATTAGTAGAAAGCATTTAGTAGTTACATTAACTTGATTAAGAGCTTTGCTATAGTCTCAAAAGTGAAGAGAAGTTCTATAGATCTTTCATATGGCTGACAATAAATAAAAGTTGTATCTGATTTATGCATTGTTATGAGATCCTGTGCAAAGCAATAAGGGATTTTTTAAAATTAAAATTTATTTATTTTTTAATATGGCCTCGTTCTGTGCAGGGATACAGATGGCATTCTGAAATGAGGGTTTGAAACCTGAACATTTTACTACTGAATCAGACAGAATACTGCATTGTGAAGTGCCCTTTGTCTTTCCTTTGGTGAGATTTCAATTCCCAGTCAGTGCTTTCCACCAGAGCTTATTTTGTTTCTACACCAAAGTTAGCCAGCTGCCCTACTTTCATGTAATTCAAAACTTTCTACCTGCAAAATTTCACAAGCTAAGTTGTCAGGTCTCTGCACCTTTCTCCAAACTTTATTTACTGTGAAATATTTTTTTAAATGACTGTTTTCTAGTATTTGCATTGCAAACATCTTCCCCACAATTCTCTGTGTTCTCAAGATTAAACAATTAAAAGGGGGCATTTTTATTTGATAAAATCGTGACTCTTTCGAAAATGTTACATGAAAATATTGAGTCCATAAGAAAAATGGCCCATTCCAAACAGTTGACAAGAAGGTGTGAGTAACAGTAGGAGAAAACTTACATGGGGAAATGGCTTTCAGTTTGTGTAGTGACCCAGCCATTCCCAGTCTTTATTCAAGCCTAATTTAATGGTATCCAGTTTGCAAATTAATTCCAGTTCTGCAGTTTTTCGTTGGAGTCTATTTTTGAAGTTTTTCTGTTGAAGAATTGCCACTTTTATGTCTGTTATTGGGTGACCAGAGAGAATGAAGTGTTCTCCTACTGGGTTTTGAATGGTATGATTCCTGATGTCAGATTTGTGTCCATTTATTCTTTTGTGTAGAGATTGTCCGGTTTGGCCAATGTACATGGCTGAGGGGCATTGCTGGCGCATGATGTCATATATCACATTGGTAGATGTGCAGGGAATGAGCCTCTGATAGGTATGACTGATGTGATTAGGTTCTATGATGGTGTCACTTGAAGAGATATGTGGACAGAGTTGGTAATGGGCTTTGTTGCAAGGATAGGTTCCTGGGTTAGTGTTTTTGTTGTGCGGTGTGTGGTTGCTGGTGAGTATTTGCTTCAGGTTGGGGGGCTGTCTGTAAGCAAGGATTGGCCTGTCTTTCAAGATTATCTTAATTACCACTACAAAAGTTTTTTTTTCTCCTGCTAATAATAGCCCACCTCAATTGATTAATCTCTTAGAGTTGGTATGGCAAACCCCATCTTTTCATGTTCTCTGTATCTATATACCTTCCTACTGTATCTTCTATTCTCCATCTGATAAAGTGGGTTTTAGCCCACGAATGCTATGCCACAAGTACTCCTCAAAAAGAGTTGACATTTTGTTTGCTACTTTACTTATATTTTTTCACTGCTTCTGTTTTATAGTCTAGGGATTTCAAATTATAAATATTTGTTAAAGGTTCTTATAAAGGTTGTCAGGAAGGACTGCTGTATGCTTGGTAAACAGAGCAATGCTATGAAACAATGTAAGGCCCTGAAATCCTATGAGAAGTTTTGCATTGAGCTTGCACTTCTGTGGCATCCCATTAACTTAAATGGGGTTCTTGATGGATGCAGAGGTCTGCCTGGAGGTGGGCTATTATTATCCTGTGCAGGATCAGGCGCTAAGTGGCGGTACAATAAAAACATAGCTTGTCTCTTTCTCTCTCCTTTTATTCTAAGATGGTAAAAATGCAGCGTATTCCAGGACCCAAGGAGCCCGCGGAACTGACTTACTATACACTGTACAACGGGAAACCTCTGCTGGGAACTGCAGCTGCCAAAATGTTGAGTACTGTTGATTCTCAAAGGATGGCCTTGACGTTAGGTTATGTCATCCAAGTACAAGCTGATCGTAAGAATCCTTTTCTTAAATTTTCAATCCCCAGTTTAAATCACATTTATTGTTATTTCTCAGAACAAATATTCCAAATGCAACATTAATTATGGAACATGCTCATTAAGCACACTATAATTTCAAATGCACTTATTTTAGTAAAACCTTCAGTCAGGTGGCACTTGCTGCGTACGAAAGCATTGCCATTCCGTCTGTTCGGATGAAGCGCTGACATTAGAGAAGCTACAAAGAACACTGATAGAAAAAGGAGAATTTTTTTTAACAAATGCTTAAAATATTGCCTATAAGCATGAGATGAAGTCAGCAAAATGGCTCAAAAGGTGCAATATCAATTCCAGTGAGTATGGTACAGCCTGTGTTTGAGCCTAGATTTGCTCACATTGTATTATTGATTTTCAGTCTTGTTGTTCTGCAGATGACAGAGATTTTTGACCCCGATTGCATAAATTACATTCCCTCAAATTCTAAATTACGTTGATTCCCATAAAAATGCTTCAAAGTGTCTTTCCTGCTAAAACGGTTATAAATTAGAAAAACCATACTGTCCTCATCCTCTGTACATGCTTTTACGCTCTTGAAATGGATGTTTGAGTGACTAGATTGCATTTGCAAGATTTGAGCTGACCTGATCTGGTACTTGCATGGTGTTATAAGGAGGCATTGCTTATCTGTAGGTGTACGTTTTCCATTTCCATACAAGATGAAGTCAAGGGTTTAGAGAGTATCATTACATGCAATGAAGAGCTTGGATAGCTAAAACTCTCAGATTGGACAGTTTGAATGGAAGAGACAAAACATCCCAGTATCTTGCTAGTAAAAATATTCCCATTACCTCATTTTGGACACAGTACAAATATTTCCTTGAATTACAAGAAAGATATTTTACACATTCTTCATTTTGATGCATTGTCTTTTGTTTTATAGTAGTTCCTGGAGGTGCCCTATTGTGATAGCTGTTGCACTGATGCATAGTGAGAGATAGTCCCTGCCCTAAAGCATTTACAATCTGAGTAGATAAAATAGACCAAGGGTGAGAAAAAATATTATTGTTCTGGTTTTACAGATGAGGGACTGAGACACAGAGATTAAGGGCCTGAGGCAAAGTCAGTGGAAAGACTCCTGTTGATTGGGCATTGAGTGACGTACTCAAATCTCTTGAGTCTCAGTCCTTTGCATGACTCACAGGATCATCCCTTTCTCTCTACGCTCTTCTGAAATGTCTGCACTTTTTCCAGTGCTTCTAATATAAACCTCTTCTACAACTGCA
The DNA here is from genome assembly GCA_032164245.1 of Sternotherus odoratus. Classification (NCBI taxonomy): domain Eukaryota; kingdom Metazoa; phylum Chordata; order Testudines; family Kinosternidae; genus Sternotherus; species Sternotherus odoratus. The sequence goes on from JAVMKO010000006.1 coordinate 77,897,856, forward strand.
TGCTGCTCACAAGTGTGGTTGGTTATTAAAGTGGATGTTGTCAGGTAAAATTTGGATTGAAGCCTTTGTTTAAAATACCCCAAACCAAAAAATAGTAAGATATTAATTTAATGACCTAATGTCATTAACTAGTGAACATTGCTTATTAAGAGGGACATTCTTGTTAAAATTGAGACTCTACAGTGCCTTTTTTGAGATGTAATGAAACATACTTTTGCGGTTTAGATTCTGTGCAAAAATATGCCTTTGAACACCTGATTGTGTTATTCCAGCATATCAAAATTACAGTTGATTTCCAAGGAGGTCTGAATGTCCAAGGACAACAGGATCAAGCCCCAGACAGACTTTTAGCTAATTACACTATGATAATTACTGGTAGCCAGCTACTCTACATTTAGGGCTTGGTGCTACCAGGTGCAAAGTGCCTTTGACAGCTCGTGGAGTCAATGGCAGTTGATGGCATGCAGAATCTGGTCCTTGGTATAGTCTGTTAAGTCAAATTGAAAGTGGAGTAAGATGGTTAGAAATGTCACACTAGTATTTTCATAATTGCCTTTTCCATGCCAAGAGCCAGTAAGACAGGAAAATAAATAGAGAATATAGGTTAAGCCTAGTAGTGTAATAATCAAGCAAAATTAAGAAACAAAATGTGGCGATTAACATAAGCATTTGCAAAAAAGAAATGAAATGAGAAAACTCTGCATTTATTTCACAGCAGGATATTTAATATATACACTAATTAAATGTATATGCTGAGAGATTTAAGTGGCAATTTAATCAAATAAAATGGAATCTAGACTCTTAGAGTGCCCTCTAGGTAAACATGTTCTAACAAGTAATACAAGTAAAATATGCATTAGTGCTGTAATGTACAGCATCTAGCATAGTGGGGTTTGTCCTAGGCACTATGGTAATACATGGAAATAATTCATATTTTGGTACAATTATCAATATTTCTGAAAATGATTTTTCCCAGCCACTGTATTCCCCTCCCTGCATGTGTCACATTTTGTCCTCTTTGTGTTACCCATTCTGTGGCTACCAGAAAAGCTATAGCACAACAGCAGCACTACAAAGGGACCAGTTCTGCTGATGTTGAGGGCAAAACGCTCAATGAACCAGAACCTTAGTGGGTGCGAGTTGTCTTAAGTTCGTTGGCTTCAAGGGAGCTATAGTCGCTGTGACTCTGCACCAATGTGTCCTGGTAGGAGCAGGACACGGCACAAGGTGCCCATTTTTAACACACAAACTCTCTGAGTCCAAGCTCTGCTGGCTTTTTATTTTAGGAAAACACCTCTGGTTTGTTTCATTCAATATTATTTTACTTAAATTTTGAAAGAGCCATTTGAGTGAGACCTCATCCAACTTCTTGATCTCAGGAATCAGAGAATCACTCAGGAATCACTAAGAACATGGAATTTGAGAGAAGAGAGCACAGAGATTGATCATAGGAGTCTGTTGATCTATTTGTATTGTAGAAATCCCAACAAATTATTTTAAATAAATAATACATCTTTTGTACTAACTGTTATGTGAAGACCATTTGAGGAAATACCCAGCTAGTTCTTCTGTGGCTTTTACATTGCAACTGATGGTGGGACACTGACTCTCTCTGGCTTGCAATTTTATGCAGCTGTGGTGAAAAACCCACCAAACAACCTGTGGATCATTGCGGCAGTGCTGGCTCCCATCGCTGTGGTTACGGTTATCATCATCATCATCACAGCAGTTCTGTGCAGGAAGAACAAGAATGATTTCAAACCAGACACCATGATGAACCTGCCTCAGAGAGCTAAAGTAAGTATCTGTTCAAGCAGGGGATGTCTAATCTCAGCATATACATAAATTTTTCCAGCGTGTTCATTCTTCAGATCCTTTTCTAAACATATTTAAGGGACATTTGAGAGTTTAAGTGGTCAGTACAATCAGGCTAGGACTTTGTCAGCTGTTACAGAACCTCTTTGCTTTTTCCTGGATTGAGAATAAAGATCTGGGCCTCAGTTTCCCCTGACTTTGTGCTTCTGCTTCCCCCCCCCACTTGCTTCTGCCAAAGCAATCACCCTTCCACCCTAGAAGGGCTAGACATATGACTCTTCTTGGACCCCATAACAACTTCTGTCTAACCATTCAGAAGATGGTTATTCCCTCCCGAAAGACTAAGCATGCTTCACCCATGGCATTTGTCTTTTCTGTCAATTGGGGAGCAAAAGATAAAAATGGAAAATCAGACCTTGATCTGTTTCTAAGGTAGCTTGTCACAGTGTATCTGGTCCCTATGGGTAGAACTGAGCCCAGCTCCCAATGGAAGAAGAGGCAAGCCAAATCTAGCCAATAAAGGTGGCTGGGCTACCTTTGGGCTGCATTAGGGCAGTAATGGGAGATGAAAGATAGAGTGATTGCGACAGGCTGTGCCTGGGGAAGCCAAGTCAAGCCATAGTGGAGTGGAGTGGGGCAGAGTGAAGGGACCTAGAGTCCAGGCCCTAGTCTGAGCCATGACGTCTCCATAGCAATGACACAGCCCAAGTCCAGAGCCAGACGTGAGTGTCTAGTTACTGTGCAGAGAAAGGTGTGAGGTAAAAGACTGTTTTCTCGTTCTTTACCGGCCTCTGTTACGAGAATAATCTTTCTTAAAGGAGACTGGGCCTGGCAGTGAGTGTTTAGAAGTTGGGGAGAATCCCTGCCCTGTGACAGAGATGTTCTCAATTCTGTGCACACAATTTCTGCTAAGCAGTTCCCATTAGCACTAATAAGAGTTGACTCATTAAAGTTCTTTGCTTTGACAGAAGCTGAGAATCTAGTCCTAAATTAGAACTGTTTCAGCCAATTAGTAAAGCAGAAATGGTAACCATTTCCCCCCTACCACCACTCTTTTCTTTTACTTTTTTTGTACTTCTAATCCACTTGCAAATACAGTTTACACGGAATTAAGGAAATTATACTTCCCCTTTTCTTAATGAGCCATGTAAATTATAGGGGCACTGACAGATAAATCCCCCATTTGAATTTCCTCCTACAGAGTACATCTTCTGTTTTAAAGTACTGTATCTCCCCATAGTGGAAAAAGCTGCCAACCTACCCAACATTACTAAAATCTCAGCTTCTAGGCTGGGCAACCCACCAGTGCCAGGATTGGGTGAGGTGTTTTTAGGCCAATGAGCACGTGTGCACTTCACTGTCCCTTCACTCTCCTTGTTAGCGTCCCTCTTTTTGCAGGTAGGTGACTGAAAAGATAAAAACCCTGCCTGCTTTCCGAGCATTCTGATAAGGTCAAAATGGAATGGTTCAACCTTATCAAAGTGCTTCATTTTGATTTTTTTCCAAAGGACATTTTATCTAAATGACACGTTCTTGACAAACTATTCTGATGGAAAACTCTTTCGTCAGTACGTTTCCGTCAGCTCCAGTTGGAAGGTGTAGATTGGACAGATGATAGAGGTAATAATTCTGCATTGGCAGGCAGATGGACCGGATGGTTAAATAGGTCTTTCACATCTCTGACGTTGATGTTTCTGCTTAAAATGGTGCTGAGAAATATATTTTTGGAGGATAATTAAATAAGAATATCTCAAGAAGAACATTATATTTTTATCTTAACCTACTTGGAGTTTGAGCCTATTAGGGATAACAGTAAATACCAGTGCTATAATTACTACAGAATCTTAAATGATTGATGGTTAACATGTATAGTATATTTTAAAGTAAACATGTACAATTTCATTCATTACAAAAGTGCTTCAAACCACTTGATTATTGCAACCTTCCAGGCCAAAATCTGTTTAAAAATAGAGTTGCAGTAGATATTTCCAGTTTAAGAAACAGTTTTGAAATCTCACTTCTGTATATTTTGTGTTTTAAAATCTGTTTATCAGAGTCAGGGTTTCTGGTACTTTGGGATTTCTAAAATAAAGGGAATTAAAATTCTGTGAGGAGAGTCCTCCTTTGTATTCATCCTATTTTGTTTTTTAGTGGTGCAGTTTTATGTGATCTGATTTCAGAAGCCTTATGTCAAGGAAAACAGAGTGGAGCTGCCTGTTCATTGCTGCAGTCCTATTGCTACTGTTAATGGGGGTACTGCAGTTTTTATCTTCAGCTAGAGCTGCCTATTACATCATTTCCAGAATCCTTTGTGGGAATGGAATTAAATGAGTGAACAAAGGGTGGAAGGATAATAAAACCTTTAGCATTTAAATATCGTTCTAGGCTAGGTGTCACTGGGTGGTTGGCCCTTTAAGGGAAGATAGCATTCTGTCCACCTGTGACAAACTAATCTCACCTCTTCAGGAGGTGAGAATGAGTCACCTGACTCACTGGTCATGTGATCTTTAGTCAGGCCTTTTATAAAGGTGAGGGCTGAGGGAGCTCAAGTGAGTGCTTGTAACGCTCAAGTTAGGGTGCTGGGAGGCTCTGGCAGGACAGAGGTCTGGGAAGCTGTAGCTGGTTTGAAGAAGCAGCTGGCGGAAGCAAGACTGGTTCCTACACGGAAATGAGAGAGACTAAACTGAACCCAGTGGGGAGGACACCTGAGGACTCTTGGTTCCCAGAAATCAAGAGCATTGGGATTATAACCCTGCTCCAGGAAGGAAGGCTTGGGGATTCCTGGTGCAAGGGAAGAAAAATGTTTGTTTGAACTGTAGAACCAGTGTCCAACTGGGTGAAGCTGGCATGGAGTATTCATATGTGTATGGACTGAATAAACTGGATCCCCTTTGTAAGGGGAATGCTTTAAAATAATATAACTGTGTGAGCTATTGAGGAGCCCCATGGGAGGGAAAGTGCGGCAGTTTGCCTGCAGAGCCCTCCCCCCAGCCATGAGGAGACATTTGTCAGGCAGGTAGCCTGTTACACTTGTATTTGCTATAAAAGCAGGATTCCTGCTTCAGCATGATAATATAGGAACCACCCTTATTGTGACTTATTGAAAGACGAATAAGCAAAAGATTAGCTGCTCATAAATAGAGTAGTTTATAGCATCCTTCTTTGGAGTTGTGTTAAATCCTGTTACCAGTCTAGATTGATTAATATCTGGCAACAAGTGTGCTGAGCTTCAGGGAAAAGGCACTGTTACCATTTGTTTCAAATAATGTACTAGTTCCAAAATAAAAAATATAAACTAAGGAATGTGAGACTTTTGGAGCAGTGAGTAGATGAATGAATGGGAATTTGTTTTAATAGTCTTTAAATGCTACTTTTTTTGTGTTTTTGTGGGCGGATATTAACTTCTTTTTCTGCATCTCTTTTGTTCTATTTCATAGCATGCCTTTAAAAGCCATAATCTTATTGTATAGTCCATCACCCTTTTTTTTCCTCTTTATTTTTTTAAAGGAAGAATAAGCTAGTAGACAGACTGTGGATTTTATCTATATTTAAGTGCCTCAAGCAAAAGAAGATACTGAGAGAGAGCCACCATTCATTTGTAGAGAGCGTACAAGGGGAAAAAAAATCAGCTGAAGCAGAGTATACGTGATCATTCTGATATTTATCAGCTTTTACAGCACCATTCCAAAGAGAGCTGGCCAGGAATCTTCCAACAATGATTTTCTGTCCTTTTCACAAAATCAAATTTTTCTATGAAAAAACTTCAGTTTTGCTATAAAAATTGTTTTTTTTCATTGGGAAAATTGAAATGATGAATTATGTGCATGTATCTGGGGAGCTGCAGCTGGGTTACGGGGAAGGCAGAGAGCTTACAGTGGTTCTCAAACTTTTGTACTGCAAGCCTCTGTGTCTGCCCCTCCCCCCATATAAATTAAAAACACTTTTAAAATATATTTAACACCATTTGCTGGATGCAAAGTGGGGTTGGGGTGGAGGCTGACAGCTCATGACCCCCCATGTAATAACCTCGCAGTCCCCTGAGGGGTCCTGTGCCCCAGTTTGAGAAACCCTGGTCCAGACACTCAGCCTAGGGCAGGAGAAAGTGAAATTTACAAGAGCCTTCAAGTGGGCAGTTGGAAAGCTGAATTGTCCTTTGTGAGCAATGGCTGTTAATGGGGCCAGCATTTCTGATAAGGTGTAAGCTTCACTGCTATAATGTCCCGAGACTTTGTTGGTCCAAATTAGTATCTCCTTAGTGCACTTCTGCTGGAGCTGCTTATCAGATGAATATCACCGTCAAAATCAGAATTAGTGTTAAGTAGGAGACTGAAAATGTCACAAACCACCTTCAACAGAATGAAAGTGATCTTTTCTTAGAGATGGCAACATTTTCAGACTCAGATACCTACAAAATATGTCTCTTGTTTATTGCCATAAGGGACAGAAATGGAACAAAGATTTATTAAAAGCAGAAGATACTGTGAATAACTCACTATTTTGGCCCAACCGTAAAGTGCAAATCTGGATGGATATTTTTCTAGAGTAACTCAAATGTTTAGTAACGTCAGAAGAGCCTGAAGGAGCCTTATCAAACACCAGGCTTATCATTTTGACCTATTATTTACTGGAATGTTACTGGGCATGTTTTAGGGGTACAGTGAGGGTAAAATTGAATTGCTCAGGGAACAAAAAAAGCACCATCATCTCATCATTCCATGTGCTTTCATATATTTTTATAGCATTCTGTCAACCACATGTATTCGAGAAAAAATGACATCTTTATTTTGGTAACTTAATTCAATCTGTAATGGATGTGAAACCTTTGTTATTTTTGTTCTTCTTTTCCTCTTTCTTTTTTACAATTCTGATTTTTCAGTTATCTTACTAAAAACAAGGACAATTTAATATCAGTTGGTTTAAAATACATAGAATAAAAGTCTGATTAGCATGCTGCTTCACTGCCAATTATCTAAATTACAGTTATGGTTGCAACTTTTAACTATAACACACATAATTCAGTGTATATACTACAGTTAAAAGTTGCAACCCTAACCATAATATAGATAATTGGCAGTGATACAGCATGGTAATAGGTAATAGCAAAAGATTAACATATAATGCATGTTGGAATCCCACGGTTTTGTTTTTTCCTTCTCTGCAGCCAGTACAAGGTTTCGACTATGCCAAACAGCATTTAGGCCAGCAGGGAGCTGAAGATGAGGTTTTACCTGTAACTCAGGAGACTGTAGTGCTGCCACTCCCAGTTAGAGATGCTTCTGCCACCCAGGAGAGAGAAATTGCTCAGGATGGGAGCACCATTAAAACTGCCAAGTCCAATGAAACAAGAAAAAGGTATGCACTGAACAAACTTCAGCTGAAGGCTGGAATGGGCTGGGTGCTGTTGGCTGTTGATGAAACAATAGTGGGGATTGGCACACGTGCCGTGCCTGCAGCATCTGGTTCCTCTGCAAAAGTGCCTGGCATATGATAATGTTTTGTACCATATATGTGAGATTGCTAAAGGAAGTAGGATAATAGGAAGTGAAGCTTTAGCAGACATTTTCATATGTGTAACTAGTTAAGAGACGAGTGGAAAATGGACAATATACTAGCTAGTCCTGGGACTGAACCAAAACTCGAGATATGAAGTTTGGGAAAGGCTCAATCTGAACCTGGATCTGAATGTTGCAAATGGACAATAGGATAGATGCTTCATTGATGTAAATTGGCATAGCTACATTGACAATTTATACCAGCTAAGGATCTGCTCCCATATCTTTATTAAAGACTGAACAGAACCTCAAACAACACTTACCTAATATTATATGTCAGAGTCCAGAGCAGACGCAACAACACCACAATGAGTATCGAGTGCTCCAATCCAAGGGATCGTGGTGCTTGAAAAACTATGTAAAATTAGATATTTCTCATATTCCTTCACAGTGAATGAATGGGGTCACTTAACTTTGTTTTACAAGTGAAGAACATGAGAATTTTTTATGCTGAAGTTTTCTACTGAAGGGAATATAGTAAATATAGATCTGTTATTTTGACAATGAGAATGAAGGCTAAAGTCAATGTTATTTTAACTGGAGTTATAAAATCCTTGCTTTTTAGATTGTTCGCTTAAGGGGGGTTATTCGGTTTGTGCAGAGAAGCTTGTAGGAAAGTAAATCTCAGTTTATTAATCTTATTTTATACTTGCCAATGCACTCTACCAGATTTGCTTTCTCAGAAACACTTAGAAAACTTAGCATGATTTAAAAATGTAGAAGCTTCTGTCTTCATACAGAGAAAAGGGTATGCTAAGATTGTTTTGCTAATTGTCTCTTATATAATAGATTATCTGGGAGGAGGCTACTCAGAGAGAGTAGACATAGGAAACAAAAAAAGTAGCTTAAAAAGCCCTTCTTGGTTCCTAGGATTAATTTGTTCTTCTCATCTAAAATCCTTCTGGCTTTTAGAGTCAGTGATGTATGAGGTACACTACGTACAGATCATTGTGTTTCTTGCAGAGCACAGGAGTCAGGTTATCCAGTTCATATGAACTCGGTGGTACTTGTCCTTTTAAAAGTCTTCAGTTCTCTGACACAATGCCACACAGGAGATTATCACTGTAACAGCTTTAGGTGCTGGTACTATGCTCCTAAAAGATAAGTCTCATCAGGAGCTGTTCTTTAAAGATGTTTTTCAAGCCTCTTTGATTCCTGAATTTCACCCTTGTGTAAACACACACAGAGCATTTAACTCTCCCCATTAATAAAAAAAAATCCATTAATTGCTTTGGATATATGCAAAATCCTCCTGAAGCAGAGCTCTACATAAGCTCAAAACTTGTCTCTATCAGCAACAGATGTTGGCCCAATAGAAGGTATTCCCTCTCCAACCCTGTCTCTCCAAAATCCTTTTGTAATAAATCTCTGCATTCTTAAACCAATTCTGATGAGTAAGCTTCTACTGGTTTATCACTGGAAAATAGTTTCCACTGTCAGGTCGATTGAATATACGCTACAGTACTGCTGTAATGCCTTTCTGGGCAAATGGAAAGTATCACATTGGTAGAGGTGCAGGTGAATGAGCTCCTGATGGTGTGGCTGATCCTCCTCCTGCCTTCAGAACCCCTCAATCCCAGCCCAGAGCACCCTCCTGCACCCCAGCCCCACCCCAAAACCCACACACCCCAGCTGGATCCTGTACCCCTGCCACACCCCACTCCCCAGCCCGGACCCCCCCCCTTCTTATTTCTGGCCCCACCCCAGAGCCTGAATCCCCAAACCAGAGCCCTCATCGCCACCCACACCCCAACCCCAATTTTGTGAGCATTCATGGCCCGCCATACAATTTCTATTCCCAGATGTGGCTGTGGGGCCAAAAAGCTTTCCCTGTGCTGTGTGTTAGACGGCAAGGTCAAAGAAAAGAGCCTTGGTGCAGAAGGGGGTGAGATTTGTGATGAGGGAGTTCATTCTATAGTCAGGGACTGGTCCCCAAGAAAGTTCTTTCTGCCGCACAGACCAGCTTTGCCCTTATTATAGAGAATTCCATTGTTCTTGAGGAGCAGAGTTGTTAACTACACGCAATCTTCATTCTGGGGTTTAGCAAATCGTTTAGATATCCTGGTCCCAGGCCACTGAGCGCCTTCCAAATAGGGACCAAAACCTTGAACTCAGTTCAAAATTCTATGGAAGCCAGGGTAGAGAGTGGAAGACAGGAGCAACATGTCAGTGGAAGCTTGCATGGCTGAGGACATGTCCTGCGGTATTCTATATTATTTGGAGTTTCCTAATTGCTGAAGGCTTCATGCCTAGGTAATCGAATTTGTTATAGTCCTCCTAGGTCACTGGTTCAGCTCCGGCTCGAAGGAATTGGCTTCTGTTGCCTGTGTTTCTTTAAGAGGGGAGAGCTAGCTCAGTGGTTTGAACTTTTGCCTGCTAAGCCCAGCATTGGGAGTTCAATCCTGGAGAGGACCATTTAGGGATATGGGGCAAAAATCTGTTGGATGATTTAATTGGCGATTAGTCTTGCTTTGAACAGGGGGTTGGACTAGATGATCTCCTGAGATTCCTTCCAACCTTGATATTGTAAGAGGACACAAAGCAGATATAACTAAGACCATGTCAATTTTCACTTGGATGGGATGGAGTCTTCAAGCCGACCAAAGATGGCAGAAAGCATTATTCGCACCTGTTGCCAAGTGAGAACTTAGTGTCAGTGAGGAATCTGTAGAGCACTCCTAGGCTACGACTCTAATTGGCCAGTTGCAGATCTGTACCACAGGAGACTGCACAGTGGCTGTGAATGCTTTATCAACAAAACTTACAGTGCCAACGAAAGAAATCACATTTGTGTGATAAGACCTGCTTTCCATAAAACCATTTTGACAGGACTTAATTATATTCCTGTCTTTAACTCATTAGTAACTGAATCCCAAATCAGATCTATTATTTTGCCTGGGATTGATGTCAGGCTAACCAGACTTTAGATAGCTAGGTCATACCACTTCCCCATTTTAATATTGGCACAGGATCAGTATTCTTCCAGTCTTCTAGAATTTCCTGGGATTCAAAAATATATTAAAAATTAACAGTGATGGGCCACAGCTCTCCTTTGTCAGTGACTAGGGTGTAGGCAGTTGTACCTTGTGGTTGGAGTAGGCATCAGTCGCCCAGAGTCAGAGTCCAGGATCAGAAGCGGAATCAGAGGCCAGATGCCAGAGCCAAGAGTCAGAGGAGAAGTCAGGAATTGGAGCTGAGGGTCAAAACCAGGAATGAGGCAAGGCAGGAGCAAGGCTGAGATCAAGCAGGTGCAGAAGCTATTGCAGCCAAGGGCAAATGTTTTAGGCAACCACTGAACTGCTACTAAAAGCATTTGCCCTTTGCTGACTATGCCAACCAATCAGGTTGTGCAGCCAGTTAGGTTGATTACTACAGGCCAGCTGTGCTCGTTAGGTTGCCTGAAGACTACCTCTGCTGCAGGCCACCTGATGCCTGACATCCTTAACCAACTCTGAGTACACGTGGGTCCATGTTATTAGGGCTAGCTGATGGGCTGGAAAGTAGTTTGGCAACTTCATGTGATACAAATAGAGAACAGAAATATTTATTGAACAATTTCTGCATCATCATTAACAATTTTACCATCTCCATCTCGTAACATGCCTATAGCCTTGTGCCATTGCTAGGATTTCTTTAGTTCTTACTATTGCTAGGATATCTTTAGTTCTTACTATCCTTTAAAAAAATCCTTATTGTCCTTAGCCTGTCCACTTCTTTGATTTCTACTCACTCCAGTTCCCTTATTGATGATCTGTCCTCTTGTGGCGTCTGTGAGAATGATTTCTGAATCTGGTAGTCCAAGAAGTCTTTTGGTTCTCAGATGTTGCACAATGTTGCAACTTCTGCTTCCAGTCCACCTATCTTCTCCTTCATCAGCTTGCATTTCATACAATAGAAATCTATTTGGTCTTCCTGCAGAAATGAAAACATAGTACATCCAAAGCAGGTCACAGCAATTGTTCTTTCACCATCCATATCTGCTACCTGGTGTAGTGTAGAGCCATATCTAAAACAGGAGTCACATTACCTCTCCGAAGTCTCACTAAAACTGAGCCAGTTTGCTGCTGCTCCTGTTCATTTGGCAATTGACTAATATCACTGCTCAGCCTCTTCCCTTATGTACACAGAGGAAGTTACCACTCAGACTTCAAACACTGGTTTGATTCAAAGCCACAAGGCCCTCACTGAGAGGCACTCAGCTGGCCAATTCAGTAGTCCAAAGCTCAGCCACACAATACTTGTGCAGAACAATCAACCGACAGGTGGTACAAATAAAACACCTGCCGCCAAGTCCTTCTATCTACAAGCATAGACCCATACCTTCACACTCCAAAACACCGGTTTGTCACTCCTGTTGCTCTGCTAATGGGTGACGGGGGCTGGGGACGGGAAGGGAGAAGGGTTGGTGACATTGGCTGCAATTTTTCACAAAGAATAAGTTTCAAGTCAGGAAGTTCCACACCTCAGGTACATCATAGCTTAATGGTTCTTGGGACAGGTCACTTGGAATGGTCTGAGACTTACTTTATCACAGGTAGCCTGCCAAACCTCAGCTCCTTATTCAAACTCCATGTTCAGAATGGAAGAGGGGAGGGAGGGGTGCCATTTGGCAGCACAATATGCAGGAACAAAAGCTTTTATTAGAACAGAGACTTATTTCAGATCATTCAGAACAAGCTGACAGTCGCAGGGCCATATCACTTAGGGTGACCCAAGATGCACTTTGGTCCAAACAGCCAATCAAAACCCAATTTCTTAGTCAAGCCCCTGTGTGCTATATGGAAGTGGAGATGTATTGGCAAGCAGTTCAACCCCAGCTCCTTATTTGATCATTTCCTTAATAAAGAATTAAGTAATTAGTAATATGATTGAATATGATAAAAATGTAATATGATGAATTTTCTAAACATCTAATCTTACACTGATTTATTTTAAAATAATTTTGCCCTTCGAATAAAGAACGGGAGCCATGACTAAACAGCTGGTACCACGATTAAGGACCTGAGAATAAGGAACCAATTTCAGCCTCATCTGACAAAAACCTCTGAACCCAGATGCAGACTAAATCAGGGAAAAGTGCTTGCAATGAATCTGTTTAGCCATGTTCATGAAATAATTGGCATTAAAAACTGTCTCCTTATTTGAACCGCTTAATCAATACCAAACAAATGATGTCTTCTTTTACCTTTTGCATTATTTTCCTGTGTCTTTTGGGGTCTGTGTAGGAGAAATAATCAGTTCTGATTTCATGGAAATCCTCCTCAGGCGTGAGCCTACATACCGGTACAAGTAATGTTTTAATATTGTACGTGCATCTTGGCTTTCATTGTGTTTCTGTTGTGCGGCTTATTTCCTATCTCTTTTGTGTACAAAATCAGACTTGAAAAGCCAATGATGCAAACCGTGCAAATGAAATAACCTTGAAATGAGGTTTATACAGATGAAACTTACAGTCTTCCTTGTTGCTATGGTTACTTACAGCAGGTCGCCTAGTCAGAATGGTTCTGTCATCAGCAACGAATCAGGAAAGCCCAGTTCAGGCAGAAGCTCTCCACAGAAAGTAATGGTACAGCAGAAAATGACAAAAGATGAAGGAAGAAAGAGAAATGGTGAGAAGTATTTCCTGATGAAAGACCTACTGTGTGCCTGCAGTTACTTTCATAGAGATACCAACACAGAGACGTGCCATGTTGAAATTCTCCTCCACCTTTGTCCTACATTTACTAGTCCTTCATGCATCTATTCTTGTTTATATCTTCTCTGTTTCTTCTGAGTTGTAATATGCTGTGCCTTCCCTAAATCTGACATGGAACCATTTGATGTTTGCACAGAGTTATGGCTCTTCATAAGCCATTACTGATTTTAGCAGCAAACCAGTGAAATGAAATGTAGTGCTTTTTGGTAGGATAAACCGGGTTTGGTGTTTCTCTGTTTATGCCCTAGGAAACTCATTTCAATTGCTGCTGCCTCTCAGCTGACCCAGATCTGATAAAGTAAATTCATCAGGTAACATTTTTTTGTGAAAAGGTATGAGGCTTCGATGCTCTCATTATCCTCCTCCTTTTTGCCGTCTCTTTGCTAATGGCCTCAGTGACAGCTCTTCCTGGTACTAAGAGTCTGATGCTGCACTAGACTTTGTTTATCAGTCCTTTGTGAAGATGCTGATCTTGTGATTTAAAGTGTATAAGGTGTGTATCTAATAAGTGCGGGGTTTTAATTCCCGTCTCTTTTTGCTTTTCTTTTTGCTTGTTTGCTTCTCCTCTTCAGTTTTAGCTGTGTTCACAACCTTGTGAAGCCAGACTCTGGGTGAGGCGTAACGATTGGTTCCTGGAGGGGGAGAATTAAAATACACGTGACCTGCTAAGGTTCTGTTCTGTCACAGGCACAAAAGGATAATTCCTGCTTTGTTCAAGATATTGCAGGGAGGGAATGGGACGCTGAAGCAAACAGAAAATCTTAATACAAATCTCTAACCCCTTCCTACTTCAGTAAATCAGTTGTGTAATCTCTTTGGTGCTTATGGTACAAATGGCATAGAATCATAACATCTCCTGTGGTGATCCTAACGTGATACAAAATGTGGTGTGGCTACCACCTATTTAACAGATACCACCTGTTTAACAAAAACATATTACCATAGACTCAGATACATAGAGCAATACACACATTCTATGTGCTGCATGGCAAAACTGCACTGCATTTTTTATTCCTTCTGCAGTTCCTGTATATTTAGTAGCAGTGCATTCTACAGGAAATATAGAATTGATACAATTGAAATGTTCTGTTTTAAAATGACTTTATTATGCATGTTAGAAATTAATGTATAGAACACATTCCTTTTCTTTGTGTCGCATGTTCATACTGTTTTTATTGTTTTCTGCTGACAAAGCTGTGATTTTACTAATAAGATCCCCAATCCAGCAATGACACCCTGTCAACTGCTCTTGGGGAAGTCTCTCTAGGGGTCTCAGCTTTCTCCTAACTGGTCCCCCTTCAATTCATCAAGATTAGACAACTCTATAACCTCTAAACTTAAACTGAGTCTATCAGCCCTTAAATTCAAGGGCTTGCAGTCTCCTTTTGTCTCCCTGTCAGTTTCTCAGAGGCAGCTTGGAATGGGGCTGCTGCTGTCCAAGACCTTTCTGCCTCCCCTTCCCTCTCTGTTATCCCTCTTTTATAGCTGGGCTTGTTTTCTTTATTGGTCACAGCTGTGGGTACATGTGTTCATGACTGGCAGGTGCATGGGGATGTGGTCAGGGGTGAAAGTGGTTGTGGGGGCTTATTGGTATGGGCCTGGGCTGGGGCCGGCTCTGGCCCCTGGAAGTGGCGGGGCCTTGAGCGGAAGAGGCGGGGCTGCAGGGTCAGAGCCAGTCCCACCCTGCCCCATACCGGTAAGTGCCTCCCCCCCATTGACGGGGGGTGGAAGGGGCAGGGACGTTAAAGCGCTGCCGCGACAAAGGATCCTTAAAGTGCTACTGTGACAGTGCTTTAACGTCCCTTCCCCTTTCACCTCCCCTGTCGGAGGCCCTGCCGGTACAGACCCCACTGGCAGGGCCGCCAACTGGGGGGGGAGGTTGGGGGCGGTTGGGGAGGGGGTAGGAGCAGGGACATTAAAGTGGTGAATGTGTGTGGGGGGAATGTGTGTGTGGGGGGGGGGAATGTGACCCTTCAGAGAGTACTCCAGGGATGCACACATCGGGGAGGTGGAGGTGGGAAGTAGGCAGACAGAGGTACACACCTCATTCCCTCACCAGCTCTGTGGTGGACATACCCTTTTCATAGGGATCCCTGATGCTGCCCTAACAGAGGGAAGATGTTGGTGGTCATAGGTCAGGCATGGAGGTACTGGGCTTCCTTCGCATCACCTGTGATCATGCAGAGTTTGGGGGCCAGCCCTACAGTGCTTCTTCTTCTTTTTTTTTTTGTTTAGAGGGGAAATCTTCCCCTTCTGGTAGAACAATTGGAGACAGATATTCATGAAGATTCCTTCCCATTGAGCCTCTCAGAAGGGGAAGAGAATGCTCTAAAATGCCAGGTTTGGGTTAGTGATGTTACAAGCATATTATTTTTTCAATTTAAAAAACAAAGCAATAAGCCATTGTATTTTTCATGTAATATTTATTGAATTTCCCTGTGCTATCATTTCAGACGTTGCTGTCATCTGTAGTAGTGTTTTTTATTACAGGACTTTATCTTTATCCAAGATAATTAGCATGGGGATAATGTGTCAGCTATTTGTCCTTCCAGTTTAACAAAGGGGCTGTTTTTCTTTTAGATGTTTGCCTTCCACTGCTCCAGCTATTCAGCATGATTGCGGCCTGACACCCCTAATGTCCATGTTAGGAGAATCAGCATCTTAAAATTGGAATGAATCCCTTGCTAGTCACATGGTTGATTTGGGAACTCCAAGTCAGATTGGCTCATTAGTTGCCATAGTTACAAACCAATTTTAGATTCTGTTCCTCAGTGAAACTCAGCTCTACAGGAAAATGACAGCACTGGGTGTTTATTTAATAGATAAACTCTATTTGTCTTCTTTCAGAACCTTCCCATAATTCATGCCTACAGTATTTCAGCACTGCAAGTGAACAAACAGCAAATATGAAATCAGGATATGTGAAAAGTCTTGATTGAAGGAACTGATATTATGGACGCTTCAGCAGGGAATCTATAGCTGAGGTTGTCTTGCAGTTTCTACAGAAAATTGGGCTAAAATCTCTCTATTTTGGACTTTAATGATCAAGCTCAACTTTTTGTAGGAAAACTGATTTTTTTCAGTCACTCTTTGAGGAAGAATTCTTTTTTAAATGACCCTTTTTGAAATTTTTAACTTTATTCTATTTACTTTGAGTTCTTCTCATTTAAAAAAAAGGTTGTACAAGCTTCGAACTTCACCCAGCAAATCATCTCTACCATCTCTTGGATGTAGTCTAGCTATTGGGACTGGAAATAATGTTTAATAGCCTTTGCTCTAATTTGTCACATCTGAATTAATAAATGTGACACTCCATACAGATCAGGAGAAAAAGTGCCTATACATTTTCATAGGAGAATAAGCACTGATAAGAGAACCCACATGGGTGAGCAAGCAAGGTTGGGAGGGGCGGGAGTGCAAGAGAAGACAGGGGAATGATAGTACGCCCCTGTCTTCTCTCCCAGGGGAACCGGCTATGGCTTGAGAGGGTAGAGAGCGAATCCCTATACTCACATCCAGATCAGCTGAGCTGTAGCTTGCTCATCATACACCAGCCAATGAAGGTTTCATGGAGAACCTTAATTCTGGCATTTTCGTAATTTACAAGTGCTTGATTTTTGCAATTGTTGTGCCCATATAATACAGGTTTCCTTGTGTGTAGCTTCCTAGTTTTTAAAAAAGCAAATTGAAAAAATAGAAATTCCATAATATTTACACTAACATAGAACACCAGCAGGATTGGAACCTTTAGATCACCTGCCACTTGAACTGATGGAGAAAAATAGAAGTAGTAGGTTATCATTCTCAATGTGGACCAGTATTAGAGCGGAATGAGACACTAGGCACAGACTCTTCTGCCTCTGTTCCTACCCCCTCATCCTTCAAAACTGATCCGGTGGCTCCTTGTCCTAAACTCCATGCTCAGCCAGTTCAGGTTTCTACTCCCTCCCCGCCCAAATTCCTCATCCAGTCTGTTTCCCTGACTCCCAGCTAGTCTCCTGCCGCACCCCTCCAGGGTCCTGATCCCAACCTACTCCCTCTGTTGTCCATTTCAGCTCTTGTTACCTCCATGTTATGCTGCCTTGGTTCCATCAGAGGGAGCATTGAGAGTTCTGGACACAGACTATCTGCTCTCTGACCAACGCCTAAGTGGGAACATCCTTCATAGAACTTCTCTGCCCACTTTCCGGAGTGTTGTATTGCTAGTGAAAGTCCCACCGGTGGCAATATGTGGAGGCCATCTTGATGAGGAAAGAAAGAGGTTATTTATCAGTTGCTGTTTCTCTGAAAATGTTGCCTCAAAATATTCATACTACCAGCCTGCCGTTGTCTTTGCTTCTGAGTTCCTCTCTTAGGCTCACCAGAAGTAACTGGGAACCACTCAGACCTCCAAACTCTTGGTACCATAAACTGGGGATACTTGTATAGTCCCAATGGGCACTTATTTCTGGCAGATTCCCGAAGCTCAGCAGCATCAGGGCCACATCCAACAAATGAGAATATGCAGAGGGAATGTTCTTAAAGAGCCATATTTACTACTGTAAGTAACCTTTCTTTCTCCCTCAGAGGCATTTGATGCTCCATGATCCATTATGAGCGCCTCATCTTCCAAGCGCAGAGGCTCCTCTTTCTTTTAAAAGAACCAGTCTCTCTCTAGCTTCACAGTCTACTGCAGGCAGAGCAGTTGAGATAACAGGTTTCCATCCCCAACTTCCTAGTGTCTCACCTCCACTTGAAGAATCCTCTGGGTCTCTCCTCTATCTCGGGGGTGGAGATTTTTCAATATTATCCCCTCCTCTTTAGTGCCCCCCAGGTAGGAGGATCAGTGGAGAACAGGAGTGTGTAACATCTAGTGCTGGAGGAGAAAACCTGCACAGGCCCAGCTGCGATCAAAGGGGCTCCTGCACAAAACTCACTGACTCCTCTACTCTACTGCAATGTGGCTGCCAAGTTTTAAGCTGCTTGAGGCAAAAATTCAGTAACCTGAGCTGGCCTTGGTCCAGGCAGAGGTGAAACATGGCAGCAAGGTTTCACTCCAACAGCAGAAATGTGTCAGGCAAGCCTTAAGTGCTTGGGGTAGAAATTTAGTTGCAGGAGATGTAATTTTTGGAAGCAACAGGCCAGATCTCCTTGGCTATTTTAGCTCTTTGGTTCTCTGACTCCCACAAGTTTTGAAACAAAAACCACATTTAAAAAAACAAACAAACACTCCAGGTGTCTCAAATTCCCAGTATTTGGTACCAGTTACTATTACATCTGGGTAGACAGAATATTCTGTTCATTGATCCTGTTCTCTTCTTATTTCCCATAGATGTGGGTTTGTGCAACATGGCGTAGTCTGCCATTTCCTCTTTTACCACTCCTTCCACTGCCTTTTCCTCAAGGAGTCAGCAGAGCAGTCTGGCTGTTCTACCAGCCTGCTCTTCCCCTTGCTCCTTTCCCAAGTGTGACTCAATCCAGTCTTCCATTTTACCACTGCTTTTTCTGTTTTTTTCTTTTTTGCCAGATGCAGCAGAGCAATCTAGCTCTTTCAACTAGCTTGTCAGTGTCAATGGATCTTCTCTTTTGCCTCTGTTTTTAGTGTGGGCTTGACCCAGGCTGCATTTTTTACTCCTCCTGCTGATTGCTTTTCTTTCCAATGCAGCGAAGGAGCCAGCCTACCTATTCTACCAACATAGCCGAAATCTGCAGACTGAGATGTGATTAAGCTTTTCTCCTTCAAGTTTCTGTTTGTTCCCTGATTACCCTAATCTGCCATTGTATTGAGCATGACTTCAGCTTTCAGCTAAGTGACAAAGCTGAGAGTATCTGGTCGCTCACAGTTTAGGTCTGCCAAAGTATAATCTGAATGGCTATTATCTTGCACTAAAATGTTGTCTGTAAGGGAGGAGAATGCACCATTTTGTTGCCCAGCCGCAATATCACTTCAGCAAGGGCCTAAAGCTCACAAGCTTCAAGGATGACCGCTCGTGGTTGGCTCTCCTGTCCTTCCCCCATCTTTTCAGCTCCTGCTTCTATATATAATGGCACAACAGAATGAGAACTACATCACTGAGACCTCAAACAATTAATAGAAATGTAGTGGCCCAGGTACCCACACTCTCTGATTACTACAGATGTCAATGCAGCATTCCCGGACTGTGAGTGGAGACTGCGAATGGCTCCCCAACTACAAAAGCAGTTTCTCCTCTCTGGGTGCTTACACCTCCAGATTAGCTGCTGGAAGTGGGCCTCATCCTACCTGATTGAATTTACCTTGTTATCTCTAGCCTGATTTTTGCCTGCATATTTATACCTGCCTCAAGATTTCCACAACATTCATCTGACGAAGTGGGTCTTCGCCCACGAAAGCTTATGCTCCAAAACATCTGTTAGTCTATAAGGTGCTACAAAACTCTTTGTTGCTTTTGCAGATCCAGACTAACATGGCTACCCCTCTGATCTAAAACAGATGTTATCTCTGACATGACTTTTGGAAGAAAGTTTCTCCTCTCTTTCCCTTGTTTTTTCTTCATTAGAACTCTTCATATGGTGTGGGAAGAAGAAAAACAAGTCACCCCAACCAGTCAAAACATTAAACAGACTCAAATAAGAGCTGTTTACCTCTTAATTTTCTTGTCTTCTAAGTTTCTGTTCTGTTTGTATGGGAAGTATCTCAATCCTTCCTTTCCCCCTTCCCCCCCATTTATGCTGCATTCTTGCAGGGGAAAAGAGAGATCTTGGGATTCCCTCACATTAGGATCTTGTGCTGGCCTAAGTGTTCATTTCCCCTTTTTGTGCTAAGTAGAAAGAAAAGGAAGTATCCTGCTTGGATACTAATCTTTCATCATGTTCACTAGTCAAAAATCTATAGTTTGTCCTCTCACTGTGGGTAGCTGCCTGAGAAGCTCGTGTGTAGAACTAGACAACTAACTGATTTTTTTCGGTTCAGTGGTTGAACCAGAAAAATGCTAAAAAAACCCTAAAGAAAGCGAGGAATACTTGTAGCACCTTAGCGACTAACTAGTTTATTTCAGCATAAGCTTTACAACCATGATTTTATTTTTCTTGATTAAATGAAAATCCTCATTTTGTTCATTTTGTGGTGACTTCTACCCCCTTTTTTTTTTTTTTTTTTGCATTGGGTTTTAAAAAATACTACGGTTTCATTTTGAAATGAAAAGTCAAAATGTTTCATTTTGAAAATATCAAAATCAAGTGTTATGACTCTCTGGAATGTGTCTTTCTTCATTTTTATTCATCTGAAACTATTTGCCAGATTTGACCCAAATTTGTGAACAGTTCAGGGGGGGCGGGAATCAACTATTCATGGGATGAGGCCAGACTCTAATAGAGCTACTACAGAGATGATATGTGATATGCAGGGATTTTTTGAAAACATTCTTGTTCTGGAATTGAAGATTAGAAAAAAAAAAAAAGAAAAAAAAGACATTGCGGCCTGGGGCCGTATTCCTGCTAGGCTTTGAGCTAGGTTTGAAATTTGAATCTGAACTAAACTAAACACTTCCAGCTAAGTCATTTTCCTATGTTTTTGGCCTGAACATTTTAGACTGGACCATACCATTAGAAAGCAACCATTACAAAAACCATATCTGAGCCTGGTTGGGACTAATTTTTGAAAATGGTTTCAAAACAGTTTGGTCCAGTCAGTGCTGGTCATCAACCCATGTCTAAAACTTGTTTAGCTGAATAGTGTTTAAATAAAGTGTTCAAACTCTGTTCATGGCCCAATGCAGACAAGGCCTACATGATGCAGGTAAAGGAGTTCATACCGATTTTTGTCTTTTTGCATTTAGGTTACTGGTTAGATACTATACTATCCAAGTTCCGGTTAGTCATGACCATCTTGACAGCCTTTCAATTGTATATGTAAAATAAAACTTTGGTCTTGGTACAATATTTGGTACAGCTATCCATTTCACAAAAAAAAACATCAAAAAGCTAATGGACTCATTTTTCTCCCTGAGAGACAGTCTCTCCACAACTGAAGCACCTCGTTATGGCAGCAGGTAGGAAACTTGCACTCCAGCTGCCTGTATTGTAACTGTTCTTTGACTAAACCACAGTTTATATAGCTATTTAGCTAAAAAACCCATGGTCCAAAGCTGTTTAATTGCATGCCTTTCACAAGCATTAAGCAATTAAAAATCCCTCGGGTAGGGGGAAGTGTCTGGACTTAATAATCATTTTAAAATATTCTCCTATTAAGTAGTACTGTATGGTATGTAAGCTTTAGACTGTTCATCTAATACTCCTACTGTAAAATTCAGTCCCTATTGAAACCTGTGGGAATTTTGCCATAGTATCAGAGCCAGGTTTTCACCCCATTTACTAATAAGAGTCTTCAGAATTCATAGCACTGTGCTTTACTATCCTCTGTAAAAGTCTGAGAGGAGTTCCCTGTAGACTAAAATAAAGACCATTTTATCTAAGCAGTTTCACAAATCCTGAGGGACATTATTTAGTGACAGCATGATATAACCTGTATTTTTCAACAGTTCAGATGATGCCAACTCAGCCTACTGTGAATACACAGAAAAAGATAAGCTTATACAGAAGGTTCATATTTTATGTAACGTCTATCAAATGTTTTTACCAAACTCTCTATCTTAGTTGTTTAAACATGGCTAATCTATCTCTTGCTGAGCTGCCTTCAGTGCATTACAATTCTTGCAGTGATTAAGGATTATAACAGGATATATGTTCAGAGGAAGTAATGTAGACTTTGTAGAGCATACCACTCTGCTCTTTATTGGAAGCTGACTTCTACCCCTGTCACAAACAGATGGAATACATTCTTTTCTTTCATAGCACAATTGTTTAAGGAGCGATCTCTGCAGAATTTGCCCTTACAGTTAACTTTTTTTCAAAACAAAGATAAAATAAGCTTCAACTGTTCATAATGTGATGCCCTCTTTCCCACATAAATTTTTGGGGAATAGCCAATTTTTTTTGAAGGCTTCCCTTTTAAGCAGAGATTTACAAATAGAGGATTGTCTGTGCCTTTTAACTGTAAACATTGAGTTGTTTTACATTAGCAGTCTTTTCCTTTCTGGTCACAAATTCTCACAAACTTTATGAAATGAGTGGAGGTGCTATTTTTCTAAAGGAAAAGATTACATAAGCTGGGGAACTAGCAGTCGCTTGCACACTCAACACTGTGCTTCATTTTAATAGCTTTAGTAGTAATAGTCTTTACAGTCCTTGCTAAAATAAGTGGTTTTATTTTCATATTGACACAAAGTGCTAATGTGGGATTCTGCTGGATACTTCTATACATGTCGTGGCAGTTGAAAACTCACACACAATCTTCTTTTGTATAAAGTATATGGAAGGATGTCCTTTTTGTCTTCCATTATCATTTTCCTACAATTTGTTCTCTTTTTTTCTAATTTTCCTTCCATGTCATAGGTGAAAATCAATGTTCCCCTTTTGGGAGAGTATGTTCAGAAACAATCCCTTAGATTTGAAGAAAGTTTCTCATCCATCTAAAATCTAACTGGAGTTCTTCCAGGGTGGAAGTTTTCAGGGTCTACTCTAGGATCTAGTGTATTGAACACCTCAGTATTAATCTATTGCATGTGTTCACTTAGTTGTCACATGAACTGGTAGTAAACCTATTGAGAGCATATGCTCAATAAACATAATATTCTTTAGTGCCCCTAAGTGATGAAGAGGAGGGAGGTATTCTCTTTGAGAACATTGCCAAGTCTGCCATTGATCCCTTTGACACTTCTTCTGGATCTGTACAGCTGATTGCTATCAAACCTGTAGCATTGCCTCCCGCTCACCCTGCATCAGACAGGAGCCAGGAATCTGCTATCATTAATGGAGAGGTAAGTGTTTCACCTGCTGGTTTCTTGATTATATCTGGAGGCACACATTGTGATAGGACCTGAGGTTGGTGCATTGAAGAGAGAGAGGAGAAATGT
Organism: Sternotherus odoratus; assembly: GCA_032164245.1. Lineage (NCBI taxonomy): Eukaryota > Metazoa > Chordata > Testudines > Kinosternidae > Sternotherus > Sternotherus odoratus. The sequence goes on from JAVMKO010000006.1 coordinate 77,920,850, forward strand.
TAGAAGCCTTTCACCCTTTGTGTGGCCTATGTAAAATTCTGTCACAAATGCAGTCTCTGTACTTAGGACCCACTCTTTCCTTACATACTTGTTGATGCATGGTGCTCTGAAGGAGGAAACCGATCTAGATATGTATGTAGCCCTCACCCCTGTTGTATTTGAACACCTGACAATCATTAAGGGATTTTATCTTCCCAGCACTCCATTTTAGAAAACAGGGAACTGAGGCAAAGAGTAGATTAAGACATAATTTTTCAGGTTCACAGAGGAAGTCCATGTCTGAGCTGGGAATTGAACCTAGATTTCAGAAGTTCCATCTTAATGCCCTGTTGCTAACTAGACTATCATTCCTGCTCACAGTAGGATGGGGAAAAAGCAGGGCCATGCTTTTGCTCTGTTTGTGTGCTGGCTTGCATATTAGGCACAATTGCTCCTGAGGTCCCCATAAAATGTTGTGGGTCTGCACTGAAGTCTATGGGGCCACTGACCAAATGCTGCAGTTTGTCTCTGAGACTTGTATTATTTTACAAATATTTTTATTTAGATTTTGTTCTAGAACAAACTGCTTTATATGGGGAATGGGGGAATTTATATACCTAATGTGGAGGGAAGGCTTCTTATTTGCTCGTCTATGTGGCACACTTATGTAAAGGCTAACCAGGAAATTGCCCGGGACTCTTTATTGGACAAAATCAACACCTTAAACTGCTAGCTGGTTAGAAATACAGTCAAAGACAGTGTAGTCAAGCTACCTGTGTGAGACCAGATTAGGGCATTATATCATGTTCTGGTTTTTCGCTTTTATTTTAAGCCCGAACACATCACAATTATTATTTTATATCCTGAGTCCCGGCATGCACAATATTCAATGCCTGCTTCCAACAACTGTGGGCTGTGTACCATCAGAGTAAGACCTAGGAACATACAATGCTATTTTCTTACATACTCACAAATATGATGGAGGTCTTACGGAGATCATAGAATTTTAGTTTTTTAGCTACAAATCCTAAATAAAGTAGATTTTTTTTTTTACACAACCAACTGTGGGGCAGAAATGAAATTTGTTCAAATATACAGAATACTGCTCCCAGGCCTCTCTAAAAATAAACATTGTTTGGGTCAAGAAGATGGTTGGCTGACATCAGCTCTCTTCTTCTGTGGCTATGAATTGAGTCACTGTTATGATGTATTTAGTTCCAGGAGGCTAAAATTTATTTAACCATCTGCAAATCATACAAAATACTCTGACTCTGTCACTTGCACTTCCCTAGTGCTGACAGATGGCCTGGTGTGGTGCAAGAGGCACTCTGCAAGGCAAAGCGCTGCACATCAAATACACTTTTAAAATGTAGTTGAGAAATCATCTGAATTCATTCACCTTCCATTAGGTAAACAAAGCCTTGAAGCAGAAGTCCGATATAGAACACTATCGCAACAAGCTGCGCTTGAAAGCCAAGAGGAAAGGATACTATGATTTCCCCCAGATTGACAATAACAAGGGGCTGACAGAAAGAAAAAAGATATATGAGAAAGCACGAAAGGAAATAGACCATGTTTTGGAACCAGAGGCAGATGTATCTTCTCAGTTTGCAGAGCCTAAAAACAGGTAAGATGTTTTTGGTTTTTTATATACATCTAGAAAGTAGGTACTGCCCCAGGGCTGTAGGGCAGAAGACTCATCTGAAGCACAAACATCTATCATTGATGGTGAAAATGTGTATTACATACTGATGTTTCATCTGTTCATTGCTTCCTCTTTTATGAAGAAAATGGATGTTGTCCCAAATTATTTTTGAATGTTTCACATTTAGTAAAACCATAACATGGTTACAGAAGAATAAATGGAAAGAGAACAAAATTACTTGAAGGCTGCATGGTTCCAGGTTTTTTGTGAGCCATTTTGAAAGTGATCTAAGCTGAAAATGTGCTAAGGTTATTATTCAAAAGACTGATTATTCTAAAAATGGACCTGTGCCAGAAATTTGCATTTGACTCTAATCTCTTGCAAACTGCAGCAGTGATCCAATCTATCATTTTGTTCTAGGCACACCTGTAATTATTTCCAGAACTGAATCTAAGATATAGGTAACTTAGACCCAGCAAATTAGAACATACCACCATTATGTCTGTTGATTTGAGTATCTCCTTCAGCAGTTAATGGTGACCACTTTCTAGGGTGCTTTCTTCACTTCATTGCTCTGTGATCTTGGGTAGGTAATTTAATCTCTGACATAATTAACTCCTCTCTAAACCGAGTAAGGGTATCGTGAGACATCATCAGTGTTTGTGTGGCACTTTATGGGTATTGGAGGCAATATACAGATGGAGAGCATTCATTCTCGGATACAGAGATGTACTAGTGAAGGAGAGCTCAAGGAGCCCCATCTGTACTCATTGCACTGGGGCGGGCCATCCTTGCAGGCTCTGCACTAAGTTCCCCCATTAGTGCCCCTGGAGCACAAGTTGCCCTACAAAGCGAAGAGGTTATGCCAAGCCCACCCCTCACCAACTAGTAGAGCTGGCCTTGTTGGGAGTGGTAGCATAGTTGGCATGTTCCCCCATTGCACAGGTGAGAAAGATTTTAGCAAGGATTCTAAAAGACCTTGTCTTGGAATATAAGCAATAGATATAGACAAATGAGCTTGTTTATGTGAGGGCCTGGAGAGAATGGGAAGTGGGGTCTGAGAAGCCTTGTCCCAAGGTTTTACTGGTAGGTTAATGAAGAAAAAAGATTCATTAAATTGTATCTAGTGTCCTCGCTGAAGTATCTGGGGAATCAATTCCTTGAACAGGAATTCAGTGAGGGAGAAATACATTGTTAGATATGCATAGAAAAGGTAAGATATTGAGCAGGAATATTAGCATTTTACAGTAATCCTATTTTTATTAGCACAATCTGTCCTGAGAATATAAATGAGGCCTGTAGAAACATGAATATTTTAGTGTGCACAATACAAACAATGCAGTACTGAATCCATATTTCAGATAGTTATTATGTACCCTAAGTGGTGTGGGGAAATGTTTAGAACATTATACCCAAAGCTTTAATATTAACCATCTGTCCTTTGTTAAATATACCAATATATGTTTGTTTATGCACCAGTATTCTGACACATCCTGGAATACTTTTGTTTTTCTTAGTGTGCATTCTAATGTATTGTGTAAACCAATGGGAAAGCTATGTTAGATAAAGTTCATTGTTATGGAAAAATTGCATCACGGCAAGTACTCTGAACTGTCAAGGAATGATCTCCCTACCCTCTGGGTGGGAGCCATTAAATGTTAATAGTACAAACTCTAAAGGTGCTTGCTGAATAGAGCTGGGGTATAGGAATTAAAAACAAAGAGATCATTCCCTGGTGCGCTTTCTGTAAAGATGTCAGGCATTTTCAAAATTTGGGAATGTTTCTTGCCTCTTAGGGCTTGATTACACTGGCACTTTATAGCGCTATAAAGCCTCTAGGAGCGCTATAACTCACTACCCATCCAGACTGGCGAGGCACGTAGAGCGCTATAACTCCAGGCTTTTTTTTTTTAAACAGACTATAAGATACCAAAGTGACACATTAATGGATGAATACAGTAACATAACATTGAAATGTAGTGCAACTCTCTGAGAGATGAACTGATATAATAGAATTTCTATAATAAAAAAATCACTCTTACAACAGTTTAGTTTAGCATAAGACCAATAATGCATGCTTTGTATCATTGTCCAGATATTGATATGCAATTAAAAACCTGTATCTTAAAATAGTTCACACTTTTAAAGATATACCATACTGTAGAAGTAGGTAAAATCATAAAGATTTCAGAGTTCCTGGAAAAAAATGGCATGTTCCCCTCTTGTTCCACTGGAATAGCTACCGTTAATATTAATTGTATGTATGTCACTTCCAAAATGTTATGGGAGGAAAAAATAAATTAAATGCATTATTCAGGCTGACCTTTATATATTCAGATTTGTGGAAAACAGCATTTTAAAATTGTTTACAAAACCCCATCACTAAATAATTTGGCTTGTACAAGAATCAACACCTTGTGCTTTCAGTTGCTTTGAGCATCCTCTGCATCTAATTCATGTTCTAAAATGCTGCAGTTGTGTTCCCAGAAGACACACACCATGTGATTGCCAGTTGTTAATCTTGATACCTCCCTTCTCATTAGTGAATCTTCCTTAAATCAACTAATTGGCAATCTCAGAGCAATTTTTAAAAACCTTGCTGATGGCATGCACTGTTCTCAGTTTTTCCTGCGTGGTGTGTAATCAGGTCAAGGGTATGCATTTATTAGAGCACTAAATTTGTGAATCTTTTAGAAAATGTGTCCCTAACTATATAAGCAGGAGGAGATGTTTGTTGTCCTTCCTAAATTAAAGGCATTTAGAATTACATGTGTTTCTTTCAGAACATATGAATTGCCATATTAGATCAGATCCATGGTCCATCTGGTCCCAAATCCTGTCTCTGGCCACAGCCAGCACCAGAGCCTTCAGAAGAAGGTGGATAAACCCCCATAATAAACAACTGTCTAATAATATCTCTATTGAGAAAGTTTCTTCCTCATCCACTATTGACCCCTGATTCAGCAAGGCACTTGGAATTTTCAGAAGTGCCTTAGCAATTTAAGAGCACAAGTGACTTTCAGTGGGACTTGTGCTCCTAAATCCCTTAGGCACTTCTGAAAATTCCAAGAGCTTTGCGGAACTCAGCAGTGGGTTAGGAGGAAACAGAACTCAACAGTGGGTTCGGTGGAAACTTCTCCTAAGTCATGGGCATGTTTGAAAATCCCACCCTTACACTGAAGCTTGTGTTTTAGTGCTTTGTTGAATCAGGGCCCGTGGCTTGATGATTAATATACTTTAACTAGCTAGAGTAATTAGGTGATATTCTTATTGCTCAGACAAATGTCCAGTGCTTTTTGAATTCTCCTAATCTATTTGATTCAAGTATACATTATTGTGTAAATGATTGCATCCTTCTATCACATATGTCCTTTAAATGTGTTGTCTCTAATTAGTTTCATTGACTGTCCTCTTGTTCTTGTATCATATAAAAGGGTAAATAGCAGTACTTGATTGGACTCTGTGCCACTCTATATTTCACATCTCTCTCTTGTGTGGTTCTATCCAAAGTAGTTCTGATCTTTTCAATCTCTCCAATATTGAAGTCCTTGCATGCCTCTAATTTTTGTTGATTTTTTCATATATAGCTATTTTCAAGTCAAGACAGTTATTTTTAAGACAAACGTTTAAGTTCATTCATGGTTTACCTTTACTGTATTAAAATCTGTTGTCTCAGCTTCACCTATGATGCCAGATGTTTTTTTTTATCCAAATCTCACCCCAAAAACCTTCACACTTTCTATCATGCTGTCCCTTGTTTATTGGGAGGAAATCCCCAGAAATCCCCCCTTATTCCAGTAACTTCCTTCAGATCTGTCAAAACACACCTCCCCTTTGATCCTCTCCAAACATTTGACAATGGCAAGGCAGCTGGAGTGCTTTAACTGCTGCTTATTACTTTTATAATTGTGTCTGTCTGTCTGTCTGTCTCTCTCTCTCACTGGGTTAATTATTAATTATTTTATATCCTATCAGCTATAAACCGCAAAGGATCCTTGGAGCTTAGCTCCTCTGGACAGCTCCAGTTGATACTTCCTGTGCCTTTTACCCTTTACTCTGGTGTTTTAATAATGGAAAATAAAACGTATAATGATCTCTTCTGTGATTTTTCTTTCTTCCAGCACTTGTGTGTGTATAGAAAGGGTATCCTGTTAGAGTGGCTCTTTTCTAATAACTAAGATAATGTTAAAATAAAGGTTATAATTGCAGAATACTGTCTGTCATTTATTTTTGTGCTTTGCCTTCATTTTAATATTTTCTCATTGGATTTTCTCCAGGCAGCAGACAAAGAACTCTGTGTACAGAAGCAGACAGTCTCTGAACAGCCCTAGCCCAGGAGAAACCGAGATGGATCTTCTAGTTACCCGGGAGAGACCAAGGCGTGGGATCCGCAACAGTGGATATGATGTAAGTTTATCAGTTACATTCAGTGAAGTTTGCCCAGTAAATACTTAATTTTAAAAAAGAAAAGAAAAGAGAAAAAGGATCGGGTAAACTAACTGGAGTGCATTTATGAGTTTAACCTTAAGGTAAATTATATGTCCTCAGTGCCCCCAAATTACTCAAAGCAAATGGAGAACATTTAATGTACTTTCTAATCAGCTTTTTTTGCAGTGTAAAAATAGTTTTGAAGTGTAAGATTAGTTAACACAACTTCCTCCTTGAAAATCAGTACTAAATTGAAGCACTGATTTCTAAATCTTATTTTATGTTAATAACTACACCAAGTATACATTTTTATAACCTACTGGCAATTTTATTTTTCCCCATTATTTCTTTGCCTGAAATTGCGATCCAGATCCTCAACCCTGTTCCACATCCTGGGTGGTGCAAAAGAGATGGAAAACTGGTTACATAGCCATTGAGGTATTCCACATGGGTAGAGGAATCCCCACCTGGTACAAAGCCAGTGTAGTCAGATTTTGACCACACTCTTGTGTCCAGGCAAGAGCTGCATATTCAGAGCAAGCTGTGCTCCATTAATCCTGGACTGGTGAATGGTCCCAAAGGGCTATTTTAGCCATCATTAGTTGCATTAAGTATTGCCTCTATGTTGTCCTCACATATTCTGAGGCCAAGTGAACCCTGCATGCCTCCTGAATCAAGGAAGGAAACTGCAAACAGGCTGTCAGAGAATCTCAATGAGAGTGCAACTCCAGTTGGACCTATTGAATTAGTCATGTGTGATACTCAAGTGGCTGTAACCTAGGTCCTGGTGTGAGAGTAGATGAGTGTGGAATTCCACCCAGGAGATGTAAAGGTCCAAGTCCTGACACCTGTATGGGGTGCACTCAGAGAGATCCTGAGAAGGTACAGTTAGCCCAGTAACTGTGACAGATGTAGTTATTACTTATTATACAACTGTTTTACTCGTTATTTGTGTCAAGCTGGATGGATATTGGAATTAATTAAGAATGCACAAAAACAGCATTTTAAAATTATTTTTTAATTAGTTAAAAAACCTAATTTAAATGCCAAAGTAAGTATATCAAAACATGCTTTGCATTTAAAACTAACAAATTTATTGAGCAAAGAATGAAGTATTTGTAGTTAGTGAACTGAACAATTTGTTTCTAGTCACAACGTCCTTCACGATTTTAGAACTACTAGACTGGGGTGGGCAAACTTTTCGGCTCGAGGACCACATCAGGGTTCAAAGTTGGGTGGAGGGCCAGGTAGGGAAGGCAGTGCCACCCCAAAAAGCCTGCCCCTGCCCCCTATCTGACCCCCACCCACTTCCCACCCTGACTGCCCCCCTCAGAACCTCCAACCCCACAACCCCCACTGCTGGTCCCCTAATCGCCCCCTCCGGAGACCCCCCACTCTAACAGTCCCCCAGAACACCACCTCCTAAGCCCCCCCACGCTTTTTTTCCTGACTGTCCCCTCCCAAGACTGCCCCAACCAACCCCCAAAAAACCAAATCCCCCTTGCTTACATTCAGGTGCCCAGCGCCAATGCTGGGCTCTGTGGCTCGGCCAGGGCTGCGTCCAGGCCGGGAGCAGGTGGCCACACAGCTCCCTGCGCCCGACCCGGATTTCGGCTGGGAGTGCTGGGGCCCTGCGCCTGGCTCCCCGCGCCTGGCCCCCCGCCAGCAGTGCTGGGGCCCTGTGGCAGAACGGCGCGCCCGGGGCTGGGAGTGCTGGGGCCCCACAGCTGGAATGCCGCGCCCGGCCCACAGCCAGGAGTGCTGGGGTCCCACGGCTGCCACATCGCGCCTGGCCCAGCCCCTGGCCGGGAGCTCTGGGGCCCCGCGGCTGGAACACTGCGCCCGGCCCAGCCCGCACTGGGGCCCCGCGGTACCCCCTACCCTGGGAGCGTGGAGCCCCACACGTCTCCTGGCCCTGGAGCGCCTGGGCCCCACACTCCTTGCACTGTGCTGGGCAAGTGGAGCCCTCGGGCATGCTGCATTCCGCGTCGCCCACAGCCCGGGACCAAGCTCGCGGGCCGGAAAAAAATGGCCGGCAGGCCGGATTTGGCCCGTGGGCTGTAGTTTGCCCATGTCTGTACTAGACTTTATCTTTTCCTGCTTAGTTTTTAGTTAGATTGGAAGAGGAAAATAAACTTTCCTGCTTTTAATTTGAATCTGTTTCTTAATTTTGAATGAACTACTCATTGAATTGAGGCAGATAAATAAACTGGAAATGAAGAAAATACACTTTCTGTACCTGCAGTAGAAACTAATACAATCAATACTATACATCAATAAACTCAGGCTCCAGGTGCTTAGCCAATGACTTCCACCAGTTTGGTGGCCTAACTTTCTTTAAAACTTTGGCAGCAAACATATTGCTTTAATATTTTCTATTTAAATTAAATTTATTTTAATAGATGATACTAAGTTTAGGTCTCCACAGAGGTTGTCATTATTTCAAATTGAATTCTAAATATTTTTATAGATAAAATCTTTATTTAATTTAAATTTACAAAATCAAAAATATTTGATTTAAAAGCCATACGTTTTTATCCACCCTGATCTAAACATGTTTCACTCATCAAATTTCTTAAATGTTTGTTGCATGTTGACTTTTTCTATTGGATTCTATAAATCATCAATAGGTCAAGTAATGAGGAAGACTGATACAGCACAATACTTCTTTGACATTGCACACACTTAAAAAGGTTATTCTTTCAAAATCTGTAGTTAAATAAACAATAAAGGTTTTGTGGGGAAAAAAGTATTTTCAGTTTCTTTTACTTATGCAAGCTTCTCTAAAGAGAAACATTTAGGTAGGAAACATTGTCAAGTCCGGCCTCCCCAGGTAAACAAAAGATTGAGTGACAGAAGAAAAGCAGATCTGTGTTATGTGCTAATGAATAATAGATTTGGGTAGGGTTGTAGGTAACTCAGTTTTGGAATATCAATAGTTGAAAACTTTCTGAAGGCATACATGGATTTCTGTCATTAACTCAAAAATACAAGAATAAGGATTTTATGGTGCTGAATTTAAGCTATTTTTGGGCAGTGCAAGTCTTTGAAAAACCTGTAAGTAGTGTAACTAATTCATTCATACTCCATAAAGCGCTAATCTCAAACTCCATGTTTCATGTACATCAAGCATGCCTTTGCTGTTCCTCTTCCTCTCATGTTATAGTTGACTATGGCTATGTAGTGGTAATTTGCATAAAATTAGTTCTGCTTGAAGCCCTCAAGTGCATTCTCTCTGGAGTAACTGCCGATGTTTTCAGACCAATAAATGGCTAATCCTTCTTTTTTAGAATCCACTTCTTGTGGCAATGAATTCCACAGATTAATTATTCGGGATATCTATGCAGTATTGCCAACCCCAACCATTCAAAAAATAATAATGAATCCAGCTACCCCAAAATAATGAAACTGTCTTAAAAATCAGGAGACTGTTAATTGGGATTTTTTCTAATTGCTTCTGTTTTTTTGAGCAATTAGGATCACTCGGATCATACTGTTTCCTATTCCCTCCACCATGAGGGCTAGAAACATACTCTTTTTTTTTTAAAAAAAAAAAAGAAAGCTGAGACTTCTTACATATTCACTAGTCTGCAGGAGCTGGAGATTTAATAAAACAAAATATTTAAAAACATTGCAAGGTGTGATAAAATCAGGAGTTGGTAATACATTGTCTTGCCTTATTCTTGTATTGCGAGAAAAGGCAAATAGAGATCACCAAGCAGACCTTCTCTATACCATTAACATTTTTTATTCCTCTATCACATCCCCTCTTATCTTTTTGCTCTCTTAACTAAACAGTCCAAAATTTTTGACTTTGGCCTGTATGGAAGTCTTTCTTTCCTTATAACCATTTTCCGTGGATTTCTCTGGACTGCTATGTTTGCTATCTCCTCCTTCTTAAAACTGGGTGACTGGATACTGAGCTAGATGGACCTTTTGTCTGACCAAGGATGGCCGTTCTTGTGTTCTTATTCCCAGGATATTAAAAAGATAAGGTGGGTGAGGTAATATCTTTTATTGGACCAACTTCTATTGGTGAAAAATAAGTTTGAGAGCTTATACAGAGTTCTTCTTCAGATCCTTCACAATAATTCTAATGTTTTCTGAGTGGGAAATGAAAATAAACAGTAAATAATACAAGCCAAACATATATGATTAATGCAAACTAGATTTTAAAACTTTAATAAATGTTCATCCTTCACAAAAGCCCCCCTCCAAAATCTACCTGGTCATCCTAATATTAGTCTTGAGTCAGGTTGTAGCATGAAGTTCTAGTAAGGAATCATTATTCTTATTGTATATTTTAGCACTCTTTACTTCATTTTCAAGAAAGGATCAAACTCTAGAAGTGTAATGGCTTAACTACAGGACTGTAGTTGGGCACCTGATTTATTTCAGTATTAGGTGTTAATAGATCTCTTGTGGGTTTCTAGTCTAGTCTGGTCTAGTCTAGTCACTGACACTTTTATGGGCTTGAGGAAATAGGTCAGGATTATACCTATTAATCATGAAAGAGGGAGCACTGTGACCTCTGAAGCTTTATTAGCTGTGCGTATACACAAAACCCCTCCATATTTTATAGTTACTGTACTGGAATTTCCCTGTTTATCTTCTACATAAATAGAACAATCAGGGAGGAAATATATTGTAGAGATGGTTTCTGAGGCAGTGTCACATTAACTGTAGGCAGTTAATATAGAAATCAGACTTTTGATTTTTAGTGTTTGTGAGAATTGATTCTATGTAGTGATTTGTTTAATCCCAAAGTGCATTGAATTTTTTTCTGAAAAATAAGCTATGACAAAGCAAGGCTGGAATTTGGAACTCTTAGAAACAACTGTAGGTTCCTGTTTTTTCACCCTTGCATTCTGTGTCTGTCTCCTGCACCAACCCTGTTCCTGATTCCCGCTCTACCTGTGGCTCCCGCATCACCCATCCATTCGCCCCTATTCTGTGCCCCTGTTCCATGTTAGATCCTTGCCTCTCCTCCAGCTCCTGCCTTTACACCTTGCCTCCAATCATCAGTTACCAGTCCTGGCTCCAACCCTGGTCTCAAACTTCGGACCCTGAGTTTGGCTTGACCCTTGGGTCTGGCATTTGGTATCTGACCTCGGCTTTGACCCTCGGCTTCAACTCCTGGTTCTGACTCTGGCTTGACCCCTGGCTCTAGTAATTGGCAGTTGACTCTGGTGCTGACCCTTGGTGTTGTTCTATAAACTGGACACCTGCTTCACCCACTAGACCTGACTCCTGCTCTAATAGGCCTGACCAATTACATTCTGGTCCATAACACCATGGATGGATTTTAATAAAACCTACTTCTATAAATATATACACATCCTTTCACAACGGCTAACGGATGGATTTGGAATAGAACTAGATAACATCATTTTTTTTCCATTCACCACTGACACCCACTGCAAATTATCCAGATCTTATCCCAAATCACAAACCAGAGAGTTTTAAAGACCAGGAGAACCAGGGAAAATGCACATGATTGACCAGCTATTCACACACACACATACACATTTTAAAATATTTTTGGTATGCCCTAAGTTTTTCTGGCTGCAAAGTCAAGCACTCAACACTAATTCTTAGAAAACCATTTCTCAAGAATGAACAAGATGACTTAGAACATGGAGCTGAGGGGCCCTTCGCAAGTGATCCTGTATGGTTTTTGTAACATTTGTGGGTCTCGTTTCTCTTTTGGTACACATTGGACTCATTAATACAAAGAATTAAAGGGACATTGTCAACTTGAACTCTAAGTTTTAAAAATTAGTTAAATAATTTCACCGGCCTCTGAGTCTCCCTGGTAGTCTTCTTGGCTTTACAATTATATTTATCTATTTTTAAAAAAGATTTTCTCCTTCATGTGTGGTGTGTGGAACACCCACACACACAAAGGAGACTGACTAACCATAAAGGGAGAAAATGATGTCCCATGAATGCACAAAGTAAATTAAATGAGAAAGATGAAAATAGCAGTATTTCTCTCTAATCCCGTAGGTGTTCCTTAGTACATTAGAGGGGGAAAACATTCCAAGAGGTGTGTGATTTTTAAAGTTAATGATGCCCCTTTAAATGTGAAAGAGAGGAAGAATTAAAACTTTCACAATAATTACACACACACACACACACACATACATATTTTAAAATAAAGTTTTTATGGTTGCAAAGTCAAGCACTCAAAAGTTAGAACATGCCAGAAATAGGGCCTCTTGTCATGTGCATTATGATAGTCTTTAGTTATATGGTCATGCTGTTTTTTCCACAAGGCTCCCCCACCCCGCCTTATTTAGTGCACAGAATGGACATGTTCTGTGGATGAATCCAAACTGTGTAGTGAAGGAGACTGTTCCTTGGACTTCCTCCTCATTTGTTGCAGAAGCTGCAGAGAATTGCAGGAAGAGAAAGGATGGTCTCATGGTTAAGGCAGTAGAAAGCTGTCCTAGAGAACTGAATTCTATCCATGCTTTTGCCAGAGTTCCTGTATCATGCTAGGCATATCACTTAAACCAAACTTTTTATAGGTGATCACTAATTGTGTGTTCCTCATTTTTTTGGTTGCCTGACTTGAGACCCCAGGTCTGATGTGCAGAAATTCTGGGCGCTCACAGCTGCAACTGACATAAAAATTGTAATATGTAGTTTATATGATCTCATGAATTATACCATTTTCTGCCTGGGCATGAAAAACTTCTCCAACACAGACACACCAGAAAATATGTAAAAAAGCAACACAGACCACTTTTCTTAAGTGTGTGTATATAAAATGTTTTTATTTTATTCAACAGACTGAACCTGAAATGATAGAAGAAACAAATGTTGACCGTGTGAACGAACCCCGAAGTTATACCAGATCCCGTCAGGCTAAAGGCCATTCTGAGACATCAACTTTAAGTTCTCAGCCTTCTATTGACGAAGTTAGACAACAGATGCATATGCTATTGGAAGAGGCATTTAGTCTGGCATCTGCAGGCCATGGAGGGCAGAACAGACAAGATGCTCACAGTTCAGCACAACAGTTGCCGTACTCTGAAGTTGTGACCAGTGCTCCTGGTACCATGACTCGACCCAGAGGGGCAGTACAGTGGGTGCCAACATATAGACCGGAAATGTATCAGTACAGCTTACCAAGACCAGTAAGTTAAAATATTCATTACTATACTGTATTCTCATGGGGATACTTTTGTTCTGGGCTATGTTTTTAAAAGCTAGAGTCCCATGTACATATGCATGAAACACCTATGCATGTGTACTTCTGGTAACTATGCACATTTGTAGGTGTGTGCATGCATGCACACTTAAAAGAAGACTCTTAATTTCCATTTTTAATAATGGGCCCCTCATCTGGGCTGTTTACATAGTAGTGTGAAGTCGTACTTCCTTACGCTTGTTTTAAACCTCCTGCCTAATAATTTTCATTGGGTGACCCCCTGGTTCTTGTGTTATGTAAAGAGGTAAAATAACACCTCCCAGTCACTTTCTCCACACCACTTGTGATTTTATAGACCTTTATTGTACCCCCCCCCTCCATCTCTTTTATAAACTGAATGGTCCAGTCTTTTAAATGTCTCCTTATATGGAAGACATCCCATACCCCTAATCATTTTTCTTGCTCTTCTCTATCCTTTTCCAATTCTAATAATACATTTTTGAGATGGAGGGTGACCAGAACTGCATGCAATGTTCAAGGTGTGACTGTGCCATCAATATATATACAGTGGCATTACAACGGTTTTTTTGGTCTTATCTATCCTTTCCTAATGGTTCCCAATGTTTTGTTAGCTTTATTTTGACTGCTGCTGCACCCTGAGTGCATGTTTTCTGAAAACTATCCATGATGACTCCAGATCTCTTTGCATGGTAACAGCTACTTTAGACCTCATCATTTTGTATGTATTGTTGGGATTATGTTCTCCAATGTGCATTACTTTGCATTTATCAACGTTGAATTTCATCCCACACATTCAACACGAGTACAGTAAGTGGCTTCTTGTTTTTAAAATGACGGTTTTTAACATTATGGAGACACCTATAGCAGTTTATCAGACCAAGGACTCATTTACCTGCTTTTTCTTATTCTTTGTTCACACACTGGCACACCAGTTAATAATTAGGAAAGTCAGATTTGGAGAAGCTCATGTTCATAGATGGCTAGAGAATACACAGCTGAACAGGGAGCTGATAGCAGCTGTACTTAGGATACACTGAGTGTTATCTTGGTAGGAGGGCCTAGTGTACCAGTTGCAAGGACCGCAAAGTGTGGTCTAGAAAGGATAGTCTTGTGCTGAAGCCACTGGTTTGGGATTCAAGAGCTGGGTTTAGTTTTGGTCTCTGCCACAGATTTCCTGTGTGACCTTGGGCAAGTCAATCTGTGCCTCGTTTTTCTCATTTGTAGCATGTAGATATTCCCTGCCTCTCAAGTATTGAAAGGGTAAATTGATGAATGACTGGAGTGCTCAGACACTGCAATGATGGAGTCTGAAAAGTAGATACCAGTATCAGAACTGCTGTCCATATTCAGGGTTGTGTGGCAGGGTGGGCCTGACCCAGCCTGCTGCCCCTTTAAGAGGGAGAAAAGCCCTCGGCAAACCTCCCTGCAGAGAAGCCTAATCAGCCACCTGGGCTGCAGAGCAATCAGCCTGGATGGGTTGCACCTGGCAGCCTCCTCAGGGGGATAAAAGCCTGCCAGGCAGGAAGCCCAGGGTGGTGGTGGTGTGGTAGAGGAGTGGTGAAGGAGATAGAGAGAAGGAAGCTAGAGAAGCAGGAGGGAGAAGTATTTAGACTTTGGATCCCTGTGAGCCAGGAAGAAGGGAGTTACCTTCCTAAGCTGTGGCCTGTGTCCCTGAGCTATGGGATATTGAGCTAAGCTGTAGCGCTGTGTATAGAGCGGTATGTTGGTGGTGGGGTTTGCACTGAGTGTGAATAAAGAGTACTGTTGGGAGCCACAGAAGAGTCTCCTGCCTGTCTGTGATGAGGGGGCGAGAAGGCGATCTGTCACAGTTGGAAATCACTGTTTTAAACTCCCTGATACAGTAGAACCTCAGAGTTATGAACACCTTGGGAATGGAGGTTGTCTGTAACTCTGCAATGTTTATAATTCCGAACAAAACATTATGGGATGTTCTTTCAAAAGTTTACAATTGAATATTGACTTAGTACAGCTTTGAAACTTTACTATGCAGAAGAAAAATGCTGCTTTTTCCTTATTTTTAGTACTTTAACACAGTAGTGTACTAGATTTGCTTTTTTTTGTTTATCTCTGCTGCTGCCTGATTGTGTACTTTCGGTTCCAAATGAGGTGTGTGTTTTTCGGTCAGTTCATAACTCTGGTGTTTGTAACTCCGAGGTTCTGCTGTACTGTATGTGAACATCACAAAACAAACATTTTCTTTCACAAGTATCATATGCAAAGCTAACCTGGGATTAGTTTTGTCTGGTGAAGTAAACAGAACAGTAGTCCCACTACTGGCAATGAAACTGAAAAGGACCTGTAAGAATGTGAAATTACTGAAAACACCTGGGAATTTGCTTCAGAAAGACAAATAAAAAGGTAAAGTTGTTCTTCTATCAGTTTTTTGCCAGGAGTACATATTTTTTTGAAAGAAGGCATTTCAAGAGTCATAATAGAAATGAAGATTCCCGACTCTGTCTATGCTTGAGTACCGTATTTTTCGCCCTATAGGACGCTCCGGCCTATAAGACGCCCCCGAGTTTTTCAATAAAAAAGCCGGACAAAAAAAAAAAAAAAAAAGCGCCTCGCTCTCCCGTCCCCGCCGCGCGGGCGGGCTGCCGGGAGCGTCCCGGTTCCCCCCTCCCCGCCGCGGGCGGGCTGCCGGGAGCGCTCCCGGCAGCCCGCCCGCGGCGGGGAGGGGGGAACCGGGACGCTCCCGGCAGCCCGCCCGCGGCGGGGAGGGGGGAACCGGGGTGCACATTCGCCCTATAAGACGCACCAACTTTCCCCCCCCGTTTTGGGGAAGAAAAAGTGCGTCTTATAGGGCGAAAAATACGGTAATCTATTACTGTTAGAGAGAAATTGTCACAACTCAGAATCTTCATTGCTATGTTTACCTTCCATGGTAAGAGGAGTGTACAATAAGGAATGCTTTTTCTGCACTATCCTTCATGGATAACCTGAAGCCAGGGGTACTGAATGCTCACATTCAGAGAAATACTATTTAAATCACATTAAAAGTACTCCTGGTACTGTGAAATTCCTCTACTGCAGTTCATATTCTCTACTGCAGTTCATATCGCATTTGATCATTTTTTTTATAGTTGGAATCTGATTAGCAATTGTGCTGGTCATTAAGTATCCAGTCAAATTACTTTTATAGTTAATCAGATCTTTCTAGAATGAAATAAAAGAAGTTATATGGCTATGTATTTTTGAAGAGAGACTAGTCCTACTGTTTTCTGTATCTTAGCGTTAATGCTTTATAAATGGGATCAACAGGATTTTCACTAAGATTTGATGACAATTTCTCTAATGTATCTCTAAATAAGAACTGGGAAAATGACATTAAAATGCCATTTTTTTTTTCTAAGTAGATTGTAGTGTTTGACACTGACTCCAATAGGAACCAAGGTAGGGGCTTTATAAGGTTTTTCAGGCAGTTCATGCAGCTGCAAAGGGCAGTTGGAGCCTATTTTTAAGTGTTTGGCTATGGGGCCAACATCTCTAGTTTGGGTTGGTGGTTTTTGTTTTGTTGAAGAACACAGTCAAGTATTCATTTAAGGATACTAACATTGTAGCTGCCACTTTAGAAATCCTGACAGCTAACTGAAGCACACTGAGAACTGTAGTCTGAAAAATGGCAGCAATTTTCCTGCAGACCAGAACTGAAAACCAAAGAATAACAGAGCCTTGTTAGGACTCTGAGCAAGCTACCATCTTTCTCCTCTTTAGCGCTCTGCAAAGAGGGAAGACAATGATAAAGGGGGCCTGATTCTGATGTGAGAACCCAGACTAATCAGGAGGAACTTGTCTGGCTTTGACTAGCTGATATTCAGACAGCATCTCAAAGGGTCTAGACCAGTGGTTCTTAACTTGGGGTGTATACAGCCCAGGAGTGCGAGATGCCCTTTCTGGGGATGCGAGATATGCCAGATTTTTTTAGAAGGTAAATCATTGAAAACACAAATTAAGCACAGGCATGTACGTACAACTAGTTTGTTTCATGAAACCTATGTATTTATTAACATTATACATTTTTTAATGATTACTGTAAAATATAAAAAAATATTTTCAAGTTTTCAACGATTTTTGACCAGGGGTGCAAGAACATATTTTGAGAACCAAAGGGGAGTAGGGTGTAGTAAAAGTTAAGAACAACTGTTCTAGACCCATGCTGCTTGCTGAAGCAAATTAGACTCAATATCAGTTTTGTAAACTTTTACAGCTATTAAAATTAAATCAGGGGAACATATTCCCAAACCTAAGCTACCATTAATCATAATATTAACCTGAACTATTAAACCAAAATCAAATCAAGGTCAAATCAACAAGTTTTGTATCAATATTATATTGGAATCAGTTTTCTTAAATAGTCAGGTTAACACAGTAGTAAACCCAAAGAAGGGATATAAAGAGGAGGCTGTTCATATATATATAAGATTCTAGGATTGTCACTCTGAATCCTACAATACCTGAGTTAATGCAAAGTGATAAAAGCAGCTAGCTACAAGCATAGTTGAGACTTTCTCTTTGTTCAGAATATCACAAGGTTGAATCGTCACTGGGTTTTATGGTCAGTTATCATCCAATTCATCATCCAATTTCAGCTATTTTGACTTTATGAATTACACTCATGCTATAATAAGGCATCTGTGTATAGGGTGGCCAGATGTCTCGATTTTATAGGGATAGTCCTGATTTTGGGTTTTTTTTTTATATAGGCTCTTATTACCCCCCCCCCCCCCATCCCGATTTTTCACACTTGCTATCTGGTCATCCTATAATATGAATGCCATGCCAAGAAAGAGGTAACTCAGCCAACCATTACCCCTACTCTGCAGCTTATCTGCATGGAACAGTTTCATTGGTTGTATGAGGGAGACTACATGACTTAACCCAACTTCCACACCCATATGCCTAACTGCCACTCTCACAGATTTCCCAGCACAAACTCCCTTAGACCCAAATTAACGCACTCACCAGCACACGTGATAACCCCGAACTCATACACCCTCGCTGCAGCCCATACCTCTCATTTGCCACCTTCACAAATCTATCCAGCTTTTCCAGCACAGCACACCCCACCCCACGTGCAGAATAACTCCAAACATCACTCTGAAGCCTAGAATGTTGGGGTCAGTGTGAAGTGAAAGAAACAGTGACAAGCAGGGTTGAGAGCGCTTTGTTTGGAATATCAGAGGTTAAGTCATTACTGAGATACGCAGTTTGTTACTGGCCAAAGTTCTCAACCATTTTTTGTCCTTCTTTAAAGCACATAGGCTTATGAACTATAGCCATGCAATAACACAGGTTTTTCAGCTACTAAGTGGGTTATAACCCT
Source organism: Sternotherus odoratus (assembly GCA_032164245.1). Taxonomy (NCBI): domain Eukaryota; kingdom Metazoa; phylum Chordata; order Testudines; family Kinosternidae; genus Sternotherus; species Sternotherus odoratus. The sequence goes on from JAVMKO010000006.1 coordinate 77,939,426, forward strand.
CAACTAAAACACATCATCCAGATCAATTGAATTGATAACTTGGAGTGGATTAATGAGATCAAATTAATGTCTGAACCACATTATAGCCAATTACAAGCCTTCTTCTTTAGTGCCAGCTGCACTCAGCCTTCCCCACTCATTCTTGCACACTCCCCAGAGTCCCACAACAGCTGGGGACCCTCTGAATTACTGGTTTCCCCTCTTTGGGGCTTTGTGAGGGTCAAAACAGTAACACAGACTTTGCAAAGGAATTTCTGAACAGGCTTTATTCCTAGACACAGCACAAGAGATATTTCTATAGAAAAATAACAAAACCTGCATCTAAATCCCTGCCTCAGTTTCTTCACCCTGCCTGAGGGTCTTTTGGATTTTAATGTCCAGGGCAGTCAGGATTCCTCTTTTCTATCTGCCCAGGTCTGTGTTCATTTTCTGGTCTGGGGAGCAGAGTACTTTAATACTTTAGTTAGTCTTTGAGGTGCCACAGAACTCTTTGTTACTTCTGCTATTCCAGACTAACACGGCTACACCTCTGATACATTTATAAGGTTTCAGTATCCTCAGGTGACTCCTCCGAGTGGCTTCAAGTGCCTCATCAAGTGATTCATTGCTTGGTTAAGAGCCCACCTGGGAGAACTGGTTCCTCTGGCCTGCAGTCAGTTCATTATTCTAGGGTGTTTCCATTTAACCAGAATGGTCTTCCAGTCAACAACACTTGATTGCCCTCTATTAGCCTCTGCTGGGAGCACATAATCTCTGGTGACACATCCAGGAATCCCAGTTCAATATGGAGGTTAAAGCAACAGTGAATGCACCTTATTGTTTCTGATCAAAATTTTGCTAGTGAACACGATGGGATTTATAGTTCAGTATAGATGTGTCTAAATCTGTCACAAGGGCAAGAGTCTCTATTTTATCTTTGCAACTCATTTTTGGAATTGGTATGATAAAGGAAAATAGATGCAATGAGCTAAGACACAAAAGTAAGATTAAGAAACAAAAACCTATAATCAGGACTTCTCTGAATACATTCCTGCTTGAACTAGTGTATCTCTTAGACAAACATCCAATATTAATCTATGAATTGCCAGTGATGGAGAATCCACCACAACCCTTTAATTTGTTCCAGTGGTTAATTACTCTCATTGTTAAAAAGTTCCACCTTATTGCCAGTCTAAATTAATTTAGATTGAATACCAAAGTGAGTGCCATAGACATTTCTACTCAGAGACCTGAACAGTAGATTAGAGGGAGAATGCAAGATATACTCATTTTTAATGCTGTTATACCCTACTGTTTGCATCAGAAATCAGTTTTTCACAAGGTATCTGTGATACCATATTTTTGCAGATATTTAAAACAAAAAATACCTGTGTGGGACCAAAAAGATTAAGTTTTTTATTGATAATCACTGTAGGGTGCTGCTGGCTGAAGACATTTGGACGTTAGCCTCTGGTCTTACTACAATTCTTAGGTTTGAGGAGATTAGACAGTCTCATAATACCTTGTCATGTTGCATCATTTTAGTTGTGGTTCAGCTGCATTAACTGTAATCCCACACATTGCTCTAAAATGTGTTCAGTACCTAGACTTGTCTGGGAAAGTAAATCAGCGAGTGTTCAATCTCCCGCTAAGAAGAATAATACACAATCACTTGTATTTCCAAGCAGATTAGATGAAGTTCTGACAAATAATATTTTAGCAACAGTATAGATAAAGGTGATATGTCATTCTTTGGACCATGAGCTGATGGCCACGAGGGTTAGGAAGATGTTTCTTTTGACATACAGTAAGCATTGCAGTCTCTAGATGTACTAGAGATGAAATCCAGCCTTGCTGGAGGCAGGATGCTAGATTTCATGACTCAATGGTCTGGTCCTGGGTTTCTCTGAATTACCTTGCTTTATGGATTTATTTGGGACTTTCATTGCTTTAGAGTGATGTGGTTTAAGAAACTTGATTTTCTTGCCTAGGAGAAAATAAATTCACTGAAAGGCCAGAAAAAAGAAGTTGAAATATCAAGTAATTGCTTGCAGGAAGTTTCATTTCAGTATATGTTGCTTCGAGGATGCTTCCAGATATACTGAATTAAAAACACTTGACTTTCAGCAGGGCAAAAAGTACTGTGATCTCTCTCTCTGGGGGTTTTCAGAAAGAGATGAATCTTCCAAAATTGTGGAGGATCCTACCTCTCAGATGGGTTATGGTGTCTGAAGCATTATTTTCTTCTTTCTTCTTTTTTTTAATTACTTAGCTGTAGCTCTGTGATACCATGTGCGTGTATGCATTCTGCATTATTCTGAAATCACTCAGCCTGTTATAAAATGTGAAATAAAATGCCTACTACTATAGGCACCACTAAAAGTTAACTTCCTAGCAGTCCATGAATATAGAACTGTACATACAATTTTAAGGGCTGTTGGAATGAATTTAAACAAATATCTTCACTTTTTAGGTTCTCATGTTTTTAAAATAAATTGATGTTTTAGAAAATATTCATTTTTCTCTTTCACAGGCTTACAGGTTTTCTCAGCTTCCTGAAATGGTAATGGGCTCTCCCCCACCCCCGGTTCCCCCCAGAACCGGTCCTGTGGCTGTGGCATCTCTGAGGAGGTAATTCATTGTTATTTTGTAATAGCCAAGAACTGTAAATCTCTATTGCTCTAATGAGAATGACTTCATGACTTCTAATGGCATTTAATAGCAATCTTCCTCGTAATGAAGAGAAGTTAATGAAATTAAGAACTATCTGTTTTCATTTCCGGTGCTTAAATTTTAATATGATGGAAGAAAATAAACAACAAAGGATCCATATTCCACTATTAACTAGTCAGTTGTCTAATAAATTTAGCAAATCTATGCTCTGATATCTCTGAAGCCATGGTTTGACTGTACTTTAAAAAAAAAGTAATGGCTTATATTGAATAAAGCAGTGGATATTTCACACTTGCAACCTCTCTACTTTTTTTCCCTAAGTCATCCAGACCTATAGAATAGAAAATGATACAGATAAATAATAAAATGGCTTTTGGAACTCTGGACTCTGTCAGGGATTGCTGACTGACTGTCGGATATCTCTTTCCCATGCTTCTCAGGCTGAATAAATTAATGTCTGTTTTCTTTATTTTTAATATATACATTTTGTTTCACCATAGCAATAAGGCATTTCTGAGCAATTATTGCCCTTTTCAGGTGGATGAAGTCACTTGGCCTTCAGCCATGTCATCTGTAACACCACCTGGGGAAAACTATGATCCTAAAGGACTGTATGCCTGCTGGCTGTTACTATGAAATTCTGTTAGAATGCCAAACACTAATGGAGCTCTTCTGATTGGCTGACAATGATATCATAACCTCAGGAAATGCATAGTTCTCATTGCTTGGCTTATTTTTGTCAGTTACATTTCATGATAGGAGACAATTGACACATGGCGTTTCTTAGAGACAAGAGTGCTCTACACATAGCTAAAATGACTCAGCCTTCTGCTTTATAATACCACACCAAGTGGTAATTATCCAGCATTGTCTGTTGTATCTTATTATTGAAATACCATGTAACTGTATTTTTGTGTCGCATGTCACTTGGATCCATTTTGGAGTGTTGAGTGAATGGGCTGTAGAATTGTAAAAAATAATATAGAAGATAGTTTCCAAGGACAAAGGAAATTGCTTTCTATTGATATTTGTGCCACAGAAAAAGCAAATAGTTCCCTATTGTTTTCTGCTTGCAACTCCTACCACCTTTGTTGAGGATATGGCTTATCAGACAGAATTACTTGCTGTTTTTTGTAATGCACAGGTCGACATCAGATATTGGCAGCAAGACAAGAATATCTGAATCCAGTGGGACAGAGCAGGCCCAACAGCATGATTCTGCATCCTTTACCCCAGGTTCAAGAGCTCCGGTATCCGTGGGTTCATTGGATCAGTCAGCACTGAACTACTCAGGTGACAACAAGTGTGGTACAAACAGAAATCACCTCCACAACCTGTGTTGTATACAGATGACTGTATGGGATATTGCAAGCACAGGTTGTTATTTATGGTTATGGAGGAGGATTTATTAAATGCTTTTCTTGGTGGATTGAGGGTCAACACGGGGTACTCTGTCTTGCCCCACTTATCACATGCAAGTCAAATAATTAGTATTTACCAGGAAAAGGGTGGAATTTATGGAATGGAGATTGTGTGGCTTGGTTAAGGGCCCAGGAGTTCATCAAGAGCAAGTATGGCCACACTATTTGTTGAGTGCTGGTTTGTAGGAGGCAGTTGCTATGCAAAGCTTCTGAAACCTGCTGGAACTACAATCTGCCTGCCACCCTCCCAGCCTTGCATGATTGAACACTGACTCTGAACAAACAATAGCAGCAATCCAGGGTTAAAATAAGGGGAGAACAGGGGAAAATGCAGCTCCTACCCCTTTCCTAAACACAGAGCTCTCCTGCCTTCTTGACAGTGCTATATGTGGTGAGAGCTCACTGTTCTGTTTCAAAATGTTTTAACTCCTCAGCGGCAGCAAATATCAACCGCTCCTTCCCCCAGTTCACTGGAATGAGTTATGATTTTCTGAAGTCAGATGAATTAACTTCAGACAGTAGAGGCTAGAGCAGCTGGAGTTCCATTCAAGGTCGGTAGTGTGGTCAGGTAGAGAGGGCACAGGACTAGTTGGCTTCAGAAGTCTCAACCCATGAGCCAAGAAGGGATAGGAAGAAGTGGTCCCCTCCCCTCCCCCCAACACACCGGATTGCATGCAGTCAGTAGGTAACACAACGGCTTTGCTCCCTCTGTGTGTTTTGGGACATAGTGCCTGACTGTGGCACAATATTGGAGAGACCAAGGGGCCATATTTAGCTGGCTAACATCTGCCTGGGAAAATGGCTTCCCATTGACAAAATATAACTATTAATGAAAAGCTACAAAAATGTGGCTTTCTAAATTCTAAAGACTGAGACTTTGAGTCTTGACAGCCTCTCTATAAATCTTTCCTAACAATAGTGGTCCTAGTGAGGGAAGTTAGGAGCAAAACATATCTTTCCCCTCTTTCTGAGCCCTGAATTGCATTCCCAGTCCTTCTGGCCTAGGGCTGCATGAAGTTCCACTGGGACCTTATCTATTCCTCTCCTTCACTTGGTTGCAGAGTTGTGTGGAGTGCGCCCTAGGGCACTCCCCTAGAGGCTGAAGTGCACTGTCTGAGTCTTTCCATTTCTGAGCATACACCTCTGCAGTACTCCACACATCTGTCAGTCCTGGCAGCTTAACATTCTTTACAAGTCTGTTTAAAAACAGAGGCTGAGGTGAGACGTCAGAAGAGATTGTATGCCATTGTTGTGAACAACACTCTGGAAGACTGTTTTTTTTATGCCAACAAAGTAGGTGGGACTAGCTGCTGTATTTTCTACAAAGACAAAATATGTGTGTCAGTTGAGAGACTGGGGGCAAAAGTAGTGAAAACCCAGCACAAGACGACCTCTGCTCCCTCGTGAATACTTAATCCTGCCATGAGTGCAGGGGATTGGACTAGATGACCTTTCGAGATCCCTTCCAGTTCTACAATGCTATGATTCTATGAATGTCGTAGATCGATACTAGAGGCCGGTTATGAGATAATGAGTGTACAAGGAGGCATGACCACCAACCCATGCAGGAAGAGAGAAGCTAGCCATATCCACTACATATCCCTGAACTCCCCGCCTTCTGACACTACTATTGTGCATACTTCATGAGACAACTTAACAAATATGCCTCACTCCTGATCTGCAGCATATAGTGCTTAGCTTCTCTAATATGCTCTGCCTTTTTAGAAAGGGGCTCTGTGCAGATGATGGGAGCGGTCATATTCTAGTTTGTTATCAATGTTCTCACGAAGACTCGTGTCTCCTTAGGCTGCTTGATGTACACTTTGTAATGATCCTCTATGTTTATAGCTAAGACTATCAACTATTAATCATCTCTACCCTACCCTTCATAGGAAGTACAGTACCAGCAGTGTTTGCCATACCAGCAGCAAACCGACCTGGATTCACAGGCTATTTCATCCCAACACCACCCACAGCATACAGGAACCAAGCCTGGATGCCCTATGCTGGAGATAATGAATTACCAGGGCAATGGGCAGATTCGGTATGTGTTCTTGTTTTTCTCTATAATAATGTTATATGGTTTACACATAGGGCATAAATGGTGCAAAGTGAGTTTAGAGGCTGTAAATTTGGACAGGAAAATTCTCCCTGTGTATGGAGAATCTTCAGTAATGTAAAAGTTAGTAGAGATGTCATAGGAATGGGAACGAGGGGACAGGCTGGGGAAATGCCAGAGACAGGGTGTGAAGGGGAGCCTACAGCCTAGCTCAGAGGTGGGCAAACTTTTTGGCTCGAGGGCCACATCGGGTTTGCCAAATTATATTGAGGGCCGGGTAGGGAAGACCCCGCCCCCAATCTGGTCCCCTCCCACTTCCCGCCCCCTGACTACCCCCTGAGAATCTCCAACCCATCCAGCCCCGCCCGACCTTGTCCCGATTTCCCCTTCTAGAGACCCCTAACCACCCCCCAGGATCCTACCCAATTCCCCTGCTCCCTGTCCTCTGACTGCCCCGACTCCTATCCACCCTCCCACCCCCTAATCACCACCCTGGAACCCCACCCCCTATCCAACTCACCCCACTCCCTGACCACCCCTCTCCAAATCCCCCCCAACCACCACCCCAGAACCCTGCCTACGCGCCCCCCCCCTTACCATAGCTGCTCAGTGGGGTTCCGGTGGAGGGGGTTAGCATGCTGCCCCAGCCCCCAGAGCACTCCCCTCCTGGCATGGCTCTGGGGGAGCGGGGAGCACGCAGCCCCGGCCCCCCAGTGCTCCCCACATGGCTCTGGGAGAGGCGCGAGCGCGCCCCGGCCCCCAGAGCTCTGCGCGCAGTGCGGCTCTGGGGGAGGGTGGAGTGCTCAGCCGCCCCTCACCCCCCCCCCCCAGTGTTGGCCACGCGGCGCGACTCAGGGGGAGGGGGAAGCCCCCCCCAGAGCGCTGCTCGCAGAGGCGCGGCTCCGGAGGAGGATGGGAGCGCAACCACGTCTCTCCCCCACTCCCCCAACGCTGGCCGTGCGGCGCGGCTCAGGGGGAGGGGGAAGCCACACCCCGCCCCCCCCCGAGCGCTGCTCGCAGCGGCGCGGCTCCGGAGGAGGACGGGAGCGCAACCACGTCTCTCCCCCACTCCTGGCCACGCGGCGCGGCTCTGGGGGAGGGGGTAGTGCACTGCCCCAGCCCCCCAGAATGCTGTCCGTGCAGCTGCTTCTGGGGGAGGGGCGGGGGAAGCCTCCTCAGCCGGGGGGCCGGATGCAATGGCACCGCGGGCCGGATGTGGCCCGCGGGCCGTAGTTTGCCCACCCCTGGCCTAGCTCCACTGCACCCCATCCCTCACTGGCTGCTCTAACTTCTGCTTCAATAGAGCAGCTGGGGGATTGGGAAGCCACAACTGGCTCCCTACAGCCACCACTCTCTACTATGTCTGATTGTAGCTCAGAGGCAGTGGAGAATTGCAACTGTTAACTTTACTGACAACATGCAAATAGCTAACTGACTGTCTTACCCCAAACTGTATTGGGATCAATTCAGCAAAAAGCCACTATTCCATTTATGTGGGGCAACCTGCACCAAAGGGCTTTTTACACAGGGTATGGACTGCAAAGTTTCAAGGGAACCTTGGCAATTCCCATGCCCTTTGTTCCAGTCACAGTCACAGGATGTGACATAGGAGCTGCTATGGTGGATCCTTACTTCTGTAGTATCCCCCTGTGCAAGGGGAATGGTATAAAACAGCCAGGGCATTGCCTGGGATTGAAGACATTTATACTATCATGAGACAGATGTGTTATAAGAATACAGTAAACCCTCGATTTAACGGACCTCGATTTAACGGACTTCGGATGCAACGGACAAAATTTTAAGGAAAGTCTGATGCATCCGAAATCCGTTTATCGAGGTCCGGCTGCCAGCTCCCCGCTGCCGCCCGGGTCCTGGCAGTCAGCTGGAGCCGCGAGCCCCGGGGAGTGAGCCCGGAGCCTGGGGGAGCGCGGATCCAGCTGTGCTCCCCGGGCGGCAGCTGGAGCTGCGCTCCCAGGGCGGTGGCTGGAGCCGCGAGCCCCGGGGAGCGCCGCCCCTGGAGCCCCAAGCCTCGGGGAGCGAGCCCCTAGCCCCAGGGAGCGCGGCGGCTGGAGCCGCGAGCCCCGGCCGCCAGCGGGGACTGGGGCCGGGGTGTATGGGGGTCCAGGGCTTTTTTTTTTTTTTTTTTTCCGTTTTATTTAGAAAAAAAGGCGGCTTTTCGGCGGAGGGGAATACAGTAAAACCTCGAAATAAGGACTAATTGGGCAGGCTGGGTTTTTTTTCTAATTATTAAATAACGGACTTTTGGGTTTAACGGACACCCAGTCGCCCGAATTAGTCCGTTAAATCGGGGTTTTACTGTGTTGCATTTTTAAAAAAGCTTTGTGGAAGAATTGTATTTTGGGAGAGAGATTTGAAGAGGATTTGGGAATGTTTCACTGTTACGGAGTAGCATGGGAGAGAGTGTGAAAATGAGTCTGGGAGGAGGATACAAAATTGGAGCATGAGAAAAGTTTTAATTTCCCTTACTGGCAAACAGTAGAACGTTTTCATTAAAAAAGGCTAAAAAAAGACTAGGCTTTCTGTTGCTCAGTTAAGCCCAGTTGAGCCTGAAAGCAGCTAAAGGATACTTCAAATCGGAACAGATAGTCAAATCAGTAAAAGTCAAATAAAAAGTAAAAGTCAAATACATTGTTTTATTATTAGCTGTTTGTACTGTAGGCTATGATCATTACAGGGTTAATGCATGCACTAGCTATGCTAGCTCAAATTTATTAGAATATTTAGTGTGATGGTCCATAATCTAAGTAGCTTTGTAGAAATTCAAAGATCTTAAGGTGAACTTGAGTAGTTTTTCGTATTTGAAACCATTTCTCACAATTAGACTTTTTTTCCCACTTTCCTGTAAAGTGACCTTTTAAAAAGGGTAACTTCTTACTCAACAAATCCACTTCCTTTGTGAATTCAGTTTACTCCTGTTACTGTAGAATCAACTAAACAGAGAGGGAGATGGATTCAATTTCTTATTGTAGATCAATAGAATTGTTGAGTAAATTGCCATTGCAAGGCCAACAAATTACCCCATGCAACTCTACTGGAAACAATGCGGTATTGCTGAGGACCCCATTTGGCCTATCAGACCTTTATTAGTGCTGCATGAGAAGGAAAGAACTCAGCTGGCTCTGATTCCAGGTTGAATTTGTAGCACGGGCCATTAGAAAAAGTATCTTTTGGGATATGGCACCCTGAGGTGTCATTTTTTAGAGTCTCTTTTCAGAGGAGAATTTCAGTTGTTAAATTGTGGTAAGCCTGGTTTGTAATCCTACTGCTCTTTCAAATCAGGAGGTCCCTTTAGACTTTTACTTTGAAAAATATAAGTAAAGTATTTAATTTTTCTCTCTTTCCTCCATGGGGTCCTACTTTCTGTCTATAGCCCAAGGAAGTGATGGCCACATCTTATTTACCAAGAAGTGGGGACTGGTGGCTCTGAAGAAGGTGAATGGAGCTGGAGGGAAACTCCAGCCAGCTAGCTATTCCTTCCTTATAAAGGGAATACACTCTGGGAAGGTCAGAGAGACGGTCACAGGAGTGGTATTGGGGCAGCTGCTACAGGCAGTAGCCCCCAACTTTATATATGAAGAGGCAGAGGGGAAGAATTGGGGAAGTGGGGGCTCCCAAAAGATCATTATGGCAGGAGGGGGTATGAATCCCTCTTCTAAAGGAGAAGGCAGCAGATTTCCTTCAGCTACATTTACCCTTCGGTGCTTTTAGCCCCTACGTCCTGATAAACAGAGGACTGGCATCTCCTTATGAGCCCACAGGCAGGAAGTAGGGTTACTTAATAGGCAAGGGAAAGAAAAGAAAAAATGTGGAAAAAAATTCTTTTTTTAAAAAAAACCAAGATTCTGCCTCCATATGATTTATATCATTTCCCAGGAACCTCCTGAATCTGAAAATGTCACTGGTATAGAATCACAATATTGCCAATTCAAGACATTCAAAAATCATGAATTGGTCCTAAAAATTATGAAATTAAAAATAAAACATTTGGAGTTTTTTCTTTGTCTTCTAAAGGTTTGTGAGCCTTTAGACTTGGTTCTTGTTTTCATGCTTTCTTTCTGAAACCACAAGGGCTAGAACCTTTCTTTTAAAAAAATGAAAACCGAGATTCTTCACTAATCACATGCCTCCTGGAGCGGAGGCTTTAAAAAACAACAAATATTGATGAAATTGTGAGAATTTATTTTAATCTTCATTTACTTTAATGCACTCCTTTTTTCAAAGAAAAGCAAAAGATTTGAAGCTTTGTATTTGGTGGAAGAAGGGAAGTGTAGTATGTGATGGGGCTATCTATGATCGTCCAAGCAAATCTTCAGTTGCTGCTGAGTAAAAGTAGTAAAATAGTGACCTCTAGTGGTTTTTATATACTGTTCAATATAAATGTTTGCTAAGGCTTGGTCTACACTAGGGGGAGGGATCGACTTAAGATGTGCAACTTCAGCTACATGAATAACATAGCTGAAGTTGGTGAATCTTAGGCCGACTTACCTGCCTTCCTCACAGTGGCAGCGGTTGGCAGTGGGCTCTCCCGTCGTCTCCAGCTTGCGCCTTTTGGTGAGCTGGAGTTCCAGAGTTGACGGGAGTGCCTTTGGTGGACTATTTAGCGGGCCTTCACGATAAATCGATTACCAATAGATCGATCACTATCGCCCGATTCATCAGGTAGTGAAGACATACCCTATGTGATCAGTCTAATTCTGTACTAAACAGGGATGCAGCCTCTTGGCTGTATTTAAATACCACTTCCATCTAGTACTCAAGCTAATATGCATGGTGTATTTTGTGCATCAATTGGATGGAAATATCCTGACTCTTTAGGAGCATATGTAATATGAAGGATTGGATTTTTCAAAGATAGTTAGGTGCCTAAAGATGCAAATAGGCATCTGATGGGATTTTCAAAAGGCCTTAAGTAGTTAGGCTCCTAAATCCCATTGATTTCAATAGGAGTTGGTTCTCTCTGCCCCCTCCCCCCACCTGTTTAAGTGCTTTTTAAAATCCCACCAGAGGCCTATTTGTAACTTTAGACACCTAATATCTTTGAAAATCCATCCCTTAGTGACCAGATTTTCAGGAGTTCAGTATCCAAGAGCTCCCATTTATCACCGAAATAAAATGGCCAAATTTCCAAAGTTGCTCAGCGATCAATGGTTTACCCAACAGCTGTGATTATTCTCAGTGGAAGCTGCTGAGTGCTGAAAACTTTGGAAAATCTGGCGACTTCATTTAGATGCCTAAATGGGAACTAAATTCATTTGAAAATCTGGCTCCAAGTCTCTTTCTATTTAAAAGTAAAAATTATCAGGCTCTCTTTTCTATGCTTATGCATTTTAATGGCTTTTCTATTGATTTATAATGACCATAGAATTCTGTGCCAATCGCTTCAAATCTGAAAATCAGTGAGATTTCTTTTAATTTTTTTCTAATTAGATTTAAAATCGTTACTCTGTAGCAGTAAAATCTTTCTCAGGGAAAATTACTTTGTCTAATTAAGAAAATGAACCACAACTTTAAATACAGTGGCTTAAAACATCCCTTAAAATTAAGCGCTGTCATTTCTTTACCAGTTTGCAAAACAAATAAAATTAGATAGAAGTTGAGTTCTAAAACTTCCTCAAATTCAGTTTTTGTAAGAATTTAGAGCTTGCCATTGTGGATCAGAATGTTTCACCAGCAACACTTAGTATCCCCCATAGGGATGAAGGGCCTAATTCCTGACAGTTTAAACCACTGAAATCAGTGGAGTTAGGGCAAAGTAAAATTGAAGTGTAAGTGTGGTATATCTGATCCAATGTGATTCCATTTACCATTATTTCTGACTTCTCATGATGGACCATATTCATCTCTGGGATAATTGCATTTGAGTTGAGAGTTCCACCAGGGTTGAATTTGGCCATAAAATCTGATGTTTCAGAAAAGTCAAAGCTCCTTGTCCAAAAAAGCACATAGCCAGCTGTGCAATGATGAGTATAGGGGATATATAGAGAGAGGACTTTCTTCCCAATTTTAGCAGTCTGGTTGAAACTTCGTTTTTTCTCTTAGTAAATGGTGAGGCAACTCCTTAGGGCTGAACTCATAGTCTTTAAGGGCAGAAGGGACCATCATGATCATCTAGTCTGACCTCCTCCACATTGAAGGCCACAGAATCTCATGCACCCACTCCTGTAATAGTCCCATAACCTCTGGATGAATTACTTGAAGTCCTCAAATTATGATTTAAAGACTTCAAGTTACAGAAAATCCACCATTCACACTAGTTTACCCATGATCTGTGCTGCAGAGGAAGGCAAAAAAAAAAAACAAAAAACCAGCTAGCCTGTCTCTAATGCTATGTCCACTGTCAATTTTTACTGGGAGCATTAAGACTCAGAACACGGCTGCTTGCTTGATGTGGATTAGATAGCGATGCTTCAAACCAGCGAACTCCTCTCTTCTTCTCTTGGCTTTTTAAGTATAATTTATGCCTTAGATATGTTTCAGAATACTGTGATAAATCTATGTATTGGAATCAGCTATAGGAAAGCAAAGCATCATACAAAATAATAAAGAGACACTTTCAACAAGGCAACTATCTGCGCTTGTAGTGGTGATCAGTTTAGTATGTACAGGTTTTTTTCCTCTGCAAAGAGAATTGGTTCACATAATTTGGATAACTGGGAACTTAACACTGATTGTTGCTTATGAACATCACATACAAAAACGTACACAGTGAAGTGGCACTATGAGTATGAAGTCTACTTTCTGCTAACGTGGCCCCAAGAGGCATATGCTCATTTGGTTCCGAATGCATGGAGTTTCCTGGAGTGTTAGATTACGTAATAAGTGACCTGAAGGTCACCTCATTTGTGTGATTGCTCTCTTCTGTAGGTTCCACTCCCTGGTTACATAGAGGCTTATCCACGATCACGTTACCAACATAACTCTCCTTCAAGACTTCCTCGCCAGTACAGTCAGCCAGCAAACATGCATCCTAGTCTGGAACAGGCTCCGTTGCCTTCTACTGCGGCTTCTCAGCAGAGCCTCTCAGAAAACGACCCTTCTGACACACCTCTTACCAACATTTCTACAGCTGCTCTAGTGAAGGCAATAAGAGAGGAGGTTGCTAAGCTGGCCAAGAAACAGACAGATATGTTTGAGTTCCAAGTCTAATACCTTTGTGCACAGTGTTTGTATCACATACTTTGTTGTAGCCAAGGAAGTAAGTCTTAATTTTCAGTTAAAAACTTGCTGCAACTTGTGCCAAAGTGAGGGAATTTTTCTCCTGAAAGATTAACACTAGGTTATTGTGAAATGGAATAAACTAAACAAGAGGACTTGAAGATACACACTCTGTTTGTTTGCTGGATAAAGTAAATGCTGCCAGGCAACTCTTTAATACTGATAAGTTCTATTTATGATATGCAATTGTTTGTCAGTTAGCTCTTGTCCTATGAGCTCTTTGTCACCCGGATGCTATTATGTCTGTGTAAAAGTACAGTCTATTAAGAATCGGGGGCACAAAAGTAGAACTGTCTAAAGTAACTTCTGCATGTCAATTTTATTTCTGTGATTAAAGAAGAAAATACAGTAGTACTGAGTAAACTAAAGGCCATAAATCTTCTATGGTAGAGATCATATTAATAGTTCATTACAGAATAAGAAGGGCTGAATTCAGCAAAGCAACGTCAGTCCTTTTCTTCTAGAGACTACATTCAAACCACAAGAATTTGATGTGAATAAGTAATATAAACAGTGTACGCTGTAAATAGTCCCACCTCTCATCCTATTATGAGCACAAAAGCCAGAAAGAAGAGAAGACTGTGAAGGGAGTTAATTGTATTGGGGTAATTGATGCTTCAGTGTTCATTAATGCCACTGTTGAGTTACAGAGAATGTTTTTGCAATATTAAGACAGCCTATGCTATATGATGGGAAGAAAGATTAACAAAGGAAGTGGGTGCTAAAAGGTTTCAGAAACCCACAAATGAAAAATAGTTATTTGAGTTTTGCCCTACATTCAAGAGGTATTCATTCTGAATGCATTGTGAAGCTGGTAAATTTGAGAACCTTGAGCAAATCTATCCAGCCTGGAATAATGAATACACCTGCTTTGACAAGAAAACCTCTATTTAACATAGTGCTTTGTACACTTTCTTGAACAATGACATCTAGTAAAGTGATGCCAGAGAATGCTACCTGAAGCTATGATTGACTTTGATTACACTGGAGCAATGAATATACGAACTCTAGAATTCTCAGTCTCCGTAGGAAATTCTGAATGTAGAGGACCTGTTGATTACATTAAAGTGTAAATAAGTAAACAAGTATGTGGATTTAACAATATTCTTGTTCTGTGAAAAAGGGAGTATTTGCTGAACCTACAATGACTGTAGACTGCTCAAGATAAAGGTTATACTGCACTGTTATATGAATTCAACCTCCACAAAAACCCAAACAGCTGAATTTGACAGTATTCATCTTTGCAGTCACACAAAATAGTTAGGAGATGATGCAAAATACTTCCAGTTCCCTTCAGTAATAATTTAGCTTTGGAAACTGAAGTTGCTTATGGGATGCTGTGTTCTGGGCATATTTGGCTAGTGAAGTTAAAGGTAATGTTGTTCATCCTGTTAATTTATTCAGCTTCAGATACATATGCTATTTTATCTGGTCATTCCATTTTCGTAATGAGTTTCTTTGGTCTTTATTGAGGTGAGAAAGGGAGCTTGGTTTAGCTTTATGGCCATTTGAAAAAAACTGACTGAACGGAAGAAGAAAAGATTGGAATGAGATGTTGAAATTGTTGAAGCACAAACTTTTAAAACAGAGCTATTTTTTCAAAAAATTAAAATTAAAAAATATCATTCCAGATCGTGATGCATAGGTACCCTGGAAGAAACAGATGTCTCTTGCTTTAAAGACCTTAACTAGTCAAAGATTTTGGAATGCTAGTTGATCTTTAAACAAATGTGAAATTTCATTTTTGTTACTTAATTAGATATAAATGAAATGTATTTTTGTAATCTATGTAAATATATGTTGTATGTTTATACACGTGACCAATCTATTATGGACAGAAAATTACCATAAACAAATTGCAAAAATGGGGAAAAAATCTTGAACAACTTATGGGTGAAGATTGATACCTGATGCCTAGAGTACAGAGATAGGCAGTTGGATAACTTGAGTGAACAAAGCACCAAAGAAACTCAGTCTTTCATATAAATATGAGTCTAATGAAGACAGACTGGTGTCTCAGTTCCCTATCAACCACTAATCTCATGAGTGTAACACAATGCATCCAAATGTCTTTTGGTGTTAATTGCTGTCTCCCTGAAAATATTGCATTTGAAAGTGAAGGCTTATAGATACTGGCCAAATTCAGTTTGCCTAAGCCGGACTAATTCCCATAGGCTTTAGTAGGAACTGCACTCTCTCACATCAGGACTGAATTTGTCTGTTAGGTCTTATCTACACACAAGTTTCACCAGTATAGTTTTCATTTACTTTTTAGCTTAGCATCCTCCTAAAGAGACAAAATTATGATGTCAAAGTTAAATCAACTCCTTCACCCTCTCCCTACCTGAGGAAGAACTGTTAAAGTTAATTCTCTTTGGGATTGTATTGAAAATGTGCTATCTGTTGAAAAATTCCCTGATTTACTTAGAAAAACAGTGTGGTGCACTTTATTCACAGATCCATTTTAATCTCTTCATTCATAATGGCTTTTTACCTTGTTTATAACGTCATTTTGCAGTTTTAAAAAGAATTGCAGAAACAGGTTAAATGAAGACAGTAAGGACATTACTGGAAAGAGAAATCATGTTATAATTATGCTATCTGAGCACAATGCAATGACAGAGTTAAAATACAGTGTACAAATAATTTGTAAAATAATAAACATTTTGTATGCCAGCAGTTGCAATATAGTTTTTCAACAGCAATTAAAAAGAAGGAAATAGACAGTACCTACCAATTAGAGTTGCAGTCTCATCAGAAGGATGTTGATATCATTTTTACTGGAAAAGACCTAGCCTGAAAGTGATTTCTCAGATCTACCCACAAATCTTTAACATTCTGTTAAATAGCATTTCCATGTTAATATTTTAGGATTTTGTTTATAAGAAATGGTGATATCCTGATCAATGTCTTGTCTTCAGAGGTGTAAATCATTAGTTTAAAAAAAACACCAACCTAATCGAATTGAAAAATAACCCTGAACTACATTACTGTATATGCTCTATAACACTCAATCTGTCTCTAGTGTGTGTTCTTTGTAATTAACTGTAGAATAGTAACCTGAGGAGGATAAGGGAGAGTGATTTGTTAATAGTCTTTTTTTTTCTGAAGGAACCAATTTATCTGGGTTTTGTGAGAAGTCTGAATACAGTAGAAATGTGAACAGTATTTGTGTCTCGTCATGTCTCTGTAGCATTGCATGGAAAGCCTATCGTCTCTGTAAAAATGGGGAATGGATCCTAAAGAACCAGAGTGTCCTTGTGCAGTGCATATAAAATAGATTCAGACTCGCCGTGGCCACAAAATGGTTAGGGGAGAACATGTTTAATATAATATCAAAAATAAGAGTATCTATGCAGCCTGGGATCTGTTGGTCCCTGCAGGCATGGTGATTCCTGAAGATCAGAAAATTCTGGGGTTACAGCAGCTTTGCTGCTTTTCATTGCTGAGGATCACTGAATATCCAAGTAATATGGGGCAATGATATCCATTATACCCCATACTATCCCAAAATAGCCTATGAATTAAAGCTTCCAATTACCACTATTTTCTGTTAGCAGTCGTGTTAGTCTGTATCCGAAAAGAAAATGAGGAATACTTGTGACACCTTAGAG
Source organism: Sternotherus odoratus (assembly GCA_032164245.1). NCBI lineage: Eukaryota > Metazoa > Chordata > Testudines > Kinosternidae > Sternotherus > Sternotherus odoratus. The sequence continues at coordinate 77,956,408 of JAVMKO010000006.1, forward strand.
ACTAACCAGTTTATTTCAGAATAAGCTTTCGTGGGCTATAGCCCACTTCATTGGATGCATAGAATGGAACAAACAGAAGTAAGATGCTTTTATATACACAAAAAGCATAAAAAGTTGGAAATTACCATACCAATTCTAAGAGACTATTTAATTTAATTTGTTAATTGGTTAGTCTCTAAGGTGCCACAAGTATTCCTTATTTTCTTCACTATTTTCTATGCCCACAATAAGCCATATTTATTCTTGGAGCAACTCCATGGGAGGCAATGCAATTACATCAGGCTTCTCTTTGGCACAATGGCTTCTAGTTACCAAGAGTGTGCTTGACATGACATGTATAATGTGTACCAGCATGTTACATGTCACTCTAATATATTTTGAATGCTTCCTAATGTAAAATTAAAAAATCAGTATCATAAAATGCACTTGTTATAATACAGTAGCAATCAAATGGATTTTAACCCACTGATGCACTGATACTGTAGCCTTATTATAGTGATGGTGGCATTTCACACTCATTGTAGTCACACTACACTGGCAAAAGCATAAGGCAGTGGTGGAATAGGCTGACTGAGTTCAGTGTTGATGACTCGTCCTAAGTGTTCGCAGGGGAACTCTAAAGAATCCCTAAGACTGCATGGATAAAACAGTAGGAGGAATCAGGCACATTGACTGCATCAGGATTTTTGCCTTGATAGGGACTGCTTTTCTGGGCCTGAAGAACTGTTGGAATACAGTGCAATGGATCTGAAATACAACTTGAAGAAACAATCTCTCACAGAAATACCATGTATTCTAAGCATTCAAATATATCTGTATGCAGTATACTACCCTGTCCCCAGCCTGTCTGATCAAAGACGATTCCCACTACCCTGCATGTCTTTTCTTTTTTTAACATGTTTGTGCCAAAATACAGCCTTTGGAGTAAAACCTTTTAGATAATGCTTTCTTAGCTCAAAAGAGCTGTTCAAAATACATGTGAAACTAGATTCTTTGTAACCAATCCTCTGCAATGGTGCCAAAGAAAATTATTGGTGTGTTGAACAATTTTCTCAAATGAGCGAAAGTTCAAGATTAAATGTATACCAGCATTTGTGTTATTGTATACCAGCATGATGTTATTTACAGGTAGGATTTTGTGTGTAGATGTCATAGCAGTGCCAAACAGTGCCAATATAGCTAATGGTCAATCACAATTTATCTGCAAACTCACTCTTTCAGAGGTTTAACCCTTGGTCAAAATAAGCCTTTGCCCCAGGGTGCAGCTTGATTCTTGAACTGTGAGCCCAAGAGTGAGGTATTTGTTTTACCAATTTATGTAAGGACGAGGTTATGTTTGTCCATTTTTTTTTAAACTGTAGGAGTGCAAAAACAGAACAGATTTCCTTGATTTGAATGCTTTCTTGAACACTACATATTGAGATTTATAAGTTTTTAGCTCATATGTACTGGTGCTCATTTGCGATTTAAAAAAATGAATTTTAACAAAGATGACCAAGTAATTGGTTTTTGAAACTCATCCCTACCTACCACTGCAATTGCTCTGCTGGGAAATGACACAAAAGTAATTCTGGGCTGAATGCTGTTCTCACTTGACCATTAACTCCACAGAAATTAATAGGTCAGATCCTCCTACCCCGCAAGTGGCTGCAAGTGAGGCAGTGCCAAGCAGTTAGAAAACTACCCTAAAGACACAGCTGTGTACAGGGAATCCTCATAGGGCATAAAGCCAACAAAGCATAGATGCCTTGGTGGTGGGACAGGTGCTGATGGGGCCTTAACTGGGCAAACTGGACTGTGCTGTTACATTAGCCATTACAAACAGATGTGAATTAAAGCAACCCTTAGGCTGCCAGCCAGCCTGCCTCATAATCATGGGGCACAAATGTAGTTTAGCACCAGATTTTTAGAAGTATTTAGGCACCTAAATTTAGTATTTAGAAGAAGATAGGTGCCCAGTGGGATTTTCAAAAGCCAATAGGTGCCTAATCCCCATTGAAGCACTTAAGTGTTTTTAAAATCCCACTAGATGCCTATCTGCTGCATTAGGCCCCTAAATACCTTTAAAAGTGTGATCCTCAGAGCCATCTTTGCTTCATCAAGCTGCCACCAGGCACGGCAGAGGATTTAGCCCCAAGATTTTAACCCACACTTGGGTAAAGCTGTTGAAAGAATTAGGCCCAGAGCTGCTAGTTTATCAAGTATATAATACATGGTTTCACTATGGTTTAAATACAATACGGAGATATTGTATGAAACCTTACACTGGGTCAACATAATGCTTGTTTTAAAAAGTGCCTGAATATAGTTTTCAACACTCGACTGTCAGTTCCCAAGGAGCAGTTTCAATCTATTATATGTGTAAATAATTAATAACTGTATAAATATGCATTTACATGGTAGACAATAAAGGCTCCAAAGGAGTGTAAATGATACAGAAAATTGTCTCCACTGAGTGCCACATTTACAAAGAAGATCAAATATTCAAGGATATGCCTTAGTTTGCTGCGGCTGAATGCATTTCTATGCCCTGTAAAACACATGGCATACAATGTCATAATGTAAAGTTACACACCTGTGTCATGGAGCACTGGATTTAGCAGACGCCAGTGGGACCATGTGAAGAGTGCCTGTGTACATTATAATTTTTAAACAGCTCCTTCTGATATGTGCTCTTAGGATCAATTAAATGACTTACATTTTTAAAAATGTATAGATTGCATGGACCAGCAAAATAACGCAGTTTATGTCAGCTGGTTGACCAGTACCTAAGCCTTCTGTCAGCACTGTAAAACAGCAAGTGGCAGAATCTCTTGATTGCTGTAGTACATGGGCTTGCAGAAAATGTGGGTTTACCATATATTGGAATGTGGCACCACTATTGGTTTGAATAGAGATGTTTAAAGTCAGTTTTATGTACTTTTTTTTTAGTGGAGAATTTGTTCCTTTCTTGTTTTTGTTTAAAAACAAACAAACCCTCAAACAGGAAAAATCTGAGCATAGGTAAATTCTGGGTGTACATTCTGTCTTTGGCCTTGTCTACATTTTGAACTCTGCGGCGTGCAAGAAACCACCCACAATTAGTTTCCATAGAACTTTGCATGCCACAAAGACTGCAAATACTTTTTATTTTTCTCTGACTTGTTCATTCAGCCCTAGCTACCAGAAACACAGTAGCATCATTGAGAATAACATTAGTGCTCAAAAACGAGATGGAGCTGCCTTTGGATCTGAATGATAGGTCAGAATTCAACAACGCAACACCGTTAGCCCAACGTCAAGTAACATTTTTGTTATGATTGTATCGGCCTCCTTAGAAAAGAAAATGGATACAGCATGAAATATTCTTCAACTTTTTGCTTGATTTAACACTTTACCTGCTCTATACATATATTTTATGATTCTGCTTTCACACCAGTGTAAATCAAAAGTAACCTAATTTAAAACACTGGTATAAAACTGGTGTGACAGGAGAATCAGGCCCCCAAGGTAATGTATATATTAATTAACTGCTGTGATATTCCATAGATGAGTGTCTTGTTTGCTGAAGCTTGCTGATGATGTGGTAGAAAATGCATTAAGACACAAATATAATTCCCTTCCATTGAAGCCATTGTCAAAATTCTGCCTGGTTTTTCAAGGGAGCAGGCATGAGCCCTTGTTTCCATCTGTTTATTCAGCTGAACAAGTATATTGTTGTTTAAAGAGAGGTTGGATGGTCCTGTGGTTAAAACACAGGTTTGGGAGACCTGAGGTCTGTTCCTGTCTTTTCTACAGTCTTCCTGTGTGACATTGAATAAAGTATTTATCCTTGCTAAGCATCAGCTTCTCAGTCTATAAAAGGAGGAGGGGAGGGTAAATAATATTGCCTTGCCTCTCAGGTGTGTTGTGAGGTGTAATTCACTAATATTGGTTAGGTATTTTGAGATCCCTGGGTGGAAGCTTTATAATAGTACAAAATGTTTATTGTTGTGGATTTTTGAAAATGAACGGGAGTCTCCAAATTACCAGATGTTTTTAAAGCATTGGAAAATGCAGTTATTTAAAGGGAAAAATTCCACCCAAGGCTGTTCTCCTGTTTGGTAGGAAGCCTTTCCAGTATTAGTTTCTAAATTTTAGAATTTCCTAAGCTAGAATATTAACTACATAAATTGCTTCCTGTTCCATGCAAATCAGCTCACTTTTCAATTGAAATGTATTTTTTGTATCTTTGAGTTATCAAAGGACTAGCCCTGCAGATCATGAAAATAGTCATTTTATCTTGGTCACAGCATGATTCCTCTTCACTGTAACAAGTTGTGTAATTGAAAATTGTTCACGACTTCTCAAACATATTAGCCCATTTTCAAAATGGACAAATGAAAGATTTCTAAAATCAAAAAAAGTTGCATTATTAAAAGTTTGGGCAGCAATTTGTAAGACAAAGTCTGGAGACTAAATTGAAAGAGAATAATGAATATTAATACTATACTATGCAATGAAAATGAAATATCCAGGAATTCTATCCTTTTTTATTAAAAACATGACATGTACTAATGCTACAATTATACATATCATTGACAAATAACCAGTTAACATGTTTGGGTCATTACAAATGGATTTGTTTTCATTCTGAATTATAGCGTGATTACAGAATAGAAGCATATGCCTTCATAGAATTTGTTTTTCATGTTAGTTGTTTTCGCTTGGGTGAAGTTGTACATGTTCTTTCTTAGCAATTTTGGCAAATTAAATAAAACATCTTAAAACATGCTTTGCTAACTGGTGGTTGTTCCTGATGTGTCCTTTCCAACAGACGACCTGCTCTGGCCTGCTGGAGTTTGTATATCACCATCATTATTGTGGCGCATGCCTTACTTTTCTCCATTTGATGACTATTTCCCTTTCTGTCTCACCCCCAGAGTAAAGCATGCCACTGAAACAGTTATTTGCAGCATTTATATGATCTTCTGAAATATGCTGAGAAAATTAGGCTAAAAGAGCCACATGTTGGAGCTCTGCTCTTCCCTCCAAGGAGGAGGTGTGTGCAGCTTTGAAGTGGTGCAGGAGCACAACCAGCAAGCTTCACAGAATTTAGGGATGGCTTGTAGATCCCAAGTCTCCATCCTGGAATTTCCCTCTCCACTTGGGATCTTTGTTGCAATTGGTTGCTTCGCTTATATCTGTGCATATTACCCCTTTCAGACAGGGGCAGCAGCAGCAGAGAAAACTAATTTACACTTGCATAGATTTGTTTTCTTGAAGGGAGCATGCAGCAAAGAGGGACTGTTGCACGATAATATTCCCTTCCCATTCATTTTCTGGGACTCTGCACAGTGTTGTTCTATGCAGGTGTTGTAGCCATGTTGTCCCAGAGAAATGGGGGTGGGAGGAGGCTGATAATTGCTTTTATTGGACCAACTTCTATTACAGAAAGAGGCAAGCTTTTGAATTTGCAGAGAGCTCTTCTTTGGGTTTGGGAAACTAACTCAAAGTGTCACTGCTTAGTACAAGCAGTTAACACATATTTCAAGGGACCATTCACTTTGGCAGCATATAGAGGCAGGAACTGTGCCAGGAGGGAATTCCCCCTCAGGCCAGAAACAGAAGAGGGCCGTTAATGGAGTCCTGGTAGCAGACACCACTACAGTAGTTCTGGACTGTAGGTCAGACTCTGGGAGGCTGCTGTAAAAAATTAAATGACCCCTGAGATTGCTCTATTTTGATGCTGGGGTTTTTTCAGCCCTTGAGGTGGTGTAGTGTACATCTCCTTATGTGGTACTAAACAAATGGCTAGTCTTGTTAATGACTTGCTTCAAGATATAAACCTGTCCTCCCTCGCAGCTCCAGAAATCATGCCTGACCTATTGATTAGTGACTCCTATTTGCTATCAAACCCCATCACTAGTAATCAGCTATCTACAAAATGACCAATTTTCCTAGCGTTAAGAGAGAGCTCTTAATTTCCTCGCTTTTAAGTATGGATGCTAGGCCCTTAGCCCTAAATTTTCAAAAGTGAGATGACTAAAATTCTGCATACCTCTTTGAAAATAGAAGAGGTAATGTTATTGTTACATATTGGTTTTGGATTTCATATATCAGCTGTTCCAGGGTAAATTAAAGTAGTTATATTTAAGACTATTTTACTCTCTAATGATTTCTTATTATGAGGTCAGGCCTATGTTTGGAACATTTTCTCATAGTGAGCTCAGAAGAAGAAGAGATTTGAAAGCTGGTGGATTTGAAAGCTTGTTGCAAAGTACTTTAAAATACAGCTCAAATGTTTTCTTGTCTACAAAGTTTTAGTATCGGACTGTTCCCACCATGAAGCAGCCAAAGCCGTATCAGATTTCTGAAGTGAAATAATTCACTGCATTCCGTGGAGGAAACAATGGGTATCACTATGAACACATTTCAGAGCGATGGGTATCACTGCTCAACCCTGATGTTGGCTGGGAGATGTCACAAGCTGCTCTTTGAGAAGCCTTCCTTGTTAAAAAGCTGGAAATGAAAGGGGACACCTTGCTGACATTTTGAAAACTTTGCCCCTGAATCAGAATCTTGGTCCAAATTGTTACTTTACTGAGTGCAGTGCAGATGGATTGGTTGATTCACCAGAATGCTTTACAAAATTGGTCTGAGAGGCACAAACCTTTAAATGTCTAGTTACCTTTTCCTAACTAGAGTCTGCATGAGGGGAAAAGAATGTAAACAGTAAGTTGGCATTCTCTTTCCAGTTTGTATATTTGTATGATATCTATAAAGGAAATCAATAAACATAAGGTTTGCAGATGCACTAACTAGTATAAAGAAAAAATGCACTGTATGCCGCCATAGTCGAGAACAAATTATTTGTAACAAAATCTAAGGAAAGCAGGGAAGAAAAATAGAAACAAGTTTTGCATGTAGAAATAATCATTTTGATGTCATTAATGTTAGTTGTTTTGTTTCCATGGGTCATTAACGTAATTGTATTCAAACGGTAGGAATAGCATGTGCAGTTTATGCGCACATGCACATTGCAGGCAAGTGCTTATATTTCTAAGTGAGATTATTAACGGTGTTTTATTTCAGTGGGAGATTGTAGCAGAGGCCCATTTGTGGTTCACTACTCCGTATCCAGCAACTCTTATCAGGCCTGGCATGCTCCTTACACCTCACGCATTGGTGTCATAATATTTATTTAAAAGGTGACATGGAATATCATTTAAAATCTAACACCACACTGGTCATTAATGACGCTAAGAAATGTTTGTAACAGCTAGGTAGGTGAAATTATGGATACTTTGGCATTATGTCCTGAAGATTGTAAACAGACAAAGCTGACAAACCAGGTTTCTTCCAGATGAAGGGGAAAGAAAATATAGTGACAGCTGCCCATGCAGGAAAGATGGCTCTAATCAGCTGCCTTCATGTCAGTCAGTGGCTAACCTTCCTGCAGCTGTTTAAGGAGAAAGTGTGACCCTAAGAGCATCCCAGTGCCAGAGGCTCACTGTTATCAGCTGGTCTGACAGGTTCAGTGTATCTCACTTCCCTATGGTTATAATCTGTATCATTGGGAAACCAATAACTTGCTAGCCATTAATATTCTTGCACGATGTATGCACAGGGTGTACAAGAACTTATGAATATGCTAGAATTATATTTTTAAAATGTTTTTGGCAAGCAAGGCATAAGTACAGTCTGTCTGAGACAAGGTCATGTGTATTTGAGTCTCTGACCACCCAGTCTTCAGGCAACAACAATGAAAGTCCATTGTTACATATTAGGTGGGAGAGGAGACAAAAGCATGAGAGAGAAGTTTGGTCTGACTTATTTTTCCATGAATACATTACAAAGGTTTACTGATCTATAAAGATGGGGGGGGGGGGGGAAGGGGGCCAGCTGAGGGACCTGAACTTCAAGTGTTCGGCTGTTGAATCAACTGATAACTGTTTGTATGTAATATTTCTGTATTTTAGAAGTGTATATAATGAGGTCTTTTTTTGAAAGCCAATGACACACTGATGATTAATACTATAAGGAAATAACACACTGCTGGTATGCTTTAAGGTCTGTGACCAAACAGGTTCCCTTCTTGTCCAGGGCCGGCGACAGGGGGGTACTACGGGTAGAGCTGTACCGGGCCCCGCACTTTAGGGGGGCCCTGGTATAGCTCTACCCGTAGTCATCCGGCGCGGCTCTCCCCCAGATGAGCGCGCCTGTCCCTGGCTGGAGCAGAGAGCCCGGCTGGCAGCAGCGGCTCAGTCCGGGGGAGAAAGGTGGGGGGAGGGAGGGAGCAGCAAGGGCGGCTCACGCTGCTCCCCGGCTCTCGGCTCTCACTGTCGCCAGCTGGGGGGGGGAGCGCCGGCTGGGCTGGGGGGGGGGGCGGCTGGGCTGGGGACCCCCCAGCCGCTGTCAGCTGGGGGGGGGAGGAGTGCCGGCTGGGCTGGGGGGGGCGTCTGGGCTGGGGGCCCCCAGCCACTGTCAGCTGGGGGGGGAAGCGCTGGCTGGGCTGGGGGGGGGACCGGCTGGGCTGGGGGCCCCCCAGCCGCTGTCAGCTGGGGGGGGGACTGCCAGCTGGGCTGGGGAGCCCCCAGCCGCTGTCAGCTGGGGGGGGGGGACTGCCAGCTGGGCTGGGGAGCCCCCAGCCGCTGTCAGCTGGGGGGGGGGGGACTGCCAGCTGGGCTGGGGAGCCCCCAGCCGCTGTCAGCTGGGGGGGGGGGGACTGCCAGCTGGGCTGGGGAGCCCCCAGCCGCTGTCAGCTGGGGGGGGGGACTGCCAGCTGGGCTGGGGAGCCCCCAGCCGCTGTCAGCTGGGGGGGGGGGACTGCCAGCTGGGCTGGGGAGCCCCCAGCCGCTGTCAGCTGGGGGGGGGGGACTGCCAGCTGGGCTGGGGAGCCCCCAGCCGCTGTCAGCTGGGGGGGGGACTGCCAGCTGGGCTGGGGAGCCCCCAGCCGCTGTCAGCTGGGGGGGGGAGTGCCAGCTGGGCTGGGGGGGCGGCTGGGCTGGGGGGCCCCCAGCCGCTGTCAGCTGGGCTGGGGGGCCCCGGCTGGGCTGGGGGGGCCCCAAGCTATCAGAGTAGGGGGCCCCCAAATTTCTGTCACCGGCCCTGTTCTTGTCACAGGGTCCACTCACAGTGAACAGCACCTCCTGCTGGCTGTTCTGGGGATTAGCTCTGCCAGCTTACATTCTCTCCAGGGAGATCTTCTCCCATTTTGTCTTACCCTGCTCACTCCTGGGTCGGCAACTTCCTCTCTGTGGCTTGGTCCTCTGGCTAGGTCACTAAAGTCCTCCCCTTCCAGGGAAATTCAGTTTTTCCAGACCTGCTGGTTCACACCTACAACACCCTTGCCACTCCCCAGTGGCTGGTAGGGGAGCCCACACTCACCCTCTCCTCTGGATTCCAGTCCAGGGACCCTCAGTTCAGCAGTTGTGGGCTTTCCTCACTGCTCCTTCCCTGCACTTCTTCCTGACATGCTTGGTTCCCCTTCTTTCCTGCCCCCACTCTCTCTCACCCTCACCACAACCCACCTCCCTTTTCCCAGGAAGTGACTGCTGCCTGTTTTCCTGAAGCCTTCCCCAGCTACCCCAACTACAGCCAACTACTTGGCTTTGCACAAGTGATCCTGTTTCTAATTAGTTACCTCCAGGGTAAAGCTTCCCTGCTTGCAGGCTAATTAGTAGCTTGGGTCCACCTGGCTTAATCTAGGTCTTGTTGGGCTAGTGTGGGGAGTTCACCCCTTCACACTCTGAGGCAAGAGAGAAGGCAGCTCTTTATCTGTCTCCTATGTAAACTAAAAATAGTGGAAACAAAACAATGGAAGCCTCATTTACATACAGGGTGATAGGACACCCACATCCTGCCTCTTGAAACAAAGTTATTAACCTATGGAAAGTACAAGTAAAGAGAAAAGCCATCTTTGACATCTCCCCCTCCCCCATACAGAGACACAAGGGAACAGAGCTCTTGTGAGCTGAGAAAGATGGGTCCTGTGGGGGTGTTTGAAGTCCCTGAAAACTGAATATAGGTAAGAAACCACTTTGAACAAAGTTTGTATTTTGCTAGATTAAGTTCTAGTCTTTTAGATATGTTTTCACTTTTATTGACATGTAACCCTTTCTGACTTTATTCCTTTTACCTATCATTTACATATCATTATGTCCTCTTAATAAACTTGTTTTATTTTGACTATAAGCCAGCTCTCAATGCTGGAGTTTAAATGGAAGGGTGTATTAATAAGCTGTGATATGCTTTTGTGTTTTCAGAGGAACAAATGAACCTTATTGTTTCTCTGTGCTGTCCTGGAGGGGGCTGGACACTGTAGATCACACTGTTTTGGGGAAATTTTGGAATGGGACATATGTTGGGGTCACCTTGCTCATTGGAAGCCAGAGTGGGGCTTGAGAAGCTGCTGGGGTCAGAGTAGCTGAACCAGAGGGGCTGCATCTAGCACACAGACATTTCAGCATGTGACTTGCAGGCTAGTTGTGAGTGTCCCAGGCTGGGAGCTACAGTAGCAAAGCATTGTCCTGCAATCCTGGGTGCCTTACAAGTGCTGACCCAACCCCTCACTGGGCTGGATTGCATCCTAAATCGAGTGACAGATATTTAATAAAATATACCCCCTTTCCCTTATGTAGTTGCTTGACTTTGTAATTGATAATTTATACATACTGGTTCAACTTTGCCTTTTAGTGAACAACATAGCCTCCATAGAAGTCATTGCACTACAGCAATATGTCCTGCTATGTTTATTAAAGTTGTTAACTTTCATAGTCTCTTAGGAATGCTCAGGCATTTGCGGGAAGGAAGGCTAAGAGAGTAACCAAAACCTTTGAAAAGTCAGTGCTTGTGCTCATAATGTGTCTTTAAATTTGTCTTTATCCTCAACACATTTTTGAAAAGGACTTTTCTACTGTTCTTCAAATGGGGAACTAAGGCCCAGAGAAACTAAGGTCCAGATTTGTAAAAGTGTCTAGGTATTGCTCTGCTCATCATTGCAAGGCACTTAGTAGTCTAATGGGGGGGGGGGGGGAGGGGAGGGGTATGGAGTAGTGTTTGTCCCAAACCAGGGAAGCTAATGATCCCACCAGCAGACCAAAATCAGTGATTAATCCAGGTCACATGCCATCTGAGGCCTGTTGCACATATGCTAAGGAGAAGTAGCCTAATCCTCACTGAGTCAGTGGGACTCCTGAGGGCTTAAGTACCTTTTGAAAATGGGAGTTAGCCATCCAAATTACTTTGGCCTTGCAACACTGAGCAGATCAATGCCTAAATATCTTTAACAATCTGGGTGTAACAGATTTGTCCAAGGTGTCACAGGAAGACTGGTGGAGCAGCAGGCTAGTGTCCCAACTGCTAGACCCTATGTTTAGGGATATGGAAATCTGGAGGATTTGGTTGTTAGGACCTAGGTCCCTCGAATTCTGTTGTAATGGGTGTGACAGGAAGGACTGTAAAGCATAAACCTGAATTATGTTTAATCTTGATTCCATTGGTTTCACCTGTAATCATTTCTTTAGGGGATAAAAATCCTAGCCTTTGGCTCATACCGATTAATACGAGGTCCTGGTTACTAAAGTTCAACTCTGTATTGTAATGAAGCATGAGACCCTTGCCATTGCATGTGTCACTGAACCCTGACCAGACAATACTGTAGCATTTGTTTTGGCACAGTTGGTGCTGACCAGATTCAGGGTTTCTCAAACTGGGGGTCCCGGGGGGGGGGGGGGGGGGTTGTGAGTTCCTGCCGGCACCCCGCCGTTGCTGCCGGGGCCACAGCCGGCAGCCAGCCTGCAGCAGGGACCGGGGCCACAGCCAGCAGCCAGCCTGCGGCAGGGACCGGGGCTGCAGCCGGCAGCCCGCCTGCCACTGGGGCCGGGGCGCAGCCGGGAGCCTGCCCGCGGCGGGGAATGGGGCCGGGGCGCAGCCAGGAGCCCGCCCGTGGTGGGGACTGGGGCCGGGGTGCAGCCGGGACGCAGTGGGATCCGTGCCTGTATTTCCGCATTCGGCGGCTTTTAGCCGCCGAATGCGGACGTATTAAATTCGGTGGCTTTTCGGCGAACATGGAGGGGTTGCGCTGTGCCACCAGAGCAGAAAAAGGGGTCGCGGTCTCAACAAGTTTGAGAACCGCTGAGATAAATGGTGCAGCATAAATCTCTAAGGGACCACAGGCAATATGCTGTTTGTGTCCATCCTAGAGTCCTGTGCCAAAACTGGATTGAATAGTTTTTTTCACTTTGTTAGTCCCAGGGTGGAATGATGATGGGATTGGTTTTGATGTAATAATTGCCTTGTTGCACTCTAAAGTCCCTTGTTTAGCTGCTGCAAATATTGGTTCATACCGCCATCTAGTGGACATGCACTAGGTTAAAAAAAATCTTATTTCCTACAAGACATACAATTCTAGTATAAAATGAGGAAGACTTTGTAGCACCTTAGAGACTAACCAGTTTATTTCAGCATAAGCTTTCGTGGGCTATAGCTCACTTCATCGGATGCATGGAATGGAACAGAAGATATATTTATACACACCGAAAGAAAGAAAAAATCCCTTGTACATTAGCATACCAATTCGAAGAGGCTGTTAAGTTTAGATGGGCCGTTATCAGTAGGAGAAAAATACTCTTTGAAATGCATATCTGTCAGGCAGGATTTAACACCTATTGAAGGTAAATTAACAAGGGAAATGCAATCAATTTGTGTAATGAGAGAACCATTCACAAGTTCTGTTAAGCCCTTGGTTTATTGTGTCCAATTTGAAAATTAATTCCAGTTTCTCATTGGAGTCTGTTTTGGAAGTTTTTCTGTTTCATAACTGACACCATCAAGTCTTTAATGGAATGGCCAGGAAGATTGAAGTGTTCTCCTACTGGTTTTTTAATGTTATGATTCCTGATGTCAGATTTGTGTACATTTATTCTTTTGCATAGAGACTGGCTGGTTTGGCCAATGTACATAGCAGAGGGGCATTGCTGGTACATGATGGCATATATCACATTGGTTGATGTGCAGGTGAATTATACAATTCTAGATGATTGTTTCCTTCTTGCTTCCTTCCTTATGCTCTTCTTGGATTTACAGTCAGCAGCTCTATGTACTTATTGTAGCTATTCTCTTTGCCTCCAATCTCCCTACCTTTGTTGCCTCTGTTTTTGTTTGTGAAATGACATTCCTTTTGAAAGCTGTTTTCAGTTGACAGTTTATCCTTTCAGATGCACCAGGACATTATCTCTCCGAAAATGCTACATACCTCTAAAGGACAATAAAATCTATTATGACCCCAGAAATACAAAAAAAACCCCAATCAAACACAAAGTCATAAAACATGAACTTTATCAAATAATTTGAGGGAAAAAATCACTATAATACTTTTTAGTTACGTGAGAAGCTCTATATTTTACTAATACTTAATTAACTGAGCCTTGCAGTTACCTGAGGTAGATAATATTGTCCCCATTTTACAGATTGAGACAGAGATCACGGGACAGAAAGTCTTCAGTTAATGGCCTCTGATTTGGGGTGCCCAGCTTTAGATAACTATGGCCTGACTTTCAGATGCTGAGCAGTCACAACTCCCATTGACTTCTAATGCAACTGCAGGTGTGCAGATATTAGGAGACTGAAGTTGGGCACCCAAAAAGAAAGGCATTCAACATTAGAGATCCAGTTTTGAAAATGTGGCTGTGACTTGACCCAGATCAAATGGGGAGTCTGTGGCAGTTAGGAATGAAATTTGGGTCTCCTGATTCGGTCCTATGCTTTAATTACAAGACCATCTTTCCTTTGCTGCAATGTAATTATCAAACTGCCGTTATCTACAACAAGCTTTATCTTGTCTCCTACCATTGTAGTCAGTCATGTATGTGGCTTGATGAAAGGGTCAGAGAGAAGTGCTTCTTTATCCAAGCAGTACAAGTTCTCCATTAAGTGTAACTCCTGAAGTGTGTATTTTTGTTTTGGTAAAAACTATCTCAAGTCATAACACCTGCTGTCTGTGGTACAGCTGCATGGTCAATAATGCCTATAGGAACTCCATGTCTTCCTTTTGATAAAACTCATTTCTATTTTTTTGGACGCAATAGAAGCTTCAGTAGCCAGGGACCCGTAAATCATTTTAATCTAAACTGCAGTCAGGCTAATATTTTTAGTTCACCAATATCCTCTTTGCCCCATTCACTACATCATGTTATTTTTAAATTACTTTTGGACATATGATCTATTGTTTATAGATTACATCTGTTCTGTGCTCTACCACTACAAATCTAATGATTCAAAACAGCTAGAACAAAGTAGTCCTAGATTTATTTTCTTCTCCCTCCCCTTATGGAAAACATTATGCTCCACACTATATGAAAGATATTTTGAGTGCAGATGGAATACAATACTGAAATTAATATAAAAAACCTGTCAGGTATTATATCCAAGAGGACTGGCTTTTCAGGACAAGAAAAACCTGCTACTGTAAGCCATCTAGGAATTGATCAAATTCTAGGCGTTAGGGTAAGGAAAATGAGGCACTGTATTCCTTCTAATGGGAAACCCCAGCTACCTGCACCCTGAAATCCTTACATTGCTGTCCATTGTTCCTAGGCTCATGAACCAGTTAGTGAGAATTGGGTCATGGTGGGGAACCAGACATGCTGGGAAGGAAGGAGGCGATATTTCTGTGGGGAGTTAGATAAGCTCAGCTATTGCATAATATTGTACATCAGAGAGACACTAGGGAAAAGTATTCTTGTCCTTAGTATGTATTTAGTGTATTTGGGGGAACTGCATGATATCTTAGAATTATTGTGCTTTCTCTGTCATAAGAACATAGGATTTTACCATGCAGGGTCACTGGACTAGTATCCTGCCTCCAGCAGTGGTAAATTCCTGATATTTCTGGGCATGGAAGGCAATATCCATGCCCTCTGTCTTCAGTAATATACCTTGTTAATATTGTAAAGCTGTAATCAGGTAATCAAGATCAGCTCTCTTCCTGAAACATAAGCAAGATAAGATGTCACTTTCTCATTTTCTGACTGCTATTAGGGTAAACCAGACAGATATTCATATTCAAGTTATTGTATAAAGATTAATACCCCAAAAGGAATATATTGTGTATTTCAAATATTCAGTATTGGACAAATAAAGTACAAAAAGCCAAGTAGAGAATATATACTGTCAATTTCTAACTTGGCAGTACAACTGAATAGCATATAATCAGTAAAATAATATATTACACAGAAGAGTTCATTACAATGCTGCAAGGTAACATAATGATCGAACAGCTAACTGAAATAATCCTTATGATGATGTAGGTGTCTGTTTTTTCAGATTCTGTCTTGTTTTTATGCCTTGAACTTTTTCATCTTTTAGTGCATTCAAAAACTTATCTAGAAAGGAATGGAACATAACATTAATTTGTCTCTACTATTTAAAAATGTAAATACTAAATATTTTCATAAAAACTCTTCACTTTCAGGTGAAGCTCAATAAACAGCTACAACTCACTGAAGATATTAAAGTGGAAAAAGGTATCCACTATTTTAACACCAGAAAATCCATTAATTTGTTCTTAGGTAAAGTAATTGAATTAAAGCTACATGTTACAATTTCTTTTAGATATTTTAGAGTTTTTGTATTTTATGGATTTAAATTTTCTTTTTAGTTTGTGTGATTATTTTTTTTTAAATTCTCCTGAAAGATTTCAGATTTTCCTGCCAATGTGATTCTGTGATATGATGATAATCTTCTTATCCGGACAATGATTGGCTTCTCTGCTGAGACTGCCAAAAATGGTTATCAGCAATGCTTCTTTATTCCTTTCCCGTGGACACTTTGCTCACTTGGAACTGAAATGAAAACACCAAAGGCATTTCACCACTAGCCTTCAACATCAGGTCACTACTGACCCATGCTGGTTTTAGTAGTTATCCGTTGCTGAGTGCTTCTATATCCCAGTACCAATGCTAGGACCTGCTCAGTTCTTCATGCCCAAATACATGTTAGTTTCTAAGGTGCCACAAGGACAATTGATTGTTTTTTGCTGATTCAGACTAACACTGCTACCACTCTTGTTCTCACAGGATTCAGGTAACTTTCCTTCTATCTGTCCCTCCACATTCAATCCCATTTTCACTGGGGGTGGGGGGGGGGAACCACACTCTGTTCTGTATCTGCCTCTACCCTGTTTTTCTGGCCAGCGTGACCATTTTCAGAGGTGGGAGCAATCCTGAGCACCTCTCAAAACATTAATGCTGTGAGGATGGGAAGTTGCATGTCCTCTGCTCTAAAGGTGATGTCCTTAGCCCCTTGGGAGCCAGCTCCTTTAAGGGCATGGCTGTAGAGATGTGCATGCCCAGGGAGCAGGGTACTAATGCTCCAACCCAGAGGATGGGGGATGAGAGGAAAGACGGGGGGTCTTCATGTGGGGGCTAAGGGAGTGAGGGGTGCTTGTATGTGGGGACAGGTGTGCAGAGGCTGGCCTCGGCTGGGGCGAGGGCCCATGCCTCAGGTGGTCGGGCGGGAGAGCTAAGCCCAGGACCGGCCACGGTCCAGAGGATTTGTGCAGAACACTGGAGTGGGGGCTGCCTTGCCCAGGGCTGCGGGGCCCCCAGGGCTGGCGGCGGGCAGGAGACTAGGGTCGCTCGTGGGCGGGTGAGGGTTGGAGGCCGGGGGTCGCAGCCCCGCTCCAGCCCGCCCACGCACACTGCTGCAGGTCGGAGCCGTCCCCGGTCAGCGCCAGCAGCTCCAGCTCCTTGAGGCGGATGCCCAGCTCGCAGATCTCCCCGTCCGGCTGCGGCGGCGGCTGCTGCCCGAGGCCCCGTGGGGCGGCAGCGCTGTCGGCCGCGGGGCAGAAGAAACGCAGCGGCTCATAGGGGATGGAGGCCAGCCCGGCCGGCCAGGGGCGCGGGCCGCTGCGGTGGTCGGCGGTGGCAGGAGGGGGGCCCAGGCCGGGAGGGGGCCGCTGGGGCCCGGCCGCGCCCCCCCGCAGGGGCACGAAGAGCTTCCGCCAGAGGCCGCAGTCCGCCAGCGGGGCAGTGCTGGGCGCGGCGCGGTCATAGAGGGACGGGAAGTAGAGGGGCCGCGGCGCCCGCTGCTGCTGCTGCTGGCTCATGGCGCCGCCGCCCCGGCCAACCGCCGCTGCCCTGGAGACGTTGGAACGTTGGCGGTGGCGCCGGGGAGGGGTGGAGGGCAGAGTAGCTGGGGGCCATGGGGTACCAGGCGGTAGGGGTGGGGGTCGAGTTGCCAGCCCTCCAGGATTGGTCAGGAGGAATGAAATATTACGTCTCCAGGAATGTGTCCAACCAAAATTGGCAAACCCTGGGTGGGAGGCATGGAGGAGGGGCGGGCTCCAGGTGGGAAGAGGGTCATTCCCGGGGTGGGAGCAAGTGCTGGGAGAAAGGCACTGGACACTGTGACTGTGCTGTGAGAGGGGAGGATTCGTTCCAGGCGGGAGATTGGAGCTGTTCCTTGGGACCTGTCCTGGGCGAAACCCCAAAGCTCAGCCTGGCACAGGCCTCTCTTGTTTACCCAAGTCCAACTCTGGGTCAAGGAGCAGGTGCCAAGAGTGCCGCTTTCTCAGTGACCTGCTGCTAGGGTTGCCAGCTGTCTGGTTTTCGACTGGAACGCCCGGTTGAAAGGGGACCCTGGCGGCTCGCTGGTCGGGCAGTTAAAAATCTGGTTGGTGGCATAGCAGGGCTGGCAGGCGCCCTGCCCCGTGCAGCTCCTGGAAGCAGCCTGCATGTCCCTCTGGCTAGGGGCAACAATGGGGGCTCTGCGTGCTGCCTCCAGCCCAAACCACTGTTCCCTTTAAGCTATGCACATATGCGCACACACACCGATCCTAAACCCCATATACAGGGCGAACCACAAATATTTGATCAGAAGCACAAAAATGTGCACAGAAGATATTTTGTGCACACACGTCCTGTCAAAAATCAGAGGAACGTTGCCCCAAACCCTGGGTCTGCAACTCCCATTGGCTGGGAACCACAGTGTATGGGGCGGGGCACCATTTGGAGCACCATGGCTGCCCCTTCACCTAGGAGCTGGAAAGACATGCTGGCTGCTTCCAGGGGCCCCCTGAGGTAAGTGCCACTAGGAGCTCACACCCCAACACCCTGTCCCAGCCCTGAGCTCCCTCCCGGAGCCCGCCCCTGTCCTGCACCCCAACTGCCTGCCCCAATCCAGAGCTTCCTTCCTTACCTTGAGCCCCTCATTTCTGGCCCCACCCCAGAGTGCTCACCCCCAACTGCACCCTCTGCCCCAGCCTGGTGAAAATGAGTGAGTGAGCAAGGGTAACAAGGTTGTGGTGGAATGAGTGAGGGTGAGGCCTCGGAGAAGGGGTGGGGCAAGGATGTTCAGTTTCTGTTATTAGAAAGTTGGCAGCCCTACCTGCTGGTCCCCCTATACCAGGGGTTGGCAAATGTTTTGGCCCGAGGGGGTTACAGAATTGTAGGAAGGGCCAGGTAGGGAAGGCTGTGCCTTCCCAAATAGCCTGCCTCTGCCCCTATCTGCTTCCTGCTCCCCACTGCCCCCCTCAGAATCCCCAACCCATCCAACCCCCCCCCCCCCGCTCCTTGTTCCCTGATCACTGCTCTGGAGACCCCCTGCTCCTAACTCCCCCCCCACACTCCTTGCCCTTGACCAGCCCCTACGGAAATCCTCTGCCCCTAACTACCACCACCCCTTTACCCCACCCCCCTATATAATCCCTGCCCATAATCCAACCCTCCCGGTCCTGGCTCCCTTACTATGCTGCTCAGAGCAGTTACCACACAGCCCTGCCTCCCAGAGCACTTCGCATGCCGTGGCGTGGCTCCAGGGGAGGGGAGAAAGTGGGGCCGGGTCAGGAAGAGCCATGCTGGAGCTGTGGGGAGCGGGGTGGACCCTCCACCTGCTCTGGACAGGGGAACGGAGCAGACCACGGGCAATGCTCCAGCCCCCCAGTCTCTCCAGGGCAGGTGGAGAGACATAGGTTCCATTATTCGTGGTTTGGCACTATATGTCAAGTATTCTAAGGAATTTACTGTAAATCTGACACAGAGGATACATGTACATATCATCCATATTTTTTAATGCCCTCTATCTCTGAACATGTGTATTATCTAAAGCCTTCATGGAAGAAATATGTTTTAACATAATTTAAGGATAATTATTTGTATATCAAGAACATCCAGAGCTATCATAATTACTGATAACATTTTTGGAAGGGATATTAAACTTGTGCTTCAGGACTTAAGCCAGTCTCTAAGTATTAGGGATCAGGGATAGAAATAATGTGACGGCAGATATCTCACATCTGGATACTGTATGGTTCTTACACCTTTCTCTAAAGCATCTGGTACTGGCCACTGTCAGAGGGCAAGACACTGGATGAGATGGCATTGGCACTGTGCTCTTAGGAGAGACAAAAGTGAAGAGGGAACTCTTGTAACACAAGGAGGGAATTTCAACTGTAAGGGGCAACATGGAAGACGTGAAGGCAAGAGTAGGAGGAATGTATGAGGAACCATTGAAGAGGGATGTTTGAGAGAAGAGAACATAATACAGGTCATTATAGCAGACAGTTTTTCCTTTACTAGTCTTCTTTTCCCATGATTAGATACTACAAAGATAGGCAATATAAAAGTGATTAGTTGCATTTTCCCAAAATAAATGGCTCCTAAAAATTCAGAAAATTCTTGTGGTGCAAGATTCTATATGCTTGGTGCTGAAACCACTTAAAAGCAATACTGGAAGGTGCTTTTTATCTTCACAACAAAATAAATAGGGAGCATTTCCTAGTACAGTAAACCCTCGATTTAACGGACCCCGATTTAACGGACTTCGGATGCAACGGACAAAATTTCCGATGCATCCGAAATCCGTTATTGGGGGAAATCCGTTATATGTTGACAGCTCCCGCCCGGCTCCCCGCAGCGGGAAGCTGGGCGGGGGGTTTGACAGCTCCCGCCGGGCTTCCCGCTGGGGGGAGCCGGGCGGGAGCTGTCAACCCCCCCGCCTGGCTCCCCGCAACGGGGAGCCGGGTGGGGGGTGGGGGTTGAGAGCTCCCGCCCGGCTCCCCGCCTGGCTCCCCGCAACGGGGAGCCGGGTGGGGGGTGGGGGTTGAGAGCTCCCGCCCGGCTCCCCGCTGGGGGGAGCAGAGCGGGAGCTGTCAACCCCCCCGCTCGGCTCCCCGCAGCGGGAAGCCGGGCGGGGGGGGGGGTTTGAGAGCTCCCGCCCGGCTCCCCGCAGAGGGGAGCCGGGCGGCCGGTTTGACAGCTCCTGCCCGGCCCCGCAGCGGAGGGCCTGGCGGGAACTGTCAACCCCCCCCTCCCCGCAGCGGGGAGCCAGGCGGGCGGGCTGAAAGTTCCCGCCGGGCTCCCCGCTGCCGGGAGCCGGGCGGGCGGGCTGACAGCTCCTGCCGGGCTCCGCTGCGGGGAGCCGGGCGGGGGGGTTGACAGTTCCCGCCTGGCTCCCCGCAGCGGGAGCTGGGCGGGCGGGCTGACAGTTCCCGCCTGGCTCCCCGCAGCGGGGAGCCAGGCGGGAGCTCTCAGCCCACCCGCCCGGCTCCCCGTTGCGGGGTGCCAGGCAGGTGGGGGGGGGGGGCGTTTGACAGCTCCTAAAACCTCTATATAACGGACTAATTCGGGTGAGGGGGTGTCCATTAAAGCCAAAAGTCCTATTATTTAATGATTTTTAAAAATTATTAAATAACGGACTTTTGGCTTTAACGGACACCCCCTCGCCCCAATTAGTCCGTTAAATCGAGGTTTCACTGTAGTGCTAATAAAATGGATTTTGCTGTCTTTAGTGCCATCTAGCGGTTTTTCTTGGCATATTAATTTTCATGTGACAATCAATATGCTAACATGTCTTTAGCACAATTAAGTTTTGAAACCTATAAAAAGAATTATGTATCAGATACAGGGAAGAAGAGCAACACTGAGCACAGGACATCTGTAACATTGAAAAGCTGCCAGATATAATTCACTATGGCACACCAGGGGTTTTAAAGCTTTCCTGGTACTCATAGCTTGTATGATTCTCTCCTTGATTTCATGTGTAATCATTGACAGTAAGCTTACCTGAATGGCAAGTAAAAGCTCCTAGTCCTGATATTCAAATTGCTATCTAGTCATTTCTTGGGACTGTGGCTATTAGTCAAGATGCTTTCAGTGTAATTTGTGACTAATTACAGAAATGCCAGGTATCCTGGGTTAATGTGTGATTATTAATGTATCACGGAGGTCAAGTTAAATGGCAAATAGGATGAGATTACTTTTATAGGAGGTTATTAGGTTGGATACATTATTTTGATGTTTTCTGAAGCAGAGCATTCAGAAAACCAAATATACCTGGAGGCTAGGGCCCTCAGTGGCTGTTAGCCAGGATGAGCAGGGATCGTGTTCCCCTAGCCTCTGTTTGCCAGAAGCTGGCAATGGGCAACAGGGGGTGGATCACTTGATTAGTTCTGTTCTGTTCATTCCCACTGGGGCACCTGGCACTGGCCACTGTTGGAAAGCAGGCTGCTGGGCTAGATGGACCTTTGGCCATATTGGGTCAGACCATTCTTATGTTCTTCTACAAAATATGATAAAGGACATTGGTATCAGAGAAAAGGCGCTGTTGTGTGGTATAACTAAAATGAGCTTTCTAGAAGTTGATTAAGGTCTGTGTAGTATTCTTGTCCTGTGCAGTTGTATAGGGGAGTAAGCCCTTCACATGTGGCAACGTATGTGGCTTGTGGCTTGGTGTATGGATTGAACAGGGATATACTCTGGATCCTCCCTCCTGTGAGAAAGTGTGGTAAGTGGGGAATAGGCACCTCTCCTGTGTGCCTGCCAGCTGAGCTGGCTGAACATGATGGGGAGGATTTGCAGTGTCTTTTAATGGAGTAATGTATCACACTCAATCCCCCCAGAAAAGGTAAGTATGAGATTGTAGTATCTGTCACAAAGTATCTATAGAGGGACTATAATGGAATGTTTACCCCACACCACCCCTGACGGGGCTAAGGTGACTCAGAAGGGGCTAATTAATCTAGTAAAATGCACCTGTGGGGAGACTTAAGCTCAACTGATAAGCACTAATTGAAGATGGAACCCATCTGAATAGGAGTAGAGGGCTGTAGTGTGGAGGTTTGCCATCATTCTCTGGGCCTAGTAGGGAAAGGAGCAAGCCCAGGGGGACAGCAGAAGCCCTGGGATTCTTTCCCTGATAGAAAGCGGGGTCTGGAGGGGAAAAAAAATGTGCAGAGTGGTAAGAAGCCTAGGGAAATGGCACCTAGAATTGAGATGGTGCAGACTTTGTCTGTTGATTTTCTGGTCCCAGGCCTTGGGTTCAGTCACTGGGGACATGGCAGAGGCTTGAATCAGAAGACTGCCTGGTATGAGATGCAAGTAGCTGGTCTGGTAAGAATTTGGTACCCTGGGGAAAACTATAGCGAGCTGGGCAAAGAGCCAAGCCATAACGAAGCAGCACTGTGACACCGAGAGATGAGAGAGGCGGTGGTGTGAGTGATGGAAGAGGGAATCGGAACCATTCCCTAGATACAGCCTCATGGTGTCCCAGTGGTGAGTGAAACCCTGTGACAATTCGGTGGAGAATGTGGGCATGACAGTCATGACACAAGGGGAGTGTAAAGGCCCATAGTAGGGAAAGGGGACTATAGAGCTGCAGATACAGCCTTCTGAGCTGAGCCCAGAGTTGCCATTTCCACTGAAGGGGGCTGACAGCAAAAAAGAGATCCAGGTCCTACTTGCGCAGATCCTGGGAGACCAGCGGAGACAACGGGGTATACCTACATGGTTATTTAATAAAGTTAGCTGAACAGTAATATTTACTTAGGCTCCTTTGGGAAGTGAGCCGGGGCCAGAGAGGTGGGAAATGAAAAAATGATTTTGGCACCGGGAGGCCAGAAGACGATACTGCTATGCCTGTGAGCAGATGGGACTCACAAAAAGAGAACATTGCTACTGGGATAGATATAGGAAGCCCTACCCTGAAGGTGACGCTTTACATGAGGAGACAGCGGGAAGGGGAGGCACCTGTTTTTCCTGTGGGGGAATCAGGGCATACAAGGAGGCATTTCCCTCACTAGGCACAGAACTGTTGCCCGGGAAAGAGTGAGGTCTTGATTAAGGGCTGAAAGAAAGGGTTAGTGGACCCCTAGCTGTAGTACAGCAGGCTGATGGGGTGATGGTGACAAAGGGCAAGAGAACTGGAGATGAGACAAGTGCCTCCTAAGACCAACCTAAGGAGGCAGGGGTAAACATGGAGAGCAGTCAATATATGGTAGGGACCCAGACCTTGAGAGAAAGTATGCTGGTGATACTAATCTTTTATTACTCTTAAACTTGCTGGGAGGCCTGGTCAAGAAATCATGAATCTTATCTGTGCTAGCCAAAGGTGCTAGCTAAAGAGGGTTTATATTGGATAAATTAGTATCTTTATTCTAATAGGCCTGTGTTATGATATTCTCCTGGGGGGAATTCTGCGCCATTGTACATGTGCAGTATTTATGTCACCTGCAGATTTCTTTGCTTGTCCACAGAAAAATGACTTTCTGACAGGGAAGCCACAAGAGTGGTAATATGACTCTTCCCGGCAGTATGTTTCAGTTGCCCAGGGCAGCCAGCAGAGAGGTAAATCACTGTGGGGCAGGGGATGGGACTGTGAAATACCGAGCTGGTGGCTCCTACCCTGTGCTGGGCTCTTATGCTAGTCCTGACTGGTCTGGGACTGATGAGACTTCCTCTTCCCCTGCATGGCATCTGGGGTTGGGTCACACCCACCCCTAGATTTCTCTCCCAGTTCAGGAAGCTCTGTGAACTCCCCCCCCCCCCCCTTCCCTGTGCTTCCTGCACCCATTGATCCTCAGCTACAGAGAGAGGGATCGCTATACAGGGAGCTGCTCCCCAATCCAGATCCTCCCGCTGAACCTTGCCCCCCACACTCAGAAACCACACTGATCAGCCCTACTCCCCCTGTACCTGGACCACCCAGATCCTGGCCCCACTCCCCCAGCATATGGATCTACACACACCCTGACTCCTCCTGGTGAGCTCTGTCCCCCTGGCCCACACCCAGACTCCCCTGCTGAGCCCCAACTACCTTTATCTGGATCCCCTGGTAGAGTCCCATTACCATTGCACCCAGAACCCCTCCCCCCCCATAAGCCCCTGTGCATCTCAATCCCCCTAGTCCTCATGCTGTGTCAGGGTTGGGTGCAGCCTGACCGCTGAGTCAGTGTCCTGTGGGGAGCTGCACAGTGATCTCCCATCTCTGTGCAGCCAGTGGCCTGTGCTCCCCAGTGCCATGCTGGAGCCACCTCATTTATTTGACAAATAAAATGAGTAGAATTTTAAAGTATTGTGTGCAGAATTTTTATTTTTTTTGTGCAGAATTTTTAATTATTTGGTACAGAATGTCCTCAGGAGTAGTTCTGGATCCACAGCGTGGGTGCTATGGCTCCTTCTCTTGGAGGACACCCTTCCTTGAGCCAGACCGCTTAGGGGTAGTCTCATTATTCCTCACGGCAAGCCACACAGACTTACCGCCTCTTTAGGCGGGGCTGACAGAGGGCTTCTTTTCTGATCCAGGCAATGGACAGCACCTTTGGCCCAATGGGGCACCCATCCCTGGCAGACAGTTTGGAGAGACATTAGCCTACGTAGGCCCCATAAGACCTATGGGTGACACTGGTATGTTTAATGTGTGTTTGTTTATCTTAATAAAAAATGTGCTGGCTTAGAAAGAGCTATGTAGGCACTTGCAACTGCTGGTAACACACTGTTCCTAGCACTTGGAGGGAAAGCAAAACACAGCTGCTGGCCTTGAGGCAGACTGGCTTGCTTGGGTATTGCAGGGAAGGAAGGAGCTGTGCAGCCTTTAAATCCCCGGTCTGGAGGGAGAGAGATGTGATAGCTGGGAGCCAGAAACTTTAAGTGGGTGCCCCCTTAAGTGAGTTTACTCTGAAACTGGGACTGTAAATTCTACTGGAATTCTGCCTCCAGGAGTGTGTTTGAAGCTGCACGGTCCATTGTATTGTACTCCAGGCTGTGCCTAAAGGCACAATTGAGTTCTGAACTATTATGTAAACACTTGTAAAAGCATATGAGTGGGAATAAAACTTGAGAGCCATTAACAGCTGTAGAGTGGAGTGCACTGAAAGACAAGTGTGCACCATGTGGGCAGATCTTAACCAATTGTAGAACTGGGAAGACTGTTCTGGTGGCGATTGCGGTGAACCTGAACCCATAAAGTGATCATTCCAGCGTTCAGTTTTGGAAGGTAGCTGGTGTGGTAACTAAGCACAGGCCTGTGAGTGAGGAGACTAATTTAAGCTATGTTTCTGCCTGTCACTGACTCCCTGTGTGACCGAAGGCAAAACAGTTAAACTCTGTTTCCTCATTTATAAAATGGGGATAGTAATACTTCCCCACCTTTTGTAAAGCACTTGGAGATCTTTGGGTTGAAAGGGCTAGTTAAGTGATAAGTACTATTTCTTATTACATATGTCATGACTTATATTTTTAGCACTTAGGCTTTTTCCATGATAGGAGTTCAGGGCAAAAATTTCCTGCTTTTTCTAAAACTGATGTAGCTCTGCTGGTGGTAGCAACTGAGAGCCCTGGCACAATGAAATGGTCCTGATGTTCTTAGCATTATCACCTAACCATGCACAGACTGAAATGACACCATATAAATGACAGATGCAGCAAGAACTTTGTCTACACTAGGGTCCCCTTGCTGCTACCTTTGATAGGGCTATTACTGGTGTTAGCAATGGAGGGGAATTGTTGTTAGAAATTCTTTGTTTAGAAACAGCCTTAAATAGATTTAAACAGGTGAGCAATTGTCTCTACAAGCAGTGACCATAGTATTTTCTAGCATGTGTCCATTCAGCTTCACATAGGTTAGAGACTGTTGATAACATTTTAATTTCTAATATATTTTTGCCTTGCACTTTATGGTTTATAAGCGTGACATACCAGCTACTTTAGAACTCTTATGGTTCACTCAGTAAATATTGCAGCATGAGAAGGAAACAGGAATTGGAGAGAAAAGCAGGCACTTTTCACATTCACTAACATTCGCTTCTCAAAGTCCTTTGTAAACATTAAATAGATAAGAATAAGAGAGGTAGCCCTGTTAGTCTGGAATTGCAGAAGTGACAGAGAGTCCTGTGGCACCTTGAAGACTAACTAAAGTATTGAAGCATAAGCTTTCGTGGCTAATACCCACTTTGTCGGATGCATGCAGTGACATCCAACGAAGTGCCACTGCATGCATTCAACAAAGTGGGTATTAGCCCACGAAAACTTATGCTTCAATACTTTAGGTGCCACAGGACTCTCTGTCAATTCATTAAATAGATAAGTAATTATAGAACACTGGTAGTGGGTAAATGTATGCATTTGACAGCTGAGTAAACTGAGGTACAGAAGTTAGAGGGCTGATCTTGCTAATTCTTAATCAGCCTGCCTTAAATAATAGGCCATATCAAGGGTGAAAAATGACTTGAGATAAGTTAGTCTCTAAGGTGCTAAAGTATTCCTCATTTTCTTAACGGATACAGATTAACACAGCTGCTATTAAACAATTATAAAGTCATGAGGAAAAAATCATTCAGGGAGAAATATAGTAAGGATTGTCTTGTCAGTGTGGTTGGACCATAGGGGAAGCAAATACCATCTTTGGAGTTAAGCAATAGTTTTAAAACTGGCATAGTTTGTTTGGATTTTGTAATGAATCTGTGTTCAGAAGCCATACAGACATCCAAAATGCCCCCACAGTCCTCTCTCTATTCATATTTTGAATATGTTTGTAGCCAGTTCTTCAGCAGGTATAAAACAGCTTTAAGAGAGCTGTATTGATTACACCAGCTGAGGGATCTATCCTTCAATATATATCTTCTTCAATGCACAAATATAATTATGACACTTGGACAGTCATATGTATGCGACTTTTCTCCTTATAGATTGTGATTTATACATCTTTTTTACTTTAATCTTTTTTTAAATGTTTTCCTTGCTCCTTGATGAAGTTAAGTGTTTGTTTCTATTGGAGCATATATGATGATTATTTGCCCACCTTTTTGTGGACCTTGCAAATGCCCTGTTTCTTAATGTGGAGTTCCCCTGTTATATTTTTTTCTACATTACTCCTTTAAAAAGGGCACTTGTCAAAGTGT
Organism: Sternotherus odoratus; assembly: GCA_032164245.1. Lineage (NCBI taxonomy): Eukaryota > Metazoa > Chordata > Testudines > Kinosternidae > Sternotherus > Sternotherus odoratus. The sequence goes on from JAVMKO010000006.1 coordinate 77,983,541, forward strand.
TGGATACCAGCACTTTTCTCTTCCTATAAATCATTTATGGCTGCTTGCATTATTCTAGGACTATATCCAATATCAATGTCTATAAAATATCTTGTGATTTCTGCAAAGTGTTTCAGTTAATTAGAAATTAATGATGAAATATCTCCATTAAATGGACTTAACTTAAGAACTCATAAATTTTACTTAGTATCAAGTGGTTAGACACACTTTTTAATGCTATCAAGATACATGTAATAATAATATATCAAGACTTTATAGTGGCTTTTCTAGTCATCAGCATTTGTTTTTAAACAGACATTTAGTATGTTACTTTAATCACACTTCTTGGAGTGGCAATTTCTGCCAACCTGAAGTGGAAAGGCCAAATCAATGCAGCTAGAAGGAAGGTGGTTAATTATATTGCTGTTATGATACAAAATAGTGCCTGCTTACACATAAATTGTGTGATCATATGGAATGTGTTTCCCCTATTTGGCATGTAGCTTCTCTAATTGTCAAAATAAATGGCAACACAAATGTTCAAAATTATTGTTGATGTGCAAGAATTTCAACCATTTGACTATTGTCAGTTTCCTCCTTAAATTGGATTTTCTATTGGTGAAGGTGATGCAGTGACTTATAGTTGCCTTCATTGGAGACTTGGTTTCAAATATCCAGAACACTGGAAACCTGCCACAATCTGGATTCAGACTTATGTCTAAAGGTGACAAATATTTTTAAATAATACGAGGGAAATAATGCAACAAAAGAAGTATCTTAACATTATAAATTGTGGACATTTCTGGGGAAAGAATTTGACTTGATTCAAGGATCAATCAAATTGTTTGACTCAATCCAGTGGCATCTTGGGAGTTAAAAGCGTGGACTGGACAAATCATTAGAAAATATATTTCCAAGGACAATCTTTCACATGCTGTGTGATGGGCAACATGACCTACCAGACCTTTTCCTTCTGTTTCTACTTTTACTCTCTGATTCTGTAGTTATCCCATTATCTAGTATCATTCTCAATATTTAGCTATGTTATTTTAAACGTATGTTGAACTCTGCATTTCTTAGCTTCCTGTATTTCAGTTTTTTGTTAGCATATATCCTTAATCAGCGGGTGCCTCATTTAGAGCTGAGACTTTGTTTATTTCACTGGCAATTCTAAAAAACGGAAACACATAAAATTATATTGTCTTGAACCAAAACCACTGTTGGTTTGTTTGAAATTTTTAGCAAATAAGAGTTTAAAAATTGTCTCAGGTTGAACATTTTTTTTTGTTAATCTCAAAGTAAAATGTTTCACTTGGATTTTGATTATTATTTTTTAACTTTTAATTTTCTAAAATGAGATTTTCAAACAAGTCATTTCAAACTGAAAATCAAAATGTTCTGACTTTCAGATTTTTTTTACACTAACCATTTGTTGAAATCGACACACATTTGTGAAATGTTTGTTTTGCCAAATTTACATTTTTTTTCACTGAAAAGTTTCAACCAATTTTTTTTTACCTAGTTCTACTATATTGACACAATAAATGGATTGGACACAATTCTGCTCCATGGCAAAATTCTCATTAGTTTCAAAGATAACAGGTCTGTTATCTGCAAGTGTGGAGCTGACATGTGTAGTTAAGATAATCCAACATTTCAGCCCCAGACAGTGGGCATTGGGCTTTGGCTTGAGCCCCAGGCTCCAGCAAGTCTAACACCAGCCCTGGGAACCGCATTAAAATGGGATACCAACCCACAGTTTGAGAATCACTGCTATAGGATATAGCCACACAGAACAACAACAACAACAAAAATATATATTGTGACCAAGCATCACAATCACTGGCAGAAAAAGTGCTCTAGAACTCCGGTGTGAGCGCAGCTTTCTGACTACCCTAATACAGCCCAGAAGGACCAACTATACCGGTAGCAGATGAGGGTGTAGGTAAAATATAAGACATCATTGCACATACATGCATACATCCCTGCCTACTTCACACTTGTGTTGTATGCACTTTAGATGTAGCTGTGAATCTGGCCCACAGCCTCAGTAGGACTGCTGATATTTCAAATAAGCAATTGCTTGTGGGGCTGGTAAATGCAATTGTGCTGTCACTGTCAGCCTCAGGATCTAATCTACGCTGACTTTTTATTATGTCTTTTCTATAAGGACCCACTGTATAAATTTAATTGCAGTTTACAAGAGATGCATTTTCCACAGAGTAGCACCAACACTGATATTTTAACTGCTAGATGGGGACAATACCTGATTTTATAGTTTGAGAATTACAGCCTCCAACAGTATACCTTATTTTAAATAATCAGTAATCAAAAAGGCAGTGTGTGTGTGTGCATGCACATATAGATAGATTGATACACTAAAATCTAGTGTGGAGATGTAAAGGATTGTAACAGAAATCCCACGCTTCTCTTAATTATATGTTAGTCTGAAGACCTATATGTTAGTAAAATTCAGGCAATGATTCTCTGCAACATATCATTTAAAACAGATACTGATGATTCAAAAAAATTCTCTGCTCACAACCTGTTTCCTTCTGTTCAACCCTACATCTGTCTGGTCTTTCATCAGTCGTCTCATAAACATTCTGACATTTCCAGATGTCACCTTAAATAAATCATTCATGGCCAAATCTGGGCTTTTGATCTTTCTCTCAGAGGCCCTCCCTTTTCCTTCCTTTCTCCATCACCATGGACAAACCGCCATTCTCAAAATCACTCATGTCCATAACCTGACAAGTACATTTGGCTATATCCTCTTTCTATACTTGCACATCTAGCCAGGGTCTTGTTTTTCTACTTCTTCCCACACAATGTCCAGCCTTTTCTCTGTCCACACCACCAAAAATCTCACCCAAGCCCTAATTTTACCTCGTGACTACTGCACCCTCGCCCTTCCTCCAATCAATTCAAAATAGTTTCTGTCTTGCTGTGTCAACCCACTACCAGTTCCCCCTTCACGTCTTCATTCAATACAAACTTGTCTTTTTTTGCATTCAGGCCATTCACAACTTAACCTTGCCTTACCTATCTGATATAGTAATTTATCACTAACCCTTCTAACTGATCTAGTAACTTACACTCATGTCAACCTCTGCCTTTGCGTTGCCAAAGTTCCTGGTGTTCACGCCCATCAGTCACCGTCTCCTTCAAGTGTTCCTGTGTTGCCTCCTATGCACCCTTTTATGCCTAGGAAAAGTTGCTTAAAAAAAAGCTATGCTGCCAATGCCTTACTCTCTGAAGTCCCACTGTAAAACTTACCTCTCTGCTGGTGCCTGCAAAACCTTGCCTGCTGACCCAGCGTAGGCAGATAAAGAGCTGTGACTTTCCCTCTCTTCCTTTTCCTACTCCTCAATTTTACTAACTCCCATGTCCCTGCCATTCCCAACCTGTCTCTACCTCCAATTAAAAATAAAATCCAGCCCTACATGTAACTAACTAAACTGTGCCAATCATCACCTTGTGTTTCTATCCTCATCTCCAACCCTCCATTTGTATCTTTAAGATTGTAAGCCCTTGCAGGCAGGGATTCTCTGGTTCTGTGTATGTACATCACCTAGCACAATGGGACTCAATCCTCTCTGAGGCCTTTGGGCATTATCATAATATGAATGCTTAGTAGGAATAACAATATGCTGTTTCTGCCTCCTGTACTACCAATATACATATGACTGAGGCATAAATCATACTTTGCATCTCTTTTGAGTAATTACTAACTTGGATTTATGGACACATGAAATTGATTTAAAACATAGGCCTAGTCCTCCCCCCACAAAGGGTGTGTGTGTAATCACATGTGCTAACAGTGAAAACCCAGTGTGCATGCAGCTGTTTCGATTCTCAAAGCACAGTGCCAGTGAACTTAAAATCAACAGCAAGGAACTAATTAAAAATTATACTAGTTAAAAGCAAAGCTAATTAGAAGCAGTTTAAAAAGATGAGCCTTTAATTGAAGTGTAAAAGTAGCTAGAAAGTCTAAGATACAAATGGAAATTGGGACTAAATGAGTAAAATTAAGCTCTAGCTATATAATATCTGAGACACTGTTTTTTTTCATTTTAAATAAGCCTCTATTTGAGGATCAAGAAGTAAAATTACCTAATTGTACACCAGCTCATGGGGAAACCTAGTATAAGCCAAGTCAGTATCTCAATATCAGTATGGAAACAGACAGATAAGTAAAGTAACTGGATACACATAGGATATAACTTGCCACTTCCAGACTGTTTGCAACAGGAGCCAGAAAGGTGGTGATGGTGGTGGTGAGAGGTGGGGTGTGGTTCATGGTGATAGAAAGAACAGGAAGTTGCTAGAGATCTGTTCTGCCTTGCAGGGGAAGCAGCTCGGTTCGTGGTAGGAGGTTATTACTGGGGCGGGAGAGGGTCTTGCCCCAAGAGAAGACTGGTAGTGGCTTACTTCTTTCTCTAGAGGTAATGAGCATTCAGAGGGAATTGCCTGTAATCCATCTGAATTCAAAAGAGTTCTTCTGCATCCCAGCTGTAACTTGACCTTTATGATTGAGTGGCCGACTTTGTGTCTTTCTTTCATTGTAAAGTAGAAATGAAATAAAGTAGTATTGAAATAGGTAATGCAGTCAGACTTTTAAATAAGGTTACCTTAATGGGCTGATCCTGTAGTGACTGGGGGGATGGGGGGGTGGTGGTGGTGGTTGGGGGGGGGGGAGGGTCGCATCAACATCAGGGTGTGTACATGCTCATTTTATGTGTGTAAGTGTTGATTGGTGCCTTCAAATCTATGATTTGGAGATCCTGTCAGGCCACATTTGAAAACTGGACCCTCTGTGTCTCTGATTACTCTGTGTTGTAGAGTTGGACACTCCTGCTCTGGTGGCAGGGATTGTGAAAGAGGCAGGAAACAATAGACTGAAATCTGGATCTTGACTTTCAAATTTGAGCCTACCTTTAACAAACTTAAAATCTTCTAGATAATTTCAAACTCCACAGCTATTATTTGTTTGTCTCTGGAGTTTGGTTCCAAAGCTTCTTTTGTTTCCTTGTGCTGTCACATCATATCGTTCTGTAGAATACTAAGAACATGGACCTGATGTCTTCAGAAGGATTTAGATATTCAATATTGGATGATATCAGAGGTTGTGCCAGGCACATAAATAAAGAGGATAGCAGCAGCATGAAAGCTATTCTATTTATTTGTGCCATCTGGAAGGCTCTTTTGAAACTGCCTGTTTTATCTATCATAGCCTGCCTATAAGTTTTATGTCTAGGGTGGAAATTACCTGCCCTCTTTTCCCTCTGCTTTAGATTGTCTCTGATTCCCACTAGAGAAGAAACTGGAAAGATAGTCTGTCTGACCTGCTCTTTATCCCCTCAGATGGGAGGTGAGCCAGGGCTCATACACAGATCAGTGGACCCCACTTTCAAATTTTCTGGGTGCACATGCATAACCCACAGGAGAATACAATTATCCCAGTCAAATAAGTGGGCTTCCAGCCAAAATGTAGTTATGACAAGTTCTGGCACTTCAAATCATATTGAGGCTGGATAACAAACACTGCCCCTCCCCAAAGCCCAGCACAGTATTTGTCAACCTGTCATCTGTGTATGACACTGTATGGGTTAAGGGCCTGATGCTGAAACTTGCTAAAATTATATCTTGCTATGAAATACTTTGCCTGGTGTAGTCCACCATGCTGAGTAATAGATGCCTATGGGTATACATGGGTAATAAGACCAGCTCACTCCTTACCATAAACAGAGCTACCACAAGGTTCTATTAGAGTACGGAACCACAGCAGCATATCATTGACACCCAAAGTACAAGGCAGGTAGTGACAAACCCCTTATTGGTCTGGGTTATCCCCAAAATATTACACTGGGATGCCACTAAGCTTTTGACTGTTCACGTCTAGTAGCCACAATCCTCCATGTATGGAGTGTACAGGGGCCACTATCCTTACTCCAGTTCTGGGGTGATGGTGGTAGAACTTGGGGTGCCCCACCTATAAGTGCCTGCACTGTAAACTCCTGCATAGTTAACAGCCAACTTACTGTGACTTTCTGTGGTGTAGAAGGCGAGAATAATGAACATCATCCAGTAGCAAATGTCATAACATTATCAAAACGTAAAACCAGACAATATACAATTGAATGCATAGAGATAAGAAAGACGTTAGATGCAGACTCCCAGTTAAAAGAAAATTAATTACAATTATCAGTACCACAATAAGTAATAGATAGAAAAAAAATTAAACCTTTATAGTCAATTTTTTTTTACATCAGGAAGCATACTCCCCTCCTCCACCCACTTCCAAATTTTATTTTTAAAGGAAGAGACAGTTAAATGTAGGATTGTAGCAGACGAGAGTGCTTCCTTCCGGAGGCAGGAAAACCAAATCAAAAGAAGTTGCTGAAGAAAGAAAGTGGTTAAAGAGGAATTCTGTCTGTGAGATCTCTGTAGTCATGCATTATAAGTAGGGCTAGCCACAAAACATTATGTAACATGTATAATTTTCAAATGCACACTTTATGGAAACCAAAGCTGACCAGACTCTGGTTTACTGAAGATTGTATTTGTTTAACTCCTCATGTGAATAATGTACTTAAAATGAATGAACCCTGCTCTTCTTCATTTCCATGTGGAGTTTGGGTTCATTAGGAGCTGAATTTGCAGTTCTGTCTCAGGGAAAACTCCAATATGTTAATAGCTGATGTAAAGATCTGAACAAAAAGAGAGCCATTTGGAGTACACAACAGTGAAATGTTTTGGTCCTGCAAAACCTATAAATAGTGCTGCATATTCCTGAGCACCATCTACTGGCATATTTTCTATTAATTAACTGGTTACATATGTCCTGACATAGGACACATTCATAACGCCATGGACTGCAAAGGAGGCCCCGAATATATAGAAATAATTATACAACTACAGAATGCAAATTATTAAGTCAAAGCAGGTTTGTTCTCTACACATTTTACAAAACGTCTAGTTAAATTTTAAATATCTCTAGCGGTAGGGCTTCCTTTTTCTTTGGGAGGCCATTCCATAGTCTAACAGAACTTGCTATCAGAAGCTTTTCTTATATATCTGTCAGGCATCTCCCTTTTTTAACCTTATCAAATTACTTCGAGTTTATCCTTGGTGGCACCTTAAAGAATTCTTCTCTCTCCTTTGTGTTTACAAACTTCAAATCCTTTTGGACACTTTCTGTCCCGTCTTAGGCATCACTTAGTCAAGTTGTACATATTTGGCTCGTCTAATTTTTCCTCATAAAGTGATTTCTCAAGCCTATTGATAACTACTGTTGCTCTTTGCTTAAGTCCCTTGAGTTTGTCTGAATCTTTCAGTTATCGTGGTGCCAAAACCAGCATTAAAAGAGTACAGAATGAGGTGAGTGTGTGACGCTCAAGGCATGAGTTCTCACATTTACAGAAAACTATTGTGTAAATCACCTTGAACGACTGGGAAAATCAACTCAAGGTTACTCCAATTTTTAAAAAAATAGTAAAAGAAGATAATGCACACTTTGTTATCTTCTGTTACAGTGTTCTGTTCCTATCCATCATGGATGAGGTTGGGAGAAGGTCTTGTCTCATGGCAAACAGTCATATATGATGCTGGCCACTGCAGACCGTGTGATATATTCTTATTTCTAACTAGCGAAAATACCCGGCGTTGCTCGGGTCAGTCGGAGGTGGGGAGGGGGCAGAAAGCTGAGCGAGTACGGGGTCCGTTGGAGGGGGCAGAGAGCAAACCCGACACCCCCACCTCACTTACCCCTCGACCAACCCCGACTCACATTTTCACCCTCCCAAACCCAACACCCCCACGTCACCCCCTACCAACCCCAACACCCCCTGACCAACACCCCCACCTCACCCCCCCCGACCAAACCCGACACCCACACCTCACTTACCCCTCAACCAACCCCAACCCTCCTCCTCACCCCCCCAACCAACCCCAACACCCCCACCTTGCCCCCCCACCAAACCCAACACCCCCTGACCAACCCCAACCCCCACACCTCACCCACCCCGACACCTTCCCACCCCCCCAGACCAAACCCAACACCCCCGGCTCACTTACCCCCCCAACCAAACCCGACACCCCCACCTCACCCCCCGACCAAACCCGACACCCCCACCTCACCCCCCAACCAAACCCGACACCCCTACCTCACTTACCCTCTGATCAAACCCAACTCGGGTCTGTCGGAGGTGGGCAGGGGGCACAGAGCTGAGGGATTCCGGGTCCTGAGGGATTCCGGGGTCCATCTGAGGTGGGGAGGGGGCACAGAGCTGAGGGATTCCGGGGTTCCGTTGGAGGGGGGAGGGGGCACAGAGCTGAGGGATTCTGGGGTTCCGTTGGAGGGGGGAGGGGGCACAGAGCTGAGGGATTCCGGGGTTCCGTTGGAGGGGGGAGGGGCAGAGAGCTGAGCGAGTGCGGTGTCTGTTGGAGGGGGTATTATGACATCAGAACTATGTCACAAAGAACAGCAGCTGCCCAGCTGATGTGATTGGCCTTTAAAGAATTTCACCCCTGGGGGGTGTCAGGGGTGGGATTTGAAAAATTTTCGACCCTTACGGTCATTAGGACCCCAAGACCTCTAACTGTACCAAATTTCAAGTCTCTAGCTCAAACGGTGTGGAAGGAGTAAGCTTACGTACATACACGCACGCACGCATACCCCATTTGACTTTTATATATATCTAGATGTGCTGGGAGTTACCCTCCATGTGTAGTCTGCAGACCTCAAAATTAAAGTGGGTTGAATAAAGCCTTTCAAATTCAGGTGCAATCTCATGGATTTATCTGAAGCAGGCATTAACTAGAAAGGTTCTGCACATGCCTCAGTAATATGCCCATAAGCTTTACTTTATATCCATTTATGTGATAGCTGGGCATGAGTGCAATGCACCTTACCACAAAACTAGTCATATCTTTGAGGTGTGGAATTATCTGAGGTATTCTTCCAGAGACACTGGAACACTGGGGGAGGGATAGCTCAGTGGTTTGAGCATTGGCCTGCTAAACCCAGGGTTGTGAGTTCAATCCTTGAGGGGGCCATTTAGGGATCTGGGGCAAAAAATCTGTCAGGGGACAGTACTCGATCCTGCTAGTGTAGGCAGGGGACTGGACTCGATGACCTTCAAGGTCTTTCCAGTTCTAGGAGATTGGTATATCTCCATTTATTTATTTATTTTATTTTAACACTACTGGCATATATAATGAATCTCTATCCATACTTACCTGTAGGTATTGTTAAAGTAAAAGACCGGCTTTAATTATACTAGCCTGGGCTATTGTGCAGGCCAGCAGTCTGAAGCCAGGGATGGATTATGATTATAACAGCCTGAGCATGCGGATGGGCTCTGACAATCTAATGTTTTTTTTCAGTGCCACAGACCATCCTACCAAGAAAACAAATCAGAGAATGCAATCTGCTCAGTTTACATTAACCGCTTATGATAATGGAGATTGGCTCATGCCACACATAAAAGTACAGTAATTGCAGGGAAATTATTTTGCAGTGGTAGATTGGGTTTCATTCAGAGGCAGTTTTGTCTTATAGCTTGGCTTATTGATTTAGAGCAAAGATGTCATGCCAGTTTGCCACCCCCACCCATTCATGAATGAAAATGATCAGGTCAGTGTTTTCTTTGAAGCGCTGTAAGTTGATTCTGTACTCTTTACTAACAAAGCGTGTGTTTCATAAATATGGATAGCACTCCAATACAATTTTTTGATTGTTTAACACTGCTTTTTTTTATTTTAAACACCTTAAGCTAGATGAACGATAAACAGATCTAGAGTAAAGCAATTATTGGCCTTAATAAAAATCATGCTATCATGATCTTGTTTTAGCCATGTCTCATACTGCGGTGGTAGTTCAAGGTATCTCTTTCAATTGTTTTCTTGGAGAGATGTACCAATTTAAGTGTCTGAAAGACTTACAGTTTCTATTGCTAGCATATCATGGTTTTTAAATGAATTCAGTACAGCTCCATCTCCAGCTGCCAAGACCTCATTACCTCCACTAGAAGACCATTTTACTGGCTAGCTGGTTGCAGCAGTGCTGCGACAGTTCGCTGTGTATTTTTAGCTTTAGTTTATCACCTAAAAAAACCCACCCCAAAACAAAATAAATGAGGTTAACCCTTTGTGTAAGGAAACAGATGGCGCTAGAAAGACCTCACTAAGAAGAATCTACTTGTAAGAAGGATGTAGGCATGCAGCATGGTGTCAGGTCAGTTAAGATAATAGAAGTTAGAGGTGGGAAAGACTGAGCAGGTGACTGATTCCATTGTCCTGCAAGAGCAGATACATGTCCTAATTGTACAGCTCCAGGGGCTGGGATTAACACTGGATTGATACACAACCTGATTTTATACTGATTTTATAACCAAGCACAGAGATTCAAGTAGAAGTATTGGAAATAAACACTAGAAATAAAATCCTAGCCAGCATTCTAGAGCCTAGACTTAATTAACGAGATACTCTCATGTCTTGTAGAGAATTGCTCATACAGAATCCTTTCAGAACTTTTCAGTCAGATTTGATTGTGAACCTCCTTTCATCAGACAAGCACGTTGTCAGATTGCCTGCTCAGTGATGGATTCAGTGTTCACTTTGCACTTCAAGATATACTAGAACAATCGTTTGTCATTTATTTACAGTAGAACCTCATTTATGAACACCTCGGGAATGGAGGTTGTTCGTAACTGCACAAAACATTTTGCTCTTTCAAGAGCTTACAACTGAACATTGACTTAATTCAGCTTTTAAACTTTACTATGCAGAAGAAAAATGCTGCTTTTAACTATCTTATTTCATTTAAATTAAGCACAAAAACAGTTTCCCTGTCTAGTTAAATATTTCATTAAACTTTCCCTTTGTTATTTTAGTAGTTTGTTTGGTCTCTGCTGTTGATTGATCGCATACTTCCGGTTCCAAATGAGGTGTCTGGTTGACCGATCAGTTTGTAATGCAAGTGTTTGTAATCTGAGGTTCTCTTATATATACCGGATACCCTCCTGCTGTTTGTTTATTACTGCAGATTTTCTCTCTTGTAGATTGTACAATCTCTTTCTGCACCTGGCTCAATATGCAATAGGCATATAGTACACAAATTGCCAGACAAGGAGATAAATGTCAGTTGCCTTCTGCCTGAAAGGAACACTTTCCAGGTATGTCAGCTAGTGATTTGCCTTAATTCCATGATTTTAACAATGTAGTTTTGTGGTAATAGATCCGTGCCTTCTTAAATATTATCTGTACATACATTTTGCAGTGATTATGATGACCAGTGGGTGACTGGCTTTCGATAGATACCTCATATGCCACCCTATGGTGAACTATTATTCAGATTGCCAACCCAGGGGATTCCTGTAAAACGTTAAACACCCCTGGCCTCTGCCAGTTTGCAAGAAGGGGCCCCTGCGTTACCTCCATTAAAATACTCTCCTTCCTCAAGGTGTTTTGATTCTTTCCAGTGTTTGCTAGTCCCAGTCAAACTGGCTTGTCACAGTGGGTTATTTGCTGACCAATTAGTTGTCCTACTATCTGTCCATCTTCATTTATCCTAACTATAACAATTATTTAGGTTGTTCTAACCAACTTTCCCACACAGGACTTCCATTTTGAAATGGAAGAGGTTTTGGTTTTGAATTCAGGTGGCCTCTCTGATATTATGTTAAGTCAAGATTGGTCCTATCCCATATTATTCTACAAGAATAAGGGGAAGAGGGGAATCCTTAACATTCGATTCATGGGTGAGTGAGGAGAACTGTTAGTAGGAGCCTTCCACTAGTGGTTATGTGAGTCCAACAACATACAGCCCATATTTTATCAAGAGGCTCCCTCGAAAGCATATCCTTAGCCAGTCTGTGAATCAAGATTGCATGCCCTTGCAGAGGGGAGAAGGGAGGAACTAGCATTTTAAACAAAACCAATCTAATAATCATAACCAGGCAGGGAGACAACACCAATGGGCAACAACTGCATGTAGACAGAAAATAGCATGATGCAGGTGAGTTGAGTGGAGTAAAGACCCTGTTTGGACGGTGAAGCATGTCCCCCTCCTCCCTTAAGGAATTTTTTTAAAAAATAGGTTATTTGGTACAGTCTGGTGCATTCCAAAGAAAATGTTTGCTCAAAAGTATTTTTTGAACTGCAGCGATAATTCACCCCTGACAGGGATGACTTAGCAATGCCAAGGAAGAGGTGACTAGCTGAGGCAGACAATGTATACAGTTCTACATCTGGGTGGTAGAATTTTAAGAGGGAGGTGCATCCCCCATATCACTGAGTGGGATCAAGAGAACTCCACTCATGGCAGAAAAAGGAATGTTGGGAAATACAAAAACTCTCAGAACTAAATGTGTCCAGTGTAGTCATTTGCAGAAAACTGAGACAACGAGGTCCACTAGTAATCCAACTGCTTCCTCTGCTTTTGTATTCTTTCAGCTTCTTTGAAATGCCTTCCACAGGCTGCCAGGCAACCATAAATGTATACATATTCCATATGCCAACCATTATATTCCTGCTTCCGCATCTCTTGACACCGTATGGAATAGGTGCTTTTAAAAAAATTAAAAAACCCAACATTTGTAACTAAGTATCGTTTCTGGGTAATTGAAAACAAGCAGGGGCCGCAAGCTATTTGCAGTCACACACACAACTGTTTTTGTTGCCTCTCTGGCTTTATATTGTCATGAGGGTGAGAGAAGGCTGGATTTGCCCCATTGAACTTGTATAGCTCCTAAATGTGGTATTGGCATAAATATAGCAGTAGAGAGGGTTGGCGTGTGAACATAAAGGTTACAGCTCTGTCATGGCTACCCACCCCTCCGGCGGTAGTGTTCGATGTATTGGGGATCGATTTATCACAATTTGCCTAGAAGATCACTTTGTTGGATGCTGTTGTGGGTCAAATTCTGCTATCATATTTACATCACTGTGACCCACTGCCTTCAATGGAGTTGCTTTGGATTGATGTACCAGTTAAAATGAGATTTATTGACACAAATCACAGATGAATATACAAATCACTGACTAGGTTAATCCCACAGTGAGGTGGTCGGATTTGCAGGTGTAAAAGGAAAGCAACATATACTAGAATCACAAATTCAAGCTTTACAATGAACACCTGGTCCTGGTGGTACACTGCCTGTTGCATTAAGAACCTTGGGAAGCAATATAATGTAACAAATCATACATATAAACAGATGCTACACATCATAAAGGAAACAGGCTGCATCTGGAAAAAGGAACAACAAAAATAATTAAATGTAGCAGTCTAGGTATTTCTAATTAGCCCCCGATAGTTCATTTTCATGGATAAGTAGATATCCACATAATTTAGATGTGTAAAGCTTTCATGCTATATCAAGATGGGTGTTCTTCCTCTTTATTGCCAGCAGATGTCTCTCTTGAATGCTACATGGCATCATAGTTGAGGCGCTTACTTCATATTTAAGGTCAAGCCGCAGATCTTGCTGCCTTGAGTGCCTTTGTCTAGCTAGTTCCCAATTAGTTGTTACTCTGTTCTGGATTGTGGAGCAGTGTGGCTTTACATATATCACTTTGTTTCTATAACAGTGAAAGTAATCAAGAATAAATAGAGCCTCCTGATTAAAATGTGCCTCAGTTTTAGAATAAACTGGAATAATAAAAGGAAGTACTGTAGGAAAGACAGTTTGAAAGAAACCTGCTTTGATGGTGAAGAAAAACGTTCTTACAACATTGAAGGGCTCCAACCAGGCCCGTGTAATCCTTTTAACAAAAATCTCTTGTTAGCTAAAGTTTACAGACTATTCCGTTGGTACTGTCATGATATTGCAAATTACTGAAGCACCATTTTGGGTCCTATTCAGCAATTCATACTCTGCATTTTAATGGAAGAATTGCCTTGATAAGGTCAACAAGAATGGGACTTTACTGAAGTGCCAAACAACATGATAGAAGTAATGCAAAACATTCCTAGATAGTTCAGTGTTACAATTACAATAGATGCTGAATTTTAACATATTCTTAAAAGTAAGTTTAAATATATCTTGTGCTCAAGGTTAAGTTATTCTAGGTATTAAGGTCTTTAGGGCAGGGTTCTGTGTTGGAATAGTGCCCAGCACAATGGAGCCCTAATCCATGAATGGGGATCCTAGATACTACCACACTCTAGCTAAATAATAATAATAAATATATGTTATTATTTTCTGTACTGTGACCCAGTGTTATAACAGTAAAGAGTTTCAGGCTTAATTCTACTTTCTAGCCACTAAGAAAGGTAGGGAGGTCACAACCCATCTAAACTTCTTTGCAACTTCTCTTGGGTCATGACCCCTAGGTTAGGTACTCTTTATATAGACTAATTTAAACCTTATCTTCTTCTATAGCTTGGTCTCAGTCTCTAGATTTCTTTGTGTTTTTTTTTCTCTTTTGATTGGGAAGTTCAGTGCACTGGAGCAACATCAGAGAAGGTGCTTGTTGGAGAAAGGAACAAAGGAGTTGTGGTGGGAGATAGAATTGGTAGATTTTCCTGAGCAGTTGAGTGGAAGATTATATGATCTGGGTAGAAGCAGACATGCTCAGTACCTTGGGAACAAGGACGATGAGTTTGCAATTGATTTGGAGCCAATGAAGGAACTGCTATAGGGGAGTGATACTGCTGGAATAGCAGCCGAGGAAGATGTTTGGCTAAGTGGCTATACTGGAGGGAGGGAGGCCATGCTAGAAAATCCAGAGAGAAGGTTAGTTGTCATGGTGGGAGATTATGAAAATATGGATTAAGGTTTGGCTAGTAGGGACAGGTACAAATGGATTTGGGATATGGTACAAAGACAGAAACAACAAAATGTAGAAATAGCCTGAATATGAGGGGTAAAAGATAATGGGCTTATGAAATGGGAGCGGGGAGGTTGTTGAATGGTAGAAATGGGGGATCTGGAGGAGTTCTATTTTTAACATGTTGAGTTGTTATGCTAAGCAAGGATTTGCAAGTCTTAATACGTACAGCATCAGTGAAATGCAGATGCTTCTGCGAGATGACAGCAATCACATGGCACACAGCTCCCTGAATAATGGCTGTGGGGAGGGGAAACTTAGGCCAACAATAGTAGGCTAAACCTCCACTCTTATGAAAAGTGCTGAGAGATCTTTAACATCCACACAGATCAAACCAGAACTAACTTTTCACCACCTTCAACCTAATCCTATCCTGATATTAACAGGAGCTATGCCTGAGTAAAGAGATCATGGTGAGCCAAATGTCTTTAAAACTGATTGTAGATTCACAATACTACATAAAAATTCTGGGCTTGTGCACAGAAAAATTCTCTAAAGAGAAATAAACTGGGCCAGACCCTTGGCTTGATTCCAGCTGCTATGGGCCACCTTGGAGCTTTTGTCAATGTTGGTGTTCCCCATTGTCAGGGGGATACCCAGCTGGAGCTACCATTACATGTCTATACCATTCCCTCTGTCAATCTCAAGTGCAGGTGACATGGCTGGGGAAAGGGGATGCAGCCAAACTGTGCAACAGGTTGATTCCCAACTGGTCTAATTTAACCTTGAGGCTGCTTTTAGTTACACTAAGGGCAGAGCTGGCTCAAGGATTAGTTTTCCATAAAGCCATCTTTTTCCTCTTTTCAGCTGTGCTGAGCAATTCTCAGCTGGAGCAAAGGATCTAGCCCACTGTCAGGTTTTAGTGTGTAGCTTGAGCTGCAAAGTAGTACCTTCTATGAAACATATACACTTCTGGAAAATTGCTTCCCACTGAATCACTAGAGAATCAGCTTTTTTCAGATGCTTTTACTACAAATCCTTTAAGATACCAATACACCTATCCAAAATTATACTTTAGAAATACACTCCTAGAAATAAACTTTGACTAGCCTTTGTATTACTTTTCAAGTTTTTAGTTTCCTTTGTGTAAAGCTGTTTCTCTTTCATTCAGAGTTTGTCTCTTCAGGAAACCTCTATCTAATATCACCAGCTTCCACATGTCAGTGTCACATGCTGTGTGGTTTCTGGGGCCACAACTCCTATAAAACTCAATCAAAACTGAACATTTCTTCATGTAAGAACAAAGGGGGCTCTTGATGAAATTAGTGACTGCCAAATTTGCAGCAAAGAAAAGAAAATCAGAGCCATACTGCCCTAAATTCCCAAGTTTGAAAAGGTATCTTTATGAGTTTGGACTTGTAAATTGGTGGAGACTTTCCAAATAGCCTTAAGGAATTTGGAAGTCCAATTACCATTAAAATTAACAGGATCTGAATGCCCTGTTCTCCTAGGTGGCTTTGAAAATCTCACCCACAGAGTTTCATTTATTGCATTCTAACCTCTAAGAGGGGAGAGTTATGTTTGTTCCCCACCCCCTCAGAAACAACAGAATTTGTTTCCCTAACCCAGTAAATCCACTTGATTCATGGAGGCCAAAGCCATCTCCTTAGAGACTGTGTCTCTGCATTGTCTTGGGCCAGCCTGGCAGTGCTTCACTTTCTATGCTTCCAAAGATGACTACGCCAGCTGTTGCCCCCGGAAGCCTTTGCACACAGGATGTTGCAGAGGGGGAAAGTAGTTAAACTGCTGATCACAAGGTCAGTGTTGGGGAAAGGGTAGAGAGTGGGACAGAGATCATCCTTTCCCCCCCATCTCCATATGGTGGAGTCCTGGTTTCTCTTGGGTCAAGGGAAAGGAGTTATGAGGGGGTGGATTTAACACTCCCATATTCTGTGGTCCCAATCTGAGCTTGATTTTCTCTATATTATTCACCCATGGATGGAAGCAGTATAGATCAAAATGTACAGATAGCAGGAATGTGACTTTCACAGGCTGCTGTAGGTTATTGTGTCAAGTAATATGGTGGGTTTAAAAAGCATGGTAAGTAACTTTGACTATCAACAACCTTGGTATTGTCACAAATTGAGACAATGCTAATCAAACTTCATTTTTCAGGTTATCAGCTAGTTGCCTACAACTCTTCAAGAAAGTTTTTTTTCCCCTCTCATGTAGCATTGAACAATTGGTGACTGCCTTATAGATCTTTTTCACTTTCCTGTGAAGCACCCAGTATTTGCTGGAGTAATGGTCTAATCTGGTACAATCCCATGTCCCACTGGTGTCGGTGGGAGTCCTGGAAGTGGCATGAGTGCAGAATATGTTCCACAACTGTTTCTTTACTTCTGTATCGTCAGACATGTCCCAAAAATGGTAATTAAACTGGTACTAGATATTTTAAAGTCAGACGTATAGGGAAAAAAATCCACTTAGTGTCTTGATCTTCTTGATAGTTCCCACCTTCTGCCTCCTTTTCTTTAATGATTTCTTTAGAATGACTTTAAAGCATGATTTTTTAAAAAGGAGTCTCAGAAGTCTCTTCATTACATTCAAGCCTTTTGGAAATTCTAAGGATTAAAGGATCCTTGAAAGCTCTCCACTAGGGCAATATTAAATTTAACCACATATACCTGTATATAATCCTTTTCTAATTTTTATATCTTCTAAAAATATATTAACACATCTCTATCCATGGGAAACATGCTTAAAGAAAAGTTCATCACATTAAGAACAATTGGGCAGTACAATATCTTCTTCAGCAAGATAGTTAAAGCACTATCATAGCCAACAACAGCAGATTAATTATTATGAATTATTAACATTATTCTTTTACATAATGCCACTGGTGGCCTTCCTGCTTTAGATTCATTTTAATGGGAATGAAGCTATGAGTAGTGCAAAGTTCAGAATTTGGGTCTGAGCCCAAGTGGTCTTCTCTGGCAATGTTTCAATCCCAGTGGAAATACCTGAATATTGGGGATTCTTGTTGAAATCATTATGGCCTACAAGCTCTCCTTCTTGCAGACAAAGGTACAGAAGGACTGGACTCACTTCTACAGTTGCATGGCCTCGTAAGAACAGCCATACTGGGTAAAACCAATGGTCCCTCTAGCCCAGTGGCCAATGCTAGATGCTTCAGAATCACTGAACAGAACTGGGCAATAATTTGGTTATCCATTTTTTGTCGTCTGGTTCCAGCCTCTGAGTGTCAGAGGTCCAGAGAGACCTGGAGCATGGGGTTATGTCCCTGATGATCTTGGCTAATAGGTTCATGGAGAATAGGTCCATCAATGACTGACTAATTTTTTTTTTTACCCCGGTTATACTTTTGGCCTTAAAAACCTCCACTCATGAGTTCCACAGGTTGACTGTGCATTGTGTGAAGAAACTAATTTATTTTTCAACATTTATGCTGTGTTTACCTTTTGCATGTCATGCACCTTGGAAGATGAGTAGATCAATCCGTTTAATTTATTTTGTTTAATCACTTTTACTTTCTGATTCACATGCACTGACATGATATATTGTGGTTTCCAATAACACAGAGTAATTTTTAAATAAAAGTGACAGACAGACAAAAACACCCTAACACATTCCAATAGAAAATAAATATGTAAAAATAATTTAAAATGTTGGTAGTATGTTGCAACTAGAAAAATCTTTTATACAACACCTAAATTTTGCCTTTACACAATTTGATGATATCATTCTAATAAATAATATTAAGACTGATGCAAGCCGCCAGGAAATTCCAAATTAGGAATGACATTGTCTGGGTTTTTATTCAGATAGTGGCATGAGTTAAAGGTACTATCAAACTGAACTTGAACTCTTTGGACTTTGAGGACCTTTATCACACTGCTAATGTTATTTAAATGCAGTTTTTGTCTGATTTGTAACATTGTATGACATTGTGTTTCAATAGCTATTGCATTAATATTCTAACTGTCAAAACTAATACATTTATAATGTAGTATGCAGTCACAATCTGCCTCCATTTGTAATTATTCTACTTGACTTCCATTGCCATTTGTAAGTTAAAATACCAGAAACTCCTGGTTAAAAATGTCTTTTAAAGGTAGCACTAAAATTGATTTGATGATTGAAAAATTGTTCAAGTAAATGCAACAGTTATGGGTACTTGAACACATAGTTAAATATAGATGTTTAAAAAACAGTTACTTGTATATTTCACTTTGAAGATTACAGCACAAATGTGAATTATCCCAGTAGTTTTGCTTGAGAGAAAATACATAGGGAAGCATATCTTTACTTTTCTCTGTCTAGTGCGAAAGAAAGCAGTAGTTGTGATCTTGAAAGACTGATCAGGGTGGGAAATTTTTTTTTGATCAACTGCTGCACTGGGCATTAACTTTCTTAAAATATCCAGTACTTCATCTTTCTCATGTATGAGAGCCATCTGAGAGACAGTGAGGCAAAGTGAACTGCAAAGTTCTTCAGTGTATGGATGACACACCTCTGTGTGTCCATTCACTGGATTTGGATGGTGCAGTTGCAGCGTTCCTAGTATTTAGTATTTAACGATGATTGGGGTTTGGACGAGAGCTGGCCCTAAGCCTAATTCTGGATAATTCTGAGGTAGTGTTGCTAGTTTGGAAACCAGAGTAAATGATGAAGGTAATATGTGATTCCTCACTTGAGGGAGTTTGTCTTCCTTTTGTTGTTCAGATGTGGAGTTTGGGCTTTTGTTGGGTCCGAAGATGCATCTGGATGGCCAGATAGAAAAAATATTCATGAGTTCTTTCTGATCTGTGTTTCACTGTATGGCTGCTTCCAATCTCACAAGTCCACTTTTGCCATAGTTATACTTATTTTCACCACTGCAAGACTAAATTTCTGTAATGCTTTGGAATGCTACATCTGAAGACCACTTGAAACTTTCAGTGGCACCGTGTGTTTGCACATAATTCCTTCTTCATGATTCTTATATGGATTAAACTGGTCTTCAGAAAGTACACTGATTTCCAGTTTGGTAGCAGGTGTAATTCAAGATGTCAGCTGTGATTTATAAACACATCCGACGAAGTGGGTATTAGCCCACGAAAGCTTATGTTTGAATACTTTAGTTAGTCTTTAAGGTGCCACACGACTCTTAGTCTGGAATTGCAGAAGTGACAAACATGGCTACCTCTCTGATTGTTATAAAACATTGTTAGTGTGGGTCCTGCGTATGTAAGAGACCATCACCCCGGTGTTTTACTCTTAGCTGTTGAGATCTACTATGATAGATCAGGCTCTCAAGATATGTTTGGGGACAGGACATTCTGAATAAAGGGCTCTTAGCCTTGACTCTGGGATAAGTATCCTTGATCTAGTCTGATTTTGCTGGAATATGTTGGTCTTCAAGGACTTTCCCATAACCTATCTCACTAGACAACATCAGTACTGAAACAGGGATAACTGTCTTTTTGCCTAAAAACATCCTGAACCTATAGCTGATTCAGTATATAGTAAGTTACAATATTCAAATGTAACACAATGCCAACTAATGAGAACCAAAATAAAAGGATATTGGCACTCCTTCTCACCTGTTTTATGTTTGAAAATCACAAAATAGAAATCTTCTGAAACATAAATTAAAAAATCAACAACAAAATCCAAAACAGAGACTGAGTACCTGGACCTATAGCTGATAAATACACCAGATAGCCACACCCTTTCTTGTAAAAAATATGTGGAGATATACCTATTACATAGAACTGGAAGGACCTTGAAAGGTCATTGAGTCCAGTCCCCTTCCTTCACTAGCAGGACCAAGTACTGTCCCCTGACAGATTTTTTTGCCCCAGATCATTAAATGATCCACTCAAGGATTGGACACACAACCCTGGGTTTAGCAGGCTATAATGCTCAAACCACTGAGCTGTCCCTCCCCCCTTAAGCTTGTAGAAGCTTAAGTCATGTAGAAGTATGTCTGTCAAATATTTTGAATTGACCAGCTGTTCATTTTGTTGTTTGTTGACAGCAGGATGCCTGGATCTGATCCCTGCATAGGAAGAAGACCCATAAAACGTTCTATTCAAAGATCAATGTGGAGATGGGAGTAGGCTGTAGCACTGTCAGGTCAGGGAGTCAGCACTGCCACAAACATCTTGGCAAGGGATGACTCTTGGTTTGGATGGGTGCGGGGAAGAGGTCCATAGGGCAAGTTTGATCTGAGCCCAATGTAGCCTTTATCCACTATTGATTGGAATTCCTTGCCATCAGATATCACCTAGGGCACAGACAAAGCTCTTCTTCCCCATGCTGTCTTGGGATGCTCTTTGTATATCCTTTGCATTGTTAAGTCCTATCAGTTTTTCCCTCTGAGTACCATTTGATGAAGAGGTTCTTTCTATGGGCCTGTGATGCTTCTTTGGGCACCCAGGTCTGTGATTAAACCTGTTGCCTCCCTTTTCCGGGGTGAAAGAGTGTTGCCGGTGCCAAAAATGGGTGTTAGTTTCCTAACACAACCAGCCTGTCCGCTACTAAAGCATTCTCCTCTGGTCTGTACCAACCCACCGGTTGATAATAGATGCACCACAGGCCCGGAGTCCTTCAAAGTATCTGGTATCTAGCCCCTGATCACTGGATACCCATAGAAATCCCAGATACTCTGTTCCTAAAGGAACAGTGTTTCCCAGTTTCCCAGTGTCATCTTAGACCACAGCTCCTGTATCACACACAGCATTTGAGTTCAATTATAGGAAAACAAAAGGAAATTTGAGAGAGATGAGATTCAAATAAGAAAAATGTGAGTGATGGAAACAAGTGGTTACATATACAAATCATAAAATGCAAACTAGAGCCTACACTTATCGATCGGATGGGTCACCGTTTAATAGAGGAGATAGATTCTTACCCCAAAGTTTGGCCTTTTGTATCATTTGCTAGCTCTTAGGAGCCAGGAACCAAACTTTCATAAAGCACCCCCCACTGTCCCAAGGTACCTGCTCAGTGAATGGCTCCAGAGCCTCTTTCTCCTACCTTTGAGACACTGAATTAGTCTTTGGTCTTTATTTCCAGACAGGGAGATCGACTTACTGTCCTATTGTTCCTTTTCATTTCCAAGTGGTTTCAATATTTTTAGTTAGTCTTTGATGGGTCTTCACATTCTGCATTAGTGCAAAGATAGACAATTGAGCATTAAATTACATTGTCCCCCAGTTTGGGTGACAATTCCCTTGTGCTTGAATGACCCATCACCAAAACATGAGTACCTGATGACTCACTTTAACACTAAGACCACAAGGGCATAATTTTTAGTACAGTAAAACCTCCATTTAACGGACTAATTCGGGCGAGGGGGTGTCCGTTAAATCAAAAAGTCCGTTATTTAATTAAAAAAAAACCGAGCTGTCTGAGCAGCAGCCCGCCTGTTGCTGGGACCCGGGCGGCAGCCGGGAACCATCAGCCAGCCCACCCGCTTGCAGGACTCGGGCGGGAGCCAGCAGCCCGCCTGCAGGAGGGAGCCAGGCGGGAACCGGCAGCCAGCCCGCCCGCAGGCGGGACCCGGCAGCCAGCCAGCCCGCCCGCAGGCGGGAGCCGGCAGCCAGCCCGCCCACTTGCTGGTCTCGGGCAGGAGCCGGGAGCCGGCAGCCCGCCTGCTGGTGGGACTCGGGCGGGAGACGGCAGCCAGCCCGCGAGAAATGGATTTCAGATGCATCAGACTTGCTCAGAAATTTTGTCCGTTGCATCAGAAGTCCGTTAAATCGAGGTCCATTAAATCGAGGGTTTACTGTATAGTTATTTTTCCTTAAATCTCACCTGTACACACATCCCAGAATGAGTATGAGTACCAATACATGACTAGCTTTCAGTAGAGACCTCAAATGCTACTCTTTCTGAATAAATACAATTAAAATGGTATATATTAGGTGTAGTGAGTTTGTCAGGTTTGAAACAGGAGTTTTTTGTAAAGAGCAGTGAACTTTTTGCTGGGTGTCACAGGGCCTCTTTTTTGCATGTTTCTCCATGGCAGATGTTCTGGCTTTATTTTCTGGATAACTGTGGAGATGAGAAATATTTAAACTCTGAAGACTCAGCATTTGTTAATAATAATTGCATTTAATATCTAGTATTTTCATGATGCACTTGGTTTCAAATTCATTTTGGTGTCTGGTGGATTTTCAGTGCCCTACCTACTTGATAACGTAAATAATATTTTTTTGCATACAGACTTGGTGATCCAAGCATTGCATCCTGTCTGAGTAGCAGAAGTAATGACACCCCCATAGTACATAATCAGAACGAGGAGTAGAAGGAGGAAGATGTGAATGAGATTGTACAGGATGTGATCTTTCTTGTAAGGAAATTTACTACACAGGCAAGGCTACAACATGAAAATCTGACTAAATGTGACATGGAGGGAGGGATGGTTGGTGAGGACAGCTGGCAGAGTTTTGCATAACTTCCGTTTCATAACCAGTGATTTGGTTAGCACTACTGTTTAAATCAGTTTGCAGCTTTGAGACTTTCTGTAGCTTCTCCCTGCTGCCTTAGCTCCACTCCAGGATTTCATAAATAATTCCTGGAATACACTTATTCATACGAGGTACCCCCAATTTCGTGTATTAATTTATAAGATGTCTACTGTTGGAAGCCTTTTGAAGAGGAATTAGAACTGCTTTAATACAAGAGAGACTAAAAACTTCAAATATAAGCTCTGATGGAAGGAAAACTATAAAATAAGGATGGTTTTTTTAAAAAAAATGGCCAGTGCAGTTCTGTTCCTGGTCTTTTGCTATCAGAATGTTCAATTCCTGGCTTCCAAACCAGAGAGAATTTGCAGGCTCTAGTACTTTGAGAACTACAGGTCCCAAATGATCCATAATAAACAAACATTTATAGTCAGTGCTGACAGTTTCACTTTTAGAAGAAACTCTTTTGAGTGTGAAGAATGAACAGTGCCTGTTTGATCTAATATTTTATTGCATAGCTGCCTGTCTCCCTTTCCTTGTGGTAATATTAAGAGCAATTAAGTTTCATCTTTCCCACAATGCCCTTTAAAAAACAAAACACCGAAGGTGGCTAACAGACTGCACATGAAGTGCACTGATTGAGACAAACAGGTTTATTTCCCTGGACTGAAGATCAAGTCAAGCAGGGAATATACCCAAAAGAGCGTGTTAAAACAAACCAGTGAAAACTATGTTTTTGTTGTGCTTTGCTAAATCAGACAGGTGAACCACTCTTTTTGGAAGTTTGCCAAACATGCCTCTTTCTCAGCCTGAGGCATTATACTGTAGTTGCTGTTAATAAACAGACGTTTGCTTCGCTGGGAAATGTACCATTACTGTGAGTGGTGGTGTTCCCTATATTCTCACTGAGAGAGACTGCAAATGTAGTTCAATTACCTTGGGTGGTAAAGGTCCAGCTTTAATTGGTGTCCGGTCTACTTTGAGAGGTGGTGTGATCTAACAGATAAGGTGCTGGCCTGCAAGTTAGGTGACCTGGGTTCTGGCTTTACCACTAACCCACTGGACAGGTCTGTTTCCCCTCCCACCTGTGGCCAATCCATCTACTGAGTTAGCAAGTTTTTTGGGGAAGTCCGTATGTGTCTGTACAGTTCATAGCACAAGTTCCAGTCTCAGCTGGGAATCTAGACACACCAACAATAATAAAATTCTGCTCTCATTCCGAAAAAGAATAATTTGTGAGAGCACATTGTGTGTGTTAGCTTCTGTTTAAAAGAAAAATATCCCCTTCCTCCCTCCTGCCCAAAATCAAATAAGAATGAAAAAAATTGAACTTCTGGAAAATGCATGTTTGGCCGTTCTAGAACTAAACATAGGAGTGTATTAGATATTGATAATAGCTAGTACTTACAGCACTATTGGGGCCAATTATTTAGTCTGCTCTTGCAGTGTCATGGAATGGAAACTTCCTAGCCTGGATTCCTGCAATACAGGGGAATTCTCTGTGGGCATAATGCTGTCATAGCCAGTTCCTATGGCACTTTTCCTGCAGTTCCCAGCACAAGACCTGTTTTAGTAGCAAAGCCCAGTATGGCCCAGTTGATAGGTGACTCTTTGGTGCCATTATCAGCTTGGGGAAAGGCTGGAGCCACTTGAGAATAAGGGAGACCTAATTGGCACCATGGTGGGAATCCCACTCTGACTTTGCTGCATCTAGTGGGGACAAAACATAACAGAAATTCTAGGCCTTTTATCTTGGAGGGCTTTACAAGCATTAACTAAAGAAGCATCACAGGTGTGAAGTATGTAACTGTTCCTTTTGCCATATTCTGGATAAGAACATAAAAATAGCCATATACTGAGTCAGACCAGTGTTTCATCTAGCTCAGTATCCTCCTTTCTGGCAGGGGCCAGTACAAGGTGCTTCAGAGAGAATGAATGAAACAGGGAAATTGTTCAGTGATCTAACCCCTGTCATCCAGTCTCAGTTTCTGGTAGTCAGCAGTTTAGAGATGTCCAAAGCATGGGGTTGTGTCTCGGGTCCATCAGTGGCTATTAGCTAAGATGCTCAATCTTTCATGATCCGCAGTGGACCCATCCTCCTTTTTTGAACCCAGTTATACTTTTGACCTTCACAACATCCCAGCAATGAGTTCTGCAAGTTGTCAGTGCCTTGTGTGAAGAATTACTTCCTTATGTTTGTTTTAAATCCGCTGCCTATTAATTTCACTGGGTGAGCTCTGGTTTGTGTGTAACAAGGAGAAAATAATGATTCCCTATTAACTTTTTCCACACCATTCATGATTTTCTAGACCTCTGTCCTATCCCCTGTAGGCATCTCAATTCAAAGCTGACCAGTCCCAGCCTCTTTAATCTCTCCTCATATGAAAGCTGTTCCATACCCCTACTCATTTTTGTTGCCCTTGTCTGTACCTTTTTCAATTCTAATATATCTTTTTGAGATGGGGTGATAAGAACTACACACAGTATTCAAGGAATGGGAGTACAATGCATTTCTATAGTGACTTGATATTTTCTCTTATTTATCCCTTTCCTTTTGGTTCCTAAAATTGTTAGCTTTTTTGACTGCTGCTGCACACTGAGCCCATATTTTCAGAGAAATATCCATGATGAGTCAAAGCTTTCTTGAGTGGTATCAATTAATTTGCAATAATTTTGGTATTTATTGTAGGGACTATGTTTTCTAATAATCATTACTTTGCATTTATCAACATTTGAATTTCATCTGCCATTTTGTTGCCCAGTCATCCAATTTTGTGAAATCCCTTTGTAACTCTAAACAATCAGCTTCACAGTCAGCTTTGGACTTATCTATCTTGAGTAATTTTTTATCTGCAAACTTTGCCACCTCACTGTTCATTCCCTGAACAGCACATGTCCCAGAACAGATCCTTGGGGGACCCTGCTATTTACCTTCCTCTATTCTGAAAACTGACCATTTATTCCTACCCTTTGTTTCCTATCTTTTAACCAATTATTGATCCACAAGAGGTTCTTCTCTCTCATACCGGGACTTCTTATTTTGTTTAAGAGCCTTTGGTTTGAGACATTGTCAAAGGCTTTCTGAAAATCCAAGTTCACAATATCAACTAAATTACCCTTGTCTTCACACTTGTTGACACCTGTAAATAATTCAAATTGATTGGTGAGTCATGAAAGCTGTGTTGACTTTTTCTCAGTGTATTGTCTGTGTCTGATGATTCTGTTCTTTACTATAATTTCAACCAATTTGCCACTTCTGAAGTTAGGTCTACCAGCCTGCAATTGCCAGGATCACCTATGAAACCTCTTAAAAAAATCAGTATTACATTAGCTATCTCCCAGATATCTTCATTATTTATCTACTTTCAAATTTTAACAAACAGCTATATTAAAAATTCCATCCTCCCAGACAAATTGTCCATTAGTTGAATCCCTAGACTCATCTAAGAGATACTGGAAAAAAATGTTGGAATTTTAAATGAATAAATGGAATGTGTATTTGTTAAAATGTGAATCTGGATAAATAAAAATAAACGTGATGACAACGTAGATCTACATTTATAGAAAACAGTGTTTCATCAAATTGTTATAATATGTGTTAGTTTTCTATAATACAGACATTTGGCATAAATTTTGAAACCAGACTTTATTTAACTGAAAGCTGATGCAACATTTTTTTTTTTTTTTGGTGCCAAAATGAGCTATTTACAAGAATACAAAATATGTTTTCCCCGACTTTGATGATTCCAAGGCATTTTTACAGTTATGTTTCTCATTCATAAGAGATTAATATTCTTTCCATTTATGCACTTAACTCCCACTTAATAGAGCTATATATGGGTCTGTTCCATTCCCGACATGCATTTTATCCAGACTGGATGTCCTGCATGATAGCTGAGAAATTATCTCCAGGGTATAAATGGTTCAAGGTATTGACAATAGCTTATGGAGCCTTTTACTTTGCTAGGTTGCATCCAATTTGCACACAGGTATTATGATGAAGAGAACTTTACAAATGCTTCTTATAGACAGGTCAAGAATTGCAAAATTTATCTTCTGTTCAGTGGCTTTCATGAAATGAGTTGTCATGGTCCTATTCATACAGTGACAGTGGATCGTGATGCCACAATAATTGGTGCTCCCTGTATTAGCCATATTACCATATGGACAAAGAACTGTAGCTATAGCCACTGAACTATTCTACCTCCTCTAATGGTCCGCTAGCTCACTATTGAGGCATACTAATGGGACAGTATTGAGAAGCTTGCCCTGCTGGTTCTGACACTGTGCCTGTTCTGTGGACAACATTAGGCACATATTTTACTGAGCATTAAATTAGCTAGAAAAACATACAGCATGGAATTCTGGCCTCACTGAAGTCAATGGGAGATTTGCCATTTCTTTCAGCGGAGCCACGTTTTCACTCACAGTTGTTCCCCCAGTTAAAGGGTGAACTCTGCAGAAGGGATTAAGTTGTATCTTTACATTTTGTTTTGTCCACTCCCCATCTCTACTGGTTAGTTCATTGGTTTTGTAATCTATTAACCACAAACAGTAATAAAAAAACCTTTCAAAAGACAGTGGCATGAATAGTGAGAACAACCAAATAATGGAATAAATCAGTGGTGGTGGAAACAACATACTATATGTGAAAAGTCATTTCAAGTATCTCGAAAATGATCAGAAAAATCTCGTTCTTTTTATGATATTTATAGACTGGACTATGTGTCTGACTTATTGCACACAGTAGTATTTCTTTGTTAGGTTTCAGGTGAATTGAAAATGTATCTTCCATGAGGGAATATACTGCAGGTGGAACATGACTTTTTACTTGATTCTTTTACTACACTGGATTAACAGGTTTGTTGCATTTCTAATAGTCTCCCTGGAAAATTGGCCCAGGTCACAAATCTGTTTTTTCAAATTAACTTTAGAATGGACTGGACAAGAATGAGTGTAAAATGGCAGTTAAAATGATTTAGGCTAGGACAGTCCATTTAATTTAAAACCTTCAGTGTCCCTATCAAATTCATACCGGTGTTTACTTTCCATTTGCTGTTAGTTTGAGACAGATGGGGTTTTAAATGTGGTTTGGGGATGAGTGGTAAATCTAAAAGTGATTTGGAATTATATGTGAGTTTGTTGGTCTTACTGAGTTCTGGTTTGTTCATTCTGACTATTCAGTTAAGCTACTGAGTTTTGGGATAGGAAAAACAAGATGGAAAAGGAGCACACAGCTGCAGTAAATTTTTTCCTCTGGTCACTGTAAATCAAGTATTGAGCTGAGGTATATACCTAGCATCAAATCTTGTAATGTTATCAACTTTGTTGTTTGAATTTTGGCAGTACCTAAGAACCCCAATCACGATCAGGGCAGGCCTCATTGTGCTACATACTGTACAGCGATGTACAAATAAGAGAGTCCATACCCCAGAGAACGTTCAATATTTCATTATCAAGTGGCCTTACTTGTCCCTGAATTATTTAAGGTTGTGCTTTTAGATCTCATAATCAGTATAGAATTAACCTACTTCAGCATCCTGTAATTTACCCCAACCCTGGGACATTCTACCCAGTTGCCATGACAGGGATGTGGGCAGTCTTGCCTACTGGATAGGACCAGGAGTCAGACCTGGTTGGCAGAGCAGGAATTAGGGGGTAAGTCGGGGTCAAAGCCAGAGTAAGAAATCAGGAGTAAAGCCAAAGGTCAAAATGAGAGTCAGGAATCTAGTCAGAGATCATAAACAGGATCAGGGATCAGGAGTCAAGCCAAGGGTCAGAGCCTAAGAACAGAGCTAGGGTCTCTGTGGTAGCAGGCAATATACTGTCAGGTTGCACAGATAGCATCCTTAAATGTCCTCAATGCTTAAAGAGTGTGCCTGAACCAATCAGAGGTCAGGGGCGTGGCTGGCAATTGGATTATCTGTGGGTGCTTCCTGTGGTGCTGGTCTCTCAGGATTTCTAGTGCATTGATCACAGTCCTGCCAGGGGTGGTGCAGTGAAAGAATTGGTCACTTTGGTCTAATGAACTAAACATGGAACTGGGAGCTATGAGCTCTTGGATTCTAATCCTGGCTCTGCCACTGCCTCACTGTGGGCCTTTCTGCAAACCACTTACCCAATTTTGGGTAAATTGAGCCATTGCAGAAGTAAGCACCATTTCACAGGATTCAATTTGCCTGTGTCTGTTTCCCCGTTTGTAAAATAGGGATAATTACCTAGTGCACTGGGGTGTTGTAAAAATTATTTGGATGATGAGATCTTCTTGGCTGAGAGGTTTCAGAAGGTGATGGTAGCAAATTGCTCCTCTTCCCTGAAGGTGCTGCCATGTGGAATTTGATGACCTCATAGGCAGGTTGAAAAGCTGATTCTCCCCACACTCCAAGGATCTGAAAAGGGGTGTGTGTGTAGGGGGAGGATTGTGACCGCAGTTAATTGTTGGAGAGGGAGGGCTTAACTTTTAATTGTATGCAATAATGACATATCCGTCTCAAATATATAATTTTACTATAAATAATAAATACTTTCTATGAAATTACATATGAACATGTAGCAACAATCCATGGGCCAGAAGTATTGTGATTAAGTATTTCTTTATAATGGACAAGAATAACGTGGTTATTACTATGTGGAAGAGTATGATTTTTGGTGTCCCTGACTATCCATTTCCTTGCCTTGGGTTTTATAAATAATATATTCTTACTTTGTTGCCACATAGCAAACTTAACTGGTTCTTGAAATGGAGTATTTTGTATTTGGAATATTACAAGGTTAAGAATAAGCCTGGTAATGTGTGTATTAACATGGCATCAGGTCAGAAGTAACCCTGGACTCAATAGTATGTAAAATGGAGATACAAAATCAGAAAATCCTTGCTATTTTGAATTCAGCCTGTTGCACATTCAGGGTTGTTGGGTTTTTTTTGTTGTTTTTTTAAATGTGCCCTTTCTTTTGATGCTGCCATGAAAAATCAAAAGAATGTAATCTATAACAATAATCGCATTATACGTTGCTCTTATGTTGTGTCTTTAACTCTAGATTCTCAAAACACTTCAGAAACCTTGGTTAAGCCTCACTATAACCCTCTGTATTATACCTGTTTTTAAACTGAGATTCAGAAAGGTTAAAGACTAGTTTGTGTCCCCAGATATAACCCTGTGTAATGGCTGGCACATAGTGGCACCATCCCAGGAGTAGTCAAAGACCCTCAGATCTTCCACTAGTTCGCTCTTGTTCTAGGGATGAGTCACTTACTGAAGCCTTTCAAAGGATGCAACTTAGTTTTCTGTGTGCCAAACCAGCTCCCCTGGGTGGCACAGTGGAAAGGAGGGAAGGGGCACAGTCATGGCTTCACACATTCTCAGATTAGCTCAGAGGGGGAGCAGGGGCTTTACAGTCCCTTTGCTCTGCACAGGACCTGAGGCCAATGTCCATGTAGCTCAAGGTGGATTAAGACATGGAATCCCTGGCCTTGGTGTCACATGATGAGATCAGAATCTTGGCTTTCTTTTAAAACATGTATTTTTCAAGCAGTCATGGCTGAAAACACTCTCCATTGAAACAGAACAAAACCCAAGCGATTGACTGTAACAAAATCCAAAACAACAAAGCAGCTTGAAAACGTGAACAAAGTGTAACTTCTGCAGTGACGTCTGCCTGAATCTGCAGACAGTCTGAAACAACGGCTATAAGAGATGTGAACTACCTGTGACAGACTGCCTTCTCACCCCTCGCAGGAATACAGGCAGGAAATCCTTCTTTGCGTCAAACAGTGCTCTTTAATTAACAGTGCAGGACCCCACCACCAATATATACAGCTTTGTACAGTTCTTCAACTTACAGCTCCCAGCTCTACAGACTCTATATAGTCCAGCTTACAGTTTACAACTCTAAATAGTTCCTAACACACAGCTCTGAATAGCTCAAACCACACCACACTCTATACCATCCCCACCACACTGGCAGGCCTTTTATCCCCCTGAGGAGGCTGCCAGGTGCCACTCATCCCTGTTGATTGCGCTGCAAGCCAGGTGGCTGATTAGTCTTCCTGCAAGGGAGGTTTGCAGGCTTCTGCTCCCTCTTAAAGGGCCCGCAGGGCTGGCTCAGGCACTCTTGGCCAGCACCCTGCCACATACCCCATTCATCTGAATTCTGCCAGGGCCTTCTGCCATTCCACAGAGGGACAGAGCTGTGGTAAGGGTAGGGCCATGGAGGTCTGTAAGCATGTGGCGACTCACCCCCCGCTGGCGCCTCCTGCTGGTTGTCTGGGGAATTAGCTCACCAGCCTCCGGAGCGCCCTCTGCTGGCCGATGTCCTGCGCAGCGCCAGCCCCATGTCCCTCCCGGCCCCGTGTCTCTCCCTCCCAGTGCTCTCTTCCACTGGGGTGCTGCACCCCTGCAGTACTCCCACAGATCTCAGGGTCTCCCCTCCCTGGGGAACCCCCACCCCCTATCCCCACCTTGCCTCAGTATAGGCAGCTGCCATTCACTGGGGCAGACTGCAGTATAATTGCCACTCATCACTGGCAAGGGGGGTTGGACCTGCTGCCTCTGCCTACCCTCGAGGCCGCCCCCTGCACCCCAGTACCTATTTGGCCATAGACTAGGCCCCACAGCCGGGGGGGGGGGGGGTGTTTCCAGGTCAGAGCTCCGTAGCTCTGCCATCCTTCCCCCAGCCCTGCCATACTCCTGGTACCCTGCTTAGCTCTAGCAGCCAGGTCCCCCCTCTCCAAAGGCTAGAGAGAGACTGCTTGCCTCTAGCCCACTGCCCTCTTATAAGGGCCAGCTGGGCCCTAATTACATTGGCCATAGCTGTGGTCAGCTACCCAATCAGCTGACCCAGCTGTCCTTAATCTCTTTTCCTGCTTCAGGCTTCTCCCAGTGCTGTCTTAAGCCCTTCTGAACAGGAGCAGGTGGTCACCCTGCTACAAGGTCCCATATGGATTGTGCCTGGTACACAAGATGGCCTTAATTTGGCTTCAGGATAGCTGCAATGGGATCATATTGGGTTGGAGTAATTTACTTCCCCTTATTTCTCTGAATGGCTGCATCAGGACTAGTCAATATCTAGTTCCCAATGGTTACTCAGTGTGTGGAACCCAGGAGTTCTGACTGCTTTAACCACTAGCCACTGTTAAATGGAGTTAACATGCTTAATTTAAACCAACAAAGGTAAGGGAAATACACCGATCTACGCCACTTCATTCTGAGCTAACCCCATCGTGTTCAAGTATTGCAGGACTCTACAAAATGTGTTCAGTAGGGGGAGGTGGTGGAAAGAAGGAAAAGGATAAAGGCTTTGTGAAAGTTTCAATATTGGAATACAGTGGAGAGAATTAGAAATAGAGTTGCAGCCTTAACTCTGCTGGTTTAAGTCAAACCCATAGGGATATTATTTTCAGCACTGTGTGCTGTGGATTAGAACTGCAGTCCTGCTTGCAATCTGTCACTACTACAGCAATGAAAATCTGTCCCTTAATGCTATTTTACTAGCGTAGTTTTTTGTGTTTAATTATATTATACAGTGGTTTGTTGCTATGTCTGCATAATTCCTTTAGAGGTGCGCTTGAAATGCTTATGAATTTTTATAAACACAAGCTGTGGATTACTTTTAGTCTCTCTCTACCTGGTTTCTTCTCTGTAAGCTGCTCTACTGTGAAATCATTACATTTTTCTTTCTTTCTCTCCATGCAGAGCATGGCCATTTTGTCAAACACACGATATTAAGACCGAGTACCCCAAATCTCTCAATATTACATTCATGACTTGTATGTAAACACTCAGAGCTTGTTCCTGTTGAAGTCAGTTGTAAAAATTCCATTGACCTCAATGGGCCCAATATTTCACCCTAATTGCTGGATGTATCATTGTTATTGTCATAAAGTTATTGATATGTGGCACTAGATGAACACTGCATTTTCCATGGATATTTTCAAATTAGGGTGACCAGGCAGCAAGTGAGAAAAATTGGGACGGGGCGGGGGGTAATAGAAGCCTATATAAGAGAGAGACCCAAAAATCGGGACTGTCTCTATAAAATGGGGACATCTGGTCATCCTAGTTCAAACTTTGTGTGAATTCACTTTGATTGTTTGCTTCACTCCCTTTGTATTCTGTGAATGAATGTTCCAGTGAATTGCAGGGTTATATAGCAAGCCAGTACATTTTAAGAGCCTATTGCTGCATATTCAGAGAGAATTAATTTCAAATTCATAATGGTGAATATTTCCACCAGAAACCAGATTCTAACTCATCCAGTCACATGTAACTCCTGTGTCTAGTAAAAACAGCACGAATTTCTAACACCGAATATTCACAATGAACTTGTTAGTCAGCTACACATGACAAGTTACTTGGTGAATGAATTTGAATAACAAATGTAACTGAGAAAATGACTATCAGTTCAGATGATCGCAAACCAATTAAGAGGTGAAATTCATCTAAAAATTATTGGTACTGAATTATTCACCCACCAGCTCTGCAGTTATGGAGCTTTAATCAGTTCTTCAGTGCTCTTTCTCTGAGTGGGAAGAAATTAATATGATCACTGCAGTTCTGTTTTACTATTGTAACCTATTTTTCCTCTCTCTGTTTGTTTGCTTAGGGAATGAAAGGAGAGAGAAACGTAAGACTCCATTTTTTTTCTTCCTTTGATATGGTTTTGGAGGCAGCACTGACAGTTGGAAATACTCTGTTCAGAGTGAGTTGTGGGTTAATCCAGAACCAAAAGGCAGATTGACCCATGTACCCCAGATGCTTTATTTCCTTATGCTTGTATGCAGTGGTGTTGTAGCTGTGTTGGTCCTAGGATATTAGAGAGACGAGGTGGGTGAGCTAATTTCTGTTGGTGAGGGAGATGAGCTACACAGAACTCTTCTTCAGTTCTAGCAAAGGTACTCCGAGCATGAACGCTAAATACAAGGTGGAACAGATTGTTTAGCATAGGCAGTTAGCATCCTCTTCTCATAAACAAACTAGGGAAATGCAACCTAAATGGACCTACTATAAGGTAGATGCAAAACTGGTTGGAAAAACATTCCCAGAGAGTTATCAGTGGTTCACAGTCATGCTGGAAGGGCATAACAAGTGGGGTCCGTCAGGAATCAGTTCTGGTTCCAGTTCTGTTCAATATCTTCGGGCTCGTTTTCACTAACACGGTCCCGATTGATCTTCTGGCAATCGATTTATCGCGTCCCGTTAAGACGCGATAAATCGATCACCCGCGGCTCCCCCGTCGACTCCGGAACTCCAGCTTGCCGGGAGGCGCAAGCTGGAGTCGACGGGGAGCACACCACCAACTGCCGCCGCCGTGGGGACAAGCGGTAAGTTGGCGGCAGATACGCAAACTTCAGCTACGTGATTCACGTAGCTGAAGTTGCGTATCTGCCATCGATTCCCCCCACCCCCCAGTGAGGACAAGCCCTTCATCAATGATTTAGATAATGGCATAGAGAATACACTTAGAAAGTTTGGATGATACCAAGCTGGGAGAGGTTGCACGTGCTTTGGAGGATAGGATTAAAATTCAAAATGATCTGGACAAACGGGAGAAATGATCTGGAGTAAATAGGATAAAAACTCCACCATTGCTTGGTCCCAAGCCCAAGATGTGAAAGGAGGAGGGTTTTGCATTGGGCTAGCAACCCACCATGTAAAAAATGGATGCTACAGAAACGTCAACCAAATCTTCAGCGAATGGAGAAGAATGGTTGGCGCCTTATGCTCCACCAGGAGTGAAGAGGATAAGAAGAGAAGAAATAGGATAACATTCAATAAGGCCAAATGCAAAGTACTCTACTTAGAAAGGACCAATCAGTTCCATACATACGAAATGGGAAATGACTCCCTAGGAAAGAGTACTGCAGAAAGGGGCCTGGGGGTCCTAGTGGACCACCCAGGCTCTGGGCATGGAGCTGTCTGCTGGGAGCCTGGGTGGCAGCCCTGCTCCTGGTGGAGAGGGGAGCGGGGGCAGCTGGGCTTGTGGTGAGGAGCTGTGCACAACTGAGCATGGGCTCTCCGCCCCCAGTACTGCCCCTCTTAAATCAGTGGAGGCGCTCCTGGTGACAACAGAAGGTGGACATCAATCTAACATGGGTTGACATCGGTCTGTAGTGTAGACATGCCCTTGGAGAGCACTGATAAGCTCAGGATAAACTGGGCTTGATTGTTTGACCTCAGTTATACTGCCTTTACATGAATTTAACTACACTGACTTCCTGAGATGTATTCCTAATGAAGAATGACATCAGAAGAAAGCCGTAACTGGGTAGAGTTGTTTTTTTCTGAGTTGAACTGGGACACTGACTATTTCGAGGTTTCCTCGTAATTGATAAAAGGTCTGACTGCAATGCTCACGCACGTTGAGTAGCTCACTATTCCACAGGAAGGTACCACTTGTGTAGTAAAGTACTACTCCATGTAAGTTAAGGTGGCACAATTTAGCCCTGAATTTTCAAATTTTATTTAGAATGTTTCATAACCCCTTCTTGGAAGTTAATCTAATCATCTTACACATGGGAAATCTCAAGCAGAGAGAAGTAGATGATTTGCACCCAGCACCACAGCAGAAGATTGGTAGAGTCCAGGACAAAATCTCAGACTCCGGACTCCAGTACCTTGCTCTAATCACTTGACACGCTGCTTCCTGGGAAACATTTGCATTTCTTGGGTGGTGTATTTTACGTATTTTGTTGCTATCACAGAAACGCCCTTAAATATCCATAGAAAGAAAAGTCACTGACATATTAAGCTGAAGTTTAATGGTATTTGAGTTGGATCTTGGAAAAATTGTTCCTCTAAAGGGCTAATAAATAAATAAATGTTACATAGCTTCAATATATTATTTAAAGGTAATCCAGTGTCCGTGCACAGGCAGCTGTATGCAACAAAGTAATATTTACTCATCTCTGCTTTGCATTGAAAGTGATTTTTCATGGTTCTTTCCCCAGGAACCTACATTTTTGTGTGTCTCATAGAAACCCATGATTGAAGATTTTATTTTTAAATAGAGATTCATATATGTCATCTGTTTCTCAGGGAACAGATCCTTTTTTAATGTCATCCCTTTTTTAATAGTCTGTTTTCTTTTGATGTTAACCTTGTAGATTAAAGATACTTCAGGAATTGCCAGGGATTCTGAATCATCATTTATTGAGCCTGACATAATTTGAGTAGAGCATGAGCCCTGATATTTTCAGTGTTCTCTGAAATACATAAATCATTAAGACAAAAAAAATGCACGGAAATTCCAACCAGTCAAGCTCATAAAAATCACCACAAAAATGAAGCATTTTTGTTTTCCTTATGGATGATTGAAGGCATGATCTTATGACCTTTATTCAATCCTATTGACTTCAGTAAGTGCTTTGCCCGAGTAGAGACTCTAAAAAGAACCAATAAAGGGCGCAGTTTGAATTCAGTTCAAGAAATGATTAAAGATTTGGGGGATCAAAAGAAGGATTTTATTTTTACTAAATCAGCTCACCCATCTCTGACAACACTAATACTATAGGTATTAGAAGAGGTAATAAATTTTAAGCACCTGAAAAAAAAGACTATTAGTAGGTCAAGCAGTTGCTAAAGTGAATGAAGGAAATAAAGCACTTTGCCTGGCAGAATGCACAGTTTCAGAATTGCAGCAGATCAAATGAAGACCACAGCTCTTGCTGTGTCACTTTTGACTCTGTACAGCACTGGTACATGGCATCTCTGCAGGTCTGAAAGAACTCAGGCCTTTCATAGACGGATGTAGTTGTAAAATCTGGGAATGGGGAGCAGAGATTATTGTGAAAAACAGAAAATCTAAGGGGGTCAGCATAAACAGATATGTTGTAATGTAACTAAATGCCTCCTATCAGTCCTGCACTGGCAGAGAGTTAGAGTAAATGACCTACTAGGTCTTTCACATTTCAAACACCCCTGACTCTAAAACAAGGTGAACTTGCTGGAACAAAATAGCTACTGCTACTGGCTACTGTTGAATTTGTGACGAGAGCGGATGCTCTATTGCTTTCAAGACATTTCCCGCGGTTACTTTCCTCCCCGTTTAAAACATTTTTATTTTAAGGAAGTGTGAAAAATAGAAAGATGAATACTTTGGGAACAGATCCGTAGCCCTACCTCAGGCCTAGTTCCTCTTATATCAGTGGGAGTCTTATATGAATAAGGACGTCAAGATTCGTCCCATTAATATCTCTCTGACTTAATAAAACTTAATTGCTTGCTGCAAGTCATTTCTAGGTATTGTCACTAGCCCATGGATATTACTGAGTAAAGTTAGTCCGATAAATTATTCAATTAACTTTTTCTCTTTAGGTAAAATTCCCCCTTGCTGCAGGGAGAAGGGCCCTTTGCATCACTGAAAGCCCCCCTGTACCAATTAAGACGTGCAAAGGGATATATGTAGAAGGACCACAGTGCATCAGGCACACAATGCTCCTGTGCACCTACTCATACCACAGAAAATGTTCTTGGCCCAGTCCTGCATATGCTACTGGAGAAGCCACAGCATGGGAATGGGAGATGGTGGGCAACCGTTGGCCCAGAATATCCACTTGCTTTCCCCCTCCCAACTCCCAGTCCAAATATGGAAGGGGTCATTCATGCATTAGTCTCTTTGCTTTTGTGTGGAAGGTGGTTCAACTGCCCTTTCTCCATGACTTTCCACTTGGACTTTGTAGAGTCTCTAGTTTGGGGCCCTCGTGGTGGCAATAAGGAGAGTAATGGGGGGGGGGGGGGGGGAAGGGCACATATCCTGTCTTCTCTTTGTTCTCACATAGACTCCTTGGAAAAAGGACTGCAGTTCTAGGCTGCTTTCCAGAGTAGCCCCCTGGGGGCCATTACAGTGAGGGTGAGCCCCTGGTACTGAAGCCTTAGTAGAGCCATGTTACCTGCAAGGCTGAATCACTGGTATCCCGAGCTGGTGTGGAGAGACACTGCCTATATGTGAATGACCCTGGATCCCTATAGTGCTTCTGGAATCCACCAGGTTTGAGACTAGGCCCTAAGACTTTCCTTGGAGGAGGCTAGTCATGCCCTTTTGCCCCACCCTTATGGGATGTTGTGGAATCATTGCTGAAAGCAATTTAGGAATTGCCATCCTGGATCAGAGCAACAGTCTCCCCTGCCCCCCCCCCCAGTGTCCTGTCACCAACACTTCTGATACTAGCTGCTTCAGAAGAAAATGCAAGATACTCTGCGATAGATAGCTATGGAATAACCTGCTCCTCCAAAGCTTCCTCTTAAACCCCTAGTGGCTGGAACCAGACTTATGCCCTAAAACATGAGGATTTATATCCCTTTCTAAACTCCAGTCCTTGAAATAATATACTGTTATAACCTGATCCTCTTGTTGTTCTTATGAATGCTGAATCTTCTTTAGAATTGTGTAAAGTTGTTAGAGTGGAAGGATTGTCCCCTGGGCAGGGAGCTATCTTGCTCCTCACTTCTTTCTTTTTGGCCAATAAATATTCAAGTATGTATTCAAAGTGGAACAGCTTCAGCTAGAGAGACTGAGCTGAGCCATCTCACCCCAGAATAATTTATAGCTGGTGATTAGGATGCTCATCTGGGAGTGGCGAGATCTGAGTTCAAGTCTATATTCAAGAATGGAAATTTAAAGCTGGGTGTCTGGCATCCCAAGAAAGTGCTGTAATCAATGGGCTAAATATTCTACAGGGAGATGGACCTGAAATGGCCTCTTCTTCAAAGTTGGCCTGAAATGGACTCTTCTAGCTTGCTGAGGAGTTCCAAATATTTTTCATTGACTTTTTGGTTTGTTGGCTGTACTGAAAAAATCAATTTGCCAAGCTTATGGTTGTGAGGATAAATGTATTAAAGGCTATGAGGTGCTCCTATATTACAGTAACTAGAGCCATATAAGTACCCGAGATAGACGGATCTTGTTGCAATGAATTCCACATGCTAGTTAGATATAAAGAAATATTTTTTCCATATGGTTTGATTTTTTCCCATTGAATTTCAGCAAATGTCCCTTTGTTTTGTAAGAATAGGCCCTGTCATAAGTGTAAAGTGCTAGAGAGTGTTGTTCTGCCTGTATGGGGTTAATGTTACCTGAGAGGGAGTGACGTAAGAGCCCCTGACCACGAGGCAGAGAGGGAGGGAGTTTTAGTTTTCAGTTTTCCTGCCGTCCCAGCTTTGGCAAGAGACCCACTTTTTCGCCTCTAGCTATGGAGGGAGAAAACTTCTACTTTCCTTCCTATATTCATAAGTAGCTGTACTGTGATGTTGATTTCCATAAGTTTCTGTACCTATTTAGAGTGTCACTAGCCTTTTCAGAGGGGAAGTTAGAGAACTCTAGATTGTGAAGTTGTATTGTAAGTGTATGCTTTATTCTCTTTTCTTTATTAAATCTTTTTAGTTATAAAGAGCGTTTGGTTTATTTCCCTTAAAGTTCTCTGTTTTCAGGCTGGAAAGGGAGGGGGGAAGGGGAGTAGGTCTAAAGGACAAGCTCACAGTGTATGAGCTGGAGTGTGGAGTCTGTCTCTCTCTACCTTCAGGCTAGAAGGGGAGGAGGGGGAGCAGTCTGGATCCTGATCTCTCAGGGAGAGGGAAAGGGGGAGTTGGGGTGTCAAGGTACCCCACCCCATGGTCTTGGGGTGATTACTGAGTGGTGGCAGCGTGGTCCCCATTTCCCAGCGGGTAGAGTGTGCGGTTTGGGGGTGTGAAGACTTAACTTAGGCTGGGAAGCAGCTTGTAGTTATTTGGTCTGGCATAGAAGAGACCCCTCTCTGTACCCCAGGTTCAGAGAGAGGGAATAGGGCCTGTAAGAGTGTCTATCTGCCTTCTCTTTAGCTTTCATTATGTTGTATACTTGTATTAAAATCCCCATTATTCATCTCCTCCCAGAGGTAGAGAGTTTTTTTTTTTAAAAAAAATCCTTTGTTCACGTTTCTTCTCCAAAGATTTTAACATGGAAGGGGATGATCTAGCCCATTGATATTAAATGTATAGACTCCATACTGTGTGTTTAGTGCATTATGAAATGCACACTGAAATAATGCTTAATGTTTTTGTTCAGATTCTAAACATTAATATAGATATACAACATGAAGACTTTGGCTAGACCTTAGCTGAAGCACTTAACTGTTGCTGCTAGGTCTTGAAACAAGAGCATTTGAAATGTAGGATGTACTTCATAAGAGGTTTCAATTATTATTATTACCTGCTGTTCTAAGACTGTCAGACAATAACAAATTCATCATAGTCTGTTCCTTTTTTGTCTGTGCTCTCATTCACCTGTATGCTTTTGTTAGTGTTGTAGAAGAAGTTGTGAAGTGCAGTAAAACTCTTTTGAACACACTGACTCCCAGGGGGCATTTCCTTTCAGATGTATAGTTGTATGGCTGATCCTTAAAAAAAACTATCTTGTATGATTTGTCTGGCTATTGATTTAAGTCTAATTCAATGACAAATCTGCAAGAGACAAGAGCACAGCAAGCACATACTGTAATCCTTAGTACGGGAGAGTACAGTACAGTCTGTCATATTGAATGAGTCTAAAATTATCCAAATGATACTTCTGAATGTCATTTGTAAGTAGAATAATGTCTGATTAATAGCAGCAAAAAGTAAAAAATACTGGAAATGGGCATTAAAATGCCTATTGCCTGCTTTCACCAGTGAGCATGTTGGCGGTCCAGCCCATTTCTATAGGACTGGACTCTAAAAGTTACCTTTCGCAAACCCTAATTCCATATGAAAATGAAGTTCTGATGGGTAAAATCCTTTTTTCTGCCACTGAGAAAATAGTGTAGACAGGAGCAGTGCTTGCTTTCCTATACCATTTAAATTAAATGCTTTAACCTTGGTCTTGAGGGACCCTCTTTGAGTTTATAAGTGTTCATTGCCCAGGTATATTCCTTTTTTTCGAGTCCATTAAGACTGCCCACAAGAGAGCGAGTTGCCATCTCAATGGACTTGAGGCAATTGAACAAATGTGAGCTGGTTACTACTCTTGCTCACTGACCTGGGAGGAGATTTTCAAAAGTGCCTCAGTGACTTAGGGGAGAAATTGTCAAAGGCACAAAGGGCAATTAGGAGCCCAACGCCCAACCATACGCAGAGTGTGGAAGAGGACAGTTGATGGGGAAACGTTTCCCAGATGAGACTGGGTTGAAGTCCGGGTATCATCAGGATAAATTTAATCCTGAATGTCAATCAGAATTAGGCTCCCAAGTCAGGCAGATGCAGCAGACACTTTTGAAAAATGTTACCTTAGGACTGGATTCACACCAGTAACATAAATGTGCAAAAATCTATATCACTTTATCAACCCATTCCCCAAAATAAACTCTTGCTTAACTTGGTAGTGGTGCTAGAGCGTGCAGGTTTTTGATAGATGGTTTATTTTTGTTTCACTTAATAGAAATATGTTCAAGAAAACTGCAAAGTGTATTTGCTGTGTTTTGTCTGTGCCATGCTAAGTTGGGCTTCAAAGAAACTTCCTTGCTAAAACTGTAATTTGTGTGTGTTTTTTAAGCTGCATGTAACTGGCAGTGACAATGTTATTGTGGGCACCCCTGTGTGATCAATTTGGCTCACAGCTGCAGTTAGTGCCAATAGTAATTATAAGGGCTAATGGGATTAGTTTCACTGGTGATGTGGCAAGTTTCGATTGTTGTGGTCCTGTGAACCTATAGAATACTATAGTTTGGGTGCCAATTGGGATCACAGTAGGTAAAGGAGCAAATCTGAGGTACGATAAAATAAAGGAAGAGTGTAATCATTTGGTTAAAATCTTCTGTTAGTCAACAGCCATTTAATATGCTTCCTTTGCCTTCTTTCCCTGCCCCATCTCAGTTCCATGAAGGAAATCTGATTTGTATAAACTGAAATACAGTAGACTCTCAATTATCCAGGATTGGGTTAACCAGGTTGTGGGTTAACCAGGATGTCAACCCTCCCCCCCCCTCCCCCCCCCCCCCCCCGGGTAACTTGCAGGGCCAGCTCTGGCTTCGTTGCCGCCCCAAGCACACAAAAAACACCTGGACACAGGGCACAGGGCAGACAGTGAACCAACACTCTCTGCCCCGGCGCAGGGTAGCTGGTGAACCAACCTCCCCCCCGTCCCATATTTCCTATGGATGGTGATTATCCAGGATTTTATTAACCAGGATTAATTTTTTCCCTATCATCCTGGATAATCAAGAGTCTACTGTAATTACCAACCAGCGGTGCCATCTGGGGGAAATCAAAATTCAAGGCAACTCCCATCTTTTCAGGTGTATGTATGTATACGTGTCTGTATATTCCTCTCTATGCATCTGATGAAGTGGGTTTTAGCCCATGAAAACTTATGCCCAAATAAATTTGTTAGTCTCTAAGGTGCCACAAGGATTTCTCTTTGTTTTCACATAAGCGAGTTAACTGCACTCTATTGTACTATTGGTGTTTCTTCCTTGATTCGGTTAGTTAATTACAGTGTTGATAGCAAAGGCACACTCTCCTCTGCCCACTAATCCTGAATGTGTTCTCTGTTTAATTTCTTGCTTTGAGAAAATAGAGGTGATGATGGTGGATGACATGTCTGTTTCCCTCTCGCTATCTTGGACTGGTGAGAAAAGCGACATGAATTCAAGTCAAAGCTGAGAACTCTTGTCAACTTTAATTTACCATCTGAGAATGACCCGATTTCCACAGAATAAATGAGTGAAGTAGTTGGGGTGGGAGGTGGGGAAGGAGATGACAATTTAAATGAGTTTATTCATCCATTGTAAAGCATGCTAAATTAAAAAGACAATATGTTCATTTGACTGTTCTAGCAGGAATGAAATGTATAAAGAACAGATTTTTTTTTGTGAATATGTGAGGTTTCACACACCCAGAACATATCTAACTTAGAAATGCAGCGTGTTGTAAAAGGGAAGATCTTGTTTGTATCCCAAAATATGAACACAGAGCAGTTGGTGCGACATACTATAGACCTAATAAGGTGTATATATTTTACATGGCTTATTGTTTCTTCCTTAGAAATCTTCTCTCACACATCCACCTTCTATCTTTTTTGTCTCCTTTTTTGCTTCTCTGTTTTCAGCGAGCTCTCTACTATGTTAGTTACTTGGCTCTCTTCATTATGGTTTCCAGGCCTTCTGTCAATCCCTTCATCTCTGATGCAAGTATCTGTTCCTCTCAAGATGTTTAAATTAATCTGTAACTCAAAGGATAAAAGAAATGGATAAAAATGTTCTCAAATTACTGCTGAAGGCAAGAGAGGAAGCCCTCCCTGCATGATAAAGGGGCTCCAGAGGGACAGAAAAT
Source organism: Sternotherus odoratus (assembly GCA_032164245.1). NCBI lineage: Eukaryota > Metazoa > Chordata > Testudines > Kinosternidae > Sternotherus > Sternotherus odoratus. Next base: position 78,027,048 of record JAVMKO010000006.1, read on the forward strand.
GTACTTAGCCTGTGCTATATACGATATAGAAACAGCATGCGTGTAACTTATTTCCCAGTGATTTGTGGGAAGCTACTGTTTCTAAGAAGTACTTGATTTGTCTAATTTTCATGTTGTTTAATGTTAATGAGTCTCTAATCTACAAACCCAGTCCTCCATCCATTCATAGAATCTTAGGGTTGGAAGGGACCTCTGAAGGTCATCTAGTCCAACCCCCTGCTTAACACAGGACCAATCCCCAACTAAATCATTGCGTAGGAGTGACTCATATCAAAACCAATGAGAAAAATTTGGGAGCGTATGTGAGGGAGGTGGGAGCCCCTTTGAATGGGGGGATGGAGGAGGAATGAGCTACTGGGATTTGGCAGGGAGCTGGCTCCAAGCTATGACAGAGGATCCTGGAGTTCCTATCTGCTACCCAACCCAGTACTGGGCCCCTATAGTGGCCACTCCAGCTCTCTGGGTCCCATTCTCACCTCCACCGCCCTGGCTCTGCTGCCTCTGGAAGGATGACATGTTTACACACAGAATCTGAATCAAAGTGACACAAGGCTAAAAATTCAGTGTTTAATGTTGAGTATGCGCAAAAGAGTCGTATGATCTTACATTGATAACTGACATTTCCACAATGGTTGAACTTCTTGGACAACCCGCTGCTGTGTTCCCATTAGGGATACCACTGCCCAGATTTTCCAACGATTATCCCGTTTTTGAGGTAGCTGTACTGGGAAATCTGTAAGGGTGCTCAGTACAACTACCATCTGTCCACTTGTATGGGATCATGATCATCCCAGATGCCCTGGTTTTATGTATCTCACAGGTGGCAACTCTATCCCCCAGAGGTTACATGTCTAGATTCTCCTACCCTTGCTGGGTGTTGTAGCTTGCATAGACATTTTAGTTTAAGCCCTATTTCGTACAGACCCTGAGTCTTTCTCTGCACTGCATTATACACATGCGCTATAAGCTTATGTTTTAGAGAGCTCTAAAACATTCATTGCCTAAATATAAAATGTTTCAAAGTACTAGGAATATCTGTTTATTGAAAAGAAGTTGCAGTTTGCTGCTGTTCGTGTGAGGACAGGCCCTGAACACTAGGTACTGTAAAAGGAGCAGAAAAGCTTAAACCACTTGGTTTATTGTTGTGAGGTTACTGAATCATGTTTTCTAGCCATGGTGAGTTGTTTGAGACATTTTAGTTTGAGCTCTGTTTCACAGAGACCCCTGAGTGTTTCACTGCTCTGCAGTACCAGCGTTTGTACTATCTGTGAAGGTAATAATCCTGTCTTCAAAGAATTGAATCTGTGTTTGAAGTGCGTCACATTAACACATCTCACAGTGTCTAGGAATTGCAGCTAAGTCTGAGCTCTGGGCTGCCACAAAACAGAGTGTTATCCTTTTTGAATGGGGCGGGGGAGGAAGGCAAATTGTTCACTCCCTTACATTGGTGCAAATGCATTGTTGTCAAGGGCTGACAGTTGAAAACTAATCAAGTAGGGCACTCCAAGTGCTGCAACTCCAGGGTGAGCCATGTCTCTCTTTGGTGGAAATGGAGGAATCAGCTCTCTGGCAGATGCCCCCTTTAGCCAGCGGCACTACTCATGCTCATTTCTCCTGTTGGCAGGTTGGGGAGTGGTAAATCATCAGACTTGCCCCAGTCATGGAAAAGTACAATGCCCAAGGTTTCATGTTGGCAGAGTGCTACCATTTATCTTTGTTTTAGCTCCCATTTGTGGAAGCTAAGTCACTTTCCAAGGAGAGGGGATGCTTTTAGGTCCTGTTAGGTTGTAATTCCAGCTTTCCATAAAACAACCTTTTCCAAAGCCTCACCTCATGTTTCCATAATTTTTAATTGTTTAATTTTCAATGGAAGCCATTTATTTTTGAAGAAATACTTCTCTGCAGTGTCTGCAACCTTCTGCTTATGTATAGAATCAGATAATGAAACTGATTAGAAATGGGGTGAGATGAAACTTGACAACAGTTGAAATGGGATGGGATATAAAGAAAAGTTACTTTCCCTCCTGCACTGTGCTTCTGGGGAAGGAATCCTTTTATTATTTGCTCTGTTTGTATTGTAGTAATACCCAAAGGCCATGTCAGTAATGGGCCCCATTCTTCTAAGCATGAAGCATACAGGAAGTAATGCCCTCCCCTGAAGTGTTTACAGTCAATTCTGCCCTTTGAATAGTCAGGCCCATAGATATTGGGCCCATAATCTATTTCCAGGTAGGTTATATTCCATGGCTGAATTCCCTTAGGCTTCTGTCCTGCAGTCATGTACATGCTTAACTTTAAGAAAGTGGTACGTCCTGTTAAAGCCAATTTTTTTTTAAAAAAAAAGACTGTTTAGTAACTGAGAATACTTGTTTGCTTAAAATTAAGCATTTACTTAAATTAATCCCTATTCAAGAAAGCCCTTGCGTACATCTGCAGAATGTACTTGTTTTTCCTGACTAGGAACAGAGTTGAGCACATTCTTCAGTGCTTTCATGAATTAGGACCCTTGTCTGTGCATGTTAGAATATGTATGTTCAGTAGAGTGAATGAAAGATACCAGGTTCAATTTAAGAAGTCCATGCAGAGCTTCATAAACAAACTACCTATAGGATGGAAAAGAAATGTTTTAAATCTTTTTATCCATCATTTAAGTAACCCAGGGTAAGGAAAACTGTGTACTTAGTAGTGTCATTTTACAATTTTCTTTGGCTCTTTAGAAGTAAGTTAATTCTTGGGCATGTAAGGTTGGTAGTGTGTCTTTAACAAGTAAGCAATGATTTGTATAGTTGATTTAGATCTAATTTTGCATTTGTACTTTTTAGTTTTCTAAAGAAGTTAATTATAATTGGTTGGCATAAAAATTGAAACATGTTGATTTGCAAACAAATAAGCTTTTATACTAAATTTGGGTGCTGCTTTTTACTAACCTGGAGGATACCCTATAGCTGTACACATTTAATTAAACACATATAACTTAACACACATTTTATGTAGACTCCTATTTTTTATTAGGTTAGAAAATGTTTTTTACTATTCTTTTTTACTTAGGACTTGTCCAACTCTATTTGGATAGAGATTGGAATTCAGTTAAAAATGTAAAAAACCCCAACATTTTAAAATAGTTTTACTTAACTAATAAAAACAATCTGAAAGGTGTTGGATATATTTATTTTTAAAAAGTTTTTGATTGAACTTATTTATTAAACAGAGGTAGTAGAATTTGTAGCTAGGGAATTGATGGATTGAAAATCTAGCCCACGGTGACCAGAAACAAAGGTATTGAAATCAGTAGGAGTTAAAACCGATGGGATTTAGGTGCCTGTCTGGATTAGGTATTTTTGAAAATCCCACTAGGCATCTGTATGGTTTAGGTGCCTAGATACATTCAATATTCTGGCCTTGTGTCCTTCAGGTTTTTAGAATTAGTAGATCTCATCTTTTCCGACCTAGTTTTTAATCAATTATTGTAAGTTTTAGGTTTTATAAGATGTCATAATTTCTAAATTAAACCGTTTTTTTAAAATTGTAGTTTTAAATCTGATTTATGTTTTAAAATTGTTATCCACACTAGCATAGTTTTTGTGAGATCAGGACCCCATCATATTTTACGTGTGGTTTTCCTTTGTTTTCATGTTATGAAAACCTGCCACATCTCGGTTTTTTTTCTTTTTTTTTAAAGTGTCATTGGGGGAAAATTCACCCCAAGTTTATAAACCTTCATAATTTCTTCATGCTACTACTTGATCAACGTAGGCAAAAGCAAATCCTTTCAGTCGCAAAATACCCCTTTTTGTTTAAAATACTTTTTTGACCTGTGATCGTCAAAAGAGCAAGATGGAATTTCTAAATGAGTACATTAAAAAAAATCCATTAGAGCAGTCAGTGAAACAACTATAGGAATGTGAAGGATTTAGAAAGCAGCACAATCTAGATAGGATTTACAGTTGTTAAGCAAAATAAGCACTCACCTTTCCTGTCAACAGACTTGTGTTGCTGACATTTTGTGGGGTCATTTTGTCATCTCTCTTGCTGGATTTGAAATGTTATAATACATGTTTTCTAAAAGAATACAAACATCAGTAAAAAAGCTTACAATAAATAACTGATTAGAAAAGTTAAACATGGCACACATTTTAACTGGCAGGTTTATTTTGGATATTTATTTATAGTACATATATACCCAATTATTCTGTAGTTTACAGTATTTTAAAAACAAAGTTTAAGAAAACACACTTAGAAAAGCGAAGTAAAAGGACAACATTTTACTGGGTCAGATGATTGCTAGAAGGCTTTTTTTGAACTTGCTCTGAACTAGGAATATTTACTCTAGTAAATGTGAACAGTGCCGGCGACAGGGGGGTACTACGGGTAGAGCTGTACCGGGCCCCGAACTTAAGGGGGCCCCCTTAAGTCCGGGGACAGGTACACAGCTGTACCCGTAGTCGTCCCACCTGGGCACCGCATCTCCCTGGCCGCTCTTTCCCGGGCTGTGTCCGGGTGTCAGTGCCCGGCTGCCTCCCGAGCCCTTCGGCTGGCAGCTCGTCCTGCGCCCCAGGAGCCGCACCGAGGCACCCCCCGGCTGCAGCGCTTCCCCCGCCCACCTGCAGCAAGAGCGGGGCCAGCCCTTGGCGGGGGCGGGGGCCAGCGAGGGGGGCTGGGGCCAGCGAGGGGTCCTGGGGAGAGCCGGGTGCGCACAGCCCGGCCAGCGCCGGCCGAGGGGACGGCGGGGAACCAATAGGGGTGGGGAGGGGAGGAGGTTAGGCTGGGGGGCCCCCCAACGATCAGAGTAGGGGGCCCCAAAATTTCTGTCGCCGGCCCTGAATGTGAATATCATGTAGGAAAAAACATTCTGTAGTAAAATGCAATTTACCATTTCATTCTTGTATTTACAAATCATGGGCAGGGATTTGTTTGCTTTGGTTTCCCTCTAGAAACAGAAATATGTGTAAGAAACATATTGTGTCAAAGCACCTACTGTATAATGCATTGGTTTAAACTTGGCTATACAAGACTGGATCTACAGTAGTTTTATTATCATTCTAATACTCCAGTGAATTATGGTGGTGCACATTTTATCATCTGGTGCTGACATTAAATTTTGTTGTTCACAGATATACTATATAGAGTACAGGTAAGAAAGTCCTGTGGCACCTTAAAGACTAACTATAAAGTTTTGAAGCATAAGCTTTCGTGGGCTAATACCCACTTCATCGGATACAAGCACATCTGCTCTCTAATCCTAAATCCAATTGATAAAAATAAAAAATTGATTTTATCTGTATTAGTAAGAAATTAGAACCATGAATGAGAAACTGAAAATAATAGAAAATGTAATTGCACATTTTTGTTACAGCTCCCCACCTTCTGTTCATTTAGAGTCCAGAATAAAGGTGGGTGAATTTTTTTGGCTGTACCTTTTTTGTGTGTGAAAAATGCTGATCTGATGTTACTGAAATACTTTTCAAATTCGTGTTGATTTTGCTGAAATATTTAGAAAACAAAATTTTATAAAAGGTTTTGTTTTGATATTTTAGAAATAAGCTTGGTGGTAGGCTGCGGATTGTCTACCCTGTGTGATGGGGTATATGGTGGGAACCCTGTAAATGCCTGGACCCACCTCAGTGCCTGGTAGGTGAGGATTTGGGAGTCAGGGCAGATAGAGCCACTCCTCAGCGTTCTGTTAATGAAGTTGCAGCCTGCCTTTAAATCCATCCCTGTGTCTGTTCTCATTCAGCTGGGTCTCTTGATCAATGGTGATAGAAATAGAATAATCAGCATCATGTTAACAGTAAAAATACATTTTTGTATAATTGAATCTTTTTTTATATTCTTATTGGGCTTTCATCAGTGTGCATAACGCTGTAGGAACACATCTATTGAGGTTCTTATCTGGCATCCATCACTGTAGTATGGGAGCACCTCTCTAAATAGAACTAATGCAATGTGAGCCCCAGACCATGTTCTAGATTTCTCTAGAAATGCCAGACATTTTTAATTTAGTAGATGAGTGTTTCTCCCTTTCCCCCACCCCACTTTTCTATCTTCCATTCTTGTTGCTGTTACGGGGAAGCTAGCCTGAAGTAATGCCTTGCATGTTCTTCTAAGGGCCCTGGGGAGAAGATGTCTTGTCTTGACAAGGCGCTCTCTCCCATTCTCTCAAGTTTGACATTCAAGGCTGACAATCTCACCATTCCTGTCAAATGTCACTTTTGAGGGAAGTCTTGGTCCATTAGTGAAAGATGTTCTTTTCAGTGACTTGGTTCAGTGCCATGAGAGGCCTTAAAGTTAAGTCCCATGCTCTTGAAATTTAACATTATTTTTATGATATGTATCAGTATTTCTGGAAAAGTGAGCTCTGGGATTATGTGATCTTGGTGGCTGATTGGGATCAGTGTGGTTAGGTCATTCATTATTAGATTGTAGAAGTTGTGATCCTCTTGGTGGTTGCAGAGTGCATGGTAGGTTTCCATCTTCAAAGGAGGCATTAACCTTTTGGATAACCTGGTGATGATCAGAAATCCCAAAGTAGTGAAAATATTACATTTTTTTTTATATCTAATGCACTTCTTTCTTTGGATTAATGTTGAAAAGGCTTAATTTCCCTTGTTTTGTGAGACAGGTTTACTTGACACTTGCCCACTTTTCTGGTAAAATATTACTTTAAAGGGAATTCTTTGGTCAGCTGGGTGAGCTTTTCTAAACAACTTCTTTAAACAGTCTTCTGATGCATAGGTCGTGGGACTAGGAGTGCTACCGCACCCCCTGGCCTGAAGTGGTTGCCATTTACTTAGAGTTTGCAGCAGCCTCACTATAAAAATTGTTCCAGTACTCCTGTTCTGATGTGAAACTTATTACTGTCTGATCAAATCCCTCTTAGTACAGAATAATTGCTACCACTCGTGGACAAATACTCCGCCTTTCAGAGTTACGACTAATAGTGTAGATATTGACTGTGGATGAATTGATTCTTAATTATACTGTACTGTAGCTGCTTTTAGCCAATGATGTTGGCTCAGTACTAGTACCACAATGCACTAAGGATTCAAAAAATAATAGCTATAACAAAGAAAACACCATTAACAGAATGTACTGAATAAGTGAAATACAAGGCACTTAGATTCAGTTAAATCTTTTCTGAAATATATTACTTCCAACGTTCATGTATGTGTGTTTTGGCTTATTACTCCCTATAAATTCATAAGAGGCATGTATGCTATGCGAAGGTTTCTTGTATGCGAGATCTCAAATTTAGGCACAAAAGGAATATTTCTATTTAAAACAGAAAAACAAAAATCCAGCAGCTAGTATTTCTATTCTAAAATTATGAGTTTGATTGTTTACATTTTTAAACATTTCTTTCTTGAAGAACAAGTCCCGATGGTTTAATTTCAAAACCAAAAAATCATGCAATGATGTATGTTGTAAAGGTGTTTCTTTTCTTATGCATAAATATTTAAGATAATTGCATATCAACCACAGTCTTTGTTCCAGCTTGACTCAACCTTTTTTAGTAAATGTGAACTTCTATTTTATTATTCTTATAGATGCCCTGCCAGCACACCATTCATCATAGACTTTCTGAGAATTACATTAGAGATTTTTGGAATGACTTAATCAAAACGAATATTCATTTATTCCAGGCTTAATATATTTTTGAATGAAGCCATGATAGTCAGTGTCACACTTGCTTTGTATTAAGAGATTTCCATTCTTTCTTTACCCACCACAGAATCCTGCTCATTAGATATAAGCCAGTCAAAATATCTGTGCTGCTACCACCAGTCTTCCCTTTCCCCTGCTATATATTTATTTATTTATTTTGCATTCGAACCTTTAAACATAGGAAGCTTTTATACAGGGGAAAGTTTCCGAATCTAAAAGTACATATACATTTCTCAGTTAGGTATTCAAAAATTTAATTGAAAAGAAAGGGTTTGAGTGTATTTTGGGACTGGAACTGATCTCCGCACAGATGTTGGAAATAGAGAGATGTTCCATAATTCTCCTCTTCTAGATACTGACTGAAATAATATTTTTAACTTTCCTACACTTCTGAATTCTTTGTCTTTCTGCAAAGCTGAATGGAGGAATACCTTTAGGTTGTCTAAACAGAGTGCAAACTCAGAAAATTCTTTACTTCTTTTAACAATTTCTTTAGCAGACGAGTGGATTACGGAAGATAGACTCTTTAAATTTGTCTAGACTACACATAAAGTTTAAGATTAGGTCTTTATAAGCCTCAGCATTTTTCCTAATGTGGATACCACTTACCATCTTTTATCTCAAGTTAGCTGGTCAAGATCAACTGTAAACACAAGGGAAAAGGTTGTGTTCAGGCCTGGGTTAACTAACGCAGACTAGCTAACACCAACTGAACCTCAGTTTTTCTTCCTAATCTTGACATATTCTTTATGTATTTAATTGATATAACCATTTTCCTAGATTGACAAACAGAGCACTGTGCTGTTGATTTTTAAAAGCCATTTAAAGATCTGTACCAGTGGTAAGTATTGTTTGTCCAGAGCTGATCCAAAGTCAATAGAAATCTTTCCGTCAACATCAGTAGACATAGGATCACTACTCTGTGCTGTTTGTCTGGGTAAGACTCCTGTGGCATATTAAATCCTAGCAGCAACAGCTTGTGCTTGCTCAGTCCAGGTTGATATGAACCTACAGAGCTGGGATATGGGGTACTGGCTATGATTGTCCTTCTATAGGAACAAAACAAAAAAAAAGTGACATCAAAGCCCTTATACACCTGCTTTGTCAGTCCAGGATTTTAATCAAAGCCCAAGCCATAGAGAGCCTTGATATTTAGAATGAGCTAAAATAGTAAACTGGACTATGCATGTCAAAATCCAAGAAATCAAAAAACAACAATGTAAACCTAGCCCTTCAATATTTAAACTACATACATGGTTGCTTCTCCTGTATAATCTAATGTCTATCTCGAATATGTAATTAGGGAATTTTAAAATATATTTTCAGTTGTACTTATACAGAAGAGACAGAGCAACTGAGCCCTGGTCTACGCTGGAGGGAGGGGGGAGGATTGACCTATAATATGGAACTTCAGCTACAGGAATAGTGTAGTTGAAGTCAATGTATTTAGGTCAACTTACTGCAGCATCTTCACGGCGCTGAGTCGACTGCTGACGCTCCCCTTCCCCCCGCCCCCCGTCGTCTCTGCCTGAGTCTCTCGCAGCGGGGGAGTTCTGGAGTCAATGGGAGGGTGCTCAGGGATTGATTTATCATGTCTAAACTAGCAATAAATCAACCTATATGGCTCCTGAAGCTCTGGTACTGGCCACTGTTGGAGTCAGGATACTGGGCTAGACGGACCATTGCTCTGACCGATTATGGCATTTCTTGTGCCATTTTTGTGGGTCATTGGGCCCATAGAAGAGAGAGTGCCAAGTCCTAACAGAAATACTTTGTGTTCTGTCAGAGTTGCTATAGGGTGAATTATTAACTGTACTCATCCAGAACAGTAGAATCTGAATAGCAAGTGACATTTCAAGGGTGCCGTCTGTTATCAGTTCAAGTGCACAGTGATTGATGCAGCAGGTGGTACTCATTTAATTGCAGAACACGGCAGGCTTAAGTTTGCAGTATTGATCCAGTTTTGGTCAAGGCAGAAGACCGAGACAGGGGATGTGAGTCCTAAAGTCATTGCTCATTCAAATATGATGTGTGAAGTGAAAAAATCTGTTAGCTCTAGTATTACATATGGTGTTTTTGCAGAATAGTCCAAATAAAGAAAGTAAGGGTAACTATACATTTATAAGTAGAGCTGAGGTTTTGTTTGTCACCTAAACAAATTCCAAGATAAAAAACATTCAATATCTTCCATAAGAAGTCAGTCTTTGTTACCTCATCTATACTGGGGAAGTAGATATGCTATGCATTCCCACTCGAAGACCACAGTTTAAAAAAAAAAAAAAAAGCCTGTCTTGCACTTAGAGCTCTGAGTTTCCTCCGTGTGGGTGCAGTATCGAATGGTGACTTCAAGCAGTTGGTTAGAATTCTTAAACTTTTTGTTCTCCTTTTTTGGCAGGCCCACAAAGATCAACAATTTCTGGCTGCCACCTGATGTGACACCCCTTCTTATGCTTTGCTGCCATCTCCATCTCACTGCTGAACAGCATTGGAGACAGGTCAGTCCTTTCTTCTGCCAAATATTGTTTCACTTTTTCTTTCTGTTCCTTGGATCGTGGGTGTGTTTGCATGACTTGATTGGAATGTTCACATTGTTGTGGGTCTGACTCTCAGTTCTGTGCCGGTGCAATGCCACGGAGGCAGTTTATGACTGGACAAAGCTAACATAACAAAGTGGAGAATCAGGTCCAGTTTCAGTAGGTGGCGCTGCAGAGTAGATTTGTGTTGGGTTAGTGTAAACCACAACCCTTAGTTATGGTTCAAAGGGGTAGTTATATTTGTTTTATGTGACAGTTAGCCTAAAATGGTTTGGATACTAGTCCTCTTTTTGGCCACATCTCTGTTGGGATTTTTGATGTGTGATTTGAGGGTGGATGAAACAAGGCAGAAAATGGGTAAGAAGACTCGGAAGAGTTAGCAGCCACTTAAAACCAATTTCTGCGATCTCTTAATTTGGTCACAGAAAGAAGAAATCACCCAGGGCTTGGGGCTGAGATGTTTTACAGGTTTTAGGAATGTTCTAGCAGACAGAGCCTCACTCCCCAGAGGCTTGAACCTTGTGGCATCATTTACAACTGTGAAAACTAAACACAAAGAACTACCAAATCAAAGTGGCAGCATTTCACATCATTCTTGCAGAGGTGTAAATTATGACACCATGTACAATGCAGTTGAGAACAATTTGTCTAGACTGTAAACGGAACTGAGTAAACTCTTAAACTAGGAAATGGAACAATGTGTGTGGTGTGCTGGCCTAATTTAGCTCCAGCAATGTGGCCTGGTGGATGAAACATTGGATTGAGACTCCGGGGACCTGGGTTCTATTGCTGGTTCTCCCAATCGTCTGGAGGTAACCTTGGGCAAGTAATTGCTTCTCCATGTCTCAGTTTCCCCTTCAGTAAAATGGGGATAATGATACTAACTTCTGCTGTAACATGCTTTGAGATGTACTCATGAAAAGTGTTATATAAAAGCTAGCTAATATTGTCGTTAGTAGTAATAGTAATATATATGTATTAGCCAGAGCATTTTGATATTCCCAGAAAACCTGGCACATTCTAAGTCGAAAGACTTTGGTCTGGAATGCTGTATTTTTAATTCTTTTTCTTTTCAGCTCTTTGCCAATTATGATTATTTAAAGTTCAGCGTTCCTTATGAACATCTGGTTTTTATTAACAAGAGGTCATGTATGCTCTACCAGAAAATTCTAAACCAGCCTTACAATGCTATCAAAATATACTTCCTCGGGTGCATAATCTGCTTTTTGGTCATGTCGATGATGATGAAAAACTCATTACTACAGTGTCAAATAAACAAAATTGCTACCTTGGGAATAGTAGTATGAAGAATTTTGCATGGCTGTGTTAAATCCAGGAGAAATACATTACAAATGGGTAGCAATGGGTTGCATTTGCTAAATGACTGTATAGAATAAGATTATGGAAAAACACTCAGTATAGGTCAAATCCATTCATACTGCTGTTCAGTGGTGGGTGTGAAGACTCCAGCCAAGTGAATGCTGGGATGTTACAGAAAGCAGGACTTTGTGGTGGGGAAGGGTTTCAGTTTCACAGAGCTGAAAGATAAATTGCCGATGTGCTGAAATGCCTCCTGTTGTTTATCCTGTTTATTTAGAACACTTGCATGGTTTTTTTTTTAATAAAAGAATATTTGTAGACCATCTTCCAACTGTGATACATTCCAAGTCATAGTTTTAATAATGATCATTTTAAGCCACGTATTATAAAAATAGGGGATGGATAACAGGCAGGTATGCTATTAAGTAGCTATAAATTGCCTTGAATTGAAAAACTTTTTTTTTTCTTGGATCAAGAGAGAATCCACCCACACTAGCTAGTCCCTTAGCATTTCATGCCATAGTTATGTTTGTTTTGTTGCCAAGGTAACTGTTATACCACATCAACTCTGCATCCTTCTATTGCAATATTTCAGCTGTAACAACTAAGAAGTGCAGCTAGTAAATTAAGGTTGTCAATCATGGGAGCAAGAAGGGTATTTAAGAGGTTTCATGTCCATTTCCAATATCCCAGGGGACTAAGTCACAAGAATAATTTCAAGTTCTAAGTGATGATTTTTCTGCTTGGCCCTCATTACTCGTATTCATACAGGAAGTTCTGAAGCATTATGGGAAATATTTTTTGGCCAAAAGTAATTTAAAAACTTTTCAGAGCTTTCTCCAGCTATTCATAGATTCCAAGGCTAGAAGGAACCATTATAATCATCGAGTCTGACCTCCTGTGTAACACAGGCCATAGAACTTCCCCAAAATAATTCCTAGAGCATATTTTTTAGAAAAACATCCAATTTTGATGCAAATATTTCTGGTGATAGATAATCCACTACGACTCCTGGTAAATTGTTTGAATGGTTAATTAACCTCTCTGTTCTAACTGGAAATAAGGCATACATTTTTAATTTGTCTAGCTTCAACTTCCAGCCATTGGCTCATATTTTACCTTTCTCTGCTAGACTGAAGAGATCATTATCAAATATTTGCTCTCCATGTAGGTACTTGCACACTGTAATCAAGTCACCTCTTAACCTTCCCTTTGTTCAGCTAAATATCTGAACTCCTTGAGTCTATTGCTATAAGGAATGTTTTCTAGTATTTAAACATTCTTGTGGCTGTTCTCTGAACCCTCTCCAATTTACTAATGTTACCGTTGAACTGTGGACATCAGGCCTGGGTGCAATATTCCATCAACAGTGGCGCCAGTGCTAAATATAGAGGTAAAATAACCTCTTGACTTCTACTTGAGATTCCTTTGTTCATACATAGAAGGATCACATTAGCTCTTTTAGCCACAGCATTGAAATAAGAGATCATGGTCAGCTGATTATCTGTCATGGCTCCCAAGTCTTTTTCAGTAACTGCCTCCCAAATAGGTTTCCATCCTGTAAGTATGGCCTATATTCTTTGTTCCTATATGTGTGCACTTATATTTAGCCATATTTCAACACATATTGTTTGCTTATGCCCAGCTTAAAAATATTCTGAAATGGTTGATATCCATGACCTGTCCTGGTCATTATTTACCACTCCCCAATTTTTGTGTCAGCTGCAAACTTTACCTGTGTGATTTATGTTTTCTTCCAGGTCATTGAGAAAAATATTAAATAGATTAGAATCAAGAACCGAAACTTGTGGGATCCCTTTAGGAGCACATCCTTTTGATGTTAATTCTTCGTGCATCAATTAGCCAGCTTTTAATCAATTTCATATGTGCCACGTTAATTTTATACCATTCTAGTTTTTAATCGCTGTTGTATAGTAAGTCTAATGTCTTACAGAAGTCTAAGTATATTACATCAATGATATTACCTTTATCAAACAAACTTGCTATCTCATAAAAATAAACTAGTTTGACAGGATCAATTTCCACGATGATTGGATTAATAATTCTTTATTAATCAAGTGCCATATCAGCCGCTCAATTATTATGTCTTGGATAGATGGAAGACTGACCAGATTATAATTACCTGGGTCATCTCATTTACCCTTTTTAAATGTTAGTACAACACTAGTTTTCTTTCCGTCTCCTAGAACTTGCCCAGTGTTGATTAATGATGGAAAAATCAGCATTAACAGTCCAGTGAGAACCCATACTAGTAGTATAGAAGCATAAACTTTCGTGGGCTAATACCCACTTCGTCGGATGAATTGTGCATTTTAGCCCACGAAAGCTTATGCCTCTATACTTTAGTTAGTCTTTAAGGTGCCACAGGACTTTGTCACTTCTGCAATTCCAGACTAACACGGCTACCTCTCTGATTCTTGACATACTAGTAGTGTTTCCACCTCCACTAGCCAAACATTTTTCATGTCCTCTTTGGCCTGTAGAGTTTTCAAATAGAATAAATGCAGAAAAATAAATACAGCAATTGAAGATGTCTGAATACTAAGCAAACATCCACAGAAACCATTTTATGCTGAGATAAGTAGGGGGAAAGGATGGAGAGCCATTTTCAATCTTGGCTGCCCAAACTGTAACATAAGTGTCCAAATACCCTTTTTAGGCAACTAAGTCCCAATTTCTAGATCCAGATATAGGACAGAGTATCCTAATTTGGTAGTGCTCCTTCAAAAGCTGGGCTTTTAATCTTTTGTGGATAAATTTACTATATTTGGTGAGATTTCTATCTCAAAAGCCACAGACATTATTTCAACTTGTCAGCCAGTGTACAAGGAAAAAGAGCAGATTACCTTTTCATGGAGCTATTTAACAGGTAACTGATTGATAAATGTTATCTGATGTATAGTGGTTAAATATATAGAGATGTTTTGCATATACCAGTACATGTCAAGAATAGTAAATGCATTATTTCTGAAAAATGCAGCTGTAGATCTGTCATTTAGCACCATTTTATCTGTACTTAATTTGCACAAAGACCTATTTATTTGATTTTTGCTATTCTTTATCTTTTTATTAAGTGAAGAATTTGAAATAAGTAATGACTTTATTCAGTTGTTTTGAGTGGCTGAAAACTAACTTGAGAGACTGGAAAAATCTACTGTGCTGAAAACCATATTTAAAAGAAATCTGGAAATAGGAAACTTTTGGCTCGCTCTATTCCTGGTCCTACTGTTATTCTGCACTAGACAACATAACTAGCAATAATAACAAATCATAGGGGATGACCTAGGAATACAAGCTACCCATCGAAGTACCCACACCTGTTGTGCTCCTGAACCAGTCTGAATCAATGTTATTTTGTTTCCATTTTCTTTTAACAGCCTTTTCCTGTATGTTAACAAAGCCTACTGGCTTCCAAGGTTAGAGTAATATGTTTCTGGTGGGAGTTCAGTATTCTCTCAATGAATAAAACAGAATTTAATAGAGGCCAAAGCCTTTCACTTCAAAACATTCTTGTTTCCACTTGCTTAACTCCATCGTTGGTTATGATGCATTAAGCCCCAAATGGTGAAACAAGGGGGTTCTGATTCATTAACTCTTAACTTAAAAACCTAAATATTTACATAATATTGGGAAAACGTTCAGTAAATTGTGTGAGTTGGAGGACTTTGCAAGTGGCCCTGCTTAGTTTTAATAATTATTGGTAATTTACCTACCAAAGGAGAAGATTTAGCTGTTAGTTTCAGACTGTGAAACTAATGGAGTTTTAATAAATGTGAGGGATGCAGGGATGCATACACCAAAAATTATTCTGAATTCTGTTTGCTTACTTTACTTAGGAAGCAGGCAGAATACATTTTTGGTCATTAACTTTTAAAACATTTATCATGCCAACCTCCAGCCTCCTGTGCATAGGTGTCACCTCCATGTCATGCAAGCAACGTGTACCCATAAAATAAAGAGGACAATCAGCAAGTTCATTAAGCTGAATTTGTGTATTCATTTAGGGAGCTAATACTAGGGTTTGGCTACACTTGCACATTATACCGCAATAAAGCCTCTCAAAGCGCACTACCTTACTCCCTGTTCACACTGGCAAGGCATGTAGAATGCTCTGACTCCCTGGCTGGAGTGCTCCTGGTACTCCACCCCCACAAGAGGATTAATGTCTGTTGCGTATTGGGTGAGACGCTTGAGTGTCAGTGTGAACAAGGGTTTACATTACTGTGCTCTGATTGACCTCCGGAAACGTCCCATAATCCCCTTAAGCCAAGTGGCCTCTCTTCTCTTTGTTGTGAAATTGGCTGCAGGAATGCGGAAGTGCCTTTTCAAAGCTCCATTTCAGACAGATGGCTGCTTATCTGCTATGAGTGAGTGAGTGGGGGATAGGTGGGTCTGAACTTACAAGACAGCGTGTTGACACTCTCAGCACCCGAAAAATGCCACTCCCCCCACATACACACCACACTCCTGGTCGCACTTCCTCCTTCCCCCCCGCATTTGAAAAAGGTTTAACTCAAAGCACTCTACAGCTGTAAGTGTAGGAGGTGGCGTATAGCTTGAGTAACCAGTTTATGCACTGGTGTGAGCCTATGGGGCAAGGACCGAGAAGTTTGCCCCTCTACAGGCTGCAAACAGCAATGTTGTCACTCTGCATTTGCTGCTTCAACATTAGGGCTGCCCAAGAACCTTTTTGGATTATGCCAATTAGGCCTTTCCATGGCCCTAGTCACATTTGTAGATGGAAAGTGGATCAGGATTTGAACCAGAGGCCTCTTCTACACTTACAAATTTGGCACTGTAACCACACTGTAACTGCCTAATAACATACCACATGTCTACACTGAATTGATGCCAATGGCACACAGATGTTTACCCCACCCTTTGGATTGATCTTGATTTGAGCAAGTCTAACTACCATGGTATCTGTTGATGAAATGTTGGGAACAACAGTCTTCCAATATGCTGGTTTAGAAACTGCATATCCTGGTGCAATCCCTCAATGCCTTCTGCCTTTTGCTCATTCAACTTCTCAACCATAACATTGCATTAATGTCCGCTTTTGGCAATGAATAATAACCTTCGGGATCTCTGGAGTCTGTGTAAACCCAGAAGTGGGGATTATACGTTCTATTCAGTGACACAGAAAATTTACTCTTAGGCTATTTTCTTTTATTGGAAGAGCTGATAAGAAATACAATAAACTGTGATACAGGCAATATCACAATAAGCAATCAGACCCCCATGGAACCTTTGTTAGACCTAAAGATGTATCAAAACCTTATTCTCCTTGGATGGAGCAAGCAATTCTAATACTCTGTGAAATAAATGACAGCTCTGCAAGCCCACATACTGGTTTTGGGAAGGGAGTTTAGCTTACATGAAGATCAGAGGGCATTTTATAGCAGTACTTGTGTGAGTGTGGTGAGGTGGAGAAAGGATACCATTACAAGTAAAGCTTAGAAATCTGGGAACAACAGTCTTCCTATTTGATGCCCCCATGAAAGGCACATTAATAAGACAGGACAAAAATCATTGCAAATGGAACTGGAACCTGACAATATGGCACTTACAGAGCCTAGATGTGCTTTGAGGATTTACTCCCTGCAGGTGGGTAATAAGGTAGGCAGACTTGTAGCCTGGCCCTAGGAGAAATATAGAACCGTTAAGGTCGAGAACTACTCCAGCAATTTTGCATGAAGCTAGGATCTCTGTGGTTGACACCAAACATATAAATGAGTCACTTCTTTGTTCAAGTCCCTGTTCTTCTACCTTTAGACATGAGAGGTAGCACCTTACTCTGTGACTTGAGTAGAACTAGTTGGAGAAGGTTGGTATTTCCTGTGAGCACGAACTGCACTCTCAGCAAGTATAGTAATTTGTTGCCATGGAGTCAGGTTTTGCAACCTTTGGTCATAGAAGTGAACATTCACACAAATAATCCCACTGAAGCCTAGGGGGCTTCTTGAAGAAAGTGTTCAGCAGCAGGAAGGCACAACACTCTGGGAGATACTATTTTTCTTTTAATTTGAAATTAATGCATTGAAAGCAGTAAAAGAGATGCAGACATGCGTAGGATACCATGATGGTACAGAACATCTCTGTTGCTATATTGTTGCACTTCTGTGATTACAAGAGAACACTGTTTGATGGCATTAATAGCACATCCTTCCATGCAATGAGATAATGTTCTATGGGCAGAAGGAAATATCTGTAGGTGCTTTCTAGTCTTTTTGCAAACTTGGATTGTAGTACCAGATAGATAGTAGCCACGTCCCTAATTGAATCATTGAACCAGTACAGTATGAATAGTTGTGGTGCAAGTTTCTTTATTCCACCTTCCAGAGTGGTTTAGCATTGAGAGATCGCCTGGGGAGGGTGGTTTACTCTTCATGCCTCTGTAATCCTTGGCCCCTACACTTAGGGAAATGGTGCCATCTATGGTGGAGGTTATGCAGATACCTCTTGTAATGATGCACCCCATAAGGCTTTATGGAAATATGCTTATGAATCTATATATGACATAACTGGAATATGTTTATGCCATGTAACATACCTCCATAAAGGTTATGATCTACTGGATATATTCATCCTATTTGTATGCATGTCATTTTTGTACTCAGTTATGAATATAGGCTATGTACTTGGTTAATTTTAAATAGCCTCAGGATGCAGTTGATTAGCTTGCCAAGAAGAGTCTTTTCTCAGGAAGTGCCCAATCAAGAACCATTTAAGCCATCAATGAACTTGGAGACGCCAATTTACATCTGAGCTTTCCCAGGAATGCGGCTTGGCTGGTAAAGAACTCAGTCGTGCATGGACATGTGATTCTCCCATGTGACTCCAAAACTTCATATTGGAGCTGGATTCTCCACGGGGGTGGGGGGGGGGGCAGGAGGAGTGTCCACCCACAAGAGAGGGTCTATTTAAACCCCCTGAGAAACCCCTCCATTTGTTCTTCAGCTGGCTCGAGAGATCCTGTCCACCCCTAGGGATACCTGAAAGAAACTGGAACGAAGGACAGTAACTACAAGGCTGTGAGGGATTGCTGGACCCAGACTAGAAGGAGACTAGTCTGTAAAAGGAATCTTACTCTCCGCTGAGGGTGAGGTTGTATCTGTATTCAGTTTATTACTGTTTTAGACATAGACTTGCATACAGTAGACTCTCGATTATCCAGGATTGGATTAACCAGGATGTCAAAAAAAAATATGTGCAACTCGCAGGGCTGGCTCTGGCTTTGCTGCCGCCCCCAGCACACACACAAAAAAACCCTACCAGGGCACAGGGCAGCCAGTGAACCAACACCCCCTCCCCCCCGGCACAGGGTGGCTGGTGAATCAACCGCCACTCCCCATATTTCCTATGGATGGTGATTATCCAGGATTTTATTAACCAGAATTATTTTTTTCCCTGTCATCCTGGATAATTGAGAGTTTACAATATTCTATTTTATTTTGCTTGGTAATTCACTTTGTTCTGTCTGTTACTACTTGGAACCACTTAAATCCTCCTTTTTGTATTTAATAAAATCACTTATTAATTAATCCAGAGTATGTATTAATACCTGTGGAGTGGGGGCAAACAGTTGTGAATATCTCTCTAACAGTGTTCTAGAGGGCGACCAATTTATGAGTTTCCCCTGTATAAGCTTTATACAGGGAAAATCAGATTTATTTGGGGTTTGGACCCCATTGTGAGTTTGGCATCTCTGTGTTAGACCAGAACACTTCTTAAACTGCTTTCTATTAAGCCTACAGCTGTTAAGAGATGTGGTTCAGATTTGGGTCTGGGTTTGCAGCAGGCTAGCGGGTCTGGCTCAAACTAGGCAGGGCACTGAAGTCCCAAGCTGCCAGGGCAGGTAAGCAGGGGCAGAAGTAGTCTTGGCACATCAGTTGGCAACCCCCAAAGGGTTTCTGTGATCCATCCTGTCACACCTCTCTATTAGGAATTGTACTGATACTGACAACTCCATCTCCTGTAGGCCACCAACGATTTGACTTTTAGTAACTCCTGATCAGAGCTGCTGCTGTGTCGATTCATAATTCATTATAATGCCTTCTCTGGACAGGAACAAGTCATTCTAAATTACTATATTTAGCATTTTGACATGACAGTGATGAGCATTTTACAACTATCCAATATTAAATTAGTCCGTTGACCTAGAGGTGAGAGTCTGTTACTATACAGCTCTCCATTTAGTCCTTCAGTGAATCAGATTTATTTGCCTATGTAGTGGAGATACTCCTACAGTTTTACCCATTTTTAGACCCAGAGCTCTTCTACATAGCTGAAAACTCCTCTCCTCAATGGCAGACTCTTTGTAATCACCTGCACATTTTTTCCATTTTCCCATTCTGTGGATTTTGCTCCCAGGAGATGATGTACCTAAGCCTTCACAGCAGGATTGCACTCTGCTTGCATAAAACTCTTTAAATCACTTCATTACACAATCTTAGATGTGCGATCGCTAGATGATCTATTTCTGTGCATGAGCTGTGAATTATTGTTTTGAATCAGGTTCACACTAGATAATAGTTACATTCTATGTGAACACATGCTTTCTAAAGCCAGCAGAGCTGACTTAGTATTAAAATACCCACTAATGTCACATCTGTTACCTTGAGGTGTTTGGTATGTGTTTCTTGCACCTGTCCTGTTGGCATGGAGTCAGGGGACCAAAATCTGCTCTGTTATATTCCTGCAACATCATTAATTGCAATGGGTTGCAGAGGCACAATTTGGCACAGCGAGTGTTTATTGCCACGTGCTTGACTAAAGTAGGTGCTCCAATTTCTGGGCTAATGATCCAACATATCACAGAAATGACATACTAAGGGCTTGTCTTCAGTGCAACAGTCCGCTCAAGTTAGTGCACTCAAATTACTCCACAGCATTCCTGCTTCCACGCCCCCACCCCTCCGATGGACTAACTAGCTTGAGTTTAAAGCACTACTTAATGTGAGCTAGATGCTTGGGTGTGTGGTCAGCAGTCAGGTTAGGGCAAAACTTGAATTATACCTTGAGCTAGCACTGAAGTGATGCTGATTTCTCCTGTGATAGAACTTCTGCTAACCCAATTCAAGATGTATCCACCCCAGACGTAGAAAGTCTGCATGGCTTCAATTTTCCTTCTGTCAGGAACCTGGATGTGTAGTCCCTAAAGCTTGGAAGGGAGCATGGCAAGGGCAGGCAGAAAATGTGCCAATTTTTGGTATCTTTAAAACTGCTGTTGCTGTTGGAAACGTCAAAAGAAGGCAGCAGAACAGTGTCCCCTTCCCCTACTTTCTGAGTGATTCAAGATGCTGGTACATATTGTGCCGTTAACGTGACATAAATGGAAGTTCTGTGCATGGACTGAGAGCAGAGTGCACAAGAGATCCATATTTGGAGGAGATGAGATTCTTGCCCTTGGCTTGCAGGTGGGACTGTTTTGATGTTTTGCTATTTCTCTAATTATTGGAGAAACGTGAAGTGCCAGTCTGGGAGAGGACATACATTCTGCACTCTTACAGAAAATAGCAGTCCGACAACCTAATAAGTTTCCATTGCAATACCTGGGAATGCACTGGAGGACATATGGCAAAACAAAAATGTATCCTATTGCATGCCAAGAAGCTTATGGGATGTTTCATGCTAACGTAAGTTTTCGGGGGGAGGAGGGTGGTCAAGGAGACTATTTTTGTATCATGATACTCTATCTAGTTTTGCTCATTGGACATTACTGAGAAGGATAGTTTTGGTAAGGACTGTTGGGCATTTGTGTTAATGTAAGCCCATCTCACCTGCCTATGCACTAGGAAAAAAGCTCACAGGACAGCTTTCCTTCTGCTCTTTGCACGCTGCAGGGATGTGTCAGTTGCAAGGGTGCTTTCTTATTCCCATTCTCTCTAGGGGTGGGCGGAGTGCATTGCAACATGGCACACAATATTTGCTTTACAACATTGTTATGAGATAGTGATGCTAGACATGTTTGAGAGGGTTTGCTCTGTACTGCTCTCTCTTACCTAGCTAAAGCCATTGATAAAGAGCTTTCACACGTTAGAAATTTTAATTGTGTTATTTCCTTTCCCTGTACTTCACTTGTAAGTTCACTATTGGGGAAATGTTGTTGAACTCTTCTTTGTATTTAAAAATAAAGCAGTACAGTGCTTCTCTTTGCCTGGAATTTCTAAGGCAAAATTGCAACCATCTTGGCTCCTAGTGGGAGCATAAATTTCTCATTGATTTGGGGATCTGTGTGTGTAGCCTCCACTGCATCAACCTTGATAGTACTATGCAGGCAGTTTCCTAATCTCCAGCATGGCCCTATTTGCTGCAGCTGAAGCTAACTAATGAGAGTTCCACTCACTATGACAAATAGTTTTATTTGCCAGGGTAACACTCTTGCTTTAAGGGATTTAGTAGCATAGATTTAGGGAGTGGGATCTGAAGCGCTTGTGGAGGAAAGATTAGCCAGGCTGTAATCCAACTTGATTGTTGGCCAAAAAATAGGTGGTTAATGACTACAGGGCAAGTAGTCTGAGTTTGTAGGAAGTGAAATTATCTAAAATTACAGAGAACAGAGTGTTTTAAAATGGGTTTTAACAAGTATTTGGCTTGGGCTTTAGCAAATGGCTTTTTTTAAGTGACTCTATTGAATGGTGAAGTGTCAAGTGGACTGCTCTAGAGACTGAAATCCTCTATCTATATACGCCATAGGATGAAGTAGTGACAGTTTGCCCACAGCACCCCATCAGTATGCCTGAGTCCTGATCTGGTGGGTTCACCTGCAGGGTTGACTGTTCCATTGGATTTCAGAGAGAGATATACAGGCTTTTAAATCCCTTTGAAAATTAGGCTCAAGTCATTTTGGCCCTCTTGACAGTTCTCCCCATGGTTCATATGCAAAGTTGCTCCAGTTTCACTAAAGATGTGATTTTTTAAAATTGGTTTATGTAAACCAGTGAAAAATCCCTGTCATGAAGACTCTTAATTTGATTAAACCTGGCTGGTATCAGATTAGCCCAATTTCAAAAAGAAATCAAGTTAAGATACACCAATATAAGTCAGGAAAAAAATGGAACCAAGTGTTTTAAAGTTTCACTTGTTTAACTTTAAATCAGTTTTTGAGTATTGGGTATGTCTACACTGCAGCTGGCTATGTAATTTCCAGCCTGGGTAGAGGTATGCATGCTAGCAGTGGAGCAGTCCAGGAAGTAGCTTGAGCTAGCTGCCTGGGTACATGCCTAGGGTCTTGGACAGGATTGTACTTGGTTGGCTAGGCCATCCTGCTGTCCACTCCACTGTGGCCATACCACTATGTTTAGTGTACGAGCTGGATCAGAGTTAGTGCAGGTATATGTAGCTGAGCTGGGAATTACACCTCCAGCTGCAGTGTAGACACACTCATTGACCAGGCTTATGTCTTCATGAGCGTGCAGTGTTTGTTTTTTAGCAAAGATTATCAAGAGGGTCAGAGCCAAGGTGAAAAGTCACAAGGGTAGAAAAATGGGGCAGCGTGGGGGGAACACATGGGTCACATGTCCCCCACTCCCCCAGGTGTCTGCCTTCAATTTAGCACAGAGGTTTCCAAACTAGGGGCGGAGGGGAGTATGCCCAGGAGCTGGTGGATTGGAAAGTGATGCAGACCGCTGGGCCCGCTTAGGCCTCTGACTGCCAGTGCTGTGGGAGCCTGCTGGCTGCCTAGGAGCTCCCCCTGCTCTGCTCCCCAAACTGGACACTCCCCAGGCAGGCCAGGTGGCACTCTTGCCTCTCCCCCGGAGAAGCCCAGTACCAACTGGCAATTCCCCTGGAACTAGTCCCTGCCTGCGGAGCCCAGCTGCCATAAGATATTTCCCAAGGCACTTGCTCGCTGCTGCTCTGGTGCTACTGGTTCTGCTGCAGGAGTTGGAAAACCTCCTTTCACAGTTTGAAAACCTCTGTGCTAAAGGCAGAAATCCGGGGCCGGAGGAGGGCATGTGACCCGGGTACTCTCCCCCGACGCATTGCCTCCAGGGGGCACAAATTATGCTCGCTCCTCCTGGGCACTTGAGTGCCTAGTCAAAGCTCTGAAGAAAGGTCTGAATTGTGATGGGTGACATGACATGCATCAGATAGATTGTTCCAAAACCTTCCTCCTTGAAAATGTCTTTAATCTGAACAGAAGTACCAAAGTTCTAAGATAGGTCTGTGTCTAACCAACATAAAAGGACTTTTCTCAGCTTGACCTCCTGTCTCTCTTCCTCAGCAGACCTCACTCCTCTCTCCGCCCTTAATCTCCCTAAACTGGAGTGACAGCAATCCACTGGGTTTGCCTGCCAGCAGCATAGACCGGAACCTACCAATAGTATACTAAAGCCTGGCACCTGCTTAAGTGGGGATTTTACTGCTGACATTTGTGGACTGTTTTTCAGAGGCATTGAGCCACCCATAATTCCTATTCCCTTCAGTCGGAATTGTGGGAGTTTAGCACCTCTGAAAATAAGGCTGCTGTCATCTACATGAGACCACTTGGCCACTACACATAGATCATCAAACAGTTCATGCGATCAAATAATATGAAACTTTGCTGACCTGGATCTAATCCAAGTTGAAGACCTAATGATGAGTAGCTGCATCTCGTTACCAGTTTCCTGAACCACCCACGATCCCGAAGCATCAGCAAATCTGATACTTTTAGGGTAGAATTATATTTTTATTGGTGCCACATCTGGTCCTAGAGAAGTAAAGCAAGTGGAGTCCTGCTTTATAATCTTCTCCATCAAATAATGATCTATGTTGTTTTACAGTAAGTAACAGTAAGCATAGCTTTAACTTTTCAGTATTTGGCTAGATTTAAATCAGCACAGCTTGTA
The DNA here is from genome assembly GCA_032164245.1 of Sternotherus odoratus. Taxonomy (NCBI): domain Eukaryota; kingdom Metazoa; phylum Chordata; order Testudines; family Kinosternidae; genus Sternotherus; species Sternotherus odoratus. The sequence continues at coordinate 78,051,418 of JAVMKO010000006.1, forward strand.
TGGTTGTAATTTGTACCTCATTATGTGAAGGAAACAAAATACCTCTGCAAAATATTCAAGTAAGTGATAATCCCTGCTGTTATGAAGAAGTGGGTAATTGAAGCTCCATGTCTCTGCTAGCTGTTGGAACTGTTCCAGTATTCCCACTTTGGATTGATGCTGGGTCACAGAGGGCTTGTAAGAAAAGACAAAAATGGATATCTCTAAAGAAAACTAGACTGTCTTGCAATTGAAATTTTTGATGGGCCCAGCTGGCTGGAAGCGGGCCTCCTCCATGAGATGCCATGCTATCGGATTGAATGTGAACAACCAACTATGAAAACACAGGCTGTGTATGCATAGCTTTTCTCCTGAGATGTTCTGAATTTTCCTTAAAAGCTTATCCCAGTGTTTGGGCTTGTGCTATAATACAGTGAGTATCCTATGAGCTCACATATAGTTGACAACTGATTTACACAGGTGTGAGATCAAAATCAGGCCTCTGTCTTGAAAAAATAATCTTTAAGATGACTGAATGATACATTTGGGAAATCAGATTTGATAGACATCTCTAAGAGACTGTCCTATTTAAAGAAGTAAACCGTATGAATTTAAGTTGCAGCTATGTTACAGGCAGTAGTCAGAGTAAAAGCTCTTCAAACCATATACATAAAATATCTCTCAATTATTCTAAAAAGAAATTATTTTTGTTTGCACCTTGGACATAATTGACACTTGCACCCATAATTCTAACTTGGATTATTTTGTGGTGCCAGGAACAGGGTGGGATTTAATTAACCATGATTGAAATTTGAACTGAGATCTGGAGTAAAGAGTTACCTTTTCACAGGCTGCACTTGTTCTGTGAACATTTTTAGAAGAAACAAAATAATGGTTTTCTTTTCCTGAAAATAGATGCTGCTATAATGATTAGATTCCTGTTAGCACATCCTACGGGCATTGGGACAAGGATTGCAGTGCCCCAGCACGCTATTGTCTGAATGATCCTTAACCTTGAGGGGGAGACGAGATGGATCGTGTGTAAATAAAACGAACGAACAAACAAAGGGGCCCCCACGTAATGTCAGACTTGTACTCTGCAGCATTACTTGTTCCTCAGCTGAATGACAAATACAGTGAAGGAGACACACAGGGTAATGATTGCTCCACGATCTTCAGCCGTTCATATCTTCATAGTGGAGTAACTAGGGCTGCCGTTGCAGAACATGTGACCACACCATCAACTGATGAAACTCATGTAATGGATGAGGATGGATATAAGAATTTAGCTCCTGTTGTCAAATGTGGACCGAAAAAAAGAGAAGCTAATGAAACTGTAAAGAGATTCTAGTTTTAATAATTCTGACACCTGTTCGCACAACTGCATAGGGATAAGATGCTTAGAGGATGGTACAATTAGATGTTGCAAATACCACTATTTCATTGTTGTTTACTATAGTCTCTGAGGACATGTCTCCATTGCAATGTCAACCCAAGGTTACTGTGACCTATAGTAGAGAACCTTAGGTATTTTAACCCTATGTTATGACTTTTCTAACCAGTGCTCAAACCTAGGGCTCTGGCATCCACACTGCAATGTGAAGACCTGAGTCAAAGTAACCGTATTCCAGAGTCCGTAGCACTGCCCCACTGAAATGGGGCCACTATAGGCTCAAGACCGTGGTGCAGTGTAGCAAAACTTTACTTCCCGCCCTGCACATTACAGGAAGTTTGAACAGCCCATCAACACATCCTGCTGAGCAGCCATTTTGGTCTGTGCTCTCCCGCCGATCAGAGTCAGCTACAATGAGGAGGTGTCTTTTGATGAACTTCTCTTGCTTGCGCTTTCACTCCTATGGGAAGAAATTGGCAGAACATCTGTGAGGCACTGATGAACAATGTGGTGGTGCTTTCTGTCCCACCAAAGGTACACAACGAATTTCCTAATGGCATGCCAGGAGGAGGAAGAACCCCCATCAGTCCTAATGCTGGATTCAGGGGCCAGCAGGGCACCATCCCAGCTCATAAGAATATAAGGACATAAGAACAGCTGTACTAGGTCAGACCAAGGGTCCATCCAGCCCAGTATCCTGTCTATCGACAGTGGCCAATGCCAGATGCCCTGGAGTGAGTGAACCTAACAGGTAATGATCAAGTGATTTCTCTCCTGTCATACATCACCCCCCTCTGACAAACAGAGGCTAGGGACACCATTCCTTACCCATTCTGGCTAATAGCCATTAATGGAGTTAACTGGATAAATTCATGGAGATTCTCTTTTAAACCATGTTATAGTCCTAGCCTTCACAACTTCCTCAGGCAAGGAGTTCCACAGGTTGACTGTGCACTGTGTGAAGAATTTCCTTTTATTTGTGTTAAACCTGCTGCCCATTAACTTCATTTTGTGGCCTCCTAGTTCTTATGGGAACAAGTAAATATTTTTTCCTTTTTCACTTTCTCCACACCACTATGATTTTATATAACTCTATCATATCCCCAGCATAGTCTCCTCTTTTCCAAGCTGAAATGTTAAGTCCTTGCTTAACTTGAGGTTGGACCCTCCAGCACTGCAGGATTCTGGAACCCTGGAGCTTTGGACTGGTGCAATTATAGTATAGATGCAAAGGGGGGGGGGCTGGCTTGACCCCAGGCTCAAGCATGGGCTTACATTGCAGTGTAGACATACCCTTAGACTGCTTTCAATCTTATTCATTTTTCCCCTGATAACTTAATAGCTCTGATGCTAGTTCTAGAGAAAATGTTTCTTCACCATGATTGTCACAACTTCATATAGATGAACTGCTGCAAATGCAACTTTGGTCCAAATTGTTTTCAAAGATTAATGTGCTGCTCTGCAATGTGAGTTGTAGTGAAAATAATTTATATATTTATATATAAATTTTATATATAATAAATATAAAATATAATGTATATCATGGTGCTGTCTAGACTTGATGTTGTCCAACACTTCCCATAATAAGATCCTGTTTTCAGTTGCTTATGACTTTTAAAAAAAAAAAATAAAAAAAAAAAAAATGGAGATATACCAATCTCCTAGAACTGGAAAGACCTTGAAGGTCATCGAGTCCAGTCCCCTGCCTACACTAGCAGGATCCGCCTGCCTACACTAGCAGGATTGCCCTAAATGGCCCCCTCAAGGATTGAACTCACAACCCTGGGTTTAGCAGGCCAATGCTCAAACCACTGAGCTATCCCCCCACCCTGTACTTTGCCATACTTTAAGTATTCAGACTGAAATTGTCCATGCCAGGTATCTGCCTCAGTCTGTGCATTGAATGAGGTGGGGCTGTAGAAAAAAATAGCATGTGATAGTGTAATTAAAGATTATATCATAATGCATATATACTAGCAAAGGTTTCACAGGTGACCTTAATTGTGGGATATTGTAGATTTTTGAGAGCTTGTCCTCGTAACATTAATTTATGAATGATTTGTAGATAATATGTTGAGGGCATACCAAGGAAATCCAAATCTTTAAACCTAATCATTGAAGGGCTAGTAAGAGCAAATATTCCTCTCAAATAGGGATGTTCTGTTATTAACACGAACAGACAACTTCTATGCATTTTTATCCAAAACCTCCCCACCGTCTTCTAGTAAGTCTCATCATATGACTCTAATATCTTTCAAAGAAGAATTCACTTTAATTAAAGATGCATATCTTTAAACAACGAAGGCAGAGGCAGCCAAATATTAGTCAAAATGACTTTTTTCTTGTTGGTTGACATGATGTAGGTACCTCTGGTTTTTAAACTATATTCTCCCGTGACATCCATGGGGCAGCTATGAGCCAATCGCCTTGGTTCCAGAGCACTAGCATGGCTCTTTAGCATGCTTTTGTACTTCAGACAAAGAGAAACCTGCCATCTCTGTCACATACATACAGTTGGCTCCAACTCATTCCTGAAAGGGGATGTGGTCTGGTAAAAGAAGGCCACTTACAGTTCTTTGCACCTGGAAGCGGGCCTCTAACCGCCCTCTTCAAAACACAGGCAGGAGACTGCTTTTTGGCTTCACCAGTGTCTTTTATTGGTTCACACACAGTGCAAAGACCCCACCACCTATATACAGCTATCTATACAAGTAGAGTTCAGGCTCAACCCTTAGCTTGGCTGGCCCCAGGAATAGCTAGCCCTTGCAGGCTTCCAGTCCTTGCTAGCTTCCTCAGCAACTACTTGGTGCCCTGCACCTTCTCTCTCTGTCTCTCTTTCTCCTTCTCCTTCTCCTTCCTACCTCTCTCTACCTCTCCCACTCTTCCCACTGGCTTCCTCCCTGGCAGATTTTATATCCTGTGGAGGCTGACAGGTGGAGCACATTAAGCCCTCTGCAGCCCAGGGCTACAGCCAGGTGGCTGATTAGCCTGTTGCTGGGCTTGGAGGGAGCAGGGGCTGAGTCAGCTGCCTGCTACAGCACCACTGATACAGTTTCTAGTATCCCAAAATGTGTGGCAATGAAGACTGTGTAATGTCTGGTAGAAAAGATCTTTCTCTTACGTTTTATTGCTGCTCACTAGCCTCTGTTAGTTCAGAAACACTAGAAAATGCATTTTTAACCAAGCCTCAATGTGATTAGAAAGAGGGTCTGGAGTGTTGTGAAATACATTGTTTGGATAAGGTCTGAAAATGTACGTGATCATTAAAGATCCCATGACACGCATTGTAAATATTGGGATGTTGGCCCCACTGTCCTGGCCATATTCCAGTTTGGATAATTGTTAGGTCAGATATGTCCCAATGGCATTGCTATAGGCCCATTCTGTCTATTTTAGCCCCCCTGCAATTTCTATTGAAATGCAATATTTTTCCTCTCCATTTTTTTCTTATGGCACTGTTTTACAATGCTGGATTGTTGCCACATTTTGTTTGAGTTGTGGCTGCAGTTAACTGTTGGTGTTAGCAAAACAGCTTGTAATCTATGTGGATGAAAGGCACTAAATTAGTTCAAGATCATTCCTTCTCCCTCCGTAGCCAGACAGGTGCAAAGAAGAGACTAAAATATGAATTTAAGAACATTGAATGAAACGTAGAGGACAGTGAATGTAGTATAGCAAATAGCTTTAGAGTCTCTGAAGTTCTGGAAAAAAATATCACTTCATAGAAAGATTTAGTAATGTGTGGCAGAGAGACAGAAAAGAGATGTGTTTTCCCTCTGAATACCTAGCACAAAATGCCCCAAAGCATGCTCTGAAAACATGCTGTACTTTGGCACCAAACACTGCTACCTCCATTGTGCTTCTCAGGCTCTTTATGGTCTGACCATTGATACTCCACTTGCAACTGTGAGACAGAAACTTCTTTTACTAGCATTTTACTGGACCTCCCAGGCCTGGTTTGACCGACAGCTCTTTCAGTTATATGCGGTATCCTGGGTATCCCAGTCTAACATGACAGCAGCCATAAAATCAACAATAGTTATTGAATCTTGCTTGTTGTTAATGAACCATAAGGATTGACAGCAGTAGCTATAGTTATTAATTCTCTCTATTGCGACTTCACCCTTTCCATTATGTTTTAGGACTTTTAATCTACACTGGTTGCCTAAGGCAGAGTGGCCTGCAGAGATGAGACTAGTAAAGCTTAGAGCCCAAAAAATGACAAATTACACTGACAGCATTTTAGCTTTTGGTTTTATATTTGCTCAACTGGAGCCTGGAAGCCCTGCCATGTGAGACATTTAAAATGAGACTGGACAAAGCTCTTGGGAATATACTGTAGGGAACGGTCCTGCGCTGGCCCATGAGACATGAGTTAAACAACATAGTAAGGTCCTCCATTTTCCCAGAGAAAGAGACTGTGTGAGTCCAAAACTTTCCCTGCAAATAATCCTTCCTTGTAAAAACTCCAGCCTGTGTGTACACATAATAAAAAACTTGTTTTCATTTTCACAGCTATAGCACTGGCCTTCTCCTAATCAAAGAGAGTCTGAATTAATCCCATGGTGCTGTTGTACTGTATAAAACAAAATCCTACATGCCTTTCTTGCTCAAGATTTCCAGTGAAGTCAATGAGCATGATCTCTGAATAAGGAACAATAAATGGGCCTCATAAGTGGTAGTAACATATTTATTCTTACATTAAGATAAATGGCAACTGGAACAGCAGTTACATGCCCTATTGTTATGTACTGGGTTTATGTTTTTATAAGTTGACTTTTGCCCTTTGGTGATTGGTGTTTCTTAGCAGTTAAGCATATTTGCCTTTAGCCTGTGATTTTTGGAGCTGATAGATCAGGGTTCTAATTCCAGCATTTTGTGTATCTGTGTGATTTATATGATGACTGTTCCTAGTCTGCAGCATATACAGCTGGGGATTTTTCAGAATGTGGTTGGCAGAAGTAGTGATTCATTGTTGTGGGGCCAGGCAACTGAGTTACTTGAGCTAAAGTGGTAATTTATTGTTCTTGTGGTTGGGATAAGCGAAACTCAAAAGGCTGTTTTGTTTGGATTGGCAGGCACAATTTGAGAAGCTTATCCAAACCATCTAGACCAGTGATTGTCAAACTTTTGGGACTTGGAACCCATTTGTAAATGTTTATGGCCTGTTATGACCCAGTAAATACTCTGGGGATGAAGGCCTGGGGTTGTTTCGGTTGGATCCTGCACCCCAGAGGGATTGGGTCCTACTCTGGTACTCACCCTACAGTGGCAGCTCCTGTGCTGTGGGGATGGTTAGATTTGGCTCTCTGCTCTGGAAGTTGTCCCTGCCACCCTGCCTGGGCTAAATTTGTGTAAGTGGGGTTGTGCCTGGCTCATGAAATTGCAGTGCCAAAGTCTGGTCCACCTGGACTCCCATTGTCATGATGGCTGGGCCAAACCTGAGTGGTGCTGGGACTCCAGAAATTGCAGTGCCTGGAGCAGGGAGGTGAGCCCAGACAGCCCTGTAGGACAGGAGCCACAGGAGCTGCTATGTGACCCCTTGAAACATTCTTAGAACCCCAGTCTAGACCCTCTGAAAAGCTAGGTTGGAAATTTTAAGAGAACCCGCATTATTATGAAGTTTGATTCACCTGCTTCCATTCTCGGCTGACGTATCACACAAAAAAGCATCCCTTGTGTTATTTTGGCATTTCTGAGGCTGGCCCTGATGTAATGAAAGATGATCTTGAGTTCTAAAATTACAATCTGAACATCCCCAAACTGAGGAAGTGTTTAGACCCATCTACCAGAAATTTGAAGAAAACACTAGTTGAACATATCCAAACCCCAAACCTCAGAGGTTGCAGTTCACTCCTAAAGCTATGGAAAGCTTTGCAGAAGTGGGATTTGATAGGGGTAAAGGAGGGGAAATAGTTTGCCCTTTCCTGCTTTTTAGGCCTTCTGTACTTCTGCATGCTTTAAAAATCCTTTATTTTACTGTGAATTTGTGATGTTTCTGATTGTACATAACAAGCAGAATACTTTATTTATCCTAATTTAGCAAATGCCTCTGATGAAGTCTATTAGATACTAATTTTTAGTAATGCTTGTACTAGCTTTACACAGATTTTACTGTTCAGTCTGCAAACTTTGTACTTAAGGATACTAAAATCAGAGATGTCAGTTGAACTAGACACTCAGAGGTCAGGCTCAGCAGAATCTCAGGCGAATCTCCTTAAAATGTCATTTATTTTCTCCAGAGTCTTTTGCAAATTGCTACATTAAAATGAAGGATTTTAATGCACTTTTAAGCTGCAAATGATTTTTATACTACAGTAAAACTACTTAACTTTATATTTTGATTTCTAACCTTAATAGCATTAACTACCAAATGTATATTAGGGTTACAAAATGTAAAACATTATTCATCCTTGATCACAAAAGCATTACTTCTCAATGGCAAAAAGGGCATGAGAGTCACTGTCCATCCTTAATATTTAGAAGTAATGGTCTTTAAAGTAAGATGTATGACTGTCTATGATAAAACCAGGGGCTTGGTTTTTTTGCGTGGAACAAGGAAAACACACTGTTAGTGTTTAAAATGTTATCTGGTGAAAACATCAAAAGGAACAAGGCTTATTAGGAAAACTTTTATGACTTTGATGCATAGTTCCAACATAATGGAAATTTTTTCAAAGTAGTGTGTGAGGATTGGCAACACAATTCCCAGAGATTTCAGTGGGAGCTGCATAGCAGTCGCTGCAAACTGAAAAGTATACCCCAGTGTGTTTAGAGAAGTGTCTGGAATGGAAATATAGCATTAGGAACACTCAAATAATACTTCCCATCCTGCTCACAATAACAAACCAATATCTGACAAGGTCCCATTTTGGTTTTAGATGAATATCCTTTATTCTATTGTCACTGAAATATTCAACGTTATTGTATTTGGCATTTATGAAACATAAATGAGTGACAAATATCTGTGGTAAAAACAACATCAACAGGTTTATTCTGTAGCACTCTAGTCCGTTATAAAGATGAGGGTGACAGACAGCTGAGTGTGGATGGTATTATATGATAATGAACTGAATAAACTACTGTGTTGTGTTGGACTGAAATACAGACCAATATGTATAGAGAGCTCATGAAAGTAATTACCGGTAACTGGATTATTTTTGCTATTAGATTGTAGAAGAGTCTCCTAAGGGATGTAGTGGAAGCTCTACTTACTTAGGACATCTAAAACTAGATTCAACAAATCAGTTGAAACTGTATTATCAATGGTATTTATGCGGTTCCCCATTACTGTAGTATGTGAGCGCTTCCCAATTTTGAGTGTATTTTCCCACCAAACACCACTGTGAATTAGGGAAGTGGTGTTGTCCTTATTAACAGATGGGAAACTGAAGCACAGAGAGACTTTTCAAAAGTGCCCAAGTCCCATTTTCAAAAGGACTTAAGCACTTAGGAGCCAAAGACCCACTGAATGTCAATGGGACAGAGCTTTTGAAGTGTCTAAAGTCACTTAAGGCATTTTTTTCAAAAGAACTTCACCCGGGAAGCTTGTGGCAAAGTAGAGAATTGCACACAGGGCTACAGAGTTGGAGGGTTGGAGGCTAGTACCCTAACCACCAAACCACCCTTTCTCCTTGCTAGGCAGGAAACTATCACCTGTAATTTCTGTAATGGTGATAAAGTTCTCAATGTATCAGATGACTTTCTGTGGACCCAGGGTGAATAGTTGTTGCATTTTTGAAATATATGTCTTAATTTATGTGTGAATACCCTATAAATACATCAGGCTAACAAGTATGCCTGAAGATGTCTATTAGGGTAATGTTTTTAGATAGCTGCCCATGAGAGGTGTGGGGGTGGGGGAAAAGAGCTGGGCATTGTACATAATTCAGCCTAGAAGCAAGGGAAACAGATTTCTGGGCAAACGGAGATTGTCATGTCCCAGGAGCAACTATGAGCTGGTATATTGCTATTAGCATGCAAGAACCACCCACACTAGCTTTTCATCTTTGTTTTATGGACCTTGAATAGTGCCACTCACAAAAGCTGAATTTGCAAAAGAATAAATGGTTTCCTTTACTATCTGTTTCTTAAGAAAATACATTGTTCAACAGCCCTTGTAATTTGGATTTGACTGTTAGTACCCTAAGGCAGTGGTGTCCAATGGACACCGCAGACTTGGGGGAAAGAAGAGTAAAATGAGTTGAATACGGTACCTTGACCTTGCCCAGATTGTGGCTTGGGCACAAGGGAGAGGGGTGTTGCCTGCAGAGAGGCAGCTCACTGATTTAGGGTTGCTGGGATACAGTGCCACCTGCTATATAGTTATTCAGAGTAAACATACTTATAGCATGTTATAAGGGAATATATAGCTTGTGTATCCTTAGATTATTTGTGAATCAAGACTGGCTTGCAATCTCAAGATTTCAGTCTCCCCAAATATTTTGAAGCTGGGTCATTACTTTGGTGTCACATGCTGCAGGAAGTTGTTGATGATCAGGAGGTGACACGGCCTCCTGAGCATATTGATAGGGGTCCATATAGGACAGCACCAACTGTTGGAAGAGCCCCGAAACTAAAATTCTGGCTACTTGTGTGTGATCAAAATACCTTTGCACTTTTTTTTGCAAGACTAGGGATTCTAGCCCCAGTATCCTCAACAACTTTTTTCCTGCCTCATGTCAAGATTTTCAAGAATGTTTAAGGATGTTGGGTGCTGGGATGCCTTAGGGTAGTCTGACTTTCAGAAAGTGGCTCTGTTTTTAGACATGGCTCAAAGCCCAGTTCAAATTAAGTGGGGTACCCAAAATCCGTATTCTCATTTGTAAATATCTACCTGGGTGGTAATCACACTTGGCCTATATAAAAATTCCTTCTGTCGTTTCATAAATTGAATACACTATTCCTTACCTCGTGCCCTAAACTGTTCAATGCTGTTGTCATATACTGCTAAAGAGCTACAGCAGTCCATATCATAGGGAGACAAGGTACTTCCTGTAATGCCTCTGTGCAATCAGTTAGTTGATTTTGGATGAAAGCTGTTAAATAAATGCAAAAGCATGATCGCTACTCGACTGAAAAAAAATCCCTAAATTGCAGATTTTTTTTTTCAAATTGTCCTACTTAACTCCCCCTCCTCTGCTGTGAACTTATAAATGTTAGTAGAGTTTCTGTGGAGTTAACTTTTCTTAGTTTCATTGGAGGTGACTTCTGATTTCTAGAAGTCAAGCAGAATATAGTCATCGTTCTATGTTAGAGCCATTACCATACCTCTGTGATCATGGATACTGTAACAGTAACCACTGAGGGCTGTGAAAACTGACCCCAGTCCAGTGAGAAGATTCTAATCTTTTGTAACCCTGGCCTGTGTCATCTGACTTTGGCCAGGAAATTAATACAAGTCTCTTATCTGCATTCCCGTGTATCACATCTTTATTACAAAACTAGGAGTACAGATTACAGTCTACAGTGATTCTATTGGCTGTACTTTGACTGAGTATATTCATTCAATCTACTAATGTCAACACAAAGGAAAGGAGGAATCTCTCAGGCAGAATGACAGCCTTGATCACAGCTTTTCAGCTCAAAAGAAGCCTTATGAAATGGCATGTTTCCTGGACTCCTTGGAACATGTAGGGTGACAGACGTTACCTAGGAAACCTGAGATGCATGTCCACACATCTTTTTGGTGCTCTGTAACAAATGGCTAATGTGAATTGGGGTCTGAACAGTGTGTTTCAGGGCTCGACAGCTGCCACATGTCTAAAAGATGATCTGGAATTGCATCTCTGGTTTCATAGGTAGCTAATCTAGATTTATTGGAAAGGAGCATTAAATCATACCTTCAAGTTAGACCAACTTAAATTTAAAATGCTGAGAGTAATATATGTCCTGAACAAAGATGAAAATTCTGACCACTGGGTTTTAATTCAGTTCTGAGCCTTCTGAAACCATTCAGGATCAAGTGAAATACTATGCTGCTGTGGTGGACAGACATTTTTTTCTGCCCTTCAGTAGCCTACTGCAATCACCCTCAGAACCGGATTAAAGTTATTCAAAGCCTGGGATGGATTACTGGCTGATGGCTATTCAGCGTGCTGTGGGAAAATGTTGAGAAATTTAGTATTTTTCATTCCTCGAGCACCTTGTCATTCATTAATCTTCACAATCCCTTGTGAGCTAGTAAGGAATAGTCCAAATTTGATGGCCAATAAGAAACTGAAAACTTGGATGCTGTGTGCAATTCTGGTCATCCCATCTTGAAAAAGATAAATTAGAAATGGAAAATGTACAGAGAAGGACAACAAAAATGGAACAGATTCCATAGGAGGAGAGATTAAAATAACCTGGAATTTTTCAGTTTGGAGGAGAGGGGGGATGGGATATTACAGACATCTATAAAATCGAGAATGGAGTGGAGAAAGTGACTAAAAGTGTTATTTATTCCTTCACATAGCACAAGAAACAGGGGTCACCCAATGAAATTAATAAGCAACAGTTTTAAAACAAACAAAAGAAAGTCCTCCTTCACACAACACAGAGTCAACTTGTGGAAACCGTTGCCAGGGGATGTTGTGAAGGCTGAAATTATAACTGGGTTTAAAACAGAATTAGATAAATTCATGGAGGAAAGGAAATTCATCAGTGGCTATTAGCCAAGATGGTCAGGGATGCAACCACGGGCTTGGAATGTCCCTAAGCCTCTGATTGCCAGATATTGGGATTGGATGACAGCTGAACGATCACTTGGTGATTGCTCTGTTCTGGTCATTCCTTTTGACGCATCTGGCATTGGTCACTGTTGGAAGACCAAATACCGGGCTGGGTGGACCATTGGTCTGACCCACTATGGCCATTCTTATGATAGGATGCAAAAAAAAGAAAAAACAAACAAACCCTGCCAAAGCCTATAGGCTAACCACCGACTAGATGGCAGAACATTGTATGCATGGATTTGACCAGCCTAGGCTTAATGGAGGAACAGGCCATGGACAAGGAGTGAATGACAACAATGACTGCTTGCTGTGTAAGTTATGTAAGTTACCCCAGGTCACAGAGACTGTTGTGAAAGCCAAAATTACAACTCAGTGTGGCTTCTCTCTGTGATATGGTCCTTTCATAGACCATTTCCTTTCTTCCTCATTTTCCCAACATAAAATTGTCTAGGGGCAAAACATTTTGCAAACAATGGATTCAGACACAGACCCTTCCATGATAAACTTTTTTTAGGGTCTAATGCTGCTACTGTTGAAATCTATGGGAGTTTTGCCATTGACTCCAAAGGGAAGAAACATGAGTTCTTAGTTCGGTACTGAGCAGTTTATAGTCCTGTTCAAGGGAAGAGCTATTTCTTGCCGGAATGGGTCTATGAACCTTTTCTATATTTGTGGAACCATGTTTGAAAATGTTGTTTAAATTTGGTTTCAACACTGTTCTGCCTAAACCAGCTTCCGACTGGCAAACCAGGGACTACAGAATGACTGTTTAAAAAACAACAACATATTTTTAAAAACCTTCTTTGGGACCAGTTTATTAGTGGTGGTAGTAAATACTGTGGTAGCTCCCCAAAGCCCAAATTGGCATTGGGCCCTGTTGTACTGGAGGCTGTACAAACATTGATAAGAGAGAATCCCTGCCCCTGAGGATTTTGAATCGGACAGACACAGATGAAGGCTAGAAGATGGGATATAATATACCGGTACGTGCAAATTAGAACTGTGAAGAACTGTCAGACAATGTTAATTTCATGTAGTGGTGTTTTTACAATTGTGGCTACAGGGAAGATGTATGGGAATAGGAAGAGGATAGACGTGAAAAGAGGGATCATCACAGCTCATCACCTGCCCAGTCATTATCAGAAGGCAGGGTTTTATGGGCATCAGGGCACAGGTAAATCTTAAGGGGGGACTGGAAGGAATATGAAGTAGAGGTTTTTTGGCTATTTCAGGGGCGTTTTCTCTGGGCATAAAAGCAGTGTGGGAGAAAGCACAGGATATTTGAGAGAATTTGCTGGTTGGTTGGTAAATGTTCGTAGAGTAAAGATGGGGGTCAACACAGAGGCACTAGAACAATTTTTAGAGTGGGAGTGCTGAAAGCCACTGACCAGAACTGTAAACATGCATATGATTGAAACTATGCGTTCAGTTGCTATTATTACTTGAAGCCAGTGGGTGCTTCTGCACTGCTAGCCCCCGGTCAACATCCTGATAAATTACTAGGTCAGCTAGATTGATGTTTTAAGACATGATTTAAGGTCCAGTGCAGTGAAACTTGCCAGTTGCACTAGTGTTGAAATATTTTTTGGACTTCATATGGGAGAAAGTGAGGAGAAAAGTGTACTGGATTTAGAAGGTCTAAATATTTCTAAACTTTCTGAAAATAATTTACACTACATATATTGACATAGGACTGAGATAGGGCCAGAACTTGCCCTCCCTATATGCATTCAAATTTCTTTCAAAAATCAAGTACTTAAATGTCTACACAACCTGAGCTGTGCCCATGAATAACTGAGAACACAATACAGCACACACAATAATGTGGGCCTGCAAAATTACAGATAAACAGGTGAAGCTTAGTAAAGGAAAAACCTAAAAGGCCTACAATAACCCATTTATTTGGATACCAATATACTCAACTCATTTTATTTCAGGTTATAGTGTAAAGTAAAGGGGTTAATCCAGAATGCTAGCCAAATGAATAATTTATATTATACTGTGGTAGATGCAGTGTAAGCCAATACAATTCCCTTTCCTTTTTGTGTTGTGGGTTGTTTTTTTTTTAACCTAGAAACACTCATGACACAGTCTTGCATTTGCCTTGTCTTATGCACTATCAAATGAGATTTCTAAACCATGCTTCTCCAGATAGGTACAAATGGATGTTTTAAAAATAATTCTTAATCCAAATCAGTTTCACTATGAAGCTGCTTGTAGTCCTGCTAATTACTGTAAATGGCCAGCTGCAAGGTGCTTGACTTTTTTTTGCTCTTAAGTTGATTTTTCCCTTCTGCTTAGTACAGCACTAGCAGTCAAGGCAAAGCATCACTGTACCTTTGAGCTAAAGTCCTTTTTTAACTTCTTTTTTCTTGGCTGACCTTAGCCATAAATGAATTGGGGTCATCCCCTTCAGGGCATGCTAAATAATAAAAGTTACCACGTGCTCTTAATTAAATTACTGTGTTTGTAATATTTCACTTATGTCAGGTGTCATGCATAGTGTAAAACAGGGGTTGGCAACCTTTCAGAGGTGGCGTGCTGAGTCTTCAAAATTTAAGGCTTTGCATGCCAGTTCGGAAGGGCCGGGGCTTCAGGCAGAAGAGGGGCTGAGGAGGTCAGTCTGCCCCCGCTTTGGGGTTTCCCCCACAGGCTCCTGCCAGCTGGGGTGAAGGCGCTGAGTGAGGCAGGCGGGAAGCTTGGTGGCAAGGGGCCAGCAGGGGGAACCCCAGAGCGGGGGCAGGCTGAGTTGCTCAGCCCGCTGCTGCTCTGGGGATTTCCCCACAGGCTCCTGCCCCACTCAAGTCCTGCTGCTAGCCTGGCTTTAGGGAACTCAGGCTGGCAGGAGCATGCAGTGGCAGGTTAGTGCTTAGCCCGCTGCTGCTCTGGGATTTCCCCTGCAGGCTCCTGCCAGGCGGGATCTCAGCCCGCTGCCAGCCTAGGTTCCCTACATGCAGGCTAGCAGCGAGAGCTAAGTGGGGCAGGCGGCGGGATCCTGGCTGGCAAGGGGCTAACAGGGAAACCCCAAAGCAGCAGCTGGTTGAGCCCACTGCCGCGTGCCAGAGGAAATCTGCTTGTGTGGCACCTTTGGCACGCGTGCCATAGGTTGCCGACCCCTGATGTAATAATTAGTGACCTGCTTAAAAATATTTCATGGGAGAGCCTCTTTGTGTCTTAGTGGTAGCCAGCTTTAACTATGGGCAGCCTTACAGAAAATACTGAAGCAAGAGAAGGAAAATGTGGAACATCAGTAGAAAATTCTATTAGGAAAGGTGCTTCCATGTAGGAAATAATTCTGACAGCAGCAAATCTTTTATTTGCTCCTTCTCATTTCATGCTTTGTCATGTCTTTTATTCCTTTGAGAAAAGATGTATCATATTGTTTGCAATATTCATGCCAGGGATTTGTTCTTGGTTATGCTGAAGGATAGAGACTACTTGGTAACATTGATACTGTTTTCTGCATGTCTCTATCTCTTGTTAGATCACCCAAGGACTTCTATTCAGATACAAAGCAAAATGTTGGGGTGGAGAATGGGAAATAGAAGTGCTTGATGGGAAAGAAAATACAACTTAATTTTTGACATGTTACTGCAAGAACTTCCAGATTTCAGTAGCTTTATTCTAAAAAGTTGTGCACTATTATGATTTGTTTAGCAGCTTTTTAATCCAGAGTGGTGATGGAATTCTGTATAAGGAACCCAGCCTTCCTTTTCCTATAAAGAAAAAAATGTTACTCTACCTTTGTGCTATTGTGTTGTAGAAGTTCATATTAAACTAGAAATCCCTTTTAGGACATGATTTAATTCAGTGATTTAAAACAGAAAACCAAACAAATATGAAGGTTAAAGACATTCTTTAAAAAGTATTCTCACTGATTTAGTGTGTTTGGATGCTATGGTTATGGGTGGCAATATGTCGGAATCCAAATATATTAAGTTTCTTTGGGTAAATCAATATCTTGTGTTGAGAAATGCATCTGTTCTATCAACTCTGTTCATTTTGCAATGGAATATAATAATACAAATAGCAAAAGCTAATAGGTCATCCATCCCATCATTCCACTGATGCAGTATTGTTGTCTACACCAGTGGTCGCCAACCTTTCGGACCTCACGGACCACTAAACTCACAATTTTGAATCCCGCGGACCACTAACATGAATTTTTTTAAAAAGGTACAAACATCTATAAAATAATGATCATAAAAGTTCCATTTTATTAATATGAAATGCACTTGTTTAATTATAACAAAATTATTAAAGCTTGTTTAATTATAACAAAATTATTAGTGTGATATTTGTTGCTGCTTGTTTGAAATAAGTTTATGGATTCTTGGCTCCAATGACGTCACTGCAACACGGAGAGCTGTTTGTATTTCAAGCCAACAGCAGTACTTGTTTTTGATTGCCGTAACAGATGAGAATGTCTTTTCACACAGATAGGTTGTTGCAAATGGAATAAAAATTTGATGGCTTTTTCACTCAGCACTGGGTACTCATTTTTTACGGAGGGCCAAAAATGATGTCTTGATGAGGACGAGTGGAATTTAGCTTTGAGACTGTTGTCGGATGATAGATCGATTAGGCTTTCTTTTTCTTTCATGCTCAAATTGCTATCTTCAATTTTCGCCCAAAATGGATCCATTACCCACATATTGCCATGTCTGGGGTCCTCTTCCTTTGGGTAATAATGGCCAAAAGATTCTGTGAGCGACCGTAAGTGCTGTCGAACAATGGTTATTACCTGTCGGTTGACATCCTCCTCTTACATATACTCATCAAGATTCGGGAACATTTGCAGATCTTCTTTAGCCAACCGCATTTGCTACAGCAATATTTTCATTTGAAATGCATCCATTTTACCTCGCAGTGTGAACACGTCCGTAAGCTGTCCTTGCAAGGACGTGTTTAGCTCATTTAACAGTAAAAAAATATCTGCCAGGTATGCAAGCTTGGCTAGCCAATCATCGTCGGACAAGAGATATTGGAATTTCGAATTATTTTGCTGCTGGAAGAATAACTTGACTTCTTGGCGCAGGTCAAACAATCGGGTTAGTATTTTGCCCCTCAACAGCCATCTCACCTCAGCATGAAGAAGAAGATGAATATATTGAGAGCCCATTTCTTCACAAAGTGCCTCAAATATTCGAGAATTGAGCGCTTTGTGCCGAATTTCATTTACAATTTTAATTACATCAGAGAGTACTTCGTGCAGTTCTGGAGACATTCTTTTCGCCACAAGTTGCTCACGATGTATAATACAATGAGTAAACAAGATGTCTGGGTGTCCAACATCTTTCACTTTTCTAACAACTCCTAAACGATGCCCGGTCATGCTTGCGGCACCGTCTGTGCATATCCCAACACATTTCTTCCATTCAATACCGTGTCTCAGGAAATAACCATTAAGTGCATCGAAAATCTCAGAGCCGGTTGTTCTACCTAGCAAGTTGAGCAAACAGAGGAGTTCTTCCTTTAGCTCTCCTCAAACCTCAAACCTGACACTCAAACCTCACAAAACAAAGGAGAACTGCCTTGTTAGTTATGTCTGTTGATTCGTCAAGTTGAATTGAATAAAACGTTGAATTTTTCACCATTTCAATCACTTGATTTTCAATATCTTCGGCCATGTCTTCAATTCTGCGCTTCACAGTGTTAGCGGACATAGGAATTACTTTCAGTTTCTGGACAGCCTGTTTCCCCAAAACCTCTTCACAGGCTTGTAACAAGCAAGGCTTAATTAATTCTTCTCCAATCGTATATGGCTTTCTACTTTTCGCGATTTGAAGTGCTATCAAATAAGAAGCCTTTACTAGGGACTTATCTTCCTAAAAATTGCAAATAATGTCCAAATTTCTCCAGGGACCACCAAAATTTTCTCGCGGACCACCAGTGGTCCACGGACCACTGGTTGGCGACCGCTGGTCTACACTGTAGTTTCTAGCTCTAATTCAAGCTAATTTTCCATTTTCTGAACAATAGGGTTTGAACTATATCCCCTTGCAGATTTTCATAGTACAATAAATCTGTTGATATTCTGTCTAAATTTTTGCTCTTAATTTCACCCCATCAATTCTAAATTATTTATTT
Organism: Sternotherus odoratus; assembly: GCA_032164245.1. Lineage (NCBI taxonomy): Eukaryota > Metazoa > Chordata > Testudines > Kinosternidae > Sternotherus > Sternotherus odoratus. The sequence goes on from JAVMKO010000006.1 coordinate 78,069,595, forward strand.
ATATAATCACAGAACCTAGGAGTCCCAGTCAAAGACCAGGGACCCCATTTTGTTGGGTGCTGTACAAACAGAACAAAAAGAGGTTCCTTCCCAAAGAATTTCCTCTTCTTTTTTTGGTCCTTATCTTTTCAGTTAGTAGTAGCTTTTCATGTTCCCCCATTCACTTGAGTTGGTTGCTTACCCAATATTTAAATATAATATTTCCTTATTAAAAAGTCCCTTTGGCTCTGTGATGGGATACATGCCCCACACTGGCAAATAGAGGGTTAACAGGAGTCTGGGGGCCTAATTAGCCCACCAGGTTACACCTGTGTATGTGGGGGGACGAGATGGGGCAAGAAAGACAAGTTCAGTATCAGGTCCCACCTGAGGAGGAGGCTCCATAAAGACAAACCTGAAGCAAAATAGGAAAGACTCTGAAGTTAAGAGGTTTATGATGATGCTAGTCATCTCAGTTCTGAGGATTACATTGACAATTATAGTTTGTACTATAATTCAATATTTGAAGAACAACATTTACTGTGCTGGCCACAGAGCCATTTGGTTACTTGTGGTGACTGAGCTGCACTTTATTTCCATGCCTGGTGTTCTGCTCCCAGCTGTTCAACACAATTCTTCTGAAAGTCATGGACACTCTTATAGGATGGCCCCATGCAAAGCAATAAATCTCCAGCTGCTGAAATATCTCATCAGAAATGTTCATTTTTTGTGAAGGTTTTGTTTCAGGGAGTCTTTGAACTATTTCATCTGGCCTCCATATGTATGATTGCCAGATCTTAATTTGGAATATGATTTGTCAGGCAAATAAATTACATGGTCAGTCCATCTCAATTGGGTAGAGATCGAATGAGACACCATGCTGATTGAACCAGCTTTTGCTATGGAAACTGTCAAGCTTTTTAATGTTCCATTGATAATAAGTCTATGTTTTGCACCCATAGACCAGTATTGTGAGGACAACAGCATTACAGACCTTGATTTTTGCCTGTAGAGAGATTTCATGTTGCTTCCAGATTCAGTGATGGAGGTGACCACATGTGGTGCTGGCTTTCTGAATTCACGCATCCACTTCATGGTTGATGGTTGCTTTGTTGTTCAGTGTGTTGCCAGGTTTGGAGGATGATGCTTTCTAGACTTGTTGATGGATCTTGGTAAGGTAGTTTAGGAGTTTGCTGGTATGTAAAGTCAGGTTTCACTCAGCTATTAGTGAGGCCAAAATTACCAACTGCCAAAGCAAAGCAGCTTGTAAGTTGGTAATGCTGCTTCAGAGTGCACTGTCAAGGCCAATCATCAGTGTAGAGCAGTTCCTGGATCAACACTTCTATCGCCTTAGTGTTTGCACAGAATCCAGAAAGATTGAAGAGCTTACCAGTGTGGAAGCATATAATGTCATTTGAAGAGCCACGAAGGGCTTTCTCTAGCATTGCAGAAAAAAATGAGCACACATTCTTTCTTCACCCCATTTGTGATGGGAAATGGGCCTGTTAGATCACCATCAATGTTAACTCTTCCAGCCATATCTTCATGGAAATACCAAACACTGTTGTTAAACTTGTCTGTAATCCAAATTTAGCGAGTATTTTCCAGAGGGCAGTGTGGCAGTATGGATCAAATGCCTTGGTTTGATCGAGAAACATGATGTACAAAGGCGGTTGCAACATTTTTCTTGTAATTGACAAATGATAATCATGTTAGTGGTGCTCTGCTGAGCACAAAAGCTGCATTGTCACTCAGCTGAATATTGTTAGTGATTTGGGTCAGGAGTGAGTTCAGGACGATCTGTCCAAGAATCTTGCTGGCCACAGAGAGCAAAGAGCTACTGTGGCAGTTACCACATTAGCTCTTTGAGTTTTTATGCTTATAGTGACGATGTTGGCATCTCTCAGTTGTTAAGATATGATTTCTTGAAGCCAGACGTAAGAAAAAATTCAAAAAGCTTGTCAAGGAGAAGATTTCCTCCAGGTTTTTGAAAACTTTAGCTGGAGTGGCATGGGGACCAGGAGATACGATATTTTTCATTGCTTGAACAGCCTTCAACAACTCAACTTGTGTGGGTGGATTGGTAAATGTGGATAATTTGTGGGCATTATTCAGTAATTCATCAGAAACTATAGATACACAATTAAGTAGTTTACTAAAACGTTTTCCCCACTGTTGATTGAGTGATGAGAGATTCACCATAAGTATTTGTTAGTGGTGTCAAGGCAGATTGGGTGGGGCCATATGCAGCTTTGACTGCATCATAGAAACCTATGGAATCATGTTTATCAACAAGGGTCTGTTGTTCACCTGCTGTATGGTCAAATCACATATTTTACACTTGGCAGAGTTTGTATTGGAATGTGCTGCATGCTGCTCTATATCTGGCATTTTTCAACCAAGTGGAACAGCTAAAAGTATAGCATGCACTTGTTGCTTGATAGGAAGGCGGTTTGATGCTTCAGGATAAGTGTCATTGAGCCAGTCTGCATGAGGGTGTTTGGTATACCAAGCATAATCCGCAACCGTGTTCTAGATTGTGTCATGCAGAGATACCCGTTCACAGACACGTCCTCACTGATCATTTGAAAAATTTCTAAAGCCTTGGCTAGCTATATTGGAAATTGTTCTGTAATTGACAGATCTTTCAGCTGAGCAATATTTACATGCTTAACTGTAAGCATATGTACATGGATATAATAAATACAAGGAATTGTAGTATAGGAGAATCCACAGCCCTCTTGTTGAATTCATATAAATATGGTTTTGCTGTTGCCAACTCATAATTTTATTGAGAGTCTTATATTTGGTGTTTTTTCTTAAAGCTGTGGTTCCCCAAAACATGCAATTACATGAGAATCTTAGCTTTCATTTTATTAAAAAAAACGAAAGGACTTTTCTATAATATAGCTGCTACAGAGGCACAGGCACGGAGTGTAGACTAGGCCTAAATTAAAAGCCCTCGTGGTTGTGGAGAAAAGCTTGAAAATGTGATCCAAGAGCACCCTAAAAGTTCAGAAACCAGAAGATAAAATGAATATCAAATTTTTTATTTTTTAAAAATCTCACAATTTTTAATCCAGGTTGTGATTTGGTGGTATGGGGGATTTGACTCATTATTTTTGAATAGCTGGGTTTGACAGTGCTGTGATTCCATAAACTGATATGAATAGCAAGTGCCTAAATTGGCTAACACAACAGGTGGCAGCCATTTTAAGAATGGTCTAGGTCTCACCCCACATACTGATGCTCCTACCCACCCCAATCTTGTGTCATGTTCCCACAGGCTTACTTCTGTAACTCAGTTCTCTCCCTTTTTGACCATGTGTTGTCTTTCATTTTCTTCTTCCTGCTCTATCCTGCCTCCCCAGCCTAGAAACGACCCTATGGCATTGAGGTTGCTGAGTGGTAAAGACAAAGTATTTGGCAGTCTGAAAAGGTGTGTGTGTGTGTGCGCTTCCATAAGACATTTGAATACAATACTGTCTTACTAGTATGCTAAGGCAGTTTATCTTGAATTGTGCACTAGCATAAAATGCATCTTATTTTGTATGGCATTAGTAACAACCATATATCGTGTTAGCAAATTAGTGTATATTTAAGGAGCTAGAAAAGTATGTCTTGAGCAACATCCGGATACTAGACTACTGCAAAACAATAAAAACTATATTTATATGTAGTACTGGTAGTGCAAATGACACATTTTGTTGTATTATGAAACAGCTGCATTGCGTTTCAAGAAAACCATGTACAGTAAACCCTCGATTTAACGGACCCCGATTTAACGGACTTCGGATGCAACGGACAAAATTTCCGATGCATCCGAAATCCGATATTCGGGGGCTGCCGGCTCCCGCCCCGGGGAGCCGGGCAGGAGCTGTCACTCCCCGCAGAGGTTGACAGCTCCCGCCCGGCTCCCCGCAGCGGGGAGCCTGGCGGGAGCTGTCAACCCCCCCCCCACGGCTCCCCTGTGTTGACAGCTCCCGCCGGGACTTGACCGCTCCCGCCGGGCTCCCCGCTGTGGGGAGCCCCGCGGGAACTGTCAAACCCCCCCCGCCCGGCTCCCCCTGCAGGGAGCCGGGTGTGTGTGTGTGTGTGGGGGGGTTGACAGCTCCCGCTGGGCTCCCCACTGTGGGGAGCCCGGCGGGAGCTGTCAACTCGCCCGCCCGGCTCCCCGCAGCGGAGAGCCGGGCGGGAACTGTCAACCCCCCACCCCCGCCCGGCTCCCCCTGCAGGGAGCCGGGTGTGGGGGGGGAGTTGACAGCCGTGATAAAAGTAAAACCTCGACATAACGGACTAATTCGGGCGAGGGGGGTGTCCATTGTCAGCCGAAAGTCCATTATTTAATAATTTAAAAAAATTATTAAATAACGGACTTTCGGCTTTAACGGACACCCCCTCGCCCGAATTAGTCCGTTATATCGAGGTTTCACTGTACTTAATATTTATGGTAGCTTAGATAATTGGGGTACATTCTGTGAAGCTAGTGTGTGCTTTCTGCAGTTTCTGTATTCCTGTATGCAGTAACCCGCACTTTAGTCGTCCCAACGTTGTTTCGTTATTACATTGCTGATCAGTTAGCGGGCAGGCTCATTTAAAGTTGTGCAATGCTCCCTTCTAATGTCATTTGGAAGCTGCCTGCTCTGTACACTGCTTGAAGGAAGAGCAGCCTGTTGCATCTAGCTGGTGGGTGCTTGGAACCAGGGTGGACCAGCAGCTCCCCGCTCCCCTAAGTTCCCTGTGCAACAGCTGCCTAGCAGGCTATCAATTGCCAGCAGGTTAGCTGTCCCCTCCCCTGACTGCCATGTGTGCTGTTCCTGCCTTGGAGCTGCTCCCCAAGACTCCTGCTTGCTGGGGGAGAGAGGGGAGGAAGAGGAGGGCTAATGTCAGGGTCCTCCCCTCCCGCCTGCTCCTTCTTACCTTACTTACCCCATCTTCCATAGAGCAGGGAGGACACATGACAGGGCCCAGGACTGAGGGAGCTTGCTGGCAGCAGCTGATCTCACCAAGTTGATCTAATTAACAAGTGTAGCGGGGTGCTCCCTGCTGGCCAGGGCTGGGAAAGCCCCAGGAAGGGGTTTGTAGCAGCCCAGGACAGGGGTTGTGGCTGAGAGCCTGCTTGCAGGTTTAAGTGGAAAGCAGGCTCAGCTGTGTGGCCACGCCCCAAACATTCCAGGCTGTATAAAAGCCTGGGAGGCAGGAGCCAGTGAAGGAGTTCTACTCTGTAGGCAGAGGGAGACAGGGCCTGGCTGCAAAGTACCCGGACTGGGACAGGGCGTGGGTGAGGCAGCTGGGAGCCAGGGAGCCTAAGCTCTAGCAAGAGGGCCCCAGCTTGCTGAGCCTAGGGAAGGCCCGACCCACGGGGTACTGGGGGTTGCAAGGGGGCAGCCCTGGGCTGCTTAGAGCAGCAGGCCAACCCCTTCTTGCCGGTGATGAGTAGCCATGAGACTGCAGTCAGCCGCAGGGAACTGAGGCAGTGGTGACTGGCAGTGGCCGTATCTGAGGCAAGTTGGGGATAGTGGGTGTTGGGTTCCCCAGGGAGGGGAGACCCTAAGACCAGAGGGGTACTGCAGTGGTGCAGCACCCTCAGCAAGGGGTTCCGGGGTCCGGGAGGGGCACGGGACCAGTGTGAAGAAGCGGATGTCGGCCGGCAGAGGGCGCTCCAGGGTCAAAAAGAGCTAATTCCCAGACGACCAGACGGGGGCGCCGCCGGGTGAGTGACCGACACCGTTACAACAAGGCAGTGAACTTAAGAGTAGGGTCAGCATACTTAAAGGGGAAATGTACATCTCTCTCTCACTCTCTCACACACACACACGTCTCTGCCATCCCACCATTCCTGTTGCCTTGTACAGTGTGAGAGTTAAACCTTGAGGGCTCAGCCAATTGCTAGTTCATCATTTAGCAGTAAGATATTCCCTGGTAAATATCCCACCCTCTGACTGCTCCACCTCAACCAAGCTTCACAATCATCATCACTGTGTACCAGTATTAAATTGTTTTTTAAAAACTTGTACTGTGTATCTGTGTTTAGAGAGAGAGAGAGAGTTAGGTTCCAAGACTATATATACAAAAAAATATATAGTCTTGGAACCTAACCCCCTCATTTACATGAATTCTTATGGGGATATTGGATTTGCTTAATATCGTTTCGCTTAAAGTTGCATTTTTCAGGAACATAACTACAACATTAAGTGCAGAGTTCCTGTAATATATATAGCAGGGGAAGGGTAAATACTGTAAAACAATGTTCACCAGATCACTAAACACTCAGGAGCATAGAGTATTTTTATTGGTCTCCCAGGATGCCAATTTTCTGTTGCTTAGTCTATGCGCCTGCCATTTAAAGATAGGAAAACAAACATGTTGTTCAAGTCCTGGTCAATTTTAAAATGGAATCAGGAAACAAAAACATCAGAAATTATTCTATTGGCTGGGGTAATATCAGCAATATTGCCAATATAACTTTAAAAGAAATTCAGAAGTCACCAAAAAGATTCATTATATGGTCCTGCAAGTTGAAAAAGGGACCACAGAAATTTATTTTAATCCATCTTAATTTCATCATGGTTGCTCAAAACCGTCAACAGCTGCAGTTACAAGATGAAAGGCGCATGAGCTCATAATGTGTGCAGTCAGAACGGGGGGAGCAGAATGCCTGACACAAACATTATTGGTTACTTACCATATAGAAATGAAAACAGCCAAAGGTACTTGCCACATTTAAAGAGGATCAAAACTTGTTTGCACAACTTCACTGCCCTGTGTTGCTGTTACTTTGGTCACTCATAAAGGCAACTGCAAAAAGGGTGGGAAATAAAATAAGAGAGAGAAACAAGAATTGGCATGCACTATGTGAATTATAGATGGAAAGGCAGGCTTTTGAAATGTGGGCAAAAATAAAATCACTGTTTGAGGTTTAAACACCAATTATACATTTATGCCTGACGTAGCATATGAAAGCAGATCAAAGTAGCAGGGTATTAAACAAAACTCAGCACTTTTTACTCAGTTTTACCCAGTTACATTGAATCCAAGTGTACAAAGAGATTTATCATGAGGTAATTATGCCTTAACTATACATTTTACTTTTTGATCTAGGAAAAAAAACCAAAGCACAGTATTAAGTACTAGAGGCTGGCTTCCCCCAACCATCCACAACTCTGTGATCTATTCAGAATGTGTGTATTCTACAAAAGAGATTACTTTTAAGAAGCACAAACTAGATATTTTTCTTTACATCTGATTGTGAAAATATCTAATCCAAGGTGCTGCCCACTTCATGCTATTTGTTAAAATAATGCAGTTTCAAGAAGATGAATAGTACATAGTTATTTTTTATAAATCAGACTGATAACATAAAATCCACATAAATAATTGTTTTTAGCTCTAAAATTCCAATGGGAGAGGGGGGAATAGAAGTAGAGATGGTACAAAAGAGTCATTAGATTATTGTGTGCAGAGATGGACAATAATGCAGAAATTATTGCGCTAACTTATAAATCAATGATGTGCCCTCACCTGTAACACCATGGTCGGTTCTGCTCACCTCATCTCAAAATGAAGATAGTAGATATAAATGGGTTTGGAGAAGTGTAACAATGATTAAAAGCCTGGAAAAAAACTCACGTGGATTGTTTACCTTGGGGTGAAGATGACTGAAAGGGGACATAAGGAAGGTGTGCAAAAAAATTAATGGTGTAGAGAAAGTCGTTCAGGAACTTCTATTCATCTTGTCTCAGTACAAGAATAATGGAACATTCAGTGAAGTTGCAAGTGAACTCAGACCTGCTAAAAGGAAATATTTATTGCACACAATGCACAATTGCTCTGTGGAACTCATTGCCACAAGATATCAATAAGGTCAGAGCTTCACATGGTTGAAAAAAGAACTGGACATGTATATTGAGAATGAGACCATCTAGAGTTATTATAACAAATATTATAAAAACCATGCATTTTGGAAGACCGAAACCCTCATGTTTCATGAGGTTAAGCCAATTGTGGGTTAGAATTTTTTTTCCTTGTGGGCAGGTCATCCTAAATTTGTTTACTGTGGCTTTTCTTTGCCCTCCTCAGAAGCAGCTGGTACAGGCCACTGATCGAGACATGATTCTGGACTAGATGGACTGCTTACTTGGTATAGCTATGCCTGTGTTCTTTCTTTCCCTTAAGAGTAAAATTTTCTAAGGAGACTCTTATATGTTGTCTCTATGTTTTGGATGTGCAGCTTTGGGCACCAGGAGTATGATTTTAAGATATGCTGAGTGCCAACTGCTTGCTGTGAGATATAGATGTTTGGGACTGTGTGACTAAATTTGGGGTGATTCTATTTTTGGATGCCAAAATTAGAGGCCACGTTTGAAAATTTGGGCCCAAGTGATTAACCTTACTTTTTCCGGTCTATGACTAAGATTTTTGTCAGAGCCTCAGCAGACTGTTGCTCTTTGGTGTTTGGTGTGTGTGTGTGTGTGTGTGTGTGTGACTTCTTGCTTTTGTTTATAAGATGGCTATACTCTGAAAGAAATAACCTCGCCTATCTGTGGCTGGCTGCAGTCCTTATATGTGTGCCTGCAATGTGATATATACCATATGAGGTACCGTATTTTTCGTCCTATAGGACGCTCCGGCGTATAAGACGCCCCCGAGTTTTGAAGTAAAAAAGCCGGGGGGAGAAAAAAAAACAAAAAAACAAAAAAACACCACCACACACAAAAAGCGCGCCGCCCTCCCATCCCCGCCGCGCGGGCGGGCTGCTGGGGGAGCGCCGCCCTCCCGTCCCCGCCGCGCGGGCGGGCTGCTGGGGGAGCGCCGTCCCCGCCGCGGGCGTCCCGGTTTCCCCCTCCCCGCCGCAGGCGGGCTGCCGGGAGCGCTCCCGGTTCCCCCCTCCCCGCCGCGGGCGGGCTGCCGGGGGCGCTCCCGGTTCCCCCCTCCCCGCCGCACGCGCGTTTTTTTTTTTTTTTTTGGTGACCGCGGGCGAATAGGTATATTCGCCCTATAAGACGCACCAACTTCCCCCCCCCCCCGTTTTGGGGAAGAAAAAGTGCGTCTTATAGGGCGAAAAATACGGTATGTAGCTGATCACCCATAGCTGAAGACTCCCGAAGCAATTGCTTAGCTTGGGAATGTGTGTTAAATGTGTCCTCAGCTGCATTAGAGCTCTGAGGTGGCTGTACGCTACCTTTATGCTTCTCTGATTCCCAGGGACGCCCATTCTTGCTAAGGGATTGGAGTATGTCTGTGGCATAGAGCTAATCTCAGTGGGGAATCTGCAGATGAGCTTTAGGGCAGCTTTCTGGTCCCTTTGCACTGCTAGAGTGGCTCAAATGGGTTGTAGTGCAGCCAGAATTGGATCTCTCTTGATTCTAAGTATGATTGCAAGTGAACAAATATTTTGTTACAAATATTTTTTTTTAGTTGGCTTCCGGGTTGCATGGGATGTGGTTGGAGAGAGGAGCTGGGAGCATGCAACTTGAAACGATATTCTTTTACTGTGTGACGCTGCCTGTCTCCATCCCCGAAGGAAGCAGGTACTGCTGAGAGAAAGCTCAGACTGCATTGAAGTTTTCTGGCTATTTATACAATGTTGTCATGCCTCATTGCTATCCCCCATGCTGCTGCTAAATAAGGCACATGCAGGCTTCAGGGTTCCCTAAAATTTAACAGAAAGCAACCTTATCTTAAAGACAATAGACCCTTAAACACCAAACAAATCTCAGGAGCTAGTAAGCTGAAAATGTAAGAAGTCCAAACAGCCGCGCTAAAAAGGAAAGTATAATAAACAAACAAGTGTAACAGTGGAAAGGCCCTGGAGTCTCCTAGACTAGGGCTCTTAGGCACTAGAGTAATATAAAATACTACTACTTTGCTATTTTGTTAATGATTAATACCATTAAGATCTAGCCTGGATTTTCATATTATTTATAATACTTTCTTTATTTACCACATAATGACTTTCTATCTGCTGTGAAGGCATACTGCTTAGCAGCATTTGTGGGCCTATTATATGGACTATATAATATAATGGGCCCTTTACAGACTGGATTGTCTTTGCTCCAAAGAGCTTACACTCTACCTTAAAATGAGAGGAACTAGAGATGACTCACATGAGAGATTTGATAAAACAGGAAGTACAAAGGTGATGGCTGTATGGTTAAGCAGTCACTTGGAACGTGACTCATGCAACTTGATAGAACAGATTTTAAAATTAAATTTTATGTATATTACATATAAGGCTAGAATTTACATCCATACAACCCCTGTTTTGGTATGAAAATAAGGATTTATATATGAAACTTGGGGAATTGTGACCTTTAAAATATAGGTAGGTATGTCAGGGGAAAATTAATGGCACGTCTCTCCCCCTTACCATACACTCCGGATTGTAGTGGCGGCGTTGAGGCAAGGAGCTCACAAGCTGTCAGAGACCACTGAAGAAACACACAACTCAACTTTGATCAAAGGGGAAACTGAGGCACCCTCCTCTCAGTCAAGAAAGGGGGTTGGCAACAGGTCCGTTTATTATCAGTACCAAGCAGACTTTTATAGAGTATATTCAAAGGGGAGGGGGAATGGGTGGAGGGAGGGAAAGACCTACTTGAAGCATGCGCATCAGCAAACTCTGACATCAGTCCTAGGTCAGTGCCCTCTTGAGGCACCTGGTGTGGGGACCTTGAGAAAGCTTACATGATGCCAACCAGCTTATGAATAAGAGTCTATTCGTTCTCTAGCAAAGTTGTTACATACATATAATGCAATCTGGAGATAGAACACATTAGCTCATCTAGTGAGGCCTACAGACTGTAATTGTTTAGGCAAGGTCACATTCTCGGTATAGATAACAGTACATAAACAACCTGTTGTCAAGCACTATTGCACTGAACTTCTAAAGCCTCAAGCGAATTATTTACAACCCTTGGGAGTTTAACTATGTGATTGCTGCTGAGGAAGAATACATGGTGAGAAGGAGCGAGGGAAACTGAGTTAGCCCTAACAGGTACATACAGTTATTCATTTGTTTCCATAAGTGCAGGTTTTCCTGGACAGCACAAGACACAGTTATAGGTACATCTGTTCTCACTTATGGCAATATAGCATTGGTATTACCACTAGAGCCTTGCATGTCAAGTTTGTTTTGGTCCTACTAGTGCTGCTAATAATCACAGTAAAATTGTATTGAAAGTTTTCTTCTGTTATCATTGTAAAACTGCTTCAAAGGAACCTAGCATGCATCAATGAAATCATAAGCAGAACTTCAGTGACTTGCTATAGTGCTAATAGAGGCAAGGAATCTGATTGGCTCCACTAAATCAGTGCAAAGGATGGACAAAAAATTGTGTATGGACAAAAAATTGTGTGTAAAACCCTATACACAATAAAGTAAAGATGGTTATATGATTGTGATAATGACTTCCACAATAGTGACTGGTACAGATAAATGAAACAGAGACACAACCACAAAAAATAAAAATAAAAAATTGAGCAGTAAATACAATTGAGAGACTCATCAATATTCATATAGTAGCTTAAAAGCAATTGCAGGCAGGGCTAATTATTTTTTTGCAAAGAACAATTATCAGTGAGATTGTAAAATGGATGCTGATATACACATGGTAACGAGCTAAGAAATGGCTTTGACAAATTGGGGCTTGGTGTATTCTGCAGCAAAACTCTACATTGTCAATCAGATGACAAGGCTAAGAAAAGACATGAATCAGATGGCAATCCCTGAAAAGATGTCAGAGGCCCAATCATTCAATTGCAGATGTGAAGAGTTCTTTCCTATACTATTCATACAGAAATCAGTAGTAGGGATTTATTCTGTGGAAGGAAACCTATCTTGTTGTTCAGCTGTATTGGAAATGGCACATGGCAAAATGAACAGCATTTTCCTCTCTCTGAAGTGACACACATTTTGGCACGTGATAGCAACAATATATAAAGTTTAGTTTATAATTGCAATAGGAACTGCGACCTGGAGTACAATAGGTATTTTGGATTGGAATAGTAAATTTCTATTTTCTTAAAAGTGTATGTACAAGAATGAATATATAGATATGTTGATGTACAAACAGCTAAGGAGCTGAGGCCAGATCTACTAAGCCTTAGTAACTAAGGGATTTGTTTCATTCATAAAGAGTGAAGCTGAATGCAGGTTAAGTTGAAAAAGTGGAACTTTATTAAACCCTGTGCCCTAGTGGCTGGGTTGCTTCCAGCCAAACTTCCCAGCATTTTCTGTTGTATCATTGGTCACAATCTCTCCAAGGAATATGGGCCCTCTGACTCCAGTTTCACTGATCACAAATACATATTCCAAACATTACAAACACTTTAATATAAGCATTAAAACAAATAATTCAGTGGTTCTCAAACTTTGTGTATTGGCAACCCCTTTCAAACAGCAAGCCTGTGAGTGTGACACCCTCTCTCCTTATAAATTAAAAATATTTTAAAAAAATATTTTAACACTATTTTAAATGCTAAATTTATAATCCTATTGTTTAAAATGAATGCATCTTTTCTGATTGTTTTCAATTAAGATGAACACACATTTTTATCGAATTATTGGTACGAGCAGAAAAGTTACTTTTAAGAAATAGTTAGTTTACTGTGGGGGTGGGGGCAAAGTGCTCTATTCCTTTCACGTCCAATGGAGCTGGCATGTCTGTGACTGCCTTGATCTTTCTGGGATCTGCTTTCAGTCCCTTTGCTCTGAGCAGATGTCCACTGTATGTCCCCATGTGCTGTTTGAGTCCCATTTTTTTCTGGGTTCTGTTTTATGTTCCTGTGCCTGTATCACTATAGAAAAGTTTGTTGTTTTCTGTCATGGTTTTGCTCAGCTTTTTTATCATTGCCTGTTTCACCTATGAGGAGGCTCTCATCTGCAATAGACTCATAGACTTTAAGGACAGAAGGGACCATTATGATCATCTAGTCTGACCTCCTGCACAACGCAGGCCACAGAATTTTACCCACCCATTCCTACAATATAACTCACCTATATCTGAGCTATTGAAGTCCTCAAATCTTGGTTTAAGGACTTCAATAATATTCAGCCCACGCACTCCTTCCAGTGCATGGGTGAGTGGAACTCTGGGGCTGGACATGTGCTGTCATATGTAATGACCAAATGGTGTTGCAAAGGTTGTCAGCATGGTGCACTCTTTAGCCAGGCATGTGTGCCCAAACCTGGTCCTCGCATCACAGAAAGATTCTGGCTTTGGAGATTCCTAGCAAGATGTTAATGGTGGGCAGAGGATGGTGGCATCTTTTCAGTATCCTGTTCAGGGGCTTTGTTTCTGTGCAGATGTGTATTTTCTTACCTCACCCATGCTTCCTACCCAGGATGTACTGGCCTCTACAAGTGCTATGACATCCCTGGTCCACAGGCTTTTCAGCGTCATGTGTGATGGATTATATAATGCGACTGAAATTTTCCTTTGGGGGTAACCACAGGTTCCACTGTGGGGTTTACTTCCAGTTGAATTGTTCCTTTGAGGCACCTTTCACCTTTGAAAACATCACCATATGCTTTAAAAATTGTCCCTGTTGCCCATGGGACTCCCTTTTTGGTTCTTGCACTGCAGCTATAAAACTCTGATGGTGCACCCGGATCAGATCCATAGCCTAGGTGGCTGTAATTCTCTAAGAGATGTCTATTGTGCTTACCATCTACCACCGCAAACTTCAGTTGGTGCCAAATGTTGTTTTTTGGGTTAGTTACTATGTTTCCTACAAGCTGCATTATGTTCTCATTGTACATTATTAGATTTTGCCTGCTGTTTGTAATAGGTATTTTAAAGTCTGATTCATACTGAGAAATCACCTTGCAGAAGATGCTTTTTATTCAATTGAAATTGCACAGGGCACTTCTCCATTAACACTTTTGCGTGCCTGGAGGCTGGTGATGTTCCTTGTTGCTTTCCTATCTTGACAAGCATGAACTCGATATGCTTTCAGAGTCAAGGAGAGAGTCCGATGTCATAACTACTGTCTGAGGTGCTCCCCTCCTCTTGAACAAGTCTGACTGAATCTTTCTGGACCTTCTTCTGCTTTTGCATACACTTCTAAAATGGTTCAACTTGCCACATTCCTTCAATGCTGTGCTAGCAGGGCACTACTTTTCTCACTCATATACTGTTCCTACTGTAACTGCAACTCACTAAGGCTATGCAACTCTGGCCACCTGCTCTCCTTAGCTGTTGTCTCACTAGGGGCACTTCTAAGGGTGTGGGGCCTCCTGGAGCATTCTTCCTCTTGAGGCCTCTGATGCACACCCCCTGTGTAAGCATCTATATAATGTGAGATTACCTTCTCAAGCAGCTACTCCTGCGGGTGGTAATCCCAGGTACCACAGTCTATCTGGTCCCAAACTAGGAAATCTGCCAGGTCTCCAGTGAATTCAGAATGGCACAGATCTCCGTCCTATGTTCCCCAGTAAGGTAAAGTAGCAGCTTTACTTTTCTGCTGTTGTCATCCAGTGGCCAGGTCTGTGTACAGCTCAAACACCTCCTTCCACTGGCTAGACTAGGTTTGTGTCTAAAATCCAGGGCTCCAGGGGCTTCACACCAAGTTCCGAGGCTCATACTGCCAGCTATGGCATAGCAGAGAATTTGCAACTCAGATGCTGCCACCATGTTTAACTCCTAAAGCCTGATACTCCGCGCAAGTTAAACTGCTCAAATGGTGCTTTATTAAACCCTAGGCAGTGCTCTGTCCCTATGGCTGTGGTGTTTACAGGTCAACTCCTCACATTCCATTTCCCTGTTGTCCCAACCATCACAGTCCCTTTTGGAACATGGGCCTTCTGACTCCAGTTCCACTGATCATGATGCAGGATTTAGGCAGCTAAAGATGCAGATCTGTACATAGAGGTGTAGCGGGGTGACCACCTGCTCCCAGCCCAAAGGGCTTGGAAGGGCCCAGGAAGGGGTTGTGGCCGGGAGCCAGCAAAACTCCCAGCCTGATTGGGAGTTTAGGCTCATCTGGGTGGCCACACCCCAAAAACTCGCAGGCCTGTATAAAGGCTCTGAGGCAGGGGCCTAGAGACAGTGTGTTTCCTCTGTAGGCAGAGACAGACAGGCCTGGCTGCTGAGTGCTTGAGTCAGTACCTAGAGTGGCGCAGGGCTGGGGCTAGGCATGAGGAGCGGGGGAAGCTATAGCCTGGGAGCCCCAGGCTGCAGGGCCTAGAAGAAGGCCCAACACAGGGGTACTGGAGGGTTGCAGGGGGCAGCCCGTAGCTATTGGGAGAAGCAGCAGGCCAACCCCCCTTGCCAGTGATGAGTGGCAATGATACTGCAGTCTGCCTCAGTGAACGGGGGCAAATGGTGACTGGCAGTTGCCTATTCTAAGGTAAGGTGGGGATAGGGGGTGGAGGGTTCCCCCAGGGAGGGGAGACTCTAAGACCAGTGGGGGTACTGCAGGGGTGCAGCACCCTCGGTAAGAGGGCACCGGGGTCTGGGAGGGACACCGGGCCAGAACAGCAAGCGGGACATCGGCCTGCAGAGGCTGGTGAGCTAATTCCTGGATGAACTAGCAGGAGGCGCCGCAGGGGTGAGTCGCCGCCCTGTTACAGGGGGATTTACAAAAGTAGTTAACAGTGTTGGGCATCTAACTTCCATTGAAAGCTAATGGTAGTTTGTTGCCTAGCTTTCTTGGGTTTGTAAAATTCCTTTAGGCACCTAACTCCCCCCTGTAAATCTGGTCCTTGGCCCATAATATGGTGGTGAGCAAAGCTTATGGGTGAAGCTAATTTTAGAAATGAAGACACTGCACAATATAATGGACTGTATTGAATGGGATATACGGTAGACTCTCGATTATCCAGAATTGGGTTAACCAGGATGTCAAAAAAAATACACGTAACTCGCAGGGCCGGCTCTGGCTTTGTTGCTGCCCCAAGCGCACGCACAAAAAACCTCCATCAGGGCGCAGGGCAGCCAGTGAACCAACACTCCCTCCCTCCAGTGTAGGGTGGCTGGTGAACCAACCCCCTCCCCATATTTCCTATGCATGGTGATTATCCAGGATTTTATTAACCAGGATTAATTTTTTCCCTATCATCCTGGATAATCGAGAGTCTACTGTACTTTAGGTCACAAGTTTTATACTTTCAAGTTTAAATATACTCGTGTGCAAGATGGAATCATTGCAGCTAGTGACTATCTCCCACAGATTTCCACATGCATACACTTAATTAGAAATGGGGTGTGCACAGTGGTGTCTTGTGTTTGTACTTGCGTTTCTCTGGCATTTATAATACCTCAGGGAGTCATTGATGGGGTTGATATAATGAGAAATCAGTATTTTAGTTCCTAGCTGGAGGATGGAAATGCCACAAGAAGGTCAGAACTCACTTATTTTTGGGAAAAAAGCATTAATACAAATAAACACACATGTTAAACATTGCTCACCATCGCTGTTGCTCATGGCTATTAATGTCACTGGTTGAGCACATTATATGCATTCTTCTTAGAAAATTCCCCTGAGCATTGGGAGTAAGTTTCTGTTACTGTTAAAAACTGAGATCTGATGCATAGCAGGATCATTAGCAGTGTAGAATTAGACACTAATCGCATAAATTCAAAGTACGCCAATGCTCTTGGGATCCTTCAGTACATATTGTTTTACCAACATGTCATTAGATACACTCATTTTCTACTGTACATGTGTCACAGTAAGAACCATTTTGCATGAGGATATTTAAATTAGTTACAACTTATGATATAAAATTGCATCTTCATGCAGTGCATGTGCATTATATTGTGCTTTTTCTTCATTTTGCTCTTTAGGTAGCCATGATATTTTAATTCCTGGGTGGAGGAAATATTAAGAGAATGGCAGGTGGCTTGTTGTTTTGGCTTCATCAATAGGCTCCGAGAGGCATTAAAAAAGCGTGACAACTTTAAATGCAAGTAGAAATGCCAAGATATTTTTCCAGATTTACCTGCATGGCTGTACTTAAAAGGGCACCCTAGGCCGGAAGCTTACAGGAGTATCCTGTGTGACTTTGATAAAAGAGGGAGTAGGAAATATACTTTTGAGTGTTAGGTTTTAAAAGATTGTTTTAAAAAAATCCTTCTTTTGGAACTATGAATCAAGCTGCTACAACATCTTTAAATATGATGCAGGACTCATTCTGTATTGTGACTGAATAGAGAACATGTGATTTTTTGGCTTTCTGTTCAAAAGGCTGGGTATTTAGAAATTGAGTTTGGGTATTAAGTGAACTTATGAAAACCTTTCTAGCTAAAGAAAATGAAGCTATTGGCCGAAATGGCGCAAAAATGAAAATGGTCCCAAAACCATTGCACATTTGATGTTTTTACTTCTAGGTATTGTGAACTTAATGGCTCCCATTATGGTGTCCTTAAGGAAATATATTTGTATTAGGCCTGATCTTAGAGCCTTCAAAGAAAGTAAAAAGACAGTCTGCTCAGTCACTTTGCTGAACAAAATGGTCCAAAGTACTAGCATCACCACGTGAAATTAAAAATTCTTTCCATAGTGAAATCTGAAATTAGGTGAATGTTACCTGGGTTTCAATTCTGTTACAAGCCCAGAACTTGACCTTGGGTCTGTGTAGTGGGGTTGCTGCCCCACTCCAGGAAAACAGGGGTTAAAACAGACAAACTAGGCTGATTGGGGAAGCAGACACAGCTGTGGCCAGCTCAATCAGAGCCCAGATGGCCTTTATAAGAAGGCTGGGGGAGTCTCCCTTTAGTCCTGGAGAGAGAAGGACCTAACTGCCTGGGAGCAAGGCACCCAAGGCAGAACAGTGCTGGGGAAGGGCAAAGGGAGCTAGAGAGTTCTAGTCTGGTAAACCCACAGACTGGAAGGCCACCAAAACGGTCTTGGTGCTGCAGAAGGGCAGCCTGGGAATAGGCAAAGGCAGCAGGTCCTACCCCCTTGTGAACGATGAGTGGCCATTACAGACTGAAGTCTGCCCCAGTGAAGGGTTGGTAACTGGCAGTAGTGATAACTGGCCAGATAACTGGCAGTAGTGACTGAGGCCAGGTGGGTTTAGAGGGTTGGGGATTCCCCTGGAAGGGAAGACCTAGAGCATTGAGGTACTGCTGGGGCAGAACTCTGAAACCGGGGTTAGGAGGGACACGGGGCCTGAGCCAGGTGAGACATCGGCCAGCAGGGGGCATTTCAAGGCTGAAAAGCGCTAATTCCCAGACGCCCAGCAGGAGGTGTCACACTAGTGAGTCGTCAGCATCGCTACAGTCATCAAAAAAGTTCATGACATTTTTCATACCTTTTGATAAACGTGCCCCAATGTTGAAGTGAATCTGTGTTAGTTTATAAGCCTAGATCTAAACTGAATTAAAACTTTGGTTTAAACCCCAAAATAGGGAAAATACACTCACCCCCCCACCATGCAAATGACATAACCTGAAGTCAAGGAGGAAGTGCGGGAGTTTGGGCTGACATCTCTGAATGGAAACCACATGTGTACCTACAGTGTATTTCTGACAAGAATCTGAAAATGTCATAAGCTTCTACTCAGCAATGAGGAACAAAGCAAACTTTCACCTTCCCCAAATGAAAAGCAAAATTGCACAGATGTATTTAAATGAAAAAGAATGAAATTGCTTTTGGAAAATTAATTTCAAGATAGGAGTAAATTGCTTAAATTCAATTTGTTCTTTACGGTCACAAGGGTCCACGTTCTGTACAGATGCAAAGTTAAGAATTCAGTATTTCAAGAACCAATATTATAGGGAAAACAAAGTAGATATGAAAATCTTTTAATGCGCAATCTTATTTGCTGAGATGTATTACTATTATTCAGACATCCATAAAGCACCTACCAGACACAACATAATATACTTGCCAAGGTTACAGAAAGAAAATAAGGGCAACTTATAGTATTGAAGTGAGCTTAGGTCTGCTGATGGGGCATTGCCCCTTCTCTATTGAAAGCCAGAAAAATTTTCAATTTTAGTGGTGTGATAAAACAGTCAAACCATTCTTAGATTTAAAACCAGATGTAAAGCCAACTGTCCATTAAAAATGATTTGTGGTGTCTGCTATGCTTTCTCCCCCTCCCCTTGTTTTCCACCTTTGCTGCTATCTTGCTGCAACTTTCCTTCAAACTTTTTCATTCTTTTTCCCCTCTTGACTAAGTATTCTTACAAGATTTTGAGAAAAGGATGAATAATTATATTTATAATTTTTACTCATTTGTCTCTCCCCTATCTCTGTCCCAGTTTCTCTCCACTATCCAATACTACCCTATTTGAGTCTTTCTCCGTTCCATTTCTTCCCTTGCTCCCTGTAATCCTTTTGGGGTGAGGTCACTGTGTAGTTCCTGCTATCACCCTGTGTGGATGTGCTGAGAGTTTTTGGCCAGTTATCCAAACATAGCTGAATTGGTAGCTCAGTGTAATGAGAAGGACATCACTTAAGAAACACTGAAGGGTGTCATTAGATCCCAGAACATTTCTAGGATAGCCAGAAATAGGGAGCAAGTGGCATTGCTTATTCAATCTGCTCAGGAAACTTTCAATTATTTAAGTAGGTAGGGGAGAATAAAGAAAAAAGAAATATCAAGGTTTAATTCATCCAAATTACAGTGTCTGTACAGCGCTGTGGGGCAATGCAAGTTAAAAAGTGTATGGAAATAGAGTATGGAAATAATACAGGTTGAACTGAGAATCTTAGGATTGAAAGAAATGGCCAGTAGTGCTTGTGCTTCCATGTGCCAAAGAAAAGGGAGATTTTTATGAGGTAACACTGCAGATAGATGCCTTGTTGGCTGCTGCAGTGAACAGCTGAACTGACTAATGAAAGAGAATCTGGAAAGAATGGGCCAAAGAGCTTCCCAAATAACAGCTAGGCTGCTGCTCTGCCTTCCCTATAATTTCAGCTGACTCCTGTACTCTATTGGGTATGTGTTTTATGTATGGCTTAGTTATAAATAGAGTAAGACCAGAACTGAGGCACAGCATGGCTTTGCTATTATGAGGAGTCTGACTTCCAGATGCCCTGAAGCATGGGAGGAGTGATTAATGCCGTAGTCCTTCACCTTTCAGTCCCATCGGTTATGGTACAAACACTTCTGACTTAGGCGATGCCCTGAATCTTTGCTATATGTTGTGTACTTCATCATCATCATCTTACAGTAAAGGAAAATAAAATGTGAAAAAGTCACATCTTGTCAGTTTTGCTGGCCTTTAAAGGCCTATTTTTATCTGAGTCAGGAAAGCCCAGTTACAAGATATTTATCCCTGGTCGTCTTTATAAGATGGCTCCATACTGTAGCATAGATAAGAACTTAAGTGTTCTCTTGCTGGGCTAAAACCAGGGACTTGACAAAAGTCCTGTTTTCACTGGAAAACATAAGTGCTAGAACTAGGTCCCCTGACTCAACCATAATAGCCTGGCACTTGATGCCCATTTATACTATAGAAAAACAACCTATTTTTATTTTAAGGACTTTAGGTGATGAGGGGGGAATTTACCACAATTTGGGGAGAAAGAGATTTTATTGTCCAGTAAAGCTAGCTGAATGTTGTTCAAATGAATAATTTGACACACATTCATGATAGCTACTGAATAATTTATTAGATTGATAAATGGTATGATTGTTGAAAAATGTATTTGAATATTTCTTTTTGATATTCAGCTGCTTCTCATATCTTTGTTTTCCTAGCTACACTCCTGCATGTGATTGGTCAAAAAGGACAGGCCAGTCTCTCCTAGTAAATGTTGTGCTTCAAATGATGAAAGTACTGTACTGTAATAGTGCTTCCTTAACCTTTTATGTACACAGACTTGGAATCTAAACTTGGTGTTAACTGAATTCAGAGTGCTTAAATATAAATTGGAATTGCAAATGTAAAAATAAATACTGTAATTAGAAAAGAGCTAAAGTTCCTGATTATTTTATGTACTGAATTATTTTCTATTGGTTTTTCTTGAATACTTGACTGATTATCCCCAGAGGACTTACTTATAACATTAAAAATGAAGCTTTCAGTCTTCATCTGATTGTATTTGATTTATTAAAAAGTTTATATTTTGAATATTGTAAAGCTCATCACTCAAACTCATTCTTGGCCTAGCTGAGTGTCCTGATAAGGTTTTATTTATATATTTATTAATATATTTATATATATGCGTGTGTGTATATGTGTGTGTGTGTGTATAATATAGACACACACATATAATATGGTGTGTATCTATCTATCTATCTATCTATCTATCTATCTATCTATCTATCTATCTATCTACCTTCCTTCCTTCCTTCCTTCCTTCCTTCCTTCCTTAAAGGCTAAAATGTCAAAGAACGTGCCTAAACAAGCAGACACTTTAATTTATTTAAAAAAAAATTAAAACACTTAGGAATGAAAAAGTGATGAGGCACTTTACAGCAGTAACTATTTTTATTTAACCTATTTTAAAAAAATCACTTTCAATTTTCCCCCTTCCAGGCTCCTTTAAAATGAAGTTGGAGTTACTCTATAATTTTACAGTAGTAATACACTTACCATGTCTCTAGTACTTTACAGTTGTATATATGAATGAAAACCTGATTTCCTATGCTCACATACCCCATCAGTCCACTGAGCATGTCCCATTCTGTGAAGATGATGCGGACAGCTCTGCTGATGTTTTGTGTGTGCTGAAGGACCCTGGCAGAAATATCTGGCAATGTACTTTCCAAATGCCAGTGTTTTTCCTCCTTTTTGACTTTGGGGACAACTCTCTTCTATTCTCACTCCCTTATAACTGTCTAGTTCTGTGCCCATTGTATGTTCTCATAATACAGCCTCGGCCTTTGATTCAGCATTTTCTGTTCTGTGTTGGAGCCATCGATGATGAATCAAGTCTGATGCTAACTTTATTAGTCACTGTCCTTTCACTAAACAGAAGTAAGATACAGATGATATTCCATGGATCTGGTCTCCACCTGGGAAATTATCTATTTCTACCTTGTTTTCTCATGCTTCCTTGGTTCCCCTCTTTCAGTGGGACTGAGTGACTAGGGCTGCTTGTCACCATCCCTGTCCATAGCAGCATGATTCAGTCCCTTTGGTTGCCATACTGTGGCCATCAAAAGTACATAACCTCTGCAGTTTGGGTATGAGAAAGGACCTTCCAGGTAGCTTATAAAGGACAAATAAGACATATGCTTCTAGGAAAGCATAATGTGACAGAAATATTTCCCCAACCTATAGGAGGCTGTATATTTGTCATTAAATCTTTAAATTGAGTTTGGATGCCTTTCTAAAGGAGATGCTATAGTTCGACCATAAATTATTGGGTTTGACAATGTTCACTTATATAGGAGGGAACAATAATTCCTTCCACTTCAGGAATAACTGGGTGACACTTTAAGGCCTGTATTATGTAGGAGATTTGACTAGATGATCATAGTAGTACTTCTTTGTTCTTTAAATGTATGAATACCAAAATAGGATGAACGCCACATTACTCCCAATGGGAGCCCTGTATCCCCAAAAGATAATATTCAAACATAGTTTCCACCCAATACTTAGGCACTCTCACCCCAGTGGGGCGTGGAGGGGTAGGTGAAATATTAGCATTCAGGCATTTAGCCTTTATTGGCCCTGAGGCTGCAGTGGTGGCAAAACCCCAAAAGGGAACTTGAGAAAGAGGCGCAAACAGAAATAGCCTTTTCCACAGGGAAAACCTCACCACAGCATAGATTGCCCTCTTGATGGAGCCCATCCACCTCTTGTTACCTAGCATAAGCTTTCGTGGGCTAGTACCCACTTCGTCAGATGCATGCAGTGGAAGTATCCAGAGGCAGGTAACCTCTCAGATTCATTATATTTTGAGTTTTATTTTGCTTTAAAGTTTAATGATCCATTTTTTTACATTGACGTGGTTTTGGACTTTTAGAAAAAGATTCTTTAAAAACAGTTCCGTTACAGAAGTTCAGAACATGCTTTATGAATTCCTAGTTTAAGAGCTAAATTGTGTATCCAGATTTTATATCAAACCCCAAAGGTGCTTAATGTATCCCAAGCTGCATCTCAAAGTGGATCAGACATGACTTCCAAATCATATTATCTGTAGTAATTGCCTCTTAGAATTTATCAGCTGTAAACCTATGCAGGTTTTCTGATAAATTGCCAGTTTCAATTCAGTTTTTCATATGATAGTTACTAATAGTGTTGGAAAAGGAGCTAGATTTAGGTCAGTTGTAAAAATCCAATGTAATCTTCCTGTTAGCTGTCCAAATTAACACAGCATGTCCTTCCTTTGACAACTCTAAATATGCATAGATAAAAATGAGGCCACACATCTTCCAGGCTTGCCTGAGCTGCTAGAAATGAGTTTTTATATTATTGATCTCCTAGAAAGGAGTTTAGTGTACTGAATAATTAATTCAGGATATATATGTATATGAACGCATGTTGAATGACACCTTCCTCTTAACACCTAGAAAATAATGATTTTAAAGAGTTGAGGTGGTAAATCTGCTTGGATATTTGTGAAAAAGTACAGTCAAGGCAAGGATGTATGAAGTATGTCTGTAAACCCCTTTTCTCTTAGTTTTGCTGCTTGGTCATTTAAAAATACAAAATCAAAAATTTTTCAAGAAGAAAAGTTCAAGTAAATTATAGAGTAGTTAGTGAGACAATTAAATTAATACAAAAATCATCAAAATTAGAACAAATTAGTACAAAAATTATCAACATCAGGACATTGGGATATACACATGTATCACAGGATAGATAATGGGATTGGTGAACACTTGTTACAGATGTCATCTGTAAAATGCTTTTTCAGTAAAAACATAAAGCTGGAAAGCCATGTTATATCACATGCATCACTATGACACCTAATTTTGTAATTCTATATAACGTTACTTTCTCCATTAAATCTGGGTTTGACGGTTTTTTCCTCCAACTATTCTGAATACCCTAGAGATGTTAGATTTCCAATTTTGTTACCCAATATCTTAGTGCTTTTTCTGGCAGATTTTATTTATCTTCCCATTCTAGTATAAAGATTTTTTGTAGAGGGGTGTATCTTGGTATTCAAACTTGTGAAAACGCCTTTGCATATGTTTATCTTGTAACTAGTAGCAAAATATTCTAGCTCTTTGTAAGCTATGTTAGCACTTTGGGCAGGAACCACCATTTCGTTATAGGTTTGTACAGTGCCTAGCTACCACAAAACAAATTAATATTATCTCTGTGTACTCCCGAACATAATCTTTAACAGATTTTACTGGATACTTATGTGTATAAAGCAGATTGCACTAACCACAATAATTGCTAGAGTTACTGCCAACCGGCAGCTGGTCTGCCCCATATCTCTAGCATTTACAGTAAAACCCCGATTTAACGGACCCCGATTTAACGGACTTCGGATGCAACGGACAAAATTTATGAGCAAGTCCGATGCATCCCAAATCCGTTTTTCGCGGGCTGGCTGCCGGCTCCCGGCTGCCGCCCGGGTCCCGGCAGCGGGAGGGCTGGCTGCTGGCTCCCACCCGGCTCCTGCCTGCGGGCGGGCTGCTGGCTCCCACCTGCGGGCGGGCTGCTGGCTCCCACCTGCGGGCGGGCTGCTGGCTCCCGCCTGCGGGCGGGCTGCTGGCTCCCGCCTGCGGGCGGGCTGCCGGCTCCCGGCTACCGCCCAGGTCCAGGCAGCGGGAGGGCGCGCTGCCGGCTCCCGGCTGCCGCCCGGGTCACAGCAGCAGGAGGGCTGGCTGGTGGGCGGGCGGGCTGGCTGCCTGTTCCCGGCTGCCGCCTGGGTCCCAGCAGCGGGAGGGCTCGCTGCCGGCTCCCAGCTGCTGCCCGGGTCACAGCAGCAGGCGGGCTGGCTGCCGCTTCCCGGGTCCCGCCCGACACCCACCAGCGACCCGGGCTCGCTAACGGGTCCTGGCTGCTGCCCGGGTCCCAGCAGCCGGGACCGGGGCGGGCTGGCTGACTGTTCCCGGCTGCCGCTCGGCTCCCAGTAGCCGGGACCCGGGCAGGCTGGCTGACGGCTCCCGGCTGCCGCTCGGCTCCCAGTAGCTGGGACCCGGGCGGGCTGGCTGCCAGCTCCCAGCTGCTGCCCGGGTCACAGCAGCGGGCGGGCTGGCTGCCGGTTCCCGGGTCCCGCCCGACTCCCACCAGCGACCCGGGCTCGCTAACGGGTCCTGGCTGCTGCCCGGGTCCCAGCAGCTGGGACCGGGGCGGGCTGGCTGACTGTTCCCGGCTGCCGCTCGGCTCCCAGTAGCCGGGACCCGGGCGGGCTGGCTGACGGCTCCTGGCTGCCGCTCGGCTCCCAGTAGCTGGGACCCGGGCGGGCTGGCTGACGGCTCCCGGCTGCCGCCCTGGTCCCAGCAGCCGGGACCCGGGCAGGCTGGCTGCCAGCTCCCGGCTGCTGCCCAGGTCCCGGCAGCGGGCGGGCTGCGGAGCTGCCGCCCCGGCCCTGTGGCGGGCGGGCTGCTGCTCCGACAGCTCGTTGTTTTTTTTTTTAATTAAATAACGGACTTTCTGATTTAACGGACATCCCCTCGCCCGAATTAGTCCGTTAAATCGAGGTTTTACTGTACTATGGTTAGAGAAAACTGCTGTATGTAATATGCGTTAAACACATGGGTTTCCAGTAAAATCTGGTGAAGAGTTTGTTCCAGAGGAACCATAAAAAATGGATATGATTCAATTTTGAATTTCTGCCAATTTTCTTCCCAGTCTTTCTGAAGGTGAGATAAGTAATTGAGTTTCTTGATTATCCTTTATCTATAGTGTCAATGAGTACATAATCAGGCCAGTTGTATCTATTATTTGCAAGCTATCCTTTATTAGCAAACTTCTTAGTAAAATCCTATAACAAATACTTTTGTTGGCTTTTCCACGCTGCCTAATTTCTCTTGTACAATTTACTTCTATTAAAAAGTATTGTGTGTTGGCAATGGTTGCAATTTGTTTAGAAAATAGAAGTAGTAATTAGATTGTTTTATTTGATTTTTAATCCTGTATCTGTAGAAATAATTTAAAATTTCAGTTGTCCCATATGGGACTGAATACAATCACTTTGAGTTGGTGAGTATCTGAAGAGAAGGTACATATCTGGAAGATCCTTTTCTTTCATGGTCTTTTTATTATCCTATGTGCGAAAGACGTGCTTGCTTAGCACTTAAAGAGAAGGGGAGAAAATCTCAGAGGTAACATTCCCATTAAGTATGAGAGTTTGAGTCCTGCATTATCTTTGTAATTTCAATGAAATGTAAGAAGACATGAAATTGCCAGTATGCAATATGTTTAGAAATATGATTCAAAGCAAGTTAGTTAAAACACAGCTTTATTGCTGTCTGTGTGTTGGCAATGGAGAAATGTTCATACTCAATGACATTTGGTCTCTTGGATATATCCACTAAATTAGCCGTGGTTCATTTAACCTTATATCCCGCCATGCATTCAAATTTCATGCGAAGGTCGCGGAGTGGGAGCATCAATATATTATCAGAACACCTGTAATAAAGTATTTATGCCATTCTCAGTCACTTTCATCTTATTTTGGGACCCTTTCTGACATGGATTTTTCTGTTTAACAGGGTGGTCCTGGCCTTTTAGTTTTTGTGATAGAGCTGAATACCACCACCTTCCTATATCTCTGAATATTCTAATATCTTTGTAGTATATGTACAACTCCTCAAATTTCATTGTGAAACAATCATCTGTAATTTCAGCATTGGTTTTAAAAGGGCAGTGTGTCCAATTGATGTTACAGCATCCATCAATCAGGTTTTGTTTAAGCTGTGCAGCACAGTGAGCTTCCATTTTTATAGCAGTGCTTTCTAGTGGCTCCCACTGCAAGTAGTTAGTAACAAATCAACCCAGTACCCATGTCCCATGAGGATGCTTATTGGTTCTTGAAATCTGTAGTAAGAAGCTACTCAGGAGAGGGCTGAGGAAAGTTGCCAGCAGAACTTCTACATTGAAGCACAGACAGAAACAGAGTAGCCTTAATAATAATAATGTTTTCTTTATACTAATAAAGTTCCTATTCAGTGTTAAAGAAAATGACTGATTCTTTGCCATTGTTGCATGACCTACCGTATTTTTCGGCCTATAAGACGCCTTTTTAACCCCCCAAAATATCCTCAAAATTAGGGGGGGCGTCTTATACGCCGAATATATTACTCACCGGGCAGCTGGAGCTGGGGCGGCTGCAGGTGGCCCGGCGGGCGGGGCGGGGCGGCGCATCCCCCCGAGCCCACCCGCATGTGTTCGGGGCCGGCGGGGAACGGGAGCAGCTCGGGCCCCGGGGCCCCTGGGAGCGCCCGCCCGCGCGGCGGGGACGGCGCTCCCCCAGCAGCCCGCCTGTGTGGCGGGGACGGCGCTCCCCCAGCAGCCCGCCCGCGCGGCGGGGACGGGAGAGCGGCGCTCCCCCAGCAGCCCGCCCGCGCGGCGGGGACGGGAGAGCGGCGCTCCCCCAGCAGCCTGCCCGTGCGGCGGGGACGGGAGAGCGGCGCGCTTTTTGTGTGTGGTGGTATTTTTTTTTTTTTTTGGTCCGGCTTTTTTACTGAAAAACTCGGGGGCGTCTAATACGCCGGAGCGTCCTATATGGTGAAAAATACGGTACTCTTCTTGTGAAGTATGTACATTTATTCTGAATAGCCTTGCATCACTCTGATGAAAGGAAACAGCAAGCTGCAATTAAAAATATTAAACCTTCTTCTAGAACAGGAGTAGCAGGCTAGAAATGTTCAATTTAAATGAAGTTCTGGCACAGGAAGTCCCATAAAATACTATAACCAAGCTCAACAAAACAATGCTAAAGGCCCTATTATTAACAGCACTGTATGAGAGTAGCACGTGGTGATCTGCAAATAGCATCACAGTCATAAGAAACAGTGTTGGGAATTGAAGGGCTTCACAAAGTGTAATTTTGTAGCTACATCCAGGGCCGGCGACAGGGGGGTACTACGGGTAGAGCTGTACCGGGCCCCGGACTTTAGGGGGGCCCCGGTACACAGCAGTACCCGTAGTCATCCCCCCTTGTTGCTGGGCCTGGAGAGCGGGGAAGGGGCGGGGAGGCGGCGCGGCTCTCCTCTGGACGAGCGCGCGTGTCCCCGGCAGGAGCAGTGAGCCCGGCTGGCGGCAGCGGCGCAGTCCGGGGGAGAAAGTGCGCCGGGGGGGGGGCAGCAAGGGCGGCTTGCACTCCCGCAGGACCCCGCGTTGCCGCCAGCCGCTGTCAGCTGGGGGGGTAGCGCTGGCTGGGCTGGGGGGGGGACCGGCTGGGCTCCCCCCCCAGCCACTGTCAGCTGTGGGGGGGGGCGCTGGGCTGGGGAGGGGGTGGCTGGGCTGGGGGGCCCCCTGGCCGCTGTCAGCTGGGGGGGGGGGAAGTGCCAGCTGGGATGGGGGGCACCAAACGATCAGAGTAGGGGGCCCCCAAATTTCTGTCACCGGCCCTGGCTACATCAAACCAGTTCAAGCCTGCTATTGTTAGATCACTGTGAGATAAACGTGGAACTTAAAACTTACCTTCAATTTGTTCTTCAAATTATTGGGTATATGGGATGTCGTGCTTTGCATCCATTACGACTTGCAAGAGAGTCAGTGCTGCAAACTGAACTAGCAAGCAGAGTCAGATGCGCTAGACCTTTCTGAAATAATCCTGTTTTCTAGCTACAGCTGAAGCATTGCTTTTGTAGGATGGATGGGGGAGGTAGAGAGAGAAGATGAAGACAGTGACTCTGAACTAGTACTGTGTGAAAATCACAATTTTTTGTTTTACAGAATTACCCACAAACTTTTTTGCCATTTTGTTCAGCCTGAGATTGAATGCTGTCATATTTCACATTATTCTGAGTGTAAAGGGACATGTCTATTGACTCCTTTCTTTTTTAATTTTTAAATAAACAGATTTTTTTATAAATAGAGGTAGTCCTAGATCGGGGTGGGGAACCCCTGGCCCGCGGGCCTTATACGGCCCGCCAAACGATTCTGTCTGGCCCGCGGCGGGGCCGGGGATGCGCCGCAGCTGCCGGCGCCGGGATGCGCGTAGGCCGCTAGGCTGGGGCGGCTCGTGCATGGAGGAGCCGCCGGCGCCACGTGGCCCCCAGGCGGGAGCGGCTCGCACCTGGGGGAGCCGCCCATTAGCCGGGCAGTGAACGGAGGAGCCGCAGGGAGCGGGCGGTAAAGGGTGTGGGGGGGGGGAGACTGGGCTGGGGGGCAGGCAAGGGGGCGGTGTGGGGGGGGGAGGCCAGGCCAGGCTGGGCGGGCGGGGAGGGGGGCAGGAGACTAGGCTGATGGGGTGGGCGAGGCGTGGGTGCGGGAGGGAAGGAGGTTTGGTGGGGGGGGAGGCTGGACTGGACGGGTCAGGCATGGGGGGCAGGAGGCTGGGTTGGGAGTGGGAGGGGGAAGGAGGTTAGGTTGGGTGGGATGGGCCGGGCCAGGCAGGGGTGGGGGAGGGAAGGCGGTTAGAGATGGGGGGGAGGCTGGGCGGGGGTAAATGAAGATCACCCCCTCCACCCAGGCTGATAGTGGGAGCTGACTGGGGCAGGCGGCAGGACCCCGGCTGGCAAGGGGCCAGCGGGGGAAACCCCAAAGCAATGCAGGGCTAAGCACTCCGCCTGCCACTGCTTTGGGGTTTCCCCCGCTGGCCCCTTGCCAGCTGGGGTCTCGGCTCCCATTGCCAACCTGGGCTTGGGGAGGGGGGAGCGGCCCGCGAATGACATTATAAATGTGTAAATGGCCCTTGGCACAAAAAAGGTTCCCCACCCCTATGTCCTAGATGTATATAGTGAGCACTTTTGGGGGGTCAGGAATGAGGTTTTGTTTTGCCTGTCTGGTCAAAGCCAAATCATAGAGTTGGGATATGACTAATCAAAAACCTAATTCTCCTCACCCCTTTTACACTCTTCTCTTGCCTTTGTGCATTAAGCCTCTCATCTATACTTCTGACCATAGAGGCTCAGTATATCTAGAGATGGGATGTGGATAATGTTTTATGATGCAATCCAATGGGGCACTTAAGCATAAATTGTTGGTCCTTTTAGTACATTGGCCTAGTCACATACTCCTCAAGTGCCTTGCTGGATCAGGAGTTCAAAGTTAAATGCCTGTCTAATGATTCATGCTTATTGAACTATAAAATAGATTTGTGAATATATTTGCTAATAGCTTGAATTTGATTCACTGCTAGACATATGTGTCCTATAATTCATACTCATTCTGATTACTTAATTGGCTGTTGCTATCCATGAAAATGTTGGTGAATCCTGAAAGTACAGTGGGCTCATCATAAGTTAAATTTTAGCCAGTCAGGACTCAGAAATAGTACCATCTGACCAACCATAAACCATACACCATAAACAGTGAATAGTTTGAAAACAGCCCACAGTCTAAAAATTAGTCATCCAAAAAAATTGGTGAATGTTTGAGTACTGAACATTTTTGCAGCTATTGGCTTGTGAATGATTCATGAACCCTGCCCAAAAACTAAAGTGTGTTGAATTTTTCGGTTCAATTAATACTGTTCAACAGACTAATTTCTTTTAGTGTGCTATATTTGCATGCCTCTTCTATAAATCAGTGACCGCTTACTTTAAGAAAATGTTTAACATATTGCCTGTACTTCATATCCATCAAAGTGTTTAAAATGTTGCAAATATATATGTATAGTTCTCTTTATCCCACAAATAACATGATACCCACTGCAAATTATGTGAGTTAGCAAGTAATGGAAGTGAAAAAGTAAGGGTAATGCAATGCAAAATGTGACTTGGTCATTATTAAAAAAATATAGGTTAGCTTTTTAAAAAATTATGCTTAATTATTTCTAGTACTTGTACAAGGAGAGTAAATATACTGTAGTATATTTTGTGAAGGTAATGGTTAGCTATACAAGATCCCACTAGAGCTTTCTACTGTGAGAAATTGGGAGAAGACTGCACTTTTTGGTGTGAATTTCATAAAATGGTTGGATGAACAAAATGTGGATTAGTGCAGTTCTTCTGCACATGGGAAATGTATTGTTTTTTGAGAGATGGGTGCTATCCAAAATACCAGACTCAAACAGAAAGATCTCTACTAAGATATTGCTATAAGAGCACTTGTATTGTAACCTGTAAATTAGTCCAATGTATAACCTGTTAGAACAAATCTATATATATAAAAGTCAAGTGGTGTATGTACGTATGATAGCGAACTCCTCCCGCACCGTTTGAGCCAGAGACTTGAAATTTGGTACAGTGAGGGGTCTTGGGGTCTAGATGCTGGTAAGGGTCGAATAATTTTCGGATCTCACCTCTGACGCCCCCCAGGGGTGAAAGTCTTTCAGGGCCAATCACATCAGCTGGGCGGTTAGGTGGTGATGATGTCATAATACCCCCTCCAACAGACACCTCACTCACTCAGCTCACTGCCCCTCCCCCCTCCCAACGGAACCCCGGAGATCCCTCAGTTCTCTGCCCCTCCCCCCTCCCAACGGAACCCCGGAGATCCCTCAGCCCTGTGCCCCCCCCCACCTGCGGAGGTTCCCGGAATCCCTCGGCTCTGCCCCCCCCTCCCCAGCGACGGATCCGAGTTGGGTTTGGTGGGACGGTGAGTGAGGTGGGGGTGTCAGGTTCGGTCGGGGGGTGAGGTGGGGTTGTCGGGTTTGCTTGGGGGGGGTCAGGTGGGGGTTTCGGTTCGGTCGGGGGGTAAGTGAGCCGGGGGGTGTCGGGGTTGGTCTGGGGGGGTGGGAAGGTGTCGGGGTGGGTGAGGGGTGGGTGTTCGGTTTGGTCTGGGGGGGGACGGTGTTGGGGTGGGTGCCCAGACCAAACCCGACACCCCCCCCGGCTCACTTACCCCCCCCACCAAACCCGACACCGCCACCTCGCCCCCCCCACCACCCGCAACACCCCCTGACCAACCCCAACACCCACACCTCACCCCTCACATACCCCGACACCTTTCCACCCCCCCCAGACCAAACCCGACCCCCCTGGCTCACTTACCCCCTGACCGAACCCGACACCCCTACCTCACCCCCCCCAATTGCAACACCCCCAGACCAAACCCGACACCCCCCGGCTCACTTACCCCCCGATCGAACCCGACACCCCCACCTCACCCCCCCAAGCAAACCCGACACCCCCACCTCACCCCCCCACCAACTGCAACACCCCCTGACCAACCCCAACACCCACACCTCACCCCTCACCCACCCCGACACCTTCCCACCCCCCCAGACCAAACCTGACACCCCCTGGCTCACTTACCCCCCGACCGAATCCGACACCCCCACCTCACCCCCCCAAGCAAACCCGACAGCCCCTGACCAACCCCAACACCCACACCTCACCCCTCACCCACCCCGACAACTTCCCACCCCCCCAGACCAAACCCGACACCCCCTGGCTCACTTACCCCCCAACCGAACTCGACACCCCCACCTCACCCCCCCACCAATCGCAACACCCCCAGACCAAACCCGACACCCCCCGGCTCACTTAACCCCCGACCGAACCTGACACCCCCACCTCACCCCCCCACCAATCGCAACACCCCCAGACCAAACCCGACACCCCCCAGCTCACTTACCCCCCGACCGAACCCAACACCCCCACCTCACCCCCCCAAGCAAACCCCACACCCCCACCTCACCCCCCCAACAACCGCAACACCCCCTGACCAACCCCAACACCCACCCCTCACCCCTCACCCACCCCAACACCTTCCCACCCCCCCCAGACCAAACCCGACAGCCCCCGGCTCACTTACCCCCCGACCGAACCCGACACCCCCACCTCACCCCCCCAAGCAAACCCGACACCCCCACCTCACCCCCCCCACCAACCGCAACACCCCCTGACCAACCCCAACACCCACACCTCACCCCTCACCCACCCCGACACCTTCCCACCCCCCCAGACCAAACCTGACACCCCCTGGCTCACTTACCCCCCGACCGAATCCGACACCCCCACCTCACCCCCCCCAAGCAAACCCGACACCCCCTGACCAACCCCAACACCCACACCTCACCCCCACCCACCCCGACAACTTCCCACCCCCCCAGACCAAACCCGACACCCCCTGGCTCACTTACCCCCCAACCGAACTCGACACCCCCACCTCACCCCCCCACCAATCGCAACACCCCCAGACCAAACCCGACACCCCCCGGCTCACTTAACCCCCGACCGAACCAGACACCCCCACCTCACCCCCCCACCAATCGCAACACCCCCAGACCAAACCCGACACCCCCCGGCTCACTTACCCCCCGGCTCACTTACCCCCCGACCAAACCCAACACCCCCACCTCACCCCCCCAAGCAAACCCCCCACCCCCCCCCTCACCCCCCCACCAACCGCAACACCCCCTGACCAACCCCAACACCCACCCCTCACCCCTCACCCACCCCAACACCTTCCCACCCCCCCCCCAGACCAAACCCGACACCCCCCGGCTCACTTACCCCCCCGACCGAACCCGACACCCCCACCTCACCCCCCCCACCAACTGCAACCCCCCCTGACCAACCCGAACACCCACACCTCACCCCTCACCCACCCCGACAACTTCCCACCCCCCCAGACCAAACCCGACACCCCCCCAGCTCATAGTGCACTGTGTAGCACACAGATTATTAAATACACTGTTCGGTCGGGGGGTGAGGTGGGGGTGTCGGATTTGCTCAGGGGGTCAGGTGGGGGTGTCGGGTTCGGTCGGGGGGTGAGGTGGGGGTGTTGGGTTTGCTTGGGGGGGTCAGGTGGGGTTGTCGGGTTTGGTCGGGGGGTAAGTGAGCTGGGAGGTGTTGGGGTTGGTCAGGGGGGGTGGGAAGGTGTCGGGGTGGGTGAGGGGTGAGGTGTGGGTGTTGGGGTTGGTCAGGGGGTGTCAGCTGTCTGCCCCCTCCCCACCTCCGACTGACCCGAGCAACGCCGGGCACTTATGCTAGTTGCTAATAAAACAGGATTAACCCGGTGTCTGGGTTTACTCCTATAAGACACTACACTGTTGGAGGGAAAGAGGAGGAGGACTGAAATATGAACCCAGATACAGACCTCGATTCTGTAGCTGGCACCTTACTCCATACGGGGCCAACATGAAATGTTGGATCCAAACACCCCGGAACTTTGGGGGATGAAAAAATGGGGTGGGCAACAGAAGTAGTTGCAGCTGTAGACATATAGTATATCCCATGGGTCCTGCAAACTTAGGATAAGATTGTGCCACTCTTAGGTTATGAGTAGTCCCATTGATTAAGGCACTCTTCAATGTGAGGGAGGTAAAAGTGGCAGAATTTTCCCCTTAGAGCTCTATTCAGTCCAAATACTTTGTGTTTCTTATTGAGAAACCAGCCTGGTTAATGCACAATTTTCTAATCATATATTTTTTCCCCTTTTGACTTCCCTTTATTGTCTCTGGCATCAGAGTTGGTTTGTGGGATGGTTCTTCAGTTGCCTTGCCGCTAAGCAGGGCTACGCAAACTTCTGAGGTCTAGCTGTTTTTGTTTGTTTTCCTTTTAAGTGAATGAGGTCCACAAGTCTGTTTTGCATTTAGAACCTTAAGTAGTACATTAACTCTGCTCAAATTCTGTCCTGCCAAACTTCTGTGTGGTTTAGGGATGCCAGTGATCTTAAGAAACTGCTCATTCCCTCCACTGAAACCAATCATAAATTCTCAATTTAAAAATGCCTTTGCGTAACACGCACAAAACAAGTCCTTGGCTTCTAAGAATAGCACTGTAGGAAGAGCAGTGGATGTAAAGCAGCAATTTGTTTTTAGGAGAACAGTGGCAGTGAGGGCAGTGCTATCATTAACTTTGGGGTCAGGCAGAACTCAGGCTTGAGATGAAAACTTGTTCTATACATGACAATGCTTGTTAGAACGAGCACTTTTTGCCTGCACCACATAATTTCAGTACCGTCATCCACTAAAGAACAATTTCCCAATCATTTCAAGCAGCTGTTTGCCAACCTTGTAACCACTGTGGGTGTTTGTTTTCTGAGTGCACCACCGCAGACAGTGAATCATTGGGGTAATATTGAGATGAATAGCTGTGTATGTGTTGGGGTTACATTGTGAGGTGTGTGTTTGTACACACACTGCAGCCCTCAACTGGATCACCTATTGGAGCTGCCACTTTAACCCACTAGTGAGCAGAGACCTCTGTTTTTTATATTTAAAAGTCATGCATTCACATCTGGTTGCTGTATGAAAGTATTCTGTCACTGATGTATAATGAATGCCTCTTATGCAGAGCTGGATCTGGTGGTATTTAAACTCGGGTGCAACCAAATTTCAATTTATTACTGAACATTCATCAGCCTGATTCTGATGTAAGTAGCTCCATTCTAAATTAGGAATAACTCCACTCTAGTAACTTGAGTTATACCAGTGTAAAACACAGGTGAGATCAGAATCAGACTGGTTATAACATGTAATGTTTTAAAGATTTAAGCAGAGAACAAACTGCACTCCTGAACATATGGTCTTTTATGGTTACATGTCCAATGCTCATTGGGACCCCAATAGTGTACTATGGGTTAATATTTTACCCTTGGTATTGTTATATATTTATAAGCTTGTTTTTATTCTCAGTACAAATAGTGCCCACACACTATGGACAAGAAATACTAACAGACATTTGAGCAATGTGTGTGTCCTGTTCTAACAGCAAGTTTATTGTTTGTAGCACAACTCACAATAAGCTATTTAAGTGTCTACATTACCTTGCATTATATTACCTTCAGGTTGAAGTGTAAGCTCTCTTGGGTAGGGACCATGTCATTTTTGTTCTTTTGATGCACCAAACACACACTTGGCATTCAATAAATAATACGGTAGTAAATTATCTCTCATGCTATCCATTGTATTGCAAGGGAGAGGGCAAAATTCTGCCTTAGTTATATGTATACTGTACCCATTGTGTATCTAAGGGCAGACCTGGGTGTGGATTTAGGAACTTCTAGTGGTGTTTCTGGATTTAGCCAATTTGAGGTGCACAAGTACAGCTGACCTTGGGAGTGTCACCTGGATCAGGACAACTCTTCTTTTTTTCCTGTGCTCGTTAGAATACCAAATTAGAAGTTCTAATGAATAATTTAAGTAACTGTGCACCAAGTCTAACCATGGGTTGTAGCTGCAATTTTGGTGATAAAGTACTTCATATTACTACTTATAGCTGAACACATCAATAAAACTTGCATCTTATCTCAATTAATATGCATTATGTTATTGAGTCAGCGAGACTTACAGAAGTGCATCTTTGGGAATTGGCCTCTGTTTCATAGCACCTACGGAACAGTAAAGTGTTAGCAGGTTTACTGTCCATGTATGAAAACTAATGAACCTCTTAAAGGCATGCCATAAAAATGGTACTTTTTTGTAGGGATAGCTTGAAAAAGGAGGAAATTTTATCAAAAATATATAAAAGTAGTTTTATAAAAGCAAATGGGAAACATATAAGCAACCCACAGCGACAGTATAATGCAGGGTTTTGAAACTTAGCCATAGTGAGTCTCCCTAAGGTAAGGGGAGAAAACCCCCAACCCAGTTATGCCTCCCCATAGTTTCCTAAGATCACACAAAATGGAAAATCCTATCCTTTGCAAGAATGAGCAATAAAGCAGAGGGGCTTGGATGAGTGCAGTAATAATAAGGACAAGAGAGTCAAAAGTGTTATTTTGCAGTTCTATTCAAAAAGAGTACAGATCTCAGCATCCAAAATAAAACTGTTCAGATTGACTGTAGAAGTGACATAAGGGGTTGTGTATCTGGCTTGTGGCCATGACAGAGGCTCCCATTATATCGCACAACAGAGCAATAGTGTCTCCCAGTGTTCCCAGCACAAGACTCGTCCTTCCTGTTCTAGCCGCACCACTTCAGTTGCTAAGGGGAGAGGGCAGGCAGGAATCACTCTGATGTGCTTGTACATTGTCTCACCAATAAAGTTATTGCCTTTGTAATTTATGTCACAGCAGATGCCAGGAGAATTGTTATGCCCTTAACAAAGATGGCATAACAATATTGCTCCTGAATAAAATGGGGATCCTGAGGAAAAATGGTAGGATCATCATAATACGTAAGATATTAGTACAATACATACATGTGAATAGACTTAATTCTAGCACTTCTGCTTTTAGCACTTGACTTTGCAGCCTTAATGTTATTTTAATGTGGTTTCTTGGATGATTTTATGTGATACTATAATATATAATAATTTCTTTATTGAAATTTAATGTGCAGATTCCTGATATTGTTAGCAAGACTTTGATTTTAGAAACACGGGACTTTGATTCTGAAAACACATATGAATAACTTTATTTATGGGAATAGATCCACTGACGTTTACATATTGTAAGTATGATTACTCTCTGGAGGAAAATTGTGTGTAAATGTTTGAAAGATAGGACTGACTGGGAATTGAAGGGAGACGTGTTTTTCCCCTCTCCCCCTTATAATCTAGCTCAGGATTGAAGGTTGTTTTTTTATTTTACAATCCCTGTATGACTTCATTTTGAGAAAGTAGCAATGTTGTGTTTCATATGCTGAACTTCTATTTTTGCTCAGATTTTCCTAAACTAACAATTGCTGCTCCTTTCCAGTTCCCTTTCCCTTGTTGTTCCTTCCTCTTACTTTAGCATTTTGTACTATGTAAGCCCAGTAACTCCATTTGCTGGGTCACTGTCTTGGTTTCCATTTTATAGAACATAATAGGTCAGATGCTGGCATCCAGTAAGTCTGTTTTGTGGGGCTCTGTTGGCACAAATCTTGAAGCTGTCATAAATGGGCAGCTGAGGATTGCCCTTGCATACAAATTCCTGCACTGCCATAAAGTCAGCATAAAGAGCCCGAAACTATCCCCTTACAATCCCTGATGGAGACATGTCAGTAATATTAGAGGAAAGGAGTGAAGCAGGAACACTGCAACACTCTGGGGATCCCTAGCTTCTGCAATGGCCCCTTCTTTAAAGTGTTGCTGCTCTTTGGGTCAGATAGATTTTTCCTATATATATTAAGTGTTGGATTGTGCCCAGGAAACGTGTCTCACTCCTTGAGCCAAGGGTCAGGTACAATCTCAGTAGGGGCCGCAGTTTCCATTTTGAAGAATGCAAAGTTGAATAATGTTTGGTCCAGATATTTTTGCAAAATATTTCAATTTTTTTCTCCCCCCCCCCCCTTTTGCCACCGAGTGCAATAAATCGAGTGTCCTATGGGGTTTACATTTTTTTAAAAAATTGCCTCCCTTTTTTCATTCTAACTTCGCAAAACTACTTCAACTTTGGAAATGTTAGAGCGATGAAAAGAAAAGTGAAACGCTACCACTGTGACTCTTGCTTTTCCAAGGTTGAGGAAGTTTTGAAAAGTCAGAGTGGAAAAGTGTAAAATGAAAAGGGAGGGGGAGACTAGTCATAATTCATTCTACTGCATTCAGTGGCAGGAATTGGAAGGGAAGAGAAAACAAAAACTTGAAACCTTGAAAGATTTCAGATTTTTGAAAAATAAAATGAAAATTTAAATTCAAAATGAAACAATAAAAATTGTATTCCCAAAATACAGAAAAAATGATTGAAAACATTTTCTTATGCACCTTCCCCCTCCCCCGGCAAATGCCTATTTTTGGTGGGAAACTTTGTTGGCCAAAAAATGTCAACCAGCTGTGGAGTGGAAGGAGTGTGCATCCCTGTCACTGCTTCTAGACCCAAGAAGGGATCCTAGGGCTCTGCCCTGATCAGTTAACGTGTTCAAATCATTGGCTATCTTTGTCTATGCTGGCTTGTAAGTGATGTTGATTGAAATGCATTCATCAAAGCATTTCATAGCATTCATCTGCCCAGTATGGACAGATCTAATCCTAGTGAGGTAAATAGAAAGGAGCATAAGCACTGCCAAGTAAAGTGTAAGAATGTAATAAGAAAAGCTAAAATGGAGTTTGAAGAGCAGCTAGCCAAAAACTCAAAAGGTAATAATAAAATGTTTTTTAAATATGTCAGAAGCAGGAAGCCTGCTAAACAACCAGTGGGGCCCCTGGATGACAGAGATACAAAAGGAGCACTTAAAGATGACCGAGTCATTGCAGAGAAACTAAATGAATTCTTTGCTTCAGTCTTCACGGCTGAGGACGTTAGGGAGATTCCTAAACCTGAGCTGTCTTTTGTAGGTGACGAATCTGAGGTATTGTCACAAATTGAAGTATCAGTAGAGGAGGTTCTGGAACTCATTGATAAACTTAACTGTAACAAGTCACCGGGACCAGATGGCATTCACCCAAGAGTTCTGAAAGAACTCAAATGTGAAATTGCGCCACTATTAACGAGGGTTTGTAACCTATCCTTTAAATCGGCTACTGTGCCCAGTGACTGGAAGATAGCTAATGTAACGCCAATATTTAAAAAGGGCTCTAGAGGTGATCCTGGCAATTACAGACCAGTCAGTCTAACGTCCGTACCGGGAAAATTAGTTGAAACAATAGTAAAGAATAAAATTGTCAGACACATAGAAGAGCATAAATTGTTGGGCAAAAGTCAACATGGTTTCTCCAAAGGGAAATCGTGTCTTACTAATCTATTAGAGTTCTTTGAAGGGGTCAGCAAACATGTGGACAAGGGGGATCCGGTGGACATAGTGTACTTAGATTTCCAGAAAGCCTTTGACAAGGTCCCTCACCAAAGGCTCTTACGTAAATTAAGCTGCCATGGGATAAGAGGGAAGATCCTCTCATGGATTGAAAACTGGTTAAAAGACAGGGAACAAAGGGTAGGGATAAATGGAACTTTTTCAGAATGGAGAGGGGTAACTAGTGGTGTTCCCCAAGGGTCAGTCCTGGGGCCGATCCTATTCAACTTATTTATAAATGATTTGGAGGAAGGGGTAAACAGTGATGTGGCAAAGTTTGCAGATGATACTAAACTGCTCAAAGTAGTAAGGACCAAAGCAGACTGTGAAGAACTTCAAAAAGATCTCACTAAACTAAGTGATTGGGCAACAAAATGGCAAATGAAATTTAATGTGGATAAATGTAAAGTAATGCACATTGGAAAAAATAACCTCAACTATACATACAATATGATGGGGGCTAATTTAGCTACAACCAATCAGGAAAAAGACCTGGGAGTCATTGTGGATAGTTCTCTGAAGGCATCCACGCAGTGTGCAGCGGCAGTCAAAAAAGCAAACAGGATGTTAGGAATCATTAAAAAGGGGATAGAGAATAAGTCGGAGAATATCTTATTGCCCTTATACAAATCCATGGTGCGCCCACATCTTGAATACTGCGTACAAATGTGGTCTCCTCATCTCAAAAAGGATATACTGGCACTAGAAAAGGTTCAGAGAAGGGCAACTAAAATGATTAGGGGTTTGGAACGGGTCCCATATGAAGAGAGATTAAGGAGGCTAGGACTTTTTAGCTTGGAAAAGAGGAGACTAAGGGGGGATATGATAGAGGTATATAAAATTATGAGTGGAGTGGAGGAAGTGAATAAGGAAAAGTTATTTACTTGTTCCCAAAATAGAAGAACTAGGGGCCATTCAATGAAATTGGCATGCAGCAGGTTTAAAACAAATAAAAGGAAGTTCTTCTTCACACAGCGCACAGTCAACCTGTGGAACTCCTTACCTGAGGAGGCTGTGAAAGCTAGGACTATAACAGGGTTTAAAAGAGAGCTGGATAAATTCATGGAGGCTAAGTCCATAAATGGCTATTAGCCGGGATGGGTAATGAATGGTGTCCCTAGCCTCTGTCTGTCAGAGGGGGGTGATGGATGGCAGGAGAGAGATCGCTCGATCATACCTGTTAGGTTCACTCACTCCGGGGCACCTGGCATTGGCCACTGTCGGTAGACAGGATGCTGGGCTAGATGGACCTTTGGTCTGACCCAGTATGGCCGTTCTTATGTTCTTATGTTCTTATGTTCTTATCTCAAAGCTGGTAAGGCTGTGGCCTTTCCTCTGCCTGCTTTGGCCTCTGGAGTTGAAGAAGTGTGTGGGACTCAGGAGGAGTTTCATTCTGCACCGTCTCAAAGGATGGCAGAGTTCCCCCTCCTGCACACATGCTGCTTGTGAAGAATTTGTCTAAGTCAGCTGCGTATCTCTAGGGATTCCCCTCACTGTGAGATCCTTCTGCACCATCTTTTCCTTAAACGTGTGCCGTGACCAACAAGAACCCATATTATAGTAGACACACACTGATGAAACCTCTAATCTCTTTCAAAGTAATTTTTCTCTGCACCCAGATCTTTGTCCCTTTATATTTCCGCTTCTTTCACATTAAACTTTTATATTGTAATTGTGAGGAAACGCCTACTCTTATGACTCTTACATTAATTTCCTCCAAGCTACCATATATTATTTCTTACAAGCTCTCTAACACAAGGGAGTTTTTCACAATTGGAGTCTAAATGTTTAATATGACAGAAGTTGGGATAAATGGAAAAAGAGCTAGGTGCAGAGTATGAGCTAGGTGCAGAGTATAAATTAGCTTGAAAGAGAGTACAGGGATTCTTGGCAAGGTCTCCCAGGTGTGTAAATATTATTGATCACTCAGGTGAGATACTAATGGAGATTGATGCAGTGACATGAGTTTGCCCTTTGCCCTTCAGTTTCCCCTCCATCTGTGAGGCACAACTTTTCAGGGTTTTTTTTTAATGCTGCTTTTTTGCACCCTATATAAAATCTGCACAGTAGAACTCAGCAAATCAGAGAAGTTGCTAAATGTCCCAACTCTGCCAATGGAAGCTTTTTATTTAAGTTAGACAGTATAGCTTTTGTATGCTGATACTAACAGACTTTTCTTTTTTTATAAACCTAATTTTTGTGTTTTGGTAGTTGATAATTTTCAGTTAGTGTGTATTTAATTTCCATAATCCACAGATCCTAGCAAGTGTCCCTTTGCAGGCACCCACTAGGACTGCTATTAAATGAATCCAAGTCTTTGTGCTTAGGGTTGTGTTCTGCTTCTAGAGCCCTAGCAGGTTGCAACACTGATTCCTCCCTTGGCCTATGGCATGTTTCCTGGGCAATGACTCTATCTGTTACCCCTTCTTGGCAATGGGGTTCTTCAGCCCACCAGCTCTCGGCCCCAGGACCAGCACTGACCTCCCTAACTCCCCTCTTAAGATACCCCAGTTACTTCTGGTTACAGTTTAACTCTCGTAGTATCACACAGTAATCGTGAAGCAGTCATCACACAGTTTGTACAGTCTGACACCTTTGTGATCTTCTATACTTAATCATGTAAAACACAAGAGAGTACATCTTATACAATACAATACATACTGAACACATGTTCCTGCCTTAGTTTCCTCACCAATCAAGGTCATTCTTTGGACTGGGGTCTCAGTCCCTTGGGTTGGCCGGAGTCCTTGGGGCAATCTTGGGTCAGGAAAGAAGGTAGGACTTCTCTGCCCCTTGAGGCTGTTGCATGCTGGGCGACCTCTACTTTCTGGAGCTCCTTATCCAGGTTCTATGACCTTGCTCTCTCTTGCCCCAGGCTTCCTGTTGCTGGGTGTTTCTGTATTTAAGTCCCTCCTGGTCACCTGGCCCCTTTTCTTCTTCTCCTGGTATGTTTCCACTGCTTCTACCTTTCCCCTCCCTTCAGCTAAACTGGATTTCCAAGGCTTGTGGTACTTGTTAGGATAACTTTGTGAGGTGAAAATTGTGATGCTGTCTAAAGGGGAAGGTAACTATTTATACTAATACGGTCTGAGAAATGCCTACAGGTTCTCTTCAGGAATAACAAAGGAACTTTAAACAATAACTTTTGCATGCCATCCCTGAAGACACTTGAAGTGGCTTGTATTCACAATGTGCAAGCAAAAATTTGCAATTCATATGAAGAACTGATGGCAAAGCATGAATGCCATGGAACTGCTTGACCCAATCACACAGCAAGGATGTTTCCAGCAAAAAGGGTCAAGATATAAAAGGGGAGAACCAAGGCCTCTAGCCACCTCTTTCTGATCTCATCTCTGGATTGGTTAAATTTCTGACGGGAAATTTTGCACAAAAGGACTAAGGTTACCCAAAAAGATTTAGTCAGCCCAAGAGGACTTATAGGAAACTGGCAAATTTGACATCCCTGCTGTTGTTAGATTCTTTCATCCAACTGTAATGTATTTTATTTGTTTTAATATTTTATTAACCCTCATTTGTTTTCTTAGTTAATAAATCTTTAGTTAGTTTACCAAAGGATTGGCTATAGTGTTGTCTTTGGTGCAAGGTCCTGAGTGTGCGTTGACTTGGGGAAGTGACCAGCCTCCTGGGGCTGGAAGAACCTAATATGTGATGATTTGTGGTTTTAATAACCTGTCATCACAGAAGCCCAGTTTGTCTGAGTGGTAATATAGGCTGGAGTGCCTAAGGGGACTGTCTGTGCTTCATGTTAAGCTAGTATAGTGATCCACGAGCACACATTTGTTGCTGATTTTGTTAAATCTAATTACAGATATAGCACCAGTGTTGGCGTCTGCTCTTTTTTTTTTTTTTTTTTTATAGTCTGATCTGAGATTGGCCCCACAGCTGTGATCCATACTAGGCACAGCAACATAAGTACCATTGTTAACCTTAAGCATTCCTCATTGTATCCGTCTGGTGTATACATGCTCCAGGACCTGTCAGTAATAGTGGAGCCACATACATCTAGGCATTTGATACAGCAGTTTTTATAATACAACTTCAAATTATAAACCAGAATTCATAAATTGTAAAAATATATTCCCAAATTGTCATTCCATATAACTATCTTCTTTCTAAATTAAATCCATTTCTGCAGTAATAATTTCAAAGTGTGATTGTAAATAACTCATTCCTGGTCACTTTTTTCATCCCACCCAAATGTAAAATGTCAGAGGTTTCATTTTTGTCATGAGTGCATTTATGTTGGTTATGTTACAATATGTACTGTACTTCCTATTTATTTCTGTTTCTGCAGTAAGGTTCAGATGAAAGGCAAGGTTTTAAAGGGTATTCTCATTTTTCAGTTAGAATTATAGTTGTTCTTTAGGACATTCCTCCCGCCCTTTTTTTTAGAGAACCTGAACATTGCTATTCAGTTCAGTTATGGGTTTTGTCTTTAATGGTAAGTGGCAACCATATTGCTTATGTCTGTAAAACAGTATGCTGATAAAATTGATATACTGGGGATTGAGATATAGTGCTATAAT
Organism: Sternotherus odoratus; assembly: GCA_032164245.1. Classification (NCBI taxonomy): domain Eukaryota; kingdom Metazoa; phylum Chordata; order Testudines; family Kinosternidae; genus Sternotherus; species Sternotherus odoratus. The sequence goes on from JAVMKO010000006.1 coordinate 78,113,649, forward strand.
GTAATATTTGTCTGAAATCATTCATCTAAAGTTGTAAAAACATCAGAATGATGAGGTATATCATGCAGTACCCCACGCAAGAAGCCTAGTTTGAAAGGCTTTTCTATTTACAAAACCTATTACGGTGTTCCATTTATCCATTTTTTAATTTTTTTGTCTTTTGCCTTCCTGCTTTGATAGTCACCATTCTGTGACAACTTGATGGCTAAATAAGACAATTGATCTAGATGGAAACCTGCCGTTGTCATCACTGTGGATCGTGAGATTTATACATCCCTAACTTTGTAGCCCAAATTCACAGACTACAATTAAAAATATGTTTCCATCTTCCCTTTAAAATGAGTTTGAAATGCCTGATGTAGAATGATCCCTTCAACTGAAGAGCTGATTAGAGAATGAGCCCAGTTTATGCTCCTATGCTATGCTCTTTTGGGAAGGATAAGAAATTTAAAAAATGAAGTAATAATGTTAGCTCCCCATTCCACTAAATGAGTGCTTATACAAAAGAATTTTATCTTCTATTTTCCTGACTTGTAGAAGTTCTAATTTTATCCAGTTTAAAAGTAAAATGTCTTGCTATTAAATGCTGTTTTTTGGTTTTTTTTAAAAAAAGAAAGATTTCAAATATCAAATTGTGGGGTATATGACTATGAAATTATTCCAAATAGTCTCTCATAGGCTAAGTTATCAAAGCAGCACAACTAGATATTAGAGATAATAGCCTGCATTGAAACAAAATTCATTGTTCAACTTACATAAATGTATTTGAAAGCAATTGACCTCCAAAATGTGTTGGAAAATGGAAAATGGAAAATATCAAGTTTTTCCAATTAAAACTGAAATGGCATAAAATTCACCCTAAAAGTTAGGAAACCTACTGTAATGATACTTGCATAACTGCGATTGGGATGTGGCCCATTGAATCTTGCTGAATGTGGGACAATCCATAGCCAAACTTAAGATACAAGCATGCATGGATCCACTCCTCTAGTGGCCCCACTCCAATATACATGTACATATCTAAAACAATGTACGAGATAACCACTTAAAATACCTTTAGTTTTCTTACCAGGCAGTATAGCCAAGGTGCTCATACTTCATACCATGTGTTATATCCTGTAGGGAAATGAAATTAATTCTCATGGTTCCTAGCTAGGGCACTGATGTAGGTTTCTCATTATCCTCTCAATTGCTTCAGCTTAGTTCAGCTGAGCACTACCAAATCCATGTGAATCAAAGGGTAGTTGAAAATATTCAGCAGTCTGAAGGATTGGACAAGTAGTGCTAACTTTTGCATGTGTGACTTTGCTTTTATCAACCCAGTACAATGAAAATGGAAACTCTCTTGCCAAACTTCAAAACAACAAATCTTTCACCTTCGTTGGGATAAGGCTGCATTCTGACTGTGTGAGTTCTGCAGTGATTTGTGAATGATATAAAAAATGAAAAATCCCCTTTCCACAGAAAGGACAGTCAGTACTGTGCTTGGCTATTTGAAATGTACTCAACCTCCCTATATTTAGTTTGTTTAGAGACAGACAAGAGTGTACCAAGCTGAGAAATCAAGACTGGTTAAAAAGAGTTTGCAAAATAATTAAGGATTTTCTATTAAGGATTTAATTCTCGTTAAGAGGTGGTGAATCCTCCATACTTCATATTTCCCTGATCATTAGGTCTCCTAAGTTTACTACGTGTTGATTTTCTTCTTTTCTTGTCCATCAAACTTTGAGAAAATGAGTCTTTCTCCAGTGTCATCTGAGTAGGAACTATTGTTTTTGCTCCCGCACTGTCATTGTTTCCAACTCTCGGTATGTAGCATTTTAGAGAAGCTTGGTCTCCTAAAGAACCATGTAATTCCACATTCTTCTTAGACATTTCATATTTATGAAAGTTTCTAGTCTTGGTAGTGGTATGGAACAGGAGAAAATCATGGGTGAAGGGTGAAAAACCTGATGACCAAGAGAGAAAACCAAAATGTATTATTGAGCTGAAAATGCCATCATTTTAAAGTCAATCTTGTGATTTTTGGGTCAGACTCACAATTTTTAACACCTGGGATTGGCAATACTGCATCCTTGTAAGGGCTGCTAATAAATAAATGAGTTGGCTTTAGCGGTTTTGATTGAGCCAATGAAATCTTTTTTCAGCCTTTCCTGTTTCTACTTCCTAATTGTAACAGATTCCTATCCTCCATGATTACACCACTATGTGGCCTTGGGATTTTGGGGAGATGCTTTGAATCACCACATACTTAACTAATTTGGGGAGGTAAAGATCCCAGGGAGTCTGACCTATGTGCCAACATATCTTTTAAAAAGCGTTTCAAAGGACAGTTATTCCTATTAACTGGGGTGTCGGAGTCACTAACACCCAGCTACTGAAATAGTTTTTGTACATTCTGGTACTGTATACAGAACTTTACAAATGTTAACTAATCTGTCTTCACCTGAGTGTCCAGGTGACTGTATTGTCTCCATTTTAGAGAGGGGAGACTTGCACAGAAAGGGTAGGTGTTCTGTTATGGGAGTCGGTCAGATCTAGCATTTAGAGTGGTGAAGTCCACTGCTTTTAGTTACACATTTAGTCCACCATGCCAAGTTTCCTGGGGATAGCTCTGGTAGCAGTAGCAGAGTAGTATGTGAGCTTAAAAGGACTAACAGTAGCGCTTCTGTATTTGGGTTCTCTTTATGTTGTTTAATAAAATGCCAGTTTTAAAGCTGTCCCTGATCTGGGAGTGTAACATTTGGCAAGCACAGGCAGGAGAGGATAACTTGCACAGATCTGACCTCTCTGAGAGATTAACCTACCTAGAAGCTGCTGGAGATGGTTCCAGGAGAAGCTGCCACGGAAATTTTTATCATTTTTCAAGCACTATGGCTGGGAACGAGTTAGAAGACCTTCACATGGAGGTAGGCTTTTAGTACAAGCTAAAACATGAACATTTAAAAGAATTCTGTGACTTGCTGGGCAATTCTGGGAAAAGTCACAGTGAAAATGCAGCAAAAGGCCATTTTCCTTTCATCAAATATATAAGAAGCTACTTAAATGAACAGGGAGAGTTGGAAGATCCAGCTGTTTCTAAAATTCTTCATTGTAAGTTCTTGGAGGCACAAGTTGAATGTTCAAGAGAACACAGAAGGATATGGTAAAATCTCCATCCAATGTATGAATGATGCCAGTTGCATTTGGATACAGATGGAGTATTTTATTGGGAAAGCAAGTTATGAAACCATCTGGTATTACCCGAAAAATATAAAGGCTATATCAAGAGCTACATGAAGTGATGGGACACCTAGGAGCAGGATAAGTTATCAGTTTCTCAAGAGATCAGTTTTGTTAGCCAAGATGGAGAGGATCATAGAATATTAAGTCACTAACTCTTTATGGGTCAAGCAAAATAAACTGCACTGGCTGCCAAAGCTCCACTAACACAGTCTCAACAGAATAATTCGAACTGTATCAATAGACTTATTGTATCTAGACAAGAGTAAAGCAGGAAATGAACATATCTTAGAGCAGATCATTTCACTAGGTTGTTCAAGCCTACCTATTGCCAACAAGGCAGGCAAGACTCTGTGAGACGATCTTCAATGACTATCATAACATTTGGTTTCCAAAAAAGATACATCATGACTGGGACAGAGTTGAAAATTAATTATTCACAAGGTTACAGCGTGCTTTTCCTAGCGTTATTCCCGCACTATGGCAGGGTCCACTTAGACTGGACACAACCAGTGATACGACTAGGGTATACTCCAACCGATGCGTCATTCCATCTGTCGTTGGAGGCATTTTATACCTACTGCCAGGTGTTAAGCCTACAGCACCTGGTATTCCCAGGAGGTCTCCCATCCAAGTACTAGCCAGGCCCGACCCTGCTTATCTGCCAAGATCAGACGGGATCGGGCGTGTTCTAGGTGGTTTAGCCGTATATTCACAAGGTTACAGCAGTAGTGTAAAATTGAAACATCTCTCACAATCCCATTTCACCCGCAGTGGAAAAGGCAAGTAGAAAGACTAAACTTAACTCTGCTGGCAATGTTGAAAACTTTTCCATTCAAACAAAAGTCAAACTGGAAGGACTGCCTTTTATAGAGTTCTCACCCTTGTATTTATTATATGGAAAATCACCACATTTGTCCATTTACATCACATTTAGTTTATTATAAACTCTGAGTCTGCACGTGTGGACCATAAAGATTACATTGAGAAATTAAAACAGCAGATGAAAGAAGCTTATGAACAGGCTTCAAAATGTTCACAAGTCTGTTTGTGGAAAGAATCATGATGAGAAAATTCATGGTGCTGCTCTCCGGATAAGTAACAGAGATCTTGTCTGGAATCTTTCAGAGGGGTGGGGCAGACAAACAAACGTCCTATTGGGCAGATAAGATTCATATAGTCCTTAAAAAGAAATGGGATAGTCCAGTCTCTGAAGTAAAACCAGAATGTTTTATGTATTAGTTGTTTACTGCAATCTTTTACTCTCCCGTGGATAAAATACTATCCCGGAATCACCATTGTGGAAGAGAGAGAACAAGGCAAACTAGTGCAATAAAAGATCAAACAAAGGACAGAAATGTAGACTCCAGTGATTCTGATACTGAGAGTAAAGAAGAACTACATTCTGTAATGGTACCAGATACTGCCACTGGCACAGGGACTCTGAAACCAAAGGCAGAAACATTTAATCCACATTTTGGAATTGAGGATTACGTTGCTGCTGTAAACTTGGAAACTGCTGATCAAACTGATGTTCGTTCACAATGGGTATGGAAAGACATAAATGCCAAAATATGACTATGGAACCTGAAATCAGTAGTGCATAAAAGGACAGTTCAGTAGAACAATCCACTGATGAGCAAGGCCATCCAACCAGAGAGAGTAGAGCCCCACTGACACTGACATATGAACTGTCAGGGACACCTACTTACCAGTGTCTAATTCCAATTATTGGACTTGTGAATGCATGGCACAGTTATCCTCATATTGGTATGGTGTGAGACAAAGTGCCTAATCAAGTATCTTACCCTGCATTCGATCTAAAACTGGTATATCATTAGTAAATAAAGTAATATTGACTCATGGCATGGCTACTGCTCTAAATTAACTGTTCTTAAGTTTGTAACTGTTAATTTAGTACATTTCTCCATACCTTGTCATATGCCCAGTGACATGGAGTTATATCATGATACCAAAAATCACAGGAAGTATGTATATCTTTGGGGATTTAAGATGGTCAGAACTGATAATTCAGTTGGATAGTGGAACTAAAATTATTTCAGGATCTTTCTGATTAATGTGAAACAAACTGAAGATAGATTCAGAAGCTTCAGTTATCAATACCAGAGTTTGTGACAGAGGAGAGATTCAGTCTCCGTTGAGAATGCCGGCTATTAACTTGTGATATTCATGGGCTCCTGCTAATAAGCCAAATGAATGGACTGTGTGTTATATTTAGTTAATAGTAATGTCAGGATTGCATTATGTTTATTGGTGGGAGAATAGCTCTAATAAGGGAAACGTCAGGGTTAGCGTTGCCTGTGCCTGTCCTTTTAAGGATTAAAGATCTGATGAGGCGATCGAAGGGAATAGCTCTGGTTGCAGCAGTAGAGTTGTGTGTGCTCTAAAAGAACTGAGAAGCAATGGGGCTTGTGTAATTGGTTTTTTCTTACTAAGGGCAGGTCTCCACTAGGGGGGGAAATTGACTGTAGAGACACAATTTCAGCTATGTTAATAACTTAGCTGAAATTGGCGTCTCTACAGCCGACTTACCTGCCGTCCTCACAGCGTCAGCGGTACAGTCCCCCGTCGACTCCAGCTTGCGCCTCTTGATGAGCTGGACTTCCGGAGTCGATGGGGAGCCGCTGGCGATCGATTTATCACGTCTTGACGAGATGCGATAAATCGATTGCCAAAAGATCGATGCTTCCCTGCCGTAGTGAGGACAAGCCCTAAATTTCATAAGTCTACCTTTGTTACACTCCCAGACCAGGCAGAGTTTTAAATCACCCTGCTCTCCTGCGTGATGCTGCTGCAGGTGAGACCGGAGGATGTGCACAAGTTAGCAGTACCCTCTTGGCAAGGTGTTTTTCCATGGCAAATCTTGGATTTGGAAGCTTATTGCTTCCGTTATTCCAATAAAGTATAAATTTACTAACCTTCTGAGCACACTGCAAAGTCCAGTGTGTCACTGGAACTTTTGGAGAGGGGTATTCACAATGGGCTAGGTTTAGGTGCTTTTTTGTCCAGGATGGAGTGAATCAGGGATTAGGAATCATTTCATTTTTTTTCTGAAGGGTTAGCTGGTTTCTGCTGGTAGGTGGTGAAACTCACTCCAGGCTTTTGTTAGTGTTTTTATAATTCTTGTCAAAGGTGTTTAGAGCTTGGGATAGGGGCCTTTTCCAATATTCTTCCTTATAAAGCCCAATGCTTATATGATAGCTGTCATATTTGGCCAGGAATTGAACCAGGAACCTCCAGCGCTAAAAGCACTACCTAGAGCTTGAGCGAAAGAGCCAGGATTTCTAACTGAGAGTGGTAACAGACTCTCATCCTGTGTGGACACAGAGGGGGACATAAAATACGTCCCCTCCAGTGGGTTACAGTCAAGGCTTGTCCACATGGAGACGTAGGTTACATCTACACTTGTAGCTGCCAGTGTAATTCACAATTCAAGGAGACATACTTGAGCTAGCTCTGATTGAGTTTGTGTGCTAAAACACACTGGTGGCACAAACAGCAGGGGAGGGAGGATAGCTGCCCTGAGTACATAGCCATCTGAGAGAGGAGGCATGTACTTGGGGTTTGGCTAGGGTGCATGCTAATGTATGGGGCCACTAGCCTATTGCACACTAAGTTGCCACATGGACTCTGCTACCCTGCATTAAAAGTTCCATAGCACTCTGATGTACTGTACCAGCACTAGGTCAAAGTTCACTATAGAACTTTTAGTGCAGAGTAGCAGGTCACAGCTCGTTAGTGCTTCACAAGCTAGTGTATTGTAGATTACAGTTTTCTGCAGACTGACAGCGTAGACAAGCCCTCACACTTTCTAATTAACCAAGACTCTGAGCGGTTTCCAGTGGTTGAAATCTGTGAATGATTTATACCCTAACACAAATTAGTGGTGCAAAATATTTGCATTGTATTTTAATTGTCTTTAGAGGAATTGCCCATTTGGAACCTAATGATACTGTTTAACATTCTAAGCTCAAGTCTACTGTGCTCTCAAGTACAGCTCTGCCAGTACTCTGAATTGCTATTTAAAGGAAATATAAATTCTTTAATATAAAGTATTTATACTTTTCTCTCAAAATAAATCTTTCAAGAGATTTAAACTGTGAAAACAGTATTACAAATTTTAGAATTGTTTTCAGTATATTGTTATTGATTTTCCCTTTGAGGGTAGCTTTTAAACTTCATTAGTGAAAAAAAAAGCAGCTATTAAATCTTTAGTTTCTTTCAGCTACAGATGTAATTTCTAATTCCCTGGTATGTTTGGCCTAAAAGCTATATGTGGATTAAGGCATAAAGTTATTGGTTATTCTGGTTATTTTAATTTTCAACCAATTCCATTAAGATAGAACTATACCTCTCTGGGAGGAGCCTAGGGGAAACTTAGTTTCTAGGCAGTTGTTGAGAGGCTCAATGTTAGACCGCAGTTTTGGCCTCCCTACTCTGTGGGTTCAGGGAACTACTGGGGAAGGATGCATCATTGAGGCAGAAAGTACCTCCAGGATACTCTGCTGGCTCCTGCTTCCAAATAGTAGCAGAAATCCATGATAACATTGGTTGAATCTGCTGATAGTGTGCAGTAGCAGCTGCAAAGGGGACTCCGGAGGTGTTGGTGGTCTTTTCAGAAGTATTAATTCTCAATTAGATTTCTGCATGGAAATTCATATGGAGTGGAAGGGAAGGTGCCACAGGGTGGGGGTGAGAGTGCCAACACTGCTGAGAGTCAACTGAGAGGCTTTGAATGGGTTCCAGAACTTGGAAGGGATGGGGACAGGGCAGCCATATCTCAAAAGTGTCCTTCCTTTTGTCTCTATCACAGTAGCACCAACTAAGATCAAGGCCTGGTTATGGGAGGCATTGAACAAACAGATAATAAAGGATAGCCTTTACCCTGAAGAGTTTAGTGTCTAAATAGACCAGACAAAGGGTGTGAGAAAGAAAGCGATAGCCTCATTTTACAGACAGAAATGCAGCCATGGTGGCTGGAATTTCCAAAGTAGCCTAGGGAAGTTAGGCTCTGACTCCTGTTGAATTTCATTGTTCATTCAGTGACAAATTCTGACTTTTCCGAAAATCCTAGCAAAAGAGCTTAAATGGGTCAGCCCCATGCAGGAAGCCCCATAGAATCAAGAATTGAACTCAGGTCTCCTTTTCCCCCTTTCTATTTACTCAAGACTTGCCTGTGCATTAAAACTAATCTGAAATAAGGTAGGGGGTGAATTTAGAGTGGCCCAACTATTCTTATAGGATCCATATAGGGATGCTCTTATTTCAGAGAAAGTGCTTGTCTACATGGCAGTTGTCCCAGAATAACTCTTCTTGATACACTGCACATCTGGAAATAATCAGAACTAGTTAATCCACTTTAAATTCATAACCTACTTTATTCCAGATTAACTTCCATGTGCAGACAAGTCTTGAGGGTACATTTAATTCTGATTTAGCTTAATCCATAATAGATTAATTTGGAATAAAACACTGATATTCTGGAATAAAAGTGTTCACAGATGGAGTAAATCAGGAATATCTATTCTGGAATAACGGAGAGAACTAAGACGAGGAAGATTTGTGGCACCTTAGAGACTAATCAGTTTATTTCAGCATAAGATGAAATATTTTATTTCCATTTTATAGATGTCAAAAAGGCATTATGTGACCTGATCAAACCATACTGCCTCCAGTGGCTAAATAAATGTTATAATAAAGAATCAGAGAGGTAGCCATGTTAGTCTGGAACAGCAGAGGTAACAAAGAGTCCTGTGGCACCTTAAAGACTAGCTAAATTATTGGAGCATAAGCTTTCATGGACTAACACCCACTTCGTCGGATACAAGCAGTGCCACTGCTTGCATCTGACGAAGTGGGTATTAGCCATGAAAGCTTATGCGCCAATACTTTAGTTAGTCTTTAAGGTGCCACAGGACTCTTTGTTACCTCTGTTAGAATAAAAATACCCTTTTTAATCCACCTGGGCACAGATCATTCCGGCAGATCCTTTTGCAGGAGCTAGCTTTAATTTTTCATAGATTGAGGCCTCAATCAGTTCACTATTTTTCAAAAGATAATATTTGACACAAAAATCCAGAGTAGATTTAATCCAAACATAAACCGCTACTATGTGTTCACCCGTTTCATTAATTCGGTGTATAATTTTAAAGGTCCATTGTCCCCTTGAAGCTGCTATCTAATCAGCCTGTTTTATAAGCGGAGCTGACTGCTTGGGGAAAAAGTGACTGCACCAAATAATATTTTAAATGAAAAAATCTCAAAATATATTTTAGGGGACTAAAAACATAAAAGGTATATCAAGAAGCTCAGTGATTATTTGAATACATCAGTACATATTTGCTGACTGTACGGGGGGGTATTTCCTCAGATACTATACCATGGTCTTGAGTAAGCCCCATTTTGTTTTAAAGAGAGGATCTGCTAAGGAAAAGGAAATGGGTTTGTTCCTTCCCATTCCCAACCCCCTTGTGATGTATAAACTTGAATTTGGGGCCTGTTTTGTTTCTTTTTCATATGTGAAGGTCTGAAAGGCTTTGGGTTTAATAAACAAAAATCAAGTTTCTTGCCTACAATCTTTTTCCTAGGAAACTCTGACAACTAAAGAGCTGATGTGATTGAGCTGATGTGATGTGATTAGCTAAACCACATACTTAAAATCTATTGAGGCAGAAAACAACCTTTAGTCACTGTTTCAAATTATTTTTTGTTTTTAGTGGGTATTTAACTCAAACACCTTAAAAATAGGGAGAAAAAATATTAAAGATTCAACCTCCCCCCCTCTTCTAATTATGGCTGAGAGATTTCAAAGTCCAGATCTCAGAATGCCAACAAATTCTCTAGTAAAATTAGGTGAGACTAGATTTGGACCTCTTGATACATCTTAAGTTTAAAAAAAAAGGATGAATGGGTGAGTGGTAAGAGCGCCACCATAGCATAACGTAGGCCTGTTTTATATATCAAACACAAGGGAAGAGGACGTACATTTATTTCTTCCCTTGTCATGTCACCTATTAGATTAGCAAGTCTAAAAGCAAAATCACATTAAAAAATTTCATACATTATATATCCTGATAGGTTCAGTGTTGAGCCATGATGGGGATGCGGAGGGAGATGATGGAAATTCTCTTCAAAAAGAGTATGCCAAGTAAACTAGAGTACAAAGTGTACAAGATCATGACTGGGCAGTTTTCTGACCCATACATCATGGGTGACCTAATAAGGAAGGGCTGCTTTGTGATGTCAAAATTAGGATGATTAGGTGGATGCTGGTTAAGATGAAAGCTAATAGGCAAAGAAACAGTCTGAGCAATGACGCCCCATCACGGGAAAACTGTGAGGGAGTATAGACTCAGATGTAAGATCTTAGGAAAAAGGTGGGCTGAGATGCCGGAGGAGGTTGTAAAGGTTAGTGTCCGCTTGGAAGACACATTTGACAAGAATGCTTAGAGACAAAAAACAAGTACCCCAACTCAATTGATGGGATAAGGTGAAGAAAAAGTTGACTATATATCCTGATCATGTAGGAAAGGTATTTGGGTTTGTGACTGTCTCAATAGCAACAAAATTAGCACATTTTATTTGTGTGCTAAAATGTGAAGATGACTTCAGTCAGTTTTACAAATGTTTGGGACATGTTTAACTTTGAAGTTAAAGGGCCTGATTCTCTGTCGCCCTGAATTATGCAATGCAGTGAGTTAGAACTCTGGAATAATAGGTAGTGTTTTTCACTCTTTTTGCACTGGTGTAAATTACTACAACAAGGGAGTGCAAGGCAATTGATTGTGAAACCCAAAATATTTTTTCCTTTAATTAGCTTGAAAAGAAATGAACAGAAACCTCAATCAGGATCCTATTTAAAATACAGCACACTTTTCAACCCTGTAATACAGCCAAGTCTGTTTGCTGGAGTTCTAGATGTGAGTTCACTTTCCATATCTGATTTATAGAGGCAGCAAATCTCATCCTTTTATCAGACTGGATGTGAATTATGAAGAAAAGGAGATTTGGATTTACAGGGTTTTTTTCTCCAGTCCGATACAAACAAAACATGCCTCTAACCATTCATAGCCATAGTAATTATCTTTTTAAGCTCTCTTGTGGTCCCAGGCAATACTTTTCTTCTAGATAGTCTTGCAGTGACAGCATCCCTTTAACTGTAGCACATCTTTTTCTGAGGCCTTCCTCATAAAAGGCTGAGAGAGATAACAGAAAGAAGATGGGCTGTCAGGAAAATTGATGGTGGGAAAGAAGCTCTGCTTTTTTATTTCACCAAGCTCACAGAAAACAAAGTGCCTGGTCAGTTACTTAAATATTTTCTACTCTACTGTTGTTAAGAGGTATTTTGTGTAAAGCAAATCAAATTAATTACACACAGCTCTCAGCGACATCCTTTTTCCACAGTGCGATGGTAAATTCAGTCAAACAGAAATCAATATCTTGGGGCCATGGCTTCAGGGCTGTGCAAAAGGCCTTTAAAGTTGATTCAAAATTTTTTTTGAACAGGTGGGAGAAACTGGTTTCCTTCTTCCACTTTGCAGATGCAGTGAAGCTAGTTACTTAGAATTCAGCCTAAATGAAGCCAGCACATTTGTAGCTAGTGCTAAGGCATCTTTCGATAGACATAACTCCAGGAAGATAGTGTTTTCAAGACAGCAATTGGAGATCACACTAATGGCCAGATAACTTTCAAATTTCTTCTCTTGTTTGGAGCGGAGAGTAAAGGAGGGGCATTCTTTTTATTTTTCAGAGAGCTTTTGTTCCATTAAGACTGAACTGTGTGCTATTGAATTTGCATACATATTTTTTCATTAAATATTCAAATATAGCACCACTGTGTGTGACTGGCACTGCCGCCTTGTCACTCTTCTTTGAATAGGACTTGAACTCCCATTGCCCCTAATGCCTTTGTTAATATTAATGATCACATCCCTAGCGTGTGAACAAGGTTAAAATAGCCAGGGTTAATAAGCAGAAAGCATAGTAACCATTCTGAAAGGGCCTGGTCCCTTACCAGAGAAAAGGCTACTGATAAAAGCTTTCTACGTGGGAGGTCGGTTTGTGTGTACATGTGTGTCTGAACGCGCTCCATTAATTTAAAGCTGCCACTGTTGGCAAGAAGAATTAAAGTTGCCCTAAGAGAATTGATATTGAGATAAAACTTTTGTTTATTTAAGTGTTCATTTCTTGTGCAGCTACTTCCTTTGACAGTAACTGTCATGCAGCAAAGCAGGTCCGGATTACTCTAGAAAAGTATTAGCACTGTCAAAGCCTTGAGTTCAGTGACCAGTTTCCAATCAAAATGAATGAGGTAGAGAGAGAACATGAGGCAGTGAGTTCTTGAAAGATTATCTCGGTCTGTTCCTGTCTCTTTGCAAAGCTCATCATTCTTCCATATGACGAGCAAGCTCCATTGCCCTTTTTAGGATTTGTGCCACACATCACAGCCCCTTGCTTACTTTTCCTCCTTTAGGCTTTGGGGATGACTTGCTTAAATCTCTCTCTCAACCAGGTGAATGTGAAATGGTTGCTGATTGTTTCTGTTGGGTCAGACACTCTCCCCACACACTCAGGCTGAGAGTAATTCCCACAAACTTCAGTTTGAATTACTTTTATCCTGGGGGGTGGAGGGTGGGAGGAGAATATGGCCCCTGGAGTTTGACTGTCAGAGGGAACCCAAAGTGTTGTGTTAATGATACAGGAGTGCCTGAAATCCCTATTGGTTACAGTATGACACACTCAACTGAATACATTAAGAGCCAAGGTTGACAGAAATCACAACAGGGATGGACTGGCAGTATTGAATCTTCCTTTTACCCCTCCCCCACATGCTTATACCATAGGAGAATAGTATTTCTAACTTAGCCTGCAAAAAAATGAAACTTATCTTCAGTGATCTCTCCAGGTGCTAACAAACAGTTGCTTGACAAAAATGGCAACCTGATAAAGGTGGAGATGGGAATTATATGCAGTACATGTGGAGATACTTTAAGGCAGGAAGTTGGTCTCTTGTACAGGTTTCAATGCGGTTAGGTAGGAGTCTGAGTCTGTGTGTGCCCATGTAGCTAGACAATGTCTACATTGTTAATAGGACGCACCAGTCAGGATCCCCAGAGGTGATGAGGACTTGATCCTCAGTTGCCGTGATCTTGGGATTATAGCATGTTAGAGTAGCCCGGTGATTGCTCCAACTTATGTCAGTTGGTCTGGTCCTCTAAGGACTGTTCTGCTGGCTGGGGATCACTGGAGCACAGCACACTGAAGCCATGCCTTCTCTCAGTCCTGGACTGCCCCCAAAGTCTTGCACAAAAGGAATCCCGTGCTGCTCCTTTAGGGCAGTCAGTTTTACTAGCAGTGTACAGAAGACTTTGGTTGGTCTGAGGGTCCAATTTTAGTATTCCTAGTTACCTGAGACTTGGAGGCAGATGGCTAGAAACAAGCCATATTTAAAAATAACATTAAATCATTCTGAAAGCCATCGTTAAAGGGTAATATAGTATTATATGTGTGCAGCTAAAGAGCCCAGTAAGTGTTGTAACTTTCAATAGATTCTAAGTTGGCTTTGAATATTGGCTAGTACTATATCATGTAATCTATCACTAAAGGGCATATTGTATGTAGCATTAAATACTGATGGAGAACAGCCCTTTTCCAGTTTATAGTCCCATTTTGCTGTAATATAGTTTTATGCGTTCATGTCTTTCAAATTGCTCTTCAATCTTTGTTCAAGACGTTCTGATATCTATTCCGCAAGTGATGAATTTTTCTAGAAGAGCTTAAATCAGAAACTGAATTTCTTTGTGATCGTATTATCCTAGCTTGGAAAGGATAATGCATTCATCCCAAGCTGCACATACCCAGCTATTATTTAAAGGTTTTTTCACTTGTAGCCTTAGAAACATTTTGAGCATCTGAGTCTCTCTCCCACTAGAGGGAAATTCAACAAAAGGCTCTACGGAACATAGCGTGGCAAGGGTGGTGACATTTTTCCAGGCTGGTTTAAAATGATGAGCCTTGAGGGAGGTGTTATGAAGAAGCAATAGGAATCTTTAAAGGTTATGAAATAAGTCTTTATCTCCTTACCCTTTTCCTGCCCCTCTCCCAAAGCATCTCATGTGAATACACACCACAGACGTCTTCAGTATCAAATGGGGAGGATTCAGTGATGCAGATAGCTATGGTACCTGTAAGTAATCCACCAGCATCACATCATTTTGCTTCTGTATTGTTGTACCATCTGCTCTCTAAGCGTCTTGCCCTCTTGCCATCATCTTTGACCTTCAAACATGGATCAGTTCTCCCTCTCAATGAAATGGCTGCTCACTTGACTTTGTCTTCATTAAACACTGCCACTACTCTATCCTTATCCTTCTGGACCTTTTTGTGCTTTTAACACTGTCATTCACACCCTTCTTTGGCATCTTGTGCTTCCTGTGCTATCATGATACTGATATATCTCTATGATCATTACTTCAGTGTCTCCTTTGTTAGGGGGTTCTACTCTTTTCATCCAGTGTGTGTTTACTTCAGGGATCTGTCTTTTGGTCATTCCTCTGTTTTCTCATCTTGCACCATATCTTTCAGTGACCTCATCATTCATGGAGCTTTAGGTAACACTGCTAATCCCTAAGGGGCTTACAAATCTCTTTGTCCACACCTGAATTGTTTTCCTTTATCCATTCAAGTCTGTCCCTCTGACATTTCCTGTTGGATAATATCTTGCTCCGAATTACATTTTTTCACTCCTTGTGGGAGAATGTCAGAGTAGAATGCTTTGTTATTACTAGATTATATACAATTATAACTGATTTTTTTTTAAAAGAATGTTTCTGTTTTTTGTATATAATCATTGTTGGTATTTGATAAGGTATTCTGTTCCCAAAAAAAGTTGACATAGAAATGAAGACAAAGGAGGAAAGATGGAAGACTTTTCTGCCTATATAAATTACTCTAGTAAGAAAAACCAGATTCCCTTTCCCTCCCCAAATATATACATACCTTTTTTATGAATGTCCTGTCACAGCTAGTTGCAAATATGTTGACTGAGATGCATTTACTAGATGTTCTTTTACTATTTTTTTTTCCATTACAAATTCAGGAGAGGCAGTGGTTCTTGTATGTTAGAAGGTGGGTTCTTGTATGTTCTCTGATTCTCAAATTTATCAGTGGAGTAATTGGACTGGTCTTTTAATGCATATACAGACCTTTAATTCTGAAATATACAAATAAGTTGGGGTTTGACTTAACTGGGACGGCAGAAGGCCCCAAACGCTAGGGTTCTGTCTTAGTTCTCAGGAGACCAGATGCCTTCTAACGCAAGAGTAACATCTTATGTGGACTCCATAAGGAAGCATATCAAGTCAGATCCTCAGTAGTGATAAAGCAGCTGGATAGCTACACCTGTTTACACAAGCCAAGGATCTGGGTCACTACAGTATCTAGGCCCAATACTGCACCTGCAAACAAAATAAATAAGTTGTTGCAGAGGTTTTTCGGGGCATAAGCTGTTACCCCGTCTGGACTTCTCAGGCAGCAATCATCTTTCTCAGTCAGTTTTGTTCCTTGAAGAAGCCTTTCTAGTTAATGTTGTTTATTTTTATTTTGGCTATGCTGTTTAATATCCTGCATACAGTGTCATCCTAGGTCAGTTTCCTTTATCCTCCAAAGTCCCAAAGAACAAATATTTTGTGGCTTAATACATCTCACTACAGAATCAAGCTTAAGGTGTCATTTACACCCACCAACTTCCAATGGGAAATCCCAGCCATTGAACAGAGGCAGCTTTAGCCTACCAATTGTATTCATCTCATCTGACCCAGACATTCGCGGCCTCCTTCATCTTGCTATGAGATTCCTTCTCTCCAGCATTCTCATGTCCTTTAAAAGCCACACACTTCATAACAGCAGCGGCCATATATCCTGACTGGTTCCTCCTTGCCTCTCAGCTTTTTGTAGCGCATTTAATAAGAAAGGCTGGGTCCCAGCATGGACCTGCTGAAGATGGAGGGTGAAAGAAGTTTCCACATCAGACTCTAGTTGCTGCCGGGGGATGAGAGAGGACCTCTTTCCTACCATTGTTTTTGGGGAAGGTTATTCTCTGAAGGAGAGAGCTAAGTTGTTGGGAGTGTCATGCTCTCGGTAGGGTGTCCCAAGGTGAACAGGTCTGAGGGAAGGTCCCAGACAAAGCACGGCCCAATCCCCCAAATCCTCAGTGGTGGATGAGGTGGAAGGGAGTTCTTGACTCTCAATGGCTATGAAAGCAGATAGAGGCTGCAGCAAGTGGAGATATCCAGTCATCTTGGGCTTCACCTGCCACTAGGCCCCAGACCTCCAACTTGTCATGATTGTGTGGTAGCTGTAAGCACACCAGCTTTCCCATGTTAAAAGAAATCACATACAGGCTTCTGCCACGAGAAATAACATCTTTCATCAGACTCCTGAGTCATCTCACGACCCATATGTAAATCCGTGATAGAAATCATCCTCGAATCGAGGGATCGCCAGTCAATCTGAAGGAGAGGTCTGTGTCCCAATCATTGCAGATCATGATTGCCTCAAAATCCCCATCCACCTGAGCATCACCTGAGCATCCAGGGAAAACCCCCACCACTGACGGCAGGATGAAGGGCCAACATGCACATTTGTGCAGAATTTGCTTTCATGAGCAAGTTCCACCATCCATGGGGCCTACTTCCTGCTGGAACAGAGACAAAATAGCAGTAGATCAGTTCTGTTCCTGCTCTAGCACTACCCCCACTCTTCTGAAATTTACAGTAACATTGTGAAAAAGATAAAATGAATAGCAGAGAGAGCCCTGCTTTTCCTGTCTCATCAACTAAAATAAAAGAGGTTGTCAAGAAGGGCCTCTTACAAGACGAGGACACAAGTTCATGCGGCTAGTCAGATCTCTGGGGAGAATGTGCGTCAGGAATCCAAGAGAGTAATGGACAGGAAGTCAATGAAGGAGCAGGCTCTCTCTGTTACATAAGTAGGCAGCTTGGGTCACCAGTTATTTAAAGAAACTGAGCCTTATTCAAGCAGGGTTTTTGTAACTGAAACATATATTGCAGAATGTTTTATGCTGAAAGGTTTATAGAGACTAAAATATGACTTTGTATTATTTTGAGGTTGATTCCTGTTAAGGTTTTATTTTCATTCTGTGGTGATGGCTGTGTGGAACTGAGGACAGGAAAGAAGCATGGTGCAGTGTGTGGGCACAGTCAAGTGATTTCAAGAGAGTTGTGCCTACTCACACCAGTGGTGAATTTGTTCTGTGGTTTATTTGAATTACTAAGGAGAGAGGGAACTTGTTGCATATGACAGAATGTGGAATATTTGTTCTGTTGTCAAAAAGAGGATGGTACATTGTGTAGAGTGTCTTCATTCAATAATCCCTAAAGCTATAAAATGTGATACCTTATCAAACACAGCCCTGCGTATCAGTTACACAGGAGAATAGTATGGCAATAGTAAGTGTTGTCATTCAGAATAAGCAGTAGAAACAGGTAGGCAAGACTGGTCTTAGGTGCAGTGAAGATTTTTTTGCCACTTGTCCCCACCAGAAAGAAAGAAATTGTTAGGAGCACTTAAACTAATCACATTCTAACAAATGGGCCCTAGTACAGAGGATTGAATTAATATAAATTAAATATACATATACTTTTGTCTGAAGCTGTGCAGGGTCCCCCTTTTGCTGTTCTTTTCTATAACTTTGTTTCCTCCATCCATTCTCTCCTTTTCAATTTTTCTTTCTGCCTTGTTTTCCCCTGTCCCTTTATTATTTTGCTTCCTCTTCCCTGAGTCCATTATCTCTCTGTTTCCTAGGCCCTTCCCTACTCCTCTCTCCCCCACCAACCTTGTTACCTTTTTGTTCCCCATTTTCTTTTCCTTTTCATTTCCTACTTTTTTCCCCTCCATCTTCTTACTCCCTTACATTCACCATTTGGACACCCCAGACAAACACACACTTTCCACTTACCCATTCGGTATTCTTCTGAAGCTTCTGTATTCCCCTTTGCTACCCTTTCTGCATCTTTCCACTCTTTTGTCTGCTTTTCCCTCCCTTTCTCCTCCCTTTAAGGTCTCCAGGTCTCCTTCTCCTAGGTTTTTCTTCATCTCCCTTTCCGGGTTCTGTTTGACTAAAATATCCTCCCATCCAGGCCATCGAGTTCCTAGTGGATACATAGACAATTAGTGCTGTAAATTAGATGCTATTCAAGCAATGGCTAAACTGTCAGTGGTGGGGAGTGCAAGGCATTTCCTCCACCCACCATGTCTGCTGAGATGCAAGCATGTAACCATCAGAACATGGGGAGAGAGAACAGCTGCTTTTGGCTGGCCTGAGGTGGCACTTTAGAAGCACAGAGGTGGCAGGAACAGCAGACAGGAAAGGAGAGGAAAAGCAAGCACATAAAAGTGATATTTTTCAAGCACCTCCTGTAACATGGCACCACAGATGGCCTAAAATTTGGCTTATGTCATGACCACTGCTGCCAACATGGAGGTCTCTGAAAGCTTTCTCAGTTGATACCAAGGGTGTTCTGAGGGAGACAGTCATTTTGCTTGTCACCTAGTCCTCATACCGAAATGTCATCATGGGAGATATTGAGATGCTCCAATCCACAGTAGTAATTCAGCAGTAATGAGAGGTAGCATCCCTGTTTTATATAGAAGATACAAAGTGGCAGTTCTTCTTGGTCTCCAAAGGTGCCACAGCTCAGTTTAACACTGACATATCCATCCAAAAACCAACCTGAAGACACAGAGAGGTGTGTGTGTGTGTGTGTGTGTGTGTGTGTGTGTGTGTGTGTGTGTGTGTGTGTGTGTGTGAGTACATCTGGTGTTGTGTTTGCAGTAAGAGTATTAGACTCTAGAGCAGGGGTCTCAAACATGCGAACCGCAGAATTCTTTGCTGCTGCCCGCCAAGCTCCCTCCACCCCCACTGGAGTTACTTCCTATGGCCACCAAACTCCTCTCATCCCCCCCCCCCAGAGTTATTTCCTGGACCACTAAGCTCCCTGCCTTCCTCCCCCTTGCATGCTGTTCCCAGCTCCTCTACCTACCTCCAGGCAGTTCCCACCACCAAACAGCTGTTTGGCGGCTTAGCGGTTTCTAGGTGGGAGGGGGAAGGAGTGAGAAGCCATGCGCACAGGGGAGTAGGGGGAGAAGAGGCAGGGATTTAGGAAAGGGGTTGGAATAGGGGTGAGGAGGGGGTGGAGTCGGGGTGGAAGCAGGGAAGGGGTGGGAAGAGGTGGGGCCTCATGGAAGGTGTGGCGTGGCATGGGAGCAGGGCCAGGGTTAGTGCGGGGGGAGTGTCAGTTATGCGGCGCTTGGGGCAATGCGTTAGTCCTGATGTGGCCCTCTTCATCATTTGTGTTTGAGATTCCTAGTCTAGAGGACACAAGGTAAAAACTGAGTGCTGGTAAGTTCAACTACATAAGGAAACTCAAAGATCTACGATTTTCTGATTTTATTCTAGAATTGTTGAGCAGGATAGTGAATGATAAAATTGAACACTGAAGCACAAGACAGAAGATATTCAAAATCAGATGACCCTTATTGGCCAGAAATATAATGAGCAAGTTAACCTTCCTTAAAACTGATGATAGGTACCCACACACATCCCAATCTAGGCAATGCAGGGCATTTCATTTTCATTACATGGTATTTTGTCTTTAGAACTTGCAGGGCAACTTGTCTCAGTGTTTCTCTTTTGAGATGATTCACTCCCACACACATGATAGCAGAATTTTAAAATATAAATAACAGATACAGGGCAACTGGTTACCTTTGAAAATTTGATCTGAAGAAAGTTGTTTTTTGGCAGCTTCCTCATCATTCTATCTCTTAAATGACTAATAAGCTGGCATTCATTCTGAACACCTGCAATAATTAATCCTACTTGGTCTCCCAAATCTTCATTAAAAGACTAAAACAAGGAGTGTCATCTGCAGAGGACTCAAGGCATTTTTTTGACAGTGCAGCTCCAGCCATGTTCTCTTTTTTTCTGGTTTAACTATTTAGGCAGTAGATGTTCCTACTTCTCTCTCCATTAGCAAGAGAAACATTTTACTTTTA
Organism: Sternotherus odoratus; assembly: GCA_032164245.1. Taxonomy (NCBI): domain Eukaryota; kingdom Metazoa; phylum Chordata; order Testudines; family Kinosternidae; genus Sternotherus; species Sternotherus odoratus. Next base: position 78,133,968 of record JAVMKO010000006.1, read on the forward strand.
GTTAAATTTATAACAGGCTGCAGAAGGATGTGTGAACTGTAGCTCTCCAGTAGAGTAGTGTGTGTAATCCTGTGTGCCAAGGAGCATTGTGTCCTGAATAATAATAAGTTTCTCTAATCTCTTGTTTTACCAGCGTGTTTTGAGCTTTTTAAAAATGTGTTGGGAGATGTCGCTAAAACACAACCACTTATGCATTTAACTAAAACTAACAAACACCTAGTGACTTTTAAACATAGGTTACCATCTCTAGCTGTAGAGGATTGCACGCCTCATGTTTGTAATACCTACATCTTCTTTTCTGCTACCCTGTGAAACCAGTTCTCCTCCACATATTACAAGTAATTCCCATTGCTTTTAAGTCAAGTGACCTCCCTGTGAGACCCCAGTCTCGCAATCAAGCCCATGACAGGGCTCACTCATCTTTCCATCGTGAAGTGGTTACACTGAGTTCCATGCAAGGTATTGTATGAAGATGTTGAAAACTGAGGTATTGGCATATTTAATATCCATGCAGTGGGGCTTTTTTGAATTGACAAGTGTCTGACCCTCTCCTCGGCCAAGATTCTTTCACCACTGTTATGTCACGTGTGAGTAGATAGCTGCCACTTTCTGTTCCTGAGATGACACGTGTGCACTCACTCTCGCGCTCTCTCTGTCTCTTTTATATTTATAAAATATACTATACATATGTACACACACACACACACACACACATATATATATATATATATATATATATATATATATATATATATATATATGTGTGTGTGTGTGTGTGTACATATGTATAGTATATTTTTGTAAAGTGCTCTGGTATGCAAGCCACTATATAAATATAAAATAATATTATGAAAGACTAGGGTTTATTCCACCAGCTGGAAAAAAAAGCATAATTACCATGGAAACCATAACTCTGTTAATCCCTTAAGCGGTAGAAGCTGAAATGTCCATTTTGCTTTGGTGCCTGCCAGCACCTCATATATCCTGTTGATCTATCAGGGAGCTTCAGGACTTGGAGAGAAGGCAGTAAAGATAACAGGGCTGTGTGAGGATTTAAATACAGGGAATGAAGAGGTAGCCAAAGTCTGAGAGATTCAAGCTTGAGGAGAAGGGCAGCGAAGGTGGCAGGCAGAGCTGTCTGGGAACAGTGGTCCTTAGGTGGAAGGTGTTTCAGAGGTAGTAACTCTCAAGGAGTGTTGGTAGTGGGGAGTAGTGGCTGGAGCTATTAGCAGGCTTGAGGCTTTTGGGAAAAGGCAGTAGAGGGAGTGGGAAAGAAGAGGCACTGGAGGGGGAGCAGTAAGGGGAGGTGGGAGCTGTCAGAGTGGTTCAGGTCTGTGAAGGAGCAACAGTACTGAGTGCAAACAGGAGTCGGATACATGGATCTGTCAATCATTAGCAAATGCATTTTGGAACACAATATGTGAGCCTTTATGAACATATTGATGGACTTGTGACCCCATAATCCAATTGTCTGATATTTCTTACAGTGAAGATGACTAATTGTATAGTCATTAAAAAATAAAATCATGAGGCTAGTGACAGCTTCAGCTACTTAATAAGTACCGTTTAGTGACTTTGTGATGCAAGTTTTCCTTATCTAACTGTTTTGTCCTGGCCTGACCAAATCTGTTATTAAACTCACTGATTACAAGTTTAATTTCTTAATAGAATATTTATAATCTTAACAAGCAAGAAATAGTTTGTGTGTAAATATATAAGGTAGAAAACCAAGAAGAATGTTTTGATTTGGTTTCATTTTTGCCCAAGGTTTATAAAACTTGCTGGTGAATCTTTAACCATAAACCTTTTATTTTGAAATAATTATTTTAAGCATCATTTTTATCCAAAGCACTGGCCTACTTTGTCAGTCATGAAATAGGCATAGCAACTGTAGAATAAATATACAAATCTTAAAATGGATTTACAAATCCTGCAATGGATTTGTAAATCAGATGTATAAATGCTGAAAAAAATACTTTGATTTACAGTTGCTTACCTCCAGCTTGAGAGATATGATCTGAATGATTTCTAAATCAGGACTTTGAAGCACTGACATTTTCACTGTGTATGGGGTGAACTCAGAAAACCAAAATAAAACACTTTAAAGCCATATAAGATGTATTCTGCCAACATTTATACCTTTGATTTGGCCCAGTATTGATTTAGAACTTAACTATATCACCCCTTTTAACATTTAGGAAATAACTGCTCTCCTAACTGCCTTTTATTCTTTTCTATTCTTTTAATTTCATGATTAGTCTCTCAGTCCTGTAAGGTGCTGAACATCTAATGTCAGTGGGAGTTGAGGGGACTCAAGCATTTTGTAGGCTCAAATGCCACATATGAAAATATGGGGTGTTGGTTCAAACATGGACTCTGAGCCTTGAGACATGGCTAAATAAAGGTTTGAAATCCTTGGATGGAAGGAGCTAGATGAATTCAGAATATTTTTTATAAATCTTGGTTGATTTGGGGGGACTTGAATATTCATACAGCATACAGTGGAATTAGAACAGGCCTCATGAAAAGAATTAATTAGACATTCACTTACCTCTTGTGAATTTGCTGCTCCAGTGTGGAAGTGAATGAGATGTAGAAGCTATGCCGTTTAAAATTACTTTAGGTGTTCAGCACTTTGCAGAATGGAGTTCCTAATCAAGTAATGAGAAGAACAGAAAAGAATAAAATATATCTATATGAAATGAAACCAAGGTAAATATAAATACAGCTGGAAACATAAATAAAACTATAAAATAAACAAATACAAGCTGTGGGAAGAAACAGAGGAACCCAGCCTCTCCTAAAATACAACAAAGAAGTGATTGGAAACTATGAGAAAATCAAACTTCATAATCCTGGCAGGAAGAGCATTGAAATATCCCTGAAACCTGCCTCCTGACATTGCTTATCATCTATGTCAACTAAATATAGACACATGCATTGCTTGAGAACTGCTGACCTGAATAGACATCACGCACTAATAGAAAGCTCTAGTTTTTAAGTTGTTTGGAAATATTGTTTCATGTTTTGTTTTGTTTTGAAATGATGGATGAAGTCCAAGTCAGACATTCAAGTGTAAATGCTCCAGTTCATCCCCCAAGGAGGAGCTGGACAAATAACAAAACCAACATACATAATTTAGGTCAACTTGCCATAAAAAAATCTCCTCTTACTTAGGAGCATAAGGACACAGAATCACTCTACTTTTCTCTCCATTTACCTCCTCCTCTCCCCCATGAGGAGTGGTGGAGAGATCCATATGTGAAGGAAAGCTAACAACATTGCTCTCTTCACAATATCTGCCTAACATCTAATGTTTATCATTTTGTATTATTGCTGGATCTTCAGTCTCCAAGAGCATGACTTTATCTAGATTTCCTTCTTTCTTTATATGGGCCCCAGTTCAGCAAAGCACAAAAGTACATGCCTGCAGAAGTCCCACTGATTCAAGTGTTTTTGCTTCATAGGAATGGGATTTACGCAAGTGTAGAACTCCTTTATTGAGCTGAGATAAGCATTACCCTAATCCTAGATCTCCAAATGTTGGGTTGATGTAGAAGGGATTGAAGAGGTTGGACTATAGATCTCGGTGAATAGATATCTTGGATGTGAATACTCACTTTCACTTGAAATCTAGATCATTTCACCTTTTTTCTTTTTGTTTTGGCCTATCTCTAATTGCAAGATTACAGTTTGTAGATCATTCTACAGTTCAAATATTTGATCACTTAAATTTCTAAGAACAGACAATAAAAAGTAAAGCAACTGCCTAGGGAGTTCAAACCTCTTAGTAAACCTAGATAAGTTTTGGGTTGCATAGCATATCTAAACCATGCTGTAGTCTCTTATGAATTTGAGGATTTTAACATAAAATATTTTTTTGCAGGATGCATAAGTAATCACTTACAAATATACTGATTTTCCTCTGTAGGTAGCCAATTTTTTTCTAAAAGTGAGTGTGAATTATTTATCCCTGTTTTTACAGATGGCACTGAGTGTTAGTCGTGTCTTGCTCAAGGCACTTACTGTCAGTGACCAAGTTGGAAGTAGAACTGAGAACTCCTGACTCCCCCGTCCCTTGCTCAGTCCAGTACAGCTGCTTCTCCGTAAGTATAGATCTGTTCTTCTTTTTGTGATTTATCTGTGCTGCAGTGTGTTGTTTGTTGGCTAAAATAATTTCTGGCCATTTTATTGACGAGTTTATTTGCTATCCCACTTCTAATCAGCATGCAGTGTTTGGAGCTCCATTGGACTGTGGCAGAGTTAAGGCAGGCATCCTTAAGCTGCAGAAAGTTCAGCATGTTTAGCGGTCTTTAGTACTTTTAATACTTACTGTATATAAGACACTGCTCACCACCCTACTCATGCATTTCTTCCATTTCCTCTTCTACTTGCATACTAGCTGGAGGAAGAATCAATCCAGCATTTCAACTATTGACACTAAAAAGTACCTGGAAAATCAGGGCCAGCTCCAAGCACCAGCATAGGAAGCACGTGCCTGGGGCGGCACTTTGTAAGGGGTGGCATTCCAGCTCCACTTCTGCTGCCTCCCCCTTCCCCCCCCCCCTTTTTTTTTTGCTTGGGGTGGCCCTGTGGAAAATTGCAATAGAATCAAAGGTAGATGAGATTGCTGAAGTGATTGGGGAGCTTGTTTGTCTCAATCAAAATCAGATGTTTTTAAAAAGAAATGATAGAAAAGTGCCTGATGATTGTCTCTTATTATTAAACAACAAGAACAAACATTTCAAAGCTAACTTTATATTGTGGGAGTACACTCTATATAGAGAGTTAAACTCAGCCTAATTGAAAATAACAAATCATTTGCATAATTGTATGCTGGCGTTGGTTTCCACTCAGCCTGTTGAAATCTCCTGGAACACAAAAAAACAAAGCTCCGTGAACCTGCTATTCCCAATCTAACCTATTTCATCTGTAATAAATCACATTAATACTAGTGATAGGCACTAGAAACATTGTATGATGTGCTTTCATATTAATTATTCTTGTAGCAGTTTTTCCTTTATCACACTAGATAATTCATCCAAATATTTGCACTTGCAACTGTTTCTGGTGGGGCCTTCTAAATTCACTTTAGATGTCATCACAATGGAATGCAATTTTATAAATAATATAAATGTAAGTTTCGGTAGCCTCAAATTGGAATTTTTAAGTGTGGGGGTGGGTGGGGATTAACTCTAACACCAACTGCAGTAATACAGAGAAAATGGATATGGGTTAAATTCAGACCTGGTGTAACCTAACTGGCCAACACTAGAATCTGGATAGCTGACATATTAATTAATATATGAGTACACACACACATTCTTGTGGTAGGCTGCATTTTATTTCTGCAGGTGTCTAAAATGGGATGAATTTTTGAAATGTCTTTTTTTTTGCAAATGGTATTCAGTAACGTGTAATAACTCTATTTGCTTTTATATTCTTATTGGTACGGCCTCTTGAAAATACCACTGGGAGCATAGTGAGCAGTTAGAGCAAAATCATTCTCCTCTTATGTGGTGTGTTCTGCACGAGGGAGGGGGAGAGAGGCGGGAGAAAAGACCCAGATTGTCATGCGTTGGAGAGAGACATCTTACTCTCAGTATTGAGCACAGCCAAAAACAGGGCTGATAGTTCTGCCAACAGCTCTAGCTGTACCAGAGAGGGTTTGTCGGCAATACTACATGCTCCGAATGCGCCATATGGAGAGAGGGTCAGAATCATGCCCCTTGTCTTGTTTCTTCTTCCCCATTGCTGGGGTAGATAGGCACCAAAATGGCCCTGATGTAACTCAAGTAGCCTAAGTTATACAGGCTGAAAGGCTGCTTCAGCTAGCTGAAGTGCTCTGATCTCCCCTTCCTGGACCGGAAACACCCACTATGCTGTAAGAGTAGTGTCTAGAGTGAAAGACATAGACATAATCGGCTACATTACCTTAATGCCATCAGTGTTGGGGAATCTCTGGTCACCCCAATAAGAGAGGATTTCAGTCACTTTACTCTGCCTCAGCACAAGGTAAGGATTTGGCCCCATTGAATTTTGAAATTTTTGGACTTTGAGTGTTTGATTTCTTTGCCTTAATATTAAATTTTAAATAGCTTTTGCTTTATATTAGGATTTGGATTTGCATTTAAATATTTCATTGGTATTGTACAATAGTAACCTAACATCAGATTGCAGAGCAAATAATTTGTTGGAAGTATGATTTATTGCTATCTTGTCTTCAGTATCTGAATTTTACTGTCAACAAGACAGAACTCTGTGTTGACTGTGGGACTTGAAAGAGCATTAACATTCTGCAAATAGGGCCTGTATGAGAACTGTGCAAATTGGCCATAAATGTAATGAAATGAAAGTCATTTTAAGCTCAGACAGGAGCGGATGGCTGAATCGTATAGAACCAGTTGAGTTTTCAGTTTATGGATCATAGTATCTTAGGGAGTAAGCTTATTGACGTTGGGCATGGATGATTTTTTTATGAATCCAGGAAGATGCTAAGAGTTTATTTTCTCTTTTCTCTTCTCCTTGAATGATGCTTCTTTGAAATCTGCACAATCATGAGCATAGTTAAATATTCATATGGCATCAGTACATTAAATATTCAAATTTATCATACAGTCACCACATTTAAAGAATTAATGTCTTGAGACACAATTCGGTGGATGAAGGGAATTTATTCAAGGATATGGAGAGTCAGTCAGCTCTGGTTTGCTGGTTGAAAGTCTGTCCAGGGTAGTCGTATATATGGGTAAGTGAATCACTTTGTCTTTAGTGTGATGCTCTTCTCCTACCTTTAAGCAGTCTCATTGTATACTCATAAAACTAGCAATGAAGTTAATAAAACAAAACATCCCCTCAGGCAAAGGCAGTTGGGGGTGTGAATAACCCAAGTGGATCAGACTCTTAGCATTATTGTTCATATTTCCAGCACAAACAATGTGTGTGTTCGCTCTTCTGTATCTACCAGTTTTACTCTTGGACACAAATATGAATATCACATAAGAGATCTTTAAAACTTCTTCATGTTTACTCTTGTATATTCAGAAGAAATAGGGAAGAAACAGAATTAAGGAATCCGTACACAAACAAACAAGAGGCCCAGAAAAGACTTTCGTATTAATGACAATATCAGATGCCATATTTACAAGATGAACCTCCTTTAAAGGAAGCTTCATTACAACCTGATCTTAAGTCTCCTCTACTGTATCTTGCTTGGATACAGTAATCTAGAAAGAATGTCTGTAACACTGTTTCTGTGTGTACATAAGTGTTGGATTTTTTTTTGGTCAAGTCTCATTATTGAGGAACTTGTTCTTTAATATTAATAAACACTGAGTCTCTGGAAACAAATATATTGTCAATATGACTGTAATTAGGCAAGCAAATGATTTCAAAACTTATAAAACTCAAGTTTTTCATATAAAAATACATATTGGCCTATTTAAATGCGTTATTGAGCATAAAATTTATTCAAGAGAATCCCAGCAGCTAAAGACTGCATTTTTTTTATTAATGCCTTTTTATGAAGCTCAGTTGAATGACATTTCTTGATGTTAAGTCTTTGAAAGTCTTATTAAATGCATAGCAGTTGACATGAGAGGCCTGATGTTTTGGGTGACGAGTTTGGCTTTTATTCATTTGCCATCTGATAATAGTGAGTGCCTGTTAGTTTGCACAGCCTTCATGAAAGGTCAGAAACTTTTCCTTTATAAACCCATTCTTCATGGATTTATTCAAGGCTTGTCAACCCAGACAAAAAGTTGGCTTAAAAGAGTTAAGTAGTTTTGTTTACATGTAGAGGATTTAAAAAGTGTTAATATGTAAATGATCTATATAAACATAGTAATTATTTAAAAAGTATATTATAACAGATGCATAAGAGCAGCTTGCCATGCATGTATTATTCTCACAGAACTGCTGAACACCTTCTATATTTTCATCTAATCATGTGGCTGCCACTGTTGCTGGCAGTAGAAAATTCCCACTGTCAAAGGCAACCTTTTTATTTTTATCTTTGGTTACAATAAATAAATAAATAAATAAATAAAATCTTTACAGAGCCCTAGAATGTGGGATAGATTGCACAAAATAAGTGTGGTCTTAAATTTCATCTCTTGATTCAAGCTGAACTGAACTACATTTGAAATTGAGATCACTTCAATCAGGTCAAGGAGAGAGATGTCACTCACTTTAGTCCCGAAGTTCCCTATGTTCCATATAAAATTGGGCATCTCCTCACTTATATTGTTGAACATTATTTCCATCAGAAATAAAGAATGAGGACCCTGAAGTCACAGTAGTAGTTATACTAAAGAAAAGAATTTCACCGAATGTTGAGGTTTCTACTATGAATACATTTGTTTGTGTCCCTCATTCTTTTGTATGGCACACATTGTGTCCCTTGTTGAGGGGCTGGTAAAATGAAAGGTATAATCTGATGGAGATTTATGTACCTAAAGCAGTTTTCACAATAAAGTGCGTATGGATAACAATTCTTTTCTCCAGTTTCTTGAATCTAATGAAAAGCAGGAATTTTTGCCAGTACTGATCCCAATTATAGGATCACCAACAATTTTAACGTACTTTTAAAAATAATATACCTTACATTTAAAGAATCCATGTTTATTGAATAGGTTCTCTATCTGTTACATTATTCTATCTTGCTCTGAAATGTGTGGGTTTTGATCATTGGAAGACCTGGCTAGAGAGCCTGAAAACATCTATAACTCTAAAACATCTAAAACGTCTTCATTCTATAACTTTGGGCTGCTGTCATCTCGAAGGGCTTCTCCAGAAGGGCAAGAAGGTCATTAATCAGAGAGGTAGCCGTGTTAGTCTGGAATAGCAGAGTTAACAAAGAGTCCTGTGGAACCTTAAAGACTAACTAAAAAAGGTCATTGTGGTCAATAAGGAAACTTTCAGGCACCTCTTCCATTTGCGGGGGGAGGTGAGGGGGTTCAGAGGTTTCCTCCTCCTCTTCCAATTGTGTGTAGCTCCTCTCCACCATTGTCACGGGGTGGGAGAAGAATAGGAGGAAATTCCATCCCAAAAAATCAGCTACTCTTGTGAGGAGTGAGGGATTCAAATGCTGTTGTGTACCCCCTGCCCCAAGGAGTATTGCCTCATCCTCACTGCAAAGATGCTTTTGCTGTCCTCCCCCAATTTTAATCAAATGCTATTAAAAGTAATACATGAAATAGTGAAATATCTTTAGTTCTATTCTTGTTTATTAGGCACAGATGGGAACCGTTGTTCTCAGTCAAGAGTGGATAAGAAAGAGAGAGATCATGAGATTCTCAGAACAGTCCATGAGTATGGCCATGTCACCATAGAGATGTATGTAAGCAGCAAGGACAATGTGTGAACAAACTTGTTCAATCCTTCTAGGAAGTAGTGAATGAAAATGCTAGAATTCATAACACTGCAATATTACAAATCTAATCCAAAAGCAGATTTTACTTGCAGGTTCCTAAGATGCATGGGTAACATAACTAAGAGGAATATAATAGAGGTCATTTTTTTTCAAATTCATGATGGGCCTTGTGCTGTTTTCAGGAACGTTCTGTAACGTCAGCGTTATTTTGCGCAGAAAGCCAACAAAACACTGGAGAAGTATGGGAAGCTCCATTGGTGTGTACTACTGGTATCTGACCAAAACGTTTTCTTTAATAAAATGCTGTCAAACATTTCAAGAGTCCCTCTTGCTAGCATTTATTCATAAAACAGTTTAGGGCACTGTAGCTGGGAATGTTGTTGGCATCCATTGAGTATGGAGTTTCAAATTACTGACATTTTTATAGGAAAATATGAAGACTTTCCATCTAGAAGATCCTTCAGCTATGATGGATGTCATGAGTTCTGATACTGAGTGGTGAGCGGTATGTAATGTCAGTTTAAAGATGCAAAGCTACAACACAATAAAAAGGAATCCTCTGAATATGAATCCTCTGTCATCATAACAGTTAGCATTTGAAAACCCTGACTCTTCTGACTGCAAAATAACTGGAAAAAAGGCCAGCCATAGAGTTAAATTATTATCAAACGTTTTTTGAAAGCAAACACTTACAAGAGTGTTTCAACCCATAAGTTTTAATGCATTTTCTTTCTTACCCTGTATTTTTATTTATGATTGGATCAGGGCCAGCTCAATAAAATACCAAACAATCCAGCATGTTTTAAATCCAGTGTTTGTGGTTCACTGGAGTTTTCTCAACATATTCCCTATATCGTCCTTCACATCAGTGAAGACTGGCAACTGTATCTTTTGTTTCAGATTACCTCATTTTGGGCCCAATTCTGCTCTCATTTTAGTTTAATACTCTTGTGGGAGCAGGACCGAACCCTTTAACTAAACTAGTATTCCACTTCCATGTTAATTTCTTCCTTGTGTAGTTTTCTCCGCTTCCCATATAATTCTTCATTAGCTCTGAGGGTATGTCTACACTGAAGTTGTCGACAAAACTTTTGTCTTTCATGGGTACTTAAAAGCCCCTGTGTGAAAGGCAAAACTTTTACTGACTCAAGTGGCAATGTGAGCGCTCTTCTGCCGACACAGCTAACGCTACTCGTGGGGCTGGAAGTATTGCTGACAAAATACCGACAAAGAGCGTTTACATATGCTGACTTTTAGCGACAGGGCTGTGTCAACACAGCCTTGTTGCTAAAAGCTATGTGGTATAGACAAGCCCTGAGTAAGCTTATTGTAGGTTCTGAAAGCAGGTGAACCAGGAAAACTATGTATTTAAATGAGCTTCCTTATTGGGATAGGTTTTTCTCTGTTCTCCAAGGATTCTTAATTTAGGTGGGCTTTTTTTTTTTTTTTTTTTTTTTTTTAGAAGCAGAGGTCTGCTGAAGGACTTTGAAATTTCTCTTGACATTGTCATATGCCAAATGTCCTTTATTGGTTTACAGTTAAGCATGGCAGAATTAGATTTTTATTGTTTTATAATTTTGATGGCTAATATCAATGTTGATTTTTAAAATAATAAATGTTAAAATGTGTTGTGCAAAATTATGGGTTTTTAAGCTTTTTTAATCTTTAATTTTCACAGTTGTGGGACATTGTGGGATCAGACAGTAGTTCATGAAACTGCCAGAATTCATAACACTGCAGGTTGTGAGGCTGTGAACCAGAGGGCTGCAGTCCACCCATCCAGTCTGAGTGTTTGGAGTGCATGGTTCCACCAATAGTGAAGTGTGTAGGAAACTAGGCCTGTCACTTGAGGTGTGTATTCAAGAGGAACTGAAAGGAGTCTAAAGCACAGCTCACCCTGCAACTGAGATGGTACTGCTAAGAAGTAATTTCCATACAGTCAGAAAATGACAGAGAATTTTCTTGTACTATAAGAAGTTATCCTAAATCATGGTAAGCTTTGGTCTCTAACTTTTTCAAAATATAGAAGCATAATTTAATAGAGGTTATTGAGTGTCACCTTACTTCCCACTCATGATCTTCCAGACCATTGCCCCTCTTGGTCACAGTCGTGTAGGCCACATCCTCTCCCCATCCCAACTGTAAAACATTCCTGGGGCAACTTGAACATTGTGAAAAATGACTGTTAGGAAAATATTAGGCAGAAGACTTACAAAAGGGATATAGACAGGAAATGGAAGGAAGAGCATATTACCAGGGAAGTATATATGGGAATAGCACAGCGTGTAGGAACCCCCAGGGATATGTCCAACCCTATTTCTGGAAGTTAGATTCGGATTAATCACCTTCCTTCCAGTTCATCTGTCCTTTCTAGTTGGTGCTATCTCTTATCCTTTAAACTTGTCCAGATCCTGGGTACCACCTTACATCAAGAAAGGAGAACAGAATTATCAAGTAGTTAGCACCTCAAAGCAGACTACTAATATTTACCTGTGTATATATCTTCCCTTGCCTCCCAAACAGAGTTTTATCAGTAAATACTGGTTTACACATAAATCAGAATCCTTATGCTACCAAACTTATTTTAAAAGCCACAAATACCTGTCTGTTCCAGTGTTGTCCTTATGCATTGATTTGCTTTGACAGATTCAGGCTCAACTTCACAAAATAACGGGGGAATGGGAGGAAGCATGCAAAGATGCTTCTTAGAAATTTCTAGGAATAAACACAATGCATACCAAAGAAAATAAGCACATTTTTCACACTTACCTTTTCAGTTGAAATATGGCTTATGAAACAAGACACACATCTTCTAGAGCCTGAAAGGTGGGGGGAGAGGGGGAGAAGCTATCAAAGATGAAGGAAGTGGTATGGGGAAACCTGATTTCGGATAAATGGTAAGACCCAGTCTGAACCTGCAACCAACACTCAAGGCCTGTCCTTGTGAAACTTGAGCCCAAATGGTGAAAGCAACTGAGATAGAATAAACAGCTGAACTTTTGGGTGCTTACATGCACTGTGTTCTGTTTCTGAACCTTTGGAGCTTTACCCATTACTGGGAAAAAATCACTGTGCCTCCAGGCTATTGCTTCTCAGAAAATGAGTTGATTCTGCTCAAGATGACACAGGAATTGACACACAAAAAGTTTTGGGACTGAAATAGATCTGTCTTCATAGGCATGAAGATCTGACCAACCTTGGTGCCTCACTCATGGTGTGAAGAGCCATTCTTGTGACCTAAATAGGCTGTGCTAGCCATACTCTAATAGATATTATGCAAGTACGGTATCTGTTCTCATTGGATGACTTGAATGCCTTCAGCTGCTCTTTAGATTTATCTGAAGCTCAAAATAGAGAGAAAATTTTCTCCTACTCTGCTGGCAGAAATGATGCACTTGCTTTTAAAACAACATGAATCCTGTGCAGAGACTACCCAACTGCAGAACATTGAAGATGATTTTTTTTTAAAAAAAGATGTACTTGTGGTTACCAGATGGGCTGCAGCCTGAGACCTGCTAAATTGCTGCTATAAGAACTTCAGTCAACTTGAGATCGGAACAGATGGTGTGAAGTAGAACAGAATTTGATTTTAATGTGCCGAAAGGAGGGCCTCTGCCCGTGATGGGTTCAAGATTTTAGAACTGAAACATGGCTGATAGTAAAATCTTAAACAAAAGGAAGTCTAGCAGTTATTTGCACCCATTACTGATTCCCTTTCATACATTAAGAGGTTCCCCCCACCCCATATTTAAAAGCTATAAGGCCACTTATGTTGTATTGAAGTTTTAAAAGTTTCCCAAAGGCCATAGAGGTTTTGTACAAAACAAACATAATGGGCTAAAGCCAGTGAAGCTGGCACAGAGCTACGTAAAGTACATCCTCCACGCCCCTGCCATTCCATCCCATCCCCTTTCCTCAGTGGAATTCATGCAGAAGAAGGGTAAGTGAGGGTGCCATAGGCATTGCTGTCCCTTGTAGTTTTCTGATGGAGAGGAGTAGCTTTTGATTATGAATTGGCATAGTCCTCTGCTGCTGGGTCATGCTGTGGTGTCTCGTTACTGCTGTGGTCTCAACTGCTGGTGAACTTTCCGTCTCGCAGGCCCTCTGCTAAGATTCTGTGCCAGTTGAAGCTCAAAGGTGAACTGATCTCTCTAAAGTAGGATTTTGATGGAACACTGGGGGAGAGCATCTTGAGATTAGTAAGGCATTTAAAAAACTTTTGGTCAATTTTAGAGTCTGTGTAAATGATTACCATTGTGTTTCATAGTGGGTTTATACCAGTCTGAATAGACTTAGATAGTGCCGCTAACTAGATGTATTTTCTGAAGTTGGATTATCCAATGATCTTTCTATGGCTTTTTGGCCTTAGGTTTCTCTTTCTCTTCTCTTCTATTTCTCTTCTCATGCCTTTCTGCTTTGTTCTCAGAAGCCTTCCTTCTCTTGACTTTTCTTTCTATTTCTAGGAGTCCTTTTTCCCTTTCAGGACACTCTTTCACTATCTCCTCCTCCTTTAAGGCCACTTCTTCCTTCTATTTTTTTTTCTTTTGAGAACACCCGCTTGCGATAGTGTTTACCCAGCACAGATGGTGAAAGGATTGATGTAGGCCAGAGACCAATTAATTTACCTGTTTGAAACTGGAGGGTGAGTCAGAAATAATTAAATATGAAGCCCAGCAGGGTGGTGTTACATAGACAGGAATTCTAGTGCAGAAGGGGGTAGGAGTAAGAACGCTATAGTCACTCTGTTCATAGTAAAGATTGGAGTGATTTGCGGGGAACAGGAATGCTCTTGAAGGGTGAGGCGGAAGCCCGATGGGGGAAGATACCTGGAAGACACAGGATTGGAACAATGTCTTGTGACTGATCCTGACAAAGGTAGGAACTGGACCTTTAGGGAAAGGATCCCTGGAAAGTGTTGCTTGTTACAAAGAGCCCAAGAGAGGGCTGGAGAAAAGGCCTAAAGAAAGACTCTTGGTAAGAAGGAGCAGCAAGGTGTCTGATGCAACAGACCTTGGCTGCTCATCCTAGGGTCTCTGGACTGAAACCCAGTATAGAGGGTGGGCTTGGATTTCCCAGTCGGCTACTAGGAAGGAGGTCTGAAGCCCTTCTGAAATAAATGAATAAGGATGATTTCTGAGAGAAGGATGTAAAGACCACTAGGCCCATGGACAGGGGCCTGAGACGACAACAAAGGCTTGAGATTATTTGTTGAATGTTGATATTCTGGAAGGGGTGGAACTAAAATGTGCATGCTGCCGTGAGGGCTGAGTCACAGGAAGAGGCAAACCACCGTAGAACTGGAGCGTGTCTGCCAGCCAGGGTGCTAGGCAGGAAAGAGCTTCACACCACACCCAGCCAAGAGGGGATACACCAGCATTGAATCCACACTTTGGTGAACCCTTTTCTTTTTCTTCTTAACATTCTCTGTGTTCACATGTGTCATCTCCATTGCCTCATGTACAGAGAGGAAGACATCACCTGTGAGGCCTCTATTTAGCTGCTTTCCCTAGCTCACTAGTTTATCAGAGTGGCAATAACATATGTGGGTCCTCTTCATTTTTATGCTATTTATTATTCACTTCCGCGGTTATTCATATTTCACCCCACCAGTGCCATCACTCTGATGCACCTGTTGTTCTCAGAACACTCAGTGTTTCTCTGAGATTCTCAGTGTCCTAGAAACAAAATTTTAAATGGGGTCTCCAGTGGTCACTTCCATTTGGAAATTTCCCATATTTAGGTCTTTAACTTTAGCTCATAGGACAACCTTTGTCACCCTCTTGATCCTGTAATCAGTTGTTTTGAACTGTCACTCAAGGGGGGAGGGAATTAAAATGTAGCTTAATCATTCTTGAAGGGATTAATCATCAGCAGTGCAACCCTTTAACAGTCAACCATGGCAGATAAAAGGGAAATTGGATTTTGGGGGCAAGAGAAAAACTGGCCAAGGCTTTCAAAAGTGATAGAGAGTTTTGGGTGCCCAACTTTTGAGATACCATAAAACGGACCTGATTTTCAAAAAGAGCGAGTGTTCAGAATTTTCTGAAAATTGGGCCTTTTAAAGGTGTCTCTAATGATTACCTGAATTCACTGGTTATTCTGAAAATATTGGACTTGATGAACATATTTAAATTCAAAGTGAATTTATCTTTTGGGTGTCCCAGAACATCTCTTTATTTGTCTGTTTCCTAGACTGTAAAGTCCTTAGGCCTTGTCTACAAGGGAAAGCTATAAAGGTCTAAGATCAGGTGTGAATTTAAATAGATGCCTTTATACCAAGTGGACTCTCTGTTTTATCAGTAGGGGTTATGTTGTGTGGGAAGGGGTTTAAATGCAATGGAAAAAAGCTGTTCTTTTATCAGAACAAGTGTGTCCTCCCCAAGGGTGTGGGTGTTATATCAGTATAAATATACCAGAATAACTGGCAAAATAACTCCACGTAGACAAGCCCTGAGGGCAAAGACCAGCTTTATATGTGACTCATACAGCTCCTCAGACATCACTGGGGTTTAACAAATAATAATGACATTTCTATTGTCAAATTATGCAGCCGAGGGAAATGTTCCTCTTCAGCTGAGTGTTGTGGTAACATCTTGTTTCACTGAAATAGCTAAGAAAAAAGCAAATGACACATTTCATTTGAATACTGGCTGGCTAAGCGCATACACTAACTCTTCTGTAATGGAAATGCACTTGAATTTTGGGCTAGCTGCAGTGATTGCAATTTCAGGTTCCAGTTTTCACTGTCAAACTGATTTTTTGTTCCATTAATTTTAAAATGGTTTATGCTTTCGAGTTAGTTACCCTGAGAGATACTGGGGGAAGTTCCAGCAGGCAGGTTATAAGCCAGATTTCTGCCTGCTTTGTGCTGCTGAAGCTGGGCCAAACAGGTGGAATAGAGACCGGGATTGTGGGGGGTCCATGGTATTTTGAGCTCAGCTGGAAGCAGAGTTTGCAAGAAGCTATGGGAACTTGTTCCCTTGAAGTTTCTGGTCCAATTCTGCAGCCCATAGGAGGGTCAGAAAACCATGCTGACTTTGTGCACTCATTCAGATTTTCTTCAGTCTGCCTATCATAGGTGTGAAATATTTTGTGATCTCTTCGAAATACTGGATCAGCTCCTGCTCCTTGTTAAGTCTGCTTTGCACTGCTCTAATGGCAGAATTTTAATTAATGTTGATAAGGAAACTGGGAAATTACCCCGGCCTGAGGAATCGCGGGTCATGTAAAACTGGCATTGCTTTCTCTGTCACCGTGACCTGGTTACCCTAGGCTGACCATATTTCCTTGTGACAAAAACGGGACAGTAGGATGGCAAAAACGGGACGGGGTTATAACTCCCTTCAGACCCCAAATATAACCCTACAACGCCCCCCCCATATCCATAAAGTTACCAATACCCAACCCTCACATAACCACCTCCAGGCCCCTCAACACCATCCCACTACCAACCCCCCAGCCCCTTACACCCCCACAGCCTTCCCTACACAACCTCTCCCCATAGCCCCCCACTAGCAACCAATACATCCCCCAACCCCCCCAAACAGCCTCAAAACACAGCCCCACCCCCCACAGCCTCCCACCTCCCCCATGACCCCCCAGCTCATTCTATCCCTGCAGGCTGCGCCACTGCGTGCCACCACCTGCGCTGGGCTCCGCATTTCCTCAACGTCGGGAGGGGGGCGGGGGGAGCGAGGCACCAGGCAGCCCCTGCCCAGCCAGCAGCGCCCCTCCCCAGCCCCTACCTACACTGGGCTCAGCGTTTCCTCCACGTGTCGGGGGGGAGGGAGGGGGGGAGCGAGGCACCAGGCAGCCCCTGCCCAGCCAGGAGCTCCACTCTGCCATTGCATCGGGCTCTGCTTGTAACTGGCTTGCGCGACACATGGGGGCGGCCCAGCCAATTGCACCGCGCAGGCTCTGCAGAGGCTGCGGCGGAGGGGAGGGGGGAGCAGGCCGGGGAGGGGAAGGGACTGAAGGGCTGCGGGAGGAGGCGGGACCCGGCCGTGGGTCTCTGAAATAAGCCACGTCCCGTTTTTTTTACGAAAAATGGGACAAATTTGATATTTTTATTAAAAAGACGGGACAGTCAGAAAATATGTAAAGAACGGGACTGTCCCGTTCAAAACGGGACGTATGGTCAGCCTAGGTTACCCCCAATGGGAGGGGATATGGCTGCTGCTAGCGCATATTGTATTCTAGTGATCCTCACCAGTCTTTTGATTTCTAGTGGTCTGTTTAAAACCGGGCATAAATTAAAGCAGCTTCTGCAAGTCACTAATTTATATCTGAGGCCAGTATGATCTACGGTGACCCCAGGAATTAGCCATATTTATATTCCCTATCTTCCACCTTTCCCTCCCCACACTTTTGGGTTCTACATTGAGTGGATCTTGGCCAATTATGAGGATTCAACCTATTGTGTGCAAATATAGTGGGGTAAACTGTTGCCCTGAAACAAAAGTTACTGACTGCATCGGACATTAGCCCTCAAATTTTGTAACTGTGTGCGAAGGATTAGAAGTATAATATTATTGTAAACATAAGATTCAGTAGGGGGCTACTGTGTATTCTTTAAGGGAAAAGCAGCATTCTAAGGAATTTGTTCACAATGTAAATCTAGGGATTTTTGGGGAGTCTCCGATCCTGAACTGATAAAATCCAGGGGCGGGTATCAACTGATAGCCTGTGTCTCAAGCTTAAGAAATGTAGTGCCACAAAACCCACTTACTCATCCTTCATAAAACTGCTGCAGCTAACCATGAAAAGAGACTAATAAGCATGACATTTCCCATGCTCGGCATGTGTGGTGTTTTTGTTTTGGTGAGGAAATTTAGAACTCAGAAGGAAATTAATAGCTAGAAATTACTTGAGTTTTGAATGTTAAGCGAAATATTGGATTGAGCTATTTAAACTCTGCCATTGCTTTCAGCATTATTTTAAAAAGTTCAAAGCATCCAGTTTGTTGGAGACACAGAGGAATTTCATTATGATGCTCTCCAGTTGCATTGTTAAAGGCAGATTGTTATGTTGTCCTGTTTGAATGAGCATTCTGGAACAAGGAATATTGTATGTGGCCAGACAGTTCTTGCAGCAGTCTTGTGGGTCATTTCAATTGTGATGGGGGCTGTTACACATTTCCATTAGTCTATGGCTACTATTCATTACCACCTTGACTTGACAGTCAGCAGAGCCGCCTATATTGCATAGACTAGACTGTGTACTCCATAAAATAGTGTAATGTTTATAAGCTGTCTAATTTAGCTTTATAAAGGACACCTTGGTAATGAACAAGGAAAGCTACCTGTAGAGTCAACTAATGAAGAGAGAACAAGAAAAGAAATGTCACTAATTTGACAATGAGCTGATAACATTGTCATATAACTAGTAAAATTAAAATATAGCACCAACCCACCCTACTGAACTTATGTGTGAAAAAGCCAGTTGCTAAGATTTGTGATAGCTGAAAATTATACTGCAGTCTCCTATTGAATACTGATGCCATTGCTACTGGTGTTCTTACTTACTCATTTTTCTAATAGATGAACAGTTCTCATGGTGTAAAAACACCTTAACAATTAAATTTTCAATAAATTTAGTTTTTAAATATACAGTGTTTAATAATTAGCAGAAATACTGGAATGAGTTAATGGAGCAACTAAGTGGAGTTGGACTGATTTAAGTAACATAAAAAGTTAGATGTGCAGACGTATCTGGAAAAGTTTAAATAAGAAATCTTTCCTCTTGGTGGCTTGATCTTGCCCTTCATTAGAAACACCATTCATTCTTCCGCAAGGGCTCAATCCTGCAAACACTACCCCGTGTATCAGTTAGTACCATGAGCAATCCAATTGAAATCAATAGTAATGCGTTTGATAGGAACTGAACCTCAAATGGTATAGAGTATCATCTTGGGCATAGCGTAGATGATCTAATGCTGTAAGGAGGTTGAACAATTTTACCTCCCATGTCATAGTTACAGATCTGGCCATAGGTTTATTGGTCCCCTAACAATTATATTTTATTTCTCTCTCCTGCATCTCTATCTCAAATCTGAGATTGAAAAGGGAAGAGTCAGCAATATTTAGAATGAAGTGAGAGAGAGACAGAGGAAAAATTGATCACGTCTGTGAGACTTACCCCTCAAGCACAACCTGGAATGAAAACAAATGCAATATAAATATATCATGCTAAATTCAAGCATGTGCATGTACGTTTTCCTTTCATAATGTCTTTGCTGCTAGGATGCAAAGCTTTTACTGTTGGGTTTAAGTGAAGAACCATACAAAATGGTTAGAGTCTAGTTTGTACTTTGTTGGTGTGTAGGTGTAACCCTTCTGCCCATCAGAGTTGGCAGCAACAAGGGCCGGGTTCAGTATCCAGGGGTTCCATTCTAATGACACAATACAAAACCGGCTCGAGCCCCCACCCAGTGACCTGGGACAACCATATACCACCCTTCTGGGCGCCTCTAAGAGGCAATACTTTCTCTCTCGCAAGCACAGAGTCTGAGTGTACCAAAACCCTTTTAATGACAGAGAGAAGCACTGTGGCATATTATTGGGTAAACACCACAAACAGAAGTCACAAACCAAACCATGAACCAGAATCCCCCCCACACACACACACACACAAGCAAATGGGCTGTGTCCTTTCCCTTGGGTTCTTGAGTCCCACAAGCCCCCAAAGTCACCCAAGGTCCCAAAAGTCCAACAGCCCCAGCAGAGTTCAAAAGTTCATTAGCAGAGTTTTACCTCCCCACCGGTGTGGAAGGGGGGGGGCAGTTTAAGGGGCACCTTACGTGGTCAGAGGCCGACTGCCCCGCCTCTCCATGGGGTTGTGCTGCAGTCCTCACCATGAGCCGTTCCATCAGGTGCCCAGGAACTGCTCTGCTTTCTCCAGCCACTCTGCTCTGTCAGCCACGGCACGCCGCCAGCCACTCCGCTAGCGGTGACCCAAACGGCTCCGCTCTATCCGCGGTGGCTGCTGCTGTTGCACATTGCCAGCCACTCCGCTAGCAGTCACCTAAACTGCTCCCGCTCTGTCTGCTGCGGCGTCTGCTGCTGCTGCTCGTCACCAGCTACTCTGCTAGTGGTGACCCAGACAGCTCCGCTCCATCCACTGCTGCTCATCACCAGCTACTCCGCTAGTGGTGACCCGAATGGCTCCACTCCATCCACTGCTCAGCAATACAATTTCAGCCCCACTACAGGGCTTAGTGATCTCAGCTCTCAAATGATTTCAGCTTATAGTAGGGGGTCCATAGTGCAGATACCCTACATGGCCCAAAGTGAGTTCAGTTTAACAGACCAAACCTAGAAGCCTAATAGGATCAAACATTAGCTCTGATATACCACCGTGGAGAGAGACAGAGTGCAATAGGCTTTTGTAGGGCCCTTTAGACAAGGCCCTCACCAAAAGGTATAGAACCCTGTCTATTGCCTCTCTCAATTCAATGGGTTTTGGAACTCTTACCCCTTGGCCAGTGAGTGCTACCTAGATGATGGTGAGTCCCTCCATCATGACAAAGGCCAAGTACATGTCCCAGTGCCTCATTCACATAATTAGGTTAACAACATTTTATCATTCCTACCCTAATAAGAGAGAACCTGGGGATCCCACAGCAGCCAAAGTGACCATTTGGGCTGCTGTGAGCTCAGACTAGGCACAGTGGGTGTGTCTATGCAAATAACACCAGCTGAAGTTATTTTCCACAGTTCACCGCCATTCCTGCAATTCCCCACCAGATGTCAGGGTGGAGCTCATCCTGACACTGCTTACATAGGGTAAAGGCATAACCCTAGAGAGTTATAGTGATGGCTTTGAGAGGGTAATTGCTGCCTAGAGAAGACGATGGAGCTTGTTTAGTTCACTGTTTTATAGGAATATGAAACCCTGTCTGGGTGAAAAATGTTGATGTCTTTATGGATAGGGCTCAGTAAACTGTAAAGGATATGCTGCCTTCCATTTCCTATGCTATAAATTAATCAGTTGCCTTAATTAGTTTAAAAAGTTGGTGGACTTTGCTTGCATTTGACATTCTTAGGCATGTTTCCAATGGTCTTACATCTTCAATTACTTGTCTTAGATGCTTGTGGCACTTGGAAGACTTTTGAAGTGATTCGTTAATTTAATTTTTCTTCAATGGGAAGTTAAATATTGATTTTAGTATTAAAAAAAACAACAACCTAGCACCAGTTTCTCAAGGGACACTATAAAGAGCCCCTCTTTCAAAAGCAGTTGATCTTAAATACACTTTGAATCAAGATACCAGAAATTATGCTGGGTGAGGACGATCAATGATATCAAAGATCTTTTTCATGTGAGTATCTGCTTTGGTAAGATCCTGGGCAGCGAATTCACGTAAGCCCAAATCTCTCTCAGCTATGTACAACCTGAGCAATGGGCTATGCATTGTACTGACCCATGTGAGGATGCCTAATCCCCCTACATTGATATTGAGTGGTTAATGAGTCACACTGAAGCTGCTACTATAGCATCAACAGCCTTAACACATACCCTAGCTGAAAATATTTTAGCCCATGTCGGATTCCCTGAATAGGGCACCCCGAATCCTCTGTGGAGATAGTCTTTGTGCAGGGCATACAAACTCCTTGGACAGTGATTCCCTACCCCTTTCTTGAGCAGTGGAATCTTACTAGTTCCAGTTCTAGGGTTCCTTCAGGCCGTGGAGCAAGATTTGTCCCTACAACATCTAATAAACTACAGTAAGGAGAGAACACACAAACTTGTTTATAGTTGTTAGCCATTTTTCTAGTAGATTATTTTCAGAAAGAATTCATACTGCACAATCAGCAAAGTATAATAAACTAGTTTTAAACTTTCAGTAATTAAAATACCCCAAACAAACAAACAAGAAACAAATGGCAATTCATTGTGCTTGCATGTGGAACTCATTTCATGCACTAAATATCACCATGCTGAAGCAAACAAAAAATGTTACTATTTAGCTATCATTCAGCCTGTGTCTTGCTCAACTGCTTCAGACAATTTGATCACACATGGTCTGAATTTTGCTTATTACTTCTTGCTGATCTCTGTGGATCTCAAATGCCTGGATAGTAGAGATTTTCATCCACGTACTGCTTGTCTTGCTTTCTTGATTGTTCAGGACTGAGTTCAGATCTCCAATTTAAGAATAATGTATTTATGGATCCTAAGACTGTGACCTACATCACTAGAAGCTTTCATTGAAGAAATGAGCAAATGGTTTGGCTAATAGGCTGTCATTAATATTATTGTGTCATAAAGTTTCTTGCTTAGTCACCATTCACTATCTCAAAGCTTGTATTTCTACTTATTCAGTTGGGCTTTATATGTAGGCTGACCATACGTCCCGTTTTGAACGGGACAGTCCCGATTTTTTAATGTTTTTTAACCGTCCCGTCTTTTTGTCCAAAATATCGATTTTGTCCCGTTTTTGGGGCAGGACTCATAAAACGTGGACTCATAAAACAGGACTCATAAAACATGGAGTCATAAAACGTCCGCCCCCCCCCGCCGCCGCCGCCGGAGCGCTCGGCCCCCGGCTGTGGCTCCAGACCGCTCTGCTCTGCCGTCAGCTTCAGCCCGCTGCCGGCCGGCCGTTTTATGACTCATAATCGCATAACTGAATTTATGTGATTTATGAGTCATAAAACCCGGCCGGCAGCCCCCCCGCCGGCGCGCTCGACCCCCGGCTGCGGCTCCGGACAGCTCCGATCTGCCGCCTCCTCCAGCCCGCCGCCCGCTGCCGCCGCCTCCTCTCTATTCCTCCTTCCCTCCTTCTCTCCATCCCTCCCTTCTCTCCATCCCCCTTCTCCATCCCTCCCTTCCTCCCTGCTCTCTCCCTCCATCCGCTGCCTCCTCTCGCTCCCTCCATCCCTTCTCTCTATCCCCTTCTCCATCCCTCCATCCCTTCCTTCCTCCCTTCTCTCTATCCCTCCATCCCTCTCTTCCTTCTCTCTATCCCCCTTCTCCATCCCTCCCTTCCTCCCTTCTCTCTCTCCCTCCGTCCACTGCCTCCTCTTCCATCTCCCTTCTCTCCATCCCTCCTTCTTGCTGTCCCTTGCCTCCTCCATCCCCCCTGCTCCCTACCCCATTTCTTCTCTCATCCATCCATCCTCTCCCTTCTCACCTTCGTGCCTTCTCTCCCTCCGTCCCCTCCATCATCTTCATCCCTCATCCCCCCATCTCTCTCTCTCCATCCTCTTCATCCCCCATCCCTGTTCTGCTTATTCCTCCATCCATCCCCCCCGGCCCCCCTCTGCTCCCCCCCGCCCGGTGCTGGGGGGCCCAGGTGGGGCCATGCCCCCCCACACACACACCCTGTCCCGTTTTTGCCCTCCCAATGTCCCGTTTTTGTCTAAAGGAAATATGGTCAGCCTATTTATATGCAGGTCTCACCATTTCTGATTAGAGGCTCATTTGAGCTCCATGTCTCAGATCCTTCCCAATGTAGTGAGGGAATTGAGGTCTGTTGTCCCAGCTCAAGCTTAGGAAGTACAACAGCTGTAGTTCTTTCAGGAAAGATAGGGATAGGCAAATCTGTTCTTCCAAATTTTGAATCCATAGTATATTGTTGGTTCAAAAGTCCAACTCAAGCATGAATGATATTGGGTTTAATATGAGAATGGGAGCAGACAATGCTGCAGAAAAAATCGAAGGAAAATATAAGGTAGAAAATGGGCGGACAGAAAGACGAATACTGAGACTGAGGAAAAGATCAAAATGGGAAATAAGCAAGAGAACAATTAAAATGGAAAAACACTTAGTGGTATCCACTTCTAACAGACTAATTTTTTTAGCGTTGGGAAATGAATTTGATCTCTTCCAGAGAGAACAGGCAACACTTTCACTAGAAAAACATGTTAAAACAAATGAAACCCCTTTGTTAAGTTTAAATCCCAAGTGGAAAAGGTTTGTGAACTCTAAGTTGCTTTGCAAATCCACAAAGTATGTTGACACACACACACACAACCTGAAATTCCAAGATTTTCCTGCTCCCAGAGAGACTCTAAATCCAGTGAGTGATCTTACAACCCACCTTTTCAGGAACAAAACTGAACATGAAGAAGAGCTGCAAGGGTTTTCCAAAGACTATCCCCTTAATTTTACCACAGAAATAAAGAGAGTCAGGTAGTGTGCTTTGGACATCACAAATAGAAGAGAAACAAGGGGGTAATCCTGAAACTAGTTGTGCAGATCCAACATAATCATTTTATAATAAGTTTACATTAACTGAACAGAGAACTGGAAGTGTAGTTTGTAGAACTTTATGCATAATTATGAAGATTCTATCATAGTAGCTTTTTATTTACAGAAAAATTATAAAAATGCCTGGAGGCCAAGAGTATATTCATTGAAATGTGGTTCCCAAATTGTCTCTTGATGTCTAAGAAACATATTTAGATTCCACTTTGGTCTTGGAATGGATCATACAGTTATGTGTGAAGAGAAAACTAAACAAACCCATTTGATCATTTCCATATTAAAAATGTGGATAAATTGGTTTATCCGGCCTGTGCAAACACAGATAGCCGAAGCTGCTGGCAAATGCAGATGTACTTTGTTGAAATGGTTTCTACCCAATATGTCTGACCTTTTTTCATCAAAGAATATTGACTATAAAAGCTTTTCAAGCTATCTCTAAAAGCTCAACATGAATTTATTTCATTGTAGAAAAATGTAGTACCTTCTCCTGAATGACTAACAACTCATAGGTGTTGAGGGTAAAAGTCTGCATCTATTGGCATTAAAAATATAATGGAGGTTGGGTAAGCTGAAGAAAAATCAAATGACTTCTTTACAGTACTGTAGATTACTACAATATATAAAGGTATATCAGGAAGGAGCAGGCTGATCTTACTTCTAGGTAAAATGAAGCTTTGATCACCTTGGTTATATGATTACTTTATTTTTGTATCTATATATCATACTATATTGTTCCATAATCAGCATGAAAAATTATTGCTCACGGTTTGAAAATTGACAAATAGTGGGATATTCTAATGCTTTTAAATGTAACCTAAAAACATCAGTCAATATTGTGGAAATTGTTCATCAACAAATACTTATAGTTAGGATGGTTAATTTTATAACACTATTTTTGCTTACTCATAACTTACTGAAAAATGCTCCTTTCAGAGGTAAACTTAACATGCTTAACTGCTGAGCAAAATCCCTTCAACTGTTTTAGGGTTGGCTGGGTGTATGGGGAAAGAAATATAGATTTTTATATATAAAATTCTAATCATTTCTTTTATCCAGTGTTTTATAGCAGCATGGCTACTATTAGAAACTGAACATGCAAATGAAGTGGATCCTGTCACATGGTGAGCATCCTCAGCTCCTGTTAACTTTCCTGGGAGTTGGTGGTGCAGTGCATCATGCAGGTTCCTAAGTTTATGACTGATTATCATCTTTTTTTTCTTTGAGAAATCTTTAATTAGACACAATTAAGTACAGAGGTCATACTCAGAATGATAAATCTAGGAGTTTTCTTTTGAGTAGACAGCTGATTGGCAGTTGTACTGGTGGTATTTCCTTAGCAATGTCTGGTACAGCAGCAGCTCAGTTCACGTTCATCATTCCAGAGAGAGAAAAAATATGGAAAATATGTATTTTAAGGAGAGAGTCAACATAGCAATCACCAATTGGACATGAGGAACTTCTTCAAGGAATCAATGGAAGTTGGTTTGAACCAATAGGAATTAGTGATGTCTGTTCGTAGTGGTTATTTCTAAGGAAATTTTAAGCCCACATCTAAAGATTTTATTGTGAGGGGAAAGGGGAAGATTTTTCTTTTTCTCCATTTTGAAATGCAGTCATCTTATAAACTGATCTGCTGTTGCCTTCTAAGCAGACAACTGTCCTCAACTAAGCAACCGTAGAAGTAAAGTGAGAATTTTGACCCTTTTGTGTCTCTGGGGCATGAGCTTCAAAACTTAATTAGGGCTATTGAAATACTCATATTCTTCTTCGAGTGGTTGCTCATATGCATTCCAATTAGGTGTGCATGCGCAGCGTGCACAGTTGTCGGGAAGACTTTTTACCCTAGCAACCCCGGCCGGGTCGCTCGTGGAGCCCCCTGGAGTGGCACCTGCATGGCGCTGTATATATAGGGGAGCAGACCCGGCCCAGTTCCTTCTTTCCGCCCATGACGGTTGTTGGAACTGTGGAGTTCTCCTCACGAGTCTCTCCACTCCCTAGCTACCTCTTCGTTGTTCATAGTTGTTTCTTGTTCTTGTAGTTGTTTAATAGTTACGTAGGGCTAGGGGTTCGCCCCGTGCCCTCCCCGGCCGAGGGCTCATGCCCAAGGCTCCAGGTTTCAAGCCTTGTGTGTCCTGTGGGAAGCCCATGCCAGTTGGTAACCCGCACAACGCTTGCCTGAAGTGCCTGGGAGAAGGACACTCGGCCGACAAGTGTAAAATTTGCCGCGGTTTCAGACCCCGAACCAAGAAGGAGCACGACTTCTGACTGCGTCAGCTCCTTATGGAGGCGGCACTCAGCCCTGCACCGTCTACATCCAGTGCGGCGGCAACTCCATCTACCTCGGTGCAAAGCGCACCAGCGGTCCTGGCCTCGACTCGTACGGCCACAGCACCGCCTAGAGCCGCCTCGGTGCAGGGGAAGCCTAAGTCGCCAACCACAAAGAAAAAATCGGCGAAACATGGCCTTACCATGCCGCACCAGACATCTGCCGAGACGCGCCCGGCACCGGAACTCTCGGCACCGGCGCCCGCAGTCCCGGCACCGTCGACTCCGGCCCCGATCACCGAGCTGCCGAGTCCGGGCCGGTTCGGCTCCCCCCCCGGCAGATAGTATGCCTTCCACGCCTGAAGCTTTCAGTGCGGCCAGGGACCTCCTCACTCTTACGGAGGCCCAACCAGCCCTGTTTAAGACTAACAGGGAGCTGCAGTCAAGGGGAAAGCCAGTACTGCGTCCCCTGACACCGTATAGGTCCCGCTCCCGCTCACCATCGCGACACTGCTCCCGTTCACGGCACCGCTCTCCACTGCGGAGTTCGGAATCCCGGAGAAAATCGCAGTCCCCGTGAAAGTCCTCTTGGCACCAGTCTACCTCTCGGTACCGCTCTTCACCTCGGCACCGGTCTGAGTCCCGGTGCCATTCACGATCTCGGCACCGGTCGTACGACCGGCACTGTTCGCCGTCGCGGCGCCGCTCCGCATCGAGGCACCGCTCAACTTCCCGGCACTGATCCCCTCGGTACTGTTCGACCTCCCGGCCCCGGTACCCTTCTCCGGGCAGACGCTCTCGACATCGCAGTCCCTGCAGTTACCGGAGCCGATCTCGTTCAAAATCCAGATTGGTCTCATGGCATCGGAGCGAACAGCATGCCTATCTTAGCCCGCATTTGGAGTCCTCGCTGCAGCCCCTGCACCCTTCTCAGCCTTCTACTTCCAGTAGAGCAACGGCACCTGCATGGCCCTCTCCGTCAAATTCGGGCTCATCCGCCTCGCACCTGAACTTGGTGCTAGAGGAGGTCCAGGGGCAAGGCCTGTCTCAGGCTCCCATCTGGCAGCAACAGGACTGGCCGTTTTGGACCCCGTGGGCGTATCACCAGGCCCAACCGGTGATCTATGGCCACCGACCCGGTGCTCTGGAAGAACCTCTCAGCCAGAGGCAACCTTAGGGCGCCCTCCGGAGCCCACAGCCAAGGCTTCCTTGCAGCCACAGCCCCCACCTCCTGCTGCCATTGAGCCTGTGCCAACCCAGCATGCTGGGGAGCAGTCACCTCAGCTAGCGCAGGTCCCTACATCGGGCTCGTCACCTGACGAGGTGGTAGCGGGCACTACGCTCTCAGGCCCCCCACCGATTGACATGTCAGCGCATCAGGACTTGCTCAGGCGAGTGGCCCGAAGCATGAACCTCCAAGCAGAGGAGGTCGTGGAGCAAGATGACCCTGTGGTCACTGTCCTATCGTCAGGTGCGCCTACCAGGGTGGCACTACCACTAATCAGAACTATCCAGTCGAACATGCGTACACTGTGGCAGACTCCAGCCTCCATTCCCTCTGCAGCTTGGGGGGTGGAGCGCAAATATTTCGTTCCGGCGCAGGGCTGTGAGTTCCTCTATACTCACCCCCCGCCTGGTTCCTTGGTGGCCAGGGCGGTCAACGAGAAGGAGCGCCATGGTCAGCCGGCCTCCACCCCCAAGGCAAGAGAGGCCAGGCGACTGGACCTTTTTGGCAGAAAAGTCTATTCCATGGGGGGCCTCCAACTCCGTATTGCGAACCAGCAGGCGCTGCTTAGCTGGTACGCCTTTGACGCCTGGGACTCTATGGGCAAGTTTAAGGACCAAGTCCCAGTGGAGCGCAAAAAGGAGTTCGTTGCCTTCGTGGGCGAGGGCAAGAAGGTGACAAGGACGGCCCTACAGGTGGCCCTCGATTCTGCGGACTCGGCCGCACGCACGCTAGCCTCCGGGATCGCCATGAGACGCATTTCGTGGCTACAGGGGTCCGGACTGCCAACCGAGGTTCAGCAGACTATCCAGGACCTTCCCTTTGAAGGCAGAGGGCTGTTCTTGGAACAAACTGACGCCCACCTTCAGTCCCTCAGGGATTCTAGGGTCACCATGCGGTCCTTGGGCATACACACCCCAGTGACGCTAAGACGCCCGTTCAGGCCCCAACCGCAGCGGCCCTACCCCCCCTCCTCGGACCAGGCAGAACAACAGACGTCCTGGCAGAGGGGGCAGACGCCGTTCCACCCCACGCCAGCAAGACAGGCACAAGGGCAAAGCAGACCTCCTTCCTCGGGCCCCAGGTCAAACTTTTGAAGCTGCGGTCGAGGACAGTCTACCACACCCCTGTGTAGTTCCTTCCCCTCCATTCCTCCAGCGGCTATCTCACTTCCGGTGGGCGTGGGCCCAGATCACCTCAGATCGATGGGTCCTGCGCATAGTGGAAGAGGGGTACTCTCTTCAGTTTTGCTCCACCCCTCCTTCCCGCCCTCCCTCCCCGTCCATCTTCAGGGACCCTTCTCACGAGCAACTCCTCCTGCACGAGGTGAGCGCTCTCCTGTCATCGGGAGCCATCAAGGAGGTCCTGGTAGACCTTCGGGGAAGAGGATTTTATTCCCGATACTTTCTAATCCCCAAGATGAAAGGGGGGCTAAGGCCCATCCTAGACCTCAGAGAGCTCAACAAACACCTGGTGAGGTTGAAGTTTCGCATGGTCTCCTTTGGTAATATTATCCCTTCGCTGGAACACGGCGACTGGTATGCTGCTCTCGACATGAAGGACGCCTACTTTCACGTGGCAATTTTTCCTTCACACAGACGCTTCCTGCGTTTTGTAGCAGGGAACACCCACTACCAATTCACGGCACTCCCGTTCGGACTTTCCTCGGCACCCATGGTGTTCACGAAATGTGTGGCCGTGGTCTCCACCTTCCTCCGCAAGCGCGGCATCACGGTGCTCCCGTATTTAGACGACTGGCTTATCAAGGGCCGCTCCAGGGATCAGGTGCAATCGCACGTACGCTTTGCTATTGATATCTTCTGCAGACTGGGCCTCCTCATCAACGAGGACAAATCCATCCTGGCCCCCACACAATGGCTGGAATTCATCGGTGCTATGTTAGACGCTATGCGGGCTCGTGCGTTTGTCCCCCACGCCCGTTTTCAAGCCATATCGTCAGCCGTTGCGTCAGTACGCAGGTATCCAACCACCACGGTGTGCACGTGCCTCAGCATTCTAGGTCACATGGCAACCTGGACCTTCGTCAACGAATACGCCCGCTTGCGCCTGCGTCCTCTTCAGTCCTGGTTGTCCACGGTCTACCGTCCGTGCAGGCACAGTCTGGACATGCTGGTGTCAGTCCCAGAGCCCGTTCTGTCCTCCCTCACGTGGTGGCAGGACCAGACGCTGGTTTGTGAAGGGCTCCCTTTCCAGCCCCCGCAGCCCTCCATGTCACTGGTTACAGACGCCACCTCACTCGGCTGGGGGGCTCACCTTGGCCACAACAGGACCCAAGGTCTCTGGTCAAACAACGACTTAATGCTCCACATCAATGTGCGGGAGCTTCGCGCTATATGCTTGGCCTGTCAGGCGTTCTGCGCTCAACTCCAGGGCAGGTGCATCGCTATCCTCACGGACAACACGACCGCAATGCACTACGTCAACAAGCAAGGCGGGTCTCGTTCCTCCCCTCTATGCAAAGAGGCTCTCCGTCTATGGGACTTCTGTATAGCCCACAACATCCACCCGATAGCGTCCTTCCTTCCGGGGTCACAGAATGTCCTCGCGGACCGTCTCAGCTGGTCGATCTCCGCCCACGAGTGGTCAATTCGAGCAGACATGATTCGCTCAGTCTTCCTCAGGTGTGGCTTTCCCCAAGTCGACCTGTTTGCCACCCGGGCCAATCGCAAATGCCTGCGATTCTGCTCTCTCAGGGGCGCCTCGCCAGGGTCCCTCAGCGATGCCTTTCTCCTATCAAGGAAGGGGCAACTGCTGTACGCGTTCTCCCCGTTTCCGCTCATCCACAAAGTGCTGCTCAAGGCTCGCAGAGACGCGGCTCACCTTATACTGATTGCACCGGCATGGCCCAGGCAGCACTGGTTCACCTCTCTCCTGGACCTGTCCGTGGAGGCCCCCATACTCCTCCCGGACTACCCGGACCTCATATCCCAGGAGTACGGCTGCCTCCTCCACCCAGACCTCTGCTCCCTCCACCTCAAGGCTTGGAAGCTCCATGGCTGACGGAGGCGGAGCTGCTGTGTCCTAGCCCGGTTCGACAAGTCCTCCTGGGCAGTAGAAAGCCGTCCACCTGCTCGGCGTACGGTGCTAAATGGAAGCGTTTCTCAGGCTGGTGCGCCCAGGGTAGTACTTCCCCGGTGTCTGCTCCTATCCAGCTCGTTCTGGAATATCTACTCTACCTCAAGCACCAAGGGTTGGCGCTTTCCTCACTTAGGGTGCACCTAGCCTCCATATCTGTGTTTCACCCGCCGATCGATGGACGCTCTATATTCTCCAACCCGATGGTGGTTCGCTTCCTTAAGGGCTTAGATCGGATGTACCCCCAGATCCGACAGCCGATCCCTTCGTGGGATCTCAACTTGGTGCTCTCCCGCCTCATGGGTCCTCCCTTTGAACCCATGACCACTTGCTCCCTTTTGTATCTCTCGTGGAAGACGGTCTTTCTAGTCGCCATTACATCGGCACGGCGGGTGTCCGAACTCAGGGCGCTAACCTCGGAGCCCCCGTATACTGTCTTCCACAAGGACAAGGTGCAGCTCAGGCCCCACCCTGCCTTCCTGCCCAAGGTTGTGTCGGCGTTTCACGTTAATCAAGAGATCTTTCTCCCTGTTTTTTGTCCAAAGCGCACGCTTCGTCGCGAGAGCGCCGCCTGCATGCCCTCAACGTTAGGTGTGCCCTGGCGTTCTACATCGATAGGACGAGACCATTCCGCAAATCTCCTCAGCTGTTCATAGCAGTAGCGGACCGTATGAAAGGTCTCCCGGTCTCTACCCAGCGGATCTCCACCTGGATCACAGCCTGCTCCGCACATGCTATGACCTGGCGGGTTCGTCGGTCAAGCCATTCTCTGCCCACTCCACGAGGGCTCAAGCTTCTTCAGTGGCCTTCCTGGCACAGATCCCGCTCCAGGAAATCTGCAGGGCCGCCATGTGGTCTTCTGTCCACACCTTCGTGACCCACTACGCGTTGGTCCAGCAGTGGAGAGACTATGCTGCCTTTGGTTCAGCTGTCCTCAGTACGGTGCTTGATCGCTCCGATCCCACCGCCTAGGTAAGAGCTTGTTATTCACCTAATTGGAATGCATATGAGCAACCACTTGAAGAAGAAAACAGGATTACTTACCTGTAACTGTTGTTCTTCGAGATGTGTTGCTCACATCCATTCCACACCCACCCTCCTTCCCCACTGTCGGAGCTCCGGCAAGAAGGAACTGAGGGGGCGGGGGTCTACTCCCCTATATATACAGCGCCATGCAGGCGCCACTCCAGGGGGCTCCACGAGCAACCCGGCCGGGGTTGCTAGAGTAAAAAGTCTTCCCGACAACCGTGCACGCTGCGCATGCACACCCAATTGGAATGGATATGAGCAACACATCTCGAAGAACAACAGTTACAGGTAAGTAACCCTGTTTTTTTTCTTACACAAAATAACCAAATAAATTAAATGAATGTAACTTTGAATGAATCATAGAAAACAAGCAATAAAAATTAGTTCTTTGGATAACATTAACTTCCCCTTTTGAATTAACTAATGTAAATATCTGGGTCCGCAGACTGTCTGCCTGGAAGGCCGGGATCCAGTGAATTGGCTGGAAATGTTCAAAAAGTTCCAGAAAAGGAATTTTTCAAACATTTCTGTTCTGTGGGAAATTTTGCATTTCCAGCTTGAAGGGACCCCGTTTGAAGAGAAGGTTACTTATTTCAGTTAAGGTTTCTCTCCGTCCCTTCATGATTACTCCATTTTTTTCTATAGGTTGATAGCCCCTGGAAAAAGAACAGAAGATAAATGCTGTTATCTTAGCAATTAAAAACATACTTTGGTGCCACTCTTCAGACCTGTAGGATATAGTGTGCCAGGTTCTCCTCGGCTTGTACAGTGGTTTTCGACACCTGAGCAGAGTGGGTGTAAAACACCATGACCAGTGTGAGCGGGAAATTCTGATTTGGCTGCATTCTGCGCAGGTGTAAATGATATACAAGATGAACGGCAATGGATATCAGGTCCAATAATGAAGATCGAAATACTTCACTCTACACTCATTTATCCTTTCAGCTCTCCCACATTTTTAGAAGTGGGTTGGTTGTTTCACCTCCTGGTCTGTAATTTTTCCCAGAGCCTATGGCTCAAAGCCATGTGCTTTTCCCAGTGGTACTTGTTCCCTTAGAGCAGAGGACTGGCAATCAAGATTCCTGGGTTCTACTATTTCCTGAACTTCCACTTATTCCTCATGTGCCTCAGTTTACATATGTAAAGTGGAAAAAGGATTGCGTACTTTATGAGGGTTTTGTGAAGATTAATTCATGTTTTGTGAAGTCTGTTTGGATTAATGTATGCAAGTGCTATGTTTGTGCGTGGTATTAATATTAGCTGTTTCTAAAATCACTCTTCGGTATATTCCAATTTCTGAAAATTCTAGCTGTTTTCTAGCTGTGAAACTGAACTGAATGTGGTCATGCAGGTGATCAGTGCCTCCTTATCTCATCTACTCGCTGGTGATAATGTTAGAAAGACAAATCTTTTTATCCTCTCCACTGCTAAATTCACTTTACTGGTCTCACATCATTATGTACGGAATCTGTTTGCCATCTCACATAACTGCAAACTATATTCTGCTTCTTCTGAAGTAATCCTCTTAACCCTGGTTACCTGGCAGTAAGGAAGACCTTTTTCCAGTGGCTTAGGATGAAAGCTTGAATCTGATAAAAGGTTACTCTGATCTGTCTCTTTCCAACAGACTTTTGTTTCCAAGTAACTTTTATAATACTTTGTAAGTTGTACATCTAAACAATGGGTAGTAAATGAGCGGAAGTTAAGACAATATTTTTTAGTAGTGAGATGAACTGTGCATGAGGATAGATTTGCCCGTTTTTTATTCACAAAGCTCTGCATGCAAAAGGGCCTAATTCTTCTCCACTGCTTTTTTACCTGTGAAAAATGGATGTAAAATACCGGGTCGGAATGGTGGAACGTCATTCACTATGTACTAGCAAGAATTCATATGCAAGGTACAAGCAGGCTCGTAGTAAATAGAATTATCAGCAAAGAATTCTTCCCATCCTGTGAACAATAGGAGCAAACTCTCTGTTGGGATAATTTGGCCTAACTTCATTGAAGTCAATGGAACTGAGTCAATTTCCACCAGTAGAGTATTTGGCTCTAATTACCGTACATCCACTAGAGCAACTTGCATGGAACTTGGAGCACTGGTTGCAGGAGGGAAAAGTTGGGAAGTGGCTCAGGCTATATAGGTGTTAGGAAGCCAGAATGTGGTTAGAATGTTAGCTGCAGTTTTAACATCTCTGCAAGTAGTTCTCTTAGTACACAGTTTAGTTTTAGATACATGGAGTTCTGTCATATTACCCAGAATGTGGTGCATGAAACATCTGTTGTTTGTTTATGGAATTCTGCTATGGCTCTATAGTGGGAAATCTGTGGTGCTAAATGGGAATTCTGCATGTGGGACAACTGCAAGATTATTCCAAAAGGTACAGTAGGAGAGACATTTATATTTCTCTTTGCATTGTACAATTGTAGTTTTAAGCACAGCACTGCTCCTTAGAGAAAAATATGGAGGTTTTGTAGTTCTCTATTTAATAGGAACTTGAAAAGCTGAATCTTAGAACTACCCACATATTGGTTATTTAAAGATTTTACTTTGTGAATCAGAGCTTTAAAAAAAATAAGGTATGTGCTTTAAAGAGAGAAATAACTGCACATACTTTTTACTCATAAGCCATTTTGCCATAAAGAAAGCATCTGGAGAGCTACTACAAGAATAATCTTTTAAACAGTTGCTTGTAATTGCTTAATATATATATTGGTGTCATTCTTGTCAACATAATAAAATGCAGAGATGCAATGAAAGTGTTCAAAACCACATACCAATATGATCTAATTGCTTGCTGATGACATCTTAAAAACAATTATTGCCATAAATAACTTTCTTTAAACATCCCACTGACTTCCCAATGTGTGTTCCCTGTAATTATTTACTCATTACTAATTGGGGAAGAGTAATATTTCAAAAATTCAAAGTTAGAATAATTCATGAGGATTTCTAGATCTCAAACCATCAAACATCTGCAACTAATTTCCTTGACCCATTCCTGTACTTTAATGTTAGTTTCACTAATTGAATATAATGACACTTGGCAAAAATAATGGTCTTAATTACTTTCCTTATGATAAAATGGCTTGGGAACCTGCCTTGCTTTTGAAAAGTTTGGAGGAAGGAAAAACGAATGATTTGCCCAAGAATTGTCCTACCTAATGACTGGCCTGGCCATCAGAGTCCAAACTCGGCCCTCAGATTGAAGCCATGAGAGTTGTATTCATTGGTGCATAAATGTCTTGGGTTTATTTTAGTCAATAACTCTTAATGTATTGTAAGAGCCACTCCTATATATTGAACAGCTGATGTACATTGTTCCTTCAGAGACAAGTGCTACTTAGAAATGGCTGCTCATTTTATTTTGAACTGTCTACACGTAGCTACCACATGATAAATGCTTCTCCTAGACCCACCCCAGGAACATTACACTGGGCCAACATCATTAATCAGATATTGCTACAGTAGTGTACCTGCTGAAAGATTTTTATATGCTCTCTTTATTATTGTAGTTCTGCAGACTGATGAGTTTGTCAATAGTAAGAACCTGGGGCTTTTTGTTCAATCTCAATTCCGATTGCCTACCGTTGTTCACCTTTTCTTTAGAAAGGGAATCAAGGTAACTACAATGTCTCACT
Source organism: Sternotherus odoratus (assembly GCA_032164245.1). NCBI lineage: Eukaryota > Metazoa > Chordata > Testudines > Kinosternidae > Sternotherus > Sternotherus odoratus. The sequence continues at coordinate 78,169,805 of JAVMKO010000006.1, forward strand.
TACCTACATACATATCCAAACATGGGTGAAGGAAAGCTGACGGATGGGATAAAGACATCCTACTCCCTTGATTAATCGCTTTGGGGGTGTGTGTGGGAGGGAGAGGTATGCCCTGTTTGACATCACTCTTGAAAGTGCTCTAGCTTTTACTATCTTCATGTGACATGTGCCACAGACTGCAATGTGGCAGATTCAGATCATTTGGGGGGAATTACAGCATTTTCTGATTTAGTGTCAGAAGAGCTTGTCATGATAGGTTGGAGGACTAGTCTTTTAGTGATGGTGGTAGCTACTGACTCACAGATAAGTCACTTGATCAGAGTACTACCACTCTCGCTATTTGTGGTTATCTTTTGCAGTATTTAGGGAAGTCTCTCAGCCTGAGGGTTCCTGTGTGGTTTTAGGCCTGTAATTTTTAACATCTTCATTCCTAGGAGTACAGTTCTATCTCCTAATATGAATGGATTTCTGTTCACTAGTCCAGGTACTGCTTGCTTACAGTTGTAACACCTTTATTGTAAAGTCAAAATTCAGTAGATAGGATTGATGCTGTTGGTTCTGGGAATTACATCACTGTTAGGTCATGTCATGGCTTTCTCTTTCCTAAAAAACAGCAGTGTTCTAGTGGCGATATTTCTGTAATTACGTGAGCATGCTGGCCATTGGATCTGAGTACCCATGACGATGTGTGATATTTGAGTGACCGTTAGTTACTACCTATTCCACACAGTCCAGATAATTTCCAGTTATATATTTTCCTAGTTCAGAGATGACAGAGTCATGTGGCACCTTAAAGACTAACTAAAGTATTGAAGCATAAGCTTTCGTGGGCTAATACCCACTTTGTCGGATGCATCACTTTAGTTAGTTTTTAAGGTGCCACAGGACTCTTTGTCACTTCTGCAATTCCAAACTAACATGACTACTTCTCTGATTCTAGTTCAGAGAGTTACCCTTTTTTCTTTAAAAGTTGTGTGTCACTTTCATGTTTAACCCAACATTAGCATGGCCAGGATCTAGTGACAGAAGTGCATTGTGGAAACAATGCTGGAGGAAGAGCGAAAAATGGAGATCCCCTCAGAGAGGGTGGGCTGGAGCAGTCCCCATCTGATAGTCCTGAAGAACATGACACAAATGCTTTTGATTCTCCTGCTGTTCTTCCCATGAGCATGCTAATGAGGCTGAATCAGCTGTGCTGCACACAATGCTTGCGGTCAGAAATAGACAGGAAATGTTGTGTACAGCAGAAGAGACTCAGTAGAGGGAGCAGCAGAAAACGGTACTTTTTAATTCTGTATTAGGCTCCTATGAACCTCATTTTCAGGGTTTTGAAACCTTGAATTTTGAAGATGGCAGGGATAAAGGGAGAAATGTCATCCCCTCACTGCACTCTTGGATCGGTTTAAAAAAAAATAGAGATGCAACAATTCAGTTAAGCCACATAGATATAGTCTTAGGTATTCATTAGAAACGGGGGCAATTTGACTTTGTGAGATGGGGGTAATTCCTATTCATTACAGAGGAGTAACTCCCATGTATCTGAGAGCAAAATTTGTCCCCTTTCTGTTCTCAAGTGAGATACATACAGTGGTGACCATTAAAAGATAGACATTTGCTATTTTAAGCTAACAGTATAAGCTTGGCCTTACTGGTATTCTCTGTGCCTAGTAACCCTAATTACTTAGAGATGTTAAAAGTTAACATTTGAAGGGTGGTGACTGGAGGAACTTAGACAAAGCCCAGGCTTCAAATAAATCGCCTAAAGAGTAGGATCTGTAACATCCAAATAGCAGTTACTCTTCATATCTTCCAAAGAAACTTACTGCTTTAGAACCACTCAGAGACTTGGAAAACCACAGAATGACTATGTCTCTAAAAAAGGGATAGAGAATAAGACAGATAATATCTTATTGCCCTTATATAAATCCATGGTGCGCCCACATCTTGAATACTACATATAGATGTGGTCTCCTCATCTCAAAAAGGATATACTGGCATTAGAAAAGGTTCAGAGAAGGGCAACCAAAATGATTAGGGGTTTGGAACGGATCCCATATGAGGAGAGATTAAAGAGGATAGGACTTTTCAGCTTGGAAAAGAGGAGACTAAGAGAGTATATGAGATAGACGTATATAAAATCATGAGTGGTTTGGAAAAAGCAAATAATGCTTGCATCCGACGAAGTGGGTATTAGCCCATGAAAGCTTATGCTTCAATACTTTAGTTAGTCTTTAAGGTGCCACAGGACTCTTTGTTACCTCAAATAAGGAAAGGTTATTTTCTTGTTACCATAATATAAGAACTAGGGGTCACCAAATGAAATTAATGGGGAGCAGGTTTAAAACAAATAAAAGGAAGAAGTTCTTCACACAGCGCACAGTCAGCCTGTGGAATTCCCTGCCTGAGAAGGTTGTGAAGGCTAGAACTATAACTGGGTTTAAAAGAGAACTAGATAAATAAATGGAGGGCAAGTCCGTAAATGTCTGTTAGCCAGAATAAGTAAAGAATGGTGTCCCTAACCTCTGTTTGTCAAAGGGTGGTGACAGGGCCGGCGACAGGAAATTTGGGGCCCCGTACGGCAGATCGTACGCCCCCCCCCCCCCGGTCTCCCGCCGCCTGCGTGGCCCCCCCCGTCTCCCGCGGGGGCCCCCCTCGCCAGTCTCCCGCCACCCGCGGGCCCCCCTCGCCAGTCTCCCGCCGCCCGCGGGCCCCCCTCGCCAGTCTCCCGCCGCCCACGGCCCCCCCTGCCAGTCTCTCGCCGCCCGCGGCCCCCCCCGGCCGGTTTCCTGCGCCCCCCCCCCCGGCCGGTCTCCTGCCTCCCGCGGGCCCCAACCCCTGCATGCGCTGCGGCCGCGTGGCCCGGCCGGGGGAAGCAAAGGGGGGCGGGGGAGGCTGCTGGGTGCCGGGGGAGGGGGGCTGGTGAGCGCTGCAGCGGCTGCCTGCTCCTTGCTCACAGCCCCGGCAACAAGGGGGTACAGCTGCGTACCTGCCCCGGACTTCAGGGGGCCCCCCTGAAGTCCGGGGCCCGGTACAGCTGTACCCGTTGTACCCCCCTCTCGCCGGCCCTGGGTGGTGATGGATGACGGGAGAGAAATCACTTGATCATTACCTGTTAGGTTCATTCCCCCTGTGGCACTTAGCATTGGCCACTATAGGCAGAAAGGATACTGGGTGGGATGGACATTTGATTTAACCCAGTATGGTCATTCTTATGTACTTATGAAATTAGCCACTGTTACAGCAAATGTATCATTTTTCATAACAGATACTGTGTGGATTTATTCCAAAGCTAACCTCCCTAGGGGGATACAGACTAGAATAAACAGCATTCTACTTAACACTTACCATGATACATGCACTTGCTAAGTATATTTTAAAAAGGAGACTTGTCACAGTTGCTGGGCCTCAGAGATGACTTACCTTTTTTATATATCTATGTGCAAAGTCCATATAGGTTTTAACTATAATCAGTGCCAACATTTCTGAGCAATCATAAAATAGAAAAGCACTATACATATGTGATATTGCACCCCATAATGTTTTATGGAAATATCCTTATGACTGAAAATATGACATAACTAGAATATGTTTATGCTACTTATGCTATGTAACACATCTCTGCAAAGGTTATGATCTACTGAATATATTCATCCTATTTGTATGCATGTACAATTTTTGTATTTAAAGTTGTAAATAATGGCTGTGTACTTTTTGATTTTAAGTAGCCTTAGTAAGGCATTTGGGAAGCTTCTTTAGAAAGGAATTTTCAAGTTAAGTGCCCAGTTAAGAAACACTTAACAGACAATAATCAGAGAGGTAGCCGTGTTAGTCTGGAATAGCAGAGGTAACAAAGTCCTGTGGCACCTTAAAGACTAACTATAAAGTTTTGAAGCATGAGCTTTCGTGGGCTAATACCCACTTCGTCGGATGCAAGCAGTGGAAGTGTCCAGAGGCAGGTATAGAAAAGTAGGCAAGAACCAGGTGGGAGGTAAAAAGGTTAGTCCTAACAGAGGCAGGTATAGAAAAGGAGGCAAGAACCAGGTGGGTTAGTCCTAATACCTGCCTCTGGACACTTCCACTGCTTGCATCCGACGAAGTGGGTATTAGCCCACGAAAGCTCATGCTTCAAAACTTTATAGTTAGTCTTTAAGGTGCCACAGGACTTTGTTAACAGACAATGGGTCTTGGAAGGCTCCAATCCACATAAGAAGTCTACTTGAGGATGTTCAAGGTAGCATGTGAACCATGGCTGCTACCTGTAAATTCTGTGTCATGCATGAATGTGGGAGTCCCATGGGACTCTATTTTGTCACTGGGATTCCTTCTTGTAGCTTATCCACCCACAAAAGAAAGTCTATTTAAACCTCTGGAAGACCCCTTCATTTCAACTTCAGCTGGCTCAAGAGAGAGCCTCTCCACCCCCAGAGGATACTTGAAAGAAACTGGAACAAATAACAGTAACCACACAGGTGTGTGTGATTGCTGGACCCAGACTAGAAGGAGGCTAGTCTGTAAAATAATCTTACTGGAACATCTCTGAGGGTGAGGTTTCATCTGTAATCACTTTCTTACTGTATTTAGGCATCGGCTTGCGTGTTTTGTTTTATTTTGCTTGGTAATTCACTTTGTTCTGTCTGCTATTACTTGGAACCACTTAAATCCTACATTTTGAATTTAATAAAATCACTTTTTACTTATTAATTAACCCAACATATATATTAATACTGGGGGGGGGGGGACATCTGTGTAAATTTCAGTGTTATAGAGGGCAAACAATTTGAGTTTAACCTGTATTAACTTGGGTAAAACTGATTTATTTGGGTTTGGCCCCATTGGACAACTGAGTGTTAGAGACTGGAACACTTTTTAAGCCACTTTCAGTTAACCCTGCAGCTGTTAGGGGACATGGTTCAGAACTGGGTCAAGTCTGACTCAAACAAGGCTAGTTTCTGAGTCCCAGGCTGGCAGAGAAAATGTGTTACAAGTAGTCTCAGCAATCAGTTGACAGTTCCCAAGGGAGTTTCTATGATCCAAGCTTTCACAACATACAAAACAGAAATGGAGAGAGTTCTGCAAGGAAACCTATTTCAGTCCCAGGCTTCGTATGCACTTGTTAAACAAAAATGTGAAAGTTGATATTTTAGTTTTGCTCTTTACATAACAAATGTAATAGGAAGAACAACAAATACGGGAATATTTGGTTCCAAATAACTGGGTTAACTAGCTATATACCACATATGAGGCCTAAATGTCACAGATACAGCTGTTTTGGTGGCTTCTGAATCATAGAAGTCACTGCATGCTGGTAGAGGAACTGCTACCAAATTCCTATACTCTACATTTTTTTTCACTTAGGAAAATACCTTTAATGTTTGTTGTTTAAAGCCTTGAAGCATATTGTTTATTTTTAGTAAATCATTGCTGTTAGAATGTGAGAAACATTTACTTAAGTAATCTTTTCTATACCACTCTTCATTCTGTTACTTACTTTGGCGTGTGGGACAACTATGAAAACATCCGAACCCATTTCTTATTTCATTCTGAGTTTTACAGCCTAGTACTTGTGCTTGTATTCCAGTAAGCCTCCGACTGTACCCCGTGAAGCCTGTGCCTTTTAGAACTACAGTTCAGTTTCAAGGACAATAGGTCTATGCAAGTGGCATGAGTTATGCATGTATACATTTATAATAGCACATTGTCAGCCTTGCTAGTGTCATAGCTGCCAACTTTTTACTGAGTACTCCAAAACTTTGCCAGGAGTATCCAGGGGATTGACCAAATCAGCTAATGCATTTGCCATCCCTGCCATAAAGAGGAATGGGCCACTTCCTTACAATTTCCAAGAGTCCTCAACTGGTACTTGGAACATCTCAGAACACACTTCAATTTATGAAGTCTGATCTTGTTTTCAAGTGGTCTTTGTTGTCTTTCCAATAACCTTCCACTCATTGTGGCTTGAATGGGAAGGTATAGCAACTGAGAGCTGACAAGAATCCAAGCCATGGAGAGCACATGTTTAAGGGGTTTTAGCACATAAATATTCATTTTGACTTTGATGAAATATCTTGCATGATGAACTTTTTAATTTACTGTGGGGTGGTTTTTTTAAAAAAAAGCTTTTTGTTAGTTTGTGGTATATTATTTTTGTTTGATTTTAATTGTTTGAATTTTATTGTCCATGCACATAGAGAAGTCATGATGATGGGCATCCAGTACAAACTGGAGGAAAAGAAATTGCACACGATAATGTTCAGACTTCAGGAATATTTGCTTTCTTGGCAGTTGTCATTCACTGTAGTTAAATTACAGTCCAGTTAAACCATGGCATGTACATGTAGAAACCACCATTTCTGATGTAACAGTATAACCTTGGCTTTCCCAAGTTTGTAATCACTGCTATGAAATGCTTTCCATGTGCTAAGAGAAAGAAAGAGTCCAGAAGTTAAAATTGCTAATGATTTTGAATGTTACAAAAATGAAAGGATAAAGTTGACAGATGTGTCCTGCTTCATACTTAAGAGCCAGAACTAATTTTTAACCTATTTGCTTTCAACAGTTGAAACCACACACAAGGTTTAAACACCAATGGACCGATATTTTATGCCCCTGTGGAGGATTGATATCTTGATTACATTTTTAAAAAGCTGTATACATTTAAAATGTCTGTCTTTCATTGTATTGAGATGCAAGAAAACAAAGTCAAAAGCTTGTTTCCTTTGAATACCGATAATTTGTTCAAAGTTCCACCTCACTTTTGACAGATAGACATTTTAATCACTGAGGAACAAAGAATGGAAAACAAAATTGGGAGGGGGGAAGAGGTGGGGAGAGAGTTTCTAAAGATAGAGCTGTTTGCCTTTACTGCAGGAGCCATTCTTCAGCTAGCCTTATGCTACATAATTATAAAATTACTCATCTAAGTAACTGTAAGCTAACCTGTGAATTGGTCCTTATCCATTTGTGTGTTTTTACTGCTCCATTGTAGTCTTATTTTGAGTAATTTTTCAGAATTGCTTATCTTTACTTTGTCCCTATTAGAAGTTAAGTACTATTCGTTCTGTATGTTTTTGTTTTTTTTTTTAAAAAAGTCTAACTGGATGTTTGGGCTTATGTTTCATTTTTGATGCTTCAGGTATCAAATTCATGCAAAATCCTGTGCACCTCATGTTCACTAAACCTAACAAGCAGAGTGTCACTCATCTATCTTTAAATGTATTCCACCAGCCTATGCCAGTCAAATGTTTACAGAAATGGCCAAAAGATTCCCACTCTGGCAGTAGCAGTCAGTTTACCTCTGTTGTGTATAGATCAAGATTTATTAAGCAGTGTAATGATCACCCAAGAGAAGCAGTGGAATCCCCATTGCTTGGTCATTAGAACAGACAAAACATGACTAAATGTACAATAGGGAACAAGACTGAACTGCAAAATAGGTACTAGCTGGCCTGATCGGATTTTTTTTCTCTCCTGCATCTCTTTGAAATCCTATAACATTTCTCCAAGTTATTTATTGAATTTATGTAAACAAATCATTACCTGAAAATGCTAAATAAATATATTAGCATTTACTGAACACTGTTTCTGCTTTTCCATTGAGGAACAATACATGACAGGATAATAGTATCTGGAAATGTCACTAAATGTGATCTGTGTTTTGGGGAAATAGGTATTTGCCCATTGCTCATTTCCGAAGATGTCCGTTTCACATGTCCTTAAAAACTTTGAAACATTGTATAAATTGAAAGTTAATAAGGTTTGCTTAAATTCTGTGAGGGCAGGAACTGGGCCTAATTTAGGAAGTATATATATGCATCACTTAGCTCTGTTTTGTACAAATGCAATGTCTGCAAAATATTGCCCTAATGTTCAAGCTTTAATGTTGAGTTTATGCTTCATAATAAAGGACCAAACTGTCCTGAGTTCTGTATATATTGACTCCCACAAAAATTTTGCCTGTAAATGCATTGCAGAATGGACTGGCAACTCAATCACAGGTAAAACTTCAAAGGAAGTCAGTGTGTAAGAAATGGAGGATGATTGGTTTCTTCATATGGAGATATAGTGTAGTTGTAAGACTGATCTGCCATTGATGACAAAGTCATACACAGGATTGGGTCCTTAGTTACTACATATAGTAACATGGAACCATAAAAATAGATGACTTATATATTTGTACTTCGGCATTGCTTTTACTCTAATATTACCATGCCAAAAAAAGCTAAAAGGGAGAGGCAAAAGGAGTCAATTGTGCCACAAATGATTGCTCTAGTTTCCACTGATCTCCCACTTACTGGGATTCATACTTTGTAGTTGTCTTTTTTTCAAGATGAGAGCATAAAGGAGCTTCATGTATTCACAACGCTGCTTCTGCCAAAGGGCTGATAGTGGATGGACTGCTTGGCTTCTCCATTCTGAAATAGGAATAGTGACACATACCCCACAACTAACCTGAAAAATCAGAAGAAAAGGCAAAATAAAGAATCAGAGCACACATAGACTAGTATCTGAATAGGTGCAGGTTTCTGCCCCTTCATGAAGTGATGGAAAAGCTATACATTCTCAACTCCCATAATTATATGCAGAATCTCCTAGTGTTAAACAAGTGCTGCAAGCTTCTCCTGTGTTATTAGATGCAGAGGAAACCCAAAGCAACTAACTCATTTCTTTCTACAAGGGAATACTTCCCAAGAGACCAGCTGCGTCATGGCACCCTGCTGCTGGTTCCTCCTCCTCTATCCCTCTCTTGCATCTTTTCAGAGAAGAGGCCTGATTTCACTGGGATACCGTTTGAGTTCTGACTAATAGAATGTTGTGTAAGCACCCTGCTGAAGAAATCTGTCCCCCTCCTTTCTTCCCCCTCTAGAGTATCATTATGGCAACAGGGCTTTTGCTTTGGCATTAATGTAGAAATACCCTCTTATTTGTACTTAATTGTTAGTATTGCAGGTTTCTTTACAAGAAAAAACACATGGTCGCACCAACACCATTACAGGGGGCTATCTACAGCAAAATATTCTATCGTGTCTCCCATTATGCAATGGAGATTAATGGTCATATAGTTTGCATTGTCTGGTTTATGATTTTCTTTGAGTTTGGTTATGCTGAAGTTAGTTTGCCAGCACAGCTGATTCAAAATGCCAAGCCTAAAATGTTTTGCAAAGGTATCTCAGTGGGAAACTATACTTTTAACAGGTTCTGTCAAGAACTAGCAATACTAGTCCATGTTATGCAATGTTGATCAGCTGGAATTCCGAGACACTGAAGGAAGCACGCTTCTGTCAGACTCCTGGGGGTTAGTGCCTTGGCGAAGGTGTTTATGGCTTAATGATCATGTATACTTGAAATGGAATTAGTCGTTCTTCAAGCATGAAATACTGTATGATAGAAATTGTAATGGCTTTACTGGTTCACAATGAAGAACCTTATCAGAAATCCATTTATCGCTGTTGTATGCTATTTATTCCCTGTTTTCAATGCAGTGAGAGATCTTTCTCTCATTTTTCTCTCCATAAGAAAAGGTGCAAGAAAATTTGTATTGGTTTTCCATTTTATGTGTCAGAGAGATCTGCTTATTAAAAATAAATACACTTTCAGTGTTTCATTTATCTGAATATCCCGACAGTTTTCATACTAGCAGTTGTTATGTAATAAGACAATTTAATAAATTCAAAGAAAATGCCTGGTTGAAGAAAGATAAAATAACAAATTAAATGGTTCAGTGAATGTCTCGTTTTGGAACTATTTCAATCTGTATAGCACTTGAAAACTGTGGTGGATTTTTAAATTACAAGACAGGATGAACAGAGATATTCATCTAACCATGCAATGTCATGTACAGTAACTTTCATGTTAACTTCTCAGATTTTAAAATTAATCACCTACATACAAATCCAGGAGTTTTTAAAAAAGTTACAATTTAAATTGAGTTGTTTAAAGTTGTCCTATGACAGAGAATTTAAATGACAATTGAAGTATGTGTCCTGACTAGAGACTTCAGTTTCCCTGATAAAAATAAACCATCAAACTATGTTTTTCAAGTACTTTGCTTGATTGTGTGCTATTATGGACTCAGAATTCAAATACAAAGGAATATTTTATAATTAATTATGCCATAGTCTTTATAATGGGCTCCAGATTACCATGGCAGCTTTATTATTACTAATTTTTTGTTTAGCACTTTACACTTTTCTCTGCGGCACTGTCATACCATTGGAAATTAAATTAATAGTTTGTCGGAAATTGAGTCGCATCTTAACACTTCTAGACATAATCTATCTATCTATCTATATCAGGGGTCTCCAAACTTTTCAGCCCGAGGGCCGCATTAACTATCAAATAGCAGTTCAGGGGCCGACAACACACTCGAGGTCCAAATAAAAAAGAATCAAAACATGGATGTTGTTTTTAATTATTTATTTAATATTATTTTATTCAGTTATTATTTAATAACACATTGATACACTACACATGAACACCTGTTCACTACACATGAACACTACACATGAACACCTGTTCACTACACATGAACACTACACATGAACACTACACATGAACACCTGTTCACTACACATGAACACTACACATCAACCCCCCAACTGACCCACCCAGCCAGGACTCTCCCCCCAAAACCTCCTATCCTCCAACCCCCAACTGACCCACCCAGCCAGGTCTCTCCCCCCAAAACCTCCTTTCCTCCAACCCCCAACTGACCCACCCAGCCAGGTCTCTCCCCCCAAAACCTCCTTTCCTCCAACCCCCCCCCCCCAACTGACCCACCCAGCCAGGTCTCTCCCCCCCAAACCTCCTTTCCTCCAAACCCCCCCCCCCCAACTGACCCACCCAGCCAGGTCTCTCCCCCCCCAAACCTCCTTTCCTCCAACCTCCCCCCCCCAACTGACCCACCCAGCCAGGTCTCTCCCCCCCAAACCTCCTTTCCTCCAACCCCCAACTGACCCACCCAGCCAGGTCTCTCCCCCCCAAACCTCCTTTCCTCCAACCCCCCCCCAACTGACCCACCCAGCCAGGTCTCTCCCCCCAAAACCTCCTTTCCTCCAACCCCCAACTGACCCACCCAGCCTGGTCTCTCCCCCCCAAACCTCCTTTCCTCCAACCCCCCCCCAACTGACCCACCCAGCCAAAACCTCCTTTCCTCCAACCCCAACTGACCCGCTCAACCCGGTCTCTTCCCCCCCCCCCCCAACTGACCCGCTCAACCCGGTCTCTTTCCCCCCCCCCAACTGACCCGCTCAACCCGGTCTCTCCCCACAGACCGTTTCGCCGCCTGGCAGTGGGTGGCTCCTTGTTTCTGGCGGTGCGGCGCGTCCCGGCCCCAGCTCTGAGCCGTCCCTGGCCGGCGGCGGCAGCGGACTACGCGGCGCGTCCCGGCCGGTGGCGGCAGCGGAGCACGCGGCGCGTCCCGGCCCTGCGGCTGGCGGCGGCAGCGGAGCACGCGGCGCGTCCTGGCCGGCGGCGGCAGCGGAGCACGCGGCGCGTCCCGGCCCCGTGGCTGGTTCCCGACCGATCTCCACGGGCCGGATGAGAGGGCCTCGGGGGCCGCATCCGGCCCGTGGGCCGTAGTTTGGAGACCCTTGATCTATATAAAAGTCAAATGGTGTATGTATGCGCGGATGTATGCTTACTCCTTCCACAACGTTTGAGCTAGAGACTTGAAATTTGGTACAGTTAGAGGTCTTGGGGTCCTAATGACCGTAAGAGTCGAAAATTTTTCAAATCTCACCCTGACGCCCCCCAGGGGTGAAATTCTTTAAAGGCCAATCACATCAGCTGGGCAGCTGCTGTTCTCTGTGACAGTTATGTCATAATACCCCCTCCAACAGACACCGCACTCGCTCAGCTCTCTGCCTCTTCCCCCTCCAACGGAACCCCGGAATCCCTCAGCTCTCTGCCCCCTCCCCACCTCCGACGGACCCTGGAATCCCTCAGCTCTCTGCCCCCTCCCCACCTCCGACAGACCCGAGTTGGGTTTGGTCGGAGGGTAAGTGAGGTAGGGGTGTCGGGTTTGGTCGGGGGGGGGGTGAGGTGGGGGTGTCGGGTTTGGTCGGGGGGGTGAGGTGGGGGTGTCGGGTTTGGTCGGGGGGGTGAGGTGGGAGTGTCGGGTTTGGTCGGGGGGGTGAGGTGGGGGTGACGGGTTTGGTCGGGGGGGGGAGGTGGGGGTGTCGGGTTTGGTCGGGGGGTAAGTGAGCTGGGGGTGTTGGGTTTGGTCTGGGGGGGTGGGAAGGTGTCTGGGTGGGTGAGGTGTGGGGGTTGGGGTTGGTCAGGGGGTGTTGGGTTTGGTTGGGGGGGTGAGGTGGGGGTGTCGGGTTTGGTCGGGGGGTAAGTGAGCTGGGGGTGTTGGGTTTGGTCTGGGGGGGTGGGAAGGTGTCTGGGTGGGTGAGGTGTGGGGGTTGGGGTTGGTCAGGGGGTGTTGGGTTTGGTGGGGGGGTAAGGTGGGGGTGTTGGGTTTGGTTGGGGGTTGAGGAGGGGGTCGGGGTTGGTCAAGGGGTAAGTGAGGTGTGGGTGTCGGGTTTGTTTGTGGTGGTAGGTGGGGGTGTCTGGTTTGGTTGGGGGGGAAGTGAGGTGGGTGTGTCAGGTTTGGTCTACAGGGGGTGAGGTGTGGGTGGTGGTCAGGGGGTGTTGGGGTTGGTGGGGGGAGACGTGAGGGTGTTGGGTTTGGGTGGGGGGGGTGAAAATGTAAGTCGGGGTTGGTCGAGGGGTAAGTGCAGTGGGGGTGTCGGGTTTGGCCAGGGGGTGAGGTGGGGTGTCAGGTTTGCTCTCTGCCCCCTCCAACAGACCCCGCACTTGCTCAGCTCTTTGCCCCCTCCCCACCTCCGACTGACCCGAGCAACACCGGGTATTTTCGCTAGTGTATAATAAATTTACTCATAAACTGGATATTTTACTACCCATATTTGTTATGCATTCAATCCAGTGGATGGGTACTACATTATATGTCCTTTAAAATACTGTATACATTTTCTGTTTGTGCTAGAGGAAGGATGCAGGTTAAATCATATAATTAAATAATGTGGTCCAACTCCCCCCCCCCTCCTCCCACATGGTTCATAATTTCGATGAATCATGGCATGATACCCAGTTTGACACATCAATCTAGATATGTCATGTCTTTGCATTGAGGTATCCAACTAACAAATTAAAAACAAAATTTCAAAAATTACTTTAAACCATTTGGAATATTAATTTCTAAGCCAGTTTCTGGTTTAAAAAAATATTAACATCAAGTATTCACAGAAAAAAACCTCACTTTAGTGGGCACATATTTAGGGTGAAATCCTGGCCCCACGGAAGTCAATGGGAGTTTTGCCCTTGATTTCAGTGGGACCAGGATATCACTGTTAGTACACAGAACTACCTCCAGAAATTCTAGATACTTTCATGCGCATGTGTGAAGAGCAAAACTCCCCCTTCTCTAACACTGGGGTAACAGAGGGGCTCTCTCCTATAGCCCCTCAACTCTAAGCTGCTTCCCCAGCCTAACTTAAGTCTTTCCCCCCCCGAAAACCCACACTCTACCCGTTGGGAAATTGGGTTCTTCTTCGAGTGATTGCTCCTATCCATTCCAGTTAGGTGTGCACGCGCTGCGGGCACAGTTGTCGGAAGATTTTTCCCCCAGCAACAGGCTGGGTCGAGCAGGGAGCCCCCTGGAGTGGCGCCTCTATGGCGCTGCATAAGTACCCCTGCGACCCAGCCCCACCCTCAGTTCCTTCTTACCACCCGTGCTGGTTGTTGGAACTTTGGAGCTCTGCTGTTAGCGATCTCCATTTCTCCTTTTCTCCTAGCATTGTAGTGTAAGTTAGTTTGTTCTTTTGTAGTTGATAGTTATATTTAGTATAGTCGTTAAGGGCAGGGAGGTCTCCTCCCCTGCCCGCCCTGGGCTTTATGCCTCCTAAGACTCCGGAATTTAAACCCTGTGCTAAGTGTGGGAAGCCTATGCCTGTTGGTGACCCACACGCTGACTGCCTTAAGCGCCGGGGGGAGTCTCATCTACAAGAGCCTCGTACCAGAAAAGTCAGGAAATCTCGCCTCCGTCAACTCCTGATGGAGGCAGCTCTCGTTCCGGCACCGGACCCTGGTGAGGCACCGGGACCCGCTCCATTGGCGGCGGCCGCCAAACTGTCTACGCCTCGGTACCGGTCGCACTCCCCGGCTCGCAGAGAGAGGTCCGAGACAGCCGTCCCGGCACCGACTCTGCCGCCCATAGAACAGCGTCCCGTGAGGGAAAGTTCAGGGCAACAGCTGCCAGCACCGGCACCGTTGACTCCAGCGCCATTTCAGGCCCCGTTGAGTCCGGTACTGCCCGTAGAACAGCATCCCATGAGGGAGCGTTCAGGGCAACAGCCGCCGGCACCGCCACCGTTGACTCCGGCGCCATTTCAGGCCCCGTTGAGTCCGGTGCCGCCCGTAGAACAGCATCCCGTGAGGGAGCGTTCAGGGCAACAGCCACCAGCACCGCCACCATTGACTCCGGCGCCGTCTCAGGCTCCGTTGAGTCTGGTGCGGGCAAGCTCGCCCCTCTGAGTGCCGGCACAGCAGCAGCTCCTACCCTCCACACCGGAGACTTTTGCTGCCGCTAGGGAGCTGATAGCATTGACAGCCTCCCCTGTGCCTCAGAGACCGGTTCAATCTAAGGGTAAGCAGCCCAGGATTGCGCCTGAAGTTGCTGACAGGAGCCCTTCGGGGTCCCGGCACTGGTCGATCTTGCGGCGCCGATCGCACTCCCGGCACCGTTCTGCAGCCCGGCACCCAGTCTCGCCGCCGGTCAGAGTCTTGGCGCGGATCGGAGTCCCGGCGCCGTTCTCCATCAAGGCACCGGTCGTATTCTCTGTGCCGATCGCACTCCCGGCACCGCTCCATGAGCTGGCACTGAGAACCATCCCGGCACCGCTCTCCATCCCGGCACCGGTCACTACCTCAGCACCGGACACCGTCCCGGCACCGGACACCGTCCCGGCACCGGACACCACCGAGGAGGCGGTCTCCCTGTCGATGGTCATCACCCCGGCACTGGTCTCCGAGCCGACACCGTGCTTCATCCCGGCACCGATCTCCCGCTTGGTACCATTCACGGAGCCAGCACCGCTCCCGCTCGGGACGTAGAGAGCCTGCCCGGTACCGATCCCGGCACGGTTCTCCGTCCATCGCTCAGCAGTTTATGAGCTCGGCGGCCCCTTGGCCCTCCTCATCGGCCTCGGCCTCACCGCACTCGATACAGGGGAAACTGGTCGCAGCACCGCCGAGCTGGCCCGTCTGGGCACCTTGGGCATACCAACAGGCCCAGGGAGCCCAGTCGGTGGTGGCCGCATCGGAGCCTGGGGTCCGACAGGCGCCGTTCGGGGGAGCAGACGAGGCAGTCACGGGTCTGTTCTCGGCTACTCTTCCCTACCAGGACGTGCCCCCATGCCTGACGGAGCCAGAACCTTACTCCTCCCCATCTCCGGACGAGGCGGTGGCGGGCACGTCGTCCGCAAGTCCACCACCTGTGGCCCTGTCCACCCATCAGGCCTTGCTGAAAGCAGTGGCAAAGAACATGAACCTCCCGATGGAGGAAGTTGCA
Organism: Sternotherus odoratus; assembly: GCA_032164245.1. Classification (NCBI taxonomy): domain Eukaryota; kingdom Metazoa; phylum Chordata; order Testudines; family Kinosternidae; genus Sternotherus; species Sternotherus odoratus. The sequence continues at coordinate 78,185,376 of JAVMKO010000006.1, forward strand.
ATCCGGTCGCAAGCATCCTAGCAAAGGGTGGACCAGCAAGGATGGCCTTGCCCTTTATCAATACGATCAAAGGATCGATGTCCACCATATGGCAGACTCCGGCCTCCATCCCACCAACAGCGAAAGGGGTGGAGAGGAGGTACTTTGTTCCTGCCAAGGAATATGAGTACCTGTATGTCCACCCTCCTCCTTCCTCCCTAGTGGTGGACTCCGTAAACAATAAGGAGCGCCACGGGCAGCAGGCCCCAGCCCCCAAGGCAAAGGAGGCCAAAAAGCTGGACCTTTTGGGGAGGAAGCTGAACTCGGCGGGTGGGCTGCAGCTCAGGGTGGCCAACCAGCAGGCCTGCCTGAGCAGGCATTTTTATGATACCGTGGACTCTCTGGCTAAGTTCGAGGGTACTGTTCCTCCGGAGATCAAGCAGGAGTTTAAGGCCTTTGTCCAGCAGAGCAAGGACGTGGCCAGACTCTCCCTGCAGGCGACCCTAGACTCAGCCGACTCCACAGCCAGACCGGTCGCATCGGGGGTCACCCTAAGGGACCTTCCCTTTGAAGGCGTGGGACTCTTCTCAGAGACCACAGACGCGCGCCTGCAGACCTTCAAGGACAAGAGGGTGACCCTCAAAACTCTGAGGATGCACACTCCAATGACCCAGAGACGGCCCTTCCAACCCCCATGGAGGCGTTTTTATCCTCCTCCTCGCCCGTCCCAGGACTCCTTCCAACGGAGGGGGCGTGGCAATCGCCATCGCTCCACGCCACGGCAGGGGGGCAAACAGCAGCCACCTAAAACATCTCAGGGGCCTAAGCCCAATTTTTCAAGGTGCGCCCAGGGCAGAGCACCAGTCGCACACCTGGACCCTCCCTTCCGCAATCGTCTGTCCCACTTCCTCCATCCCTGGGCAGACATTACATCGGACCAGTGGGTCCTCCGCACGGTGGAGCTGGGATATTCGCTCAAGCTCTCCTCTACCCCTCCCTCCCCGTCCCTCTTCAGGGACCCCTCTCACGAGCAACTCCTTGTACAGGTGGTGAGGTCGCTCCTCTCACTGGGAGCCATCGAGCCTGTCCCAGAGGAGTTCAAGGGGAAAGGGTTCTACTCCCATTACTTCCTCATCCCCAAGGCGAAAGGGGGCCTCCGGCCTATCCTAGAGCTACGTGGACTCAACAGCTAGCCCCCCCACAGACGCTACCTCCGTTTCCTTGTAGCAGGGGAACGTTACCAATTTGCTGTCCAGCCCTTCGGCCTGTCCACCGCACCCAGGGTCTTTACCAAGTGCATGGCGGTGGTAGCGGCATTCTTACGCCGCCGCGGGGTACATCTCTACCCGTACCTGGACGACTGGCTGTTACGGGGCACCTCCAGGGACCAGGTACGCACGCATGTGCGGCTGGCCACCAGCACATTCGACCGCTTGGGGATCCTCCTCAACGAGGGGAAATCCACCCTGGAACTGACTCAGAGGATCGAGTTCATAGGGGCCCTCCTGGACTCTACTGTACCAAGGGCATCCCTCCCACAGCCTCGCTTTCTGGCCATCCAGTCAGCGATCCACGGCTTGCGAACCTTCCCTATGACAACAGCTCGGGTGTTCCTCAGCCTACTGGGTCACTTGGCGGCATGCACGCATGTCACCCAGTATGCCAGATTGCGGCTACACCTGCTTCAGACATGGCTGGCGTCAGTCTACAGGCCGAACGTGGACAGCATCAACGCCCTTCTCACCATTCCAAGAGCCACCCTCAACGCTCTCGCCGGTTGGGAAAATCAGGACATTGTCTGCCAGGGTGTTCCCTTCCTTCCGCCCAGCCCCTCTATGCCCCTAGTGACGGACGCTTCGTCTCCGGGCTGGGGAGCCCACCCCGGAGAGCTCAGAACTCAGGGCCGCTGGTCGGAAGCCGATCTCCGCCTCCACATCAGCGTCAGGGAGCTGAGAGCCATTCAACTAGTGTGCCATGCCTTCCGGTGCACGCTAGCAGGTCACTGTGTAGCGGTGCTAACAGGCAACACCACAGCCCAGTTCTGCATCAACAAACAGGACTGAGCACGCTCGAACTTCCTTTGCCAGGAAGCGATTCTCCTTTGGGAGTTTTGTATAGCCCACTCCATTCACCTGGTGGCCTCTTTCCTCCCGGGAGGTCAGAACACGCTAGCGGACCACCTCAGCAGGTCGTTCCTGTTGCACGAGTGGTCCCTCCGACCAGACGTCATCCGGCCGATCTTCCTACGGTGGGAGTTTCCCCAGATCGACCTCTTTGCCACTCGGCAGAACAGGAAGTGCCTCCGGTCCTGCCCCTTCCGCGGCAGCTCCCAGGGCTCCCTAACAGACGCTTATCTCCTTCCCGGGACGGGCCACCTGCTCTACGTGTTCCCTCCATTCCCGCTCCTTCACAAGGTGATCCTCAAGATCAAACGGGACAAGGCGCGTATGATCCTCGTAGCCCCGGCCTGGCCCAGGCAATGCTGATAGGCATCTCTCCTCCAGCTGTCCAGGGCCCCTCCCATCAGCCTCCCGCTGTGGCCCGACCTGACCTCTCAGGATCACGGTCGCCTACTCCACCCGGACCTGCAGTCCCTCCACCTCACTCCACTGGCTACTCCATGGCTAAAGGGCCCGGAACTCTTGTGTTCTGCCGCGGTGCAAGGTGTTCTTCTGGGAAGCAGAAAACCATCAATCAGAAGCACCTATACCGCAAAGTGGACTCGCTTCTCTGCTTGGTGTATGCAGCGCAACACCGTCCCCAGGGAAGCTTCCATATCAGTCATCCTGGACTATCTGCTGGACCTTAAACAGCAGGGTCTTTCCACCTCTACCATTAGGGTCCACCTGGTGGTCATCTCCACCCTGGCCTGGCAGACCACTCGGTCTTCTCAGACCCTACGGTCTATCGTTTTCTTAAAGGGCTGGACAAACTTTACCCGCAGGTTAAGCACCCCGTCCCGCCCTGGGACTTGAACCTTGTGCTTTCCCGCCTTACCATACCCCCCTTTGAGCCCCTCACCATGTGCTCCTTGCTATACCTTTCCTGGAAGGTAGCCTTCCTTGTAGCTATCACCTCGGCATGCAGAGTGTCCGAGATCAGGGCGCTGACCTCAGAGCCACCGTATACGGTTTTTCATAAGGACAAGGTACAGCTACGCCCCCATCCAGCCTTCCTTCCTAAGGTGGTCTCTCCCTTCCATGTTAACCCGGACATTTTCCTGCCGGTTTTCTACCCGAAATCCCACACCTCTGGAAGGGAACAGCAATTGCACACGCTCGATGTCAGAAGAGCTCTCGCTTTTTATTTAGACCGCACAAAGCCATTTCGAAAAACAACACAGCTCTTTGTTGCGGTAGCGGATCGGATGAAGGGCCACCCGGTCTCCGCCCAAAGACTCTCCTCCTGGATAGCCTCATGCATTCGCACCTGTTACGAACTCGTGGGCAGCCTGCTGAGCAGATAACAGCACACTCCATGTCGGATTAGCCGGCAAGAAGGAACTGAGGGTGGGGCTGGGTCGCAGGGGTACTTATGCAGTGCCATAGAGGCGCCACTTCAGGGGGCTCCCTGCTCGACCCAGCCTGTTGCTGAGGGAAAAATCTTCCGACAACTGTGCCCACGGTGCGTGCTCACCTAACTGGAATGGATAGGAGCAATCACTCGAAGAACAACAGTTACAGGTAAGTAACCTCGTTGTCCCGCTGCCACCACTCAGTGATTACCCCAAGACTATGGGGTAGGAGCACCTTGACTTCCACCCGAGAGTAACCCTCCCGACTCCTCCCTTCCTATCTGGGAGAAAAAAAACACACAGAGACTTAACTCCAGCATCCCCTTTTCAACCTAGGAGACACAAATCCTCTTCCCCCTCCCTTTCCAACCTAAAAGCAGAGAGAGAGATTCAGACACAGCCCTCACTCACCATGAGCTGCCCCATCCAAAGCTAGGATTCCTTTATGAAAATAACCAAACGCTTTTATAACAAAGAAGGTTTAATAAAGAAAAGAAAACAACTTACAGCTAATACAACTTTACAGATAGAAAGCTTCCTACTCCTCCCTCCAGATTTCTCCCCCTGAGAGGGTAGTGACACTCTAGACCAGGTATACGCTTATGAAATTAACCTTACTTACAGTTTAGCTACTTATGAATATAGGAAGGAAGTAGAAGTTTTCTCTTCATAGCTAGAGAGAGAAGAAGATGGGTCTTGCCCAAAGCTGGGACGGACGGAAACTGAAACTAAACCTTCCTCCCCCCTGCCTCGTGGAACGGGGCTTTTACGTCACCCTCTCTCAGATAAAGTTAATCCCATACAGGCAAAACAACACTCCACACTTATGACAGCATGTCCTAATAGTCCTAATATAAAATGTGATGGCTCCTAACGAGCCTATGAAGGTGATGGTCTTAACCTACCAAGATCTGAATGTGATACTTCTTCCATCATCTGTGAGAGGGCCAATATGAGATACACTTCCAAAACACAGGTAGGAAAAAAAATGAAATGGTGCCATTAATCTCTTTATAATTTATTTTGCCTGCAGAATTTTATTTTCAGAGCTGAGTATTTCAGTTGCAATTAGCAAATTTGACATTAGCAAATGGCACAAAGAAGATGTTTGAGAGATTTAAAGTAGATCTAATGTAAAATGTATGATGTACTTTAGGACAGGATACAGATGTCGTATATTTTACAAATCTGAACAAGCTCACATCATACAACTTAAACCTATTCACTTTGGTAGTGATCTCTGGGCATTTGCATTTTTGTAGACTTAACCTTGCATCATTACAATTTTCAGGAGCTAAATTACCACCAAAAAGGAATCTGTATGTTGCCCTGATTGAGGCGAGAATATGCTGTAATTTTCAAAGGAAAACTAATTAGGGGGGGAAATGGGTATCGTTGCCCCCTTTTCTGAGCTGAGAAGCTAGTCAAATTGTGGGGCTCTGCATACATTCCAGTTGGAAGTTGAAATTAATGGGGTCTGGTATTTTCTTAGATGCAGCCTTGTTTATTTACAAGGAATGTACAAAATCCTGCTTCTCCAAATGCAGGAAAAACCAAGAGCAAAAGAAGCAGTTATTTAGCCAAAAGCATGCTCTCTAGTTTTGTATAGGGGGTCATTGTGCTCATAAGTTACTGCTTCACTTTCTCCCTTATTGCTGCTGCTTCTCTCTCTCTCTGTTCTTGTCTGTTCTCAGTTTGTATGTTTTGCCTCCCCATGCTTCACCCATGATACGTAGAAAAAAAGTCTTCCACCTACTCACCCCAAGCTCCTGTACGGGTTCACATAAAACCTTTGGTCTTCGGTAGGGACTTTTGATTAATTTATCCCTGTAGCTTTGTGAGCTGACGGGTGAGTTCACACCCATCAGTCACAGTGAGGTTTTAACATGATCCATAACAAGGTTTCACCCAGCTCATAACAGTATGAAGCTATATAATGAAAAGAAAATGCATTCCATCTAGGTCCCTATGATTGTTGAATTGCTAATATAGTTTCTATTTTTAAGAAAGTGGGGAAAATGTTCCAGAAAACTACAGGTCTGATAGTTTGACCTCAATTGTATGCAAGGTCTTGGACAATTTTTGAAAGAGAAAGTAGTTAAGGACATAGAGGTGAATGGTAATTGGGATAAAATACAACATGGTTTTTCAAAAGGTAGATTGTGCCAGACCAACCTTCTACTTCTTTGAGAAAATAACTGATTTTTTTAGACAAAGGAAATTCAGTAGATCTAATATACCTCGAGTTCAGTATGGTATTGGATACAGTTCCACGGGTGAAATTATTAGTTAAATTTGAGAAGATGGGGTTTAATATGAGAATTGAAAGGTGGATAAGGCATTGGTGACTACAACAGGCTGTACTAAAAGGTGAATTGTCAGACTGGAGGGAGGTTATTAGTGGAGTTCCTCAGGGATCAGTCTTGGGATTAATCTTATTTAACATTTTTATTACTGACCTTAGCACAAAAAGTGAGTAGGTGCCATAGGTGCTGATTTTGTGGGTGCTCTGGGGCTGGAGCACCCCCGGGGAAAAATTAGCAGGTGCTCTGCCCCCACCAGCAGCCAAGCTCCCTCCTCCTTCTCCTCATCTCTTTCCCTGAGCACTGTGTCCCTGCTCCTCCCCTCCCCAGTGCTTCCCGCCTGCCACCTAACAGCTGTTTGGCAGTGCTTAGGACTTTCCAGGAGGAAGAGGGAGGAGTGGGGATGCGGCACGCTCAGGGTAGGAGGTAGAGAAGAGGCAGGGAAGGTGCGAGGATTTGGGAGAAGGGGGTGGAATGGGAATGGGGGTGGGGTGAGGGTGATGCTGGGGCAGGAAGAGGTGGGGGGAAGGAGGGCATTGAGTACACACTGGGTAGAGGGGAAGTTTTTGCTTATGATATGTGCTAACAAAATTTGCAGATGACATGGTATTGCTAATACAGAGGAGGATCGGCATATCATACAAGATGATCTGGATGGCCTTGTAAACTGGAGTAATAGAAATGGGATGAAATGTAATAGTGCAAGGTCATGCATTTAGGGACTAACAAGAACTTTTGCTATAAGCTGGGGATATATTAGTTGGAAGCAGAGCTGTCCCCAGGGTATGGCGAACTGGGGAGACTGCTCTGAGCCCTGTGCTTTGGGGAGCCCCAGCGGCCAGTGTGATTAGCCAGTGAGCATACCATTGGCTGGGGAAGGCTAGCCACCAGCCCCACCTCTCCACCCAAGGGAGAGCATGTAGGAGGAAGAGCCCACAATGGCAGTGCTTGCTGCAGCCTCCCCAGTCCTAGAGCACCAGGAAGGAGACCATGTGGTGTTGCCTTATCCTCTCCAGTCCCAGGAAGGTGGATGGCATTGCCATGGCTCCTGGAGCTCTGTGGAGGGTGTGTCGAGTGTGAGTGGGGCTGTTTTGGGAGGCACTGCCTCCCCTGCCTGGCCCGATCAGTCCCAGAAGTGGTGATTTCATCACTTCTGCCCTGAGCCCTGCGCTTCCCTAGAGACGCCCCTGATTGGAAGTGACGGGGGGAGAAAGACCTGGGTATATTGGGTGATCACAGGATAACTATGAGCCACCAATCTAATGTAGCCATGAAAAAAAAAAGCAAATGCAGTCCTAGGATGAATCAAGAAAGGTATTTCCAGTAGGGACAGGGAAGTGTTAGTCCATTATAAAAGGCACTGGTAAGACATCATCTGGAATACTGTGTTAAATTTTGGTCTCCTCTGTTTAAGAAAGATGAATTCAAACTGAACAGCTGCTGAGAAGAGCTACTATGTGGAAATTTCCATTCCCGAGGAATGGAAAACCTACCCCATGAAGGCAGACACAAGGAGCTTGATTTCTTTAGCCCAACTAAAAGAAGGTTGAAGCTTGAAATTAGGTGAAGGTTTCTAACCATCAGAGGAGTGAAGTTCTGGAACAGCTTTCCAAGGGGCTGAAATTGTATTGTTTCATACAACTAAAATACTTCTTCCCATCCCCATTAAAGAGTAGCAACCATTTCTGTTGATATAGCCTGTGGCAAGCTGGGCTGGTACCAAAATGCAAATATCTTGCCGTCTATTGCCCAGCACAGTTGGGGAACCCCATCCTGTAAATCCATCCACTATGTCCTGTGCGTTGCTGAGAGTCACAGATCTACTTAGCAGCAGATAATTAATAACCCCGCCACTGTGGATTTCCCACTTATCAGTAGTAATCCAGTTTTGCAAACTTCCAAAGGGCAATCACCACTCGCCTCTCCACTGTTGAGTGTGTTCTCTCCCTATACTGCAGGGTTAGGGTGAGCTTGGTGCACAGATCCAGGGATGTGACCTTTCGCATGTAAAGGTACTGCTGCTTGTCCCAAACCTGCATTAGTATGCAATCTTACCAGTCAGTGCTCATTTCTCAGGTCCAGAATTGGTGCTTTATTATCTCCAGGTGCACTGTGAATGCCACCAACAACCTTTAATTGGTATTTTGGCTATATCGCTTAGCAATATATCCTCAAAAAAATTCCTCTGTCCCTGGTTATTGTGGTTCTTCCTGTGGGTCTTCAAATACAGGAGAATGCAGTGTTCATGAGAATAGTGCAGAACTTTGCAAGCTCCATGCTTCTGTCAGAAATGGCGAACACCGAAAAGTGTCATATGGATTTATGGGATTTAAAAAAAGAACACAGAGAAAATGTTGGGCTATCAATGGCATCTGGGGATGGAGGAAGTTGCATGCTGGGAACTTAACCCCTAGCTCTTAGAGATCCCTGGGTGACTCATTTTTATCCCACAGCACACTGCAAGAATTTAGCTAAAGACACACATGCTGAGCACTTGCTGTTCCCAGTGTTTTTTTTCAGGTAGGAAATAGAAGAAAGGAAAAGTTAAGGGTGATTTAGATTAAATCTGAACAAAAGCTGTTAGTACCAATGGCTGGTGTTCAGAAACCTGAGCACTAGAAGCTTGTAAAATAAAATGAAATATTTGACACAAGTTTCAGCTGATAACCATAAATCCAAAGCTAGGATCTAATCTGCTAATGACACTTGGTGACATTACCCACCCATCCCCCAATACAAACAAGGAAAGACTGCTTATCTCAAAGGCCAAATAACCTGTAGTTCATGTGTCAATCATTCAGCTGTAATCTATGTTCACCCTTTCTGCTGCTTTTCTTTTGAAATTTATGTATGCAAAGCATAATAAGCAATATCAGGTTTAATTGCAAGTAAAAGTGGATTTTTTGCCATATTAATTAGCAAGCAGATGACTAAATTAAAAAATAAGGTTTAAATACTTGTTACTTAAAAATTTTCACTTAAAATCCATTTTATTTCTTCCCTCCCGAAATGTCTCTAAATTACATTATATAGTAAGTCTTTAGATAAACATTTTATGCCAATTCCAGATTTAGGAGGCAAATCCTTTTTGATAATTCTAGGTAACGCACTTTGGCTATATAATTCTGATCTTTCCCATCTGCTTTTATGAAAGGAAGGCAACTGAACCAGGTTGTGTTGTTTTTGTGTGCATTTTACCAGATGGTGAAGCAGTCATTTTTGGTATGGATTACTAAAAAAGTCATTTTCTTTTAGCTGGATGGGGTGTTTCTGTGATTTATTAACTTAAACTCAGAGCTGTTGGTTCTTCTCTCAGTGCTGGTATTTCTTTGTAACATATGAGGGTTCCCTATTGTATCCTTTTGATACTTGGACACACAGTGGACTGACCCTTCTGTGCCCAGGTAAATCCAAATTCATAAAGTATTGTAGAGGAGGGACACATTCTGGCAGCATTAAAGATTTCAGTGGAGTTGCTACAGGTTTCCACCCATGTAAGTGAGATCGGAATCTATTTGAGAGCCTCTTCCCTGATGCAATGAAAGCTGTCAAGTGCAAAGGAAGCACTGTCAGATCACGGTATGACATCTATGCTAGCTATACAGTATCTAGACTTGTTTTCCTCAATTATCTCGAATGTTCCCTTCTCATTTTTTGATCTCCAGACAATGGAATAACTCTTCTCTCTTTTATAACAAGCCCCAAAACTTCAAAAAAGGTGTTGGTAACATTTGCCTATTGTTTGCATTTTGCGGCTGTGCTAAAAAATAATGCTGTAAAATGAGGAAGGGAAAATTATAGTGGTGTCTAAAAACTTGTGTAATTTGCAATTTTCAAAAGTAAGATTACAAAAATGTTTCTGACAGGAGCCTTGTTTACTTTCGCAATGAGGACATGACAAACGGTAACCAGTGTAATTATTTACTGTGATAAACCACTATTATTTGACTATGTTTTTTATTTACTTGCATGTTGCCTAATGAGCTTAGGACTTTGGTGTCTTGTTTATACATTTCAAACTGCATAAAATTTGAAATAGTAGCAATTAGAGCTGGACAGAGACTGGAAAAATAATTGGCAAATCTTTTTTATTTTATTTTTTAATGATTTTGCTGAATGTTTTGGTAAACAAGCCTGTTAACAGTAATATTCCCTGAAACAACTTTTAGGTAGATCTTGCAGAAAATGTATGTTAGGAATTTCTTTTACTAAGAATTGGGAATTCTTATTTACCTAAGAGTTATTCTCCTCTAATCAGGAATCAGAAAAAGAACATGTGACCTATACGTGACATGTCAAATTTAATTTGGCAAGACTGGTATAATGCAAATAAATTGTTAGAGGAGAGCTTATTGAAAATGTGAGCCCTGTCTTACAGTCTGGGAAATTCATTAGCATTTTAAAGGATGTTTTTGTCCAACAAGGGTAAGGAAGCTTTGGGGTACATTGAAGTAAAGAATTAGACAGACTAACAAAGGCTCTGTGTTGAGGTTCATGGAACCATAGTAGAATAAGCTGGAAAGTATTAACCATATCAGTGGGCTTGTTGACATTTCAAGGGTAGGGGTGGACTGATATTTGAGTTTCAGACTCGAGAGAAGCGATGAGGAGTCAGCTACCGAGCTGGTGAGGAGAGAGGCAGTGCGGTCCCCACAGATACCAGAATAGCTAGAGGTGAATAGAAAAGGAGAGACAGAAGGAATAAGAGGGGAGACAAACTTTGGGAAGCATGGGAATTGAAGGTTTAAGCCAGAGAGTCAAGGATGGAGGGGGCTGAACCTAGTATAGCGAGTTTTTCCAAACTGACCTTCAGCTGTGCCACAAATTCTTATCTACCCAGTGAGATTTGGGGCTATGAAGCCTTTTGAATCACATTTATTTAAAACTATCTCTGTCCTATGATTGATAAACTTCCTCTTATGTTAAGACACTTTTGATCTTGAGCCGTTTTATGATCAATTTCAGCATGGTATGTTCTTGAATGGAAATAGCCAGTTGACCACTAAGGAGAGAGAGGCAGATATGAAACAAAGATGCCTGACCTGGGGCCGTCTGTCTTCAGACTCAAAGGCCACACCCAAAAGGCCAATTTCTAAAAACTAGCATATGGGGAATAGTTAGTTTAGGGTGGCAGGAATAGGATAATTAACATTGGGTCAGATCTTCAGCTGATGTAAATTAATGTATTTCCACTGATTCAGTGCTTAGCTGGTCCCATGGTGCCAGAAACGCTTTTTCATTTCCAAGAGCTATATTCAAAAAAAAATAAAATTAAAATACATTGAATACATGTAAGTGATGCTAAAGAGATGTTGAGCAATTGTAAATAAGAGAGGAGGAGGGAGACCATACAATGAGAAAATGGAAGGCTGGATGATCTGCAAAGTAAACTTTGTGGTGTGACGGAGTCAGGCCAGAAGGGTATAGGAGAGTGCTGGAAGGCAGGTACATCAGCCTCAGGATGTGCAGGTCTCTGTTCCCTGGATAGCCAAACAAAGGCTACTCCAGGCCAATCAAGACACCTGTGGCCAATTAAGAAGGTTCTAGAAAGCAGCAGAAACAGCTAGCCTGATTGGGACACCTGAAGCCAATCAGGGGCTGGCTGAAACCACTTAAAAACCCTCCCATTTAGTCAGGTGGGTGTGGGTGTCAGGAGTTTGAGAGGCGTTGGAGCAGAGAGCAGTTTGGAGGTGTTGGAACAAAGAGCAGTTTGGAGGCGTTGGAGCAGAGAGCAGTTTGGAGGCGTTGGAGCAGAGAGCAGTTTGGAGGCGTTGGAACAAAGAGCAGTTTGGAGGCATTGGAGCAAAGAGCAGTTTGGAAGGAGGCCCTGAGGTAAGGGTGAAGTGGAGAGTAAAGAAGCAGGGACTGCTGTGGGGAAGTAGCCCAGGGAATTGTAGTGTCAGGGCCGGCGACAGAAATTTTGGGGCCCCGTACTCTGATCATTTGCCCCCCCCAGCCCAGCCGGCGCTTCCCCCCCAGCTGACAGTGGCTGGGGCCCCCCCCAGCCCAGCCTGTGCGTCCCCCCCCAGCTGACAGCGGCTGGGGGTGGGGGGCTGCCCAGCCGGGGGCCCCCCCAGCCCAGCCGGCGGTACGCCCCCCCCCAGCTGACAGCGGCTGGCGGCAGTGCGGGGTCCTGCGGGAGCACGAGCCCGGGAGCGGCACGAGCCGCCCTTGCTGCTCTTCCCCCCCCCCCCCGCGCGCCCTTTCTCCCCCCCCCCTGTTCCCTTTCCCCCCCGGACCTGTGCGAGATGGTGCAGGGACTGCATGGTGCCACGTCCGGCGGGGGAAGCCCTACCTTGCTGCGGAGCCTCCCCGCCCTCACCCTCTTTGCAGGCGGTGGTGCGCTGCTGCCGCCGGCTGGGCTCACTGCTCCTGCCAGGGACACACGCGCTCGTCCGCTCCGGAGGAGAGCCGCGCCGCCTCCCCGCCCCTTCCTCGCTCTCCAGGCCCGGCGACAAGGGGGGACGACTATGGGTACAGCTGTGTACCGGGCCCCGGACTTTGGGGGTCCCCCTTAAGTCCGGGGCCTGGTACAGCTCTACCCGTAGTACCCCCCTGTCGCCGGCCCTGTGTATTGTGCTTGGTGGTTAAAAAATCAGCCATCTGAGCTGATACTATTAGGGTCCCTGGGTTGGAGCCCGGAGTAGAGGGTGGGCCCGGGCTCCCCCCTTCCTACCTTCCCCAATTAATCACCGAGACTAGGGAGGCAACAGAGACTGTGCCCGGAAGGCTAATTTCTCCTCACTGGCTTATGATGAAAATGGCTCAATAGACTGTGACCTCGTCTCTAAAGAGAGAAGGGCTACGTGGATGGTCACAGTGAGCCTCTGAGGCTAGTGAAATCCGCCGAGAAACGCAGGACCCACAAGTACAGACTTGGAGCTTTGTCACAGTGGTTAAAGGTGATTCATATTATGAAAAATGTTGAGAAATTGCTGCTGAAACAGATCTTTCTATTGAATCAAACATTTTATGAAATACTTCCTGGAGAAATGTTTGGATTCTCTGGAAACTTCCTACATTTTTTTTCACTAAATTGAAGTTCATCTTCAAAAAAAAAATCTACTTGAGTCTTTTTATTAAGATGATATACCATGATATTTCTTGAAATCTTTTGGGTAGTCTGATTAATTAAACCCAAAAGTCTGTTGGTAAAAACATGCATTGGAAAGGTCAGTAGTGACAGGTATCTACTGTGCTTGGTAAAGAAACTCTTTAGGTAGGAAAGGTAGACTGGAATATCTAGAAATTCAGATGCACAGCTGATAAACGGGTTTCTCTTAGACAGTACTTGATTTAAGTTTATAACAATCAAATGGCCTACAGTTGTATGTATTCATAATGTACTGTAAGTGATACAGTTTACTGCTTAGGACCTGGAGAGAAGGTTAAGAGGCTTATTGTAGAGGATTTTTAAAGACTTAGTTTATGATCAAAGTGTAGGAGCAGAACCATATTTTCAAATTAAAGATGAGTTGAGTGTGCAGAATAGAATCATGTTTCGAGGACAGAGCTGCTATGCCCGCGTTGTTATCTAAGGCTGTCATGCAAAAATATACATAACATCCCTGAGTATTGACAACTGGCTGGGAATTAATACACAACTCTACTCCTTAATTATCTTAATAGAAGAGTGTGACATCTGCCCATTATAAGATAATCACCAGCAAAAAGAGACTCTTATCACATGAGCTGCTCACACAACCATGGGGAAAGGTGGGAGAAGACTTATTTACCTCCAGAGAAAAGCAGTACTTGAGTACACTGCACTACTATTCACTTTTTGGAGATCTATCGCCTTCCTGAAACAAGGCGCAAGTCAAGGTGGAGACCCACTTTGGATAGGTATGGCATTCCAGACACTGTATTCAAGCTTGCCTCAGAAGAATTCAAGGAGTTTGCACACAAATGGCAGTATGACCACCATACCACCTCTCCAGCATACCCACAGAGTAAAGTGAAAAAAGCGAAGAGACTGCTCAGCTACGTGGCTGTTTCTTCCAGTTCAGACCTGTAGCGGGCCCGGATGGGCCCCCTACGGGGGGGACAGCCCCCGCACCGGCGATCCGCCGTGGACGGCGGAGCCGACGCGACCACGCCCCCCGCCCCGGAAGTGCACCCGGCCACCCGGATGCACAAAAGGCGGGGCCGGGAGCCGAGGAGGGGGCGGAAGCGGGAGGACGGAGCCCCGCTGGGAGAACTGGCCTCCCCCCTGCCTGGGAACCAGGGGAGCGGAGCACCCCGAGGCTGCGGGCGAACCAGACGCCCCCGACGGCCCCCACTCCGCCTTCAGGACAGGCGGGAACGGAGACCTGGGCAGCGAGCCTCCCGCGGAGGCAGAAGCAGGAGCTGAGACCCCGATGCTGGTGGATCCAGCGGACGCAGGGGGCGACCTGACGGGACCCCCACTTGCCAGCCCCGAGACCCCAGACGACTGGCCCGGAGTTCCAGCCGCCAGCTACCCGGAGGAGCCCGGAATGGACTGGACCCCCACGGGCCAGGAATCCTAAGGTCAGGCCCGGGAGGGGAAACGAAGGGGCTAGCTACCTCGGCGACCGGAGCCCCAAAGCCCGAGCCGAACCTAGAGAGAGAGAGAGAGAGAGACTGTGGAGTTGCTGGCTGCTTGGGCAAGGGAAGCCCAAGCGAAAGCCAGCCTGAGTAAAGACTCTATATTTGCTGGCTGTTTGGACCGGGAGAGCCCAGACGACTGCCAGACTAACAAGACTGTGTATTTGCTGGCTGCTTGGGCAAGGGAAGCCAAGCGAAAGCCAGCCTGAACAAAGACTGTGTATTTGCTGGCCGTTTGGACCGGGAGAGCCCAGACGACTGCCAGACTAACAAGACTGTGTATTTGCTGGCTGCTTGGGCAAGGGAAGCCCAAGCGAAAGCCAGCCTGAACAAAGACTGTGTATTTGCTGGCCGTTTGGACCGGGAGAGCCCAGACGACTGCCAGACTAACAAGACTGTGTAGTTGCTGGCTGTGTGGACCAGGAGAGCCCAGACGACCGCCAGCCCAACAAGACCGTGTACTGCTGGCTGCTTGGGCCAGGAGAGCCCGGGCCACAACCCGACCGGCGAGGGCCCGTTCTCCAGACGCGGTACGCCGGACGACCTGGGCACCTAGACAGGGTGCCTCGCCACCGACCGGGCCCGGACAAGAGGCGGAGGCCACCCGGCAGGGGGCGCCCTCAACCCTGGGACCTCGCTAATTCCCCCCCAATCCCAGCAGGAGGCGCCCCGGGTAAGAGCAGACCCCTCGACACGTGGTGGAGAATGCGGGCAGGTCCCCTCCCCTGAGGAACGGGAGCCCGCCACGGTAATTTAGGACTCAGCCCTACAGACGTGATAGATGGAGGGCGGAGACGTGGAAAAACTGATTAAATGGCTGGCCATGAGCCAGCAGCAACAGCAACAGCAGTTGCTACAACAACTTGGAACTCAGCAACAGCAGCTGATCCAGCAGCTGACGGCCCTCTGGCCCCGGACGGGACCGGCGGACCCCAGCGGACCGGAAGGACCCCCAGACCCGGTGGTGCCCGTGCGATTAACGAAGATGGGGCCCGACGACGATCCGGAGGCCTTTCTGCTCACATTCGAACGGGTCGCTACCGCCGCCCGTTGGCCACCCGAGCAATGGGCCACGTTGGTGGCCCCTTACCTCACTGGACCCGCCCAGGCGGCCTACCGCGCATTGCCTGTGGCTGAGGCCCATAATTATGAACGACTAAAAGCGGCGATCCTGGACGCCCTTGAAATCACCCCGGAGACCTTTCGGAGGCGGCTACGGGAGAAGACGTATACGCCTGGGGCTCGTCCCCGCGTGATCGCGCAGCAAGTAAAAGAAGCCTGCTGGAGGTGGCTACTACCTGAACAGAAAACGGGGGAGGAGGTCGCTGAACAGGTGGCCCTGGAACACTTCCTGCACATCCTGCCACCTCGAGGGCGAACGTGGGTTGTACGTCATCGCCCGACGACCCTGGGCAAGGCAGTAGAGCTGATGGAGGATTTCCTGATTGCTGAAACCCCGACCGGGGCCGGAACCCGAACCCCGACGGGCCCACCCCTGCCGCCACGGGGTGAACGGACCCCACACCCCCGGCCGGAGCCCCGGCTCGCCCGCCAACCCCCCGACCAGTGGGGGCCGGGTTCGGCCCGACCCAGGGCTCGGAGGGAACGTGAGCCCCCGCGGGATGGCCCACAGGAGCGGAGAAACCCGAACCTCAAAGCCCCCTCCCCGCGCTCCAGAGTTCCCGACGAACCCCGCCCCTCCTCCCTCGGACCGTGTTTCACGTGTGGCCGGTTTGGACACCTCCGACGAGAATGTCCCACTATGGACTGTAACTACGCGCAGGTGTGGACCGGCGAGACCTGGGCCCGGGCCCCACAACCCCGGAAGCTCACCATCCCGGTCCTGGTTGATGGGACCCCGAGCTCGGCGCTCCTTGACTCTGGCTGTAGCCAGACCATGGTCCGGAGAGACCTCGTCCGCTACACAGGATTCCCGTGTGGCACCGTTCACCTCCAGTGCGTCCACGGAGACATACAAGCCTATCCCAAGGCCCCAGTTAAATTGACCGTGCAAGGGAAGACTCGAACCCTGGAGGTGGGCCTAGCCCCAAAGTTAGCGTACCCCGTTATCCTCGGCCGGGATTGGAAAGGGTTCACCGGGCTCTTGTGGGTAGCCGCCGAACAAGCTGATTCCGGAAAAGAAGCCCTGGAGGGTGAACTGGCAGACCCGGAGGCCCCAAACCCGGAGCGGACGGAGGAAGACCACCCACCTGCGGGGCCCTCGGAGGAACCCGAAGGGGTGGTCCCTGGCCTAGAGGAGGCCCCCATCCTCAGCGCCGATTTTCCCCAAGACCAACGAGCCGATCCCTCTCTGCAAGCGGCCTATGAACAACTAGCCCAGGTAAACGGAAGTCCGAACCCACCCCACCAGGCCTCGACATACCCCCACTTTGAATTAATCAACGACCGCCTCTATCGGTTTTTTCGCGACACTCAGACCAAGGAGATCCACACCCAGCTCGTGGTCCCCCGCTGCCATCGCCGGGGGATCCTACAACTGGCCCATGATGTTCCTACCGCGGGCCACCTGGGCCGGGAGAAAACTCTGGCCCGGATACTGACTCGCTTCTACTGGCCCGGCATCCACCAGGAGGTTCGAAACTTCTGTGACTCATGCCCCGAATGTCAACGAGTAGCCACGAAGGGGAATGTCCGGGCACCCCTGATTCCCCTACCTCTCATTGGCACGCCGTTCGAGAGAATTGGGATGGACATCGTGGGACCCCTCCCTAAGAGCGTGGCCGGATTCCAGTACATTCTAGTTATTCTCGATTACGCTACGCGATTCCCCGAGGCCATCCCGCTTCGGAATATCACCGCCCGGACTGTGGCCACCGAACTACTGAAAGTCTTAGCCCGGGTGGGGCTCCCTCGCGAAATCTTGACGGACCAGGGCACCAACTTCACATCGCGGCTACTACGTCAAGTTTGCGAGCTGCTAGGGATAAAGAAACTGCAGACGTCCGTTTACCACCCCCAGACGGACGGTCTTGTTGAACGGTTTAACCGCACGCTAAAGCTAATGCTGCGGAAATTCACCCCCCAAGACCTTCGCCGTTGGGACCAACTGATCCCTCCCTTACTCCTAGCTATCCGGGAGGTACCCCAATCTTCCACCAAGTTCTCCCCTTTTGAACTACTATACGGCCGACAACCAAAGGGTCTCCTGGACCTCATGCGCGAAAACTGGGAACACGAGCCCTCCCCATCCCGGAGTATCCTCCAGTATGTACTACAGCTCCAGGAACAACTAAAACGGGTAGGGAGCCTAGCCCGGGAAAACCTTCAGACCGCCCAACAAACCCAGGAGAAAAACTACAATCGAGGGACCCGGGACCGGACCTTCTCACCCGGGGACCGGGTGTTGCTCTTATTACCAACTGAGGAGTCCAAGTTATTAGCCCGATGGCAAGGACCATATGAGGTCCTCCGCCGAGTAGGCCCGGTCAATTACGAAATCGCCCACCCAGGGAAGAAAAAGGAGAAACAAATTTACCACATCAACTTGCTGAGGGCTTGGCGGGACCGAGAGGGCCTACTGATCACACCCTATCCCCCGGACCCCGAACTCGGACCAGAAGCCACCCCCACCATTGACCAGGGGACGCCACAGCTGGGACCTACTCTAACAGAGGGGCAACGGAAACAGGCCAAGGGGCTAATAAAGTCCTTCCCCAAAACATTTACTACAACACCCGGACAAACCACACTAGTACACCACGACATCCGCACCGCCCCCGGAGAAGTTGTGCGGGAGACTACCCGACCCCTCCCTCGTCGCATGCACGAGACGGTGGAGAAAGAAGTACAAATGATGCTGGAATTAGGGGTGATCGAGCAGTCACGGAGTAATTGGCGGAGTCCCATCGTCCTCGTCCCAAAACCGGATGGGTCGGTGCGATTCTGTATTGACTTCCGGCGGGTGAACGGCATCTCAAAGTTCGACGCTTACCCCATGCCCCGAGTCGATGAGCTACTAGATGGGCTCGGCGAAGCACGCTACATCAGCACCCTCGATTTAACAAAAGGGTACTGGCAGATTCCCCTCAGCCCAGAAGCACGGGAAAAGACAGCCTTTTCCACACGGTCCGGCCTGTACCAGTTTACCCGGATGCCGTTCGGGCTACACGGCGCACCCGCCACCTTCCAGAGACTAATGGACCGTCTCCTCCAACCACACAAGGAATACGCGGCGGCGTATCTGGACGACGTGGTGATCCACAGCCGCTGCTGGGAGGACCACCTCCCCCAAGTTGCCGCCGTCCTGCGGACACTGAGAGACGCAGGCCTGACCGCTAACCCTGCAAAATGCAAAATCGCATGGCAGGAAACCACCTACTTGGGCCATACCCTGGGGCACGGACAGGTACGGCCACTAATAGGAAAGGTCCAGGCACTACTAGCCTACGAAGCCCCGACGACCAAAAGACAAGTGCGACAATTCTTGGGGCTGGCCGGATACTACCGCCGCTTCGTCCCAGCATTCGCCTCGATCGCCGCCCCTCTGACCGAGCTGCTACGAAAGGATAGCCCTCGACGGGTCCGATGGACTCCCATCTGTCAGGACGCCTTCCAACGCCTCAAGAACCGGTTGTGTGAGGAACCAGTCCTCTTTAGCCCCGATTTCAACAAGGAATTCATTGTTCAAACCGATGCATCCGAAGTGGGCTTGGGGGCGGTCCTATCCCAGGAGATCGATGGAGACGAACACCCCATCGTCTACATCAGTCGGAAGCTATTCCCCCGCGAAAGGGGGTATGCGGTAATAGAAAAAGAAGCCCTAGCGGTCAAATGGGCAATAGACGCCCTGTGATACTATCTAGCAGGCGGCCCCTTCACCTTGGTAACTGACCATGCCCCCCTACAATGGCTACAGCGGGCCAAAGACACCAACCCCCGACTAAAGCGATGGTACATGACCTTGCAACCATATGCCTTTACGATTCGACACCGGGCAGGTAAGGACCATCTGAACGCTGATTTCTTTTCCCGCTTGGGAGAGGGGGAAAAGCCCCGCACTGGACCCCCGGAGCCGGACTTAAAGGGGGAGGGGTGTAGCGGGCCCGGATGGGCCCCCTACGGGGGGGACAGCCCTCGCACCGGCGATCCGCCATGGACGGCGGAGCCGACGCGACCACGCCCCCCGCCCCGGAAGTGCACCCGGCCACCCGGATGCACAAAAGGCGGGGCCGGGAGCCGAGGAGGGGGCGGAAGCGGGAGGACGGAGCCCCGCTGGGAGAACTGGCCTCCCCCCTGCCTGGGAACCAGGGGAGCGGAGCACCCCGAGGCTGCGGGCGAACCAGACGCCCCCGACGGCCCCCACTCCGCCTTCAGGACAGGCGGGAACGGAGACCTGGGCAGCGAGCCTCCCGCGGAGGCAGAAGCAGGAGCTGAGACCCCGATGCTGGTGGATCCAGCGGACGCAGGGGGCGACCTGACGGGACCCCCACTTGCCAGCCCCGAGACCCCAGACGACTGGCCCGGAGTTCCAGCCGCCAGCTACCCGGAGGAGCCCGGAATGGACTGGACCCCCACGGGCCAGGAATCCTAAGGTCAGGCCCGGGAGGGGAAACGAAGGGGCTAGCTACCTCGGCGACCGGAGCCCCAAAGCCCGAGCCGAACCTAGAGAGAGAGAGAGAGAGAGAGACTGTGGAGTTGCTGGCTGCTTGGGCAAGGGAAGCCCAAGCGAAAGCCAGCCTGAGTAAAGACTCTATATTTGCTGGCTGTTTGGACCGGGAGAGCCCAGACGACTGCCAGACTAACAAGACTGTGTATTTGCTGGCTGCTTGGGCAAGGGAAGCCAAGCGAAAGCCAGCCTGAACAAAGACTGTGTATTTGCTGGCCGTTTGGACCGGGAGAGCCCAGACGACTGCCAGACTAACAAGACTGTGTATTTGCTGGCTGCTTGGGCAAGGGAAGCCCAAGCGAAAGCCAGCCTGAACAAAGACTGTGTATTTGCTGGCCGTTTGGACCGGGAGAGCCCAGACAACTGCCAGACTAACAAGACTGTGTATTTGCTGGCTGTTTGGACCAGGAGAGCCCAGACGACCGCCAGCCTAACAAGACTGTGTATTTGCTGGCTGCTTGGGCCAGGAGAGCCCAAGCGAAAGCCAGCCTGAACCAAGACTGTGTAGTTGCTGGCTGTGTGGACCAGGAGAGCCCAGACGACCGCCAGCCCAACAAGACCGTGTACTGCTGGCTGCTTGGGCCAGGAGAGCCCGGGCCACAACCCGACCGGCGAGGGCCCGTTCTCCAGACGCGGTACGCCGGACGACCTGGGCACCTAGACAGGGTGCCTCGCCACCGACCGGGCCCGGACAAGAGGCGGAGGCCACCCGGCAGGGGGCGCCCTCAACCCTGGGACCTCGCTAATTCCCCCCCAATCCCAGCAGGAGGCGCCCCGGGTAAGAGCAGACCCCTCGACAAGACCCCTTGATAGCATTTTTGGCACACACGTACACCATTGCGGAGTGCCAAAACAGTCTAGTGCAGGCATTGATGGGATGAGGAACCACACCCCTTCAACCAAACAGGGAGACCTGTTGCAGACAGAAGGATGGATATACCATCAAGTGGAGATGGCCAACAAATAGAAAAACCAGGAACTAGAGTATGGCAGGTCAGCACAGAACCTACCAGCCCTGAAAACTGTCATTACTGTGAGAATATGGCCATTAGAGAGACACCAGAAGGCATGGACTACAGGAGTCAGGAGGAGTGCAGTGACATCCAGGTCATACAAGGTAACTATTTAGTAGAGGCAAGTGATTTGAAATAATAGGGAGACACTTATGAGGTGGGAGACATAACACCCAGAGAGAGCCTACAGTGATTCTCACAGCATACAGAGGCACGGAACCACCTGGAGGCCAGAGAGGAGACTCCACAAAGAGACAGCTAGTGTGGTTGCCTGTTGAGGAGACCACGCTATCTCCAGACCTATTTTACCAGCTGATTTCAGCTTGGCTATGTGCTAGCAACTTTTGGCTGAAGCAACATGAAGTGGGGTGCCTGAGCATCAGTTATTTGTTTTTAATGTTGATATTTTTGTAAAATAGGGAAGTAGCGTAATGATCAGTGGAACTGGAGTCAAAGGGCCTATCTTCCCTGCTATTGATAGGACACCAGGAGCAGTTAGGCAAGAAACAACTCAACTTAATCTGCATTCAGATTCACTATTGTGAATGAAATAGTTCAGACACAGATTTGACACAAGTAGAGCAGGGACTCAAATCTGTGTCTCTCACTTCTCAGATGAATACCCTAACCCCTTGTTGTTTTGGGGTGTGTGCTCTCTTCCTCTGAACAATTTTGAAAAAAGGTCTGTGTTTCATTCTGATGTAGAACAAAACCAAACCTCAAAATTGGTTACAAAACAGAATCCTTGTTTTCCAGCCAGCCTTACTCAGCAATGAGAGGTTGCACTATTTTGAGCTCTGCCTAGTTCCTAAGTTGAAATATGGTAGGTAGTGAACAAAAGTCATTACATTTAAGTACAGATTTATGTGAAACTGGTTAGTGGTTCTTTGCAGAACAGTGTTTGCATAAAAAATGGAGTTAATTAGCATGTTCATTTGCAGTCCTAGTAAAGAACTGAAGGATTGTGAGTACGGAAACAGAATTAACTTCTTAACCCTTGAAGAGTCCCTCTAGTTATGAGACTGGGGCATATGGATAGGGGAATGTGGAGAAGCTTGCACTGCTGCTCTGAGTCGTGCATGTTCTTGTGGACAGACATTTTTTCCAAGTCTGTCAATCCAATACATTTCACGCACAATAAAATTGTCAAAAATGAGGGGTGAGTTACAGAAGTTTTTCACATGTGAACTGCCATGTTTCTCTCTGCACCACTTGCTATGTTCTGGAACAGCAGCATGGGAGAATGAATAGCCAACAATTATTCATTTAGGTTCCCGATCATTTACATTTGAGTGACTAACTGGCCCTCTGTTGTTTCAAATGGGGTCATACCTAAGAGGTTAGAAAAGTTAGTTGTTTTACTTGTCAGGTGGTTTATCACAAACTCGGTAAAAAGTTGATTAAAAATTGATAATTTCTTGGTTGGGTAGACAAAATTCCAATCTATGCAAGAAAACTTTATTATCAAAGCAGTTCATTATGTCTGTATTCACTAATATTTTTTCTGCAGGCTGTTGGTCTAGTTCCAGATTTGTTTTTTGCATTGTGTTCACACTGTACTTCAGGATAGATGGATTTTGCCTAGCAAAGTTGTCCAGTAAGTATTTCTGTAAGATGTGACACCACAGTTTCTTAACTTTTTAAGTGTTTGAAAAATGAGATGGGTTTCATTCTATGAACCTGGCAACCTTTCTGCTATCATTCAGGATGGAAGGTAAATCACTGTTCCCTCTGCACTGTGCCTGTTATCAATTTTCTTCTTTCCATTTTCTTGTCTACCAGAAACAACATCTTTAGAAACAAACACCTTTAGACCGCCAAAAGTCCCATAAAGCTAGCAGGTCCTGCTCCAAGTTAACCTTCTGCACTTTTCTTTCCCATCCCTTAGGATTCTACAACATAATTTAGAACTATTTAATGTGTATTATATTCCTGTGAAGCAACATATGTTCCTTTCTGCTAACTCTTTAGTATATTGGGGGTGTGAGCTGCAAACCAATGTTACCTTACTATTGGTGTCATATTCTTCTGTACCAATATGGAGTGTCACAGAACTTGCTTATATACCTGATATGCTTGTGATGAGATCCTTTAATGCGTTGCCATGTATGGCCGAGGATCGTTTTAAATAACGTATTTTACACACACAGCCAGTTAGTGGCTGAACAGTGTAATACAGATTAGCATTCCAATACATCTTCCCCTTTGTTCTCCCTTCCTATCATTTAAAATATTTACACTATTCTGCCTTTGAAGTTTAGTATATATCAGTCTCTTAAGTGTCTCTACAGTGTACTGGTTTTCTAATCACACAGCCTGCATGCATAATAACTTGTTCATCTGGCTGCCTATTAGTTGCAACTACTGGCTGTGGTAGGTTTGGCATTCTCGAGTCATCACCTTGTTCTGCATATGAGATATGTAGAGTTTGCTCTGTTGATTGTTCTTTCTGAGGAACAAACTGTAGATGTTGATAGTTTCTGTTGTCTATCTCGATCACCTATCATCTGGGCATTGAATTCCTTTTCTGTAGGTCAGCAGGAGTTTTTTTTTCTCCATCCTATTTGATATGAACATGGTCACCAGGTTCTAGACTTGGCAGTTCTCTAAGTAAATGACATCTGTTGTTGCAATAATAAGCCTAGACCATAGTTGCTTGCATCCGTGCTGACCTTTCGAGTTTGTTCATATCATGCTACTTGAGAACTGGAGCTGTTGAGATAATTTCTTTTTTAAAGCAATTTCTTGATTTGGTCCTGTGACAGGATGCTAGCAGGAGAACTGCTTTACAAACCCTCTGTCACCCCAGCTACACTGAAGGGAGGTAAATTGATGCTGGGGAGGCCACCTGGCCCTGATTGGCAAAGCAGGAACAGCTGCTGCCTTTTCAGGCTGGGGTTGGATAAAAGCCTCAGAGGAAGGAAGCCGGGGGAGGAGGAAGGGGACTGGACAGGAAAGCACCTGGAAAGGAGGAGGAGCTAGGAAGAGGGGAAGCTGCTCTGAGGGAAAGCAGGGAGGAATAGCTTGCCCTTCTCTCCTGCTGGGAGACGAGCCAAAGGGATCTCTGTATATATTGTGCTGTGAAGGTGGTGAGATCACCTTTTGTAAAATAAAGCACCGGTGAGCACTGCAAACAAGGACTCCGAGTGACTTTCTGGGTCGAGCGGGGACAGGAACCAGGAGGGCCCTGCAGGAACTCCGTTACAGGTCCCCATAGTTAAGATGTGCTGGACTTTAACAGTTCATTCAGTGGTTTTGTAATTGTAGAAAGGTCTTATAAGTATCGACCAAGGTAATTTAGCATCCCCAGTATACATCTCAGTTTTGGTACGTCGGTACATTCAATTCTTGAATTTCTTTTACTTTCTCTGGGCTAGGACTGATTCCATTGTCTGTCCCAAAAACTCAATTTGGAGTAGGCAGAAAATGCATTTTTCCTTGTTTAGCTTTAGTCCAGACTAATTGATTACACTTAAGACTTTGCTGAGGGGTTTGAGGTATTCTTCCATAGCATATGCATATATCAGAATATCGTCCAAAAAACTACAACTCCATTTGTGTTCATAAACAGTTCTGCCATCTTTCTTTGGAAAGTTTCAAGTTCACTGATAATCCCAAAAGTTAATCTTGAAAGCAAAATCTCCCAAAAGGTGTGATAAATGTAGTCGTTTTAGCACTTTCTATCTAAAAAAATCTACTTGAGGCATCCAACTTGAAGAGTACTGTAGAACATTTCACTTTGGGGAGGAAGTCATCCAGTGTTGGGAGGATATATTTTTCTCCCTCAACTTCTTCATCAAGTCTTTTAAGATTCACCCGGATGCATATTTTCCCATTTTTCTTGATAGCTCCTATGACTGGGGGCATCATACTGTTCACTCAGAGATTTTCTCAATTATGCCAAATTACTCCATTCTCTAACTCAATTTGCACTTTATGAAGTAGTGGGTTAGGAATCCTGTGACATGTGTGTACACTACATGGGTCAGCATTGTCTTAAGGTTATTATTGTAACCCTTTTCAGAAATCCAATATCTCCAAATATTCCATTGAGTTCTTCTGGTTTCCTCACTAGGCCCATCATGGCTTCCACTCTGTGGCTGAGTGTGGTCTTTTGATCACATACACTCTGAATACATAGCTTTTGTCTTTTTAAGTTGTTTCTGGGGTGAACTAGCCAATACAGTTTAGAATACCTCCAGGACTAGTCAGAGCTCTTTCAGGTGACTTCAGCTCTGGGAGGAGTTTAAGATGATTGTAAGTCCTTTCTAAGATGACTGTGACATCAGCTCCTGAGTCAATTTTAAAGTCAGTAGTCTTGCCATGAATATGCAGTTTTACTCTTCAGGCAGGCTCAATGTCTTCACAAATGATAGATTCCAGAAATATAGCTCCTGATTATCTGTAATATGAGTCAACTCCCTGACTGATTTGGTGTGACAAATAGCAGCCAACTGTCTGTATTTCATGCATCCGTGTGCCTCTGGATGGACATGCATTCTCTCTAGGTATTTGACTTATTCCACACCCTGTCATTGTAGGCTGGAATTTGTTCTTCTTAGCCTGGGAGTTCTGTCCTTGCTTCCGGGGTTTTATGATAATGACTTTTTGCATTTTCTAAGCTAGTTTCTGGTTTGTCAAGTTTCTGTAGGTTTTGCAGTTGCACCAACTCAGCCACTGTTGTTATTTGAATAGCTGTGGCTAGGGTTAAATTCTTCAGTTTTAAACCTGTGAAAGTTTTTATCCATTAACCCAATAACCAGCCTGTCTCTGATATTTTCATGTTTTGCATTCCCAAAATCAGTTTTCAGGCAATGTATGCAGAGCTCTTATAAAACATTCAGCATTTCCCCCTCATTCTTGAATTCTCTGGTGAAAACATGCTCTTTCATAAAACACATTTCTCTGGGGTATAAAATATGCATCAAACATAGCAACAACCATTTCATAATCATCTTCACAACTGTCTTCAGTAAAGTCAAAGGATTTAAAGATATGTTCTGCTTGCTTCCCCATAGCATAAATTAAAGATACCTGTGTATCTCCAGTTTTTATGTAGTGTGTCCACAATTCAAAATCTTGTAAAATACTGCTTCCAGTCTGTCCGTTGTAAAAGTTTGTCAAAGCTGAAGTTCTCTGGAGCATTGAATAGTGGCATGTTAATGAGATCCTCTGACCTTTTTTGCTTTGTTCCTTCTGTCTCTAACCTTTGTTGCTGTTTTCTTTCTTTCTGTTTCTGTTCTTAGTTTACTCCTGACACCATGTCATGTTCTTCTGGACCACGTAGGGACTGGTCACAGAGCTTGCTTATACACACCAGGCGTGTTCATCATAAGATCCTTTCATGCTCTGCCATGTTAGTTTTTAAATTTGGCATTTTACACACAGTACCACCTAGATCAGGGGTGGGGAACCTTTTTTCTGTCAAGGGCCATTTGGACATTTATAATGTCATTTGCGGGCCACTCCTCCTCCCTCCCCCCCCCCCCCCGAGGAAGCCCAGGCTGGCAACGGGAGCTGAGACCCCAGCTGGCAAGGGGCAAGCGGTGGAAACCCCAAAGCAGTGGCAGGCGGAGTGCTTAGCCCTGCACTGCTTTGGGGTTTCCCCCGCTGGCCCCTTGCCAGCCGGGGTCCTGCCGCCTGCCCCAGTCAGCTCCCGCTGTCAGCCTGGGTGTAGGGGGTGATCTTCCTTTACCCCTGCCCAGCCTCCCCCCATCTAACCACCTTTCCTCCCCCACCCCGCCTCTCCCGGCCCATCCCACCGAACCTAACCTCCTCCCCCCTCCCACTCCCAACCCAGCCTCCTGCCCCCCATGCCTGACCCGCCCAGCCCAGCCTCCCCCCCACCAAAGCCTCTCCCACCCCATCCAGCCTAGGCTCCTGCCCCCCTCCCCGCCCGGCCATCCTGGCCTCCCCCCCTACTGCCCCCTTGCCTGCCCCCCAGCCCAGCCTCCCCCCCCACACCCCCTTGACCGTCGGCTCCCCCTTTCGCCGCCCGGCTAATGGTGGCCGTGCGGTGCTGCCGGCTCCCCCAGGTGCTTCCCGGCCCCTACCTTCAGTGTGGAGCTGCCCCCGCGCGTCCCCGGCCGCAGCTCCCCCAGGCGCTTCCCGACCCCTACCTTCAGTGTGGAGCCGCCAGGTGGGGGTGGCCCACGCGCGTCCCCGTCCCTGTCCGGCGGCTCCCCCAGGCGCTTCCCGGCCCCTACCTTCAGCACGGAGCTGCCAGGCGGGGGGCGGCCCAAGTGCGGAGCCACCCGCCTGGCGGCTCCGCGCTGAAGGTAGGGTCCGGGAAGCGCCTGGGGGAGCCGCCCCCGCCTGGCGGCCCGCACACGTCCCCGGCTGGCAGCTCCCCCAGGCGCTTCCTGGCCCCTACCTTCAGCGCGGAGCTGCGCGGGCCGGACAGAATGATTTGGCAGGCCGTATAAGGCCCGCGGGCCGGAGGTTCCCCACCCCTGACCTAGATGCTGAATAATGCAGAACAGTTTAGGACACTATTAAAATTGGCATTTGCAACTTAATGTACCATTTGCATTATTACACTCTACCACCACTAATTTTATCCTTTATTGTTTTAGATTTCCAGGAAGACATTCTGGTTAGTAGTGTGGTCTTTAAAAAAAATCCAGTTTTAAATATAAAATGATAAGGTAAATAGACTGTCAAAGTATTTATTTTCTTTTTGCATGTTAAACAGCTTTAGTGCTATCTCAGAACTTGGGAAATGGCACTGCACAGGTAATATGCATAATCTGAGATTTTAAGAAACAAATCAATGCTGAAAGGCTGATGGCAAAACATATTTTAAAAATGTTTAATTTTCTACACAAAAGCCACCTTAGTTGGTAAGCCTTCAAAGAAATGTAGGTATATTGTTTAATTTTTAAGTTGCTTCAGTCTTTAAACTGTGCTTTAAAGCTTCAGAAATGTGCAGCATTGACATACTTATCTACAGTTTTTTAAATTTTTGTCAAGCTTTTTGCATATTTATTGTAGCTCGAGATGTATATCTATTGTTGCTGTTGGTATTCATGTTTCCACTCTGGGGTGGAAAAATTCCAGATAAATGTCTATTTAATCAGTTGTGTGTTATGCTGGGTAATATGTTAAGGCAGGCCAAATAATTTACTAGCTTCCATAAGATTAAGTCCCTCCCTCTTAATGACCAGGTTAACACTAGGAGCTCTATCATACAACTATTGTATAACTATTTGACTTGCCTTGTGAACCAAAGTGCAGCTTTTTTTTGAGTATGTGTTTTTATTAGTCCCTTTCTGCAAGTTAAAGAACAGAGCTGTGAACCTTTGTGGAGTGCACAATGAATTTAGCCTTAACTTTTCAAATGTGAGGTCTCTGAGCTGGACCTGGCTTTGCTTTTTCGGTGTTAAGACTGAAATTTTATAGTGATATAAAATGAGGGTGGGGGAGGATAATAATACTGTTTTATATAAAAATACATTCGGACTCTCAACATGTCCTTCACCTATTTTATCTTTGGGACTTGAATATTATTCTTTCTACCCTGTGCACCTGCAAAGCCAGAGAGTGTAGGGCATTCATTATCCAGGTTTGTAAACTAATTTTCTTTGTATTTCACTAAAGAGTTCCTTTTTTGTTTATATATAATATATATATGTAACCCTTCTGCCCTTCAAATTGACAACAACAAGGGCCAGGTTCAGTACATAGGGGTTCCCTCTCAACAATACAATGCAAACTGGCTCGAGCCCCCACCCAGTGACCTGGGAAAATCCTACACACACCCCTGGGCGCCTCAAAGAGGCAATACTTCCCTTCTTGCAAGCACAGATCAGTGATCAGAAGATCTTTAATAACAGGAGGTAAATGATATCATTATACTGGGAAAACACCACACTAGGTTCATACACCAACCCACGAACAAATTACCCCACCCCAGCAAATTGGGCCGAGTCCTCTCCTTTAGGTTCAGGAGTCCAGCAACCCAGAAATCACGCAAAGTCCCAAAAGTCCAACAGCCCAAAGTCTCTGGAGTCCAGCAACCCAAAAAAATCACATAAAGTCCCAAACGTCCAACAGCCCAAAGTCTCTGGAGTCCAGCAACCCAAAAAATCACATAAAGTCCCAAAAGTCCAACAGCCCAAAGGTCTCTGTCCCTGGTTGAAAGTTAATCTGCAGAGTCTTATCTCCCAGGCTGGGTGGAAATGGAGGGCAGGTTGAGGGGTACCTTACGTGGTCCGAGGCCGACTGCCCCACCTCTCTGTGGGGTGCTGCTGCTCTGTGTGCTGCGCAGCTCCACTAGCTGTCCCACGAACTGCTCTGCTGGTTGCTCCACTAGCCACTCCGCTAGCCGACACACAAACTGCTCTGCTTTGCCAGATGCTGCCTCTGCCAGCAGCTCGACACTGCTCCGCCAGCTGCTCTGCCAGCAGCTCGACTCTGCCCCCCCCCAGCTGCTCTGCCAGCAGCTCGACTTTGCTCTGCAAGCTGTCTCACGAACAGCTCCGCTGGTTGCTCTGCTAGCCGACACAGGAACTGCTCTGCTTAGGCCCCCCCACTTAAGATAATGCTCAGTGATTTTTCAGCTCTTAGGTGATCTCAGCTCTTAAGTGATTTCAGCTCATAGTAGGGGGGCCTTAGTGCAGATGCACCACAGGGCCCAAAGTGACTTCCGCTCAGCAGGCTAAAGTTAGACTCCTAATGGAAGCAAAAGTCAGCTCTAACATTCCACAGGGGGGAGAGGCCAGGTGCAATAGACCTGTGGGGCCCTCAGACAAGGCCCTTACCACAAGGTATAGAAGCCTGTCCACATCCTCTCTCAATTCAGTGGGTTTGGAACCCCTGTCCCTTGGCTAGTGCGTGCTACCTAGATGATGGTGAGTCCCTCCAGCATGACAAAGGCCAAATACATGTCCCAGTCCCTCATTCACATAAACAGGTTAATCAACACTTTATCATTCTTGCCCTAATAACAGAGAAACTGGGGGTCCCACAGTAGCCAAAGTGACCCTTTGGGCTGCTAGAGCACAGGCTAGGTGCGGTGGGTCTGTCTATGCAAATAAAGTCAGTTATTTTCCAAAACTCACTGCAATTCCTGCACTTCGCCACCAGATGTCAGGGTGGAGCTCATCCTGACACTGCTTACATCTATCTATCTATCTATCTATCTATCTATCTATCTATCTATCTGTCTGTCTGTAATATACTTCATATTTTTATTAAAATGTTTATAAGTGTGGATATAAAGCAACTGGAATATGTTTTATGCAAAAGGTCTCTTGTAAGGTATCATTACAGAGTTCATAATCTACTGAGGGTGGTCGTTCTATTTGTATGAATGTATTGTTCTCGTATCTGAAATTAGGAATATGAAATATAAGTGTGAGGTCCTATTTTAATTATGCAAAGTGTGGGCCATTAATGATATTTGTAAAGAATCATTACTTG
This sequence comes from Sternotherus odoratus, assembly GCA_032164245.1. Classification (NCBI taxonomy): domain Eukaryota; kingdom Metazoa; phylum Chordata; order Testudines; family Kinosternidae; genus Sternotherus; species Sternotherus odoratus. Next base: position 78,215,802 of record JAVMKO010000006.1, read on the forward strand.
TAGTACCTTAGAGACTAACTAGTTTATTTCAGCATAAGCTTTCGTGGGCAATTGCTCACTTCATCGGATTCACAGAATGGAACAGAAGCAAGATGCATTTATACACACAGAAAGAAAAGGAAAAGAAAAGAAAAATTGTACATTAGCATTGGATACAATTAGCCGGGGGCTAAATAGGACTTGTGAATGGTTCACTCATTACAGTAATTGATTGCATTTCCTGAGTTAATTTCCCTGACACAGAAATCCATTTCAAAAGGGATTTTTTTTCTCCTACTGATAATGACCCATCTACATCTAACAGCCCTCTTAGAATTGGTATGCTAATGTACATTTTTTTTCTTTTTCTTTCTGTGTGTATAAATGCATCTTGCTTCTGTTCCATTATATGCATCCGATGAAGTGAGCTATAGCCCACGAAAGCTTATGCTGAAATAAACTAGTTAGTCTCTAAGGTGCTACAAGTATTCCTTGCTTTCTTTATGGATACAGACTAACACGGCTGCTATTCTTAAACCTCTCATAATGGTATTTGGACTCTTGATGGCTCCTATTAATCAGGACAATTGGTTGTAAATGGCTCTGTTTGCTTGTTAGACTTCCTGTATATTTGTGTGCCAGGGAGTGGGTAATGAAGTCTCACAGGACCTGTGATCATGTCACCTGAACTGGAATCCATCTTTAACCTGGTGCTTTTCCATTTAGAAGGAAGTGGGAAGAGGGGGGGAACAGAGGAGGAGGGGAATCCAGAGGGAGATGGAGGATTCCTGCCTTGTGCTAAATATATAAAAGGGGGTAGAACAGAACAAAGAGGGGCTTCAGTCATGAGAAATCCCCTTTGTTACCACCTGAGCCAAAATGTTGAGAGGCCTGAGATTTCACAGGTGGTGTCATGTGACATGATATGATTAAGTTTGTTAAAACCTTTTTGTAGAAACCAAGAATGGGCATTAGAGTTTCGAAGGTCAGGTGAAGTAGTTATATCTGATTAGCTTTTTATCAGGAGATAGTGTCAGCTCTGGAAAGTAGTAAGGTGTTTGTACACTTTATTCTGCACAGGTAATCCAATATTTGTCCTCAGATGAATCTAGAATATAAAATACATTAAAAGTATGTAAGGTGTTACAGGTTTTAAAATAAGGACAGTTCAGTACCTGCTTTCTCTCTTTCTTCATATATGTAACAGAAACATTTTGCACATGTACCTCAGGGAGAGCCACTTTATGCTATAGCAGATTTAACTTGTACCTAACTAACAATAATCCCAAAGGACTGTTCCAGTGGCTGGGGATTCTTAAAGAGCAGTGGGATTTCAGCCATGTCCATTGCCCAAGCATGTATCCTTTGCCAGGGAGTGTTATACTGGTGTGTCCTCAGCTGGTTGGTTAAACCAGTTTTATGCTTTATGCTGATACAAATTGGGGTCAAGGATTTGTCCCTTAATTGGTATGTGGTGTGTATCTTTGTGTGTGGGTACATACACAGCAACCCTAGGAATATTTTCAAAATAAATTACTGTAACCATAGGGCTGGAAGAGTGTATGCATAAACAATTTACTTTTTTGCATGCCTGTTTTCTCAGCTATTTAATAAAACATGGCTAGCTACCAGAGCAAATATTACATCATATAGCTTTTATCTGAGATGCAGTACAATTCCTTAAAGTAATGTATAGTCTGCCCCAGTCAGACATATGAAAATTAGAAATTTGGAGAAAAAATCATCATGAAGGGAAGAAGTAGTAGTAATATATATAATTGGTAAAGAGAGGTTATTATTTAATAGTTAAAATATTGTCAAGAAAAAAATCTTTGCCATTTCTGGTAACATACATTGCACATTTTCTTTGTTCTTCTGATAAGCACATAACTATCCTATATGTTTTTCATACTGAACAGAAGAGGTTGGTATAGTAGGAATCTGGAGAAGAGCTTGCCTAATGGTTGTGTTTCCCACAATCTACTCTGGTGAGCATTTATAGGTCTGATCTGATGAATCAGTGAAGAAATAGAATATGTGAGAGAGAGATGAGTCTTGAAGCAAGATCTAATCCATATTTGTAACTTACTTCTTAGATTTCTTTTGGTGAAGCCTCCTCACTCCTCCTTGTTTACCTTTCCATATTTCTAGGATAATTTCACTACATTTGTCATAACTAAACCTTGGGATAAATATATAATAGCCAGCAAAATGTTCTCTCACCTCTCTGTCAGCTTCTACATCTTCACTAGGTGGTTTGCTAGAGGTTTAGTTACTATTATCTCTCTCTCTCTCTTTTTTTTTTTTGAGTGGCCAGAAATGTGCTGGGGACCTCACAAAACAAGACAACATTGTCCCTACTCCAACATATGTTTGGGCTATAAAAAACCTTTGTAGACCTAGAGTTAGCACACTTACAAGTGTTTCTCTTTCAGCTGCCATTTTACCCCCTGTTGCTGAGAGGTAGCCAATTTGGGGGATATGCTGGTCAGTTTCCCCCTTGGAGCAAAAATGAATGGCATGGAATCAAGTTTTTTCTTAGTGTGATTTTTTTAATTTACAAAATGTAACCAAGTCCTGTTTCCTTGAACAAACAGCACACAGTTAATCAAACTCCCTTTTGCAAAAAGCTCAGGGAAGGCGGCATTGGGGCTTAAGGCATCTTGGGCCTCTGTCTCTTCTAGAGTCCCACGCAAATCTAAATGGCTTAACAGTTTTCTCTGCCTGCTTAAGGGCTTGCCTACATTGATTATAAACTTTCTATCCTGGTGCACCTGTGCCTAGACTAAGGGACCACACTGATTAACTATATTAGTCTAAACTAATGTATTTAAATAGATACAAAGCTACATGTAAACCAGCCCTTGGGCCCTGAGATTTACACCAGGGAAAGTCCTCTAGCTCAGAATGTCTACTCTAAGACCTCATGCCCCAATTGTGAGTCCGGGCCTCAATTTTCCTTTCTTGCACCTGCTTTGCAGTACAAAGGAACCTCTGAGCTTTAACTGCCAGACAAAGCAGAGTATCTTAACACTAACAATCATCAGCACCCCACTAATGCACAAGCCATTAGCACTTTATGGCATACAGCAGTGGTTCTTAAACTTTTTGTATTGGCGACCCCCTTTGAACACTGAGCTTCTGACCGCAACCCCCTCTAGAAATTAAATACACATTTTTGATATTTAATACTGTTAGTACTAAATATAAACCCCATTGCTTAAAATGAATTTACCTTTTCTCACTGCTTTTTAAATTTAAGACTAAAACATTTTTATTTCATTAAAAATAAGTGGATAAGTTATTTTTAAATAGAATTTATTTTAATAGTTGTCCCCTTTGCAAGTTGCAGGCTGAACATACTGAAAGCAGAATGTTTGATTTCATGTACAACTTGTTGTTTGATATCTTCAGACAGCTCACATATTCTGCGTTTCACAGTATCATTAGACATGGAAAGCATTTTCATTTTTTTGGCAGTATCACTACCAATCATAAGTGCCACAATATCTTTGCATGCTGGCAGAATAAGCTCCTCACCTACTGTATGTGGCGTTTTGGTACGGGCAATTCGTAGAGACACAACACAAGAGGCCTCTACAACTGAGGACTTCTGATGTTGGAAACTTCCATCAGCATCAAGCCTGGCCTTCTTTGTTGCTTCTTCTCTGTGTTTGAAAAAATCCACATTTCGATTTTTATGCTCAGGATGTTTAGTTTCAAGATGTTGCTGCATTTTGCATGGTTTCATTGATTCAGCAGACAAAACTTCACTGCAAATGACACATTGCGGTTTTTCAATACCAGAGGTGTTGATACTGGTAAAGCCAAGTTTAATGTAAGACTGGAGATACTTTAGTTTTTTAGCAGTTTTAGTAGTAAAACTGGCCATTATTTTCAGAAGAAAGTTTGTACTTGTATGTATGACTGTTAATAAAAGTACCTGTTCAGCTGCGAATGTTGTCTCCTTACCAGGGTCAGTCATAGGCAAAATGGAACCTGGCCAAACTTGTTTGGCAGCCTTAGTTTGCAGGTGGAGCAGTGCCTGGAGTAAAGTTGGGGGTGGAGCTGGGCCAGAGGAGCGTGGAGCCAGTAGCCCTCCATAGGGCTGGATCGGGGCTGGCATGGGCCCACCACTGGGGGGTCGGAGGTGGGGTCATCAGCCCGCTCTGGGGGAGCTGCAGCCTGCCACAGGGGTCAGGATGGAAGCCCGCAGCCCGCCACTGGCACGGGGGTCAGGGTTGCAGCCAGAAACCCGCCACGGGGGAGGGGTGGGGAGTCGGGGCTGGAGTCTGCCGCCCACTGGGGTTGGGGAGGGGGCTAGCAGCCCACCGGCAGGGCAGGGCAGGAGCTGGCAGCCCACTGGGGTTGGGGAGGGGACTAGCAGCCAACCGGCAGGGCAGAGCACAAGCAGGCAGCCCACCCCGGGCTTCGGGGCTGGAGCACAGCCCGCCGCCTAATGGGGTGGGGGAGGGGGCTAGCAGCCCATTGGCAGGGCAGGGCAGGAGGTGGCAGCCCGCCACTGGCCTGGGGGTCAGGGTTGCGGCCAGAAACCCGCCGCTGGGGAGGGGGTGGGGCGGTCGGGCCTGGAGCCCGCCACCTGCTGGGGTTGGGGAGGGGGCTGGCGGCTTCAGCCGCGATCCCCAGGCAGCCCCCTGCAGGAGCTGGGTGCCCGGCGGCCGGGGATCGCGGCTGGAGCCGGCGGCGGCCGGGGATCGCGGCTGGAGCCCCTGGGGATCGCGGCTGAAGCCCCTGGGGATTGTGGCTCGGGCCCCCGGCCCCCGGGGATTGTGGCTCGAGCCGCCAGTGGCCGGGGATCCCTCAGCGCCAGCAGACTGTAGCTGGGGTAGGGGCTGGCGATCCCTCGAGGGGTTGCGACCCCCACTATGAGAACCCCGGGCATACAGGATCAAATGTGCAATGGAACTTAGACTACCACCCATCAGATCAATGGAAGCATGAGTTTGAAAGAGAAAAGAAAACATGAGTTACCCAAGTGCATGACAATTTAAGAAACAACCCTGCTGAATGACATTACTATAAGACAATGAAAAAATGTCTTCAGGAACCTCGTAGGTCTGCGTGTGTGACGGTGCTTTTCCTGGTGGGATCCAACTGTGAGTGTCAGATCAGGACAGATTGCTTCCAAAGGGGCAACTACAGCCCAAAGCTGGGGTTTTTCCACACTAAGGCAAACCAAACCAGCTAAACAGAAAAGACTTTGGTTTCACCCCACTGGCTAACCACAAGTCACACAAGCAATTCCCTTAAGACACTCCAGATTCCCAGTATCACCACCAGCAGCCTCCTGTCCTGGGGACCAATGGCTGTGAAAACCAATTCCCCAAATAAAGAAACGGTTCTCCCCAATTCCAAGGAATCAGGCCCCAGACCCAGGTCAATATACAAATCAGATCTTCCCACAAATCACGCTGTTGCCAGTCCTTTAGAATCTAAATCTAAAGGTTTATTGTATAAGGAAAAAGGTATAGGTGAGGGTTAGGAAAGGTTAAAAGAAATCAATTACATGCCGTAATGGCACATCTCTTGGTTTCGGCTTACAGCAAAGGTAGAATAACTGCAGGTTTAAATCAAAGTCTTTAGAAAGCATCCCATTTAGGGATGGGTCAGCACCTTAGTCCAGAGTTCACCTGTGTAGCAAAGTCCATTCAGAGCTGGAAGCAAGACAGGCTGCAGGCTGGAGGTAGAAGACAAAATGGAGGACATTCTTCCAGGCTTTATAGACTTCCTCCTGTGGGCGAAGACCCTCCTCCTCCTTATGCAGAGTCTGGTTGCAAACTGAAGCTTCACAGCCACATGGTTCAATTACCAGACTCTCAATGATTCAGTTTTTGCCCAGGCATGTCCCATTCCTGGGGAGGCTCCTCTCCTGGGTGTGGACAAAGTTCATTGTGCAGTTGATGGCCCTTTAATGGGCTCGAGTTAGCACCAGCCTGTCTGAGATTTCACCCAGGAGCCAAGCTTAAGTTTGAAGTACAGGCACCTTTTATCCAATATCCATAACTTCAGTTCCAAAATAGATATACACATATGGTCATAGATACCTGTTATGACCCCCTTCACATAATATTTGGTACCCCAATGATCTATATGGTACCAAATTATTCCAGTAACGTGACAGCGTGTAAAAGCTTATATCAGACTCTATGACAAAAGGGGTGATGAGCATTGGGGGAGAATGTGATCGAGTGGACTGGTCCTATAATTGTGAGCCATAAATTTGTCCTATCTCTGCTACTTATGTACTACATGGTCGGCCATTTAATCCTTGTCTGAGTCTCATCTGTGAAAAGTGAGGTGTTTTTGTAAGTAAGGTTCCAGTTGTGCACCGCTACTTAAGTTCGTGAGCACTTCAGTATTTTGGTCTCTCATCTATCTGCCGCTTCTCCCCCCCCCCTTTTTTACACATATAAAGCTAACCTAACATATCCTTTCACATAGGTGACCTTCTAATTCCTAAAAAGATTGGGTATTCCAGTTTCATCTCCTTAGAAAATTAGGCTACTAAGCACAGATCAGCTGCTGTCACTCAAGGATAATTCTCATGCTGATATCCTCTGTGGATAAGGTTATTTCTACTTCCATATCAAGCTGAAGCAGAGTATTATCAGCAACTGAATAAATAGGATACACAAGTGAATGCTGAATAAGTTTGTGTAACCCATGTACAAAACTAGAAAGGAAACATGATGCTGTAATTTTTAAATTTGTCTCATTTTCCTTGTAATAGATATTGTTTAAATATACCTCTCAAGCTCTACATGCCAGCATATGAAGGAGGTTTGCATTATCCTTTGTAAACCTTCTATAAACTGCTTCTGCTAAAGCTGCATGTATTATGAATGATTCATGAAACCAATAAGAGAAAGCAGCCAAAGCAATCAGGCTAAAGAGGGCAGTAAAGGCTCCAGATATACCCATGAAGAAAAGATAACTAGCCATCATCAAAAACTCAAGTTATTTCTTCCTTTCCTCTCTTAATATGCTCAGAAAATCAATTTCTGTTGAAGTCAATGACAGTCTTTTCATTGACTTTAATGGGAGTGGAATCTGGTTCTTAAGGTTCTGCTTGCGTTAGTCACTTTCCCAGCACTGCTGTTTGGTTCAAAGTCTTTTCACTGGGTGTGGGAGAAATAAATCAGATAATTTCTTAGCTGCAAAGTTTGGTTCATTTTAGAAATGGGCCTGATTCAAAGTCCACATTAAAAATATTGTAAAAACCTGGGAAAACCTCTTTTAAGTTGTAGCTGTTTCTTCACGACGTGTTAACATTTTCTAAAGTGCCGATGTTGTATTTTCAAAAGTGAGTTAGGCTCTTGAGAGTTAAGTGTCATGAAAGTTAATGGACTTTGGCTCCTAAATTGCTTAGGCACTTTTGAAAATTATGCCTGCTTTCTCTTTATGTTTTTATTCAATGTTTATATTTCTAGTTTACTAATTTTCTAATATTTATTTATTTATTAACCAACCTGGTTATTTTATGAAGAGTTCTTTGAAATCTGAGCAAGCTAGGTAATTCAAAGTATCTAGAAATGGGTGTGGTTGTCATTTTTTATCAATCTGCACAGCTCTGAGGATAATTCATATTAATCTACTTATACTTATTTCTTCTGCCCAAATAAAATCTATGTGGCTAGACAACCTGGGAGGATAAGCCCAAGGAATTGAGGATGGATATTAGAACACTGGGTATGCCACACACCGAGAGTATTCTGTGACAAGTGTATAATGTCGGCATCATGCTGTATACTTTATTCATCGAGATTCCATATAAATCTCTTTGTGCCACATACATAAAAAAATAGCAGTTTTCCTGCCGTCTTCAGTCTCATCAGCTTCCCCATGGACCATTTTCAGAACTCTATGGGAGGGGGGAACTGTGTGGTTCTACATGGGAAGCATACACTGCAGCTTGAAGTGCATTGAGGCTACTTGGAGAGAGCATGGAGGGCTTGCAATGGAGAACATCAGCCAAAGCCCAGCAAAGCTGGAGCTCTGTTACTGCATGGTTTAGGAGCACTCTGTGCAAGCATGCCCACTAAGATGATGCCCTTGCTGCTTTTCCACTGAGTGCCCCCTGTTCACCAACTGAATGAGTTTGCAATCAGTTAACATTGCTTCATAATTGACACAATCCTGTGCAGTTGTTACATATAGGGTGACCAGACAGCAAGTGTGAAAAATTGGGATGGAGGTGTGTGTGTGTGTGTGGGGGGGGTAAATAGGAGCCTATATAAGAAAAAGACCCAAAAATTGGGGACTGTCGCTATAAAATTTGGACATCTGGTCACCCTTGTTGCATATATGAGGCTCTGCAGTACCTTAGATCTATTGTGCTGTATAATGTATATGGCCTTGCATGTATCGATTGTGTCTTAGCTAAATGTGTATTTACAGAAGGAACTTGTGTCAAGCATTTAACTGCTATGTTGTTAATAAGGCTGGCACATTTAATATATTTGTCTCTATTACATAAGGTTTCAACCAAAACAGAATATGCAACTAATTAACAAAATGTGAATGCTACAAAACAACATATGTTTGTGACGGTCTCAACATGCTGATCTTTCTGTGCTCCAGTTAGGAAGTTAAATACCGCAAAAAACTCTGCTTATGAACATTTGTTCCAGCGTAGAATAGCTTTTGTGTTCAACGATCTTTGCATCCCTTATTACTCACTATTTCTACATAGGTTTTTGTTCATGCAAATATCTGGGGAATGTACAGACACCATAGTGCTATAAAGAGCAATGGTGTTTAGAGGTGAACAAGAATTTTGCTGATCAATATCATGTGACCTAGATGGCAACTTGCTCACAGTATATAATGAATAGAAAATAATCACACGGAAGACTAAATGACTGAGTTTTCTGCTGATAAATGTTTCTGGGTGGAAGATGAATTACATATTGGTTTTTGATAGTACAGTATGTTTGACTGCTGTCAACATTTTAGACTTGAATCTCTTTCTCAAACTTATGTAGAGACTGGGGAAAGATTTTTCCCCATACCACATGGTGGATTTACATTGATTCGCATTACGACTAATGAGAATTAGCCGTTTATTAAACATGTGCTGTGTCATGTAGGGAGACAGAAGTAGAGCACTCATTTATATTTATTTAGATTTATAAAAAACTCCTATAGGTGCCTATTCCATGTTCCTGTTACATACATTTAAATTCAAAGGGCCAGTAGTCCTTATAGAAATATAGAATAATCCTTGCTAATTCTGCCTTCAGGAATAAATACAATGCAAATACAATGGTGATAATAGAATAAATCCAAACCTGTAAGTCCACCCACTTCTCAAAAGCCTGGGAAAACAGATGGTCTTTGTAGTGTGCGTGGAGGGTTGAACAAATTTTGGGTTTGGAAGACCACAGCATGGCAGAATGAGTTGCCAAGTCCAGGAGCCCTCATAGCTGGCAGCTTCCTTTCTCCTATATGAAGGAACCTCCAGTTTGAATGCTCTGCTGATCTCCACTTCAGCACCATGGCTTTGGGAAGAGAGGTGCTCTCTTAGGCCTGGTCTACGCTTGGGGGGAGGGGGAGAGATTGACCTAAGATACGTGAATAGCGTAGCTGAAGTCGAAGTATCTTAGGTCAATTTACCTGGCCGTCCTCATGGCGGTGAGTCGACCACTGTCGCTCCCCCGTCGACTCCACTTCTTCGGCTTGCGGAGATGGAATTCCAGAGTTGACAGGGAGCCTGTTCGGAGATCGATTTATCGTGTCTAGATGAGACATGTAAATCGATCCCTGATACATCGAACACTATCCGCTGATCCATAACTAAGACTTACCCTTAGTTAACCAGGTCCCCAGCTATATAGGGCAAATGCCACCTAGAAATCTACTGGCACTTCAGTTCCAAGAACAGTTGTGTAATGTGTTCCCTGGAGTAAATTTAACGGGCTGCCACATTGAGTGGTGTCTTTGCAAAGCCCCATGTAGACCATATTACAGTAGTCAAATGGTGAATAGTTTTGTACTGATCATGATGCAAATTGAATTGGTCAGGGCTTTTCTTGTTTTCATGGTTATTCAGCTGTGAATTTTAACTTTAATAGAATATACCAGGAATGTACATGTGTTTTTTAAAATAGCTTTTGATTTGTTTTCCTTCCTAGAAAGAACTTGGTTTTGTGTTTTATTTTTTTTATTAATCAATTTTACTGACCTGGTTAATGCAAAATTTCTATACAGTTGTAAGCCCCACAATGGAATTCGTTTTGCATAAGTATGCTAATTACAGGCATCATTTTGTATGTTGACTGATTCATTGTTTTTATTAGAACAACGTTGTCATGGCATGATTGGTTTTTAAAACAACAAAAGAAGGAACAAGTAAGACCTCTTTGTATGGGTGGTCTGATATGTGCTATAATTAACACATTCATTTTATGAATTGAATGTATTGTATAGACTTTACAAAATTCTCAGAAAAAAACAACGTGTTTCATTCTTGTAAGTATACCTTTTAATTTCTGTGTAGGAGCCTCGTCATTTTTGTGTAGTTCCCCTGTTTAAGTTAAATTCTAATGTTGAGGGTTTTGGGGGTATTCCCTTCCCCCCCTCCCCCACAGGATGTTAAATTTAATTACATTATGGTTGCTCTTACCAAGGGATTAAGCTATATTACCTCTTGGGCCAGATCTTATGCACCACTGAGGACTAATCTAAGAATTGCCCCTCCCCTTGTGTAAATATACATTTACTTTGGGAACCCAGGGTGACAGTGGGAGCAGACTGGGGCAGGTGGCGGGACCCCGGCTGGCAAGGGGCCAGGGGGGGAAACCCCAAAGTTGCGCCAGGCTGAGCGCTCAGCCTGCCACCACTTTGGGGTTTTCCACGCTGGCCATTTTCCACCGGGGTCTGTGTCTGCTGGTAGCGGGAGCTGAGACCCTGGCTGGCAGGAGCCAGTGGGAAAACCCCAAAGCAGCGGTGGGATGAGTGCCCAGCCTCCCAGAGCACTGCCTGCACAGTGGCGTGGCTCCAGGGGAGGGGCTGGGAGTAGCCTTCCCAGCCAGGAGGAGCTATGGGGCCGGGCAGGACGGTCCCACAGGCTGTAGTTTACCCACCCTTGGTTTAGACCTACAACTTATTCCACATGGAAGCCAATAGGCCACCAGTCCCTGTCAGGGGTGCTGGAACAATTTGTGTAGTGGGGGTGCTGAGAGCCATTGAACCAAACTGCGAACCCCCTATAGAATGGAAACCACAAACTAGGGGGTGTGGCTGCACCCCTAGTTCCAGGACGTATGGTCCCTGATTCAGCAAGCCAGGGCAGCATCCATTTAAGCATGTGAGTGATCTGAAGAGAAATATGTGTTGCCCCAGTTCACACTAACTTCAGTTACTGGGCTCTTTTATAATGTCGTCTCATATAGAGCATGTTGTGGTCATTTAATTTTGAGCCAATAAAGGCATTAATTTTGGTGCCAAGGTCTGTATCTTTAAAAGGTCACAATCTCCAAGCCAAGTGGCGCTTACAATTTGGAATCTGATAGAACTGCTGCTACCTCCTCTGAAAAGAACTGTTGGCTTTGGCATAATATAATAATAGCTAGTTCTTATATAGTTCTTTTCATCAGTAAACATCAACAGACTTTATAAAAGAGGTCAGGATCATCCTCATTTTACATATGGGGAAATTGAGGCACAAGACGGTGAAGTGCCTTGACCAAGGTCACCCAGAAGGCCAATATCAGATCTGGAAACAGACTGAGGTCTCCTGAGTCTCATTGTGATGCCTTATCTATTAGAACACATGGGTATCACTAGCACTGTGCCCAAATAGTGTAATGCAAAAACAGCACAGTGAAATGTCTACTGTACTTTTTGTTCTGCACTTCACACTTAGGGCATGTGTACACTTATCTCTGGAGTGATCGATCCAGCGGAGATTGGTTTATCGTGTCTAGTGAAGATGTGATAAATCGACTGCTGAGAGTTCTCCCATTGTCTCCAGTATTCCACCGAGAAGCGCAGGTGGAGTCAAGGGGGGAGTGTCAGCAGTTGATCTACCGCAGTGAAGACACTGGTGAGTAGCTCTGAGTACATCGACTTCATCTCAGTTATTCACGTAGCTGAAGTTGTGTAACTTAGATTGATTATCTCCCATCCCCCAGCGTAGACCAGGCCCCACTGTCCTTTACTTGGTTAATACAGTTTAATAACTTGGGTCACACCATGGCAGTGTGGTTCAAACACATGGAAAGTTCACTGCGGAACTGCAGTTGGAGGCAGATGATTGGCAATGATTTGCTTTGTCAGTTGAAGAAAATCCAAGTGCATGCTGTGTGGATACTGCGCATAATTATTTCCCCATCAACTGACATACGTTTGCCAGAACATACACGACTGCCTTGTGCTAGTCATTCTTAGGCATATCATGCCAATCAAACTTGGAGATGGTTTTTGTGTAACATGTAATGTCAAAATATTGAAATCTTTTTTTTTCTTTTGAGGACTAACATCCCCACATCCTTGAGTTGTCATTGCTTGAAGCTAATAACACATGGCTTGAACAGTCTGCAGCCAATAAGTGCCAGTGCTACAGATTTTTTTTTTTAGCTACAAAATGCTGTTGGTATTAGTGTAACCGTGTTCACAGCTTTATTTATTGGTTTTCCTATAGTGCTCATCTTGGTAGCAGCAAGGGAGCACCTCACAAATATTAATGAATTTCTCCCCATTTTATGTAGGCAGCACAGAGAAATATCATACACAAAGCCACACAGGGATTAATCATAGGGCCAGAATTAAGCCCAGATTGCCATAGATGCTGTCCAGTACCTTAACCATATGACTGACTATCTTTTAAGAATGTAGTTTATTGTATCTAATTATCTAATTTTCCACTTAATGCTAACACATTAAAATAACTCCCCTTGAATCTAAAATCTAAAAGTGCAGAGAAGTTAAGTGACTTGCCATCAGGAACAATACTGAGAATAGAACTCATGGTTCCTGACTTCTAGTTTTTCTGTTCCAATTGCGTGATCTTACTCCCTCCGAACAAAATAACTAACTGCATATTTTCATTCCAAGTACTGAACAAGGAAAGAAACCCTCCCCCCCCCAACTATTTTTGGAGTCTGTCTTGGCATTAATTTTCAAATTTTCTTCCATTGATGACTCTGTGCAAGCTCTATCCCTTCTGACTTTGAATACACGTGGCTGTGATTCAGCTTGGTTTTCTTTCTTTGTAAAGCATCTTGCATGAAATATGCAGTTATCCATGAATATAAGGCTTCAGCCTTGGAATAGTCAGGGTGAAAAGCAGTAGAGTTTTAGCCTAGTTTAACCTTTTGCCTGAAGAAACTTTACATCTTGTTCTCACAGGTTGTGAAAATTGGAAAGAAGGAATGGCTAGCTCACCAAATTATAAAGATTGAACTTTTCAAATCTTTGCAAGCCAAAGTGGCATGGAGTACAGCTGCCTGTTGTGATTTATGGGAAATTAAAGTTCTCATTATTGGTCCAAAGATTAGAACAACTGCATAAAACATATATAACTTGAAGTTATTCTCATGTCAGACTGTAATATGGATGGAAATTATCCAGACTGAACCCAGACTCAGCATTATTTAAAATTGTGCTCACTGAACCTGGAAAGCATTATTGGGACACCACCAAAACACTCTCTGGAATATCATCGAGTAGCCTTGCAAATGTGAGCATTTGGGAAGCATTTAGACTGTGTAGAGCTTCAAAAATTTTCATGCATTATTTGCAAGTGAGTAATCTTTAATGGTGGAAAAGCTCAGTCAAGTGTAGTGAAATCAGAAGTAGTATGGGAGTTGATTAATCATTCTGAAAAGGTGCAGTCACTGCATATACAGAAGAGAGAACTGGTTAGCTTTCAGGCTGTGTCCACCGAGATAGAAAAGGTAGTTTTATTGGCTTTCCTCTGCAATAGCAGAGTAGTCTTACTTATGCCAAATCATGGTTTTCAAACTGTATCAGGGCCAACTTCATATGCTAAAATTTACAACATCTATTTGGCCTCATCTAACACAAGTATTGCAAAGGAGTTTGTGGTTGAGTTCAGGATCCTCACAAAAGGAAGAAAGGAGAGAAGCAAAATACGGACTCTGGATTTCAGAAAAGCGGACTTAGACTCCCCTAGGGAACTGATGGACAGGATTCCCTGGGAAGCTAATATGAGGGGGCAAAGAGTCCATCAGAGCTGGCTGTATTTTAAAGAAGCCTTATTGAGGGCACAGGAACAAACCATCCTGAAGTGCAGAAAGAATAGCAAATACGGCAGGCGACCAGCTTGACTTAACAGTGAGCTTAATCTAGGCTGACCATATTTCCTTTAGACAAAAACGGGACATTGGGATGGCAAAAATGGGACAGGGTGTGTGGGGGGGCATGGCCCCACCTGGGCCCCCCAGCGCCGGGCGGGGGGGAGGCAGAGGGGGGTTGGGGGGGATGGATGGAGGAATAAGCAGAACAGGGATGGGGGGTGAAGAAGATGGAGGGAGGGAGAGAGAGAAGGGGGGATGAGGGATGAAGATGATGGAGGGGACGGAGGGAGAGAAGGCACGAAGGTGAGAAGGGAGTGGATGGATGAGAGAAGAGATGGGGGTAGGGAGCAGGGGGGATGGAGGAGGCAAGGGACAGTGAGAAGGAGGGATGGAGAGAAGGGAGATGGAAGAGGAGGCAGTGGACGGAGGGAGAGAGAGAAGGAGGGAAGGGAGAGATGGAGGGAAGGAGGAATAGAGAGGAGGAGGCGGCGGCGGGCTGGCGGAGGCGGCAGATCGGAGCTGTCCGGAGCCGCAGCCGGGGGCCGAGCGCGCTGGTGGGGGGGCTGCCGGACAGGTTTTATGAAGAGAGAAGGGATGGAGGGAGTGAGAGGAGGCAGTGGACGGAGGAAGAGAGCAGGGAGGAAGGGAGGGATGGAGAAGGGGGATGAAGGGAGGGAAGGAGGAATAGAGAGGAGGAGGCGGCAGCGGGCGGCGGGCTGGAGGAGGCGGCAGATCGGAGATGTCTGGAGCCGCAGCCGGGGGCCAAGAGCGCTGGCGGCGGGGGGGGGGGGGGGGGACGTTTTATGACTCCATGTTTTATGCATCCTGCCCCAAAAATGGGACAAAATTGATATTTTGGACAAAAAGACGGGACGGTTAAAAAACATTAAAAAAACGGGACTGTCCCGTTCAAAACGGGACGTATGGTCAGCCTAGCTTAATCTCAAAAAGGAAGCTTACAAGAAGTGGAAATTTGGACAGATAACTAGAGAGGAGTATAAAAATATTGTTAGATCATGCAGGGGTGTAATCAGAAAGGCAAAGGCACAATTGAAGTTGCAGCTATCAAGGGGATATGAAAGGTAACAAGAAGGGTTTCTACAGGTATGTTAGCAACAAGGAGGTGGTCAGGGAAAGTGTGGAATCCTTACTGAATGGGAAAGGCAACATAGTAACAGATGATGTGGAAAAAGATGAAGTATTCAATGGTTTTTGTTTTGTTTTTTGCTTCTGTCTTCACAGACAAGGTCAGCTCCACTGGGCAACACGGTATGGGGAGGAGGTGAGCAGCCCTCAGTGGTGAAAGAACAGGTTAAGGACTATTTAGAAAAGCTGGACATGGACAAGTCCATGGGTCCAAACCTAAAGTTTCCAAGGGTGCTGAGGGAGTTGGCTGATGTGATTGGGAGTGTGGAATATGCCATCCTCTCTGAGACCACTCTTCTCCCTACATAGCTACCTGCTATCTGGTTAGCCAGTACTATGGAGTTAAGGAAAATGTAACATATCCCTTTACTTCCTTGTACAGCCACCAAAATGGGCCACAATCTGGCCCAAAAGTAACAGTGCAGCCTTTTAATCCACATCATTTAGACTCTTTCATCTGTACTTGGAAAAAAAAGGATAAGTTTGTAATGATTTATCCCAGTCATGTTTCACCTGTCCCAGATGTTTCAAGTAATGGGTAGGTCCATATGCCATGCACATCAATGAGCATAATATAAATGCCAGTAGAGAGTAGACAGAGGTAGTAGATTCATGCCTCAAGTAGCAGAGATTACGAAATTTGAAAGGGGAGTTTCATTCAGTCATTGAAGTTGAAAGTGCACCCAAAGTTGTTTGTTTTCTTCCCATAAGCTTCCTGTGGCAAAGAATAAGTGCAACAAACACTCAGGGTTAGAAAACATTGGCACCATTTGAAACTGGATCACTGCAATAATGCCCTGGAGGAGTATTATACCTCTATTACTCTTCATACAGGGCACTATCTTCAGTGAAACAGTTGAAGCAGTAACACGTACTGAATGTAGGCCAAGGTTGAGTAAGTGATGGTTCCCCTGGGTGCCCTTATTTGGGTATTAAGCAATCAATCTGCAAGGGCTGTACGGCCAGTGAAGTGAGAGGCTCTTCGTTCAGAAGAGCAGGTGTAAATGCAGAAATAGAGAAATGTCTTTGTAGGAAGAGAGAATGTTACAAAAAGGCGGATTCCAAGAGCAAACTCAGTTATAATTAGATTTATTACTGAAGCTCTTCAGAAAGTTTGAGATCCCCAGCTGGAATATTCAATGCTATTTCTCATCTTCCAGGGAGAGGTTGCTTTTTGCTTAAATTCAGACACATAAGCCATGTATTCCCTATGATTACATGCTGTGCGGAGAATCAGAAGTCAGTAAAATAGCATGAGACAACACAGTTTTTCCCATTAATTTTAATAAAATATATTCTCGCCACTGATGCTCTCATGCAGTCAGTTCCCTTTTTATCTAGAAATGGAGAAAAGTAGGGAACAATTCAGGCTGAGAATAAAGAAGGGACTGTATTTGTGTGGCACTGTAGCTAAAGAGCCACACGAAACTGAAAGCAAACATTGATAAAGGTGATATTTTTAGCTCAAGCTGACATTGTAATTAAGCATACTTTACTGCTGATGATTTACAATAAAGGCTGCTTGTAACTTGATAATAAGTACAATTAAATATTTAATACCCTAGAGGTATACTACCAACTTCTCAAGAGACAAAGTAAACGAACATAGACTTTCTGTCCTCTGAAGACATTCCTAGTGTAATAGGTGAAATAAATGATATAATAAGAGTAATGAATAGCGCACAGGATGCAGATCTAATATTAGAGAACCTGATGATTAATTTTTAAAATTATTATTTAAAATTCATCTTGTGAATTCTGTGCATGCTTTAAGAGAGGCTGAATTATCACAGGTGCCAAAAAAGAGAGTATTGCAGGTAATTGTTCACCACTTCTTTTGGCCATAGCCTATGTAACATAATGTTCACTAATATGATGACTATTAGGCTTCACCCACTAATAAAGCTCTTTGGAAATGATTGTTATGAATTAAAAAGGCATTTTTATAAATATCTGAGGCACCTTGGTGTTTTCTATGTGGTATGCCTCTCTGAAGATTATAATATTGCAGGGGAATGTGCACTGTATTTGAGTATGCAAAAGCCTTGTAATAATTTCTTGTTGTCTTACTGCTTTTTGTCTTAGCACTGCATATGAAGATTAATGCCATATTGGGCTGGTGTTAGATGTAATGCTTAGTACCTTCATGTGCATTTACCAATTGTCTCCTGATATCGATTCAGGCTATTGCAGTTTCCAAGTTCATTTTGTCCACAGTCTCTTCTCTTTTCATTTAACTCAGAAGAATATGGTTGCATCTCTTGTTAAACATCTTCATTCAACAAACTCTTAGAGAAAACTGAATCATTTGTGTTAACCCCCACAACTGTTGAGGGAAGTTAAAGGCTACTCACTGGAATGGATTTGGCTGCCAATTTGATTATTACCCTACATTGTCTTTGAAATAACCTTGTTAAGCTCTCTCTCTCTCTCTCTGTAGAAAATTTACTCTTTAATGGCTTCAAGATTTGGGAGGGGTATCAAGTCACATGATCAAAATTGTACTCTGAGTGTATACAAATGAGTGATATATTTTTCCATTAATCAATTATACTAGTCCAGATGGGTGAATAGGTGAAAATTGATGCTCTGGAATATTGTGGTGCATGTTAGACATTCTCCTATACTATGTAGGTGCTTCACAGCTAGCAATAGACTGGGTTCAGAGAAAGGCACTTTTGCATTCTATTCCATGTTGGATAAAAATTAAGAAAGATATAGTGGTAGCAAGTTATGAACACAATGTACTAAACCAGTATTTGTCCATTTCCTTGGACAAACTTGACCAACTAAGGTCCTAATTCAGTAAATCACTCAATCATGTGCTTAACTTTTAAGTTTTAAACGTGTTTTTTTAAATACAATTTTAAGATATTGAAAGTTATTTTGAACCAAAAAACAAAACCCCCCAATCCCGAAACATTTTGTTTGAAAAAGTCAAAACAAAATATTTAGATTTTTTGGGGACTATTTTAATGACTCTTTTTGGACGGGGAGGGGGTGTTTTGGGACAATTTGATAAAACTTCACTCACCTCTTCTGCTAGGCTGATGAGGAAATGGCAAGAAGGCCTATCTTACAAGAGAAGATTAAAAAAAACTTGGCTTGTCTATTCTAGCAAAATGAAGGCTGAGAAGAGGATATTTGTGCTCTCTATAAATCTATGGGGGCGGGGGATATTAGCTGGCCATGAATAAATTTGGGCTGGAAATTAGAAGACGGTTTCTAACCATCTGAGGAGTGAGGTTATGGAGCAGCCTCCCAATAGATGTACTGGGTATGAATAACCTGACTAGTTAATTTTAAAATGGAATTTGAGCAATTTATTAATGGGATTATATGATGGGGTGACTTGTGATATCAGGGGTCCAGACTCGATGACCCAGAAGGTCCCTTCCAGTCATAGAATCATAGAATATTAGGGTTGGAAGGGAGCTCTTGAGGTCATCTAGTCCAACCCCCTGCTCAAAGCAGGACCAAGCCCCAACTAAATCCTCTGTTCCTTTCCTGGATTTGGATCTCAGTCCACAAAGATTCTGAATGAGGTTCAGATATTGTTTCTTTTATACAACCACAAGCCATGTATGATCAGACCACAGTCCACATTTGCTAAAAGTCAATCTTTTAGACTTGAATTCATTCTTTCCTTTAATTTGGTCAACCTATTTTTTTTAAATCACCTGCTGTTTAATGATTAATGAGGCAGCCTTTTTCGGTAATCTTTGAGATGAACCAAAATTATGTTTTTCATTTTTAATTTAAAAGCAGCTCACTGGAGAAGAACATTCCTTCCCAGAGTATTTAAATTTTTGACTCTTTCAGACAGAAAGAAGGAATAAATGAGGAAAATGTCATCACATTTTCACATATAGATCCATTTATTTATCTTCATTATAAGTTAATTTATCTAGTCTGTTTCAATTATAAATATACATATATTTACATATATCACTGTAGTAGCTCAGTAACTCTCCAAACTGTATTAAGAATAACAATAATCAAAGTGTTCTCTTCCTCCAGAAGTAACTTCAAAGGTAGGAAATGTACTTATTAATGTGAGACTGCAAGCTCTTGAGAATACAGAAAACAGATGTCAACATGTAATGTCATGGAGCCAAATTCTTCAGCCCTTACTAGGGCCAAACTTCCTGTGTGGGACCACAGTGTGTAGGGTTTAGACATTGGACTCTAATCTATGTATAGAACATATTTAACTGTATTTGTAAACCACAATTTACAGTTAGTGCGGTATAAACATAATTATTATAATACTTGCAGCATATTGTCCGTAAACATGCACAGAAAAGACAACACATTAACTGGAAACTTATGAACAAAGATACATCATAGTAAATGTTAAATCATAGAAAAATAGGGCTGGGCTAGATGAAACATCATCTTGTTCATCCCCCTATGCTGAAGCAGGACCAAGTATACCTGTCAGGTGTTTTCCCAATCTGTTTGCAAAAATCTTCAGTGATGGGGATTCCATAACCTCCTTTGGCAACCTAGTCCAAACTCCTGAAGCTCCTCCCATTTTTAATCCTAGCTAATGTCATTTAGAGTATTTCTCCCATCAAAACCTGTTATCCTATTAAAGGAGAGCTGTTACATTTTGGAGATCATCCAGACCAGTAATGGCCCTATATTTTGGGGTGCCTTAATTCTGTGCTTCTGTGGCTCAGATCCCTGACACCAATAGTCTGCCCCCAAGCATGCTCCCAAGGTCTCTCCTTTGCAATAGTCTGTCCCCAAGGTCTCTCCTTTGCTTCATCCAGCCTCGTTTACTCCTTGCAGGGTTACGTCAACAGACCTCCCAGTCCTGAGACTCCCCAAATCTATCCTCCTGAGTTCTTATTTACCAGGCACTTGGATTGTTCCCCTCTAGTTCGCCACTCTGAGGTGTGAACCCTTTTCCCCCGACCTCCCTTGGCTGCCACAGTTATCCGCTCACTTTGACAAACATTCTCCACACAGTTTGCACACCAGTTTGCTTGGGAGGAAAAATATAAACAAAGGGTTTGTTTAATAGAAAAAAACAGATTCAAAGAAGAAATGGTCAGGGAAGCAAATATATACAAATTACACAGAAAATAAACATAAAGATGCAACCGCAGGCTTTACACTCCTGAATGGAATACACTCCCTTTTCTAATATAAGTTATCTATTGCCTTTCAATAATTTCCCACACTACCCACTAAGTGTAGGGGAAATCCATCGCTTCATTGACAGCTTCCCGCTTGGAGGCTGCGCCTTAGTTTCTAAATGAAAACTTCAGTTTCAAGTCTCCTTTTTAAAGTTTTTTCCCCTTCTCTTCCCTCCCCCCCGACTATGGTGACTCATGGTAATTCTGATTGGGAAAATCCCTAATTGTCTCAATGTCTTTCTGTTAAATTTGTGATCCACCACTGTTCTTTCCTGGACTGGACAATGGAACTTGAAGCGGGTTTCCAGGGCTGGCCTTAACGTGAGGTGAACTGAGGTGGCCGCCTCAGGTGCCAGACTGTTTTGTGGTGCCGCTAGGACCCAGAGCGTAGAAAATTGTCTGCTGCTGGTGTGTATATGTATTCTCTCTGCTCTAGGTGCACAGAGATCATTTGATATAACTGCTTATTTGGGGGGAAGAGAGCAGAGGTTAAGCCTTCTTTTCTCCACTTGCGGTGTCTGGATCCTGATTGTCCCAGAACCATTTTAGAATTAGAGCTTCCAGTAGAATTTACAGATGAGTCCACTTTAAATTTTCATTTGATTATTAATAATATTTGTATTGCAGCTTGGGAGCCCTAGTCATAGACCAAGACCCCGTTATATTGCATGCTTTAAAAACATAAAACCAAAAGCCTCCACTGGTACAATATATTTTTGTACCATTACTCACAACAAAATACTTAACAAAACTTTCTTTGGTCTCAAAAATCCTTTGGATTAGTGTGAGAGCAGAGGTTCAGGTCAGTTCATAGTTTAACTAAGCCAGTTCATCCATTGCTGAAATAAAATGACTTTTCATTTTAAAATTTGTTAAAATTAATATCTATACAATAGGTGTTTTGACTATTTTTCTCACAATTTTACAGCTACAGCTGTGCACCATTTGTGTGCATTTGCATCGACATCGTGTTTACTACCTGATTTACTATTTGCAGATGCAGTTTGCATGTACACATTTCTTTTTCAGACACACATAGCTGTGCTTTAAAAATGTGGTTGCAAATTTAGAACCCAATCCTTCAAACACTCACTAGAGGCCCACTGTTTACTATCATGAATCCCAAATGTACTGCTTATGGTAACAAGCACTAGTACTGGTTTTCAGGATTAGGCCTTAAAACACTGCAATGAGACTCCTTTGAAAGTAGATTTAAAAGTGGTGACATCCAGGTTTCCAACTCTAGAGGAAAAAAAAGCTAAAACATCAGACACTCCATTTAAAACTTTGAACAAAGTAAGAGTCGCGTCTTCGATCCACATACTGATCTTCCGCTAATACTAATAGAGATTCTGTGTGTGGATTGAGGGCAGCATAGGGCCTTTATGATAGGAAACACCTAATGTCTCTTTAGAGACATTTCCATTGCTCTTGCTCTGTTTTTTTTTTTTTTTTTTTTTTTTTTTAAAGGTGGTGTTGTGGTCAGGTATTTATGTTTCCAAACAACTACTACCCTTTCTTCACCAAATTCATCTTAAAGAACAGGAGAATTCCTGCTTCAGTTAGTCATTGGATCTCAGTATATAAGTAAAAATGATAGGCCAAATTATTCTCTGTTGTAATGGAGTTCAACTCTAGTGGAGTTCAGTGAGTTATATCAGGGATTGATTCATACCAATATTCCTATTTTAGTTTGAACATTGTATTTAGTTGAGGTACAAATCAAGAGGCTAACCATAATTAAAAATGAGAACATCAAAAAGCTTTTGAATTTTTTAAAACCTAATTAAACATTTAGAAATGCGCAGTATAGAAAAAAGGCTACAAAAGACAAATTTGATTTTTTCTGCTGCTTGATGGAACATTTTAAAGCTTGTGTAACTGAATGACTAATTAATTATGTGTAAATACATCAAAAGGAACAAAGGAACTATATACTCAATGTTCCATATTTATGTTAAATGGCCCCTCTCTCAGGGGAGGAGGGAGGGAAGATTGTGCCAATACATTTTAGTGAGCAGTGCAGTGTAAAGGACAGTTTATACACCATCCTGCTCTGAGTACTGACGAATTAAAGGACTTTTTAAAAATCGCTCTGCAAAACTGAGGATTGGAAAATAACTGCCGTTGCACAGCAAAGGTGCAAACTTCTACTATAGACCGTAGTTCTTTTCAAAACAATCATTTATTAAGAAAATGGGAGAAATAACAAGAATAGTGGAAATTTGTACCAGATAATCCTTATAACCAAGCTTCTCACCAACTTAATCCACTTGCCCCCAAGGAAGATCACATCTGCACCATTGGTACGATGCCTTCAGGAGCTTTGTGTGCTGAGTAGTAGTCTCAAGACCTCTCCCTTCTGTATCTTGGCTTCAGGGTACTGATTTCTATTCCCTCTATCTGCTTGGCACAACCAATAGGATCAGACAACCATTATGTTCACCTACTTCTCTGCGCCTTTGTTTCATCTGATGTAGTGCCTCTATTTGACCCTATTGGCTTTCATTCATTGACTGATTGTTGGCCTGCTTGACTGCAGTCTTACTTGTGATTGCATCTTAACAAGCTCTTACCTTCATGCTACAAACATTGTTTTGCTGGCTGTTAATCACTGGTCACCTACTCCCTTTCATTTTTCAATTCCACATTCCCATTTCATTATTTCTCCATCTCCTCTCTCCTCTTCCACTCTCTCTTTCTTCGCTGTTTCCCTGTTCAGGCTGCCACTCTAACTGTTGTACCCTTACTCTCCTGCTTTTAAGAGCACATTTCTCCACCCCTTAGTAGCAGCAATTATTTCCTATGTCTCTTCCCCACTCCCTCTGTGCCATCTCCAACACACACAAAAACTCATATCCATAGATAGATCTCCAAACTGATTGCACGTCAGACTATCTCTTACTCCTCCCTCCCCCTTCCCCTTGAAACCTGAGTTTCCACTTCTAACACTGACTTTTCCTATATGATGGTATCTCCTCCTATCAAACATCATCTTCTCTTGGCAACACTTCACCTGCTACTTCTGATCCTTGTCCTACCATTTCTTCAGCTCCTTTGAAGCACACTTCTCTGCCTCTTCTCTTCTCTTCTCTTCATCATCACACCTTTGCCACCTGTCTCATCTTGTACTGCCTCTGTGATCTTCAAGCCACTACCTAATCTGATGCTCTTTGCCCCCTTCAAACTCTTGTTCGCTTACCTCCACCCCAGTAACTTACCTAAAAGATGTATATTTTAAAATTAAGTCTACAGTGAATCATGGGACTAACTCAACATGCCCCTAACTCAGCAGGGAGATGTGTGGCCTAGAAAATAAAACACCGGGCTGGGGTAATGAAACATGGGGTCTATTCCTGGCTGTGCTACTTCTCTGTTGGGTGACATTTGACATTCACCTCACCTCTCTATACTTCAGTTTTCCCATCTGCAAAATAGGACTAATACTGACCTTTGTAAATCACGCTGAGATCTACTGATAAAAATGCTATTTTTTGTTTATTATTTTGTATTAATAGTAATAATTAATAATGCACCTTTAGTGGATGGCCCAGTCTTTTATGCCTGTCTCCCATTTACACATAATGAGAAAATGAGATACATTTTTCCGTCAAGGCTTTCTCTTGCCATCCAGCACCATGCTCACCCCATTACTAATGTGTTCAAAACATGAAGGCATATTTCTTAGTGCCTTCATTTGATAAATTTGCCAGGAGCAAGAAAAATCAGTCCAATGTGAAAGTGTGATGAAGCTGCAAAATCTCTGCAGTCACACATGTTCAGTGAGGTTGGCACAGCACATATTTGTCGCAGTTGGAAGCTATTTGAACCAAGAACCCACAAAACCATAGAATATTTAAGGAGGTATCTGAATATCTTTATCATTCTCCAGAGATTTAGTCTGTGTGATGACAGCACTGCTCATGTTTTGATAAGTGGCTGCCTTAGCCTGTAATAAACAAGGTGGTTAAAATCCTGGCTGTATTGAACTCAGCAGCAAAACTGCTTGACTTCAATTCCACTGTAAGTATCAGGTCTGTGTGTGCTTACAGTCAACCCCTTGGGGAGAGAGTGAATGATTGATCCACACATCTTAGATGTGTAGCTAAGTTGCTTAGTGCGCTATGGGAAGGCGCTCAGATACTGTGGTGACGAGGGCAGTGTAGGAACCCATATAGAATAGAATGGGGACTGAGGAATATATTCATGTGTTTTCCCCTTTCAACAAAAATGCTTTTGTTACCACAACCAACAGAGGAATCAGCACCACTGAAGGTGAGAAGTTTGGAATGCGAAGGAGGAAGTAGAAACACAGTTTCCCTCACATTTTACCATGTTTGTCCAAAGTAATAGATTCCATTTACTCTGTACAGCCTTACTTGCAGCTAATTTTGAGCATGACAGACACAAATTAAGGTTTAGCTCAGAAGCCACAGCCAGACCGATGAGAAGGAAGAATAAACTGAAGTCACTTACCGGTTAAGAACATCCATTTTAACAATACGGGCAAGATTCTGCCCTAGATTGCTCCTGCACAACCCCTCTGAAGTCGGCCTGGTACCACAGCTGAATACCATGCTGCTCAATGCTGCTTGCTGGAAAGTTGCTTTTGAACTAGTCTCCAAAGAGCTTTCTAACTTTCATTTGATTTCTGAGGCACCATGCGAGTATTTCTGTTCAAAAATGTATTATTTTTTCATTACATACTGTGTAAGTCATTTTTCTCTGATAAAACCTGCTCTGTAATAACCTTGCTTTTCTGGTCCTTGGTTATATCACATATCATCAAATTATAAATCCTTCTTTGCTTTGTAACGAACAATAGAAATCTCTCCTTTTTAACAGTCCTCCCAGGAAGAGAAACATGAATGTATTTATCAGGTTTTCCTGCCTAATCAGTGCCAATTGTGAAGAAAGAAAGAAATGAGTTTTTCCTTATTAAGACACTATATCAAACTCATAGGCTGTAATTTTAATTGGGGTTGAATATATTCATTTTTAATATTCCTTACATGTTTAATAGTTCTTTCGGTGGTGATGGCAGTATACATCATTCACCAATTTCTCTTGGAATACCACAACATAGTACGAAGTAATGCTATTGGAGACAATGTGGTATAACCTATTACTAGTGCCACAAAAGATCCTCTTTATAACGTTGTCAATAATTTAAATTACCACTCTCTGTACGTTATCTACTCTGTATCTTTCACACTACTTGTCTCTGAAAATGGCATGATAATCATTTTCTTCGTGTCTCTGGGTTATAAAAATGTAAAAGCGCCTTCAAAATTATGTACATTTATTTAACTAATGGAGCAGTTCTGGTTTATTGGGTATCTAATGTTTCTTTTCTTTCACTTAAATGGTGCCTTAAGGCATATTTTCCCTAAGGAATGGAATACATCTCATAGGTAAAAAACATACTTATTTTAAAGAAATATTCTGACTACAGTAGAAGGGCATCAGAAACTAAATCATCACATGGGATCCAGAATGCAGATTTCAAAGAAGTGTCTTAAACAAAGGATTATAGCTGTAATGTGGAAGTATTGAGCTATTTGGTCCTTCCATACTCCAGATAGTACTTTATAATGGGGTTGTACCATTTTGACATTAGATAACCGGAGGTCCAGAAGGGGGCAATGTTTGTAAACAAGGAGTCTAATCTTGTGGTCCTTACACAAGCAAATCCTCATTGTGGTCTATTGGAGTTAGGTCTTAATAAGTATCACAGGGCCATACTCGAGGTTTTTAGGTCAAGACATCTGATTTGGGGCCAAAATGTTGAACACCTTAACATACTAGTGAAGCATTACTAACCTGTTATTAATGCTGATTTCCTAATTGTAGATCGAGGGATTACTCATATCATTGCACACCAGTCTAAGGGGAGGGGTTCTCCTTATAAAATTCAGACACTAAAATAAAGACTAGATCAGATTAAAAAAATTCTAATTCATAGATGCAATAACTGCCATGGAGCAGTCTCCTGAATGTGGATCTTAAGAGGCATATTATTTCCCCTATCTGCTCACTCAGAAAATTACAATATTGTTAGTAGATAAGCTGAAAAGACAAACTATAGAGATTAATTTATAAAGCAACCCAATGTTAAGGCTGCAAAGTCAAGCTTGCAGAAGTTAGAATATGCCCAGAATTAAATTTGCCCACCTTAATTCAGCCGTCTAGTGTGTATGCATTATGATAATCTTTAATTACATGATGCATCTAATTCTGCAGCATCCTTGCAACATTTATTGCACAGGATGGAGGGTGAATGACATTGCAAGAAGAGAAAGCATGTATATTGTCACAAGAATGTTTTCTTGTTTTTCAGGCACTGGGCTGGGCCACAGGAGATGGGGCTGTTTTTTTATTTGCTGGTGGTCAAGATTCTATTATAATGCATAAACACCAGGAGACTGAATGAAAGTTGCATGGGCTCCCTTATATTTGCATTACCTAACTTTTTAGTGCATAACAGTGCAGCCTTAACATTCTTATAATAGAGGTTTTGCATGTCGTATATCATATGAGTGAATATGCACAGCTATAAATATATAGATAATACATACATGTATATAATTTATTATTATAGGCACAGCTGGTAGCACTGCCTACTAATAAAGTTTTCCATTTCCCCTTATAAGTCCCTGTTTTAAGTTATTGATAACTTTGCCAAACTATAGTCACCTGGACTGAAATTATCATCCCTGGTGTCTGCCACAGGCTAAATTGTTCAGGAAAATTTCACTCCAAATGGTTTGGCTGTTTCTCAGAATGATGAAGAAAAAAGTGTGTTGTTTTTGCTCATAGTTAAAAATGCCAGCAATAGTTTCACTGTAAAGCCCTAGTGACACCATGCTTTATAGCAGAGATTTCATATTCGGCAGCTGTTTAGCCTTTTTGTCAGGGATGTGCCTTTGAAAAACTACAGTTTATATATGTGTAGCAGAGACTTATTAGATTTTAGTAGCTAACCACCATGAAGGTTCCATCTGCACTTGGCATGCTCTGGCATGGGGCTGAGCAGGGTGTAAGCGGGCCCCTGACCGCCCTCTTCAGAATATCAGCCGGAGACTGCTCTGTGGCTTCACCAGTGTCCTTTTATTTCTATATACACAGTGCACAAACCCCACCACCTATATACAGCTGCTTCCCCAGTGCAGGTTTAGGCCCAGCCTTTTGCCTCAGGCTGGCCTCAGGGTTGACTAGCCCCTTCAGGCTTGCTGCCTCAGCTAGTAGACCACCCTGCACCTTCTCTTTCTTTCACTCTTTCTTCCTTCCTCCTTCCTACCTCTCTCTATCTCCCAGCTCCACAACCCACCCTGGCTTCCTCCCTAGCAGGGCTTATATACCTGTGGAGGCTGCCAGGTGGAGCCCATCAAGCCCTCTGCAGCGCGGAGCTACAGCCGGCTGGCTGATTAGCCTGCCTCAGCAGGCTGCTTGCAGAGGCTTGTGGCTTTTGCAGGGGTAAGGAGGGAGCAGGGGCTGGCTCAGCAGGCTGCTGAGTCAGCTGCCTGCTACACAGGGCTTTCCCTGCAGTTGCCACTCAAGTCTGCTGTGGATTGTGAGGAGTCCAGGGAACTGAGTGGAGAAGGGAGCCTGTCTCTCTTGTGTTCAGAATGGCCCTCCTGCTGGGCCCAGGCAGACTAGAGGAGGAAGCTACCCAATTCAGAATGCAGAGAGGACAAGAGCTGGATATGAAGAAGATCGTGTGTAGTGGAGCAGATTGAGATTGGAGGCTGGCAATGGAGGAGCAGGGAATGGACTGGCTGGGCAAGGAGACTGGGAATCGTTCCGGGAGCAAGAGGTGGAAACGTGGTCTGGGACCGATAGGGAGACTGGTATGGGCTGGGCTAGAATACCAGGAAAGAGAAATTGAGATCAGGTGAGGAGCCAGGGAGGGACTAAAAATGGCTGGGCAAGGAGATTAGGATTGATAACCCGTGGGGTGAGGGGGGAAAGATTTGACAAGGAGCCGAGGTATGGGAGAGAACTGGCACTATCTGGGCAAAGAGACTGGGGCAAGGAGCTGTAAAATGGGGGATACCAACCACTCACTCACTGGGTGGTTGTGAAAATAAATTGATACAGTAAACCCTCGATTTAACGGACCTCGATTTAACGGACTTCGGATGCAACGGACAAAATTTCTGAGCAAGTCTGATGCATTCCTGATCCATTTCTGGCGGGCTGGCTGCCGGCTCCCGGTTGCCACCCGGGTCCAGGCAGCGGGCGGGCTGGCTGCCGGCTCCTGACTGCCGCCCAGGTCCCAGAAGCCGGGACCCGGGTGGGCTGGCTGCCGGCTCCCGGCTGCCACCCAGGTCCAGGCAGCAGGTGGGCTGCGGAGCTGCCGCCCCGACCCTGTGGCGGGCGGGCTGCTGCTCCGACAGCTTTTTTTTTTATTATTATTATTAAATAATGGACTTTTTCATTTAACGGACACCCCCTCGCCCAAATTAGTCCATTAAATGGAGGTTTTACTGTATTTGTGAAGCACTCAGAGCACTAAAGAAAAGCCCATGAAGAAATTAATAATTCGGTCTTCAGAGCTAGGTTTGAACAATGGGCAGTAAATAATGCAAGGGACCATCTTTTTGAATTGGGAGAAAACAAAATATTGAATAGCTGTTTATTAAAAGAGACCTACCCATTCTGAAGAAGGGTTCCAGTGGAAAAAATAGCATGTGATCATGTATTTAAAGAGTGTATCATACAGAAGAAGGCTGAATTAAGGTTGTATCAGCATGCAGGATTGTGTGTGTGTTTGTTCCTAGGTTTTTATAAAAGAAAACTGAAAACAGAAATTCCTTCATCAGCAGGGTTGGAACCTTTAGTTCCACACTTGAGCTAATGGAGTAACTGATAGGAAATGCCAGAATTAAGGTCTCCTGTGCAATCTAACCTTTGGATGCTTGACTTTGCTACCTTAATAATGTTCTTTCTGCATAGTCTTTGGGGGCAATATAGAGACATACAGATGCATGCATGTATTTTTATATAAACAGAATTTAAACAAAATTATTTCCAGTTCTGTAAATATTTCCATCTGTTATCAATGCTAATTTACTTAACAATTCTCAGACAAAACTAATTGGCCTCTTTCCTTTTGGGTTGATTCAGCCAAAAAAAATGCAGCTAATACAGCACAAAGCCATCAAAGCACATTTTTCAGCCTATGAGGGCTTCTATGCAGCAGAATCCAGCAAAACTATTTAAAATCATGCCCTTAGTGGGTTTAGATTTTTTTAGTGAAAAATATAATTATATGAAAAAATGATTTTTACATTGTGGAAAAACAAATAAAAACCAACCAACCACACACATGTGCAACCCAGCAACCTAACTCCTGGTGAAAGGGACAGAAGTTTCATTCTCTTTGTGCTCTAGTGGCCTACTTCCCCGCTATTATACATTGTCCTAGGTCTTTTGCATTTATTTCTATGCTTAGATAATAGACTGTCCAGCCGTGCTACAGAGCAGCACGTGAAGCCTATTCTGTAGGTAAACAATTACAAAAGCCTCAAATGGTCGCGTCTTTTTTGTGGAAAAAGCTGTGATTGTTAGAGGTTTTTCTATCTAGAATGGTTTCGCTATTTCAGATTTTTAGTCAATACAACATGAGAGGCACAAATTGCTAGTCTGCTCAGCTCTGAATAATACAATAGAAGCTAAAAACTGTTTCACTTAGAAAAATTAGTAGGAATGTCTGTTCATTGTATAATTTTAGTAATCTCTAAACCTCCATTATACGCATTCTTAATCAAACAGTTTACAGACAAATAGATAATCAAAGTGTTTATTCTCAAAAACCCAATTCAGAATTTTGCTGTTTCTCATCCAGACACATTTGTCCCAACATGGATTTTCAATAATACAAGTCTTCTTGTAGAATTAGGATTGTTTACAGAGTTTTCTCTCTATATATTGGATGTGATATGGATTTTATGGGGAATGAAAAGTTTTACCCTCTTGTTTTTGAGCTCATTTAGTTTCCTCTCTTGCCTCTAGTTATTTGGGTTTTCTGGGAACAGAGGATTTGATCCAAACTCCAGTGAAGTCAGTGGAAAGGATTCCATTGAGTTCGGCTGGATGTGGATCAGGCCCTAATACCTTAATTTAAGTGGAGGCAAAGTCAGGCTGTAATTTGAGAGCGCTGATGCCTTGGAGAGTTCATAATCCAATTAAACAAAACAAAGAAGAAGGGAAAAAGCATTCTATCAATGCACCTATTTTACAGATGGGGAATTGAGGCCCAGAAAAAGTGATCTCCAATCTGTGAATCTGTGGCAGAGCGAGAAATTGAAATCAGATCTCCTGAGTCCCAGCCAACGGCCCTTCCCACCAAACCTGTGTTCAGTGTTAAGTTTCTCTTCTGCCCTGGCAACATTTTTTCTTCTGTGTCTTTTTATTTTGTACTCTGAGGTTGTAGACCATAAATTGTAATAGGTGTGCATATGGCCACTCCACTGACTCCCAAAAACATATACTCACCTGTAAGATCAACAGATGCCATTCATCCCTTATCCTATGCAGGCCAAGACAAATACCTCATTCTGAAAACATAAAAATGAAGGAAAATCCAGTCCTTATTGTTGGGTGTTTCTAATTCACAGCTTCACACTGTCTTGTGCAATCAAGACTAGACAATGCACAAATGCATTGTGTATGTCTACCTACATCAGTGTAGGTGCAATTGCAACACTTGTAGACAAACCCAGTCTAATTTTGATCTAGCTAGCTCAAAAAACAATGGCAGTGAAGCTGCAGTGAGTGAATACCCAGGGTCCTGGTCAGGCTTGTTCAGCCATGTTGAAGCCCTGCTGCCATGGTTTCCCTGCTATTGGTGCATGGGGCTAGTCTACACTGGAAACACTAAAGCGCTGCCTCAGAAAAAACCATAGTGGGTGCTCAACACCCAGGAGTTAGCTTGAGTGTGGAACATGATGAGTTCTGTGCTGCTAACATCTGCCTTTAGGGCAGGGAGTTTGTTTATAAGCTAAATGGATTATGTACACTGGTCTTCACTGCAGAGGATAAGAGGGAAATCTCCACATTTGAGTCATTCTTTTTAGGTGACAAATCTGAGGAGCTGTCCCAGACTGAGATTAGAGGAAATTTTGGAACAAATTCAAAAATTAAATGGTAATAAGTCACTAGAACCTGGTGGTATTCACTTAAGAGTTCTGAAGGAACTCAAATATGATATTGCAGTACTACTAATTGTGATGTTTAACTAATCATTGTACCAGATGACTGGAGGATAGCTAATATAATGCCTATTTTTTAAAAAGTCCCCAGAGGCTACCCTGGCAATTATAGGCCAGTAAGGCTAACTTCAGCTCCACGCAGTTTGTTTGAAACCATGGCAGAGAACAGAATGATCAGACACACAGATTAATATGATTTGTTAGGGAAGAGTCAACATGGCTTTTGTAATGGAAATCCTGCTTCACCGATCTATTGGGACATCCACTCAAAGCGCACCCACACCTTGAATCCTGTGTGTAGTTCTGGTCACCCTATCTTAAAAAAGATACAGTAGACTCTCAGTTATCCAGGACTGGGTTAAACAGGTTGTGGATTAACCAGGATGTCAAAAAAAATATGTGTAACTTGCAGGGCCATCTCTGGCTTTGTTGCTGCCCCAAGCACACAAAAAAACCAAAACAAAAAACCCCACCAGGGCACAGGGAAGTGAACCAACACCCCCTCCCCTAGCACAGGATGGCTGGTGAACTAACCTCCCCCCCCCCATATTTCCTATGAATGGTGATTATCTGGGATTTTATTAACCAGGATTAATTTTCCCTATCATCCTGGATAATCAAGAGTCTACTGTATATGAAAATTGGGAAAGGTGCACAGAAGGGCAACAAAAATGATTAGGGATGTGGAACAGGTTCCATAGGAGTAGGATTGAAAAGACTGGGTCTGTTCAGCTTGGAAAAGAGGCGACTAAAGGGGGATATGATGGAGGTTTATACAATCATGAATGGCATAGAGAAAGTAAATAGGAAAGTGTTATTTACTTCTTCACATAGCACAAAAATTAGTGGTCACCCGATGAAAATAATAGGCATCAGGCTTAAAACAAACATAAGGAAGAACTTCTTCACACAAAGCACAGTCAACCTGGTGAACTCATTGCCATGGAATGTTGTAAAAGTTCAACTGAGTTCAAAAAAGAATTAAATAAGTTCCTGGAGGATAGGTCAATAAATGGCTATTAGCCAATATGATAAGAGGCACAACTCCATGCTCTGGGTGTCCCTAAACCTCCAATTGCTGAAACTGGGAACGGACAATAGGAGATGGATCATTCAAAATTGCCATGTTCTGTTCATTCTCTGAAGCATCTGGCATTGGTCCCCGTCAGAGACAGGATACTGGGCTAGATGGACCGCTGGTTTGACCCAGTATGGTTGTTCTTGTGTAAATCCAAGAGATGTATTGTCTCTAGCTAGAGGAAAATTGAATATCTGTAGGTTATATTCTTGTGCCCTGGACTTTGGCTTTCATAGAATCTTAAAAGATTAGTGTTGGAAGAGACCTCAGGCGGTCATCTAGTCCAATCCATGGCTCAAAGCAGGAACAACCTCAACTAAATCATCCCAGCCAGGGCTTTGTCAAGCCAGGCCTTAAAAACCTCTAAGGATGGAGAGTAAGATTCCACCACCTCCCTAAGTAACCGATTCCAGTGCTTCACCATCCTCCTAGTTTTTCCTAATATCTATAGGAGAAGACAGTTCCTCATTTTCTTCTGATAGTAGTTCCCCCCTCATAAATTTTGATCCTACACATTCCAAATTCCCATGATTCCATCCCTGGGTTTGCCTGTTTTTTTTAAATCTCTAGCAATCATGGGACAGATTCTTCAGTTTGCATAGTCCATTTTGTGCTACTTGGGGGTGTAAAGTGGATAGGTTCTGGCCATAACTGGCTAGAGCAGAATTTTCCTTGTTCAAGGAAACTTCAGTGGCAAAAGGGTGGCAGAGGCAATGTAGCTGTTTCCTATACCACCTTTAGTTTGGGGGGAGAGTCCGGGAAATCTGGGGACAATGGGGGAACGGAACTCCACTATGCCCGGTCTTCCACGAACATCACTGAAGGATGTCACCTAGCCTAAGGCTCTTCCTCAGAGGTACTACATTTTACTGGGAGCTAAATTTAGATTCTTGGGTCTCCACTTTCCTCCTGTGTGCAATTGGAACACAAGCACAAATGAGAATCCAGCTCCAAGCCTGAGTCCTACAAATAAACACAAAACCAACAAAACTCTGTAGCGAATGAAACAATTATGTCCTCTGAGCACTCACTACTTTTGTTTCAAAAGTTTGAAGTGCATTCCAATTACTGGTATAGTGCTGCATAGATGTATACTCCCGCTTTTTGTTACAGATCTTAACAGCTGAATTTGAGCTCAGTATGAGTGTTAACACGAGGGGTGACAATGAGCTTCCGAAGGTTTATTTGAAAAAACTCTCCAGTGATACAAGTAATTTACTTCTGTTCTAGACCTTTGCTATAGCTGTCCTTCTAATAATGGAGGCTGATGTAGCAGAAGAACAAAGAGAGCTTGTGTTAAAGGAAAAGAATCAGATGGGTTTTGCATTTACCATCTCTGAAATGGAATTATTAAAGGCCAACATTAAAGAAAATAAAAAATGAATACTGGAGAATCCCAAAAGGGCATAATGGTTGATAGAGAAGAATAATATATTCTAATTGCCTGCGGTGGGCCTGCACAGGAGTAACTGATGGGAACTGAGTAAATAATTTGTGACTAATGCAAGAGATGGAATAGAATCCGCCACAGATCTGTCTTTTAGCTGTGTTGGCTCTGCAGGGATAAATGAAGTAAAAAAGGAAACAACCTACCTCTGGTTCTGAATACAAAGAGGGAGAAGAAATGTGAGAAATCAGGAGCCACTTTTTCATAGTTACTTTTCAGATCATAACTGTACTTTTAAATGGTGTGGTCCATAATCCGGGGTGGGGGGGGGGAGGAGGAGAGAGGCTGTAGCCAACTGAGCCACCTAGGATTACAATTAACACATCAGAAACATCTGCAATGATGTGTATGCATTAATAGGATAGGAAGAAATATTCTTCCCTCTTTAGCAGGCACATTAGCTCCTGAAAGACCTGCAGGGGCATTGTCAACTATTTTTGAAATTTTTGTGTGCATACTAGACAATCTTGGTTTCCTCTGCTGTATCCATAACCTGCATGTTATCACCCAAAATTGGGCATCTCATTGCACACTATGGATATGGAAGTAGGAGCAGGTGGACATAGATACCTCACAGTTTGTTAATCTTAGATGATGGACATAGGCCAAACGTTCATTGGTATGCTATAAAAAATTTTACCCATGAAAATTAAAGCTTGTATGCCATGGTGTATATGACCCAGGTCCATCTAACCCTTTTGGGAACTAAAGAGTCTGCTGAGAGAATTGGAAAAGATGCTTTGAAAATTTTATTAAGGCCGGAGTCCAGATATTGTGGAACTGGAGCCATGAATGCTACAGTTTGATCTATTGTATCAACCATACTGGTTCCTTCTCAGCAGACACATTCATCTCTCTGAAAAATTGGATCTCACAGGTGAATAGTCTGGACAGTCAAATAATCTGGCTTGAAATCAGGTAGTGAAAAACATAATTTTCTATGCAGTGGTTGATTTATATCTGATTATTCCTGGTGGCTTGCAATTCTAGAACAAATTGATAATTAGTGCCA
Source organism: Sternotherus odoratus (assembly GCA_032164245.1). Lineage (NCBI taxonomy): Eukaryota > Metazoa > Chordata > Testudines > Kinosternidae > Sternotherus > Sternotherus odoratus. The sequence continues at coordinate 78,251,109 of JAVMKO010000006.1, forward strand.
TTGTCTTTCTTTCAAAGTTTTGGGGGAGGAGTTTGAGAATTGGAAGGAAAGGGTTATAAAGTTGGCTGTGAAATCCACTGTTTGATTTCTCAAGCTTTGTTGTGTTGCCTGACTTTGAGATGCTGCATCAGTTTGCATAGTTAGTATTATTGCAAGAAAGCAATCAATGTTTGTTTCCGTAAGGTTAATAAAACTTGCACTTAATCTCTGACATCTGTACTTGCTAGTTGTAACTTTGTCATTCAGATCAATACAATGTATTGCTGTTTTCATTGAAACGAAAGTTATCAGAGTAAAAACCTAGCGGTATGATATTGGTTATGGATTTTTTTAAAAAAAATGCTAAATATTGATCCTAAAGGAGACATAGCTGTGTTTTTTTTAAAAAAAAAGTGTGTGTGGGGTAAAATCTTGAACAATCTCTTAGATCTCACTTGCAGTTGACTGTGCATGCAAGTTTGGAGGGTGCCATTGCTGTTTGCTCTGCCAGTTAGAAGGGATTGTCAAAGTCAATAATTCAAGCACCATGAGACATGCACAACAACAAACATTAATACCTAAGGCAAACTCAGCCAAATAAGCCATCTAGACTGTGGGTTTATAACCTCAGAGCTTTCAGCCATGAGCTAGCTAAGGACAGAGAGGATGTATCCTACTGTGACACAGAGCTGGGAGTAGAAAGGGTAAGTAGCTCCAAACCTTGTGTCTGTCAAGAAGAGCTCACAGCTCCTCCTCTCTTGATGAGCATGAGTATGTGTAATAGTCAGTGGCTCCACCCCCCTCACCCTTTCAAAATAATCTGACTAATGATTATAGCAAGATTCACCAATAAAATGCCCATAGAGACAGCCCTCTATGAACCAGTGCTGGTCCTCTGCAGAAAGTCAAGTGCTTTGGGGTTGCCTTGGTGGAGTCACTGCCGGTGTGCACACAATCCATAGGACAATTAAAGATTTTTCTGTTTTAAATGTTTATGCTTCCCTTTTATCTCCTTTTCATTTTGTTAAGAAGCTGCTGCTTTCAGAACTGATTGCTTATAAAACCTGCTTATTTCAGCATCATGCATGTCACCCTTAAGAGCATTCAGGTTTTGCTTTATAGCTAGATAATATAATCCCCATATTTGCAGTATTCCTTGTGCTTCCTTATATTTGGTGTACTTTACTCTGGTGATATTTTCTGTATAGCTCCTCACTAAGAGCAAGATAGCTAGTTTGTGCACTTCTTTCCTTATGATTTTGAACTCTTCTTCCAAGGGGTTGCAGTAACTGGAAGCTTGCTCCCCCTTTAAAATCCCCAGCATGTTTTCGATTTGCCTGTCTTCCTGCTAGCCCACCTATGAGAAAACACCTTTGCTACCTTAGAACTGGTAAAGCTTCCCTTTAATAATAATAATAATAATAATTAATAAAGCTGGTGTCTGGTTCAGAAAAGAATTCAGCGGGGAGGATGGGGAGGGAGGGAACAGGGCGAACCCAGCTGTGGAATTACAACAGGAATAAAGATATTTATTCAAACATTGTAGGAGACACAATAGCTGGGGTACTACAGGGACTAATAACAGTGCCGGGTGAAAGGGAAGAAACTGTCAATGAAGCCTCAGTTTTTGCTCATGGAATTTCCTCAAATTTACTCATTGCCTGAATTTGCATAATGTGTCCTTTTTGGGGGCAGCGGAGGGGTGTAAATTTATTCTTTGGCTTGATCTGAACTGGTTCACTGTGAGCATTCTGCACTCAATATTTTAAATCTGACTGGTGTTAGCTGGATGGAATTGCTCAGGTAAGCCACGAGGCATTCTGCTCTTTTTGGATGAATGTAGCTCTTGCAGTGAGGAGAGGGCATAGAATAATAAGTAGAATATGTCATTATGGTGGTGATGCTGCTACCACTGGTCCCTCTATATTGGGCTAGTATAGAGAAGGCTCCTGCCACATCCAGCATGTTTGCCACATTTTAGTTAAATACACATAAAATATGGCATAGTCCCTGCTCCTGTTTCAAGCTGGTGGGTATGAACGAACAAGAGCACTGGTGGCAGTTTTCCTCCTTATGATTTCCCACTGCATGTAAGGCATTATTTATGTATTATTTATTTATTTCTGGTAGTGCTCATAGTGAACTGGGTGCTGAGTAACCATGGAGATAGGTACAGTCCCTGTAGATCATACATCATAAGTGTACACTACAGTATATTATGAGACAATTATTAATCAAATATAAATAGCTGAAATCTCCAAAATATTCACGGATCAGTATAATTGTTACAATGGAAGATTTGCCCCTTGCTCTCTTCTTTTTTTCTCCCCTTATGGTTCACCTTTATCCCCTTAAACTTATTCTCCTTACCCTTTCTCTGGGCTCGTAGATGGTCCATTGACTACAGTTTAAAAGGCAACAGGATTGACATAAACAAGGCTGACAATAAAGTTTCATCCAACAGAGGGCAGTGTTTGTAGAACAGTCACTCATGAAAATGTACTATTAGGGGTGATCAACAATTTTTCATCTAAACTACTGTTGATACATGATTTTTTCCCTCAACAAGTGTCTGCTTTCCATGGGAATTTTCAGCTTTATCTGGAAAAAACAAACACACAAAATGGAAACATTTTTTGATTTACAGATGAAAACCGAAACTTTAAATTTGGAAATGTCAAAACATTTCATTTCACAATGCTTCATGGAAGTGATAGTTTAGGTGCCTTATTCTCCCATTTGCCTCTATAGGCCAGAATATATCTCCCATTGTCTTCCACAGCCACGTGACTCCCATGCTTCATCGTAATGGGTCAGAGAGGAGTCTAGTTCATTTTGGGAGTTGTAGTTCGTACAGGGAGCTTGGCCCATAGAGGAGAATGGTACATGAAGCAGTCAAACTACGACTTCCTTGAGACAACACAGGCAGGATATAGTTTAATTTTGAGTTCACCTCAAACAAAATGTTTGATTCAGTTTGACAACTCAAAATATTTTGATTGGCCCAACTGACAATGAAATATATAATTTCAATTTTCATGACATAAAGTTGTTAGTTTTTCTTGTGAAAAAATTCCCAAATTTTCTAACCAGCTCTACTTATTAGGTATTTACTTGTCTATAATAATTTCCCATTTGATTTTTTTTCCATGTGAATGTTTGAGAAGTCTAAATATATTGAGGAGCAATTTTTGCTATGTTTGGTTTCAACAGTTGCAGTAGGTTGTGTCTGGCAGGTACCACATGCTTTAGAAGAGGGGCAATTCCCCTTTCTCACTAACTCTCCACCATAATGCTGCCATGTTACTTGCTGGGGAAAAAAAAAAAGAAATTACCTGGTGATCTGGCATAGCTTCTAGCCCAAATTCTGTCTCTCTAATTGAAGACAGCTCTCTATTCTATTTGTGCAGTGATGTCATTATGTTACCAATGTATATATTAAGTCAGAGTTCAACATTCTCTCCAAAGAATACTTTGACTGAAGCAGCCTCTAACTGCTGCATGAAGCAACTCTGGAGCCAACACTTCATGACACTACTTATAATTGTCTCTTTCGTATATGGCTTTGCACTGTTAATATCTGACAGATTTTTATCAAGAAAGAAAGAAGAAAAAGGTACTGTCATATTCCCTTTTTGAACTCTCACTGATTGATTCAAAACAATGAGAAGTGACTTCAAACCTTTGCTGTCTGACATACCTGCTCATTAGTTGGTTGGTGTGTGACTCATTCCTGTCAATGAGGAATCATAGATAAGAAATGTACTTATCAGAATTCAATTTTTTCCTATTTTGAAAAAGACCACTGAGTGAGCTGTAACTACCTCTCCAGAAGCCAACTTACTTCTTCATCCTCTTGGGTTTGAAACCTTTTTGCCAAAATGTACATATGCCAGTAATAAAAGATGTTTTAGCTGACAATGGGTAAACATTCTGTTTCTTGGTTAATTACTAAGTAGAGGAAAGGAAATACAAACAAGCCAGTATAGTTAGTAAGCATCTAATATGGCTTGTAGCACTCAGTACATTAAAATTTACTAATACAATGTATTATAAACTTTGCACATTAGTATCTTATGTTTTGCTTTGCTTTACTTTTACATTTACTTTAAATTTGTTTTGAAGGTAGGATTAGGCGGTCATGGTGGCTCATCAGCTGAACATGAGCTTCCAAAACATGTGGCCAAAAGGGAAAATCCTGTGATGTGTAAACTGGAGAATCTCGAGTAGGAGTAGGGATGTTATTTTACGTCTGTATTTAGCTCTGGTGCAACCACTTCTGGAATACTGTGTCCAGTACTGGGATTCACAATTCAAGGAGGAAGTTGATAAATTGGGAGAGGGTTTAGAGAGGAGCTATGAGAATTATTATAGGTTTCGAAAACATGACTCAAGAAGCTCAATCTCCTTATTTTAACAAAGAGAAGGATTAAGAGTCACTAATCACACTCTAATAAATATCTACATGGGGATCAACTATTTGATAATGGGCTCTTCAGTCTATCAGAGAAAGGTATAAAATGATCCAATGGCTGGAAGTTGAAGCTAGCAATATTCAGAATGGAAATAAGGCCTATATATTTTTTTTTAGCAGTGAGGGTAATTAACCATTGGAAAAATTTACCGATGGTTGTGGTGGATTCCCCATCATTGAGGATTTTTAAATCAAGTTTGGATGTTTGCTAAAATATATGCTCTAGGAATTATTTTGAGGCCGGTGTTATACAAAAGATCAGACTAGATGATCACAGTGGTCCTTTCTGACCTTGAATCTATAGAAGCTACAATGAAGACTCAAGTAGTTTTTAGTTCCTTGCTGAAGGGAATAGTCTGCAGGTCTAGCTAAGCTGTGCTCAGTGCAGAATCTAGGAGAATGGGGAAAGTACATCCATGGTAGCTTTTGTGATCTCGTATCTCTAGGGCTACTAGGTGTGGTGCTGGTTCCTGGCCTGAGTTAGAGCAGCGTCAAGGCTGGAATGGCCCATGAAGGGATGATATCCTGGCCAAGATTGCTGTAGGGTAGTGGAATGTCTGCATTGTTCCAGGCACAACTATGACATTCCCCCAGACGTGCTTTAGGCCATTCCAGCAGCATGAAGGCACCATAGCTTTGGTCAGGTCTAGCCTGCTGTGACCAAGAGAGAGTGCATGTTTTGGAGTGTTAACTGGCCTAGGGGTTGGCAGATATGGATTATAGGCCTGATTCAAAATTCATTGAGGTCTATGGGAATCTTTCAGTTGACTTTAGTGTCCTTGTGAACTGGCCCTGTATTTCCAGTTCTTTACAGTCTGCTTGTGTGATTTTGACTTTGCAAGTTACTTAGCCCTTCAATATACCCCTCTGTAAATGTTTGATAACACTTGCTGCCCTAGGAGAAGGGGTCTGAGAATTGATATTTAAGTTCTTAGAGATCATTAGTAGAGAGTTGCTATAGTGGTATGAAGAATGAATATTGTACCATATCTGAATACATGTGATCACAAACCTGAGTTAATTGATTTTGAAAAGTGAGTATTGAATAGCTAAGAATTCAAATAATTGATTTCTATGATCTCGCTCATGGAACAAGACCTTCTCCTGGCAGAGGTCTCTCTCTCTATGGCCATATCTCTTTGGGTTGATAATCCTCCATGTACCACAACTTAAGCAATATCAGACTGGGTCAGTACTGTGCTGGGGAAATTCAGCTCAGAATGTAGGGTCCTGAAGGTGATTCTGGTAATCCAGCAAGTGTCATTTTTCCGTCTGCCTCCACACAGGGTTGAACCAATACTTTAGGATGATGCTACGAGGTATCACCCTGCTAGATAATGCAGTTGAATGCAAAACTTCTTAGCTATTAATGGTTTTATGTCACTTTTTTTTTTGGCAAGAATAGTTTAATAGTTTGTTGCCACATTTCATTCCAGAGGTGAGTTCCTTTCATATGTAGGCGAAATGATTCATATGTGTAGTTTGTAATGAACTATGAATGCGTGTGGTTCATGAAGAAGGCAAGGTGTAAATTATTATTGCTCTATATAGTCATCAGTATATCAAAATTTAATAAAAATCTCTCTAGAATCCATGGAGTGCAAACTCCTTTTACTGAATAAAAATAGTAATGGTTTCTTTAAGATATATTCATAGTATCTCAGTGTAACTTGATTCTGTGTTTGCCCTCTGCTATAAAGTCCTTCAAAAGTTCTTAAAACAAACCATCTGAACTGCAATTATCAGTTGATTGGCACTATGGTATGGTAGTTTGTGAAATCCTGATACAGAGAGGGTGATCAATGAAAGATAATGGTGCCTTTTTTCTTTCCCGCTCTGGTTTTCAGACAAGCCAGAAGCAGCCATGCAATGGTGCTTCCCCCATTTGATATGTGAGGCACTCACTGGAACCAAACACTTTTAGAAAATGAAATAATTTCAGCTAAAGGCAGCTTTGATATCCTGGACTGGCCATGCAAAACAAACCTATTGAAGAAGACTATCTTACCATTTCTCTCTGGTAACTAAGAAGGGCACAAATTTATCCCCAGAGATCCTTCTGGGGAAAATGTCAATCATTTTTCTGTTTCAATGAATGTGTATATATCTTTTTGGGAAATAAATGAAATAAATGAATGGTGCCATCGAGAGGATGTTTTTAGTTTGGAGAAAGACCAAAACTCTCATTAAGTTCAGGGGTTCAGTTCAGAAAACTTTACTTCAGTGTTTCCATGGAAGTGATGGCATTAGACTAAGACTTCCACACAAACAACCTCAGGCTCAGTGCAATTGTCAATGGCGACATTTTCTGATACGCTTCTTCTCACAGGACCCAATCTTGCAAGGTGCTGAGGAAGCACTCGAAGGCGCTGAGCTCCATCAACTCCAAATGACTTTGGCAAGAATTGAACTTGTTCAGCACCTTGTAGGTTTGGATCCACAATTACATTTCTAGTCACCAAAGCAAAGTGATTGATGAAGCCCAGTTATGCTGTACTAAAATGCATACTAATGAAGCTCCAACAAAGAGGGTTGTGAATTGCTCTCCTGAAAGGAGCTTTGACTTGTTCTTATAAAGAAATTTGTTTTTCTATTTTGATACTTTTTAGGAGAAAGAAAGACAAATCCTTTGCCAAATAGCTTTGGGACAGCTAGTCCACCCAAGGAAGAATTATTGATGTTTAAAAACACACAACTTTTAACTGAGTATAGACTCAACTATTGTTCCGATGTACCATAATGTAGATAAAAATCCATGGGCGTATTGTATTTCTCTCAGCAGTAGCAGCTTTATACCTGCTACCCAAAGTGTTGTTAATTTCGAGTTGAATGCTGAGGATTTGTTGCAAACTGCCAGTAAAAGAAACAAGTTGTTTTAGCAAGAGTGGGGATAGGTGAGCTAGGGTCTTGAAAAGGGGAGTGGGAAACAGAAATCTTGAATTCAAAGCCCAGCTTTTACATTGACTCCTTATGTGGTCTTGGGTAACTCTTGTCAACTTCTCTGGCATAATTTGCCCATCTGTAAAATGAGGGTACTTATCTGACGCATGGGGGTATTGTGGAAATTAATGATTTAGGGGAGATTCATAAAGTCGTAAAGGGGAATTAGGCTTAATTTCCTTTTGTGCCTTTGAAAATCTCCCCCTGGAGGTTCATACAGCACTTTGAAACTGAAAAGTGCTATGCTTGCTAGCAACTGTTGTTATTTAGTACTACTAAATGAACATATAATATTTCTTTACTTCTCCTGATATTGTATAAGGTTCAAATCTATGCAATAGCTATGATGCATCTAGATTCTTTTCACATTAGACTCGTTGATTTCCACAGTGCTATGTACCTTTTGAGGCTCAGCAGCAATGTATCACTTTGTTATACACAGCAATACTATAGTGTTAATCAACACAACAAACAAAGCAAAGGAGTACTCAGGACAGGTTATAAGTTTTCAGGTATTAATTCAATTCAAGTGTGAATCATTTGTAACATAAATAGACTTTCATACAAAGATTTATTCTCTGTGTAGGTTTTTTCATGGCTCATAAAAAGTGATGGATGAACTTAATTTTTACTTTAAGATTTTGCTGTTCAGTTCAGTAATTTCTGTAATATTAAACAAAAATTATTAAGGATCTGGAACCATTCAATAGTCATTAATAGTTATGTATGTTAGAGTAGTATTCTGAAGTTTGTGTTACACTGTGTGTCTAATTTTCAGGTTCTTCAAGTAAGCCTATTTTTAGGGCAGTTTTAAATGTCTTCCCATTTATTCTACTCAGTTTATTACTCTAGTACATGTTTATGTTAGCGAATTTAGGAGAGTGATCTCTATATATAAATCCAAGTTTTCCTGTTCACATGTAGATGAGTTTCACTGGGAGTTTGCCTGTGTGAAGACAGCAGCAATTAGCACAGGCTAGTCCTAAAATTCTATCATTCTTGTGGAAGATTCCCTGCTCTGTAGGCTTAATACCATAACACTGAATTCCAAGACCATCCCGGGCTGAAGGCCCAGGGGAGTTGTAAAGTCCCTAAGGCTCTAGTTTTTAGAGGTCAGATATGCAGGGGCAAAATAATCAGGTACTTCCAGGCATAAGGTTCCAAGGTTCTGCGGGTAGGGCCAAGTATTTTGTTGTTCAGGTTTGTGCATCGATTTCAGAAGGACAATATTATTTCTGTGAATGCCATTGCAGTGAGAACTGTACCAGTTTGCTCATTCTGATATAAGGTTGTCAACTTTCTAATCTCACAAAACTGAACACCCTTCCCTGCCCCTTGCCCCCGGCCCAATCCCTTCTCCGATGCCCTGATTCCCCTCACTCACTCGGGTAAACAAAACATCTTGCGGCCAACCCATGGAACAAGTTTGGGAACCCCTGGGCTAGGCAGTTAATTGGTCTAGCTAGCCACCGTAACCCCTTCAGGACTTCGATTTGTTTGAGTTCTTTGGGTGCTGACATTTTCCACAGAAGTCATCATACAACCATGCTGCAACTACCACCGAAAATGATTAGTTACTGAGCGTATTATACTTTAATGATATACATACTATGATCATTATGCTCTGTAGAAGACTAAACTGTGACAAATCAGGAATATTCCAGGACAAATATACACATTTTATTATTTCTAGGGTCTCCAGCAAAAAGGAGTGATGCTCCCATATTTGAGAATGATTGCGTGATAGAGTTTTTTTTTTTAACTGTTTTCCTCTTTTCTCACTTTCTGGTTAGATAGCAATACTTTGTTTGCTTTTAGTTTACCCTGCCTTTTTCAGGTTGCTTGGCATGTAGCCCTTTTATAATATTAACAACACGTGTAGCATTTTAGCTTTGGTTATATTAGTTAGGCTGTAGGAAACCCTCTGGTGGAAGGAAAATTCTCACAATTTTCTGTAGCCTGCTGGATGAATTTGCATGGATTCAGGCTTTGTTAAAAATCCTAGGCAGTATTCTTAGCCTTGCCTGCTGCAGCTTTGCAGTACCTCAGAAGCACAAAGCAACCAAAATGCTGCTGTAAAGGGGAAGCTGACACAAGGATGTGCACTCTGCAGAGCTCAGAATCTTGCCCACTGTGTTTGGCATCCAGATTTCCCTCACTATGGCATGAAAGAATAAAAATACCCCCATTGAATTCATTCCCTTCTTACAGAAAAGAAATGCATTAGTGCAAAAGGTCAAGTTAGAAAAAATAAAGATCATATATATAGAGATGAGCCTTTTTTTTTTTTAAGAACCACATTGAAAGTAGCCACTCAAAAGGCCAACTTCAATAAGACACAATTGAGGGCGACTCTGGGGTCTACAAACTCTCTCACATGGGAGCTTATTAAACCTTCTATATTCTACTCTATATGGGTAATACCTTAAATTCTTATCTCGAACACAATCCTTTAGTAAGGAAGGAAACAATGCTAGTCGCATTTTGGTGTTAAGCAAGTAGAATTGCTTCGCTTAGGTTGGCAGACAGGAGTTATGTTGTGTTTTTCATCAGGAAATGTTAGTTTGACCGACAGAACAGCTGTTGCATTAACAGGAATGGCAGCATCACTTTGCTTCCCAAAGGTGGGTTTGGGTTAATCACCGGGACAAGCTTTCAGAACTTGATGGAGTAGGACCCATAGGAATAGTTGTTGCTTTTTTTATTGCCTTTTTCCATTATGTTTGTTATCTGTAAGACTTACATTTGTTGCAAACTCAAAGCCAAAAATATCGTGCTGCAGGGATAAGTCTTTGGGGAACACACTCAAGCGAAAATGTCAGATGCTGAAACTAGGAAGGGTTGTGCAGTTACCTACACTGTTGATAACTTAGCTGAGGCAGGGTACTGAGCTGTAATGTAGTCAAATGAAATGTGCAATTGTACACATGAAGGGAATGTAAATAACAAGTATGTTTCTAAATACCAAAAATATGCAGGTTTTTTCAGCTCATGCTAACGGGATTTCACATGGCTGCTGTAGCTACTTGTGGTGTTGGAACATTGTGAAATACATGCCCATTTTCTGTAAACAGGAGTGAAATTAAAACCACAAAAATCCTTTACCTTTCTCTTTCTTTTAAAACATGTAACTTTGCTGTTGCTGCAGTGTCATTAAAATAAAATTGATGGCCATAGGCCTAGGCCAGAGTCAGAGTTTTAAAACAAGTTATTCTAAAATGTGTCTCTTTTCTTTGTTCTTCTGGAACTATCCTCTAGAGTTGTGAGAGGAGGAGCTGATAGAATTGCTAGTGCCACCCACCTCTGCACTTGGTACATCAGAACAGGAGGCCATGTCTACATTACAAAATTATGTTGACCTAATTTATGTCCGCCTAAAGCCACCAAATTATTTAATTGCTATCGTGCGTGCACACTTGGCTCCTTTGGTTGGCAGTGCGAATCCTCACCAGGAGCGCTTGTATTGATTGTATTGCAGTGTCTGGCATTGTGGGACTTATGGCTCCTGAAAGCCTGTAACAGTTGATGCAGCAATACAGTGTCTACACCAGGGGTAGGCACACAAGCTAATTCTCAGTGGCACTCACTGCCCAGATCCTGGCCACCAGTCTGGGGGGCTCTGCATTTTAATTTAATTTTAAATGGAGCTTCATAAACATTTTAAAAACCTTTTTTACTTTACATACATTAGTTAAGTTATATGTTATAGACGTATAGAAAGAGACCTTCTAAAAAGCGCAAAACCTTAAATTAGATTAAATAAATGAAGACTTGGCACACCACTTGTGAAAGTTTGCCGACCCCTTGTCTACACTGGCCTTGTGTCGACCTTATTACATCGACCATGACACTATGCTGCTCGGGGAGGTGATGTTACTAATTGGCATAGAGAGGCACTTACGTTATGAGAACCAAATTTAAGTGAAGACACTTCCACAGCTAGGTCAACGCAAAGCATCTTACATTGACCTAGTTTTATTGTATAGACCAGGCCTGAGACTCACAGCACTGCAGCTCAAATACGTACTGCCTGAGATAGAGGATAACTGTTACCTGGTGGTAGTAGTATTATGCTTTTATCAGACAGGAACTGTGCTAATATGGATTACAGATTCTTGGATCTCCAGCTTAATGGCAAACTGAAGAGTTCAGAAGGAAAAGTTTTCTTAAAGTTCTGAGGGATTTCTTGTAGGATTTCCCATAGTTCCTGCTTTCTGTCAAGCCAGAAATATTGCAGGTACAGCCCATCTGACAGCTGCATGCAACAGGAATTACAAGGCTTTAAAAAAAATCAACAATTAATATATTAAGGGTGTATGCAAGATACGGGCAAGACAGGTCAGATAAAATAAAAACCTCCTGTCACGTTGCCTTGTGCGCTTGTGCAATGAAGAGGGTGAGAGATAAATCTTCTATCCAAACTTGCAGCACTTGTGTGGCTTTATTAAAACAGGAATGCTTTCTCTCTCATTTATTATATCTATATATTCTTCCATTAATGAATGTATTAGGTGCACAAACACAGCTGAAATACATCCAGAAATAGCAAATTAATAAAGGAGAGAACATGAACAGACAGAGCAGGCAGACCGAGACAATAAATGCTGGAACAATAGGCCATTTTCTCTGGTCTAGTCAGGCTATGTATTCAGCACAAGACTGTGGGTGCAGGCATTGGGAAAGAGGCTTTAAGCTATATTTGTGACTCTCAAATCCCGGGGACAATATGTGCTGGTCTGGATACCAGTTCAAATTTAGAGCAGCCTGAAAAAGTTGAACCAAACCCTCTTTTGAAATCCGATAAAATTTAGCTATTTTTCACCACCAGTATTTTTCAGTTTCTTGTGCTTCTGCCCTTTGTTCTCCAGCCCTGCCAAGAAGTAGGAGCACTTGCTACAGGTGGACAAAGTCTCTGTGCAAATAATTGGTGTATTTAATGTATATTTGTGATTTGTTGACCCAGCAATATAAGGCCTCATCCATAGCTCATTGAAGTCTATGTGATTCTTTCCACTGATGTCAGTGGGCTTTGAATTGGCCCTAAACTATTATAAAAATAATAGCTGAAAGTATTGCAAAATGTGGTGATGACTTATTCAATGTATAATACTTATACAGCTCAAAGATATTGTATGAGCCCATTCCTGGGGTATATCTGGCCTCAGAGGAGATAGGAAGGAATGGAAATGTTGTAAAAGAACTTGTACCAACAAACACCTCATCTAAAGCACATTCAACTAAACAGGAGTCTTTCTTCAATTGGTGTTGGACTAGGGCCAGAATTTTCAGTCCAACCTTACAGGCCCACAAGTATTGTTAGTTGAGGAAAACATCTCTTAAGTAGCCAAGCTTTTGGGTCCTTTTCTGAATCCAAACGCTGAGTCTTTTCCAATTTGTCCATCACTAATATGTAGTAACATTATGGATTCAGTGTGGCAGGTTTTTATATTGTATATAAAAACCTCTGATTCCTCATCTTCTGTCCACTGGGTACACAATGTGTATACAGAACTTGGGAACTTGGGAATCACTGTTTTGCCAAACTATTTATTATAATATTTCGCTTAGAGGTAGCCAGCAATACCCATCAAGCATTGAGATTTAAAACAAAATTATAAAAATATGCTAAACTAATGCGAAGTGGTTTAGTTTTTGTGAGTTCTTACTCTTTTTGCAAAAACATTCTCCTCTTTCCTTTTGCTGTCTTATTGCCATCTTCTCTGCCTTGTTCACCAGCTTCTAAACAGCCTGGATGAGAACTAATTGTAATAAATACCTAGAATTTTCCCTAAATCTGTTACGAATGAAAATATTGGACTACATTTCTCTCATTGTATTATATGATTTATGTGGACTCAGAGGAATTTAGTTCTGCCCCCACAGAGTGGCAAAACTCATATTGACTTCAATGGGACTTAGATTTGCCTTGAAATTCCCTCAAGGACAGTTGCAAATCACGCAACATTCCTGAATGAATCATTTTGCCTTATTTGGATTTCTCATTTAGCTGAGAGATGTCTTAAAAACACATGTAGCCAAACATCTGCCTAGAAACTACAGTGCATCGCTGCAACATTAGAGCAAAAGTTATTCCAATTAAGGTTGGCAACCTGGCACTAATTTATTCTCCAAATATTGTTTGTATATGATATGCTGTAAGTGTGCATAGTGTTTCACGGACAAATAAAATACCACATCTATGTTCTAAGTTCCTGACCCAGCAACATCTTGTTCATATGAGGTAGGTTTGAGTATCAGATAAGTAGTTCCAGAAGCTACTATTGTAAATTGACTTCAGTGAGACAGCTTGTTTACTTCTGCACTGCACTGACAAATTTGAGTGTAAATTTAACGGCTTGAGACTGCTTATGTGTATAGGAACTATGCCCATATTAAAACATGATACAGTATAAGATGGTAATGCACACTTGTGGGGATAGGTTAGGAAGGACAGGGGTTATATGTTGTATTTTGAAGCTACTTTGGTGAGTAAAGATCGTGTCATTAAAGGTCTTAAAGTTTTGACATTTTATTTGTATTGATACTGGTGCTTTCAGGGGAATTTTAGGATTTCTAGGCTTCATGTAAGAACATTGTTAGAGGAGAATTTTCCCTCCAGATCCAGACCCTTATATAATAACCACAACCTCTTCAGGGAATTCCTGTGGTATACCAGTCCCATAGGTGACTGGCAGTATCTGAATGTACACATGTTTGGAGCCAAGTACTGTAGGTTCTCCCAGCACTAGGCCCCCTCATACTCTAGTTCTATCTGGCTTCCCATAATACTCAGTCTTATGAATAATACAAGATTGTTTTAAGTTACAAACTCAACACAAATAGGTACGGTGACCAAGTGTCTGGTTTTTTACCAGAACACCAGGCGGAAAAGGGACCCTGGCTGCTCTGGTCAGCACTGCTGACGGGTAATTAAAAGTCCAGTTGACGGTGGGGTGGTCCTGGGTCTCCACACTTAGCACTGGCTTTGCACTCCCATTAGCCGGGTACTGTGGCAAATGGGAGCTCAGGAGACAGCGCCTGTGGGCGAGAACAGTGCATGGAGCTGCCTACCGTGTCTCTGCTTAGGAGCCGGAGCTGCTGCTGGCCGCTTCCAGGACAGGCAGGCAGGAAGCCTGACTTAGCCCCCTGTGTCGCTGACTGGGAGCAGCCAGAGGTAAGCCCACGCCCCAATCCTGAGCCTCCTCCCACATCCTGAGCCCCTAATTTCTGGCCCCACCTCAGAGCCTGCACGCCCAGTTAGAGCCCTCACCCCCTCCTGCAGAACAGTGAAAGTATGTGAGGGTGGAGGAGAGTGAGCCACTGAGGGAGGGGTAATGTAGTGAGTGGGGGTGGAGCCTCAGTAAGGGGTGGGGCAGGGGAGTGGCCTCGGTCAAGGGCGTTGGCTAGAGTATTCGGTTTTGAGCCATTAGAAAGTTGGCAACCCTACAATTAGGGCCTTGCCCAGCCCCTAAAGGCAGTCCAGGTTATGGGTCTGAATCTGAGGCTCCATAGGACTGATGCCAGTGAGGGTTACTCACTCCAAGCCACCCTTTTCCCAGGGGCAATCACGTACCAGCCCAAGTGATCAGATCCCACAGTCAGAGTCCTGTCCTTTTGTCCTGCATTCTGCCTTTTCCACGTGCCTGTTTGTAGGCCATTCCTGGCTATCCATTAGCTGTAGCTACCAAGCTCCCCAGCTTGGCTCTCAGCCCCTCAATACCAGCTACTTAACTACTCAGATTTCTCTTCACAGCCAGATACCACTCTGCTATTGGTGACTTAATGCTCCAGCTCTCTTTTGCCCACTGTCCTCTCTGACTTCTGCCTTGGGTTGCCACCAGTCCAGCTGTTGCAAGGTACTTTGGATTTTGCAGAGACAAGACACACACACGTGGTTGTATAAAGCGGATGAGTTTATTGGAAGGCCTCGGTCCCTTGAATAGGCATTGAGGGGCTCGGATCTATCAACGCAACCGCAGGAGAGGTGCCTAGCACTCCGGAACCATTGCTAGGAAGGAAGAGCCCACGAGCAAATTACAGGAGTGGGCTTAAATACACTCACACATTTGCATCTCATACATACTCATGTCTCATTTGCAAGCAACAAGCTGATTGGTTACACGCTGTCCTGCCTCAGTTTCCCCATTTAGTTTCCTACGCATTCGTTCTCACACAGACGGGGTAAACACTCACACAGCTGGGAACGGTTCCGTTCCCAAACACAGATAGCAGAAGCTCAAGGCTATTCTCACATCTGATGATACCATTATGCCCTCTCCTGGAGTTGACTCAGTAGGCGTAACTACACCTCCTAGTGGTTGCCCGTCACAATTTCTTCCGGTCACTACACCAGCTTTACCAGGAAATCTGAAAGGGTGCTCAACAGATACCTGCCAGCTGTTCCTTTTTGGAACTAGCTGTCCTGGGAAATCTGCAAGTGTGCTTAATATACACTACCAGCTTTCCAATTTTATGGGCTCAGGAATATCTCAGAGGTCCCATTTTTGTGAACCTCGGAAGTGGTAATTCTCCTTCTGGCACTACTTCCTTTTTCCATGCTGGAGGATTATACAGCACTCTTCTGGCTGGGTGCTGCATTAGGGGTTATCACGGTGCTAATTATAATATCCTCCTTTAGTGAAAGTAGATCAAATTCTGATCTATTCCAGCCCCATTGTCTTGTTTGGAGAACTAGACCATACTAAGGGATGTAAGGTGACCAGATGTCCTGATTTTATAGGGACAGTCCAAATTTTTGGGTCTTTTTCTTATATAGGCTCCTATTACCTCCAATTCCCTGTCCCAACTTTTCAGATTTGCTGTCTGGTCACCCCAAGGGATCGATCACAAAAGTTGCTATTGTCCCATTGTGTTGTTTTTAAAAAAACACCACATTTAGAGGCACCTCGGTGCAGATGTAAAGGTAGGTGAATTGATTTCTATTGAATTTGGCTGCATTGATGTAGCGATGTTTAAGGTGCAAACTGAAGACTACTTCTTGCAGAAAAGAATTAGCATATTCCTGTCTTATAAAATATGGCTTGTACAAATGCCTTCAGCTTTCCAGAAAATATCAATCCTGGCATAAGATACTGTCTGAAATTTCAGGATGATCAGTACTTGGCAAAGTTAGAGGAGAGGGATGCAAAATATTAAGTAAGGTTGAAGTAAATCTTTCATTATAGCTATGGTATGGAGAGACTAGCATCCCTCCATCCGGATGGAATAGAATATTTTAGAGCTCTTGTTGTAATGAAATATGGTGTAACAGGATCCTCCCTCCTTAGTGTCAAGGAAGAGAAGAAACAATCTTTTCCCACTACTGAGAGATCCAGACTTAGGCAGTCCTGTAGTTCAGGCTCCAGTCTTTGTCCCATCTTCTTCAAAGCCACTACCTTCTCCTCCTCATCAGAACAGAATTGCTTATGTATGCTGTTTCTCTTGGCACAGTGGAATTTCTCTGGATTCTAATGTAGTCCAACTCATTTTCACATTTCAAAAGACATTTCTTCCAAGCTGGTATTGATCTGCTACTCCAGCCTCTCCTTGTAACCAAAAACTTCCCAGCTTGTGTGCCTGTGATTATACAGTTGTCCCAGCAGCCACCAGCGGTCTTTCTCTTTTTCTTCTCATATCATCCAAGTTCGTCTTTTGGAACCATTGCCTCAGTGTCTTTAAAAAACAAACAAACCCATGAATAAATGTGATTAAATGGAGTAGAATAGCAGGAAACAATTAGATCAAACATTCAAAAAATTACACTCTGGCTTTACATTTGCATTCTACCAGAACATCCCATTTTGTTAACCTTAGGATGGTCAGATGTTATGCAGTTAAAGCAGGTTGAAAATCTTTGAACCCCATGTTCAGGGGCCATTAGCAAAAGTTCCATGTTCAGTACCCCGGGTGGGTAAGCACTAGAGACTGGGTAATGTGCCATTATCTGCACAGCTTTAATTTTTACTTAGGCAATATGCTGCTGGGTTTGTTCAGATGTAGGAAACAAAGACAGAGAGCAGACGCTATTTGAATCAGTGTAGCTCCCGGAGCTGTATTCTAATTGGGGGGTTCTTTTAGAATGCGGTTTGGGTGGCCCCTGTTTCCAGTGGAACCTTCTGCGATGTTCTGGCTTGGCTGAGCACCATAGGGTGGCAATGTTTCCTCCCCCCCCACCCCCCGCTGTGCTCAGGAGGCTGCAAATTCACTTCATGCCATGATGAATGCCGTAATTAGCAACATGTGCTGAAATTTGACAAGGCTGGCAAAGGTGTCATTCTGCAGAACAATTGTTGCTCTTGAGAGAAGGAAACAAATGGAGAAAATAAAACTAAAATCAGTGGTAAGAAAGCATGATTTTTTTAAGGACTTCATGTTCGATAATTACAGTGACATTACAACACAGCCATTAGTAGGGGTCATTAGAAAGGCAGACTAAGAAAGGGTATACAAATGGTTAAAAAGACCACTTTATACAGATTTAACATCTCATTTCAGATTAAATCATTATTTGTTTTTCAGTTTGTAGCTTTCAACTGCACCAGTAGAAAACAGTTTTTCTTCTAGCTTCATTAAAACCATATGTCTGCCAAATTAGCAATTACAATGCCATTTAGCTGACACAATCTTGCCTTTAAAGTGACATTCTCTTTGAGGTCTCCTCTTTTTTACAAAACATGGTCTGTTTATTTATGAATTAGGTAACACTAATAATCAGGCTAGTTTTTCCTTTTTCCATCTACTTGGCTTAATCCATCCTTTGTACCTGCCACCAAAAAAGATAACCTTCTGATGAGGAAATCAAAGAAAATATATGTGCTTATATTTGCATATAAACATCATGGCCTAGCAGCTCTAAGGCAAGTGATGAAATAGCCATTAAAAAGTAAGCTTCTGATCTTGTAACAGCTCTTGGTGATCTAAACACCTCATCTCTCTTGGTTTGTGATCTGTTCTGGTGAAAATAAGTGTGGCCTAATAAATGGCCTTGAGTACAGGGGATTGCACTAGATGACCTCTTGAGGTCCTGTCCAGTTCTATGATTCTTCTATGACTACCAGATGTTTCAAACATAATCTGAAAAGCCAGCAGTTGTTTATTCTTTCAATTTGCCTGAGAATTACACTGGCACTTTCTGTAGACTTGGAGTAGCTTTTAGTTGTACCTCTGTTTTGAAAGCACTTTCAAATAGAATATTGTGTTTTCCAGCTGCTTCTGCTGCAATTTTTTTTTTGCTTTGGGCATGTGTGTGTGATAAGAGCCCAGCACATCTCAGGGAAGGAGAATGAGAGAGTGTTCTGTATGTGGACACACTAATTACACTCATTCATTTCACAACATGTCTTTCTCTTTATTTTTCTACTACTGATCTGTATGTACTTGATCAGAGCAGGGGCAATTTATTGTAAAAATGCAAGGCACAAACCAGTTACTGCATATGCCATCTAGGTGCTTTCATCTGTGCAAAAAGTAATTGCATATACATATTCTTCTCCTGAATCTATTTTTGGCTAAGTAGCCTTTGTTTGGTTTTTCTTTCCATCAGTAATAGAAAGGTTTGCACAAGTCTCATTAACTGACCAATATAGGAAGTTAGAAATAGATCAGACAATGAATGTAGAATAAAGTGTTGAGCCAGCAATTTAAGATGTAAGACGCAAGCTGGTAGATTCAAACAATAATTTAGGATGTCAGACTGCGGCTTTACAAACTAATAAAGATAATAAGGCCCAGCAATTGGATTCTCTATTAAAGTTTGTCATTTAAATGGCATAGATATGAGTTCTAATTTGAATACATGGAGTCTTATAAAATGTAATGTTTTCTGCTGATAGTGCCAAGGTATTTAAATGATTCTGGATGCCTTTGCAGAAAAACAGCACCCGGGTGGCCAGCAATGTAAAGGAGGTCAGTTTAGAGGCATGCTGGTATGGTGGTATAGGTAAGGAAGCTTAAAGTGCCAGTGCCTGAGCTATGTTGCTCCTGTGGATGGAGAGAGAACACCATCCTGCAGGGCACAAATCTGGTATCTTTCGCAAGTACTGAATTCACTTTTTTTTAAAATGGGAGATAAGGAAAGATGTGCTTAAACATGAAGTTCCATAGAAACAAGTGTATTTACCTGACTTGTTTGTTATTAACAGTTTCCTCTGGATACATTAGAGTGGTGCTTTTTTTAAAAAAGGCAGTTCTTTCAAATGGGGTTTCCAATGTCATTTCTGTCTATCCTTCCTACTGGTTGGTGTTGACAGTTCCCTTTAAAGAACAAAACAGATACTTTCCGAACGCTTTTCTCTTAGACTGAGCTTCTCTGCTAGCTGGCTTTCACTTTCCTGCTATGGTAGGTGTTGACATTTATTAAAACACAACAATGTTAAATGTTTCTGTGTTGATGTTACATTCTTATGACAGTGATTCATCATTTCCCTTTTCTGCTATCGTGGTCTGGTGTTCCTCTCATTCGTCACCAGTTTGGGATGTTTACTGTTGCCTGTGGGAGGCATCACTATTTCTTCAGATCCCGATTCCACCATCTTTATTCATGTTAGATTGTACCTTACAGTCCAATTGAAATAAGTGAGGCCACTTCTGTAGTAAGGTGTAATATGCAACATGAGGGAGGGGGGAAGAATTGGGAACTTAAATTATAAATTGGTATTCTTGTCTTTTGTTTGCCATTCTGTATATTTGTCATCTGGAAAAATAATTTAAATCTGAATCGTTATGTTTTTCAGCCTATATTCTGTACACCTTGTGCCTAATGTTCATTACCCAGTGTAGCTGTCAGTAAATGCCCCAGGATACTACCTTTTTAAGTCATCTGTCCATATCTGGCTTCCCTTGAGTTTTTCTCCTCATTCCCTGCTGGATGTTGCCACTGTGTATAAAAAACATTACATACACTAGTTCTCAGCATATATTTCATATCTCTTTTTTTTCTGATGCATGCTTCATGGCTTTTTCCAATGTGTGTTATTACAGGACAATGGATTATGGTGGCTGCATTTTTGTCACTACTATCAAGGGATTCGATTTTTCTTATATTTTTTTAACGTTTATTTATGATTTTTGCAGAGGGTTATGATAGCAGACAGGAGATCCATTTTCAATGTCAACCTTGAGAGCTGACAAGTTAAATACACAAGACTAAAAGACTGAGAGCTCAGCAGCAGCACTGTGACAATATACAGAGCCAATTTATTGATTTATCAGAGCTATAATTCCTCCCAGAATGCACAGGCTTCTTCCTTCTATTGTTGCTCTTAAAGAAATGTATGGTTAAGTTCTTGATATGAAAATGATAATAGATATTAGGTTTATGAGAGTTGACACTTTTGTGTATATCTGCCTTGTAATGTTAAAAAGAACCATGCCTGGAAAGCGCATGAAGTCATAGAAAATGATGTGGCAACAATTTACTGTTATGGCATATGTCTCGAGATCAAATGATCTTGAAAGATTTTCACCATTTCATGCCAACATCTCATGAGATTCTGGCCCAGCTGAGCCTGAATAACATTGTCTCCTGCTGCTTTAATTCCCACTGTTTGCAGTTGGGATCTTGGCATGTGACACAACTGCTTCCCTGAGAGACAAGCTGCGGATCCATGCTGAGTTGCCAGGGAAGGTCATTTAAAACTAGACTGGTGACAATAGTAGAAAAAAAAGATAAAGGACAATCCCACTCTGACAGAGTGGAGGGTGGGGGGTAATAGAAGTTAGAACTGGAAAATGCCTCACTCCCAGAAAGGGAAGTGGAAAAAGCCACAGAGCTATCAATTATTTCTTATGCTCCTTTTATTCTCCTTTGCTCACTCCCATGCCCCTTAGAAGAGAGAAGTCTTAGAAACTACCTTGAAATCAGCATCTTTAGCTGGTACTGAAGAGAGGATAGATTTTTACACAACTACTCAATATAGGGAAATACAGTGACCATTTACACCCAGCAGATGAAAAAAGGAAATTGCTGGCATTAAACTAGAGGACTCAAATACCTGGAGAAGAGAAAGCTGCAGAATATGAAAAGGAAAGACTTTTTGGGGAATGGAGGAGAAAAGGAGGAGAAAAACAGCTGTGCAACTACTTAAATTAAGTGAAATGATTATTAAATTAGATTTGGAGATTATGGGAGATAGTAAGGCTTCCTAAAGAAAGGAGAAAGTATATGTGAGGTGGTAAAGAAACCATTATAGGGATACTTACAGTTGTAAAGAAACAATCCCAAAGTGTTATATGTTTATGGAAGCTAATGAAGTTGATAGTACAAAGAAGATCCCAAGAAACTGCCAGAAAACAGAATGATGTTAAATATCAAAAGAAGAAAGAGACAATAGATATTGAATAACCCAGGGCAATTTATCTGCCAAGTAGGTGCAGGGAATGCTATTTTTAATTTGATGCTTCAAATTTACTATACATAGTAATTTTCATCTCAAATTTATTTACATGAATGACTTTTTGAAGTGGGTAGTATTATATACTTTTGCAGATGGGAAAACTGGGGCAAAGGGAAATTAAAAGCAAGATGTTGTTTAGCTTAAATCACCAAAGGGCAAAATTTACAATAGAATCCAGGAGTCCTAAATACTAGTCCGTGTACTAGCCACTAAACGCACTGCCACTCCTAGATAAAGGATTAATAAAAAGTATTGCAGTGGTTGGAATCTTATGAAGTTAAACCCAATAGTGAAAATATGAGTTTGACACCAATGAGCAATTTAGATGTATCCTGGCTGATGATTGAAGCTCTATGCATTATACCTTCACAAAACTTACACTACAAAACAAGTACATGATCCTGAAAAGATCTGGTCACTAATTAGAAAATATTGTACTTCAGCTCTTTCATTAAGTGCCTTCAAGTGGAAGAAAGTCACACAGTGGTAAAAGCTTCAGAAATATATTATAACAAGATGCACATTCTCTGGAATGTTATGTATATCAACAGTGAATGTGCTAGTTAAATTCAGTTGAAAAAGTGCCCCAAATGCTCTCATTTTCCAGGCAACCACCGGGTAAAACAGACTGATTTTAATAATTAAAGCTAGGACACTAGTAGATACCAGGCAGAAAGTGTCTGCATGGAAGAACCTGGGAACTCTGGAGGGATAATCTAAGAAATAGGAACAATTTTTTTGTCTTGGGGGAAGGGGAAGTATTATTTTAACTTTTTTTTATATTGAATTTTCTAAGCATGAAACCAGTTAAGTAGTCTAGGGGTACAGTTACCAACTTTCATGTGTTAAATAAGCACCTGGACTTTCACAATAAGCCAAAAATCAAGCAAATCCCATTTCAAAACAAGGCCAAAACAAGACAATCCCTAAGAACCACAACACTTTATGTGACTAGATCCACCCCCATCCCCAACGTGCAGTCTGGGACTCTGGTGGGCCCACTGTGCACCCCTGACTCACTCCCCTCTTGCCGGGACCTGATAAAAAAAAAAGCATCTACAAGCCAAACAAGCAACAAGCCAAAAGCTAGCCAATAAGCAACTCACAAGCCACTTAAGCCGAAAACAAGCCCAATTTCTGCAATTTTCCGTGGGTTTGGCATGTCTGGTGGTATAAAAAGGCAAATGGAATGATGTCAAGATTCTGGTACTAAAGATGCAGTATTTCTTTGTGTTGCAAGCACCAATAAATACATACTCTCCAAGCTCATAAGGTTTAGCTGGAAAACTTCTGGGTGCTTCTGGGAGAAGTATAATGCTGATTTAAGCTTTTAAAGACGGAGTAGTAAGGAGCGATATTCTGACTCACTGAGCAACCAGCAGTTAATCAGTGCTCTTCGATCTCTAGTGTCTTCTCTTATCTTTACAGGTCTCATGCTGTTCTCAAAATGTTAGGGGACTGAAAACTCTGATTGGCTGTCACCACTTTAAAAAATCCAAAGAGATCTCACAGTGAGGAATAATGTGTGTCTTTTTTTAAACACAAATTCTTCTGCATACAAACCTTTAGACCACCAAGATAATACAGAAACGTTCCCCTGTGATGGCAAGAGTTCTCCCATCTTCAGCTGGGAATATTATATTAAGGATAAACTGACTCTCAAAACAAAGAATTGCCAAGAACAAAAAAGATTATAAACCTTGGCTGATCTCTAGCACTAAACCCACATCCAGTTCTTTGAAGGTAAAGAGTCGGGTCTAAGCCAGGGGTCTCCAAACTTTTCAGCCCGAGGGCCGCATTAACTATTAAATAGCGGTTCGGGGGCCGACAAGATAAGAGGGCGGGGGGGGGGGGGGAGGCGGGTGTAAGAGGGCTGGGGGGGGGGGGGGCAGGGCCGGCGACAGGAATTTTGGGGCCCCGTACGGCAGACCATACGGGGCCCCCCCCCGCCAGTCTCCCGCCGCCCGCGGCCCCCCCCGCCCCCGGCCAGTCTCCCGCCACCTGCGCTCCCCCCCCCTGCCTCCCGCGCCCCCCCCGCCGATCTCCCGCCGCCCAAGGGCCCCCCCCCCGCCGGTCTCCTACCTCCCGCGCCCCCCCCCCCCCCCGTCTCCTGCCTCCCGCGGCCCCCTCCCCCCGGGTCCCCACCCACCCCCCAACTGACCCACCCAGCCCGGTCTCTCACCCCAAAACCTCCTTTCCTCCAACCCCCCCCCCCCAAATGACCCACCCAGCCAGGTCTCTCACCCCAAAACCTCCTTTCCTCCAACCCCCCCCCCCCCCAACTGACCCACCCAGCCAGGTCTCTCACCCCAAAACCTCCTTTCCTCCCTCCCACCCCCACCCCAACTGACGCACCCAGCAGGGTCTCTCACCCCAAAACCTCCTTTCCTCCCACCCCCCACCCCCAACTGACCCACCCAGCAGGGTCTCTCACCCCAAAACCTCCTTTCCTCCCACCCCCCACCCCCAACTGACCCACCCAGCAGGGTCTCTCACCCCAAAACCTCCTTTCCTCCCACCCCCCACCCCCAACTGACCCACCCAGCAGGGTCTCTCACCCCAAAACCTCCTTTCCTCCCACCCACCCCCCCCCAACTGACGCACCCAGCAGGGTCTCTCACCCCAAAACCTCCTTCCCTCCCACCCACCCCCCCCCAACTGACCCACCCAGCCCGGTCTCTCACCCCCCCAACTGACCTGCTCAACCCGGTCTCTCCCCACAGACCGGTTCGCTGCGTGGCTGTGCGGCGCGTCCCGGCCCCAGCTCCCAGCCGTCCCTGCAGCCGAGCACGTGGCGCGTCCCGGCCCCGCGGCTGGCGGCGGCGGCCGAGCGCGCGGCGCGTCCCGGCCCCGCGGCTGGCGGCGGCGGCCGAGCGCGCGGCGCTTCTTAGGCCCCGCGGCTGGCGGCGGCGGCCGAGCGCGCGGCGCTTCTTAGGCCCCGCGGCTGGCGGCGGCGGCCGAGCGCGCGGCGCTTCTTAGGCCCCGCGGCTGGCGGCGGCGGCCCGCGCGGCGCTTCCAGGCCCCAGCGCGGAGCCAAAAATATCTCCGCGGGCCGGATGAGAGGGCCTCGCGGGCCGCATCCGGCCCGCGGGCCGTAGTTTGGAGACCCCTGGTCTAAGCCATGGAATTTGGATCCAGATTTCAAACATGTAACAGTTTAGTGTTCAGATGCAAGCAGCTGGTTCAACCTGTCATAAAATACTGGACAATAGTGGCTCTGAGTTTGGACACTAGATATATCTACCCTCAAAGTTTGGAAGCATTTTGGTGTCCTGACCCTTGGTTACGTTCTTCTTTCATTTTTTTTTCTTCAAGAGTTTTGACTTGTATTTATCCGTGTGTTCCAGCAAGGCCCATGCTGAAATACACTCAGACAAAGGTAGTGCAACTTCTTGTAGTATGTTTTGCCCAACATAGAAGCAACAGAAAAAAATGTTTTCATCAGACATCTAATCACATTTTTCAGGCTTGAGAGGGTCAGTGAAGTGGCAGTTGTTCAGTGAAGTGATTGGATAAGAATTCCAGCTGAACCTAAACTCTAGTTTAGAGCCAAAGTGATTCCCAAGTATTTTTGTTGCCAAATGTGGTGAGGAACTGTCACAGGGCTTCCCCGCCTGGAATGCTCTTCAGTGGCAAGGTGTGGCAAAACAGTTCCCCTTCTTCAGAGTCCCCAATAATGGCACAACAACTTTCCTGCCTAATAATACCCCTCTTTGGGGCTAGCTTATTATAGTACCAAGTATCAGAGGGTAGCCATTTTAGTCTGTATCCACAAAAACAAGGAGTCCGATGGCACCTTAAAGACTAACAGATTTATTTGGGCATGACTCCTCATTGTTTTTACAAAAGCATAGTTTTCATAGTCCTTAAAATTCCCAAACATCTTATCCCTAGATGCCCCACATACTACAATCTGGCATCTTCCACCACATCTGGGCTCTTCTTTGGTCCTTTCTTGTCCTTTTACCAGGACAGCCACCCTATCCCTTCCAGGCAGAGTGCCCCCCTGCTCTTGTCAGCGGAATCCTCAGAGCCTCTCTGCTGGGAATTCATCCTCATGAGGGCAGCGTCCCTCACTCGCCATAGTCTGGTAACCTTTTGACAGGAAGCCCCTTCCACTACTCCCCTGGCTCCAGCTCTCCAATGTGGGATGTGTAAGCCTCTCTGCTGTTCCCTTGCCTCTAGTCCTTAGCTTCAGCTCTCCAGCATAGAAGTCAGCAGGCCAACTTCCTTTTTTGCTCTCTGGCCTTCAGCCTTCCAGCCCTGGATCTGCAGCTCAGGGAGCTCACCTGGTAAAACTCTCTTGCTGCTCTCCTGCCTTCAACCTTCCCCCAGGAGCCACCTATAGCTTCCTTCAGGGACCTCTTACAGTCCCCTGGCAGCTCTCACCTGCTGAGTCTCACTCCCAGGCATTCTTATCTGCACTTTTCCTGACTGATTCACCACTGGCTCAGTCTCTCTCCCTTTTGGGGTCAGCTAATCAGTCACAGGTACACTGGTATCTTGACGCTTACAGGGCCACTGTCACCCTGAGAAAGCACCTTACACTGCTTATTCATCATCTTCAAGTACTTGGAGAAAGGCTGGTTTAACACTCATCCTAATATACATACCCCAAATGTGTAATTTGTTTTCTGTTTACCATTATTGTTTGTTTATACATAATGTGGGTCTCATTACACGCTCATAATACACACTCAGGGGTCTTAATCAAGATCAGGCTCCTGTTGTACTAGGCACTGTGCACACACATATGATCCTTGGCCCAAAGGGCTTACAGTCTAATTCTCCCACTTAAAAACTTTGCCATCCAGTTAGGGAGAAGAAACAATACCACGTGATACAGATGATCAGTCCCGTATCATGAACACTGAAAAACAAATAGTCAAATGTGCAGCTTTCATATAGGCTGAACTTTGTGAGTATAAATAGGTGACTGTTGCAGGGTACCCTAAGGAGTCCCGTAGAAATGATGCTCACACATAGTGTCTAGAAGTGAGTTTATTGAAGGTAGCGGCACACCTGCGCTGGGGGCCCCGGTCAGCGTGGCCGCAGATGGGAGACCTGGCACATTGGAGCAATGCCCAGGGAGGAAGCCCGACACACAAGGGCACACGGACACAGAAATACTCATGCTCATCTGCATCTTATGCATAGCTCATGAATAACTAATGACATGTTATTCAGTCCTGCCTCAGTTTACCAGTTTGGTTTCACACAAGCCGAGTTTCACACAGACCAAGTAAACAGCTCTCACAGCTGAGAAGCTCTTCTCAGACACACACACACGAGATAACAGGAACACAAGGCCATTCCCAGGCTGATAACCTTAATTATGTGTTACCCTGGAGAGGACTTAGAAGCGTAATTGCGCTCCCTAGCGACTGCCGTCACATTCATCTTCCGTGTGCTACAGTGACAAAAAACAAATTTTATTTACAAAAAGAAAATAAGGGATCAGATTATTTTAATCCTATGAAAAAAATTATAGAACTGAATTGGGATGAAGCCCATAGGCTACTACAGGAGCTACCTTAAAAGTCTGTGAAATTGAATAGCTTCCATGGCTTTTTGAACCATCCTATAGAATTCTATATCAGTATTCTCTATAAAATTCAATAGGATGGATCAAAATTGTAAAATAATTACCACTTTTGGTATTTTCTGTGTGTCTTTCATGATTTATTCCCAAAACTTTGATCCACTGTGCTCCAAATATTTGGAGGTTCACCCAATACTAGTCTATAAATATAAAAGAATTCCCTGACTTATACTTTTATACTCAAATAAGAACAGCAGTTTGAAGCCAAGATGAAACACATTTGCCTTCACAATATAAAACATAACATATTGAAGCAGCAGCCCAACAGCTACGTTTCAGTACATTCCTCTTAGAGCAGATTGAATAGATTTCCCACAACAAACATATTACAATTACTTTATATTTATCTAGGTACAACTGACAGAAACTTTTGTTTTAACAGGTAATCAGGTATTTCTTCTCCACACACTTTAATGGTAAGCTTTATTCCAAAAGCTTTTGTGTGCCCTAACTTCAAAGAAAATGTAAACATAATAAACTGAGGAAGCAAGATTGCAGATCAGTATTTTTAAGCAAAGCTTAGCTTCAACAAGATTATCCTTCAGTTAGTCCTTTGCTTTTCACACTTGCTTTGCTGCCTCAAGACATAATGGACTCTGGATATGTCCAATATAACTGGCATGCACTGTAGTTTTGTTCGTAGACTCTGGTTTCTAGGTCTGGGAATACTGATGCAGATCTATCACACAGGCACAAAATAACAGGTGCTTTTATTTTTCCACAGTAAATGTATAAAATTGCCACATCATTGAGAATTTCTATGTCAGGTAATCAGGGAGAGAAAATGGGTGTATGCATCTAACTTTTGACATGTTCACCAGGGGAATGCGAATATGGCTAATCACCTTTTTTCCTCTTTTCTTCTTCTCCTATCAGCACTATCAAAGCTTTAAAGAAAATACGAGCACAATGCCTGAAAATATATGGGGAAAATCTCATACATTTTTCCAATCTGCTAGCAGAACAAAAGCAAGAAATTAAAGAACTATAGCCATTGATGAAGATTTTTACCCATGGGAATCTACTTCATACATACACTACTTCCAGTCATTCTTTCATGAGGGGGAAAGATGCCATGATTATTTAAATTATTACCTTAAGATTTTAAATCTTGTATTGATTTAGTGTGGACAGAAGAATGTGGAATTAACTCTAGATGTTTCATCAATTTGAACAGAACAGGGAAAAAGCCAATAACTGAATACAGCTTTAAAGGGAGATATGAGGTATATTTTTTTCTGAATCTGTTTCAGTAGAAATAATTTGCAGTAAGAAGAAAATAAACCTCTGAGATGGTGTATTATTTTCATATGACTGAAACCTGGTTGAACCAGGTATAGAATAGGAGTGGGGGAAGCTTATGGTTTTCACTTTTTGTAACAGCAAATCTAAAACATTTTGTGAAATCTTTGCCTGTATGAAATGTTACTAATTGAATGATTTCTCCTCCCTAAACACTCTATATCCTGACATATGGGTGCTATGCATAGATTAAATACAAGCAGCACATTATGTTAAACTGCACATAATGGAAAGAACATTAAGCTCACCTTCTTGAATCTGACTCTCACAAATATAAATCAATCGGCAGTTATAGACAATCAAGCAAAAGCAAATGCTTGACCAAAAAAGCATGGAGCCATGAAACTAGCATCAAAAAATGCCTTCACTGATTTTAGATGGGCCAGTGCTCAGAGTGCTGCAATAAAGTAAGCCAGTCTCTAATCAGCTGGAACTTTTTAGGTTAAAACCATTACCTTGACTTCAAGATTTGATGCGCCTAAACAAAATATGCTCTTGTTCAGCTAAACGTTATAGGCTTGATAGAGGACTCACTGGGTGACATTCTATGATCTGTGTTTGAAGGAGTCAGACTAGATGATCACAATGGTCCGTTCTGGGCTTAAAATATGCAACTTCATAAATTACACAGCTGTCTTCCTGATCTCTTACACATTGTAAAATTATGATCTAGCCTACAACGGAATACAGTGAAAACATAGCCCCATTCAGAAAAAGGAGCATGAATCCCATGGACAGTTTTGACATTTCAAAAAAATATTTGTCCCAAATTGAGATTAAAAAGTCAAAAATTTAAAATCTTTTTTTGTGGAGTGAAAATTCTGAAAAAATTGGATGTGGAAACATCAAAACAACCTTAGTAGTGAAACACTTTGTTTCAATAAAATATAAATATTAGCTTTGGTAATATTGAAACAGTAGAATATGAAATAGTAAATATAATACAAAAGTTGAAACAAAATGAAAATGTCAAAATCAAATATTCCATCATGATTAAGTTAAAACATTTTCCTTCAAAAATGTTGTTGAAATTAACACATTCCCTTGAGGGTCAAGGCGGGTGAGCTAATGTTTTTTATTGGATTAACTTCTGTTGAAGGGAGAGACAAGCTTTTGATCTTATATGGAGATTATAGGGGTTGGCAGCACTCTTGTACTGGTGGATAAAAGATTACGACAATTGGTTAACAACGTTAGGGGCTCTCACCCAGTGGATTGAGTTCCACACAAAACTGGTTTAGGGTGAAGGTTTCCTGGTGGCTGATCTATTGTTTGTACCAAGTGCGATCAGATATTGCAATCAGTAGAAATGTACTCAGTGTGTCATAGCTAAAGACAAGATGGAACAGATCATTAATATACATCGTTAACACATATTTCAAGGGGATGCAGTGGCCCATTAATTACAAAAGTGGAAATGCCTGCAAACTCATGGACACTTCTTAAAAGCACCATAATATAGGCTCAAATTAAATGTATACCCCCAAATTAAAAAACAAACTATAAGCACACAAAAAGTGTTACCGTGGCTAAACAACAAATTAAAGGAAGTAGTTAGAGGCAAAAAGGCATCCTTTAAAAATTGTAAGTTAAATCCTACTGAGGAAACTAGAATGTAAAAGTATAATTAGGAAGGCCAAAAAAGTATTTGAAACTAGCCATAGTCTCAAAAACTAAAAGCAAAAATAATTAAGTACATCAGAAGCAGAAAGCCTGCCAAACAATGAGTTGAGCCACTGGATGATTGAGCTGCTAAAGGAGCACTCAAGGAGGATAAGGCTTTTGCAGAGAAGCTAAATGAATTCTTTGCCAAGGTCTTTACAGCAGAGGATATGGAGGAGATCCTCACACCTGAGCTATTTTTTTTTTTTTTTAGTTGAGAAATCTGAGGAACTGTCCCAGATTGAGCTGTCAGTAAAGGAGGTTTGGAACAAATTGATAAATTAAATAGTAATAAGTCACCAGGCCAAGATGGCATTCACCCAAAAGTTCTGAAGGAGCTCAAATATGAAATTGCACAACTATTAATGGTGGTTAATCAGCTGCTGTACCAGATGGCTGTAGGACAGCTAATGTGACACCAATTTTTTTAAAAGGCTCCAGAGGAAATTATATCAGTTACTGGCCAAGAAGCCTAACTTCAGTATCAGGTAAATTGGTTGAAACTATGCTAAAGAACAGAATGATCAGACACATAGATGAACATGATTTGTTGGGGGAAGAGTCAACCTGGTTTTTGTAAGTAGAAATCATGTCTCACCAATCTATTACAATTCTTTGAGGGGGTCACCAAAGTTTGGACAGAGATGATTCAGTGGATATAGCATACTTGGACTTTCAGAAAGCCTTTGACAAGGTCCCTCACCAAAGGCTCTTAAGTAAAGTAAGTAGTCATGGGATAAGGGAAGGTCTTCTAATGGATCAGGAAGTGGTTAAAAGATGGGAAAAAATGGATAGGAATGAATGGTCAGAATGGAGTGAGGTAAATAGTGGTGTCCCCCAGGGGTCTGTACTGGGACTAGTCCTATTCAACATATTCACAAATGATCTGGAAAAAGGGGTAAGGTGAGGTGGCCAAATTTTCAGATGATACAAAACTACTCAAGATAGTTAAGTCCAAAGCAGACTGTGAAGAATTACAAAGGGCGTTCACAAAACTGGATGACTGGGCAACAAAATTGCAGATTAAATTAAATGCTGATAAATGCAAAATAATGCAAATTGGAAAACAAAATCCCAAATGTACATACAAAATAATGAGATCTAAATTAGCTATTGTCACTCAAGACCAAGATCCGGGAGTCATTATGGATAGTTTTCTGAAACCATCTGCTCAATATGCAACAGTAGTCAAAAAAGTGAACAGAATGTTAGGAACCATTAGGGAAAGGAACAGATAATAAGACAGAAAATATCATAATGCCACTATATTAATCCATATTACTTCCACATCTTCAATACTGCATGTAGTTCTGGATGTCCCATCTCCATAAAGATATACTAAAATTGGAAAAGTCTCAGAGGAGGGCAACAAAAATGATTAGGGGTATTGAGCAGCTTCCATAGGTAAAGAGATTAAAGACTCGAACTTTTCAGCTTGGAAAAGAGACGACTAAGGCAATATTATAGAGATTTATAAAATTGTGACTATAAAAAAAGAGAAAGTGAATGAGGAAGTGTTGTTTACTACTTCATATAACATAAGATCCAGGGGTCACCAATGAACTTATTAGGCAACAGGTTTTAAACAAACAAAAGGAAGTACTTTTCGCACAACACACAGTAAACATTTGGAAGTTGTTGCCAGGGGATGTTGTGAAGGCCAAAGTTATAATGGGGTAAAAAGAAAATTAGAGGATTGGTCCATCAGTGGCTATTAGCCAAGATGGTCAGGGATGCAATCCCATGCTCGGGGTTTTCCTAACATCTGATTGCAAAAAGCTGGAAGTGGATGGTTGGGAATGGATCACATAATGATTGCCTGTTCTCTTCATTCCCTCATTATTGGAAGTCAGGATACTGGGCTAGATGGACCATTGGTCTGACCTTGTACAGCTGTTCTTACATTCATTAGCATCTGTCCAGTCATGGGTGTGTGTCAATCCCTTGAAACCTTTTGATTTAGTTTAAATGGAATTTTCTGTTGGAAAACTGTCAAAAAAATAATAATTGACCAGCCCTGAATGATAGAAAGAATAGTTATTTTTATAACACTGTATTTAGCTATAGTTTTGGAAACAACTTGCTTTTATTTCCCGGTCTATAAACAGTTTACTAATCAGTAGCACAGATATTTCTGAAATGTGGTCATGTGCTGTTAGGACTTTTTCCTTTGCCTTATGATACATTCATTTTCACGGTGGGGAGGAAAAGTTACACATATTAATTTCTGTTTGTGGGAAGTAGCAATATTCTCTTCTGGAGGGATAACCTAGAGAAGCCATTTTTGGGTCTTATATTTTTTATGTTGTTTAAAGTATTTTTCAGTGGTGTTTTCTATTAGTATTGTTTCATTTTAGGGCATTTTAAAACATTTTGAGCCAAAAGTGATCATATTGGTTGAAATGTTTATATAAGGGATGAATTTGACCTTTTTTCTGGTTATACTCTTTAAAAAAGGGGGGGGGAGGGAAATGGCCTCCCTATTATTTTAGCTGGAAATCTGTATAGGCTAAATGACCTGTAAAAATCCATGGCCAGGTGTTGCATGGGCTCCGAATACACTTTAAAGGGTTACTTTTCTGTGCAGAGAACTGTTTTACTGTAGGTGTGCAACATGGAATTACTGATAATAGCAGTTATGTGACTAATTCCCTACATCCCTTGCTGAAAATGTGCTCCTAGAAATCTGGGGCAGTTGAGTAACCAATTAGAGAAAACCTTAGTGACATAACCCACAGACAGCTGGGGATAACATGTGTGGTCCACATTTTTAATGATGCAGCTGTCACTGCTGCCTCATACTTGCTTTTCATTTACTACTAATGTGATCTGAAGGTCATAATTTATGGTTAGACTGAAAATACCACAACTTAGCAATGGGAGAGCAAACAACATAGAACATTTATAAAAAGACAGAGCTATGTTCTGATCTCTGACATAATTCTACTATAGCCAATGCTTTTACTTTAGTATTGTGCCATTGTATATTTAGATAAGAAGCTGCTGCTACATCTTCCATAGGATGTTTACACGGCATATCATATCAACAGCAATAGTCCTGATTTCTTCAGGGAGAAAAGTTCATTAAAATGGAGAGGTTTCCTTCTGCTGTCAGATCCACAGGATCATTGCTTTGCCCCTAACTTGCAACAGTCTCTTGGAGGAGCCGCTTCGATATGCCAGAGCTCCAATAGGTTTCACTCATCCTTCAGGGTAGGCCATGTGGCCTCACCACCTCCTGAGACTCAGCCTGCTGTCGGCGCTCAGCACGCCTGCTTTGTGCTATGAGCTCTATCCAGTGAGTCCAAATGAGACAGCCTTCTGGTAGAGACTTGTATGTCCTTCAGGGATTAAAGTAATACGCCTCTCTAAGTATTTACTGTAACACTCAACCAGTGTTTTCAGACCAGTAGAGTTTATTATTCAGCTGTAACATAGCAGTGGTTAGGTTAACACAGAGAAATGAAGGTTAAAGCATAGTCCATTCTGGTCATTTTAGAGTGGTCCAGTAAGCAAGCTGTAGTGAACTCAATTTTCAAGCGCTCTCTGTCTCTTTCTTTGGGCTTGTCCTCACTGGGGTGGGGGATCGACGGCAGATACGCAACTTCAGCTACGTGAATCACGTAGCTGAAGTTTGCGTATCTGCTGCCGACTTACCGCTCGTCCCCACGGCAGCGGCAGTCGGCGGCGTGCTCCCCCGTCGACTCCAGCTTGCACCTCCCGGCGAGCTGGAGTTCCGGAGTCGACGGGGGAGCCCGGGGCGATCGATTTATCGCGTCTTAGCGAGACACGATAAATCGATCGCCAGAAGATCAATCTCCAGCAGCGCTAGTGAAGACCAGCCCTTTGACTTCTTTCCTTAGTCAGTTTCTTGATGACAAACCCCCTAGTTTCTTCCAGAAGCCAGCTTTTCTCCCCTCACCTTTCATACTTGGTTCTCGAACTGGGCTCTCTACTCCACTTCCCTGTAGGGAGGTGGGAAAATCATTCTCCCTCTGCGTTCTTGGTCACTAGGTGTCCTGGTGGCTGGAGTTTCCTAGGTCTTCTCAGATTTTCCATTATATGGGTTGGCCTCAGTTAGTCCTTCTTTAATGACCCATTGAGCCCACTCAGGCAGTTAAGTCACACACACACACACACACACACACACACACACACACACACACACACACACACGTCTCTAGATCTGAGGGCAGACATGCAAATTATAGGGGAAACTGAGGCACAGATCGGATTCATTATAAACATTATAAAACATTATAAAAAATCCCATTTCATCTCACCTGCATATAGTGTTGAAAGATAATTATTAATTTAAATGGTGTTCCTAAATGCACAGGGGTCTATAAATAAATAAATGTCCTTTTCCTGAAGAGCTTCCGGTGTAAGGTCAGGGGAAACTTTTGTGTTATTTTATTGAAAACCAGTGAAATGTATACGTTCTGTTCCTGTGTAGCAAAGGTGATCAGGACACCCCAATACCATTTCAAAATAGGAAGGCGAAGAAATTCAAATGCTGACATCTCGACTGCATGCAAGGGTGAAGGCTGGGAATAATACTTTGCTGCTGATTGTGCTCATTGTATGTTGTGTTTTCAGTATTGTATAAGAGACAACAGAAAAGCTAATGCATGCTGAAGAGGAGGTACCAGCCACAGGATACAACATATAGTTTTATCATCCTGAAGTTACAGTATCTTGAGAGGCTTTATAAACGTATAGGAAAAGTTTTGAGGATCTCCTCTTAAAGAGGAATTAGAGAAAGTTGGTACTTGTACTCATTTATCTTCCTCTTTATAAGATTCCACAAGGCTCCAAGGCCAATTACAGGTAGTAGAAACTTGTAAGGGGTTATTGGTACTTTTTGGCACAATAATGTTTTACTTGGCCTATATTTTTAAACAGGAATGTAAGAGGAATCTGCTGTTTTATGAAATATTATGGATTGTATATATAAATCTCAAATTGGATTTACTACTGCAGGCAACCTGAGAAAGTGCTAAGATTAAAGATAGCCTTGCGGGGAATACTGCAGCATCTCACTGAAATGGTTGTGCAGTATTCTACTGAACAAAAAACACTGACAATTTAAAGTTACAGTTCCGGGTGTAATTAATATAATCTGTTTGCACACTACCATATTTACAGCATTATATTAATAATTTCCACATACAAAAAATATGCTTGCAATTTTGTGTCCACGCTTTAATAGTGGACTTAAATATCATAGCTTCTTTGATTTTAAGGCAGGGGTCTCAAACTCAAATGACCATGAGGGCCGCATGAGGACTAGTGCACTGGCCCGAGGGCCGCACCACTGACACACACACATACCCTCGCTGCCCCAGCTCTGCCCCCACTCCACCCCTTCCATGAGGACTAGTGCACTGGCCCGAGGGCCGCACCACTGACACACACCCTGCCCTCGCTGCCCCCACTCCACCCCTTCCAAGAGGTCCCACCCCCGCCCCACCTCCTCCTCTGAGCACGCAGCTCCCCATTCCCTCTTGGAAAGCGCTAGGCACCACCAACAGCTGTTTGGCAAACAAAGCAAGAGCAATATAGGAAGTCCAGAGCTGGAAACACGCGTGGCCCAGCCAGGCAGCAGAGAAGCCTCTGCTTCTGGCCCCTGCCTCCCGCAAACTGCTATGGGGGGGGAACAGGAAGCCTGGCGGGCCGCAGGGAAGGGCTTCGCGGGCCACATGCGGCCCCCGGGCCGCATGTTTGAGACCCCTGTTTTAAGGTCAGAAGGGACCATTATGATGATCTAATCCAGGGGTTTTTAGGAACCTTTTTTCTGCCAAGGGCCATTTGGACATTTATAATGTCATTCGCGGGCTGTTTCTCCCCCCCCCCCCCCGAGGAAGTCCAGGCTGGCAACAGGAGCTGAGACCCCAGCTGGCAAGGGGCCAGCGGGGGAAACCCCAAAGCAGTGGCAGGCGGAGTGCTTAGCCCTGCACTGCTTTGGGGTTTCCCCCGCTGGCCCCTTGCCAGCCGGCGTCCTGCCGCCTGCCCCAGTCAGCTCCCACTGTCAGCCTGGGTGTAGGGGGCGATCTTTCTTTACCCCCGCCCAGCCTCCCCGCATCTAACCGCCTTCCCTCCCCCACCCCTGCCTGGCCCGGCCCATCACACCGAACCTAACCTCCTCCCCCCTCCCACTCCCAACCTAGCCTCCTGCCCCCCATGCCTGACCCGCCCAGCTCAGCCTCCCCCCCCCACCAAACCTCCTTCCCTCCCGCACCCATGCCTCGCCCACTCCATCCAGCCTAGTCTCCTGCCCCCCTCCCCGCCCGCCCAGCCTGGCCTCCCCCCTCCTCACCCCCTTGCCTGCCCCCCCAGCCCAGCCTCCCACCCCCCACCCCCTTGACCGTCGGCTCCCCACGGCTCCTCCTTTCGCTGCCCGGCTAATGGTGGCCGCACGGCGCCAGCGGCTCCCCCAGGTGCTTCCCGGCCCCTTCGGTCAGTGCGGAGCCGCCCCCGCCTGGTAGCCCACGCACGTCCCTGGCCGGCGGCTGCAGCGCGTCTTCTTCCCATGCCCCAGTGCCTGACTCAGCCCCGGCCCCGCTGTGCCGGGCTCTCCCCGGCCACTCACTTCTGGCACGCAGGCCCCGGCCCTCCCTCCGCCGCAGCCCGCTGGCTCCCCCCGCCAGTCTCCCGCCACCCCCTCCCGGGCCTACGTGGGGCGTCCGCTGGGTCCCGCTGCTCCAGACGCAACTCCTGGGAGGGCAAGGTGGAGCGACGCGCCCCCAGCCCTCAGGGAGACGCTCTGGGGAAGTGCCGCGCCTGCCCACTCCCACTGCCACGTTGGTCCGGTCTGCAGATTTTCGAGACCCGCCTGCGGGCCGGATGGAATGATTTGGCGGGCTGTATAAGGCCCGCGGGCCGGAGGTTCCCCACCCCTGATCTAATCTGACCTTCTGTTTAACCCAGGCTATACATTTTTACCAACTGATTCCTGAATCAAGGCTATAACTTCTGGATGAGCTAAAGCAGATCATTTAGACACAGCATATGTTGATTTAAAGAATCCAGTATATCCCTAGGTATGTTGTTCCAGTGGTTAACCACCTTCACTGTGAAAAAATGTACAGTGTTATTCCTAGTCTGAATTTGTCTAGCTTCTGCTTCAATCCATTGCTTTTTACTGCTAGCCCTCAGTATCAGAAATTTATTCATAGGGTGGAAAACATTTTCAGCCATATCCCAGGCCCCTCGTCCCCACTGACTGAGCAAAAAGTCCACCCAAAAACCAAATAGGTGGCCAATCATCTTAACAAAGGAAGATCCCAACAGCCGCCAGTTAGCTCAATGGTATGAACAAACCAGCAAATAGCTGAGTGGTGTGTGGAAGTTGTTGCCCAAGGCGCTTACCCTGCTCGCCTGGCCTAGAGCTAGCCCTGCCCATGTAGGTACTTGCCTGTGATCAAGTCACGTCTTAACCTTTCCTTTGATAAACTAAACAGATTGATCTTCTCTAGTATCAGACTGAAAGCCAGATTTTCCAGACCTTGCATATAGGTAGTTGCTTGTCGGGCAAATTGGTTTTGTGGGCAAATATTCTGATACCTTTTGTTGTTGCAAGAAGAGAGACTGAGCCTCTGTCCCTTTAGAAATTGATACCTTTATGTGCATCATTTTTTTCCAGGAAATGTGATGAACTGTTCACTGGAGCAACAGAAATGGTGTTAGTGCACGTGATCATTCTGTTGAACACTTAAAAGATTTTTGTGGGAAGTTGTTAACATTGATTTGTATTTGTTCAGCACTTTGAAGATGTGAAGTGCAATATGAATGCAGTATTATTTCATTATTAAATACAGTCAGAGCACATCATTTGTTTAGCATCCTTGATGGCTGGTCTAACAATATCACAGACTGTAGGACATATTTCTATTATAGTGGACAGAATTCTGTGATGATTTACATTCTGTGCTTCCACATTGAACTACAAGTTGCTTGGTGTTCAAATTGGTTTTTAATTTGTCCTAAGTTTCTGCTTTATGAATTATTGGCCCTGCCCTGCCCTAAGATACTACATGCTGTCAGTTTTATTGAAGTAATTGGGAGCTGCACTTATGTAAATGTAGGCAGAATTAGTTCCCTCTCTATCAGCAAACACATTAAAGGCACATTTTTATTATTACTCTTTCTTATTCACACGGCATGATAGGATGTGCATGACACTTTACAGACTGATAAGAAGATAAGATCCCTGCACAAAGGAGCTCACAAATATGAGTTGGACGTGACATCAGTCAGAACTGGCAGAGGGGGGAGATAGGGAAAAAGTGGGGGGACAAAACAAAGGAAGCGGAGTGCAGCTTTTGAGGGAGCAATGTTTTCTTTGTTTTGGGCCCAGATCCTTTCAGTTGATTAATTTCATATGTCGTAACATTTGCTGCCTGCCTGTCTTTAAGGTTTAGGAGTTGTAGCAGAGAGTGGCTATGAAGAGATTACTTTTGGAAAGAAGTGTTGAAAGAAATGAAAGTTGAGGGTGTGGAATTCTGCCTTCTTTGTTTGTGCTCCTGGATTCTAGAAGTATCTCATTTCCTGTGGTCAAACATACCAGAATTTTATATGTGTTTAAGGAGCTGGTATAAAAGGGAGGTCATCCATTGTGTATTGGGTAGTTTGGCATATTTTTGGCATTCTGCTAGGGAAGACTGTTCAAGGCCTGAGAAGTTGTTTGACATAGAAAGAGAGAGAAGATGCACTCAGAAATAACAAGTATGTGCTAAAATTATCTTCTAAACCGGGACAGAGCTATCTTGGGGGTATGTCTTTCATCACAACTTTTCTTTTTCCAAAAGTCTCTCTGTCCTGTTGAAAGTACTGCTGATGCTTGAGAGTTATGAATCAGTGAGTAGAGAGGATCCGTTTTCAGTTCATTCTTTGACCTCCTATGAATTAATTTTCAAAATATCAGAAGAAACAGAAGAAAATTGCTAGGGGAAAGTTGATTTTTCTTCATATGAGTAATTAGCTTTTCATTTCTAGGATTAAAAATCATTTACATAAATGATGCTAGTGTTTCTAGATCTGTACCTGCCCATTATTGTGCATGGGAGCACCACAAATGCCATAGACAGATAGATCTGTCTTTCCTTGGGACCCTTTGTAGATGAGGTTTTAAACCATAATTATGCTGAAACATATTTTAGCTTGATTGTGCCCAAACATATTTTAGCTTGATTGTTTCTAACACAATTTGATCAGCCAACATGAATTAAGCCAGTCCATTTTAGAACAAGTTTTTAAAAGACCCCACATGTTCATATCTAGGTAGAAATCTTCAGTTACAGTGAACAGTTATAATTTAAGAGTGGAAATGTATCTTTGGTACGATTATTAATAAGAAGCTTCTCTGCAAATGTGCATGCTCCATTTGTTAAAAGCCAAAGTTTAATTCAGGCTTGACTATTAAAGTTACGGATCTGTTCTAGTAGAAGGTTTATGCCCGCCCACATAGAGCCACCAAACTGTATTAGAAACTGGTTTTGACAGCAATCAACTCTAACCTGTACTTGAGAATCATTATTAAACATGATTTAAAAACAGTTTAGATGGGCATGAAGAGATCCCAACAGAAATAATAAGAGCTGGGTCACACCCCGAGAATTTAATAGCAATTTAAGCTCACTGGTGGTCACAACAGCTATTGGAAAGGAAACAGCCAGTGAATTTAATTGCAGTGGCAAAATGTTAAGTCCTGACGGATCAGAAATACAGAAGCTGTGAGGAAACAGGTTCGGTCTCTCTTAAATAAATGTTCCCCTTATTGTACTGATGGCAGACATAGTAAGATGTCTTTGTAGTGAGGAATGCGTATAATAATTCAGATGCCCAATAGCTGTAAAAAGGGCATGAGGATTCCTTGCCTCTGCCCCAAAATGAGAAATATCTTTAAGAAGAAGACAATAGAGACAGTGATTTTCTGCCCCAACTCATTTTATTTTGCATTTAATCATGTAAATCTTGGAGTGTGCTTGTTTGGTGACTTTTTTGATCACAGTGTGTCGACACAACCTCGTGTTACATGGCAGCAACACAGGGACATGGTGAAGGACATAGGACTTCATGGTATGGAATTGTTTAAACAAAGCACTGAGTTGACTGAGTTCGTCCATCAAAGTTGATGAGGACCACCCAAGGTCATCAGTTTGTTTGGGAGTGGGTTCTAAGATGGCTGATTAGTCCAATCTGAGCCCGGAATTGACCGTTGCAATGGAGACATGGAAGATCAGGCTGCCGACCGGGGGAAGAGAAGATACCAGCCCTGGACTTGCGAAGAAGACGCTTCTCTACAGCATCACTCAGTCTCTTTTGTTCTTAGGCTGTTGCACCATCATGAACTCGTCTGCGCCAGGCAAAGCGATCATTAGCAATGCTCTCCCAATTTTCAGGATCTATGTTACAGTTCTTAAGGGAGGCCTTGAGGTTGTCTTTGAATCTCTTCTTTTGACCTCCAAGAGATCGCTTGCCGTGTTGTAGTTCGCCATAGAACATCTTCTTGGGCAGTCGTTCATCGGGCATTCGTACAACGTGCCCAGCCCATCTGAGTTGTGCCTTGCAAAGCAGGGTGTGGATGCTTGTCATATCAGCCTGTAAAAGGACGTCGGTGTCTGGAATTTTGTCCTGCCATCTTATCTTCAGTAGTTTCCGCAGACAGCTCAGGTGGAAGTGGTTCAGCTTTTTCGCATGACGACTGTAGACAGTCCAGGTCTCACAAGCATAGAGGAGAGTGGGCAGGACGACCGCCGAATAGACTTTTAGTTTGGTTTCAATATTAATGCCTCTCCGATCCCAAACATTAGATCGAAGCCTTCCAAAAGCTGCGCTGGCTCTGGCGATTCTAGTGTTCACTTCCTCGTTGATGTTGGCTGCCTGTGATAGAGTGCTGCCAAGGTATGTAAACCTGTCCACGTTGTTGAGCTTATGGCCATTGACAGTGATGGATGGCTCAGTGTAGTCATAGCCAGGAGTAGGCTGATGCAGAACCTCAGTTTTTCTGGTGGAGATCGTGAGGCTGAAGTTCATGCACGCTGTGGAGAATAGATTCATGCAGTGTTGCATGCCTGTTTGCGTACCTGAGTTGAGGGCACAGTCATCAGCAAATAGAAATTCACGAATGGTCTCAACTTGGACTTTGGTTCTGGCCTGAAGCCTCCTTAAGTTGAATAGCCTTCCATCAAAACATGATCCCGACATTATCATCTCTAAAAGCATCGATCAGCATGGCAGAGAACATAAGGCTGAAGAGGCAGGGAGCCAGGACACAACCTTGCTTCACACCATTTGTAACTGCGAATGGCTCTGAATAGTTGCCATGATCTTGAACTCTGGCAAGCATGCCGTCATGGAATTGCTTCACCATTTCAATGAAAGTATCTGGGCATCCAAATTTGGCCCTCACGACTGACATTGTCAAAGGCTTTAGTTAGATCCACAAAGACAGTGTAGAGCTGGACATTCTGTTCTTGGCACTTTTCTTGTAGTTGCCTGGCGGCAAAGATCATATCTTGTTGACTAGAGAAGTGGGGAACATCTCTTCTCCTTTGGTTTGGGATATTCAGTGACATGCTTAAGAGTAAGTAGGAAACGTGAGTAGCCCTTATGGAAAATTAAAATGTTTTCATATATTGGTTGTTTGTTACATATTATACATATGTAGAAAATATATTGAAACACAAAATGGGCAATATTTCATATACAAGTTATTCAGTAGTACATGCCAAGTCAGGTGCTTATTTTCTCAAGTGTGAATGTGTCGAGATCGCTTTTCAGGGCTATTGGACTGAGGTCAGTTCTGGTCTCCCTGATGGCATTTGCACATCTGCCTCAAAGGAGGAATCAATACATAGACACTGAAATCACACCATGGAGTCAGTCAATCCTATTTAATATGATTGGGACTGCTATTAAAATATGTTTTAAGTGGGACTTCAGTTCCTTCTTGATATTCTGATTTGATTGTAATCTCTATGCCCAGGAAACTATGAAAACAGCAAAAAAACAAAAACAAAAAAACCCACAGTGGCTCCAACCTATGAATGTTTTTTTGGTACTTTTGTTTAATAGAGGAATTTGTTGAACCAGTGATAATCACTTGATCCAGCCACTAGATGTTTCTAAATGTTGTGGGTGAAATTTCCTGAACGCAAGGGGACAGCACAAGCTTTGTGTGCCACTTAAGCTCTATTTTGAAGGTGTAATTGGCACTTTGGTTTATAGGCCCTTAATTGACCTCTGGATGGTAGTAAATTTCAGTCTGCATACTTCAGATTTTGTGTTGTCCCAGATACCTGGGTCCTCTCTCAATACAGTTAGGATCTGTTCCATATTGTCAGATCAGCAAGAAGGGAGGAGAGGGTAGCAATATTGCTTCAGGGAGTAGAGTTCTACCGGCAGTGTCCATTAGTCCAATATGTTACCAGCCAAGCACTGCAGAATTTTGCCATAGTCTTCACTGGAGCTGGAATATCACCCTGCAACTGTATTCAGATTTCCTTTGGGCTTCTTATTCTTTTCATGATAGGTGGGGGCTTTAGAGCAGCTAATTATTGTAGATGCCATTCCTAACTTCAGCATTGCTGCCTCGAGTTAAACATCTGCTTTTTGAATTTCAGCAAAATTTGTAAACCAAGCCTTTAAATGTTCACTCACAATAATATAGCCATTTTTAAGATTCTCAACTCCTGGTACTTATAAGCTAACTATAAATGAGCCACTAGTGGTTGTGCAGTTTGTCTTAAAGCATCTGCATTTAAC
The DNA here is from genome assembly GCA_032164245.1 of Sternotherus odoratus. Classification (NCBI taxonomy): domain Eukaryota; kingdom Metazoa; phylum Chordata; order Testudines; family Kinosternidae; genus Sternotherus; species Sternotherus odoratus. The sequence continues at coordinate 78,294,229 of JAVMKO010000006.1, forward strand.
TACACTGATTTTTATCTATGATTGTTCATTCTGAAAGTCCACATAGACTTTTGACAGAAACACCAACATACTATTCGATTTCAAAAGCATATTAGCCACACTTTGTTTTATTCTAGATTTTAACTGATTATTTAAAACTATTATGAGAGGGAGACAAATTCATAATATTCTGGTTTGTGCCCAAACAATGAATCTCCAATTGTAAAGAGGTTCTTGCAGATGTAGATTATTGGAACTGTATGAAACTTCCTTCACAAAATTCAAATCTTTATGAAACTCGACTGATCTTACACTTCTATCACTAACTCAGGGCTCAGACCAGGTTTGTCCAAAGGTTTTGCTGAAAGTTTACAAGCCTTTTTAGCCAAGCAGGATCCAGTGTTGAGTGAAATAAATAAAACTTGGTTGAATTACAGTTTTGTGTTAAACATGTATAGTTTTTGCACAGAGCCACATGGAACTTAGCAGTTCCCTGACTGAGTTTCATGTTGAATTCTTTGAGATTGCTCCAGACCTGAAACTCAAGAGGTGCAAATCAAAGCACGAAGAGATTTGTTTTTACATACTTAGCACATATATTACAATTGGAATGATACAGAGAAAAGTAGCCTGGCCTCTGTGCAAGAATAACATACATATTTGTGAAGTGTTTCTTAAACCTTTGCATTTCGTGCAGCTCTGAGTCCAAGCGATCACCTGTGCCGTTTTGCACATCTCAAAAGAAAGGGTGTCTCAAAATGGCAGCAAGAGTAAATCAGCATAGCTACAAGCAGCATAGCTTATCTACACTATCGCATGGGTCCATCTAAGATACGAATAAATTAGATCTACTACGATCTAAGTTATTAGATAACTTAGATCTAAATAACTTAGATCTACTTACTGCGGTGTCTTCACTGTGATAAGTCGACAGCTCGTGCTCTCCCATTGACTCCGCTTGTGCTTTTCATTCTGGTGGAGTGCTGGTGTCGACGGGAGAGCACTCAGCGGTCGATTTATCATGTCTATATTAGACGCGACAAATAAACCCTCGCTGGTTTGATCGCTGCCTGCCAATCTGGTGGGTAGTGTAGACAAGCCCTAAGTCAGTGGAGTTGTGCTGATTTGTACCAGCTCAGGATCTGGTCAAGTATTATTTATTGAGTATCAACAGGTTATTTCACACTTTTAAATATACACATATGTATACTGTGTGTTTTGCTCCTGCTCTGAGGATGTTAGAATCTACTTCAGACATAGACAAAACAGATCAGATGCCAGCAGCATCTGTGGTGTGCGGGTGAAAGATTGAGGTTGTGGAATGATCTAGCAGGGTCATTTTCAAAAGATTTCATGGAATCAGTGGTGTATGCGAGGAGGAATACTTCTGCACTCAGAGCAGAAATACAGGAGAATGTCACTAATTCGCTTGGCTACTGTGAAATTCATCCCAGTGCAGTGAGCCAGCATGAGGCCCAAGTGCCTCTTAAACTTTATTTTGAAAGTTTAAATGGAAATTAAGCGGTTCCCGGAGCCGGTCCTCCACACTGGGATCAATACCTCCCATTAGAGATTACCAAACTTTTCATGATAGTGAGTATATGAACAAATATGACTTTTTAAATAAAAGGATCAAGAGTTTTAAAAGCTCAAGATTAAAAAAAGAGACTGCTTCACGGGATATTCTTTTTCATTTCTCTTGACTAGCGACATTTGTGCATCTTCGTAATATAGTATTATAATTACAATCTGAAAGAGTAATGAAGACCGAGGGCTGGATTCTTTATTCCAGTCTGTCAAGTGGTACCACTCAAGGGACAAAGGGTAAGGAACTGGCTACAGTTGGCTTGCAGAGACTTGCCTTACTGGAGGAGAACTCCTTGCTTGGAACAGTTGTGCTGGTTTGAGGTCCTACAATTGCCGTGCCCCCTTGAGGCAGGGTAGGGGGAACAATGGGGAGAGGACATGATAGAGTACGATTCTGATGTAATGGCTTCTACATCAGTTGTATCAGTTAAAGCTACTTGGAAGTGGCTCTAACTCAAGACTGTGCCTTGAGAATCCGGCTCCCTGACATTTTCCCTGCATGCTGAGCTGACCTTTGAAGGAGAGAATGAAGCCTAGAGTAGTAATATGAGACTTCACTACACTTTCTGCTAGTAAAACTTCCCGAAGGAGAATAGTGTCAGAGTGCTGGCTGTTTTTGATTTTTGTTTTTGTGAGGAAACACTGGATTTCTAGGGTTAGCTCAGTGACAGCTAGTGAAGGGTTGTGCTGCTGACAGCCACAAATGCCTCCACTTTAAGTTTGTTTTTCAATATTTATTCACCGTATAACTATAGAAGGTGAGAGTCGAAACAAAAATTAAAAACAGTAAAAGAAATATATCATTTTACACATAATCGATGTAACTGTAGTAGCAAGTAAATTATGTGTCCAAAACTGCTATTTTTTTAGGCATTCAGCTGCCCATCTCTATTCAGCATCCCTAAAAGTAAACCTATGATTAACTTTAGGGATGTGCTAAAGTCCCTTTGACTCGGATGGGATGTAAGCATATGCAGAAGTGCTTTGCTGAAGGGGCATGGATTAAAGAATGTGATTAAAAACTTTGCTGGGGTCTCAGTTCTGAAAGGACAGGATGAGCTGAGATAGGAATAAGATTTTTAAATCAGTTTTTTATTATGTTTCATCGGGGGGTTTTTCTTGAGGTATAAAATGGAGCTCCGGTAGCATTGATATAGTAGGCTGATTGACGTTTCCCCTGAAGGGCCACCCAGGTTGGAGATGTTTAACTAGAAGATGCTTGATGTGAGAAAAGTAAGTACTTCATTAGTAAAACAAGACATGAATGAAATCTCAGAAGTACTGGCTACAATATTGCTCTTCTTTCATCCATGTGGAATATTGATCTGAGAAATGAATGTTTGCATCATCTCTGCAGCATAGGGAGGAAATAGCATGCCTGACACTTGCTCTGTTTGACTATGCAAAACAGACACTTAACTGTGTTTGCCTTCTTCTTTCCATTTAAATGACTCATTATTTTCAGACTGAATAAAATAATGAATTTTCTAGTTATTTTTATGTATCAAAAGGATTCAAAGTAAATCAGATATGAACCTGAAATATTGGAGAAAAGCGGCAAATCTTTTCTTTTAAAAATGGTAATTTAAGAAGCAAATCCTATGTTTTAATGCAATCATTTTAAAAGGAGGATTCACACTATTTCCTCCCACATATGTCTAACTTATCCACTTTTATTTCAAAGGGTTAGTTCACATCAGAAAGTTTAGATTGCAAATTATTTTGTTGAAGGCATAATAGAGAAACTGAAGCTAAATTTATTCAAAAACAACATATAAATTGATTGAAGTTTAATCTAAAAATGTGGGGTGGAATGAGGGGAGGGGGGAATGAAAACACCTAACCCACTGTCTTTTGAAGCTGAACACTTATGGCCCAAGAATGAATAGTTTCCTCTATAAATTGAAAAGACCAGTCACTATGGATGAAATTTTCAGATAGTAATCTCTATTTATGTGCTAAATTACAGATGCATCTGTTTGCTCGCACCATTACGTGGTTTGAGCATGCAAGTAAGCATTTACACTCAGTAACAAAGTGACGGATGACCAGCATTTGCCTGTGCGAATGGGTTTATGCAAAATTGATTTACAATAGCTCAAAATGAAGCCTTTGGTTTGACTGCATCTTTTAAAAATTGGACACTAAGGAACTCTGTGATCACACCCATTGAAGGTTGCAGTCTTGGTACTTTCTAGAATCTGAGCACTTCTAATTGTGCTATAAGTTTCTTCCTACTAGTGGATATAAAGTAAAGCGACTGAGTCTGTGTAGCATTATTCTGCATGGTTTCATTTTAAGCATCTAGTTTTGCTTGAGTCAGTAACTTAGCAAGAAATATAGGCAAATAAAAATGCAGGTAATTTAAAATAGATCTAAATTTTGTTTATTGCTGTGCTTGCATGCTAGGTGGTCAGGTATTGATTTTATGGTATTGTGTGATAATATAAATAGAGTAGTGAATGGAGAAAAGGTTGACATTTTGCAGGCATAAAAGCTTGGTAAATAGACTGTTTTGTGGGATATTCATGTAAAAATATTAATGGGAACTTGTTTTAGCCAGTTTCAGAGAGGACAGTCATTCTGTCATATTACTGACTTGCAGGAAAGTAGTGTAAAACTAATATAGATCATAAAATCTTATCTAAGCCAGAAGTACTGTCAGGCTAACCAAGGGCCCAGTTCTGCAAAGCCACTGTTCAAAAAACAGAGTGGGGCTGTCGTGTCAGAGATGGGCCCTTTGTCATTCCAGTGAAAATCTGCCCAAATCTGGCCAAGTTATAAGCATTAGAAAAATTGCAGTTTTCCCATGCGCATTACAGTCTTCTTAGATTTTAGCCACTACATTTGCCAAAGGTTTTGCCCACACTGAGCATGCTTCTACTGCAATTGCCTCTGGCCACTGTGGGCAATGCCAGGTCAGGATCTGAGCTGTGAGTTCTGAGGTTGTCTCTCCTGTGCACTGTGACCCATGCTGTTGGGACCATGCAGCCTGGAGGAGGAAGCTTCTGGATCTGAATGAAAAGGGGATAAGAGCCAGAGCAATAGGAGAGTAGATGGGGACAAAGAGTTGGAGCTGGACTGAAACCAAATTTCAAAATGTTTGAATTTCCCATGAACTGGAAATGCTGAGTTTTAGCCAGCTCTAGTGACACCCCACGGACTGGACCTACTCAACCAGTTAGTTGCAGAGATTTCGAATATGTGAATGCATCATTACCTCCTTAAACAAAGCTGGAAGATTTGATACCAGCTCATGTTACTTTGTTTTCTTGATTATTCCACTATTGTACAAAGCAGTACAAATTGAACTAGTTGCAAGCATGAAATGTGAGGTAATATTACGGGCTGAGATGCCACTTTTATTTAATTGAACTTTTATAATACAGTTCCTCCAGTGGATACATATAAACTGGCATTTAAGTTAATACAATTAAATACCCACTGTACATATAAACTGCAACTTAATTGGGAAATTTATATTGTGTTCCATTTCAGAAATATGGAATACTTTATATACAATATTAAAATAATGTCAGATATACTGGATTTTAAGAAGAGTTTTAGATTTTTAAGTTATGATGATGAATGATAAAACATTTTTACTTAAGAATTATAGCCTAACTATACCATTTGATCAGCTTTCCTAAATGACATAAGTACAATATTATGATGTATTTTTAAAAGAGTCAGATCCATTAAGTGCCTAAATGTGCTTCAATAGGCTTTGTATATTAAGGATGAAATGACACAATTTTACAGTTGTGCTATTGCAGCTTGAAATATTGCACAATGCACATTTTAAAATGTAATTTTCAAAATGAATATTAAAAATTCCTATTAAGATTTAATGGAATGTAATACTAGCTGAATAGACATGCTTTTCCAGTATTCTCTTGTAAATAATTTTTTTTGCCACAGAGGAGAGCTCCCCCTTGATATACGTCATGTCTCTTATACTCTTATATTTGTTAAGAACTTAGATTTTTTGCAAGGTTCGGTTCATGTACCATTAAAAGGAAAACTAATTATTTGGTCACATTTTTCACCCTCAAATAGTCTGGGAATGGGTTAGGGAAGTATAGAAAGTGCTTCCAATTTTGCAATTTTATTTTTATCATTCTTTCTCTCTGAGAAATTAATACTCTGGAACCATTATGGAACCTACAAGTTGAAACTCAAGAAGCTGTCCAAGGGAACAGCACTGATTTCTTTTCTGAGTGAGAAATGGGATTCATATAAGACTTTGAAGACATGGGTTCTTCCCTGTTACAATAGTCTGTTGTCTCACTTGTTCCCCAATAGCACATTAATGGCAAATAGAATGTTTGTTTTCCCACCAAAACTGACACACAGTTTCAGAGGTCAAGCACTGTCTGATACTGCATTTACTGGCTTAAGCTTCTCTTTTCCCACAGAGGCTGGATTTGTATAAGCATTACCCCAGCTGCTTTTCCATTAGCTGGGAATGTTTCTCAAATGACTCTCGAGCCCTCTTTGCTTCAGTTCAGAAGCCCAGCATAGTGCATGTTGGGGAATTATAATTAGCCTGGCACATGATGCATCTCCATACTGCATGGGTGTGTGGAGCAGAGGCAGATAAGCAATTCGGCACTTAAAGAGGTCTTGAATTCACTGCTTCCGTCCTCACAGACTGACCATGTCATGGGGAATGAGAAATAAAGACTAGATAGGGTGATATTTGACGCTGTTTCCTTTTACGCTGTGTTAAAGCATTCAGCCAGCCCAGAAAAAACTTCCAATGCATGTTGAAATGGAAGGATTTTATAGAAACCTGCGAGGGGAGTGAAGGGGTGCTGTTTAAGACATTTTTGGGTATGTCAGATGACTTATTTTAGGCCAGCCATTGCCCCCACATCCCACTGTAGCTGCTGAAAGGATGTTTCTCTTAGCTAACCCCTTCCTCCCACTACACAGGAGGTATTAGCTCTGGCTAAGCACTTTATGCATCAATCACATAGGGAGCTTCTTATCCATGGCAAGCAGTAAGATAATGTGCTCCTGTATTCAGGCAAGACCAAACTCAGCGAAGCATAAAATCAGTTATTTCCAACTAGCTCCCTTTTGATTGAAGGAACAGCTTCCAGTCTCTCAGCAAGAGGACTAACTTGTCACTCACTGAAGCAATTTGCCCGTTCCAAAGGAAGCAGCAATTGTTTTAAAGATTGGGAGCAGCCACTGTTAAAACTGAAGCTACAAACGGTATCAAGGATCAGTTTAAATTAATGTTGGTCAGGCACAGATCACCTTTCTTCTCTCGTTTGTTTTGAAGCGAGCGCTATTTACATCTTGGTTAAGAAAGTATTTAGTTAAGGGGTTGGAAGGAGAAGGGGGCTATTTAGGACAAAAAATGGTGCCTAATCATTTGTTATAACCATAGTCCAAAGCTACTTAGGGGTAGGGTTTCAAGCAGCTAATGCGTTGCCAGTGTTCCTTTTTGCTTTTGAAAGGTTTTTTAGCCAGGAAGGTGAAATTATAGTGCTTTTAACAAAATTGATTTTTGTACCAGTGAAATGGTGTGTCATTGACCCTTCTTTATAATACTGTTCCTGGTGCTAGCTCAAGTGCAATAATTGCTTTTCCTCACAAACTGACTGAGGCACCGGCCTGTGAAGTATGAGTTAAAGTTCAAATTACGCAATCTTTTTTCTTTGCTTAGGACTACCTGCTCTGAATATTTAACCAAACTGGGAAAAGAACAAATGAGCTACACTCAAAAATGTTCTAAGGCTGGGAGTGGGAGGGAAATCTGCTTACAGCGTTGTTGCTTTTTAAAAGGTAAATACAGAACATTACAACGAGTGAGTATTAGTGCTCCTACTGTACTGGATCCTGTCTTACAGCCTCTCTTCTCTTCTCTCTCCAGATTAGTTTCAGTGCTTTACTACAGTACGTGCCCTTTACTGTGCTTTCCATTATAACAAAACATATGGCAGCAAGAACCACTTTAGCACATCATTTGATTTAACACTGTAGGGTACGTGGAATGCTTTATAGCCAGTGGGTTAAGATAGTAAATGTTAAAAAATAGGGCTGTCACAGACATAAGAATTAACTGTCACATTAAAGGTCAGCATTATGTGTATTATTTTTTTTATCTCCCTTTCTTTAGGAATTATGCATTCATCATTACAGCCAGACTGCAGAATGTAATAAAACGCATAGATGGGATTAGCTGTTAGAAAATGTAATGTCTGGGAAGGGGGGAAGTTTCATCTGCGTCAGTGTGGTACAGTGAAACACCCGCAAACACTTCATTAACATTGACAGCTTGTCACCCCTTTCCTTCTCCCATTACTAGTAGATCAATCAGACTACCTATTGAAGAGTGGGGCTTTATTTACAGCTCCACAAGATAATCAGGTTAAATATTTAGCAGCATCAGGACCTCCCTAGAAATCAAAACATTACAATGTAAGACACATGGATACATAACTTGCTCTTCAAATCTATGCCTCTGTATAACATCCAGCTCCACTGGGGCTGAAGTCTTCCAACCACTCCAAAGGCCAGCTTGCTGGGAGCACTTATGCCCTCATTAATATGCACTCCTTGCTTGCATGAGCCTGTCAGTCTGATCCATCCCCCGCCCTTGGCTTTCCCCATGCCAGTGAATGAAGATGCTATTACTGTACTGTCCAAAGTCAGTTAACCCATTTATCAATCAATCAGTTCATCTGTGTCAAGTAAAAATCCCCAGGCCGCTGAAGGTCCTGGGATGCACAAGACAGGACTAAAACCAGATTACTGAAAATTAACTGATCAGGCACTTTATTGTAGTCCTGCCTCTGTGAGGTGCCAGCCATAGTCAATGATACCCAGCACAAAAAAGACCCAGGTGTTAGGTTTGAGTTCCCCTCTGCAGTCACATACACATTTGTGTATCAGAAAGGAAGGGAGAGAGGGCCCCTCCTCGAATGGAATGGATCTTGTACCATCAAAAGTTTAAGCACTAAAAGAAAAAGAGTTTTAAAATCCGCCCCACATTCCAAGTATTGTTTACATAGGTGTAGTACAAAGTCATGTGTCACCATTGTGGTACTTATCCACTGCTAATTTTTCTCTGTTAAACATGCCTAACTTTCCCCTGAGCCAGTTTTACATGTGCACACATGCACATACACAAATGAAAATAAGCTATCCAGAGGCAGAGATCAACAGGAGATCAGACGATACAACGATGGGGACTGCATAAATAGTTAGTTGGATAGTTCAGATAGCTAGATGGCCATATACACAGTTGGATGGGGAAGTGGTCTGAGGAACCTTGGTTAAGCAACTTGGGTTCATATTCTTGCCTTTAATTCTGACTTGCTGTCTCTTTGCACTTCACTTTCCTTATCTGTAAAATATGGATAATACCTATCCACCTTAAAACAGGCTCTGGTGTTACATATGTGCAATAATTTATTTATCACCAGCACCACCACGAATGCTCTCTAGATTAAAGGGGTTCTGCAAAAGGAATACAAATAAGGAGGAAGAAAATTCATTCACCTGAAATGAAAGTTCTGAGGAGTCTAGGATGTACATCACGTCTGTTCATATGGAAGGCTCTCCTTTTGGACTATGTTGTTTTTGAAGTTTCCTGAAATAGTATGTGCATATCCCTAATGTTTATCTTCGCTGAATTCATTATTTATTTTGTCCCCTAATGCTACCAAATTTACTAGCCCATAAATTAGCTAGTTGTCACTTGGCAGGAGAAGTTAATAGTCCTGCCAATGGAACGTTGGGTCAGGAACTGTCTTTGTGTCATGTTTGTACAGTGCCTACCACAATGGGATTTTGGTCTATAACTAGGGCTTCATGGTGCTACCACAACACTACTGCTACTAATAAAATGGGGTATCTCCTTGTGGCACATAACTAGAAAGGGTTAAACAGTTTGCAGGCTGAATGACACAAAGCCCACCTTTAAAGTCATGTTAGAAAGGTATGTGAATGATAATTATGGCCATTCATGCTAAATAGGCTAGAACTTTGAAATACAAACTATATTGTTCGAAGTAAATCTAAAACTAATTGTGTGTATCTTAGATGCTACCCATAGACAGTTCCAATATGTCACTATAACTATTGTTTCGGAGATCAAAAGGGAATATTAACATTTGGATGAATCTTGGGTAAAACTGTCTAATGGATACATTGCCCTATGTTAATTTGTGTTACTAATTACTGGTGGTGTTGAGAAAGCGAAAGGTTACCTCAAAAGCCTATTGCTTAACTAAGACTGTGTGGTCAAGTGGTTGCTAGAACACCGTATAAAAAGACTATTGGGTCCTGATTCTGTCATCTCAGATCTGCTTAAGCTTTATCGAGCAAGTTTGAGCCACAAGACTGAGGTCCCAATTATGCTGCTATGCCCTGAATATGATATTTGGACATTGGATTATGACTAGGCTGATCATATTTCCTTTAGACAAAAACGGGACATTGGGATGGCAAAAACGGGACAGGGTGTGGGGGGGGGGGACATGGCCCCACCTGGGCCCCCCAGCGCTGGGTGGGGGGAGGTAAAGGGGGGTTGGGGGGGATGGATGGAGGAATAAGCAGAACAGGGATGGGGGATGAAGAGGATGGAGGGAGAGAGAGAAGGGGGGATGAGGGATGAAGATGATGGCGGGAACGGAGGGAGAGAAGACACGAAGGTGAGAAGGGAGAGGATGGATGGATGAGAGAAGAGATGGGGGTAGGGAGCAGGGAGGATGGAGGAGGCAAGGGACAGCGAGAAGGAGGGATGGAGAGAAGGGAGATGGAAGAGGAGGCAGTGGACGGAGGGAGAGAGAGAACGGAGGAAGGGAGGGATGGAGAAGGGGGATAGAGAGAAGGAAGAGAGGGATGGAGGGATAGAGAGAAGGGAGGGAGGAAGGGATGGAGAAGGGGATAGAGAGAAGGGATGGAGGGAGCGAGAGGAGGCAGCGGACGGAGGGAGAGAGCAGGGAGGAAGGGAGGGATGGAGAAGGGGGATGGAGAGAAGGGAGGGATGGAGAGGAGGGAAGGAGGAATAGAGAGGAGGAGGCGGCAGCGGGCGGCGGGCTGGAGGAGGCGGCAGATCGGAGCTGTCTGGAGCAGCAGCCGGGGGCCGAGCGCACCGGCGGCGGCGGGTGGACGTTTTATGACTCCATGTTTTATGAGTCCACGTTTTATGAGTCCTGCCCCAAAAACGGGACAAAATTGATATTTTGGACAAAAAGACGGGACGGTTCAAAAACATGAAAAAAACGGGACTGTCCCATTCAAAACGGGATGTATGGTCAGCCTAATTATGACCTATGAACTGAATTCTAAAGGAACTCTTTGCAATTACAGAGCTCACTATCTCTACTATGAATCTGAACCTAAACAGATTGAATTCATGTCTGTATGTATATTGATCTTTAACCATACTCTCTCTTTTGTTTTTTTACTAAATTTTAGTTTAGTTAATAAGAATTGGCTATAGCATGTATTTTGGTGAGATCTGAAACATTCATTAAACTGGGAAATAATGTGTCTAATCCTTTGAGATTGTTAGAACCCTTTCTTTTATATGATAAGTTAAGATTTATCATATAAAAGATTTCTGAATAACCAGTAAGGTAATGACAGCACTGTTTTATGCTATCTTGGTAAATCTAGGTATTGAAATAACCACCAGCTTTTTGCAGTTTGGCTGCCCCATTCTTTTTAGTTCACCCTAATTGAGTGACCACAGCTGACTTCCCACTAGGACCCCAGTCACACTCCTAGATTTGGTAAAAGCACTGTTGCACCAAACACTGAAATTAAATATTGGAACAGGTTAATGGTAGCAGCAGTAAGATGTCAAATTCCAGAGTAATTTTCCTGCAGTGGGAAATTTTTTCCTCAGTTTCTTCTAATAGTTTTTGAATACCTCTGTGGGTCCACTGTTTTATTAAAGTGTTATCCTTTGAGACTTTCTTCACTTTGAGGAAGTTTATGGGTGGGTTTCTAACTTGAATGCTTCAAGAAATACTAAATGCTGTTATCTTTGTTTTCCTTCTACATTTCTAAGCTGCTATAACACTGGAGCTGTAAGAAATATTCACACTGAACAGAGTCTTGGGTTTTGTGGTTTGATATGTTTGTAGATTCACTTGTGAAGGTTTGGGAACAGTGGCTGAGAAATTTTGCACAGCTGGTAAAGCCACAGTTCATATGCCCACATCTAGTCTCTTATTGTCTGATGAAAGTTGCTCATTGTTTCCACAACAAGCCACAGGAATCCCAGGAAAATGATTTCCAAATTATTATTTGTTCTTAATTATGAAGAAAAAAACCCTCAGAAATGAGCGTATATTGGCAGAGTGATTTCTAAATAGGAAAACGTTGTAAAGCATTCTAAGAGGCAATGAAGGAGTTTATAAAATTCTTTTCCAGCTTGTAAGGCAGAGGTGGGCAAACTACAGCCTGCAGGCCACATCCAGCCTGCAGGCAGTCCTGCCTGGCTGGCCCTTGAGCTCCCAGCTGGGGAGGTTAGCCCCCTGGCCTCTGCCTGCTGTTCCCTGTCCCCCATAGCCTCAGCTCGACATGCTGCCAGTGCTCTGGGCAGTGGGGCTGAGAGTTCCTGCTGGGCAGCATCGCTGCAAGAGCCACTGGCCTGCCCCGGTGCTCTAGACTGTGTGATGGCATGGCTGGCTCGGGCCGGGCTGTGTGGTTGCCAGTCCTGGTGCTCTGAGCAGCACGGTAAGGGGCAGGGAGCGGGGGAAGGTGGGGTTGGATGAGGGGCAAGGTGTTCCGGGAGCAGTCAGGGGACAGGGATCTGGGGGAAGTTAGATAGGTGTGGGAGTCCCAGTGGGCCGGTTAGGGGTGTCGATAGTGGTCAGGGCAGTCAGGGAGTAGGGGTGGTTGGGTAAGGGGTGGAGTCCCGGGGGCAGGGGGTGGTGAGGGGAGAAGGAGCAACAGGGGTTGGGGTCAGAGGTTCTGAGGGGGTAGTCGGGGGGTGGGAAGTGGGAGGGGATGGATAGGAGGTGAGGGTTGGGCTGCTTGGGGAGGCACAGCCTTCCCTACCTGGCCCTCTATGCAGTTTTGGAATCCCAATGTGGCCCTGTTGTATGGCCTAATGCAGAGCATTCTTGGTGAAGAGCCCAACATATGGAACACCCTTTGGCCATGTGTATTCTGCAAAAATGTATCACTTTCTAATGTGATGTATTTTTTCCCAGTGTGGACACACAAAATATTAGCTAAACTGAAATCTCGTGATCTCTACAGCACTCTTCATATAGAGCTATTTAGAGAAGAAACTGGCTAGAAAGAGAGTGCAGGCAAAGTGTGATCTTGGAAAGAGTGATCTTGGAAAGTGGATCTTAAATATATCACCGAGATGCTGCAGTGATGAACACAATATAAACTCATATGAGAAAATACTTCAAACTCTCTGGACATTGGTGTACACTGGTTCTTAAAAATCTCTGGAAGAAAAGCTACCTGAAGTCATGGATATTGAGAAAAGGAATTGAAAAGGCTGCATTTTCCCTTATTTTTCAGCAACTTTTCCAAAATATTTGATAACAAAAATGCCTACTGTCTTTTTAATAAGCAACTGAAGCAGGCATATAATTGCTGAATTCTAATTTTTTCTTCAAGCAACCTAGAAGTAACAAAGGGGGGAGGGATAGCTCAGTGGTTTGAGCATTGGCCTGCTAAACCCTGGCTTGTGAGTTCAATCCTTGAGGGGGTCATTTAGGGATCTGGGGCAAAAAATCTGTCAGGGGACAGTACTTGGTCCTGCTAATGTAGGCAGGGAACTGGACTCGATGACCTTTCAAGGTCTTACCAGTTCTAGGAGATCGGTATATCTCCATTTATATATATAAAGTAACAAAGTGTTTTCAACGCTAGTAGTCACTAGGTCACTCTGGTGAGGATTAAGGCACTGGGTAGACAAGGCCTGTGATATTGAATACAGGTGTGTATTCTATATCATACACATTTTAGGATGTTTGATAGATCATTATTTATTATTCTATGTATTATGGTAGCACCTAGAAGTTACATATAAAGAATAATGGTGTCATGATACTAGGCGATGTACATGCATGTGACAAAAAGCCAGTGACTGCCTAAGAGCCATACAGTCTAAGTATCTGCCACTGCATAAGTCTTCTGCCCCCATTGACTTCAGTGGCTGTTGCATACATACATCACAGAGAAGTTCTTTCTGAGATTATTATCTCAAATTCCTCAGTGTTCTCCCCTCTCCCCCCTTCAGGGAGCCAAATACCTTTAGGTAGAGTTTCACATTCTGTCACATGTAGAATAGTATCTCAAACTCTTCACTCAGAAGTCTTCCAATCCACTGTGGCAAAGCTTTGGCCTTGCCCTGTTGGTACTGCACTTCCAGGTGGTTTGTGCTAGCCTCAGAAGCTCACTGTGATTAGTTAGGGGAGGTAGAAAAGGGGGAGAGCCCGGGCCCACCCTCTACTCCGGGCTCCAGCCCAGGGACCCTAATAGTTTCAGCTAAGATGGCTGACCTTTTAGGCACCAAACACAATACAATTCCCTGGGCTACTTCCCCACAGCAGTCCCTGCTTCTTCAAACTCCTCTTCACCTTTACCTCAAGTCTCCTTCCATGCGTATGATATGTTGTCTACCACTCAGTCTCACCAACAGCACAACCTCCTCTCACAGCTCCTGGCAGCCGCAGCCACACCCACCTGACTAACTAGGAGGGTTTTTAACTGGTTTCAGCCAGTCCCTGATTGGCTTCAGATGTCCCAATCAGTCTAGCTATTTCTACTGCCTTCTAGGGCTGGTCTCCACTACGGGGTGGGGGTGGTGGTGGGTGGGGGGGGGGGGGTGGTGGATTGACTGCAGATACGCAACTTCAGCTACGTGAATCACGTAGTTGAAGTTTGCGTATCTGCAGCCGACTAACCGCTCGTCCTCATGGCGGCGGCAGTCGACGGCGCGCTCCCCCGTCGACTCCAGCTTGCGCCTCCCGGCAAGCTGGAGTTCAAGAGTCGACGGGGACGCCGGGCACGATCGATTTCTCGCGTCTTCATAAGACGCGAGAAATCGATCGCCAGAAGATTGATGGCTACCCGCCGATTTGGCGGTTAGTGAAGACATACCCCTAGAATCTTCTTAATTGGCCCCAGGTGTCTTGATTGGCCTGGAGTAGCCTTTGTTTGGCTATCCAGGGAACAGAGACCTGCACATCCTGAGGCTGATATACCTGCCTTCCAGCACTCTCCTATGCCCTTCTGGTCTGACTCCGTCACTCCACCTTTACGTTAAGGTTATTTCGTATTAAAGTTACATTGATTACATCATTGACCTAAGCTGCCAAAAAGAAAGGACAGCCCATTCATTCCCCTCTACCCAACTAGCTGACAGTCCTTATTGTATCCCACAAGATTGGGATACAATAAGGGCCCTTGACTGGTGTTTGTCTATAGTTGCTGGGAGAGACCATAGTTGCTGGGAGAGACCATCCTGTGTGCAGGCAACAGGAATCCTTACATTCTAGGCATTATAATAATGCCCCATATCTGCATGTTCAAGGCACTTTACAAACTAATCCTCACAATACTCCTGTCAGTAAGGTGGTGACGGTATTATTATTATCCCTATTTCACAGGTTAGGAAATAGAGAGGTGAAGGGCTATGTGGGAAGTCCGTATCAAAGCTTGGGTTTCAACAAGATTTCCTAATTACCAGGTCTGAAATTTAATCCACACCATCTCTCATGTCTGTTGGAGCAAAGCGGAGAGCAGTCCTCCTTGTGGTTGCAAACAGCTGATCAGCTTCCTCTTCAGGGCCTCAATGATCCATTGCAAATGTAATTAAATGCATTGTCACCTTCCCAGCATCTCAACAGTTTCAAGATCATGTGATATTAATTCCACGGAATGGCATTATACCATGTCCTACTACTGCACTTTACCTTTGTGTAAGAACACTGAAGAACTAACACTTAGAACTGTAATAAAATAATCTAACATTGCCAACAAATCTAACATTATCGCTTTTGATCATGCCAGCAGAACAATCTGATTTTCCTCTCAGGGTAATAAGAAAGTGCCATATAAGAACACATTGAATGCCTAGCTAAAATAAATGTTTCTTGCCTTATAACATTTGATCTGAATTAATTAGCCAGAACGTATCAAAACAAATGCAAAGGCTCATGTTACTCTGGAAATGTCTGCAGAGACTATCACATGATTTATATCCCAAAACAGTGCAAGCCCAAGCTGAAATATGCTTGTCAAAGAGTTTATAATGTGTATTCTTTCTTTAATTTTCATTTTATCGTGAAGGGAATAAACTCAACAGCCAGGGCCAGGCTACCTTTACCTGTTAAAGATACCAAGTCACTCACTTGGTGTTACTAGATTCAAATGTAAATCTGAACTTGAAATTTCTATTGCCATGTGCTGGTTTCCTAAAACACAGTTGAATGTGAGGAGCATATTATATTTCATCTATTCGGTTATCCTCTGGAGCTATAATGTAGTCAATAAATTAAAATTGGTAAGCTCATGCAAGCATTCCTTTAACAGAATTTGCGCTCTAATGCAGTGTGACAGATACTTCTTCTGGATTGATAAATAAAACAATAGGCTTTCACAATAGCTACAATTATAATGAATGAATGTGTATGTACTGCTAGTCAGTCACCCACTAAATGAGAACCAAGCATTTACATTATTATATCAGGCAGGTAAGTTTAACAGATGCTGTAATGGTGGGAGGTTAAGGTTCCATGGAGAGTAAATTTTAATTTACATTTTTAATAAAGGGCTGTGCCAGGGAAGCCTGCTGGATATTATTTTCCCAATGTGATTTGCTTTGCTACTGAAACACGTATAGTGAAGTTTTGTGATGTGAAAGTAAAGGAAAAAAAGACTCCTTCCCCCCCCCCCCTGATAGTTTTAGGCCTTGGTCCTGCAAAGACTTAGGCATATGTTTAACTCTTATGCACAGTGAATTAGTCGCTTTAACTTTAGTGTTAAGGCAGGACAGTGGGTGAAGTTAAGCACAAGCCCTCAACATTCAGGTGGCATTGTTAATAAGATAAAATCCGATACTGTTACTTGATACTCTACCCATTACGTCAGGTACAGATTTGATCGTTTTTAAGATTAATTAAATCAATTATTATATAATCAAGTAAATTAGATTCCAGTGAGAAATTGTCAGAGTTGACAATAGCCTCAACATTAGGTACCACAGAAACATTTTAAAATACACCTACATACTTATGTCACATAAAAGAAAGTCCATTGCACCTCATCAGCCTTTTATCATTTATGAGATTTGTGACTCTCAAAATATTCTGGCAGATACAGATTTTTCTGAGGAGTTATAGAGATGGCAACAGTATTCTGTAGCTTATTTTCAAGGTACAAATGTAGACTCCGTTTATATAGGAATGATGTTACTGATTCAGGAAATGATATGTACATAATGTTTAATGAAACAGTGCTTTGGTCAGGCAATGTACTTCAGCAAAGTGGTGTTTCCTGATGGATGTAACAACGGGTGTTGGCTAGTTGTCTTCTACTCAGCACCATTTTTCTTAAAATTTGAAAACTGGACTCAGCTAACTTTCCTGTACAAGGTATTTCTCACAAAGCCTTTCCTGGTATGCTTAGTAGAAGTATAGTCAGCTGAGCAACATGCTTTTCTTTTTACCACTGGCATGAAAACACCCTCTTCTTATACTTCTCCACTTGTTGCACTGATGCCATGAGTAAGGCTTGCAGTAGCAGTAAAGAAGCCCTTCTGTAGCAGAAAGGGTAAAGTGCACAGAGTTTTGATTAAAAGCCACTTCTGTCAGAATACTCAAAGAACAATGGGAGAGTTGAATATTAAAAAGTGTCGCCATGGATCCTTCCTCAGATTCTTAGTCCCCAGAAATCACAATGTTGGAAACACTTCACCAAATATTGGGAGGTTGATCACAACTATACAACTCATCAAAGTCTTGATCCTGAAAAATGCTGAGCAATGCCTCAAGGTGCCAAACGCCTTCGGTCCCCACTGATTTCAGTAGGCTTAGTTGATGTTCAGGACCTTCTACTGATCTTTAGCACCTTGTAGGATAAAGTCCAAAATGAGCACAATTAAAGTGCACATCAGTTGGAAACACCAATTATTTTGGGGCTTGTCTACACGGTGCTTTAGTTCACACCAGAGGGGTGTACATTTTAGTCCACGTTAGCATATCACACACTAACAGCCCATATGCACCCTGCTGGCATAGATTTAAAGTTCTGTACTGAACATTAACGTAGCCCTGGCTTAAACAAGACTACATTAACATGCACTAGGGAACTTGTCGTATATGCCAGGAGTCTGCATGGGACAGTTAGTGTGCAATATGCAAGTGTGGACTAGAATGTATACCCCTCAAGTGCACTCTAAAGCACTATGTAGACAAGTCCTTAGAATCAAAAAAGAAAAATAGAAGTTTTATCTGTCTTAAATCTCCTCCATGTGCAGACACAATATGGCCAAGACCCTGGCCAGATCAAAGACAATTTGCTTCTGCTGAAGAGGAAAGTAACTTGGAAGCAGGGAATCATTGTAGCTGTAGCTCTCTGAGTTCCTTAGATCAGGGGTCTCCAAACTACGGCCCGCGGGCCAGATGCGGCCCGCGAGGCCCTCTCATCCGGCCCGCGGCAGGGGTCGGGAACCAGCCACGGGGCCGGGGCGCGCCGCGTGCTCCGCTGCCGCCGCCGGCCGGGGCCCGCCAGCCGCGGGGCCGGGACGCGCCGCGTGCTCCGCTGCCGCCGCCGGCCGGGACACGCCGCGTGCTCCGCTGCCGCCGCCGGCCAGGGACGGCTCAGAGCTGGGGCCGGGACGCGCCGCACCGCACCGCCACCCAGTTACAGGCGGCGAAACAAGGAGCCACCCACTGCCAGGCGGCGAAACGGTCTGTGGGGAGAGACCGGGTTGAGCGGGTCAGTTGGGGGTGTGTGTGAAGAGACCGGGTTGAGCGGGTCAGTTGGGGGGGGGGGTGTGAAGAGACCGGGTTGAGCGGGTCAGTTGGGGGGGGGGGGAAGAGACCGGGTTGAGCGGGTCAGTTGGGGGGGGGGGAGAGACCGGGTTGAGCGGGTCAGTTGGGGGGGTGGGTGGAGGAAAGGAGGTTTTGGGGGGAGAGACCTGGCTGGGTGGGTCAGTTGGGGGGGGGGGGTTGGAGGAAAGGAGGTTTGGGGGGGAGAGACCTGGCTGGGTGGGTCATTTGGGGGGGGGGGGTTGGAGGAACGGAGGTTTTGGGGGGAGAGACCTGGCTGGGTGGGTCAGTTGGGGGTTGGAGGAAAGGAGGTTTGGGGGGGGAGAGACCTGGCTGGGTGGGTCAGTTGGGGGTTGGAGGAAAGGAGGTTTGGGGGGGAGAGACCTGGCTGGGTGGGTCATTTGGGGGGGGGGGTTGGAGGAAAGGAGGTTTTGGGGGGAGAGACCTGGCTGGGTGGGTCAGTTGGGGGGTTGATGTGTAGTGTTCATGTTGTGGCAGGGTGCTGGCCAGGAGTGCCTGAGCCAGCCCTGCCGGCCCTTTAAGAGGGAGAAAAGCCCTCTGCAAACCTCCCTTGCAGGAAGGCTAATCAGCCACCTGGGCTGCAGGGCAATCAGCCTGGATGAGTGGCACCTGGCAGCCTCCTCAGGGGGATAAAAGGCCTGCCAGGAAGCAAGCCCAGGGTGGTGGGGATGGTATAGTGTGTGGAGTGTGAAGAGCTAGTCAGAGCTGTGTTTGGAGTTGTAAGCTGGACTATATAGAGTCTGTAGAGCTGGGAACTGTACAAAGCTGTATGTATTGGTGGTGGGGTCCTGCACTGTTAATTAAAGAGCACTGTTTGAAGCAAAGAAGGGTTTTCCTGCCTGTTCCTGAGAGGGGTGAGAGAGCGGTCTGTCACAATGTGTAGTGAACAGGTGTTCATGTGTAGTGAACAGGTGTAGTGAACAGGTGTTCAGGTGTAGTGTTCAGGTGTAGTGAACAGGTGTTCATGTGTAGTGTTCATGTGTAGTGAACAGGTGTTCATGTGTAGTGTATCAATGTGTTATTAAATAATAACTGAATAAAATAATATTAAATAAATAATTAAAAACAACATCCATGTTTTGATTCTTTTTTATTTGGACCTCGAGTGTGTTGTCGGCCCCCGAACTGCTATTTGATAGTTAATGCGGCCCTCGGGCTGAAAAGTTTGGAGACCCCTGCCTTAGATTACTGGGCTTGATCCACTGCCCCTTGAAGTTAATGGAAATCTTTTAACTGACTTCAGTTGTCTTTGGGTGTGGCCACTTACCAGCTTTAAGAGGCCCACATGAGCATAGCTACAGGGAACCATATCCTGTGCACTGAAGAGCTATAAGAGCCTCACAAAGTCCACAAGTAAGATGTCAAGACCCTTAAACTTGCCAAACACTGCTCACAGACAGTCTGCTCTCTTGCCTGTCCCAGCTCTACAAACTTCCTAAAATCCCCTTTACCAATTATTTTGTGTGGGCTGCAGATGCCCAGGAGATGGTTAGGGACATTCAGTTGTAAGAGGAAAGCCAGAGCGATAAGCACAAGTGCCATCACTGCAGGAATATTTGTTGGGAGGGTCTTTGTGTTTGGTGAGTGCTTTCTAAGCTGAGCTGATCACAGTTAAGAATGTTTCTAGACAACAGTGTCTGGAATGGCTGCTGTTATTACACAGGTAACAAAACAATGAGCCTGCAAAAAGTGTTTATACGGGGGGCTTGCTTACGTAACATAATGAATGAAGGGCCATTTCTGGATTTCAAAGTGAGGAGAGTTAAATTTATTGTCCATTGTTAGATTTCCAAAATGCATTTAGTTAAGCACATGAGGGTTCATGCATTTTATATAATAAAATCCACATGATTTGAACAATACCCCCAAAAATGAATTTTCCAGTATAAATTCAAGCACCCTACCCTCATTACACTTTCAAGCAGAAGCCTGGGAAAATATCTAGATTTTGCACTGTGATCTAAAAATGATCAAATTTATGTTTTGCAAGGTCTGTTCAGCAACCAGCCTTTTGGATATAGAGACACACACATTAACACAAGAATTTAAGCTGACCTCATCTATAATGGTGGCTCAAGGGGGAAAAGCAGACTCTCAGGTAGCCAGAACCAATGCAGTGAAGTATATTTTATAGATCACAGTCAATGCCTTGAATTGCACACAAGCAAATAGAACACTAGTGCAGTTTACAGACAAACCTAATCTCTTTCTTATAGTTAAAATTCGTATGCAGCTGTATGCTGTATGGTGAATGCAATGCATTAATCTGAGTGAGCTGTCATAAGGCCTGGACACGTTTCAAACAAAAGAATTAAGGGTGATGTCCAAAGCAGTGATAACTTTGGAGGGAAATATATTACTGGAGATTGATGGGAGTTTATTCGGACGTTTGAGCCCAGATTGTGAAGGCTACACAGGGGAAACAAAATGTTTCCTCATCATGAGACGCCTTGGACTATCTGTGTTCAGGGGAATACAGGGGCTACTTGATTTTGCTGTTCCCTGGAAAGCAGGACTCTGAGTAGAGAGAGGGAAGGGAGATGGCCCCTGTTATCCTCCACCCTTGCTTTTGTGCGATGAAGCAGACGCAGTGTCTGCATGAGCACCGAGAAGCACCAAAGAGATCTACAGCTGAAGACAATTGTGTGTGTGTGTGTGTACTGATAGATATAAGGGGACATTGTGTGTAGTAAGGGGGGGGGGTCTCAGTAAATGGTCCCAGTTTTGCATGGTGCTTAGTGCATTCAACTTTCATTGACTTTCATGGGATTTGAGGTTCCTCAGAACCACACAGAATGAAGTACTGTTTTGGTGTGGTTAGAGGAGGAGTAGGATCCTTTCCCCCAAGAGTGTAGGAGTGCACTTAATTTCCTTCATTACCAGCCAATTGTTATTCCCACATGTGAAGAGATTTGCGCTCTTTGTTCCCGCTGAGCCCAGTGCAATATGCATGATTCATGCTTATGTGTTTAAATAAATTTTGTGTTGTAAGCAAAGCTGCAGCTCTTCCATTCCAATGATAGTGCAGTTAATGAGAACTACAATGAAGAGGGCGGGGGAGTAGCCTAGTGTTAATGGATATATGCTGTAAAACCAGCTGTTAAGAAAGTTTCTCAATAAACAGGAGAGAGACAGTACACAAAAACAAAGACATATTTTAGTTGGTTTAATTGAGTTGGATGAAATATGCAGAAGTAAGTGGTTCAAAATTATTCACCACTAAAGCTGAAAGAAATGTACTTTAGGACTTAAATGCTGAAACGTTTAGTCCAGTTTTAAAAGCTTTGAAGTGAATGTGTATTTGAATGAAATTAAAGCTTCTACTCAAGGGGAATAATAAAAAATAAAGAACGAGCTGCTGATAGACTGAGTAATGGTACATTTTTTTATAGCTACGCTTATCCCTGGACTATGTACAAGTGAAGATGTTTTGAAAACATTCTTCCTACTTTAGGCCTTATTCTCCAGAGAGTTGGTGCAGCTTTGCACCAATTCAGCATCTTAAAACTGCACTAAAGCTACCTTATCTAGCCACTGGGGAGGGAAATACCCTGCCATCCTGACACTTAGCTGCCAGTATCTGAGACACGGCCAGCGTGACTTTATGCCCTGCTGCTGGAGTAGTGCGCTGATAGCCCCCTCTTTACATCCCCATTCTGAGATGAACTGAATGCTCCACAGCCAAAATCCAGGGCCTTCATGGAGTGCCTGATCCAAAAGCCGTTGAGGTCAGTGGAAAGTCTCCCATTTGCAATTAAGCATAAAATTATTCAGGATTTGTAATCTTGATTCGGAGTTGATGTCCCAATCAGAGAGCATAGCTTAAAAGCCCCCCACGGGGTTACGAATGACTTGCTTTCAGAATTACTTCCAGGAGTTCCTGTTTTACGTGCTCCACTTGGTTCACTGGACCATGCCTGTTCACAGTACTTAAAAAGGTGTTAGGCTTAGAAATTTGATTCAGAGCATTGGCTCAAGACGTGCAGGTCATTGAGCCAATGCGTTCGGACTCTGTGGGAGTTTACCAATGTAAACTCCATGATGCCAGTTGTAATCACGGGCTGTAAACTGAAACACAGATTATGCAAATTCTCCAGTACTTAGAAAGTTATTTTTTAAAAGGACACCAGTAACATTAAAATCCCATTTCGATTGGAAAAATGTTGTACTTGCTATTGTTAGTAAGATTAGTATGAATGAACTTAGAGGAAATATAGTCTCCTATGTCTTCAATTTGTTGCTTTGGTGCAATTATAACCTTTTTGTGCAGAGTCTTTTCAGGGTTCTGTCGGTCAGTCGCATTACTCGAGTGCAGTTTTCTGGGAGGAACTCACATGTACACTCTTCACCTGGCTATGATGCTGAAGAGGCGGCACACAGTGTGTGCGAGCAGAGAGAAAGCTTGGTGGGGATTTTGGACAAGTGCTTGGTGATGGTGGTTTGGCATTATCCCCAAAAAACATAACTCCTTGCAAAGTGGAGGAGAGAACCCCTTATACGTGTTTTCCATACTACTTAAAGCATTCTCTGTAAGAAAATTTATTTTTTTAAGTGATCCACTTAAAATTAGGTTGACAGTGACCCTTTAAAAAGTTTCATACCAGAGATCAATCTAATCCAAAGCTGAGATCTAAACAAGACTAAACTATGTCAGGAGAGGGAAGGTGTTTGAAATAGTCCATATCTTTATAAAGGACAAACCAAAATGCAGAATCTGATCACCTTGGAAGTTTTGAAGTGTTGGTAATCCAAACTGAAATTCTGTGGTTTGGCGCAGCAATTTATTAAATATCTATTTACAAAACAGATTTTTTTGGAGGGTTGAATGGGGAGTCAAATACTATCGTGAGGTGTAGAAGCAGTATCAAACCTATGTCATAAGGGAAAAAACCCAACCTCCAGCTTATTCTATTATGTAAAATATTGATTTTTATGCTTTTTAGTGTTTTACCTTCTTTAAGGATGAAGGTCATTGCTGAAGTTTGGCTCATCACTTACAGGTTTGGCTTCAATAAAATGTAAACTGTGGCATTTTGACTTCATCACTGTATGGAATTAGAACATCACTGCCAGTAGCCAGGGTGTTGAGATCACAGCACTCTTTGCAGGCAGTTGGGACGGTTAACAGTCCAGAGGAAAGGAGGACTTAGTATTTGTTTATTAGTAGTTGGTTTTTTAATTTCAGATTCACTTCTTTTTTAAAAAAAGAGAGATACTTGAATGAAGAGAGACTGGTGGTTTGTGAATTGGAAGGAGAGCGTGTGTCACACATAAGCCATATTGTAGAATATATGGAGGGAGAAGTGGGAGGAGACAGTTTACATGGACCCTTTCACCACAGAGAAACACTATGAAAACCTAAGCACTGTGCACTGTTAAGAAGAGGGGAGCCATCGGACAAGCTCACTAGTGCAAACTCCTATTTTTGTGAGATGTGCCATGATGGCAGCATCTTGGGTTTTCGAGTACAAATTCCTCAGGGAGGGACCCAATCTCTTCCATTTTTCTGTCTGAGCCCAATATGTTACCAATTACATAAATAATATGTAAGTAATACATTTTGGTTATCGTCTGAACTAACCCCTCTCAGAGGTGTAATTTAATTATTATCCAGAACACATTCCTTTATTGTGTAATTAGATTTTATTCTTTAATATCACAGATACACTTAAAAGTGATCTGCATTTCAAACAGTTGTTGTCAGTGCAGGCGTAACTTCCAAACAATTCTCATTCTAATCACTGGCCACTTTTTTACTTTCAAACAACTTCATTTTAAAAATCCACTCCCTTTCTCCCCCAAAATTATTCTTTGAATGTTTAATACGTTTCTTGCAGCAAAGACAATGATCAGTGACCTATAACTGAAATGCTCTTAAAACGTATTTGGAAAATCCTACTAATGCAGAGAAGGAGAGTTAAGATGCTCTTTCTTAAGGGCAGATTACTGAAAAGACACATTTTCAATAATTTTGCTACAATGATGGAAGCGATGTATAACTTTTAAATGTCATGTACAAATTGCAAAATGAAATGTGAAGCATGCAAAACAATTGTTTCATAAAAACAACATCTGCACTTCTGTAGTGCCTTTCATCTGACGATTTCAAAACTGCTTTACAAATATTAATCATAACAGCACCACTGCAGGGTACATAAAGAAAACACAAGGATCACTTCACACAGCTCTTTTATAACACGCAGCAGAAGTACTCAACGCCGGAAGTTGGTTGAGCGCTGATTGTCAAGATGACTATTCTATCCATTTGAAACGGCAATAAGTAATGCAGAATAATAAAATCATTGAAATGTAGGATTGGAAGGGATCTTGAGAGATCATCAGCTCCAAACCTGTGCATTGACACAGGTCCAAATAAACCCAGACCATCCTTGTCAAAAGTATTTATCCACCCTGTTCTTAAAAACCTCCAATAATGGGAATTCCACAATGTCCCTTGGAAGTCCATTCAAATACTTAATTACCCTATTAGTTAGAAAGCTTTTCCTAATATCTAACCTTAATCTCCCTTGCTGCAGATTGATCCCATTACTTCTTGTCTGACCTTCAGTGAACATAGAACATAGGAAGGGATCTTGAGAGGACATTTAGTCCAGTCCCCTGCACTCATGGCAGGACTAAGTATTATCTAGACTATCTCTTATAGGAAGTTTGGAGATTTTAAATAGCCAGTTAGACACTCATTCAAGAAACTGGCATGGAGAACAATTGATCATTGTCCTCTTTATAATAGACCTTAATATAGCTGAAGACTATTATCAGGTAATTCTCTACATTTGAACTCAGGGTGAAAGGATGTTTTTCCTTTCAGTAAGGGCAGAATTGGAGTCAGGAAGGCACAGTTGAGTGTATTTTTTTTCTTCCCAGAAGACCCTTTGCAAGGTTTCAAGCTAAATGGTGGGCACTTGGTCTTGAAGATTAAGGGGATTCTTGTACCTGAGAAGTGTTGAAACAGAGAGGACTGAACTAAGGAATTTTCTTCAATTATTAAAAAGTGACTGAGAGTTTGCTTTTAATTAACCTGGGTGAATCTGAAGAATAGCAAAGTAAAATTCCTGTAAAGCAATATGGTAAAAGATTTAGCCATTAGCAACAGCTCTGACAGAATGAAATGGAGAATGTTTTTGTTCTCCACTTGGTGTAATGATTTTATAATTTTTTAGACTGGTGAAGGAATAAATTAAATAGATTTGAGTCAAGAGTATGACACTCTGAAGTGTTCCAGGGACCTATGATAGCTACAAGAAACCCTGGAGAGTTCAGAGATCTAGCTGAGAATGCGGAACAATAAAAATAGTTGCTACCAAACTCAGCAGCAGACTGATACCGCCAAACTTTAGCAATGTGCACTGCTCTTTATAGTCCAAGACTAAGATTTAATCAATACCTTTTAAGAATACCAGAAAACTCTGATGAAGAGGATAATTAACTAAGAACTCTACTTTTTCTGTTGTGTTATTAATAAAGTCAATGTAATCTAAGTACTAGATATGTTATTCCATATGCTCTACGAATCTACAAACTGACATTAGATCAGAAGAGAAATAGAATTAAGCAGTATGTTAGAGAATGCATGATCCCAGGGATTCCCATGACAGCTTGGGTGGATTTTCAAAAGTGATGATTTTTTGTCTAACTCTGCTACACTGACATCAATGAGACTTTAACTTCAATGGGGAGCAGTCAGACCAGTGCTAAGCACTTTTGAAAATCCTCTCCTTTGGACCATTCTGTAGGCACTTGGCGCTATTGAAGTCTGGAGTTCCACAAACGGAATGGTGAAATTTCTGGGCCTTTCTTAATCTTCTAACAGACAGTTGGACTGAGCCTTTTAAAGCAGTGCATTGATTCAAATTAATGGAAGATTAGTAAATAAATTCCCTGCACTGCTTTGAAAATCTCAACCTTTAGGTATTAAGCCTGAAATCTTTAAGCAGCCCTTACTCAAGCAAAAAGCTTATTTGGACTTTTGCTTGAATAAGAACTGCAGGATGTGGTTCTCTGGCAACATGACTGAGGTTTGTATAAAGAGAGCAAAATTTATATAAATAAGCTCTTAAGACACATAAGAGTAAGCATCTCTGTACTTTTCTGAATTAGTAAATAGATAACATTTTTCTATAAGCAAAAATCTCCAAAGTAATAATTTAAAATATGAATACTCAGAAATAACTATTCTCACTTTAAAATAATTCCTTCTTATTTCTTGAGTCATTTTGTCTTCTTTAATACCACATAAAAGCTTCTTGTTTCTTGCCTTCAAGAAGCTTTCATTCAGTAACACAGACAAACTAACATAGTAGTACATCTGTGTGGTTGTTTCTTTTAGAATAGAAACATGGCTATAGAACGAAGAACTAAATTACTACTTCTTTCTTAAGACTAGAGACACATTTTCACAAAGATGAGATTGAGTAAACATTATATATGATAATAAGCAGTCCAAACACTGTCATTGAGGGTGTCTACATCTGAACATAGATTTCCAAAGAAACTGTATGCTCATGTATTATTCATACAGGTACATCTCATAAAGCAAACTGGGACATAAACTAAAATATGGCAATACCGTTAAGAAGATTCCTGTGTAGAAGACTGAAAACAAGCATTATTTTGGATTTTTAGACAGTTCAAATGATATCTCCCATCTGTTTTGAAATGAGGTATAGCTGACATCTAGATTTTCACAAGGGGAAAGAGTCTCATTTGAAAAACATAGAAAGGATATAGGGGCATTGATTAAAGACATCCTAAACAAAAACAGCTGATACTTTTCAAAACATTCTACTGGATTTATAAACAGATCTTAAAGTGCCATCACTTTACAACTTGTCAATCCTGTGAGTTCTGGCGTCTTGGAGCTCATGAGTTTCCAACTAGATTTCTTGTGGCAGATTTTAGGAGTCATTCTCCTGAGGAGCAAGGTTCTTAGAGGAATGTTTTGAACATCCAAAAACTTCATTTTAGTTCTGAAATGATTCTAAAGCAGAGACATTTCAAAGAAATAAATCTTTGAAAGCTTCCAGAGCAGCTGTAGAAACTTGCTTGAAGCTGCAGTTTTGGATTCCCTGTGACTTCAGTTGGAGAAATAAGTAGCTGAAATAGAAAGAATAGTTTCATGAAATACTGCTTAGAAGTAAGAACATGGGATCAGAGATACAGAACATACCTGTTAAGCAGAGCTAATAGTAACCTCCTTACCATGGTTATCAGCCCTAATACCAGCAAAATCTCTCTTTTTTGTGAGAATTTTTTTATACACATCATATTATTCTATGAGGACATAATAGCCAGGAAATTGCAGAAGAGAGGGACAAATTCTATGATTATTTGTGGTCTTTGGGCTAGGTTTCAAACCTGGACTAGACACTTTCTTCACAATGTGTAGCGGACGAGGGAGTTAACACTTCTTGGTTATTGTTTCAGTCTCTCTGCAGATTGAAGCAGATGTCATTGCTTCTATTACCCCTCATTCATTTTTGGAAGATTCTCTGCAACCATGAAGACTAGAAATACATTCTGCAAAACCTGAATATATCATGTGTGTCATCTACAGATACATCTTGTGGGCTGGGACTGGCCCACGGGCCATATGGTAGTCTTACATTTATGTTCCTGAAGGAGTGGTTTGAGGTAGACACTGGTGTGTAGAACTCCTTAGTTGCTACTCCCACCACTGCCACTGACTTTGGACAAGTCATATGACCTCTCTGTGTCTCAAATAACTCATGGGTAAAATAATTCCCTCATAGGGATATTCTGATGTTGCAGTAGTTACTGACAGCAGAATTTTGAGATTCTCATGTGAGAAGTACCATTTAAAACCAAACCAAAGTATAATCAATATTTTTTCTGATGACTTTTAGTGAACATGTGTCTCTGGGCTCATGGGCTTCATCATATCTCAGGAATTAGATCTCTGGCAGGACTTTCTCAACTATCAAAGCATTATGCTTCAGGATTTTAGCCAGGTCAGGAAGAGATTTTTTTCCCCTTCAGTGTATTCTGGGATATTGTTTTCTCCTTCTTTGAAGCATCATGGATGGCCAGGCTGAAAATGGCACATAGGACAGGAAGAACCAGGGCTTTGAGATGGCACCAAGGATTTAGGTCAGGGGTGGGCAAACTTTTTGGCCTGAGGGCCACATCAGAGTTCAAAATTGTGTGGAGGGCCGGGTAGGGAAGGCGGTGCCCTCCCAAACAGCCTGGCCCCGCCCCCTATCAACTCCCACTCACTTCTGGCCCCCTGACTACCCCCTCTCAGAACCCCCAACCCATCGCCCTATCTGGAGATCCCTTACTCTAATGGCCCCCCACAGCCCCACCCCCTATCTAAGCCCCCCCTGCTCCCTGTCCTCTGACTGCCCCCTCCAGAGACCCCCTGCCCTTAGCCACCGCCCCAAGACCCCACCTCAAGCCCCCCTGCTCCTTCGCCCCTGACCACCCCCTCCACAGGTCTCCTTTTCCTTACTCACCCCCCCAGGACCCTATCCACTTATCCAAGCTTCCTTTTCCCTGACACCTATCTATACCTCCACCCCCAACAGGCCCCCTGGGACTCCCATGTGCCATCCAACCTCCTCCCTCCCCCCCCCCCCCACCTTCTGCCCCTTTAGGTCAGTGGTCGCCAACCTTTTGGTCTTCAGGGACCACTAAAGTGGCGCGGCGCGGCGCAGCCCCCCCCCCCCCGCTCGACGCGCACCCCCCCTCGCTCGACCGGCGCAGCGCCCCCCCCCCCCGCTCAACCGGCGCGGTTTGCCCCCCCCCCCCGCCTCAGCGGCGCGGCCTCCCTCTCCCCCCCACCCTCAGCGGCGCGGCCTCCCTCTCCCCCCCGCCCTCAGCGGCGCGGCGCGGCAGCCCCCCCTTCCCCCTCCACTCCTGCTACAGAACAGAAACGAACGTTTCAGTGCCTGGGAGAGCATAAATGCTCTTTTCAGCCATTCAGTTCACTTCCCCATCAGTACGGAGCAAGCCACGTGTTTTCGATTAGTCTAATTTCTCAAACCTACATGCAGACGCTCCCCTTGCCCCGGTGTTCCCGACTGGGATCATGACAGCTCCCACACACCCCCACGCCTGCACAGAGCTGGTTAGTTTCAGATCTTGGCACCTGCCAAGCTGCACAGCATCGGGGGCTCTCAGAGAAGATGGGAGCTCGCCCCAAACGCTCCTCAGCGGCGCGGTGCGGCTCGGCGCCCCCCCCCCCCTCAGCAACGCGGCGCGGCCCCCCTCCCGGCCTCAGCGGCGCGGCGCAGCTCGGCGCCCCCACCCCCACCCCCGCGGCCTCAGCGGTGCGGCTCGGCCCCCCTCCTGGCCTCAGCAACGCGGCGCGGCTCGGGAGGCAGTAGCGAGCCAGCGCTTTGGCCAGGAGCTGGACACGCTGTCGCGCAGCCCCGCCCAACAGCGCTGCTCACGCGGCCCTCTGGGGCCGCGGGGGAGGGAGACAGGGCAAGAGGGGCTGGAGCAGTTTCCCTACCGTGTCCTGCCGAGGCCACGCGGGAGGGGGCCAACGGGGGAACAACTTCCCCAGTGAAGCAGCTGAGGCCGCGGGGGAGGGGCAAGAGCAGCCTCCCCAGCCAGACCTCGGGGGCCGGTTTGGAGGAGCCCGCGGGCCGGATCTGGCCCGCGGGCCGTACTTTGCCCACTTCTGATTTAGGTGCTTAGCTATGTTCAGGTCAAACTGATTGCCAAATGTGGGTTCAGAAAGGAAATTTCCACTGGGTCAGATTGGCAGTGATCATGGGGGTTTACACCTTCTTCTGCAACATAGGTGCAGGTTATTTGCAAGGATTATTTGGATACATTTCACTTAATCATTTCCCTGCCATTGCTGGGGCTTGAAGCATTGGTGTACCTCAGTCCCTCTTGTTCTATATCTTTGGCAAATAGACTATAGTCTAGTCTCCTGTTGGGCTGTAATACTTCAATGTAAATTTTAATTGTTGGGTTTAGTGTGCAGTTGCTTGTGATGTTGGTGGCCTGTGAGATACAGGAAGTCACACTAGATGATCTGGTGGTTCCTTCTGGCCTTATAAACTCTGTGCCACAGATTCTTATACTAATAGACTGTAGCCTCTTGTTTTCTTCATTTTCCACATTGTAAATATATTCTCTGATGTCTGGATTTTAAAGTTTTATCTGGAAATTTCTGTTGTATTTTTTTCTCAAAACCTCAATCAAATTTCTGTACTGGTGTGTGGGGGAAGGTCCAACCCAAGGAGGCTCTAAGGATACTTGAAGACTTGTTCAGCTAATTATACCAAAGTGTCTTTTATTTGCTACACTGTAGTGCCATCCGTCCCTAAGGCAATACTAATTCACAACTCTTTTTTTACTAGAACAACAAAGAGATTTGTACCGTTACTATGGTTTATTGCTTGATGCTTTGAAACACCAGGTTAAATAAATCAACGCAGCATTAACGGGAAATGGAATCACTGTAGCATTATCTTTTGCTGATTTGAGAGTTGTTTGATGAAGTAAAAAGAAAAACAGAGCAATTTCTCTTAATTTTTGACCCTATTGAATAATCCATCTGATGGATGTATGTCTGCCATTGCAAAAAGTCAGCCATCTTTCTGTGATTGGCTTGATTGCATTTTAAAGACTGACTGTGGTTTGTTTAATTTTGTCTTTTTTAAAAACCCAGATTGTAGGTAATACATTTTCAATCATCGGTGAAAAATGTATTAATATAAAAATGTTACATAGAAACAAAGGAACTTGACCAGCTAATATGGAAAATATAGTGAAATACATATTTTGTTAGTTTTTTAATATGCTAGCTACATATAGAGCTGTGTCTTTATATGGATGACCTGGGCAAATATGGAGTTGTTGGTTCTTTCACACTGTGATGCTTCTCAGGGGTTTCCAGGGTTGTGGGACACCTCACTACCAGCTGCCCTTGGTGTGAGGAAGTCTCGTCTGTGTCTGCTGTGGATCAACTCCCTGAACCATGAGTCTCTGGCAATATAAGCACTGCCTTCCAGCCCCCCTCAGGCCTCGCTATCTCTATACAGATTAGCGATAGGCACCAACCCCTGAGTCCTCTGACCATCTCTCTAGAGTGTTCAGCTTTTGTTCCACAGAACTCTCACCAAACTCCTAAATCCATTATTCCTGAAAGAATAGCACACCCCATCTTGCAAGAGTCCCCTCAGGAGCACCACTTTGCCTACCATGCAGCCCCGAGGTGAGGTATACATAGTGTGAAAACAAGAATAAGTATCATCAAGAACAGAGATTCAAGTGAAAGTGAATAAGAATACTGCAAACACGTGGTTACATATAAAACAAAGTCAGAACACAGTTTCTAGAGACAGGCATTCCCCTGTCTCCTACAAGATAGCTTATTCTAAATTCACATTTTCAACCAATTTGATTGAGACCCCTTTTGATAAGATCAAGCCTGCTGGCAGCTTGGCCTTATAAATGGAAGGAATAACTGGAGGCTCATCTGCCTTCTTCCCCCCCCCCACCCCCCCGAAAGAGTCCTCCAGACCAGTGTTTTAGTTTGCAAACAGGATAACTCCACTGCCCCGCAATACACAGATAGATTTTTCCTTCTTTCGTGTTGATTTCACATCCTGCCATTAGCATTTAACTCCGTATGTAAATAGGCTTCCGTTATAAATGTTACACTACTTCACTGACATGTAGCCAGAGAGAGAAATAATATATGGTTTCTGGTGCAACCATTCTAAGCATGTCACCTTGCATAATTCCCTCATAGGAATTTAAGAATTTTTATACAGATACATCATAAGTCCTTAAATATCACTCGTATGTACATCTCTCAATGATTATGAGGATCAGTGTAACACAGGCTTTCACTGAAGATATTATGTGACACTCTTTAGTGAACTAGAATGTAAATACCAGACTCAATAACCCTTATGAGCCCCTTATAACAACGCAAATTGACATCAAGAGGTCCCTGGGTCACAATATCTGAAAATTCCTTATAGCGGTGCTTCAGAACTGAGATGCAAAGGTTTTGGGGGGATGGGGGGGGGGAAATCAGGGAGCCAGAATCACTTGTTTCACACAAAGATAGCAAGTTTGAAAAATCGAGATGGGGTGTGGAGGAGGCCTATGTAAGAAAAAGCTCCAAAAATCAGAACCGTCCCTATAAAATCAGAACTTCTAGTCACCCTAGTGCTCACACAGAAGCAGAAGCGTGGACTTTGTTTTTAATTAAAAACTGTCTGAGCAGTTAATTCAGTGGCTGGAGAAGACCTATTTGGGACTGGCTTTTCAGTTGGTGACAGCAGTAGGTCTAGTAATATTTTAATAGTGGTCCATTAGAAATGGCATTTCAAGAACCAGTTACTTAGCCTAAGGTGTCTTATCAGAGCAGGACTTTTTTGCTGCTGCTGCGTTAAGTATGCAGTGAACACCACCCTGTTTCTAACTGCCAGTCCCAATACGGGTTCAGTACAAGTCAGTAGGTGGCATGATAGTAGAATCCATTTTTTTCCCTTGACAACTAACTGATTTATAAAGCATTTTAAACATTCAAAAAGCTTTTCAGGAATCAGTGGAAATCTTATAATAAATATCAATGCAATACATTACTTTGAATGAAAATATATACATTTTAATGAATATTAATATAATTGTACTCATCAGAGTTGCAAACTCAGTTTATGTTCTATGATTTTGCAAGAAGTCATACAATTGTTTATATTTTATTTCCTCTTCCATTCAAAGTTTGAATGTAAACAGTTCTCCTTCCTGTAGGACTTTACTTCAGTAGGCTTTGAATCAGGTCCCCGATTACATGCTATGCAAGACCAGAATCCTGCAATTTACAATGTGGGTGGGTGGGTTGCTATGCCCCTAGAAGAACCCAGTGGAGGATGTAGCAGTCTACTTGAGCACTGTATATTGCAGGATCAGGGCCTGAGTGTCTGGACCTGCAACATTTACTAGTGCAAGGAGTCCTGAAGTCACTCATATCATTTCATTGACTTAGAGCAACTGGTGTGAAGAAGAGTGGCAGTACTGAGCCCTGATTTGTGTATCAAAATTAAAATGATTAAGTACAACCTGGGAAAATTACATCCTTTAAATCCACCACACTCTAGCAGACTTCAGTAAAAGATGCCTTCCAAAATGAATTCTTAATATAAAGTTGGTGAACATTAAGACTTTTACCAAGTAGAAAGGACATCCACTTCTTTTAATATCCAGTTTGGGTTTAATGAACGGTTCATTAACACTCAGTGTGAGAGTCATTCTTCGTACAGAAAGTAATGTAATTAATTAAATTGCGCCAGAGAGGGAAAGGTAATATGGAACTTACGCTACCAGTGACATATGAATTGATCAAGATGTCAGATGTTCTTAGAAACTGAGAATGTAAGATCTTAAAGAACATAGTCTCTCAATATGTTATAATAAGCACCACTAAAACTGCTTTATAGTTAAGGGTCTGTCAGTATTTCCACTAGGAACCCCATTAAAAAGGGGTTTATAGCTTGGCTGTAAAAAAGTGCTATAGGCTAAAACTAGTTAAACAAGAACTAAATCTGGGAACAATTTTTTTTGGTGCCAAATTTGTTTTAGACTGCTTTGGGCATTTTAAAATATTTTAATTGGAAGGCCATATACTAGCTGTCGTAGAAATGGATAAATGAGGACAAATAAGCACTTAGGGCCCAATCCTATAGCTCTGTTCAGATGGTAGATTCGCAACAGTTGTGAATGTGGAAGTCTGTGTTCTGTATGCATTGTGGCTATAGAGGCGTTCTGAAGGCTGAATTCTAAAGTCCTTATTGAAGCAGAACTCCCATTTTGCCAAAGTAGGGTCTTCAGGATTGAACGTGCTCTAAGGCTGCCTGGGGAAAAAGGAAAAATACTAGCTCTGATAGAAATAGACAGCATTATTTAAAATGGGAACTACTGATATAAACCACTGCTGAAAAGTCACATTATTTTTGTGTATTGCACAGTGAATAGCTGAGCTCAGTAATGATATCGCTGAGCTCTCTAGGCCCTCTATTCACTAAGCAGACATTTCTCATTTTATACATCAACATTCATAGCTTGCTGCAGCCATTCCACCTTGTTAGGATGCATCCTTTTTAGGGAGATGGTGACATAAGTCATGCCTACACCACAGGCTGTGTCGGCATAACTTATGACGCTCGGGGGGTATGGAGGTGAATAAATCACCCTCCTGAGTGACATAAGTTTTGCTGGCATAGTCGCTCATGTGCACAGTGCTCTCTCCCATTGGCACAGAGTGTCTTCAGTGTCACAAATATTTGCAAATATTTTCATGGCATTTACATGGGAGTCAACCATTTACAGGACATAGATCTTCCACACACATTCAAACCAATGCAATTTCCTGTTGAAATCTATAATGAAAAAGCACCTAAGAGAGGTGCTAATTATTTGCTGTGAGCCATTCATTTTGCATCAACTAATAATAATGACATCAGTTAACAGACATCTTGAATGAGGCCACCCAATAGTTTGCTAAATATTGGACATTGAAAGTGACTTCACCCCTCCAGGAAGGAAGTCAATGGGGAGAGTCTATTCTAAACCTGCACAGAGCTGCAGGATAGTACTCCAGATGGGGTTTTTCAGTAGACTAGTGGAGTAGATGATTCACAATGGGTTGTAGATGACTAGAATGAGGAGTTGGTTATGTCTTTTTCTCAAGAGAAAGGACTAGAAAGAGCTGTCATCCTAATCCCTGAGATTAGGATGACAGAACCTTGGGGTTCTCTTTAATGTAAAGATAGGAAACATTTTGAAATAAATCCATTCTGTCAATTTATTTAGCAAACATCCAAAGCAACTGATGATTATTTTCTGCTTCAACTATAAAACAATAAGCATGTTCCACAAATAGTATGATTTCACTCTAGAGATTTCTCTGCAAGTTGAATTACATACTGTTTGTGTGATTGACCAGGCAGATGGAAGTTTTATGTTATACTGATATGTGGACGCGGGGCTTTCTTTCCTATATAATGTGATACACTTTTCACTGCGGTACATTGGTGTAGACTTACATTGAGAGAAGGCACTTCTTGGGACTTTGCTTGAAATATGATGATGTAGAAACACCACAACTAAAGTTAGTTTCTCTTTCTTGTACATGTTAATGGTTTCACTTGAAAGAATGACAAAACAAATGTGAACAGATATGGGTAACTGAGGAGAAAGAGATTGGCTGAAACAACAAAATTCAGACACAGATTTGAGTTTGGGGGTATTTGGATCCATGGATGAAATTCACCCCTTTGTAATACTGGGGGCCATCTGCAAAGTTCATACAAGGAGCCAGGTTAGATTTTCAACAGCCTTCAGAGTTCAAGGATTTTTTTTGCTGGGGTTTTGGGTTTGGACTCATTTCTATTTGTAGTATTTGGAAGTGAAAAATGGCCATGAAGATATAATAATACTAAGAGTAATTATATGTTGAAAGCTAGAGTCTATATGCAAGTGCTTTGATGAATGTTTCAGCACTCATACATAATTTTAAGAAAAGCATTCTGCATTGTCAGTTAACTTTTGTAAAACTCCTCCATAATTAGTGACTTGTGTGTCCCCTAGTAAATTGCTTTCATTAATTATATTGTGAACCCCATGAAAATTTAAAAAAAGCAAAGATCTTTTAAGAAAGAATAAGTCTATGTCTTATTAAAATACATTGGATAGGAATAAAGGGACAATACTAGAGAGAGACAGACAGACAGACAGACTGACTCACTCTGTGGATATGAATTAATAAACCATGCCTTTGTTTAAAATAAACACATAGACCACAGGCTGAATCATTTAACATTGTAGCAGATCTTAGTTGCGGTGTAGTCACCTTTTTATTACCAAGCACAATCAAACTCTAAGATATTGTCAAAATTTCTTGGGGGCAGGTAGGTGGGGGACAGACATTATGTTCTATACAGTGTATATACCCCCAAAAATAGGTAAGAGGGAGAGGATATGTTTTCATATGAAATCTGAAAAGAGATCAATGTTCATAGTTAGAGGAGTTGCAGAAGACAGTTTTTATACCAGGTCAGGTTAGACTGACAATGGGCAGGGACGAACACAGTGCTAGATAAGGAGAACACATAGAGATTAGTAATTTTAATTACAAAGTTTCTTCTAATAGCTGCAATATTTAGGCCCAAAAGGATATAATAGAAACAGACTCAGCCATAATTTTTAATTTCTGGGATAGATTTATGTTTAACCCTCAACATGATCTTTAATTTTGTTTTACATTTACACCAATTTATGGTACCGTAATCCTGCCAGAATGGTATAAAGGGACCTAACTGGAAATGTGTATGTTAGAATCACAGTTTAAAACTTGTCTTTGTTTTTTTTCTCTTAATGTATTTTGCTTTTCTGCACAGTGCTCCTACTAAAGTTATCCGTTTCAGTGGGTTTCTATGACAGCTGAACACTGCAGTAACCTATTGTTTTTCCACTGTGAATGGATTCCAGGAAATTATAATGGACATCTGTGAGATAAGTGGAACTGCCCTAATTCTTCTATTGAGTAAGGATTGTAATCCGTGTCTGCCCTGTCAACTTTTTAAAGTAAAGAAGCCTTGAACTTATTACTATAAATTAGTAAATGCCTCATTCTCTCCATTTCCCTTTCTGCAATCTCTCAATAGGAGCTGGAGTTCAATACTAGATTCACATTCTTTACCTTATATGGATGGGATTATACCATCCTATTCTCCTTCTCTACTTTCTTCTCCTTCCCTCATTCTCTCAACCTCCTTGCCACCACTCAAAGAACCATCCTGTTGTGACAGTATTTCTAGTCTCCAGTATTGATTCTGGAGCAGAATCGATGAATGAATAAAACTAATAAAAAAAACCTCCCCAAAGTTAAAAAATATGAATACTCAGTAAAAACATCAAAAAACTCTCTTTGCAAATGTTTAAATGGGCTTGTTTCTCCTTTAGCAGATGGTCTACTGCCACAAATTTCAGATCTGCATTCAAATACAAAGTTGAATTTGTGGGCTCTTAGTTTAAGGCTGTCTCTGGTAGTTATCATCATTGTACATGTTTTTCCATTTCCTAGTTGTTAGGCAGATGTTTCAACTTGATTATGACATTACTGGTGGCTCCTGTTTAAAGGTTCTCTGTACAGTCTACTTAGAGGATGGATTGCCTCTTCCTCTGTTTGTACAGTGGCAGGCACAACAGCAAAGAACAACAAATGTTGAATAATAGCAGTCAATGGGAAACTTAGCTTTCCCATTGTTGGTGCTTTGTGTATGCCATAAAAATTCAGATGGAACCTTTCATTGGTGTTGGCCTTTAGGTTGCCATAGGAAAGGTATGATGATCAGATCTAACCCCTCTCAGCAGCATCATGCACTTTAAATCCCAGCTGTGCTGAGATTGAGGAGATAACTAACCCATTCTCCCAGGAAAGTGATGGGTTTTCCTTTCTTTGATCATCTTTTTTCATAGTGCTATAATATGCAGTGCATTCAACTGGGTACATACAGGAAGAATTTGGAAAAGTAACAGTCACATAAAATGGAGACTTCCTGCTAATATGTTGGATTTATAACACCTTACAGACTTTCTTTAAGGGTAGTGGTAATTGGCTATAACATTCCTTCTGATAGATGACAAATAGCTTCATAACATGCTAGAGAAAATATCACCATAGCTGGAAACATTTGGTGATTTATTTCTTGCATTAAGGATAAATCCAATTATCATTCTTCTGATTTCCAAAAAGCACTTTGCAAAAATAAAAATGTCAGAAATAGAGATTTAAAAACTAATTTCAATAATATGTTTTAAACATAGAGAAATAAGATGTTTATGACATTATTGTATCTGTTCTCCTTAGGTTTGTTTTTATGTCCCCATTCTGTCACCTTCTCCAGTTTTAAACAAAGAGCTGATGTCACTGATATTTTTGGTTAAAAGACAGTGTCTACAGCCTGTCAGAAATGTATTAATTAATATCTGCAGCAGACATATTTCAGAATTTTTGCCATATAGGTTCAAAGTAATGAATGTATTAACCCTTAGAACATCTTTGCTATAAAATAAAATGATTAAAATGCATTATTTAAAAATACTTTGAAATATAACCCACTACATTTTTATATATTTTAAAATGTAAAATAACACTAAATTAAAAAAATCAAACCTTAACTAGATGCACTTGAAAGCAACGTTGAAATATGATCTGGGATGTGTGAGGCATGCAGAGGTGAAATGTGCTAGCTGATACATCTGGACTAATATCAGATAGAAGATTCCCTTTTTTTCCCCCCCTTGTATAAAGAAAGAGAATAACTTCAGCTGGATTTCAACATCCACCTGTATGGTACCACAGTTCTTCACTGTTTAGTATTGCTGTTGCTGTGTTTTTTACTGGTCCTGGTTTTAATTATAATCTATCTATGTCCCTATAATAGGGCATACTCCCCACACAGGCCCTCAGAGGGCTGAATTAGACCAAGTGGATCTAATTATCCAATTAGGCTGCAAACCCCAGATTTACCCTGGAGGAAGCTAATTTGATGAAAGCTCACCAGTGAGGGAACAGGCAGGGTTTTTACAAAGCTAGGAGGCTGGCAACAAGTAGGGAAGACAGCGGGGAGAAGCCTGTGGTTCCTCCACCTAGAGGTAAGTGAGAAGGAGCCCAGAAGGAGGGAGTCCAGGTGGAGCCTCACACCTTAGCTGTTCACTACAGGGCCCTGGACTGGAACTCAGATTAGAGAGAGGCACTGGATTCCCCTAGTAAACACTGCAGAGTGATACTCTTTTGGTGTAGTGAACAGGAAGACAATCTGAATCACTGTGGGAGTGACAGGGTCAGGACAGTGGACATGAGGACTGCCTGATGCCATGTACATAGAAGAGACTTTGTAAGACTACCCTGGAAGAGCCCACCTAGTGATCCCTCAGGAGTACTGAGTCATGAAGAGGACACAGCAGCTCCTGGAGTAAGAGAGGGGCTGCAGACAGAGACAGGTAGGGAGGGATGGCATGCAGGAAGGAGCATTGGCCTCCCAAGCTGTTCCCCAGATGAAGGTGCCATCCCAGCGGTGAGTATTATTACACCCACTAGCCTGGTCAAAGTCCCTCTTCCCCTGTACCCCCACAGTTGTCTCAGTGCAGGATTCAGGCCTTAGATTTTTGCTTTTTGTTCCAAATATTCCCCTTTCTGTAGTCCCTTTAT
The DNA here is from genome assembly GCA_032164245.1 of Sternotherus odoratus. NCBI lineage: Eukaryota > Metazoa > Chordata > Testudines > Kinosternidae > Sternotherus > Sternotherus odoratus. Next base: position 78,334,033 of record JAVMKO010000006.1, read on the forward strand.
TCTATACTGACAAAAGCAAAATTCTGAAAGAAAGCTAAAATGCTATCTCCTAGTAAAGGAATGTTTCTTTTCTCCCTCTTCTCTGAAGCTCCAATTCAGAAAAGCATATGCTGAAGTCCGTCCATGTTCTTCAAAGGACATACATAACTTTAGGTATGGATTAATGTCCTGTTGATGGCAACATGTCCAGTTGGTTTCAGTAGGACTTGAGCATGTGCATTTATACTATTGCCAATTTCTTGAGATTTTATTGCGAATCTTATAGCATGCACTGTTCTTAAAAGATTGGCTCTTAGACTCATGTGATTAGATGAAAAAAATCTCACTTTTAGTTTAAAAACTGTGAAATTATAGCCTCCATATTTTCAGAGAAAAGCTGGAAATAGTGACCCAGGTGTATGCTAAAGATTACAAAGCCAAAGAAAGAGAACACAACATATATTACTTTACATACGTCATTTTTTAGCCACCCATGGAGGGCCTGACTAGTGATTTTTTGAATGCTTGGTGGTTCACAATACTGCTTTCATTAAGCACATTCTTAAGTGCTGTGATGAACAGTGGATTGGGGCCTGAAACAGCCTCCCTCCGGTTTTGTTGGTAATTGACTTTGAATATTAGGAAAACTTTCTGACATCTTCCTTTATGGCCATAAATATTAAGGGCTGCTGACTGCAAAGGATTTGGTTATGTCAAATGAAATCCTACTCCGAGAGAGACATTGTTGACTGTCTTAGACTTGCAGCCTAGAAGAAACACCACATAACTACCACTCTCTTTTTTTACAATTACATATTGTGATGCATAGTGTATGAATTATGGAATATGCGTGTTTCATCTTCCCATCAATAATTCTTTAGCATTGCAGTCATTAAAGAATGACATAAGATGGTGTCTGTGGAAATCTAGGATAATAGCAACACATCTCTCGTCCTGTGCCACTTCCCACAGCCCCCATTGGCCTGGAGCGGCAAACCGGGGCCAGTGGGAGCTGCGATCAGCTGAACCTGCAGATGCGGCAAGTAAACAAACTGGCCAGGCCTGCCATGGGGCTTACCCGCGGGCCGCATGCCAAAGGTTGCTGATCCCTGTACTCGTGTATACAAGAGACAGACTGATCTACTTAATTTAGAAGAGTTTGTAGATTTGTGAACATAGAAGTACCTGTTCAATTGATAAGCTATTTATTTTACAATGCACGTTATATACTGCAACTGGTCAGGTTGCCATTGCATAGATACTACTACTTTTGGAAATTTCATTACTTTCTAGCGTTACTGGCAGCTGTTTCAGTTTATCTTTTACTCTAGGACAGGCTGCATTGCCTTTGTGTTGCTGGGGAGGAAAAGAATCAAGAAAGTTCAAAAATGTTAAAAATTTTGTTTTGAAAGTTATGGTGGCTTTTAAAACTATTCTAGAAAGCTTTTTAGTTGGCCTGAATAGAAGTTCTGTAAAGCTATGGAAGGAAACACAAATATAGAAATAAAATTTAAAAATTCAATTTTTTGGTGGAATTTTAAGTCTGAGACATGCCATTTTTCTTGACTACCTCCTATAGGACATAGCTTTTATGAAACAGGATAACTCCTAGGAACATCTGGAAATACATCGGTGGCTAGTGGGAGAAACGGAGATGTTGTGGAAATTGAGGCTCACTGTTGAACTGAAAGCAGGAGATATTTGACAATCAGATTGCTTGAGAACATTGGTAGACTTGCAGGGTCAGCTTATATGGCATGAAGCTTACAGCTCCAGACAGTGGTGCTAAAACAGTTTGTATAGTGGGCGTCCTGAAATCCATTGAACAAACCTGTTAACCCTGTTTATGCTGGAAACCACTTCAAGCCAGGGGGTGCTGTTGCACCCCCAACACCCCTACTCCCAGCACTCCTGACTGAGGTTAGCCTGTCATTGGGGGTGGCTCTAGAACTGTGGCCTCCACTGTTACTACTTGAGAGAGTGGCAGTAATGGTTGCACAGCCGGTCTTTGGTGCTCCATTCTGAAACACTTAGATGAATCTGCTAGCAGCATGATTGGCTCAGTATTGGGGAATATTTCAAGGCACTTCACATCAATTGCTGTATTGTGGGCACTGGCTGTGTTGATTGTCTAGTGATCTGTCTGGTTTGGGGACATTACCATTTACTTTCTAGACATTTACTCAACATCTGAATTGTTTGTGAAAGCTGTTAGGAATCTGTCTCTAGAATTGTTTATATTTGGAACTATTTGATTCCGTTTACTGGTGTTCAGACTTTTACATTATTGCCTATTGATTTCACATGGGATGCAATCGTAATAACAATGGATGTTTATGCAGAACTGTGCAAAGGATAATGGACTCCCACACTTGTACCAGAATCTGTCTTTTGAATGGTCTGTTGTGCCTTATTAGAGTATACTTAGTATTAACAGAATTCCATTTTAATTTTTTATAGTTTTGACATATTTTTAAGCATTCTTTTTATTTAAATGTTCACAGTTGTGGGAAATTGAGGTGGGACAGACAATAATTGGTATAGTAGATGATGAATTTCCAAAACTGTGAAGCTTTATAAGTGTTAAAACACAAATTGTCAACATCATTCAGTAGAATGTCAGAGTTATGAACACCTCGGGAATGGTGGTTGTTTGTAACTCTGAAATGTTCATAACTCTGAACAAAACATTACAGATATTTCAAAAGTTTACAGCTGAAAGCTGACTTTAAAAGATTTGAAACTTTACTATGCAGAAGAAAAATGCTGCTTTCCCTTAATTTTTTTTAGTAGTTTGTTTAACAGTGTACTGTAACTGTATTTGCTTTTTTATTTTTGTCTTTGTTGCTGCCTGACTCTATACTTCCGGTTCCAAATGAGGTGTGTGGTTCACTGGTCAGTTTGTAACTCTGGTGTTCATAACTCTGAGGTTCTACTGTATCTCAAAAGATACAATGTAAATATCCTTAAATCAAACTCTAAGAAGTTCGTAAGTAGGACTTTTCTTTCTTTGCCTACCTGTACATTTTGATTACCATTGGAAATATTTTTCATTGGTTTGTGTGTGTGCAGTAAAACTAACATTTGCTGATAAAAATCTAATCCTTCCAAGACTAAGTATATTATATGTTCTATATTATGCCTGATAAGATTTGTCACTCAACACCCAGCTCTGGGGCTTTGACAGAGGAAAGAGGTGAGGTAGTGTTTAGAAGTTTGACAGTTAGCTTTGTCAATGTAAATGACACAATCATTGCAGTGCCTGTTATCTCATCTATCCCTGTCAATCTGCTCTCTTGATTGCATGTCATCAATTATCATCTTTTTAAAGTTAGTATTCTATTAGTGAAAATGGGGCTTAGTGTCTTCTCAATCTGTTTCTAAACTATCTCGAGGAGAGGAAATCTTAATAAAACAACTTCAAATACTGTTTCTCTGACATTTCTTACTTATCCAGTAATTAAGATTCACTTCTAAAGGCTTCTGTTTGTTTTAAATTGCATTTCTTTTTTGGAAACACCTCTGTATAGGAAATGAAGACCCCTTGAGTTCATGCCCTGAATTTGCACATATACCATCCTTTTGTGCCAGCCTAATTTTCAGGAATTATTCTGTTTTTACAGCGTAACCTTTTCTGCAGATAGGAGGGGAAAAAAGTTGGATTTTGTTTTGGGAAAACTCACAGCTTTAAGAAGAAAAAGGGGAAGATGATCTCAAAGTGCAGTAGTTTTACGAACTCCAAAGATAGGTTCTCAAACTTCAAATTTGCCCAACCCAAATAGTAATTAGATGTAAAATAAAATACTCCCTAGTCTTTTCTCCATATTTACAACTCCAAGTAAATTGATTCCCCCCAGATCAAAGTGCTGGGTACTTAGCTCCTGAAAGATAAATTAGATTTTACATACATCTTTTATTTACCGTATACTAATTGTGAAACAATATATAAGAGGATAAAATAAACGTACCATACTGCTATGTCCTTTAAGAACTCATAAAGCAACTCCAGTATTGATTGGCTTGGGGATGCTACTGAGACATCAATTTAGTAATGAGAATGTCCTCTGCTTTGTCAATTATCTTTCATGTCCCTCTTTTGTGCAATAGAAACAAGTGAAGAATTGCAAGAGTTGAATAGAGTGCAACTTTATTACTCGCTGTTGTTAACTGAATGATACTTTCCAAGATATTTAGTGGAAACTATTTTCTGTTCCCTATTTAATTCATGCTGTCTCATTTCTTAAACATATTCATCATAATCGGTAGACTTAATGGATTGTCATGTCACTTTATGGGTGTGTTTTTCTTTTTTAATTCTCATGTGGATAATTTTGACTTTAGGTTCCTTTTTCTGAGCAAATCTATTTTCTTTGTATAATGTAAAGAATAATGCATAACACATTATGGGATGGATCCAATACATACTGAAGCCATTGGGAGTATCTCCATTGATTTCAGTGGGTGTGGGATAGTATCCAATCTACATAGACTGTGACCCAGATTTTTTATCTTGGGCAACATTGTTGTCACATATAGTGTCTCATGCCTCAAGTATCCTGTTTAGTATCCAAAAGCCCACAGAACATCCAATTGCAATTGCTCTATCAAAATACCATTGATAGTCACATGGTTCAGAATTGGCATGGTCCAATGTTTTTCAACTGAACTAGTTGTACCATAGATTTTCATAATGAAATCAATAGCAAATTAGGATGTGCAATATGACCCTTTATTTGTAAAAGCAATTCACAGTTTGTATATGGTGAAAATTGTTAATTTCTTGTTAAGTATTATTGTTTGTGTTACAGAAACCTTCAAAGGTCCAAGCCTCACGTAAAATGCTGTGCATACACATAATAAGAGATGGACCCTTATCACAGTCTGGCAGGGCAGACAGAGGATGGGAGAACAGAAGTATTATCCCCTTTTTACAGCTGAGGAATTGAAACACAAAAAGATTGTGACTTGTCCAAGGTCCCACAGGAAGTCTGTGACATGAGTAGAAGTTTTGAACCCCAGATCTTATGAGTTCTAGTCTAGTGCCTTAAACCTAATAGAACTGTCCTCTTCAGAGGGAGCTGCTGAGAGCTCAGCAGTTTAAAAAAACAGGCCATTTATTTAGGTGCCTAAATATAGATTGAAGAGGGCTAAACCAGGGGAGCAGTTTTTGAAGATCTTGATAATTGGCCCCAATGTTACAGTCCTTATTTAAGTAGAACTCCGATCAAATGTAGTGGTGGTTGTTTTTCAGTCATGTGCATTTCTATGCACCCGGTATGAAATGGAAACAGAGAAATAGAGTCAACAAATGTGTACGGCTTCACAGATTCACAAACTGTGCGAGATCTACAGAGTATTTCATTGTGCTTCCACCCAAGATATTACAAATTTCATGCCATTTCTAGCTTGGAAGCTTCAAAGCATATAGCAGAATATCAAACATCCGTGGAATATTGGTGCACCCTACAGGTTAAATCCTGGCTCCAAGAAGTTCATGGGAAAACTCACACTGACTTTTTTGGGACTAGGAATTCCCTCTGTCTCATTCACTCTGTCCCATTAAGATCGCATGTTAAGTTTTGATTTATAAATGATTTGTCCTATTCATGGTAGTCCACCTTAACACATCAAAACATTTTAAAACCTTGTTGTCAGTATATTTTCCATACTATTCATACCAGCATTGAATAACAGTATTAGATTTTCTATTCAGAAGAGTAATTTTATTATTTTTTACTGCTAAGATCAACACATTCTAAGATCATTTCCCCCCCCCCCATTCCAGTAAACAGTAGCTGTATCCTCTCCCCCTTTTCTTCCATCCTCTTTTTTTCCTAAGCAGAATGTTTTCTCTCTCAGAAATAAAGTAAAGAAATCCTACTTAAATATAGACAGAGACAATTTTTTAAAGAGCAAGTTTTCTATTTCTACAGCACTATTCAATTATGTCTCCAGTTTAACCAACAGCAGTAATACATCATACCAAGATCAACATGTAACAGTAGCAATGTAAAACAGAGAGTCAGAGTTGTAAATATACATACATATAAATATTTTATTCTGCCCAAATGTTTTCACTTCCTGTCTATTTTAGGTTTAGCTTTCACCAGATTGTTCTTTTTGTAATGGCAGCATCACGCATATATGGTGAAATATCGAATGGGACATCTTGAATGCACTAATACTCAACGTTTTTGTTAGTAGGAAGGATTAATTTGAGAGGTAATGGCACCAATTTTCTTGTGATTAATCCACAATGTCAATCAAGCCATAAAACACTACCCACATATCTACTTTCAAGTTGGATTCTCTCAGGTAAATGAACTCTCTGGCAATGAATCTTAGACAGCTGGGTATTCTCCTTTTTCTCAGGGGCCGCTTCTATGTTTGTGGCTTTTTCATATTCAACTCTCTTACAAAATTATACAATAAAGTAGATTGAAACATAATTGAACAATACCCCTATTTTACTTTATACCTGGACCTGTCAAATCTTTTAAAATTGTGGGCTTAATGTATATGATGGATGAAAAATAATTTTCAGATCAATGATTATTCCTTTCTATTTTGCTGCAATCTTTTGGCTTGATGGAAATGAAAGACAAGTTCAGACCACTCTGTTTAAGTGCATATAATTCCACTAAGGCCATATAATAAACATAAGCTTGAGTTTCCCCTGCATGTATGTCATCTCTGATTAATTGCATGTCAGTTAACGGTATAATTTGGCTATTAGCATGCCATTTGGAATTTTGACTGTTATTTTTCTTAATACAATAGCTTTGAATGATTCATGGAAGGTGCAACACACTTCCGTAAATGATCTATTTTTCACGAACTGTTTCAGATCTTTAGGTGAACTCTTTTCAATATTGGAATGATAACCCGTGTTTTAGTACATGAAATAAAATCTTTGAAACATTTCACTTAGGCATTTCATTTTAATTTGCAATGCAAAACAGTCCTAACTGCTCATCTCCACAGTTAAGCTCATATTTAGCTTATATAAATAACACACAAACACATGGTAAAAGACATTGTTTGCAAAATTAAACAAGTTAAAAAGTTGCCTGTGCAATGTTACTTCTGCCGTCTTGGCATATACATTATGATATGGCCTTTCATTACATGATTACATACTATTTTTTTCACAACTCCTGCCTTGCTAAGTGCACAGGATGAGCAATACTCAGTTAACAATAGTTATTCGTTGTTTTGTTTTGTTTTCTTGTTCAGTATGTGTCTGTAGACCTTATGTTCTGCACACTATTTAATCCTTGCTCTGAATCCATAATTATTAATTTCCTCATGGGCTTTTCTATGATGTTCATCAATATATCTGAGTACTTCACAAATATTAATGAATTTTCCAAACACCCTGGTGAGATAAGTGGGTATTATCATCCCCTTTCTAGAGATGGAGAGCTGAGGCACAGAGATTAAGGTCAAAAGTATCCATTAATTTTGGAAACCCAATCTGAGACTCCTAGGACCTGCTTTTTCAGAGTATTTAGCATTATATAGCACTTTATGTTCAAAGCACAGCTACCAGTTTCTTCAGTTGCAGCTGTGAGTGCTCAGCACTTCGGCAAATCAGAGCCAAGCATTTCAAGTCGAGCACTGAGAAAATGAAGAATGCACAATTTTGTGACCATCTGTGAAAAGTTTGGTTTCAGTGATTTCCCCCGCATCACATAGGAAATCTGTGGTAGATGCAGGAATAGAATCCAGTTTTCCAGAGCATCATTCAACTGCCTTAATCATTCTTTCTCTTCCTGCAGTCCCCTCCTTCATTCACTGCACACCTTCCAACATTTGCAACAAAAACAGGGATTCTACAGAGAAATCTCTTTCACTACACAACCTTGATTTATCCCCAAAGCAGATCCATCCTATGCACAAAATAAGGCAAGGGTCCTGTGGAAAAAATAGTGTGTTATCGTATAATTAAACACTGCACCGTAAGGCATCTGCATAAGGAGTCTAATTAAGGTTGTAGAGAGAACCTTAATATTAACATTTTCCAACTTATGAGTGCTTTGACTGATGCTCTTCTAACAGTTGTTGTGCATGCAGTTTCCTAGGCGCTGGTAGGGGAACCCTGGTGCATCCTCTCAAGCAAGTTCCAATGCAGAGCCCTATTGTAGGCAACAAGATCTACACCTCAAAGGTGCTGTTCTGTTTCCCTGGATTGCTTCCTCCCAGTTCCCTTCTACCAAAGGGGAAAGTGAACACATTAAATAAAATAAATCAAAAGTCTGCCTGAGACCTTTCTTGTGTCTAGAGGCCTCTACTCCACAGTGTCTGGTAGACTCCCAATAGCCAGAGGCCCCAGGCAGCTGGACCTCAGACAGTGCTAAAAACATAGGTGTATTCATCTCCATTGGCTGCCTGCTAGTGAACTGTTATGTTCTCCTTTTAAGTTCCTCCTCCAGCCCATACGTGCTTTGCTGGTGTGGCAGGATGGGGCTGCCTGGGCCCTAAGTAACTGTTCAACCTCTTCCTTTCTGGTGGAAGGTTTGTACACCCTGTCACATGGGGATACAATATTTGTTAAAGACAGGTACATGATACATTGCACTGCATTGTAGGCTTTTGTCTCCTAATCACTTGGCTGCCAAATGAGAGACAACAGCAGCAGTTCTTTCTAACAGGGCATTGGCCATTCCAGTAACTTAGTGGCGTTTGCATCTGTAGCTTTTTGAAGCAGTGTTAGAGTAGCAGTTATGTACTACTAGCGAAAATACCCGGCGTTGCTCGGGTCAGTCGGAGGTGGGCAGGGGGCAGAGAGCTGAGCGAGTGCGGGGTCCGTTGGATGGGGACAGAGAGCAAACCTGACACCCCCGGCTCACTTACCCCCACCCCTCACCCACCCAGACACCTTCCCACCCCCCCCAGACCAAACCCAACACCCCCGGTGCACTTACCCCCCGACCAAACCCGACACCCCCACCTCACCCCCCCGACCAAACCCGACACCCCCCATCTCATCCCCCCGACCAAACCCGACACCCCTACCTCACTTACCCTCCGACCAAACCCAACTCGGGTCCGTCGGAGGTGGGGAGGAGGCACAGAGCTGAGGGATTCTTGGGTTCTGTTGGAGGGGGGAGGGGTCAGAGAGCTGAGGGATTCCGGGGTTCTATTGGAGGGGGGAGGGGGGAGAGAGCTGAGGGATTCCGGGGTTCCGTTGGAGGGGGGAGGGGCAGAAGCTGAGCGAGTGCGGTGTCTGTTGGAGGGGGTATTATGACATCATAACTATGTCACAGAGAACAGCAGCTGCCCAGCTGATGTGATTGGCCTTTAAAGAATTTCACCCCTGGGGGGCGTCAGAGGTGAGATTTGAAAAATTTTCGACTCTTACGGTCATTAAGACCCCAAGACCTCTAACTGTACCAAATTTCAAGTCTCTAGCTCAAACGGTGTGGAAGGAGTAAGCGTACACCCATACATACATACATACACCATTTGACTTTTATATAGATAGATTACTGAGACAACGGTTTTGAAAATCAATCGAAAAGGAATGGTTACCACCAAGGTAAGGCTTAATGCTCCCCTTCGGCTTTCCCCCTTCAAATACGTGGTATCACAGTGGAGGTGGAGACCATTCCATCATCATGTATGAAAGTGGCGGTATTGTTACTTTAAAAGTTCACAGTAGAATAAAGGTGCTATAGATAGGTTAAGGTCTGAGTACTAAGGCTCAGGAGCTGGAATTGCCCATTTGCAAATCCCAACAAGTCAGAAGTAATAAACATATACATGTTCTTTTAAGAGCTACTGCCAGAGAAGGTGCTTAACTGAAGTTGCATAAAGATTTCTGTTTGGCTTCATTGGTCTTTAAGCGTAATCATTTCAATATAGGCTAAATTTCTGGATGTATATGGGAAGGTCTGTATACTCTCTACACTGAGATGTTAGCACCATTCAGATGGTTAAAGGTGATGTAGATGTAGATGCTGGCTCATATAATAGTCAACCAAAGGCTGTTGGTCAGTATAATATAATTATAATTTGTTTGACCCTACCCAAAAGCCAAAAAATCTCCTGAATTTTTAAACCCCATTTGAGTTGGAATCTGCATTCTCTCATTGACTTATCTGTGTTTGTTTCAGTTTCACATGTAAACTAATTCCCTTGTTTCTCAAACATTCATTTTCATCTGTACTGCATCCTCATCTGAAACAATTCTTTGTGGCTTTCTTTTATGACCATTTGGTTACATCAGAATCCCTGTCCCATAGTTCACATGATCTCCTTTGATATTTTTTATGCATTTGCAGGTGGCTATTTCTCCGCTAATCCCCTTAAGCTTTCTTGTTTGCAAAAACTGGTTATGAGAAATCCTATAACGGAGTATATGAGTTACATGGGTGAAACCGATAAAATCTCTTTTATTTCAAGTTATAAAAGAGGTGTTGATGCTAGAAAGATATTTTCTGAGGGGTGCATTTTTCCTCCATAAGTCACTGAAAAAGACTAAAAAATTAAGAGGACTCGCTCAAGTAGAATAAAACCCATTCTATGTGGCTATTGCTCAGGCCACTTAGGCCTTGTCTATACCAAAGGGAAATTTGATCTAAGCTACGTGAATACCATAACTCAAATTGCTGTAACTTAGATTTATTTACCGAAGGGTCCAGACTATGCGATGTTGACAGGAGATGCTCTTCCATTGACTCTCCCTACTTGTCTTGATCCGGTGGAATACAGGAGTCGACAGGAAAGCGATCTGTAGTAGGTTTAGCAGGTTTTCACCAGACCCGCTAAATCGACCACCGAGGCATTGATCATTGCACATCGATTCCCCTGGTGTTAGACAAGCCCTTAGAGTAGTCTGCAGCTGCTTTCACGCAAGGTTTATGAAATCTTTGTTCTCCTTCTTAAAACTCTTTGTTGTTAATGAGAGATGCTTTCATTTTGGTGGGTGGGGAATTATGCACTCAGAGTTGTCTGACAATGAAGAAAAAAGGATTTATGCTAATTTTTGCTGCTTTATGATTCTTTAAGAAGGCCTGAAAAGGTTGGAGGGTTTCCAGGATTTTTATTTTTATTTCTAGTTGTGATATGGCGAGTTTAGGGAATGGTGATTTAATTAGTCAAGATGATGAGATCTGAGCATCAGAGAAAGAAGGGGATTTCTACAGTCTATTTAAAAATCTTTGTGTTTTGTTAACTTCCAATTAGCATCAATGACAAATACAAGTTTTGGAGAAAGAACCAATATCCTTTTTCCTTCATTTAGAGTGTGGATGAGATATAAGAAATATTTGTTAAAGTATTTTCTCCGTCAAACAGGGACCTTCCAAAACAGGGACCAGACTAGATATTTCTCATAATTCTAAGGTTAAAAAAAGGTAGAGAAAAAACTCTTATTCCTTTGAAGATCACCTTTAAATTAATTACGCACTGAGATACATGTGTCATCCTGTGCATCTGCTACATAGTGTGGAAGACATCGTTGTTTAACCCCTTCTTTGCTGCTTCACCCTCTTCTGGAGAGTGTTTTAAATGGACAGACAATTGATACCAATAGAACTGTGGGAGCTACTAGGTACATTGAGTGCACAGGAGGTGGTATTATGTAGTGCAATATATATACATGTCTGCTGTTATCTTATATCTCTGGGATCTCCAGCTGTAGTGAAGTGATCCGCTTGCTAATTTCCTACCAGTAGGACTTGCTTTTTTTCTTTATAAAAAGAATGACATATAGATATGGAGTTCACGTTTCATTGCTTCAGGCCCTATGCAATCTCTGTTTTCCTTCAAATGTGAGTGCTAAGAAGAGTGAGGAATGAGTAATTGATATGACTAGGCAAATGTGCTCACTTCCCCATGCAGCCTTGACAATGTGCTCTTAGATTTAACCAAATGGGAATCACCCAAGATAACAATTCTAACCCCAGAAATGGTGAATTGTGTAATGGTTTCAAGTGGTAGCCTTAATGCACAACTCTCTCTTCTCTTTTGACGGTCTGTCTTGTGGTTTGTTTGGTTTTTTTGGTCTTACCCCGGTCATTCGTTATATAATCAAATGCTTTATTTGTTTTTACTTTTCCTTTTAAATGGACTGCAGTGTTGTTATAGCCATATTAGTTCCAGGATATTAGAAAGACAAGGTGGATGAGGGGATATCTTTTATTGGACCAACTTCTGTTGGTGCGAGAGAGAAGCTTTGAAACAGAAATTGGTCCAGTAAAAGATATTACCTCACCCACCTTGTTTCTGTCTGGTTAATTATACAGTTTGCTGAACATTCTGTCACTTTAAAGATTTGTATATATAAACATGTTGTGCAGAATTAATATGAAAGATGTTATAAAAAATAAAGCTGTATATCACTCCTATGGAGTACCTATGGAGAAAAACACAGCTGCTTAATTTCTGCAGAGCTGAAATCAGATGATATGTCTGTTTCAGGAATGACCACTTGACCAAACTTAGTACACTCTCTTATTTGAACACATCCCTATTGAAAATAGTATGCAAACAAATTAGCCCTATTGAAATGTATCAAACAAACAAAATCTTTACCAGCTCCCATTTGAAGTTAATTGGGGACCACATAAAGGTATTTTGGGTATAAGAATTGTATGTTGTTCCCTATAATAATTATTCTCATATAGCTAGCATAAAAATCCATCACGTTTTAGCAATTCTCACTGTATTGCTTTAGTTACTATTGTGCTTTCTTTATGACCCTAGCAGACCCACATGCACACTCACTCTTACCTCTGACAAATAAACCAGCAAGTAGGATACAAAAATGAAAAGACTTTTTTATTCTTTAGCTAGTGGCTAAGGAATTATTGATCCTCCGTAAACTAACATTAATTTTAGATAGGCAACTAGAGGGCTGTTGGTCTCTTCCCTGCGAGTTGAAGACAGTAAATTGGAAAACAAAATCTCATACTTGTGTGTGTATTTCTTATTGTAAGGAGGATTTGATAACATTGTGTTTTGCTGGTTGGTTATAAATTTAACTTCATTCAAGTTTCACACCTGGAGCATAAATATGTATTCTTTAAAATAACTAGCTCAGGAAATAGTGTATATGCAATATAACTAGAAGCCTTATACCTCTTTGCTAATGATTTCAATAATAGAAACATTCAAGTGATGAACTTTTAGAAAATCTTCCTAAAGATTGTAACGCAGTGTCCTGTGAGAAAAAGACAAAGTGTAGACAGGATGGCTCTTAATTTTTGATATGCCAGGGAAATTAGAGGAAAGCCACAGTATACAGAGATAGGTGATGATTACGTAATCTCCTTGAAACCAGATAGTTAGGGTTGGAAGTGCAGTATAAAGACATTCCTCTGGTGTATGGTGAGAAGGTGGGATGGCTACTGAAACTATTTTGAGTGACATTTCCTCTGGTTTTCTCCTTGCACTATTTTTACCTGTCCTCAATTCTCTATGAAACTTCTATATAGCCAGAAAGAGCTACTTCATCTAGAGTAGTAAAGGACCTATATCCAGACCTTGGGCAATCGGATCTGGCTCTGAGTTAGGACTTTTTGTACCTTGGGTCTGTCTCTAATGAAGAGACTCATAAAAGTTTACTGTTCTTAAAATGTATTGAAGGAGTTTGCATGTAATTTGTCCTATATTATGTAAAACTATGAAGCAGACATGGAGGTCATATTTAGCACAAGAAAGGGATTTGGCAGCGACAAAAGCTATGATTTTTGCATGCTGTCAGAACTAGAATAAAATACTGAAGATGTTTATGACATATACACTCTACTACTGTATATTGGAACATATTTCTCCCTTCTTCCTTAAGGCAAACATGTTAAATGAGCGGGGAAGAACTTCCTTGTTGCATTGCTTGAGAACAATCTGAAGGTTGTTAGGTTTTTTTTTTTCCAGTGGTGGAGACCCAAAATGAAATACTTTTATCTTTTGCTATCTATCTACTTACTGTTTTCTAATCCCTTGGGGACCCACATCAACTCACATGTAACTGGATATACAACAGATAGCCACATTGTTTTATCATTCTGCAAAAAGTTTAAATCGACATTTCAAGACATGCTGCCATGATTTCTATAGAAGGGAACAAGAGTTCCTGGGTGAACTTCAGCAATGCCACTGCTTGAAAGGAAGGTGAGTAGTAAAATATTTTGGGCAAAGTTCATCCGTGGTCATTTTCCCAGTGTTCAGCAGATAAGACTTTGGTTCTTTGCATTTAGATGTAGCTGAATTTCTACAGATTGGTTTGGCGTGACACTTTCATTTGACACTGCTCTGAATCTTTGCAATATTTCCAAGCATGACTGGATGGCAAATTGCTAGAAATTCTGATAAAATCTGAGATTTGCAGGCCAGCTTTGCAGACAAAAGAGACTCAGAGAGTTCAGATGAAACCTTCAGATAAATGTCTAACTTTTGGGCACTTGTCCAGACCTATACTCAAAGAACATTTTTCATTAATTTTGGGGACATTTGACACACAACTGTATGTTCATCAAAAAACTATGAATGAGCAGAAAGAGATAGTGGGTGTAAGACTGTGAGCGAAGGTGGGGTGGACATAACAGGAAACAACTGATGAACACAATCCAATAGAATTAAAATAACTGGTTGCATTATCATTTCTATCACATACTGATTGTGTAGCATAATTGAATAAGCTTTTGTCTCAAGTCTGACCTTCAGTAACCCTCCTTCTATTTCCTTTCTTCTTTCCTCTTCCTTCCTTAGTACTGAACATTCAAGTCAGTACACTTGCATTCATGCCCACAAATTTAAGATGTTATTGATCCTTCACAAGTTGGCACTTATTCTTTGTAGAATATCATTCTTTCCTCTCTAGCTCAGAGAGCACTCACTACCCGAAGGTCAGTGAGTTAATGTCACAACCTTTTCCAATTTGTTTTCTGTTGTCCACCTGCCACACTCTCATGGCTCTCACTAAATGCCTCTTCTAAATCAGAGCATCCATCTTCTCTCCTTTCCTCCACTGACTCCATTTCCCCATCCCTGCTACCTTCACCCATCTACAGTTCCCACCAGCTCGTACCTACTTCTCTTCCCCAGTCAACTCTCTGCATCCACCTGCGCAAATCCAGATCCTAACATGCACACCGTCCATTGCTGCTAGCTCCTCTACTCTGACATTTACCCCCAACTCTGCCCCCCCCTTCATCTACATCCTTCAATCTCAAGGTTGTTGCACAGTTTTTTCAGTGATGTAGATGCAAAATGAAATACTTTCCCTCTCTATCTATTTACTGTCTGTCTTCTAGTCCCATGGGGGCCCATATAGGTTCACATGCAACTGGATATACAGTATTGAGCCCACGTTCATCCCCTCCCTTCTGTCTCCTCTAGCTCTTTCCCCTTGCAAAGCAAGCATTCTTTAGTTTCTCCTATCTCAAAACCAAACAAAAATACAAACCCAACCAAACTCCAGCCACCAAAAGTGGGTGACTGGGCAACAAAATGGTAGATGAAATTTAATGTTCATAAATGCAAAGTAATACACATTGGAAAACATAATCCTAACTACATATATACAATGATGGGGTCTAAATTAGCTGTCACCACTCAAGAAAGAGATCTTGGAGTCATTGGGGATAGTTCTCTGAAATCATCCACTCACTGTGCAGCAGTAGTCAGTGGTTTCAGCATTGGCCTGCTAAACCTAGGGTTGTGAGTTCAGTCCTTGAGGGGGCCATTTAGGGACCTGGGGCAAAAAATCTGTCCCAGGACAGTTCTCGGTCCTGTTCGTGAAGGTGGGGGACTGGACTCCATGACCTTTCAAGGTCTTTCTAGTTCTATGAGATAGGTATATGTTTTTATTGCTAGCAAGGAGGAGCAAGTACAGGAGAGTAGTGAACAGAACTTAACTGAATGTTATAGCAGTCTACGGCCAGCTTCCCACCTAGCTACAGAAGGATGCCCTTGTGCAGGAGGTATGGCTGCCATTGCATGCTGATACTCACATTGTGACAGTTGCGTCCAGTAATGACAAGACTTACAGAAGCATGAGGTGCGAGACTAAAGTTATCCAGTTGAAGGCAAGTTGGAATTGCTTCATATTCAGAATCTGTAACTTAAATCATAATGGAAGATAATTGCATGATACTGATCACTGACCATAGTATGGGAATAACTATTTTTTATTGCCAACCATATTCTGACCTATTTATAGCATAATGGGTTCAGAATGTCACAGAAAGCTGTCAACTTATCTATTTTATGTAATTTAACAGCCTGACAACATTTATGCCCCAGAAATAGACAAATGCATCGCAACTGGGAGCATGATGACCCTCAGCTTCTCTGAGGTCATGAAGCCAAAGAGCAACCTTTCTGCAGAACAATGCTTAAGCAGCAGCATAATAAAGTAGCTTAACTCCAGCCATCAAATTGGATGAAAAATTGATGGTAAAAAATACAAATGGCAAGTTCAGCCTGCATATGAGTCCAGCTCTCTGTATCCTATGAGGGTATAAGTGATAGTTAGAACCAGTTTCTTTTCTGTGGCTGAGATCACCACCGTTTATGTGAACCACCCTCACATCTTGTGACATCAGATAAAATGGTACTAAGACCTGAATGTCTCCCGAGTTTGCTTCTGAAAATCAAGAGATGGACCAATCAGATTTCAGAAAATCAAACATCCCAAGGTGGACTATCTATGTTTTTTAATCTATGTTTTACAAATGTCACAGCTAGAACCACATCTTTGAAATAGAGAAGGAATTTAACTGTAAAACTGACAGATGATGAGTGTTATCACTTCATTTCAGGACCGTGTACAGTTAGAAAGAATCTTTGTAAAAACTGTACTGTTTTTACCATATTTGAATTTTCCAGGTTCACCCCTTTCCTGGTCCCTTGATCTGTCCTCAAATATCAAATTATATCCTGTAGAGGGTCTAAAGAATTATTTTAAAATAACTATTTATAGGATTGTACTGAACATTCATTCTTTAACCTGTAACAATAACTTATATGGCTGATGTAGAAAGGAATGTTTTTTATGAGTCAAGGTAAGTCATCTATTTAATGATGTACATAGGCTCCAGTAATTGAAACAATGATTTAAACTGTTCAGAGACATGAAACACACCAATGGCTTTCATTGTTTGAACCTGAATAGGCATTTTAGTTTCATATGGGATATTATTATTCTGATTTGCTGAAATTGGGAGAATCTGTATATATTTTTAGATCATTTCAAACCTAAGCCTCAAAAATCTTCAGGAGTACAATGTATCCAACTTGAACTGTGACCACTGCTGAAGGGAAAATATAAAATGAAGGCACTGGTAAAGTAGCCTGAAAACATTCTCGATATAGAAACCTCATGGCTAAGGGTATTTGTTTGTGGTTTTTACAGCTTGTACACTTAGATACAATTTTGCAAAATTATTCTCTCCTGCATCTTCTCCTTTCTCTTACAAGTTGTTATATAAAATCTCTCTCTCTCTCTCTCTCTCTCTCTCTCTCTCTCTCTCTTCACACTTTCATTCAAATACACGTATGAAAGACATTGAGATTGAACCAGAAGGGAAAGGAAAGAGGTCACATGAAAGTTATGTGCTTGTTTAAGATAATGGATTACATCTGAAGAAGTGTAGAAGTAGGGGGTCAATATTCTTATTGAATGCATGTTCTGGGACTTTACCACCAATGTTCACACCACTGTATGGTCCAGAGGAGAGCACATCAATGCAGAAAGCCATGTTGGGATTCTGCAGAGAGGAAAAGTGACTAGGTGATTGCTACCATGTCATCTCTGATCTACCACCTGGCCCTCTGAAAAATAGCCATGTGGTTCATGGGTTTTGCACAAGAACTGGGCAGAGTTGAAAGAGGGCTGGAGAGCTTGAGTGTCATACCGACATGAAGACTGTGACTGATCTGCAGGAGAAGTGGGGAGGCAGTGCTACCTGAAGCAACATTAACCTCTGATGCACATTCATGTCCCTTATTGCTTCCTTTTTCAGCCTAGTGCGCTTCCCACGCTATTCACCCGACGTAAGTGGCAGAGAATTTGCAGACTTCATGGCTCTAATGGAACCATCATGTTGTTCCATTAATTTGCTCCTCTCATGTGCTTTTGTGCAGGTTTGGAGGGGGGAATAGGGGCCTTTATCCTCAGTTTGTACCTTCATAGCTCTTCATTAAAGCAATCACCAAGTGGATACTGGCTTACTTATTAGTGCAGCTACTATGGCAAAAAAGGCAAAGTGCCTTACAACTGTTGGCGAAAATGTGCACAAACCCCAATTTTGACAGTATACTTCTAAAAATACTGGAATAAACGTGATGAGAACAACATCTTTGCAATCAGACGAGGAAATTGTCTTGGTTGATCATTTCTCTTCTCTCTTTGCTATTATTTCTAATAGTTTGTTGGAGCAAGAGTGAGTATTATTCTCTCTCTCTCTCCCATGACTTTCTACCCCATCCTTTTCCCCTGGTTGATCTAGCAGTGAAGTCATCATTCTGTGCTTAGCACAATCTGTTGTCATGGCAAAGCCTTTGATGGTGAAAGTCAGCAATTTTATGGCTTTTACATATGTCTCAAAATGGAGAAGTTGGTTTGTGATTTAAAAGCACTTGACTGGCTAGAAATAGGTTGGGCAATTAGCAGAGCCAAGTCTAGATCCTGAATTCTTTACTCAGTTCTGATTTAATTGACATGGGAGTTTTGACCTAAGTGAACAGAGGAAAATCTGATTAGATTCAGACAGCCAGATTCTGTCACCCAGAAAGCCAGTCTGTCATTTAAATCCCACTTCAAACTTCTAACTGGGGCTCTGTGTTGACCATTTATCTTGTTGTGACTACTCATGAAGTAAGTTTTACTGACTATATACTTTTTAAAAAATATTTTGAACTTTTTAATGTTAAAAATCAATAAAATTGAAGGAAATAGTGAAACAAAGTCATTTTGAATCAAAAGGTTTCATTCTGAAAATGTAAAGTGTGTTTTGACTTTTTCTAAATTGTATTTTTTTATTTTATTTTCCCAAGATGAATAATTTTGGGGGAAAACAAAATGAATCTGAAAAATGTTTCAGTGTCACTGACTAAATTTTTGCTGAAAAATTGCAGCTGAAAAATGTTACCCAATTCTATCAGGTGCCACATAACGTGATAAGTATGACTACATTGGGCCCAGAGTGAGGACTTAAAAATATGCTAAAAGTAAGGAAAAAATATGCAAGAAGCCCATCAAAATAGATTCACATGTGTCTAACATATTTGAACATTTTCCCACTTTTTGAAAGTCTTAGTTTAATATGCCATACAAACAAGGTCAAAACAGCGCATCATTGAAATACTGCAGTCACACAAAGACAATCAATCTAATTTTCCTTGAGATGAAGGACTTTTCTTGACTTTCCCTTGAAAGGCATGAGGAAGTCAAGTTAATTTACTGAATAATAATTTGTGACATATGAGAAAGCAGACCCCATCATTACAATGAGTTGTATCAGGGCATTCATGTTAAGTATTTCTGAGATGGTGGGATAAGATAGTGTTTTTTATTGTACAGGCCTTAGGATGTATTTGCACATATAAGCAAAACAAATAACACGTCTTTGCCATGAAGTGCTTAGAGGCTGAAGGCCCTTGAGAGCCATATCAAGTTGAGCTCTGGGAACTATTTGTCTCAGGGAAGCAAAATGGCAACAAGAATTCCCTACCTTCATGGTCAGCATGCTCATTCCTACAGCTCCTTATAGGGGATGCATCGTACTTCCCTGGTATGCTGGTGTCATGTCAGTGCAAAAGAGCAGTCAGGGTCATCATGTCCCTGGAGGTGCTTGGCAGAAGTAGTCCCTGATCTCTGACCATACGGTTCACAGGAGGAAGAAGGTGCTTTATGTGGTCCTTGTTCTTATTCCCTCTCCCCCCCCCCCCCAATGCATCTGCAAAAGTGGTTATCAGAAGATGGCCCAAAATTTGAGTTAGTACAGTTAGAAAAGACAAAAACACAATATGTGTGAGGGGGAATATAAGGAGGAGCTAAGAGGTAATGGGGATAGAGTAACAGCGGGAGATCCTGGGATGTGCTTTACACATGCATCTTATTAGTTTCTCTTAGGGATTTTAAAAATTAGTTGGATATATTAAAATATGGACAGAAAGGACAGAGTGAAAACCTTGGGAAGATAGAGATGGAACTGAGAAATCAGTAGCCCTGGTACTGTATGTATGTAAATGTAGACCTCGTCGAGGCAAAAGCGGTATAAAATATCTCACACAACTCTGCACTGGACTTCAGCCTCTGCCCCTTGTTGCCCTTTACTATTCCAGCCCTAAATCTCTCCACAGAAAACCACCATTGGTTGCTTGGTTTCAGTTTTTGTAACTTAGACCATAAAACCCAGCTGACTTTTCCTGGTTTACAACCAAATCAGCTTGGTCCACATCACACACAATAAGTCGGAGGTTTAGCTGTGAGTGGAACTGGAATTCCTATCTAGCCTCTCCGAGTTGGTATGGCATCCCCCATCTTTTCATGTTCTGTGCATGTGTGTGCGTGTACATATATATCTTCCTACTGTATGTTCCACTCTGTATATCTGATTGAGTTTTAGCCCATGAAAGCTTATGCCCAAATAAATTTGTTAGTCTCTAAGGTTCCACAAGTACTCCTCACTCTTTTTTCAGAGATATCAAAGTAAGCGGTGAAATAATTAACAACTCCACTATACAATAGCCTGATGGAAAATTGTTGATCAGATTAGCCTTATCTACACTGTAAAAGTTGTTGCCAGAGAGGGTTTTAATAATAATTTCTGAAACAGTGCTGATAATTTTTTTTCTTTGACTATGCTTGCAATTACATCATGCTCTGGTGCATCCTTATCTAATAATTGTCAAAATGTAGACAAGATCATTGTGGAATCTTTTGCTAAAGGCATTATTACATCAAGGGTCTTTATTGTTAATATTACAGTAGCGCCTGGAATCCCTAAAAAAAGGCTGGTCCCCACTACGGCTTAACGTCGACTTTAGCGACGTTAAGTCAATATAAACGTGTACCCGTCCTCACACAAATGCCATTTGAGTCGATTTAAAGGGACCTCAAAATCGACTTCTGTACTTCTCCCTAACGAGAGGAGTAGCGCTGAAATCGACCTCTCTGGGTCGATTGTGAACTAGTGAGGATGCAAGTGACAGCTAGCCTCCGACCTTCCACAATGCCCGTTTGCTCCCCAGGGGACCAGCCACCACTCGGAGCAGCTCTGTTGCCCCCCGTGCCCGCCCGAGCAGCCCCGCGCTGGATCCCCCCCACCTGCCCGAGTAGCCCCGCGCTGGCTCCCCCCCCCGCCTGCCCGAGCAGCTAGCTCCGTGCTGTCTCCCCCCCCCCCCCCCCGCCCGCCTGAGCAGCTCTGCGCCGGACCCCCCTGCCCACCTGAGCAGCCCCGCGCTGGCTCTCCCCCCCCCCCCCCCCGCTTGCCCGAGCAGCTCCGCGGACCCCCGTGTCCACCCGAGCAGCTCCGCGGACCCCCCGTGCCCGCCCGAGCAGCTCTGTGGACCCCGCCCGAGCAGCTCCGCGCCCCCCCCCCCCCGTGCCCGGCTGCCCCGAAATGGTGCCTACTTGGGACTCCCGGAACGGTGGGATATCTACCCACAGTGCAACACTCCCTATGTCGACGCTTGCCACAATTGTGGGGACAGACACTGCTGACTTGCTGTGCTTAGTGGGGACGCACAAAATCGACTCTATACAGTCTGCTTTAAAAAATCGACTTAAGGGAAATCGACCTACTGCTGTAGTGAAGACATACCCCAAGATTGAGGTCCTGTTGTGCTAGATGCTGTACATATTGTGAGAAAGTCTCTGCCCAGAAGAACTTACATTCTAAAAGACAAGACTGATAAATGGGGAGGGAGAAGAGAAGCACAAAGAGGTAAAGCAGTTTCCCAAGGTCACACACCAGTGGTAGAGGTAGGAGTAGAACTGACATCTCCTGACTTTCACTCCAGTACCCTACTCACTAGAGCACATTTGTAATCGTATGGAAACCACTCTAATTGCATGTCAAAGCTATGAGTTAGAGAGAGGCAATTTGTGATGGAATCTTGAATTGGATTATTCACGTGAATTTGACTAGATGATTAAGCTTTAGTCTCATTGTGTTCCGTTGTCACTTTTTTTTGTCATCTTCCACTTTTCAAAACCCATGTATCACTTTAAGAAGTTAATTTTAATTCATATCAGCAAAGAAGGTGTTAAATTGTTGTGTCTAATGTTGGGTAGAGCAAATCTAAAATTGTTTTCTTACGTGTTCTTTTGTGTGAGCTGCATTTGGGATGGGGGGAAGGCAGGGAACCAGGGAAATTTTCATATCACATTTCAAGTCAATTCTCTTACTTTTTTTTTTTAAGTATACCTTTACATCTGCTGAAAAACCTATTACTTTAATAAAACATTTATTGTTTATGTTAGTAACTTGTTATTAGACTTAATACTAGACTTTAAATAATGCTCCTTTCAAGGGAAAAGTGCTCTCCAGTTGATATATGGGCTGTGCAACTTTTAAAGATCAGAATAGATGGATCACCCCTGACATCCAGCTGTGCATCTCAGATGTTTCTGAAACAAATTTATAATGATGAGAGGAATGCTTGAGCTGACATGTTTGTTAGGACTTGTTACTTGCATATCAATGAGACCCAGCTGAGACTCAGAAGAGCATTAAAGTGACTGCGGGTGAGCCTGGAACACAGAATAGTGCTGGCTGCCTTGTGGTGTGGTAACTCTGGCTTGTCATAGATGAGTTGCTGATGAAGCTTGTAGTTTATTGACGATCTTTAAATGGCCCTGACCATTAAAGCTCAGCCAGTAGTCCCAATATTTTTCCTATCAACTGCATTCCATTTTTTAAAAAGCAGTATTTTAAAAAGCAGATTTTGAGATAGTTACTGATGTCACATTGTAAGAGGTGGTAACGTTCCATGTTAGTCACAAATTGATAGGGAGCTACATCAGTCTGTGACCTTGACAAAAAATAGCAGATTTTTCTACCAAGACTTTGAAAAGAACAAATCTGTTTAAAAGTCCCCGAAAGGCATGGTTTTATCTAATTTTGTCTCTTAGAATAAAAGAAGTTGCTATTAATTATGTCTTGTGTTACTGTGTGGGAGTTTTAATTGCAAGACTTTGTTAAATATTTCCAACAAGTGCTACTAATGAACAACCCAAGTTTGTCTTTTGCAGCAGTCTCCAGAATCATCAGACTCTTTTTTTTCTCCTGAACAGAAAAATTGAAGATTCCCCAAACAAAATAATTTTAAGGAAAATGTATTGTTGTTGATATTTGTATTGGTAATTCCTAAAAGCCCCGTTGTACTTGGTGCTGTACAAACACTTTACATACTAACACGGGAGGTTACAAATCTGTGTGTATGACAGGAGATACAATGGATACAGAGAGGTAGATGATGTTTCTCTGTGGCAGATACCATAGAGAAACAATTAGACAGTTTTGGTCACCATAATAGGCAGGGGTCACAGCACACCATCTTTCTAAATCCCTGCCAAGTTTGTAGATATTGCAGGAAAGAAGAGCTTTAATAGTGATGTGAGAGATGATGATGCAATAGTGATGTGGATGTTTACTGGAAGCTCCTTGGACCGGTGAGAGGCTGCATGGGAGAAAGCACATGGGTTGTTTAAAAATATAACAAGTGGGTGATGAAGACTGGCATCCTTGGTTGAGTGGCATCCTTGGTTGAGTGGAGGTTGAGTTGAGTGGCATCCTTGAGTTGAGTGATGAAGACTGGCATCCTTGAGTTGAGTGGCATCCTTGGTTGAGTGGAGGTGAGTGCCAGCATCTTGTTAGTGAATGAGTGATGATAGGTAGGGTGAGGATAGGCTGTGAAGGGCTGTGAAAGAGAAGGCAAGTAGTTTGTCTGACAGGACAGAGAAAGGAAAGCCAGGGGAGGGATACAAAGAGGGGGCTGATGTAGTCAAACAAGAAGTTTGGAAAGGATTTGCAGCAGGATTTTGAATGAATATTTGCAGGGCAAGACATGGTTTGTCAAGGCCAGAGAAGGGATTTTGCAGCAATCAAGAAACAATATGATTACGGACCGGACGAGAGGTTTGGCTGTGTGGATAGATAAAAAAGCTTGTATCCTAGAGATGTTATGCAGGAAAAAATCAGCAAGATTTAGACACAGCCTGGTGTGAGAAAGCATTCTGAGTCAGATAACACTCAGGTGATAGGCTTCTGTGACTGGAAGAGTGATAGTGTTGTGCATGGGAAGGGCGGGGAGAGAGAGATTAGGAGCTCTGTTTTGGCTATGATGATCTTAAACTGTTTTAAATAGCTAGGTATCCTTGAGAAAATGTCAGAGTGACAGACCAAGATTTTAGTTTGCACAGGAGATGGCTAGAATAGAGAGGTGGGTCAACTGGGAGAGAATGATGGAATTACAGGAGACAAAGGATGACATAATCTAAGTGTCCTCAGCACAGAAATGATAGAATTAGTTTGCAGATGAGATTACCTAGAGACAGGGTATAGAGGGAAAAGAGAGAAAACCAAGAGCAGAGCCTGTGGAACTAAGGTGACCAGATAGCAACTGTGAAAAAACAGGACAGAGGGTGGGGGGTAATAGGCGCCTATATAAGAAAAAGTCCCAAAAAAGAGGACTGTCCATTTAAAAATGGGACATCTGGTCACCCTGTGTGGAATCCCCACAGAAAGCTGGAGCCGGAGTGAGAAGGATTCTTGAAACAACATGCTGGAGAAACAATTAGAGGGAGGAGGACTACCAGCAGGTAGATGGGCCCGGTGGCCTGTGATGGGCTGTTGGATGGGATGGGATCTTAGTACTACAGATAATTCTTTCCTGGATCTCTGGCTGGTGAGTCTTGCTCACATGTGCAGGGTTCAGCTGATTGCCATATTTGGGGTTGGGAAGGAATTTTCCTCAGGGCAGATTGGCAGAGGCCCTGGGAGTTTTTCGCCTTCCTCTGCAGCGTGGGGCACAGGTCACTTGCTTGAGGATTCTATGCACCTTGGAGTCTTTAAACCATGATTTGAGGACTTCAGTAGCTCAGAAATATAGGTGAGAGATTTATTACGGGAGTGGCCTGTGTTGTGTAGGAGGTCAGACGAGATGACCATAATGGTCCCTTCTGACCTTAAAGTCTATGAGTTAAAGAATGATGATATCAAGAACAAGAACCTGGTTGAGGTGGTCATGGTGGTAGAGGAAGATGGAGTACTGGTTCTGAACTATGGCCAGGAAGAAGTCAATAGAGACTTGTTTCAGTGGACTGCAAGGGGGTAGAAGTTGGATTGGAGAGGCTCTACGATAGAACTGGAGGGCAGGAATTCCACACAGCAACTGCAAGCAGTGATTGTGAGGTAAGACAGAAAACTGGCCAGAAATCAGCTAAAGTAAAAGACTGAAGGGGAGGAGTTGGGTAGATAGCAGCAGCATGGAAGTGGGAGAACTGAAGGGTTGGACAGTGTGCTGTTGAAAAGAGGAAGAAGAATGGAAAGAGGGAGGAGAAAGGGGCTGAAAATGGTAGTAATGAGAGAGGAGGAACATGGCCTGATTCAGGGAGGGGAGTGTTGGAGAAGGTGGAGACCCCTAATAACAGAGATCAGTTGCAGAGGCAATGTCAGGTGAAGAGACCCAGGTGTCTCTGAGAACCAGGACCCAGAGGGAGAAAGAGATCATGAGGCTGTTGAGCTTTTGATATAATGGTCATTCCAGAGACAGCAGGAGAAGGATAGGTAGGAAGGAAAGGAATGACATGAGGTTAGAAATGGTGGCACCACAGGGACGGAGATACTGGTGAAAATCAGTGAGGAAGGTGGATGATGGGGGTGGAAGGATGGCCAGGTGGGGTATATGCTACCAGCGGTGTAGAAGAGGATGTGGATGTAGGATCTGGATATGCACTGGTGGGAAGAAGGTGAGGATTGCAATGAAGAGGGGAAGAGGAGTAGGTTGAGCTGATGGGAACTGTGGATGGGTGACAAAGAAAGGGAAAGGGAGCCAATGGAGAGGGGAGAGAGATAGCAGAAACTACAGTGCAGAAAGGGTGTATGGAGAACAATGTGTGAGTGGCAGATGGACATGATTACAAGCTAATTTATCACTGGATCAATAAATGGGACTCAGTAAAATCAATAGCAATGAGTCAATAAGCAATCATT
Source organism: Sternotherus odoratus (assembly GCA_032164245.1). Classification (NCBI taxonomy): domain Eukaryota; kingdom Metazoa; phylum Chordata; order Testudines; family Kinosternidae; genus Sternotherus; species Sternotherus odoratus. The sequence continues at coordinate 78,360,183 of JAVMKO010000006.1, forward strand.
CAAATGAGATATTATGTGAGTCAATTACTGAACTCCATAATGAAGGCTGAGATTATTGTAGAACTGATTTAAAAAATAGATGATCTGTTCTGAAATGGACAGCATTGAATAAATTGAATTATTTAGAAACATTATCATTATCTCAGATGCACAGGTGTGTGTATTTTTTTAGTTAGAAAACTGATTGAAAAAGCTTTCAAAAACTTGGCCTCATCAGCAAAGTAATTCAAGTTCCCTTTAATCATGTTAAATACAAGACTAATTATTTTCTTGCAGTTAAATATTATATTAAATATAATTCAGTTCTGATCGCTTACCATGCTGCTGCTGCGTGAATATTTAAAAGTTAGTAACTTTCTCAACAGTCTGTACATGTTATAGTAGCTGTTATCACCATGCATTCCACTGGGTGAGAGGAGGCTATAGTGTTGTTTGAGGGTTAATTTTCACCTTACAAGTTACATGGTTTTATATTTTACATTTAAAATGTTATTTTCTTACCCCCTTTGCATGAACTACACTGGTAATAATTAATTTAATTCAACAGCAAAATTAATCAGCACTTGTGAACTTTGGTGAGTAAGTCTGATAAACATCATATGAAGAAGAGTGCTTGAAAGCATCAGATTAAGTCAATAGAACATTCAAAATATTTCCAAGAGTGGAAGCAGGAGCCAGGTGCTGAAAGAAAATATTTGCGTGTGTATCAATATATTATTGCGTGCATGCACATGTGTGCACTAGCAGGCATGTATATCTCTCATTTGTGTAATAGGAATGAGAGAGGATTAGTGTGTATTTGTGAGGAAAGCTCCAGTTTGGGAATGATTAAAATACTTGAAAGAGCAACAGAAATGAGAGTGGGGAAGCAAGGTTAATTGAGGCCACAGCTCAGTCAATCACTTAAGCATATGATTAACTTTAAACACCTGCATTAAGTCAATAGGACTTAAGTATGTGAGAGAGCCTGATATTGCAGTTGTTTGTGCACCCAAAGCTTGCACTAACTTTCATTTATTATTTTATTAAAAGAGTATCTAAAGGCCACAACCAACCCTGGGGCTCCATTGTATGTATATATAGTAAAACCGTGTCTGCCTTGAGTAATTTACAATCTAAATAGACAAGATAGATAAAAAAGCATTACACTCCCACTTTGCAGATGTAGAAATAAGGCATAGAGCGATAATGACTTGTCTGTTTCATGCGGGAAGTCTGTGGTCTTCAGAGTGATGAACTGAACCCAGACTTCATGGCTAGTGCCTTAACCACAAAACCATACTTCCCCTCTAGAAGGATACCATTGAGTGAAACCACTTAATTTTTGTGGTTTGGGTTTTTTCCATCATCTAGATTAAGCTGTTGGTCTATATATATGGCGGCCATCTTATAGTAACTGAGTGCCATTCAACAAGAACCTGATCCAATGACCAGTGAAGTCAATGAAATGACATTCTGGACCCCAGCTCTCATAATGATCCCCCACTGGCGATGGCACAATTTCCTTATCTGATTTTACATTTTAACTTACTCTGTTTTATGTTTGAGATCTTTGTCACTGTCTTAATGTATTCAAGTGCACTGGAAAAAATTGTCTTGACTCTCAGACATAAAATGCTTAAGATACAAATGAAAAGGTGAGAAATTGAAATGACAATCTAATTTTATTATTCATTTAAATGAAATACATCCACAAATGGTTTGTCCTGAGAAACATTTAAATTACTGAGTCTGTCTCTGTCTGTCTGTCTCTGTCTCTCTTTCTTTATCTCCTCAAACCTCCCCACACCACAACCCAATTCCTCTTTATGATTGGGGTAAGCATAATACATTTTGTTTCTTTAACAGTCACCTTGTGATGTACAGAAACAAGTACCCATTTTTTTCTGTGATCTAAGAATCTAAATATATTGTGTTTTAAATCTTGTTAATTATTATTGGGTTGGTTTTTTTGTGATTGGTTTCAAAGCAATAGAAAGGTCATCAGTAGTAAATGTTAGTGTGCTTAAAATACTGACCATTTTCTAGGTTTATTGCAACTTCTTATTGGCTGATTTAGGGAGGTGACTAAGAGAATGGGATAAGGAGGGGCTTCCTATATTTGGGAGATGGGGCCGTTCAGCACTCTTGCCTGGATAGAATCTAATCTCTTTCGTCTCCTGAAAACCCCCACTGACATCCAAATAAACACATCACATGCAATACCAATCTAATCGTAAAACAGTTTTATTTCCCCAGGACTTTGATTTAGCTTCTTAGTCTTAAATGTAGTTTTTCAAAGAAAAAAATGGGAGTGGGAGAATTAATATTGATTTCTAGGAAAATTTGTCTCAGATAAACTTAATCTAGTTATAATATATAGATATTATGTTCCAAATTCGTGTTTAATATTATTCTACATAGACAAAGAACTGGAAAATAGGTTCCTTTTCTCTTACTAAAAGAACAACCTTTGTTGTATAATTAGAATTTTTTTTCTAATCTGAATGGGATCAGAGATATATGTACAGTATTTCCAAACAATTTCATCATGTATATGAGGCTGTGATATGAAGCTAAGAATAATAAAGTGTAAGAATGTAATAAGAAAAGCTAAAATGGAGTTTGAAGAACAGCTAGCCAAAAACTCAAAAGGTAATAACAAAATGTTTTCTAAATATGTCAGAAGCAGGAAGCCTGCTAAACAACCAGTGGGGCCCCTGGATGACAGAGATACAAAAGGAGCACTTAAAGATGACAGAGTCATTGCAGAGAAACTAAATGAATTCTTTGCTTCAGTCTTCACGGCTGAGGACGTTAGGGAGATTCCTAAACCTGAGCTGTCTTTTGTAGGTGTCAAATCTGAGGTATTGTCACAAATTGAAGTATCAGTAGAGGAGGTTCTGGAACTCATTGATAAACTTAACTGTAACAAGTCACCGGGACCAGATGGCATTCACCCAAGAGTTCTGAAAGAACTCAAATGTGAAATTGCGGCACTATTAACGAGGGTTTGTAACCTATCCTTTAAATCGGCTACTGTGCCCAGTGACTGGAAGATAGCTAATTAAACGCCAATATTTAAAAAGGGCTCTAGAGGTGATCCTGGCAATTACAGACCAGTTAGTCTAACGTCCGTACCGGGAAAATTAGTTGAAACAATAGTAAAGAATAAAATTGTCAGACACATAGCAGAGCATAAATTGTTGGGCAAAAGTCAACATGGTTTCTGCAAAGGGAAATCGTGTCTTACTAATCTATTAGAGTTCTTTGAAGGGGTCAGCAAACATGTGGACAAGGGGGATCCGGTGGACATAGTGTACTTAGATTTCCAGAAAGCCTTTGACAAGGTCCCTCACCAAAGGCTCTTACGTAAATTAAGCTGCCATGGGATAAGAGGGAAGATCTTCTCATGGATTGAAAACTGGTTAAAAGACAGGGAACAAAGGGTAGGAATAAATTGAACTTTTTCAGAATGGAGAGGGGTAACTAGTGGTGTTCCCCAAGGGTCAGTCCTGGGACCGATCCTATTCAACTTATTTATAAATGATTTGGAGGAAGGGGTAAACAGTGATGTGGCAAAGTTTGCAGATGATACTAAACTGCTCAAAGTAGTAAGGACCAAAGCAGACTGTGAAGAACTTCAAAAATATCTCACTAAACTAAGTGATTGGGCAACAAAATGGCAAATGAAATTTAATGTGGATAAATGTAAAGTAATGCACATTGGAAAAAATAACCCCAACTATACAAACAATATGATGGGGGCTAATTTAGCTACAACCAATCAGGAAAAAGACCTGGGAGTCATTGTGGATAGTTCTCTGAAGCCATCCACGCAGTGTGCAGCGGCAGTCAAAAAAGCAAACAGGATGTTAGGAATCATTAAAAAAGGGATAGAGAATAAGTCGGAGAATATCTTATTGCCCTTATACAAATCCATGGTGCGCCCATATCTAGAATACTGCGTACAAATGTGGTCTCCTCATCTCAAAAAGGATATACTGACACTAGAAAAGGTTCAGAGAAGGGCAACTAAAATGATTAGGGGTTTGGAACGGGTCCCATATGAAGAGAGATTAAAGAGGCTAGGACTTTTTAGCTTGGAAAAGAGGAGACTAAGGGGGGATATGATAGAGGTATATAAAATTATGAGTGGTGTGGAGGAAGTAAATAAGGAAAAATTATTTACTTGTTCCCAAAATAGAAGAACTAGGGGCCACTCAATGAAATTGGCGTGCAGCAGGTTTAAAACAAATAAAAGGAAGTTCTTCTTCACACAGCGCACAGTCAACCTGTGGAACTCCTTGCCTGAGGAGGCTGTGAAGGCTAGGACTATAACAGGGTTTAAAAGAGAGCTGGATAAATTCATGGAGGCTAAGTCCATAAATGGCTATTAGCCGGGATGGGTAATGAATGGTGTCCCTAGCCTCTGTCTGTCAGAGAGGGGTGATGAATGGCAGGAGAGAGATCGCTCGATCATACCTGTTAGGTTCACTCACTCCGGGGCACCTGGCATTGGCCACTGTCGGTAGACAGGATGCTGGGCTAGATGGACCTTTGGTCTGACCCAGTATGGCCGTTCTTATGTTCTTATGTTCTTATGTTAATATAACAGTGAAATCAATTTTAAAATAATATACATGATCTTTTTTAAAATCACTTCACTTAGACTGGCAGTCTGGTTCATATGGGTTGTGAATCCCTGAGACTACAGGCTCTTTTTCCAGCATTGTTCAAAAATGCAAGAATGAAATCTTTCAAATCTCTTGACTCTTGAGAATTGTGATTGGAGTATAACCTCTTTGCACTGGGGTCTGAGAAAAATAAATATTGAGCTTTGACTGGGTATATTTTTAACTGGCATATTTCCCCTGGAGTGATTGCATTTCAGAAGACATTTGACCAATTTGAAGTAGTGTGCCTTCCTGCATTATAAAATGATGCATGGTAACTTGATGAGGGGCACTAAGGGATGCCTGATCTGTGAATATATTCATGATTGCTTTATGTACTTATGGTGATGTCTAGGTATTATTTGAATATAGGGTTTTCATTACTATCCTTGCCACTTTGTCTGCTTGCCATCCACATGAATGGAACATAGAGGTGAGGGAGTACTGGGCACAAAGCCCCTGCTTACACTTCTGAACCAGCAGCAGAGATTGAGGGAGGTCCCTTTATATACCTGCATGACCATGATGCAACCTTTATTTAGGAGTCCTGTAGAGAGCTTGATTAACAGCCATCATCAATTAGACCTGAGAGTGGCTACCAAACTCTATAAATATGCATATGTGGTTCTTTTGGGATGAGAGATTTTAGAGCTGATCAGATTTTATTTCAGAAAGGAGTTAAATTTATGAAAATGACACGTCTGTTCTGCAGAAACCATTGGAATATATACTAAAAATAATAATACATTTTATTTATTTCTGGCGGAGGACATTACATAAAGCAAACAAAATAAGCCTTAAATCTGCACTGGATGCCATGGGTTCTAGAAGGGCAATAAAGCATGACATGGTGTCTGAATAACTGGAAGCTTCATAGCTTTGAAATCATAGAGAAAACTCATTTTCTTGCATATTAAAAAAAGATCTAAAGTGGATTTGGTACGTGAGTCTTGCCCACCCAAAAGAACTATCACAACAAACACCAGTGAAACATTGGAATGCATTCCTAAAAGACTGTCATGGAAGTACAGAAAGTAAAATATTATATTTTCATTTGACCAGCCTCTCATGTATGTTGAGAATCAGAGAGGTAGCCGTGTTAGTCTGGAATAGCAGAGGTAACAAAGAGTCCTGTGGCACCTTAAAGGCTAACTAAAGTATTGGAGCATAAGCTTTCATGGGCTAATACCCACTTCGTCGGATGCAAGCAGTGGAAGTGTCCAAGGGCAGGTATAGATATAGTTGGGGCTGACACCCACCCTGACACCTTCCCCCGCCCCAGACCAAACCCAACACCCACACCTCACCCCTCACCCACCCCGACACCTTCCCACCTCCCCAGACCAACCCCAACACCCCCCGGCTCACTTACCCCCCGACCAAACCCGACACCCCCACCTGACCCCCCCCAAGCAAACCTGACACCCCCACCTCACTTACCGTCCCACCAAACCCAACTCGGATCCATCGCAGGCGGGGAGGGGGCCCAGAGCCGAGGGATTCCGGGGACCTTCGCAGGTGGGGGGGGCACAGAGCTGATGGAGTCCGGGGTTCCGTTGGGGAGGGGGGAGGGGCAGAGAACTGAGGGATCTCCGGGGTTCCGTTGGAGGAGTGAGGGGCAGTGAGCTGAGTGAGTGCGGTGTCTGTTGGAGGGTGTATTATGACATCATCACCACCTAACCGCCCAGCTGATGTGATTGGCCCTGAAAGACTTTCAACCCTGGGGGGCGTCAGAGGTGAGATCCGAAAATTTTTCGACCCTTACCAGCATCTAGACCCCAAGACCCCTAACTGTACCAAATTTCAAGTCTCTGGCTCAAACGGTGCGGAGGAGTTCGCAGTCATACATACATACATACATACATACACCACTTAACTTTTATATATATAGATTATTGATGTCCAGATTCTATTACCCTTACTGACAATATTCACACTGACTGAAGTGGGAGTAGTCAAGAATAAGGTACTGCTCAGTGGGTCTGATCCAAATCCCACTGATTTAATGGGATTTGAATTGGTCTCAGCTGATGGGTATCGGAATCTGACACTTTGAAAAAGAACAATCGAATCCAGCTGCTCAAATCAGAAGGTATATTTTGAGCAACATTGTGTGGACACTATAACTTTTGACTTCAATACAACAGGAGATATGTGGCATTGGTGGAAAACAGAATTGCATCTTCAGAATAAAGGACAGAGGGTATTTAGTTTATGTGTATTTTTCAAGAACACCAACTATGCTTGAGACTGAGAAAAAGAGGTAGGTGGGAATGCATTGAACTTCACGAAAACACTGCTATGTCTTGGCCATTCCAGAGATACCGTTTTGTATAATTAATTTCAATGTATATTATTGAATCAGGCTTGCTTGACAGTTTTTTTTCATCTCTAATTTGGTTCCTGTTTCCATTTCCCCTACAAAACATTTCTGAAAAACACAATTTTGTTGTCTGATATATCCAGGTAATAAAACAGACTATTAAAACAGACCATTAGCTGTAGAGTAGTTACAGTCTGCTGACCTTGCTGGGGCACCAAGAATTTACTGCTTGTGTTCAGAGAGTCAACAACCTTTGAATGTTTAACAGAGAGGATTTTCATTTACATGGAGGAAGAAAGATATTTCCCCCCTTATAGAGTAGCAATGAAACTTTTATTTTGAAATCTGTAATCCGTTTCTTTTTATTAGTTTATTTCCTTAACTCTCATAACAGCAAAACCACCTCCTTTAATTTTAAGTTCTGTGCATATTTGTGAACATTTATAGAAAGAAAATGGCAATAACCGCATGTATTATACCTGATAATATATGCACCCGAGGAGCAGAATTTGGTGACTTGAGTGCTGCCAGTACAACTGGTCTTTGTTAAAGATATATTAGAGATTTAAGTGTTGCAAAAAGTGCTAAAAATGGCAGCCCTGAAAACTATCACTTAGAATCTAAAAGGACCTAGACTCTAGGTCAGATCCATTCAGACATTCAATTCTTAGCTTCTGAGTTTGCTAACAAAAAATGTCAATGAGGGAAAGTGATTTTTAATGTCTAATGTTGTTATTAACTCATTGTACACAAGTCTCTGAGGAATTATCTGATGGTAACAGTTTTTGGACACTAGCATGATTGGCTAGAACTATTAAATTACAGGTGTTGGTGAAGAATTCTTATTGATGTAAATGATGCTAGATCATTGTTTATAATTCTTTAGCAATCTCTTGAGTGATCCAGTATATAGATTGGGATCTTTTGTTTGTGGTATTTTCCTGTTAAAATACTAGAAATAAAAAAATGCACAAGAGGCCTTGATTAGCCAAAAAAGAAAGAAAAGAGGTTTAATTCTTGCATGGTGGGGGGGAAATGCAGACTGCTTAAGAACAATAGAGGCTGCCTGGATTTGGGAATATCTAATACAGAGTTGGGAGAGCTCAAATTTGAATAGCATACAACAGTTTTTAAGCTACTGCACAGAACATGACTGATAGCCCTAGCAGTCTGGACTATTGGTACATCCAGCATTTGGTAAACATGTCAATGCAAGGTGAGGTCCCTGGACTCATATATGGGGAGGGAGCACACACAAGAACATCTCGAACTTGATATTTAGGCTGACCTTTGACTTAAAGGGTATGTTGTGCCCATTCCTTCTGCAACATTATTAGAATTTCTATTCTCAGCAGGCCTATGCAATGGACAAATATAACCTGCCCCTGAGTGAGAAAAGATCATAAAAATTCATTCTACCATTGGAAGAAGGTGAGAAGAGAAATCTTGTGTATATTGTTTGCCTGCTTATTACGATTAACAGTACTTTCTAAGATGCTTAGGTAAGATGATGATGGTGGAATAGCTTTATAATCCTAGATATAGACACAGATAAATCCAAAGGTATTGAAGTGTCATGCCTCCCTTGACAGTGCCATCCAAAGGTGGGCTGTGTGTTTAGCGTGTAGATAAATGTCACACCTTGTATAACTAAATCATTCAATAACCAATAAGTATAAAATGCAAATATTTTAACAGGGTTTTTTTTCCCAGTGTTTGTCCGCAAATAATTAAAGATTAACATTCTTGGCAGTTATGAAACAGTAAATGGCTTATATGGATGATTTAAGATCACAGTGAAGTTGAAGCCTTAGGTAACAGCACACAAACCATATATAGTGTGTGTAAAGGATTGCCAAGGACAAGATTCCTTTTTTGCAATATCATTCATGATAAAGAAAATAACCCACAACATACAATAATTCCTTAACAAGCAAAATAAATATTTTCTCCCTCCGGGAGGACTGCTTTCTCTTGCTTTCTAATTTCATAAGCAGCATTAGGATTAATAACTGAGCAGAAAGGAAACGAATGAGTGAGATGGTTTGAGAGTGCAGTTTCAGAGGCGGGTTGGGAAACTTGGCATACAGCATCAATGAATGTCAGTGTCAGTTATTTATTTCTGATTCAACGTTGTCTGAATTTCTCGTATCATGTAGTTTGATGGACATGCATGCATTTTTCTTCCATCATATATAATATTCTTTTTGCATTAGGGATACTCATGAGTTGGTTTAATACAAGATTACTTGGGTGTTTGAAAGATATCCTGATGCTCAGGAACCATTTATTTTGACACCAAGTGAATTCTAATGATTTAATCACACTACTGAAAGGTCGTGTTTCACTGTACTTCAAAGCAAGTACTCTACTACCTACAAAGAGGTCCTGCCACAGAACAGTGGGATGTGAATCTTTTTCCTTGAGCACTTCCTTAGTACGCAGGCTCCACACAGTGAAGCTTCATAAGTTTTGAGGATGAAGGAATTCTCCATTCTCAGCTTGCATAACTGTAATGGAGCTTTTCTGTGGCTGGTTCTGCAGTAAACCCTATGGATGCTTATTCTTTGAAGGGAGGAAATTGTTCCTGACCCAATCACCTGCTGCACACTATTCTGGGCCTTCCATGCAAAGACTATGGGGAAGGGGAGAGGTGAGCAATCAGAGAGACTATAACCCTTCATGGTTTGTCTATCCCTGTCAATGTTTTTTAATGCAATAGTTCTTTCATCTCTGGATGTGCACTCTCTCTTTTAGAGGATACTGTATTGCCAATTTAGGAAGACATTTTTGTAATTTTCAGAGATCATTTTCATTGTCATAAAAGTTTGCACGCACTTATACTAAACAATACTAAGCTGTCATTCCAATCAATATGATATGCCTGCAAATGGCAAATTAACTCATTAAGGGCTTTGATATTACATAGTGTCCCAATGAATCCATAAGACCTTTTTTTAAACAATATTACTCCACCATCATCCAGCATTGGCAGATTATCAGTATCATATCCCTTCAGTATAAGGCCACATTTGCATGCTGAAGGTGTATTTTCCCCTCCTCCTGCACAGAGACCAGCATGCGAAAATCTCCCATTATTACTGACTGAATTTATGCACAAGAATTCCTATTCACTGAAAGGACAATGGAAGTCTAAAAGTGCAAATAGACTACAAAGATAGCTTTAGTGTCTGAACATGGCTTAGATAGCTTACCCAAACTGACTAGGAAGCGAAATAAAGCTTTCCAGAAGGCCACCGCTGTTAAGTATAACAAAAGACTGCGGGAAGCTGTAGATTTGTACACAAAATCTGACCCAGCATGTACTACCTATTCATAACTTATTTTTAGGACTTGATCCTGCTCTTTGGTATGACAGCATGCTTCCGCACATTCTGTATCTTGGGAAATCAGCTATTGGATTCCCTCATATTTGCATAGATTGCATTACTATAAGGAATATGGCCATGTACCCAGATGCAGTGTCTTAGAACAGATCTTATCATTAACACTGTCACCATTTTAGAAATGTTTTCTAAAAATCCATTACAAAAATGATATTTAGGAAGATATTTTTAATGATGTGCACTAACAAACCATAAAAAACAGGCACTGTGAATTGTTTGTTTGTTTCTGTGCTACATCTTAACCAGCTCTAGACAGATACTGTATTTCCCAATAAAAAATTCGGATCTAATTAAACAGCCGTAAGGGCACAAAGCATTTTCTGGGAAGTGAAAACAATCTGAGAGGATTTGATGGCCACAGGCTATACCTCAGGCCATTAGTATTAGCCAATCATCAATCCCTAGAATATGTTCTGTTTCAAGGTGGCTGCTTCTATTACAAGCTGAAGATGAAAACAAACAAAAAACCAAACTATTAGTATATTGGTATATGGATTTTTTTTAATTGGGAGATATAATTTCAATAGGTATGTACAGGGCATTTCTAGAAGATTCATGCCCTATATCTTAGCTGGTTACATTGACTGAATTAATTTTGGAGCATTGCATTCATCTTAAAATAGGAACTAATGACAGAAGTATGGTCAGTATGCATCTTGGATATCTTGCAGACCTAGCCTCATGGGACGCTGGATGAACAGTAACCAAAGTTGAATGTACAGTACACTGTACCTAATGATGATAATGTTCGTAGTCCATTTTGTTGTTTAACTTCTACACTCCCAGAGAGCTATTAATTATAGCAGAGTGCTTCTATAGTTGTCTTCAAAAATAACTACTTTAATAATAGAGCCAATTAGGATGGTTATAGAATGCTATTTCTTTACCCCACTTTATTTGTTAGCTAACATAAAATATCTCACTGGGCAAGGTAGTGCTGGCTGGGGAAAAATGGATGTATTAAGACTCCTCAAAACTGCTAATACTTAAAAAATTAAAGTTATTTAGGATCACTTGCACAATTTCAGTTTTTTGAAAATAAACTATTCCAACAATTAGTTTATTAGTTTGTATTGCTATAGTCCAAAGACTTCAGTCATATTCAGTGTCCTGCTGCATGAAGTTGCTGTACAAACACAAAAGATGCAGTCCCTGTTACAAAATAGCTAAAAATCTAATTTAAGACCTCAGTGATTTATTCTCTCAAACAGTACGAGGAAAGCAATGAAGAAGGAGGGTAAAAGCGAGAAGAAAACTTGGTTCCATAGGCTCGCTACATCCACAGTTTAGTTGTAACATTAAGATTAAGAAGGCTAAAGTGAGGAAACCTATCAGCCAAAGTTCTTGTAGTAGTGTTATCCTGGCACTTTCTTCTGCTCTTGCTTTACTTAGAGAGATGAGGTGGTTAGATATCTTTTATTGGATCAACTTCTGTTCAGGAGAGAGACAAGCTTTTGGGCTTACATAGAGCTCTTTGTCAGGTCTTCTTTTGACCTGACAAAGAGCTCTGTGCAAACTCGAAAGCTTGTCTCTCTCACAAACGTAATTTGATCCAATAAAAGATATTACCTCACCCACTTTGTATCTCTCTAATGTCTTGGGACCAACATGGCTACAACACAGCCTACTTGCTTTTCTTGTTATATAAGAACTGTAAATGTTTATACTGCTAAAAGTATGTAATAAAATATAGAGGATGTGCTGTGCAAGGTGGCTGAGTCAATGTTTTTGCAGTATCCTCTACCCTGGAACCTTCCTGAACTCTGCTTTCTTTGCGTCTCTCTTCATATTGCATTAATGTTGGTTTTATACACTTCATTAAAGGAGAATAAAGAAACGGGGCTCTGGAGATGGCTACTGTTTGCTGTCATTTCTCTGGTGTCTGTATAGATCTCCTCATGTACAGTTCTTCTCATACTCAGTGCAGAGAAATGTTCTCTCTTGTGTGGACTGGGAATTTCCTTCTGAGTAAAACTTTTCTTGCACTCAGTGCATCCCTTTTGAATGACATCCCTTCCTGTGTTTGATTCCTTGGTGTAATTGAACTGCTCCTTCAGCTGTAAAGATTTCCTCATAATGAGGGCACATACATGGTCTCTCTACACTGTGATTTTTGTGGTGTGGGTTTGGAAATCTCCTGTAGTAGTAAAACTTTCCCCACATCCAGTGTGTGTGGATGGGTTATCTCCTGTGTGGATTCTATAGTTTTCTTGGAGATATTCCTTTTCCACAAAGCTCTTCCCTCATCCAATGCATCTAAATGATCTCCTGGTGTTTGGAGTATTTTAAGAATCCTTTAGAAAACAGTTGTTTTTTCCCTCATATACATTGCAGATCTACTGTTGTATTCTCTAATATCTATTAATCTCTATAATCCTACTCAATCTTTTCCCCACAATCAGTGAATCTAAGTTCAAGGCTACTGTGTGCTATAAGTAAATAGATTTTAGGTGTGACCTAAGGATATGAGAAGTAATAAAAATACTATTATTCCTTGTACTTTTATGGCATTTTTCATAGTAAGTTCTCAAACCACTTTACCAAGGTGAATATGCTTTATGATCTATAGATTGGGTTGCTGAGGTACAAAGAGATAAAATTACTTTCCACAGTGTGGGAAGCAGTAAAATACAGGTCACTTGACAAAAAGCCCCAAGTTTCATTCCCTGGAACAGGGTGGTCCCTTACTTAGCTCACAGATTTGCCCAGTGGCCTGAAGGTAAGTAAGAAGTAGCAGAAAGCTAGCATGAGGAGGCTGGAGAAGGATCTGAGCAGAAGCTGTACAGGGAAGCTGAGGGAGAGATTGAGTGGTGTTAGGGGTAATATTAGTTTCTGTAGTCTCACAAAATTCTGTGTTCAGTAGTAGAATGAAGACAACTCTTTCTGTGGTCATTTACTATTGTCACAAGGAAATAATTCCTAAAAGCTCTACCAGACGAAAATATGAAAGACAACTGGGAGAGATATTCAAATTGTTAATGATATAAAGAGTACTAAGTTTTACACAGATGATGTTTTGATCTTGGGAAGAACAATAGAAGAAAATGACCAGAGACTCCATGCAGCTTTAGAAGACACCAGAGCTGCTGGGCTAATTAGCTAAACAAAAATATAAATTATATATAACTAAAATAACGCTTCTGGGGGGAAAAGTTAACACAGCAAAGTACACAGGTAGATCACAGCAAGGTAGAAGCCATCAACATGCCTGCTCCAACACACAAGGAAGGGGACAAAGATTCCTTGGAATGGTGAACTTTGTAGGGAAAACATCTACTCCAAGCAGCAGCCTGAGAGCATTACTGTGCAACGCTGTCCAATGGACCTAGAGAAGGGGTTAATTAAAGAGGCACCAGTCCTGAGATACTATGACAGCAAGTGCAAAACTAAAAAGTTGTCCATGGATGCTTCAAAGGAGGGTAGTGTCACAGTCCTCTTACAGTTGTATCGTCCAACCTGTAGACCAGGGGCTTATGTGTCATGGGCACTAATAAAAACAGGGTATCGGTATGTTCAGTTAGAGAAGGAGGCTATGGCCTTAGTCCAGGGGTGAAAAAACATTTCATCTCCATTTATGGGAGGCCTTTGATACCTGAAACTGACTACAAACTACTTCTTGTCATTGCCAAAAGGGGCCTGGCAAATAGCCCCCAAGAACACAAGATTATGTTTTCACTTACAAATGTATGGTTTGTAATTTTAATACAAATGTGGGAGGGACTTGGTGGTTGCAGACCCACATTCTGGAGCATTTGACAGAAGTGCAGTGGAGCACAGTCCAGAGCTAGATGTGCATGTCCGTTTGATCAAACAAAACCTTTCAGGTCTCAGATTAATGTAAACTGTGACTGGCAGAGCAACAGCTCAGGATGAAACCCTGCAACGTGTTTCCAACCCCATCACCAATTCGGGGGGGGGGGGGGAGGGAGGGAGGGACTCTCAGTCCCAAATGGAATTTTGTTTAAAGATGCCAGGGTAGTGATCCCTAAAATGCTACAGGAAAAAGGAGACATTAAGGAAATATTAAAAGGAGACATTAAGGTCATTTAGGAACTGAAATATCAAAGAAAAAGACTGGAGAGGTTTTATCCTGGCTTCAAATGAGCAGCAACACTGAGGAAGTTGTTAAGGTTTGTCACAGTCACCAGAAATATAGGCAAAGTCAAGCAAAAGAGCCTGTGCTGGAGGAACAGGAAAAATTGGCCTCCTGGAGCAAAATAGGAATAGAATTGTTTATGTTGACTAGAAAAAACTATATACTCATTGAAGGCTATTATTCTTACTTCCCTTAGAGAGCCTTACTAGAAGCTACCACAGCTACACAAGTGACTGTGTATGTCAAATCTGCTTTTGCTAGACATAGTATACCTGACATAGTAATCTGACAATTGGCTATAGGTGAGTGGGCATGTATTTAAGAAGTTTGCAATAAAGCAAAGGTTTAGATATGTAACCATTAATCCCCATTATCTGCAATCCAATGGGTTAGTGGAAAATGGTGTTAAAACATAAGGGGACCACTGAAAAAGGCTGTGGAGTCAGACTTGATCCATACTTAGCCCTTTTAAAGTATGGCACCAATGAAATGTCACCTGCAGACATTTTATTTAACTGAAAACAGAGGACAAGAATGTCTGTTATGAGAAAAGCTGATATAAGTGTCACTGGGAATTTGGAGATGTACAAAGAGGCAGATAAAGCTAAGCAAAAAAAGTATTACGATTTGGGTTTCCAGGAGCTGCCACCATTTAATGAACATGACTCGGTGTATATCTGTAATGGGAATCAGTGATCGCAAACCGCAGTGTGTCATACGGGGTTGTCCTGTGTTCAGGCTTATGAGATGGTTACTCCAGACAGGCTTACACTGAGGAGCTTCCAGAAAGGAGGGAGATAAGGGGCATTGAGTTTGCTGCTTCGCCAGAGAAGGTCTCACGCAACAACCACAAGGAGACAAGACAACCAAGCCTAGGCTGACCATATTTCCTTGAGACAAAAACGGGACATTGGGATGGCAAAAACGGGATGGGGTTGGGGGGTCTCACCAGATGAAGTCGGTGCAGTGGCTGCAGAACCTGGGCTGAGGGGTGCTGGGGGTGGTTGGGGGGCTCTGGGGGGGGCTCTAGGGGGCTCTGGGCAGTCTGGGGGGGCTCTAGAGCCCAGGGGGTCTCACCAGATGAGTCGGTGAAGTGGCTGCAGAACGTGGGCTGAGGGGCGCTGGGGGGGCTTTAGGGGGGTCTCACCGGATGAGGTCGGTGCAGTGGCTGCAGAACGTGGGCTGCTTGAAGAAGCGCGCCGTGACTTTGTGGCTCTTGACCACGTGGATCACCTTCTGGCGCAGCGCCCCCTTGTGGCAGAACAGCGGCTTGGCCAGGCACTCCATCTCGGTGGGCGAGGTGACCAGCGCCATGGCCCCACCTGGGCCCCCCAGCGCCGGGCGGGGGGGGGGGAGGTAGAGGGGGAACTGGGGTGGGGTGGATGGAGGAATAAACAGAACAGAGATGGGGGGATGGGGGATGAAGAGGATGGAGGGAGAGAAGGCAGGAAGGTGAGAAGGGAGAGGATGGATGGATGAGAGAAGAGATGGGGGTAGGGAGCAGGGGGGATGGAGGAGGCAAGGGACAGAGAGAAGGAGGGATGGAGAGAAGGGAGATGGAAGAGGAGGCAGTGGACGTAGGGAGAGAGAGAAGGGAGGAAGGAAGGGATGGAGGGATGGAGAAGGGGATAGAGAGAAGGGATGGAGGGAGCGAGAGGAGGCAGCGGATGGAGGGAGAGAGCAGGGAGGAAGGGAGGGATGGAGAAGGGGGATGGAGAGAAGGGAGGAAGGGAGAGATGCAGAAGGGGGATGGAGAGAAGGGAGGAAGGGAGGGATGGAGAGAAGGGAGATGGAGAGAAGGGAGGAAGGGAGGGATGGAGAGAAGGAGGGAAGAAGGAGGAATAGAGAGAAGAGGAGGCAGCGGGCGGCGGGCTGAAGCCGACGGCGGAGCGGAGCTGTCCGGAGCCGCAGCCGGGGGCCGAGCACGCCGGCGGGGGGGCTGCCGGCCGGAAGTTTTATGAGACAGTCCACGCTGGCAGCCGGAGCTCAGGGCTTGAGCCGCCGCCCGGGGCTCCAGCCGCCGCCCGGGAAGCACGGCTCAAGCAGCCGCCCGGGGATCCAGCCGCTGCGCTCCCCGGGGCTCGGGGCTCCAGCCCCCGCCCGGGGCTCCAGCCGCTGCCCGGGGATCCTGCAGCAGGGAGTTGCTGTGGTGGGGGCTTGCGACCCCCACAAAAGTGGCCCGTGACCCCTGGCCCCCACTTTGAGAACCCCTGCCCTAGAAAGCAGCCTGCAAAGAGGGACCTGCCCAAAAAACAGGACAAAATTGATATTTATGTTAAAAAGACGGGACGGTCCAGAAATATGAAAAAAACGGGACTGTCCCGTTCAAAAAGGTACGTATGGTCAGCCTAACCAAGCCCCAGGATTATAAGACTGTTAGAACAACTGGACTTGCCAGCTCCTGATAATGAAAATACCAATATTTTAAGGGAAGCTTAGAAGTCCAAGTAATAATACAAGATGCCTTGGAGGTTAATTGAACACTGTTTTTAAATGTAATTAGTAGGTTGGTTATTAGCATTTGAATTGTGTGTTATATCAATGTTGTTTATTAAGTGGTGGTAAGTTTTGGCTGGGGCGGAAAAATGTTTTGGGAACTGTGGTTTAGCTTCCCAGACAGGAAGTTTGTGGGAAGGGTGTTGCAGCAGCCCATGTTTGATTATGCAGGGACAGATGAGGAGCTGTGTCACTGAATAAAGAGGATCTCTTTCAAGCTACCTGAGCCCAGAGTGATTCCTGAACACTACAATGGCCATGTAGGCTTCTGTTGGCTCACAGGCTTTCATACCCCCTAAGTGCTATGGAAAAGATCTCTAAACCAGCACTGCATCTGGCAAGAAAATGATTATGGATGGTTCCAAGTACCCTCTGAATATTGTCTGATATTTTCTGTCCTTAATGAATCCAGTTTAATCTGGATTTATATAAGCTGAAAGCATGAACCTCACTTGGTGAGTGAGTATTTTTGCTAAAATCTTTGTTGTGATTTGTTTATATGGTCCTAGAAGAAGTGCATGGAGGAACCTGTTAGAAGTAGGCTGGGAAAAAAAACCCTGGATTTAAATGTCTACAAATCCAGTGATCTCAGAAAACCTGTGAGCTCAGTGCATAGTGTCCACGGAGCACTGGCCTGTATTCTAGCCCAAAGGCAGCAGCTCTGCACACTGTCCCTTGATTGTCAGGGACAGGGCAAATTTCCCCTCCCCATTTGCTGCATAAGCCACCTGAACAGAACCTGAATATTGGGACTCTATGGCAATGGAGTGAATAGCACCAAAAAGGAACATCTCTGCAAGAGCTAAGGCCATTTCTTCTTGCTGAGTATTTCAAATGCACTTTCCAGACAAGGACGGATAAAATGTTTTGAAATGCAATGCAACATGTTTTCTAAGGCAAGCATTTATAAGCAGTGGTGGAAAGTGTGTATTGTACAGTGTCAAGCAAGTACAGATTGTCACTTCCAGTTGCCAAAGGGGAACACAAAACAGTGTGCAATGTTGCAAGAGGTCAGGAAGATGATGAGTGTCACCATTGTATTTTTCTAAAGGGCTGTAGGTTTTATTAAAAACAAACAACCTCCTTCCCCATAAACATAATCAGTACACACTATTATGTGTGCAGAGCAAAACTAGATTGAATCATTCTATGAGAAGAAATCCTGCAGCATTAAAGGCATGAAATTCTATTTTATTCAGATCACAAAAGCTTTGTGGTTAGACTGTGAAACTGTGAGATAGGGGAAGCATGAAAGCTGAAAAAAGAATATACATCTCCAGCACTTAAATTTTGCATAGTTCAACATATTAAAAATATATTTGCCCACTCGCTCAATGAAATACGTATAAAGAATAAAGCTCCCTTAGCTATAGACAATCAGATTTTCTGAGAACTTTAGTAAAGATTGTTTTCTACTACAAAATTACTCCTGCAATCAGGCAGGAGGGAAACCATTGAGTTTATGGCTTTGTTTACAGGGTAGAAATAAGTATGCGATTACTCTGTTTGTATACTAATTATGTGGAAATACATGTTATTTATCTCTTATGGGCTACATAGTAATTTTGCATTACCATAAAATTAAGAAATTGTAATGAGTATTAACATGACTCTTTATGTCCTCTTTAAAGTATTATTTAATTTATGGGTATTTACTTTACTATTCCACTGGCAATTTTTTCATCTCTGCCGATTAATTTTTTGCACACAGATTAGCCAACTGGGAAACTCAAATTCGAGAGAGAGAGAGATGAGGATTCTTAGCATTTGCCAAACAGTTATTTGTGTTGGATACAAACAGTGTCTGGGAATTAAGGTGACACAAGCCCAATGTGCATACCAAACTCTGTGTTGGCTAGTCTACAGAGCAGTTTTAGTTGATGATTGTCCTGACCTTCTAAGCTGAGTGATTCAGCTGCAGATCTGAAGATATTAGTACTGCCTCAATTGGAAGACAGTGTATTACTTTGTGTCTTGGTTAAGTTTCAAGAACATTTCTATAGAGAGGGTTGAAGAGTGCAAAATAATAATCTGCATGTTTATTTTGACATTTTTTTCAAGTTTGTTTCAGCCGTGTCCAAATCGCTTTTGCATTTGGTGAACATTTGAATGACAAAGTTCAACTGGCTTGTATATTTGCAAAAAAATTAATTTCAAAGCTGTTTCTATTTAAAAAAATTGAATGTTATATTTGCACATATGAGTATTTTCCCCGTAGCCTCCTTAATTCCTCTCTTAACTCCATGACTCTTACACTTCCCACTTCTGATATAGTTAAAGAATGATTGCTCTTCAAATTCCCTTTTAGCCTTCTTAATTTCCATGTTGCCTGCCATAATTTATGTTCCTTATTGTTGGCTCACTGGGGCTGGATTACAGTGTTCTGACTTTGGTTTATGCATGAGCTTTGAGGCTCAGACAATTTTGGTTCAACTTCAGCTATGCCACAGATTTCCTTTGTGACCGTCAGTAAATCACTTAATCTCTCCATGCCTCGGTTGCCCATCCTGTAAAATGGAGGTCATACCATAGTCTTTGTCCCAACCTTTGTTTGCATTATCTCTTACCATGTGTTCTCAGTCTCTGCTGGAGCGTCTAGCCCAGGGGTAGGCAACCTATGGCACGCATGCCAAAGACAGCATGTGAGCTGATTTTCAGTGGCACTCTTACTGCCCAGGTCCTGGCCAGCGGTCTGGGAGGATCTGCATTTTAATGTAATTTTAAATGAAGCTTCTTAAACATTTAAAACCTTATTTACTTTACATACAACAATAGTTTAGTTATATATTGTAGACTTATAGAAAGAGACCTTCTAAAAATGTTAAAATGTATTACTGGCACGCAAAGCCTTAAATGAGAGTGAATAAATGAAGACTCGGCACTCCACTTCTGAAAGGTTGCCGACCCCTGTCTAGCCATTATTGTACTGTAAACATTAACAATACTTGGTTGACTCAAATAACCATTATAACATTGCTAGGCAATATTGCCATTCCATTTCTTCTTACATTTCGGTGTCTGTATTTGTTTAAGGGGATATATACCTTCCAAAGCTCAATTATGGTATGCTTAAAGAGCTTCTATGCTGAGTCAATACATTTTAATTTCCCCACTTTCTATTTCTGGGTCTGTTTGACTAACTTCCTTATTATTTTATAAATCTCTTTTCTAAAGCTGCATGTTTCAGTGTTAGTTTTTTGTTTAATCCCTTCCCTGAAGATAGTGAATTTAATTGTACGGTGGTCACAGTTGTGGCTCACTACAGTTTCTTCTTGAACCTGTGTACTCCTTAAGCCTATGTCAAGAATAGCCTCTTTCCTGTGTGCTCTGAAACTAATTGGTCTAGGAAGCAATTGGTTAATGTGCAAAGAAATTTTTTCTTGAATCATTGCCCCAGTATTACATTTTCCCAGTTTATATGCTGGCAGTTGTAGTCACATCTTATTACTGTTGCCTATTTGATCTCTCACCATTGTGCAGTCAATAGCTCTTTCCTGATGAGGAAGTTAGTAGAATGAGACTATAAGTATATTTGTATTATGACTTTGGGATTTATATGGTCCTGAGGGCCCTTGTTTGATAATGGGAACCATAGTACTAGCCCTATATTTAATGATTGCAACTGCTTGTCTCTCCTTTAGGTTCTTTAATTATTTGCATTGTTGAACTACATAATGAAAATCAGAATAATAATGTGTTTTCTCTCTGTGAACACCACTTTTCATTAAGCTTTATTGAAATGTAATCCAATTTATGGTCTTTCACATCCAGGTCCTAATGCTGACATTTTTCACTTTTGCTTTTCATACTGTGCTCGAAACATCCAGAAAATACAAGAAGGTGGAGTTAGATAAGCAGAGGAGAAAGTAGAACAAAGTTCTCCTACCAAAGCGGACTTCTGCTACAAGTTTATTTGTGTTTCCTTACTGCTTTGGTGTGTTGCGTAACATTAAAGCAATTATAACATTCCTTTATCTAGAGTCACTTTTGACAATGTGCAATCTGTAAATTATAAAGGAACCACAACAGAATCGTAAAATTAGAGGCAGCAACTAGCCCATCCTCCTGTCCCTGGTAGATTTGTCCCATCAGTATAGAAAGGGTAGTAAAACACACCCATCTACTGGTAGCAGCAGTAGTAGTTAAGCACTTTGAGATCTACAAATGAAAGACACTCTGGGTGTCTGTCTATCATCACTGTTATAACATCGCCATTCAGTTCTAGTCTCAATTTAAAGCTCTCTAATGATGGAGTGGTCACTATTTTCCTTAACCAAGAATATTTCATGGTCAAATACATTTCACTATTAGGAATTGTTTCCTGATATCCAGCCTAAGTGTACGTTTGGAAAATTTGATTCCCTTACTCCTAATTAGTACCTCCTTGTAATGCCTTGAAGCTATTCTTCAGGCTCTTCCTGTGTGCCTCCTGAGAAGTGCTGAATGCCTCTAACTACCACCTTGCCAGTCCCTCATAGTCCTCATCTACATATTCAATTTAAATCTTTTCCCCATAAACCAATTTTTCCAGCTCCCTTGATCATTTTTGGCTTTGTTCTCTGATATTTTCCCTGCAATTTGCCAGCATCTTTCTGATATTCGGGTGCCCAGAACTGAATGATATTTCTAGACACAATCTCTTAAGAGTTGTAGAGATACTATGTTCTCCTTGCTCAGTAACATGAAACCGCTGTGAATTAGCCTCAGAGTGCATTGACTCATTTGACACTGGACTGCATTGCAAGCTCTTCTTCTGAAGCATCATTACTGCAAAAAGGCAAATGAAATGGCCTTGAATGACCATGAAACATTTTAACAGGGAGTCAGCAGATCTTGTGATTTCTGTTACTAGCCTCAGACTTTAAGCCATCTCCCCACCTGTTATGGCCTTTCCCAGGCTATTATTAAGGCACTCCTTAAAGAGAGGAAAACCTTTTAAAACTCAGTTTAAACAATATGTGGCTTTCTCCATAAGTATAATCCCACCGAGGTACTGGCTCTAGCAGCATTGCTGAACTTCTGGTATGCATTTGTTTAATGTTCAGTATAGCGGTTCCTAAAAATGCTGTTGCATACCCATGGTTCACTGCAGTGTTCTTTGGGCACTGCTGGAAATGGCATTTGAACACTACCTGGAGTGTTAACGGGCAGATAGATAAAGTGGTACCCACAGTGAGAGGGTATAATTTAAACTTCTTTAAACGTGAATTGGCAGGCATAAAGTCAAACTCTTTTAACCTGTGCCATAAAACAGAACAGTTGTGTATTGGTGGGATTATGGTTTGTATGTTTGACATGTGAACAGGTTTTGGTTTGTTTTTAAATACAAAATTATATTCCTCTCATGTATATTTTGGTTAAAATATCAACCTTTTCACCCCTGGGTATTTAGACTGTGTGATTGCTGGCATTTTCTATACGTCTGTGCCAATATTTGAACAGAACAATGAACTATTAGAAGAGCTACTGTGTACATAATGATGAAAGGTGGGGGATTGATTGCACGTTGCTATGGCAGTAAAGCAATCACTTTGAGAATGGTGCTCTCTCTTTTGAATATTATGGTAACAATGATATACATTAGCTTTTTGTGGAACAGCTTCAAATAGAAGCTTAACAGGAAAGAACTTGGAAAAATGTTATCAAAAGTGGAGAATATTTTCTTTCTTTTTTTCCCCTCAAGAATTATCTTTTCAATCCTTCCACACCATCATTCTGGAATATAGTAACTCAGAACCCTTCTTTCTTTTCCAGTTCAGTAGGTACTTTAACATTTAATTTTTTTCCTTTTACAAAAAGGGTTTATTTTTGCAACTTTCACAAAACCAAAGATGAGAAAATGTATTATTTTCCTTGAAAGATAATCTTTCATGTGCTTTGTTCAATACAAATGCTAGGGAATGCCACATTCTTAGTCACAAGGTGAGATGCTTTATTTTTTTTCTTCCAGGTGTGTCCACAATATCCTAAAAAATACATTATTCAAAATACTTATTTTAATCCCAGGGAATAAAAGTGTTTTCTTATTCATGTTTGTTGCTAGGGTGCCCTTTAAAGGGTACATTACCATTATGCAATCTGTTTACACAATCTAAATCCTATTGTAATCTTTCTGGCCATCAGCATGACCTCTTAACCCTTGTGTTTTATATACTAGACTTTGATATTGAAAATGTCATGAGTATTGCTTAACTTACTGCTGAGATCCAATCTTTACCTCCTTACAGCATGGATGAAGTGTAACAAACACAGTGGTATTGCTTTATGTACCTTAGTACAACCTTGAAAAAAAATGACTTGCTTGCTTAACTGGAGGAGTTTTTTGGGGGGTTGGGAGAGGATGCATAAGTAAAATACAGTAAACCCTCGATTTAACGGACCCCGATTTAACGGACTTCGGATGCAACGGACAAAATTTCCGATGCATCCGAAATCTGTTATTGGGGGCTGCCGGCTCCCGCCCCAGGGAGCCGGCTGGGTTGACAGCTCCCGCCCGGCTCCCCGCAGCAGGGACCCCTGCGGGAGCTGTCAACACCCCCCGTTCCCCCGCCCGGCTCCCCGCAACCGGGAGCCGGGCGGGGGGGGGGGGCTGACAGCTCCCGCCCGGCTCCCCTCTGCGGGGAGCCGGGCGGGAGCTGTCAACCCCCCCGCCCGGCTCCCCGCAATGGGGAGCCGGGCGGGGGGAGGCGTTTGAGAGCTCCCGCCCGGCTCCCCGCAGCGGGAAGCCAGGCGGGGGGTTTGACAGCTCCCGCCGGGCTTCCCGCTGGGGGGAGCCGGGCGGGAGCTGTCAACCCCCCCGCCCGGCTCCCCGCAACGGGGAGCCGGGAGGGGGGGGTGGGTTTGAGAGCTCCCGCCCGGCTCCCTGCTGGGGGGAGCAGAGCGGGAGCTGTCAACCCCCCCCGCCCGGCTCCCCGCAACGGGGAGCCGGGCGGGGGGGGCATTTGAGAGCCTCCGCTCGGCTCCCCGCAGCGGGAAGCCGGGCGGGGAGTTTGAGAGCCCCCGCTCGGCTCCCCGCAGCGGGGAGCGGGGGGGGGCGTTTGAGAGCTCCCGCCCGGCTCCCCTCTGCGGGAAGCCGGGCGGGGGGTTTGACAGCTCCTGCCGGGCTTCCCGCTGGGGGGGAGCCGGGCGGGAGCTGTCAACCCCCCCGCCCGGCTCCCCGCAACGGGGAGCCGGGCGGGGGGGGTGGGGGTGGGTTTGAGAGCTCCCACCCGGCTCGCTGCTGGGGGGAGCAGAGCGGGAGCTGTCAACCCCCCCGCCCGGCTCCCCGCAATGGGGAGCCGGGCGGGGGGCGTTTGAGAGCCTCCGCTCGGCTCCCCGCAGCGGGAAGCCGGGCGGGGGGTTTGAGAGCCCCCGCTCGGCTCCCCGCAGCGGGGAGCCGGGCGGGGGGGGCGTTTGAGAGCCTCCGCTCGGCTCCCCTCAGCGGGAAGCCGGGCGGGGGGTTTGACAGCTCCCGCCGGGCTTCCCGCTGGGGGGAGCCAAGCGGGAGCTGTCAACCCCCCCCCGCCCGGCTCCTCGCAGCGGGGAGACGGACGGACGGGGGGGTTTTGAGCCGGGCAGGAGCTGTCAACCCGGCTGCCCGGCTCCCCGCAGAGGGGAGCCGGGCGGGCGGGCTGACAGCTCCCGCCCGGCTCCCTGCTGCGGGGAGCCGGGCGGCCGGGTTGACAGCTCCTGCCCGGCTCCCCGCAGCGGAGGGCCGGGCGGAAGCTGTCAACCCCCCCCCTCCCCGCAGCAGGGAGGGGGGGGGGTTGACAGTTCCCGCCTGGCTCCCCGCAGCGGGGAGCCGGGCGGGGGGGGGGGGTTGACAGTGCCCGCCGGGTTCCCCACTGCCGGGAGCCGGGCGGGGGAGTTGACAGCTCCCGCTGGGCTCCCTGCTGCGGGGAGGGGGGGGGTTGACAGTTCCCGCCCGGCTCCCCGCAGAGGGGAGACGGCCGGCCGGTTTGACAGCTCCCGCCGGGCTCCCCGCTGCGGGGACCCCGGCTGGGGGTTGACAGTGAGCTGGGCGGGCGGGCTGAAAGTTCCCGCCGGGCTTCCCGCTGCGGGAGCTGGGCGGGCGGGCTGACAGTTCCCGCCTGGCTCCCCGCTGCGGGGAGCCAGGCGGGAGCTCTCAGCCCACCTGCCTGGCTCCCCGTTGCCAGCTCCTAAAACCTCTATATAAGGGACTAATTCAGGTGAGGGGGTGTCCATTAAAGCCAAAAGTCCTGTTATTTAATGATTTTTAAAAATTATTAAATAACGGACTTTTGGCTTTAACGGACACCCCCTCGCCCCAATTAGTCCGTTAAATCGAGGTTTCACTGTATCATATAATTTAGTTTTTCATCATCATCACTGTGATAATAAAAGTGTGTGAGCAGATTTTGAGCCAGTCTTGGTGCATTTAAAGATGATTTTATAAGGCTTCCTTAGAATGTTCCACACTGTATCTTAAAGGACATGGGTTGTACTGAACAAATTACATGGCAAACAGGTTTGGATGAAGTGAGCTATAGCCCACGAAAGCTTATGCTGAAATAAACTAGTTAGTCTCTAAGGGCTCGTCTTCACTAGAGCTGGCAGGGAGCGATCTTCTGGCGATCGATTTATCGCTTCTCATTAAGACACGATAAATCGATCGCCCGCGGCTCCCCCGTCGACTCCGGAACTCCAGCTTGCCGGGAGGCGCAAGCTGGAGTCGACGGGGGAGTGCGCTGCCGCCTGCTGCCGCCGTGAGGACGAACAGTAAGCTGGCGGCAGATATGCAAACTTCAGCTACGTGATTCACGTAGCTGAAGTTGCATATCTGCCATCGATTTCCTCCCCCTCGCCCCCAGTGAGGACAAGCCTTAGGGTGCTACAAGTATTCCTCGCTTTCTTTATGGATACAGACTAACACGGCTGCTATTCTTGAACCTATAAGAATCAAAGTGAACCTTCACCTAAACTTGAGCTGAAACTGAACGGACTGATTTTTAGAACTTCAAAAACATTTTAGTTAATTTGTATTTCCATTATTTTTCATTTTGCTATAAATTTCTGCTTCCACGTATCAGCTGTGACTGGAAACAGCAGGGCCAGTATAATGTAAGAGGCTGTTCTGTGATATTTCCACTTCAGTCAGAAGAAAGAAGACCTAAAAACCTCATAAGGAGGCCTATTCTTATTCCAGGCAAGTTTTATAGGAATTCAAGAAGCATGAATAAGCAACCGAAAATTTCAGTACTTCATCACTACTGAAGAGGGGTGGGGGGATAGCTCAGTGGTTTGAGCATTGGCCTGCTAAAAACCCAGGGTTGTGAGTTCAATCCTTGAGGGGGCCATTTAGGGATCTGGGGCAAAAAATCTGTCAGGGGACAGTACTCAATCCTGCTAGTGTAGGCAGGCGGATCCTGCTAGTGTAGGCAGGGGACTGGACTCGATGACCTTCAAGGTCTTTCCAGTTCTAGGAGATTGGTATATCTCCATTTATTTATTTGTTTTATTTACTAATTACCAGGCAAACAACATTAAGCTGTCAGACACTTTTTTTTTTGTTTGTTTTTGTTTTTTGTTTCTTACTGTATGATTTCAGGATCAAGAGACACATGTAAAAGTTTTTGGTAATTCCTGAGATTTTTCACATAAAAACTATCTGATCTATTGATTCTGCAGATCAGAAATCTAACATTATATTAAAAGAAACTGGGATTTACAAATCAAGTGCTGAATTTTCAGGACAAGATTCAGGCTTTATCACTCCATAACGCTCATGTAATGCTTTAAGCTGTCAACACTATCGTGAGCAAGGTATGGTGCAACAGTTCAGATTTGCAAGGAATTTAGGCATCTAAAGATGCAGAGAGGCAACCAGTGGGATTTACAAAAACATCTAAGCATAACTCACATTGAAAGTCAGAAGTTAAGCACCCAACTCACTTAGGTGCTTTTGAAAATCCTACTAGGCTCCTATCTGTATCTTTAGGCACCTAAAATTCTTTCAAAAATCTGGCTCACAATGTAATTTCACTCCACACTGAAATTCAGCCACCGTTGGGGGTGGACACTGCAACTCCTTAACAGCTCACAGCAACAGTATGAAATATTTAGGATACGCCAGTAAGAAGAATATTGTTTACATTTGAAATTGCAGAGGAAATATAGGTAGGCAGATTAGAATTTGGTGAGGATGTGTTAAATACCGCCAATCTCTATATTATGAATAGTTCCATGAGGCCTTTAATGATCTCAGCTGGGCAGACCCGATTTTACCTCTCATGTGAAAAACAGCACCTCCAGTAGCTGGTGCACTGACTCTGCATTGCTTCAAGAGAAGAGTGCCCCTACTCTTACTCATTAACACCATTTCCTGAAGCATTTAAGTGTTTCTTGGAGATCTCCATGCTTTAGATTATGAGAGCTGATGAAATAATAGTGCTAGGTTTTGTGCATGCAAAACTCTCCGTTAAATGAAGGAACCGCTGACGGGGGTAAATTACTGCACTGCAATATTACTAATAATGAAAGGGGGATTATTGGCTCTTTCCATGCTTTTTATTCCATATTCTTCCATTGTAACCTGGATAAGAATAGAGAAGCTAGCCTGAAAAAAGAAAATGTGTGAGGGTGGAAGTGAGAGAAAAATTTCCAAACAAGCTCTCTGTCTTATGTCAGTTGTGTGTCTGACTACAGTGTAGAAAACCAGAGGTAGTTGAATATTGCCACCTTTGCCATCTGGCTTAGAACTAACATAGAATCCTGTTTAATGGGCCTTATGTTCTATGACAGAGGATTTACCCTGCATGTGCAGAGGGAAGGCCTCAATGACCTTAAACAGGGGTTCTCAACCTTTTTCCTTCTGCGGCTACCCCAAGATGCTATAAAATCTCCATGGCCCATAACTACCCTTTTTCTGCATATAAGAGCTAGTGCCAGCATTCCAGGGAAGCTGGCAAGGAAGTTGCCTAGGGCCTCATGCCACAGGGAATGCTGCGAAGCTAAGTTGTTCAGACTTCAGCTTCAGCCCCGGGTGGTGGGCTTTGGGTCACCAGGTTTCAGCCCCATGCCTTTGGCCCCAAGAAGTCTAACGCCAGTCCTGCTTGGTAGACCCCTTGAAACCTGTCCGTGGTGCCCCAGGGGGCCCCGGACTGCTGATTGAGAACCACTGACCTAGAACATCTTTTATTTTTACACCTTCTGTGAAGTAGACTTTGAAATTAGCATTTAAGTTAACTGAGGTAAATGGAGAAGAGTTGCTGCATGTTTGGCTGGAGAGTTTTCCTGCAAAGCTGGATAAGTGCAAAAGTACAGTTTATGAACTGAATGTTATATACAGAGGGCTGTTACATCAATGAAGAGGGCTAGAAAGTAGCAGCACCATCTACTGACTAAATCACATTATTACCAAACTAACTCTCAAACAACCATAGTCACATTGTAATCCTTCATGTTCTAACCATGCAAATGTTATTACAAAAGCTCCTTGGTTTACTAGCCAACTAATTAAAGATTTAGTTATGGTTTCCTATTGTTTTTTTAAAAAAGCTGCTGCCTCGTCTTTTGATTCAATGCAGATTTATATCCTGACCTTGCCAATTCCCTATCAGACCAGTTGATTATGAGGACTTTTAAACAACTGATCAGGAATGTTAATCCTAGCCTTAGGGTCAGCATGTGCTCTGAGTCTTTATTTGTGGTATGGAATGATGGGGAAAGATAGTTGTTTTCTTATTTAAAAAAAGTAGGGGCTTGGGTAATGGTGGTGGGAAAACATCTTTTGGAAGAGAGGGTGATTCTGCATGCACATTTAAGTTTGTGGTCCACATCGCATAGTCCTTACTTAGGTAAAACTATCATTTATTTTAATGGAACTGTTACCTCAGAAAAGGTCTGAAGACTTTGGCCTAAATTTTTGGTGGAATTGTATCCTTTCTAAACCTGGTCAGACAATCAAGCTCAATTTTTGAGATTATCATTGGCTCTTAGTTTGGGGTAAGTGAGAACCACTCAGAAGAATCTTTCTTTCAGAATTTTAGCGCACAACCTTTAGTTCTCAGACCAAAGCAGGAATGACAGAGGAGCAGAAAAGTTGAGGATGGGAGACACGGGGTTTGTGATAAAGATACGCTGAATTCTTTAAAATTTCAATGTTCTCCATTGAGGTTTGTGCATAAATCCAGATCTGGTTTTGTTGTAATACCGTACTAATTTCATACAGAGCCTTTCATTCCAAAGTGTGTTACAGTTTTAGGGTCACTTCTGCAAACACAAGAGAACATTGGTCGATTGGGTAGAGGCCCTTTAACGCCAGTAGGACTTTGCTGAGTAGTAAGCACTATCCTGGGGGCAAAGGTTTTCAGAATCAGGACTAAAATCAGGACTATCCTGGGGTGTAGGTTGGCTTCCATCCTAGGCATGATATGTAGTACCTTGGTTTGGATTTGGAAGGAATTTGTGGCCAAACTTACTGGAGAAAACTGCTCCACTCACTGAAAAAGACAATGGCCCTTTAATGTCCACTCAGAGCAAACAGGACTTTGGCTTTTAAGGTCTTATCTAAAAGACACAGAGACAAATTGAGTATAATTCAATTTATTATTTCCCTCCAAAAGGGCTGAGTCAACCATGATGGTTTTGAAACTCTGGTGCAGGGAGCATTTCATTTAGAACAATAACTGCCTCTTTACCCACCTCTGTTTTCTCCACACTGGTTCATTTCATTGCCATTAACATCCTCATTACTATTAACCAAGAGTTTTAAAAACTATAATCTCACTAATTTAGAGAGAAATGGATGTAAATATCAATGAAGCTAATTCAAAGCAAGGTGGATCCTGAATTATTGAAAATAAGGAGCAGTCAGGCATAGTAGAGTAAATTAGCTCTTTCCATGTGATTCTATGCAGGTTAGGGGGAGAACCAAAATGTGTCTACCCAAGAAAATGTAAGAACATTAGTATCTTGAGTAACTTATTCTTGGAAGCTACTTTGCCTGATTTTTAAATATCATAGCTCTGATTATTAGGTGAACTTCAATCTAACTTCCAACATTGTAGGGGCAAAATTGTGGGAGCATTTATTTGTTTTCAACTTTACCCATTTAGATGCTTAATTACCTGATTTGTGGATACAGTCAGGTAGGGAGCCATAAATGGATACAATTCCATATAAAAATAATTGCAATAATTGGTAATGATTTCCAGATACAAACCATTTTTGAAAAATATGCCTATTTATTTAGATAGCAGAGTCATCTCCATTGGGTCCAAGGGGTTACCTTATGTGACTTGCTTATTTAAACAGAGAGGCAGAGCCTGCCGAGACCAGGAGTTCTACTATGTGATTCTTCAGCTTGGAGTGAGCTGCCTCTTAGAACTTGTTGTCTTAATGGGCCACACCTTTCTATACATATATGAGAGCAGCAGAAATAGGCTTCATTTTATACATGTTATATGATGTCTCCTGACTTCTAAAAGTTGCCTCAAATGGGGATTATTTCAGAATTTTATATACACCTGGGCAGATTCTCAGCTGGTGTAAATTGATATAAATCCATGGAGCTGTGGATTTGTGTGAGCTGAGGATTGAGTCCATTGGGCATTAATTTGAAAAAGGAAAAATAAATACATTGAGAAACCAGGTCTTACCTATATTTGTTTGATCAGACAATTGATGTAGTTCTGATGATTGGACAGAGAGGAAGTATGACAACAGATGCACATCAGGAATGTACTCAGCTATCTTAGCTGTGTTCTGTGCAAGAAAACAAAAATATGCCAATCTTCTCACCAAAATTGTCTCTTTATTTAACCTGCAATAGTCAAATACATTTAAATGGTGGTGCCAATTGCTTAAAAGCTGCTGTTTTCATGCCTCGTTAATATTTCCTAACCCAGTTCCTGAATTCCCACTGACAATCCTGTGAAAGCAGCCTTACTGACTGCTTAGTACATTCACGCTGGGCCTGAATGGACAATGTAGAATTTCTGAATTTCATTACTGGCTGGGGAGCAACCTTAATTATCCCTGAAGAAAACTTAATGACTAGGATTACCTTGAGGGGGAAAAAAAGAAAGAGAAATTGTTTTCTGTCCAGAAATCACTTAGAAGCTACAAGCACTAGCACTCATTACTCATCACGGTCCCACTGTGACAGCTGCCAACAAATGAGGCTATACCCGATCAGGAATACCTGCTATGCCCTTCCACAAAAAGATGCAACACACATGACTGCGCATTTATTAAAGGCCAGATTCTGATACCCTCACTCAAACTGAGTAATATCTTACTCTGCAGAAAGTCCCATTTTTCTTCAGTGACGTTACTAACAGAGTAAGGTTCTACTTCAGCTTGACAGGTTTCAGAGTAGTAGCCATGTTAGTCTATATCTGCAAAAAGAACGAAGAGTACTTGTGGCATCTTAAGAGACTACCCAATTTATTTGGGCATAAGCTTTCGTTGGCTAGAACCCACTTCATCAAATGGATAGAGTGGAACATACAGTAGGAAGATCTCTGTATATCTCCATCCATCCATCCATCCATCCATCCATAGAACATGAAAAGGTGGAGGTTTCCATACCAACTTTCAATTAAGTTGAGCTATTATCAGCAGGGGGAAAAAAACTTTTGTAGTTACACATCCAATAAGTAAATTTATATATATTTATATGTATATATATTTACTGTTAAAGGCGTTTCTCTACATACTTACTCTGACCTACAGTGGATAAGTTAGCGTGAGCTCAGGGTAAGCCCTTTTGTAAGACTCATCGGGTGCTCAAATAGTATTGTGATGAAGCCGTATAAGTACTTGGATAGATAGTGTGAGGAAATCTTCCCCCAGAACAATTAATGCAGAATGGCTAGCATAGTGATATTTCTGCTGAGAATAATTCTGCTCAAAAATATGATGTAAGCAACACAGTGGGAGATGTTGGTCCTCTCAGCTG
Organism: Sternotherus odoratus; assembly: GCA_032164245.1. Classification (NCBI taxonomy): domain Eukaryota; kingdom Metazoa; phylum Chordata; order Testudines; family Kinosternidae; genus Sternotherus; species Sternotherus odoratus. The sequence continues at coordinate 78,392,062 of JAVMKO010000006.1, forward strand.
GCTATATTGCAACTATTAATTTGTGTACATGATACTTGTAAGCTACAGTGGTGGGATCATGAGAAATGCACACATTAGAGAGAGAGGGAACTAGCATTAGTTAGAAAGAGCTAATCCACACATTCTGTTTCTCTCATTTGTATAGCACCTGGATCAACTGATGCTTGAGCAAATATTCCCAACATCTGGAAGCCATTCTTTCCATAGGAAAGCTGATAGCCCCAAGAAATAACATTGCCCATGTTATTGCATGAATGGTTAGACATAATGTCAATACAGCAATAAAGATATTTTGTGGCATCACAGAAGTTTGTACCTCACACTAATTCTGAGTGAACATGTTGTAGAGAGATTTTTTGAGCCTTTAACAGCAGAGGCAGCTCATCATTTTACAGTGCACTAACTTCCCTGCTGTCAGATGCTAATTAGATCAGCCTATAGCAAATTCCAAAACTCTTTAAGTTTATCAAATGTTTCATGCTCTATAAGTAAATATTTCACTAGAATACCATTATATCATTGTGCATTTTTTCTGTATTCCTGTCCTAACAATGGGCCAAATTCTGTAGTCCTTAGTCTGGTAGGAGATTTATCAACAAGACAAAAAAAATTGGCCCTAAGATACTTGTCCTCTTCAAAACTAATTTCTTTCTGCCTGATTAATTCAGTGGTGTTGCAATCCAGTGTCTGACAATGCTTGACTCACATCGATGTGTGCCAGTATGCCATAACAATGTTTTTCTCCACGGTGCTGACGCAGGGAATACAACTCAGAACTAACTCTGTGAGTTATCTCCTACCCTCAACCAAGTCTACTCTCTTGAACAATACCAGCTGTTTCATTTTTTCAGCTCAAGCCCTGTGCTTTAGCATTAGTTAGAAAGGGCTAATCTAAGTAGGCCTGAGCCTACTTCTCTTGAAATCAGTGGGAGAATAGGCCCCATTATATCATAACATTTGTACAGTGGAATCATTTTAAAAGGAAGTAGCATATATTTATCTTGAGATGTTTTGCATTAATGGGGAAACAAACAAAGCCAGAAACAAATGAAAATGATTGGGGATTTGACAAAATGTGACATACTGGGACAAATCCTCATTTCTAATAAGGTGGTGTGTAGTTATTTTTCATAAACCAAATACCTTGGCACTCTACAGCACAGGTCAGTAATTATCAAAATATCTGTTTGAAATACACAGGAATACTGCAACTACTCTTATAGCCTTTTTCTTTTTTTCCCCCTGTGATAGTTGGCTAATAATTAAAATCTTCAGAACCAAGAGCCTTGTTTCTATTCAATACACCTATGTAGAAAGCACTTGTCACTTACAATAGTGTACTGTGAACAAAAATTGGAAATCGATAGATTGCAGCATTACACAACATTACATCTTATATTATTCTATTGGTTTGAGTCTTATTTTCACTCAAATAATCTATTTTCCATCAGGCTTTTTATTTTTTAAACAGTTCTCTGTATTTATTTTGCAAGAGCATTTTCTTGTAACAATCAATTCTGGGTTCTTAAAATTATCATCGATACATTTCTAAGAAATAATTTCAGGTGTTCGTAGTTGGCAAAGAGCAACGATGTACATGATTCTCCACATAAAACAAAGCATTTCAAAGATGTAAAATTTGTCATCTGAAAGCCATAACAGTACTGCAGCTTTTCTTGAGGCTGACACCATCCAGATTCTTTTCATGTAACAGCGATGCTTGAGGGAGAACAATGATGATGGCTAGAGAACAAAGTGACTCCCATTGGAGTCAGTGGGAAAACACTCGTTGATTCCAACAGGAGCAGAACTGAGCTCTGGAATCTGAATCTAAAACTTGAGCTACACCCAGCTGTTTGGATAACCTGTTCTCTATTATTTCTTTCTGAATCGCCGACTTCTGGTTGAGAGTCGAAAATGCTAAAATGCTGTGCTGTGAAAGAAGCTGATCTTGCAGGTGTTCTGGCCCTGAAATTGTCCAGCTGATTCTTCAGATAACCAGCTCAGATGAGCATCCAAACTTCTGCGTGCTTTTCTCCTTGTATGTCATTCCATCTCTTAGGGTATGGTTAGACTGGGTCTTTTTTAGCGCTAAAACCCTTCTTTAGCGCTACAATTGCACTGCCAGAACACACTTTCAAGGCACTTTTTGCGCTTTTACTGACGGTTTAAAGCGCTACTGGTAAACCTCAAAACGAGAGGAATAAAGCTTTTAGCGCTGCCGTTTTAGCGCAAGGGTTGCAATGTGCACACCCCTTGCGTTATAGTGAGCCTCCAGCCTCCAGCATCCTGGCCCAGAATCCCCATTGCATCCTCTCTGGCCAGCATTTAAAACTCTTCTATCACCTCCTCAGGTGACCCCACGTCAGACTCTCCTCCACTGCGGGCGGGCTGCCGGACCCTGCCGCTGCTGGCGGCAGGGCTGTCATTTGCCCTGCCGCTGCGGGCGGCAGGGCTGTGGTGGGCGGGCTGACTTTTAGCCGGATGCAGAATGGCCTCAATAAACGCCCCCTTCCCCACAAAGCACTGTTCCAGATTTCAGAAGAGGTGCTCTGTGGGATACCTGTCCTATCGCGGTATTCTCAGTACCGCCAGAAGCGCGGATAATCTGTTCACTGTTTGGCGCTAGAGGGCTTCAATATGAACACCCTCTAGCGCAACACCTGTAGCGCTAAATAGGGAAGCGCTATAAAAAACAGCGCTACACCCTGTAGTCTAATCATACCCTTAGTGCTCTCCTCACCACGCTATCTGACTGCGTTGCAGCTATTTCTTCAGTACTTGCTTATATGAATAATTCCAGTGAGCCCAATGTCACTCTTTACTGCCACCTCCCTGAGAGCACAAAAACCTTACCCACAGTAGAACCACTATCATTCCATTGCACAGGTTGCCGGGCAGTGACAAGGGGACTCTCCAGTGTCTCATTCTCTGGCAGTTAAGGTCAGATTAAGGTACAGACACCATGGGTGAAATCGTGGGGCTCCATTTAAATTAATGGGAATTTTGCCATTGACTTTAGTGGAGTCCAGACTTCATCCTATAAGCCCACAGCTAGGGCCCCAGATGCTGCAGTAACTCGATGAGAGCAAAATTTCAGTGTTTATTTTAAATAAAGGATGTGAAACAAAGCTTGGAAATGCTACCTAAGTATGCTATGCAAGGATGTGTATGAGACTGCTGGGCAACCTGAGAAAATGACTGCACTGCACCTTTAAGCAGGGGAATGGGGCAGCCCCTCCCCTCCCCTTGAGATAGTAAAATACCTGGGTTTGGTGGGGACCTGCTATAGGTGTAGTGGTAGCCGCTCCTTTCTTGCAGGGCTGGGAAGGAATTTTCCCCTCAGCACCAGATTGGAAAAGGTGGAGTGGGTTTGTTTGGTTTTTCTGCCTTCCCCACAGGCTTTGTACAAGTCTTAAAAAGGAGGTGTGGGTTAAAGGAGTGGAATGTGTCAGGGAGGAGTCAGGGCTCTTATGACTAGATGACTGGGGGGGGGTGTCAATTTTCTTATAGCCCCACCTTAATCCTTATTTGGAGGGGGCTGGAAAGGTCTCAGCTGGGGATCAGGATGGAAAAAGGGGCTGGCGGAAGCCCCCCAGGTAGTTAATGAATGATCATGGTGTTCTCATCTGCCAGATAGTCCCAGGCATCTAATAAGAAAGTTGAGGCCTGATTAAAACCATATCAGGTGTGTCCTGTCCTTCTGTTAACTGCCCCAGTCAACCCAAGGAGGCATAAGGCCATGGCATGGGGGCCGGGCCATGTGGGACTCAGAGTGCTGGAGTGCCATAATATAGCTTAGCAATATGAGAGATTAGTGGAGAGTAGAATGGTTCAGTGGGGGGATCGGGGAGGATTCTTTCCTTCTTAATTCTTTTGGGATGTCCAAATGTTGTCTATTTACTCAAACTTTGCAAGGGTAGAGATCAAAATAGTAAAAGGTATGGGTGCTCCACGGGCCACAGGGGGAGGGAGGAGGAAGGGAGAGTGAGCCAGCTCCACTGGCACTGGTCCATGATGAGGACTCCTCCAACCATGGGGCAGGGAGTGGGGAGAGACTGCTCCTCTGGCCATGAGGGATGGGGCACAGAAAATTCCTCCAAAAGCCACCAAATTTTTATTGCAATTTCTTCTCTTTAAGGTGTATGTATGTGTGAATAAGAAACCCGCTTCCTTCCTCATAAATTGGCTGCCACAGAAAACAAATGAATTACAATATAGTGAAGGCAGCAGCATCGTTATTCTGCAGAAACAAAGGGAAGTTGAGAAAATGGGTCCTGACATTGACCTAAAACACAGACACCTCTTAGCCAGTGGCAGTCCTGACACTGGGCTACCTGGGGGCAGTGTTCAAGTCAGAAGAATACAAGTAAAAATATGTTTTCCTTCATCCCAATTCTGTGTGTCATTCACACAAGTTAACATAATGTAGCACCTCTTCCAGTGCATGAGTAGCTACTCCAGTGCCCTAGTCAGTGTTAAAACATGTATGCACATTCCAGAAGGGGACTTCAAAACAGAAGCAGCGAGTGAAGACAGAGCTTTGTGGGCCCAATCCAGGCTTGTGTAAATAATGGGTGGGTGCCCATGTGTGCATGTGCTTGCGCAGCCTGTATTTTCAAAAATGACTAGTGATTTCGGTTGCCTCTGTTTCTGAATGCCCAGTCTGAGACTCAATGGGGGTCCTGATTTTCAAAAGGGCTCTTTAAGGTAATTTGGGTTAGGCACCCAAAGGTTCTTTTAAAAAAAAGATATCTATGGACTTGTATACCTATACACACATGCACACATCATTTTGCATAGTCATATTTGTATATTAATTGATCAAGAATTTTCAATCCAAAAAGGTGTGTAGTATACTAATGCATTTCTATTTCTGGAGCAGTCTTTTTTAATGTGTACAGAATAAGTAATTTTGTACACTAATATTTGCGTATTAAAAACCTGAATAGTTAATAGATCCATTTGCCATTTATTTTAATCATTTTTCCTGCCCCATTATCAGATGATGGTTAGTCCATTTTCAATGTCATATTATAATAATGCATTTTTGTAAAGTGTGTCAAGGTGCCCAGATTGACGTACAAAGTGCGATATTATGAGATGACATAACAAATCATGAATATAAATAGAACAAACTCAATGAAGTGACATGACGCAACATATAAACCCACAATAAGATATTAATTGAACAGATCGGGGAAGGATGACTAGGAATTGCAGAGTCTGTTTCTTCATCCTTTACATCAGTGACAAAAATCCAATTGACTTCAGTGGTGCAGGAATGAGCCCTTAGTTAATGGTCAAGCAGGCCTGGATTAACCATTAAGCAAAATAAGCATGTGCTTAGGGCCTCAAGTAAAGAGGGGCCTGTGGCGGGGTGTCCGCCCGCCCCCTACCGGAAGGGGCTTGGAAAAGCCCCAAAAGGGGTTTAAAACAGGCAGGGAAGGGGCTGTAGCCAGGGAACCCTGCAAACTCCCAGGCTGATTGGGAGTTAGGTGCAGCTGTGTGGCCACGCCCCAAACACTCCCAGCCAGGATATAAGGGCTGGGAGGCAGAGAAGCAGGGGAGGAGTCTCCTCTCTGCATTTAGAGGGAGACAGGTCTGCTGCAAGGAAGCCTAAAGGAAGGTACTAGGCTGGGTGCAGGACTGGGGCTAGGTGGAAGGAGCTGGGCAAAGCTCTAGCCTGAGAGCCCCAGGCTGCAGGTGCAGGCAAGGGCCTAAAGTCAGTCTTCTCTGGGAGCAGAGGGAGACAGGGCCTGGCTGCACGGAGCCTGTACCGGGGTACCCAGACTGGGACAGGGCGAGGGCAAGGCAGCTGGGAGCCGGAGAGCTTTGGCTCTAGCGAGAAGGCCCCAGCTCACTGAGCCTAGAGGGGGCCCGACCCACGGGGTACTGGGGGTTGCCAGGAGGTGGCCCAGGGCTGGTAATAGCAGCAGCAGGCCAACCCCTTCTTGCCTGTGATGAGCAGCCATGAGACTGCAGTCTGCCCCAGTGAGCGGGGGCAAGTAGTGACTGACAGTGGCACATTCTGAGGCGAGTTGGGGATAGTGGGCATTGGGTTCCCCGGGGAGGTGAGACCCTTAAGACCAGGGGGGTACTGCAGGGTGCAGCACCCTCAGAAAGGGGCTCCGGGGTCCGGGAAGGGCACGGAGCCAGGTGTGGAGAAGCGGACGTCGGTCGGTAGAGGGCGCTCCTGGGCCAAAAGAGCTAATTCCCGAGACGACCAGACGGGGGCGCCGCAGGGGTGAGTGACCGACCCCGTTACAGGGCCCCATAGAGTTTTTTTCCAGTGCCGGATTCACAATGAAAAAACAAAATTCAGTCATGCTGAACTTTATAAAATAATTGTAGAAGACAATATTGAGTGTGCCTTTCCAAATGTAGACATTTGCTTCCATATATTTTTAACATTAATGGTCACAAATTTCGCAGCTGAGCCTTCATTGTCTCGGTTGAAGTATATTAAAAATCCCAACCGAACAACTATGCGACAAGACAGGCTGGATGCCTTCTCTCTGCTAAGTATTGAAGCAGATTTGTTACATCAGATTAATTTTGAGGATATGTTCAAAGACTTTTCAATTAAAAAATTCAGGAGAAAACTTTTTGTAGTATAAATAAAGTTATAAGTAAGCAACAGTAAACATTATTTTGCATCTTTGATTCGTGTAAGTTAAAATGCTATATCTTCAAGGCAAGAAAGCAATGGAATAATAGGTGTTTTGTTTCATACAAATAATTATATTTATTCATTAGAATATATATATTTTACGGTTTACTATTGTTTTTATTTTGAATTACATATACAGTATATGGGGGTACCATAATCTTTTCAGTGCTTAGGGGGCCTCTAAAGGTCTTAATCCGGCCCTGTGGTCAAGAGTTACTAGGTCTAGATTTATTTTAAAATGTACTGGCCAGACATTTCCATAATATTTCGTGGAAATGGTTCATTTCAACTCAAAATATATAATCAACGGTAATAATAATAGTTTGCACTTATATAGCAGCTTAAATTTTCAAATATAAACTAATTATTAGTTACAATAGCCCTTTATGGTGGATAACATATTACACTGCTTTACTTTTAAAGTAATGAAGGCACAAGAGAGGCTAACATGAGTTCAGAGTGAGTTATTGACAGTCTAATATTGCACCCATGGATGCAATTTTCAAACATACGTAAATGACTGAGGCACTTAGGCTTCTAAGTTCCTAAGACTCAGTAAAATTCAGTGGGATTTAAGAGTGCGATTTCATGCATGTTTTCAAGAAGTTTCATTTTCTGTTTCTCGCAGCACTACTGTGGCTGGGATTTTGACACTCCAGGGGAATGGTTGCAAAAAATAAATGGAAACAACACAATAAACAATAGACAATGTTAATTGAATTGTCTTTTTTTTTAAAGCGAGGCAAACATTTCTATTTACATTCTTCTGTTTTGAAGGAAAAAATCCTCTACACTTCAATAGTTTGTTTTAAACAAAACCTAAATTGTGTCAAATTTCTTGATGGTGTCCTTTTAACTGCACACCTGGACTCTTTAATGAAACCTGTATATAATTTTAAAAATGTACAGGAATACAAAAAAAACCCCACCTTTAGTATGACTATGCGGCCTGTATGTGAGCCTTGTAATATATACATTTTTAAATGCTGTAACAAAGAGCCATATGCTCCCATAAGCAGAATGGAGGGCAGAAAAGTGGAATTTCTGCTTATTGTTTTCTTAACTCCTGTGCTTATTAGTACAAATAAACTATTTTAATTAAAAAAATCTTTAATAAAGAACAGAAGTACGAACTTGCAAACACACAATAGCATAGAGTACCTAATCTAAGCCCCATCTATTGCTTCGGGCTTTATTTGAAGCTGTAATTGACTTTCAATATCCTGGTCTATCCATTCCGTGGCTTTAGCACCAACAATCCTTCTAAGACCGAAGTGTTATGATGGGGCTTAAGTTGTCTCAGAATCCTTGTTGATTGTTTGTTGTTGTACTTTCACAGCGACCATGAATGTAGGAAGTGAGCAAACTTTCACTATGGTGCCTAAGCTATTTGGTATGGGGTGCAACCGTCACTCCTGAGGTTGTATGTGTTTGCTTTTGTTTTTATTGATTATAGCATGACATCAGCTCGTATCAGCGCAAGGATGCAATATATTGTATAGAGCTGGCCAAAGCCCGCACCCCCCACGTCCCCACTGTTTTACTGAAATTTTGAAATTATTTTAAAGTGCTTGAAATTAACCCATTTTGTGTTTTTATAAATTTCTGTTTTTTTAAAAAATGTATTGAAAACATTCTCCTAGCATTATGGAAATGGATATCCAACATCATAGACCTATCAAAAACATGTTTTTTCAGGAAACAAAAAAATTTTTGATAATATTTTGAGAATTGGGTTCTATCTACAGAAGCTGTTGCTCAGCACAATTGAGAGCAGCAATTTCCATTATATTTTAATATCCCTTTTATATTTTTATCAGATTGCTCATGAAAGTTTGTTAGCTATTTGGAAGCTATTTTTTTTATATCTGTCTCCACCTGCTCTCACTGTACTAAAAGGCAATGCAAGTAATTTTGGTAATTATTGTTCTGTGCTCTAAAGAGAAAAGTAGGCAAGATAATTCATTGTTTTTTCCTTCCTCTACCTGTACTGCCTTCTCTCCTGAAGAATTTCCTAGTTCTCTGTTACTATAAATAATCTGACTTTACCCATCCATATTGGGGCATTATTTATTGTTACCTTTTGTCACATTTGTTTGTTATAGCAAAATAAAACATGAATATCATAACCTGCTTACATACTTAACATTCTAAAGGCTATATCAGCAAATATATCATTTAACAATTTAAAAAAAAATAATTCTTAACTTACTTCACAATTAAGTTAGTTTCCTCTGAATTTGGGAGGGTTTTTCTTTCATTCTTTCCAGATCGTGGAATGCTTGTCTTTGTGACTTTAATGTTCATAGATTCATAGAATATCAGGGTTGGAAGGGACCTCAGGAGGTCATCTAGTCCAACCTCCTGGTCAAAGCAGGACCAATCTCCAACTAAATCATCCCAGCCAGGGCTTTGTCAAGCCTGACCATAAAAATCCCTAAGGAAGGAGGATCTTTTAATTTAGGCTTTCTGGGTTTTATTTAATGTAATATGCAGGAAGATTGCTCTGGAACAGGCTTGTTCTGTAGATAGCCACTGCATTAACACTTCAGTACTGATTAATTTAGGCCTTCAGTTGGACAGACTCAGATCAAAGCTAAGCAACCTCAGAATCTACAATACAAGTTGATCATCACTGTAGTCAGTAAGTAATTCCCTTCATGTGCAGTACTGTAAATAATATGTCTCTGTAGTGTATTTAGGTAGCTACAAAATACTATACCCTGAGGCAATTTACTGGCTTCTTGTATTTGTGTTTTACTGATGTATTTGATTATATTGCAGCTTGGCACAAACGCAAGATAAAGGACCCTCTACTTATACATGCTGAGGGATACCTAATTCCTTTATCTTGGGTGGTAGAAAGTTGTCTTAATTTGGAGCTTCTAGTTTTGGCTCTGGACGTATGTGAGATATACCTAGTATTGTTGGGTGTAGCACATCAGTTCATTACATTAGGACTATTTTATGTGTTGGAATGTTAGGATCACTTACCCTTTAGCATTTTGGCCTAATGAGTGTATTTGCAGGTGCTATTTTTATTAATAAGTGTCTAATCCTTTTAAAATCTTACTAAATTCTTTGTGTCAATAACATCTGGTATATGGTACACCAGAAGTCCACCTCATGTACAACTTTCAGCCTTATTGTGTGTGATTTACAATTGTGCAACACTTTCTCTCCATCGAACCCAGAAATAGGGTTTTCTCTGTGTATAGCAGGATATATGGTTGAGGGAACACAAGACAAAGCGTAGAACTAACACAACAAGCAACAAATTGTAATTTATTTATAAAAAGAACCAGGGGCACCGGTTAAACTAGTTCCTTATGCTTTAAAAGTCATAATTCCAGGGGAACCTTTCCTTTGCCATGTTTCAGGGGACAAGGTCACATTTTCATTAGGATGAAGCATTCTTGAATAATTTCTCAAATAGGTAAGATGCTAATTGGGATTGCTTTCACATCAAGTCTAACCAGTGTCATTTCCCCCCTCTGTTGTATTATGTAAAGGTGTTTATTATGATAAATTATAGGAAATTCTTATTTTCTTATGTTTGAATTCTCAATTTTATTTCTCTCGGCAGGACACTGATGAAGTATTGGCAATTGTTCTAAATCACATGGGTTTTTGGAGATTGCCCATTTGTGGCATGAGTCCCATAGAAATGTATCTACTTTCTACACCTTTATTTTAGTTTTATGGAAAGTGATGATTTTTCTCATCTTTGGAAACAATCCATAGCATCCTTTGTCTCTATAGCTCAAGAATATGCAGCTGCAGAGGATGTGAAGGCAGAAGTATAGTAGTGCTAAGAAGCATAAGTCTATTTTTAGGTAGTTCTTACAGCAAAAGATGCCTGATCTTCAATTGCTACAGGCTGATACACAGCTTTGTTAATGAAAGGGCTGTTAGGTGTGCAGTTGAAATAGGTGATTAGCGGGTCAGAAAAGGTGATTTTCTTTGGCTATTTTTGAATCCACTAAAGCCTAAAACAGCCAGATACTGTTAGGCAGTGTAGAAGATTTTACTCTCTCACTGATACTAGTAAATAGACTCAAGTAATGAAATATTGATAAATAGGACCCCCAAAGTCTGGTAGAAACAAACAACACAAATACATTGCTGAATTCTCTTAATTGGAGAGCAGAGAGATCTTTGCAGGCCTCACATGTCCTGTGTACTTCATGAGTTTGAGAAGCAACGCTGAATTGGTTTTAACCATAGCACATGCTCTTTCAGTAGATTGAAAACAAATTGTTCTTTTGTGATGTTTTCGAAGTTCTGCAAAATATTAGATCTTCTCTACAGATAAGGAAAAGGCACAACTGAGTGACTGAAACATGCCATTAGGGCTGTTTCCTTTTTTAACCAATGATATCTCTTGACATTAATAATTGCAGTCCTAAAAGCAGTTTTAGCTTATCTTTTGCTTCCACTTCCATCTGCCAGCACCCTGCTGTTAAGTTTCATGTGGAAAAGCAATTTGTACTCACAGCACATCTCTTGCTTCATCAGTAAGAGTACACATTAAAGACTAGACTCCTCTCAGAGTTTAGACAATTATACCTGGTGGTGCAAATAGTACAATAAAATCGATGCATAGCCTACCGGTGCTTTCTTCATTTTGGCCTCAAGACACTAACGATGAAATCCTTCTATAAGACACTCATGAAATAAAGGAGAACTGTGATTAATTATTGGAATAACCCTAAAACAAAATGTATGAGGGGCAAAACTTATTCAAATTATGTTTTAAATGGTCCATCTCTTTACCAAGTTAAGTGAAGCATTTCACAGCTACTGCAAGGTGGAATGTGATCTCACACATCACAAAGGAACAAAATGAACAGCAACAGGGCTGGGAGCAAGTTGTCTGGGAGACAGGACCATTGACATTTGGGAGTCTGAGTTTAATTTAATCCAGGATGACAATATTACTTTATCCCAGAATAACACTGAAATGCATACCCCCATATGCTGTACATTGGATAAATCTATCTAGTATCATACTTGCATCAGCATTTCACTGTTAAGGATTAGTTTTCATTACATAACATATGTTTATGGGACTACTTCATAAATATCACTGGCTATATATTTATGAGCATGTGAGCCAGAGCTACAGTGGAAACTACTGATATCGCAGTGAGTCAAATATGCTAGGATTCAGAACAAATTTAATTATACATTACATTAAAAAATTAAGGTTGCAAAATCAGGCCTTCGAAAGATAGGGCATGCCAGAATTAAGGGAGCATATGCAATCCAAATTCAGACCCTTTGCATGTATGCATTGTGACAGTCTGTAATTACATGAGTGCATACTACTTTTTTCCACAGGACCCTGGCTCATTAGTGTGCAGGATGGACCTGCTCTGAGAATGAATCAGAGTTATGTTGTGAATGAAGCTCTTGCTTGCAGGGCTGCGGATTTTCTTCACAGACTGAACAGTGTTCTCATGCCAAGAAAAAGAACTTGTAAGGTTATGTGCAATGCTGTGCAAATAGTCAGATTTTTTTTTGTTTGGTGGCCAAACTAAAAAATTTGGGTGGGGGAAATTTAGGACCCAAAATATTTTTGTTTTTAATTTCTCAACTAAAGGAAAAAATGTTTCAGGTTGAATAAAACTTTTCATTTGATCCAAAACAAAACATTTTAAGTTTTCTGTGTTTTACCTTCTTAAAAAGTAAAAGTGAAGCAAAATTTCAAATGAAAAGTAATTTTGAATAAAAAAAAATCTAAATGTTTCCTTTTGAAAATGTTGAAACAAAACATTTCAGCTTTTCAGAATTTTTTCTTCCTTCTTTGTAAATTTGGTGGACCAGAACAAAGTCTTTAAAATTTCACTCATTTCACAATGTGTGGTAGTACAAAATGGTGACACCAGACATAACAGTATCTGCACAGATCCTCAGCTCATGTAAATGGACATAACACCATTCATTTAAATTCAGCTTTGATTTAAATACAGGCTGAGGATGAGGAGGGGGGCAATATTTGTAGGCACCACCAAATACATGAGCATTGGCTTTGTAACTTTCTTCAATAAAATAAAATAAGGTAGCTTGTAGGTGACACAAGTATGTCTGCTTTGTTGAATGTTCCAGACAATGCAGCCCATTTGTCCATTCCTTAAAATGGTCACTGCCATTGCTCCTTCTACATCCTTTCCTGTTGCATACAGTGGGCACTTTGAAAAATATCAGCATTCATTGTATTGTAGAATATGGACCTGATTCTTCACTCATGTCAGTAAAAATCAGAAGTAACTCAGATGAAGTCAGTAGAGTTAGACCAGTGTGTAAAATGGGTGTAAATTAGAGAAGAATGCCCTTAGCACTATATTACTACACCCAGAAAAGGAAATACTGCACGTTCTGTTGTTAGTGTGGGAAGTAAATGTTAATTTACTTGGTTTTAGTGATAGCCATTATACTTTGCCTTACGAGTTGATATGGGGACAAAGCCAGAGGTCCTTATTCAATTTTACCCTAGCCAGTTCCTGTTGCAATGAGCTGGATGGAAGGATTTGGCCCTTAGGTATAACTGTTTCCCTCAGATACATGGCATAATTATTTTGAGACTGTAAATAAAAGGCCAATGCTCATGTATTTGGTGGTGCCTACAAATATTGCCCCCCTCCTCTTTCCAAAAAAATGTAAATGTTTTTTCAGCCAAAAGTTTACAAGTAGTAATCTTTGAATGTTTGGTATAATATTTAGCCGTAATTTCACTGTTACAATATCCTTGCATTTCTCTAAAGTTATCACGATATATAAAGACTCTGCTTTAGGTACCTGAATACCTAGTTGTGTGCCAACTTCAGAATTTGTCTGTAGGCTTTGACAATGTTCAGCAGAGTCTCTCTCTCATACTGTTAATACCTAACTGGTCTATTGCCACTGTCTGCCTCTCCCTTTTCTGCATTTCCCCTCCCCCAGTGTTCTGTGACATCTGTGGTGATGAAAATTACCTTGGTAGTCAGCTAGATGGTGAACCGAGATCAGTAAGTAAATACTTCATATACTTATAAATACTTGCTGCAGGCTTCCCAAATTACTTAAATGATCTTAGCCTAAACCAGTGGTTTTCAACCTGTGGTCCACAGGGCCCCAGGGATGCACCGAGCGTGTCTAAGATTTCCAAAGCAGTCTGCACCTCCAATGAAAATGTTCAGGGGTTCGCAAATGAAAAAAGGTGGAAAACCTTTGGCCTAATATTCACTCATTTCAATTCAGCGATCCAATTAAATATTTCTGTTTGTATGCTTTGTGGATTGTTTTTAAGCTTGTGTATTTGTGGTGCCATGTGGTGTCGTTGAGAGTTTTTGGCAATGTATGTTTTGAAGAAAAAATAACGGGTAAGCGTAGAAGTGAGTATATACATATTCGGTACAGATCATTATATATATTATTAAACAGGTATAATTTTGCATACTGGTAAGTGCAATTATTGATACTTACCGGTACAGGAGTCATCCCCCAGCCAACCCATCCGCACTGCCCAGGGCTTCAGCGGCAATTTAAAGGGCCCTTTTTTTTCTCTCTCGGCGCGGCGGACCCTTGTAAGTCCGCCGAAAAGCCGCCGAATAAACTCCTTATTCGCTCCTTTCACACCCGCCAGATGCGGAAGCGATCGCGGCGGCGGCTATTCGGCGGCACAAACAGCTCGTGACCCCTCGGGAGGCGGCCGGCGACCCCCCAAGGGTTCGTGACCCATGGTTTGAGAACCCCTGCTCTAGCCCTTTTAAATCACTGGCCTCAGGGCAGCTGAGCCATTTGCTCCCCCCACTGGTGGCAGCAGGGATGTTAAAGGTAACATCCCTGCCCCTTTTGCGCCCTCCCCCCACCCACGGCGGCCCTGCCAGTAGGGTCCATGACAGCAGGGCTGCCAACGGGAAGCGGCAGCAACATTCAAGTGATGCCACGGCAACGCTGAAAGGTCACTCTGTTTCCCCTTTCAGCGGCCCTGCTGGTATGAACGCTACCGGTAGGGCCGCTGTTGGGGGGGGGCGCAAAAGGGGCAGGGATGTTCAAGTGCTGCTGCAGCAGCACTTTAATGTGGGCTGCTACAGGCCAGTACTGGCTTCTTACTGGTATGCTGTACAAGCTCACTTTCACCCGTACTCTACTGAACAGGGCCGTCTTACACATGATTAAATGACTGGTGTTGTAATGATCAATGAATGCAATGTTCATTACTTGTGGATAGGTCAATTTATTCTTCATTGCACTGCTAAATTCATGGACAGCTTGACATTTCTTTTCTGGCTTCAGGAGCATCTTGAAAGTAATAGTGGGAGCAGATACAGGCTCTCAAGAACTTTTAACCATTTTGCCAATTCTCTGAAGGGTGAATTTTACTTATTGAGTTATTGAAATTAGATGAATCCTTTTTATGCTGGGGACCTGATTCTCCACAGCCTTGCACTCTGTGTAGTTATTTATTCCTCTGCAAAGTGAGTATAAAATAATGTGCTATCATACTCCCACATGGTACAGATGTAAATGACTACACAGGTGCAAAGCAGTGGAGAATTAAAACCTATGGGCCAGATTTTTAAATGTATTTAGGCAGATAGGCATTTAAAGGGATTTACAGAAGGTTACTTACTCCTGTTTAGGTGCCTTACTCCCCTGGGAGATCCCACTAGGTGCATGACAGCACCTTTAACAATCTGGCCATATATGCCTAGCATAATCTTGCTCTCCAGGATAATTTGCATAAGGCTTGCATCCCTTTGTGTTCCCTGGCTTATCCTTCTTAGTGACATTTGTGGTAAATTTTGAATAGGGGTTTAACTTTTTAAAAAGGGAATTTCTAACACATTTTTCGCAGTCTAATTCCCTAAGGATTATGAATTTAGGGTACATAGATATTAGCAGTTGACACATTTTTGATCAGTTATTCCTCTAGAAATTTCTGAGTTAATTTCTGATTCTTGTGTTGGAAAAGTCTTATTTGTATTTCTGCTTTCCTCAGCATATTTGAGTAATTCTTAGTCAGTGGCCTATTTTCTAATGGCTTCCTATGAACACTGATACCTTGCATAAAAAATTAGCTAAATTCTAAGGAGACTTTGTAGGATCGTAAATTCTTGCAGACAGTTTAGCAAAAGAATATGTTAAGTAGTTTGCACTTACTTGCAATTTCAAGACTAATTTTTGTACAGACCAGTGAACACTATGTGACCCCTTCTATGTACCCTGTGATGCAAGATGTATAGCTTTGTAAAGTGCTTCATGTGTCATATATTTGCAAGAAGATTTTTAAATAATTCACAATCACCATCCTGAAGCTACTGTGGCATTCCATATTCTGCAACCTGATGCAGTGTACTACAGATTTCCATGTTTTAATAGGGACTTTTTAAAGAGTCTTGGTTCTATCTATCTTCCCAAAATTTAAAACATTCCTCCACTCTTCAAAGGAAGCCCAAGTGTCATTACATTCTCAGTAAGTGGACATAGAACCATATACATGCGACTTGCAATAGGGCTGCAGGTAGTGACGTGAGAATATCTGATTTCTTGGTTTGCTGACTGTACTAAAAAATTGAAAATAATCATTATTTTTTGGGTTGACCCAAAATGAATTTCTAAAAAGTTTTCAGTGAACCCGGAAGCAAAAAAACTAAAATCATTTGGATTGTTTCAGTTTAAAGGTGTTTTTTTTTAAAGTGAAGTAAATTTTGAAACAAAACATTCAAGTGCTTTGTTTCAAAAACACTTAACTGAAATATTTGATTTCAATTAAAAAAAAATTCATCCGAAATAATTTGATAGATTTTACATGAATTTGCAAAATATTCAGTCAACCTTTTTCACCGAAAAAAGTTTCAGCCAGTAAATGTTGCCCTGCTCTAATCGTAGAATTCTTCTGTCAAGAGGTCAGAAACTTGCATAAAGCTATTTGAACCCTCACAAAGGAAGATGTAGTTCATTATCTTTACCTGAGATTTATGGAAACTAGGAGTGACTTCCTAAAGAGTAGGAACTAGAGTGTTAAGTCAGTGGTATTGAAGGGATATGCAGAAGGGAAATCAAGTTCACCTAGGAAGCTTAGTCTGAAGTTAATTTTGTGTTTCCTGAGTTACTTACAAAGCCAAACCCTGGGAAGAGGGTGGGTTTGGACATTAACTGTGGGTCTCTGTGCTCTGTTGAAGATGGGTTAGGGACAGAACCCCATCACAGTGACTCTTCTCCCTTTGATGAACAGCTCCAGTGTTGATGAAGTCTAAAAGAAAAAGCAAGACACAATTTAGCACACCATGGAGTGGATATTTTTCTATTGACCTCAGAAATGTTTTTAAATGTGCTACAGTAAATCCCTTAGTTAATTAACTAACTGGGGACTGAGGAGTTTCTAAAAGGACAGGTTCATAAATCTGTGAGCATCTCAAAATTACAGGAGATAGGGTGAATTTGTTGCAATATGGTGCAATACATTGCTTTCTTCTTGTCCTACAGATTAGTACAAAGCAATTTCAAATGAACTGAAGGCATAAATTTATGAAAGGATGTTGACTTGTTCTTTATGTAATTTTCTTCTGTTGGGAAAAACGATGAATATAATTATCCGTTTGTACGACTGGTGTTCCTACAGTCAAACTTCTACTGTACTGCTGTAACTCGGGGGGGTTAAAAAGCACTTGATGCTAATGCCCACATGTAGTAAGCAGAAAATCTAATCCTGGGTGGGTTTTTTGTTTTTGTTTTGTTTTTGTTTGTTCCCTTTAAGTTTCAAATTATCTGTGATCAAACTGGAAAAGGTTGTTCTTTTAAACTATTGAACATGGTTTTCAAAACCCCTCATCTGGCTGGAACATGCATTATGAAAATCTGACTGAAGATATTTTGCCTTTATAAAGTAGCAGAAAGCAATAAAATAGCATTGAGATGACTCACCTTTACCAGTACAGAGTTAGCTGCAAACCATTAAACATAATGCTGTATACCCCATCATGTAGAGTAAGATTAAAGCCTCGGGACCTATATATGCACTCTTTGTTTTGGAGTTTTATAGGATTGTTCCAGTGAATGCAATAGATACAAAGAAGGACAAGATTTTCTGTATCTGAATTGGGACACGTATCTCATAAATGGGATCCTAAATAGAATTAATGGAGTAGTAATATGGTGAATTTGAATAAACCTAAGAATGTAAAAAATTCCCTGTTACAGAATAATACAACTTTCAGTGTACAGCTTTTAGATTAAAGTCTCTACTCATTAACTGTGAATGTAAAAAGTAGATGATAGCAATGATTTTCTGTGCCAGTGCGGCAGGGCATGGGTAAAACCCCTTGAATGCCCTGCCCCTGCTGGTTAAGCCCTGCTTTCTGGTAGGGGGCCCAGGGTCAGGGGCTTGAAGCAGGGAGCCCAGCTGTGGGCCCTAACGAGGGCTGACTCACCGCAGTGGGCTGGGCTAAGTGGTCACAGCTGGGGCTGAGGACTGGGAGGGCTAGAAAAGCCCTGAGCTGCTCAGTTGGGGGACAAGCCAGGAAGGGGACAGGAGGCTGCTGATCTGTTGCCTCACCACAGGCAGGGTGCCTCAGGGACCTGGATACCTTGGAACCAGGTAGAAGGAGGGTAACTGTTGTGGGATAAAGGGAGGCACTTTCTTGCACTGAATCCACTGTTATGCACTGTAAATAAAAGCCCCTAGAGGGAAATACCAGAGGAAGGTGTGAGGACTCTTATTTCTACAGCCAGGGCACAGGGGAGAAAGAGAAAGAGAGAGACCTGTGCAGACCCTGTGATAGTCAGATTCCACAAATCTCTGTGGAAATGGAAATATGAACAGAAATGTATTTAAATTCTTACAGACAGGTATAGAAACAAGCACACTATCCAGGACAGTGTGAAAACCAGATTATCCCCCATCTTCAATTCACATTCAGTGGTGTTTTACTAATACAGGTGTTTGTCCATATATGACCATGCTCTCTCTTTCAGTTATAGTGCAATGAAAAATTGCCCCAAGTTGTAAAAGTCTGATCAGGATTTCAAGCCATACTCCTGTGAAATTTAGCAGTGTTCACTTCAAAAAGTCTAGTTTGGGACAGAGACTTGACTTGTGAAGTTCAGAGCCAGACAACTCTGGGGTTTTATCAGAAGTTTAACTTGCATGAACCATTTCAGGCCCATATTCATTAAGTCTGACTGAACCACATTTAATGAGGCATTGTCTGGCTTGCTGGGGAAGGGGTGAGCTATTTTGCTGGGCAGGCAGAGGGCAGAGATGCTGCTGTTAGTGCTGACTTACCCTCTAGAGACTGGAAGGGCAGAGGTTGATAAACCTTGATAAAGGGTAAGCCTGGTGGGAGAAAATCATTTCCCCCAGACTAGGCAGAGCAGCACAAACCCTCCCACTGCTTGGAAGTGCCAAAATACCAGATTTGGTCAGGATCTGCTGTGGGCCTCATGCTAGCTGCTCCTTTCTAGAGGGGCTGGAAGGAATTTTTCCCTCCTCACCAGATGGACCAAGGTGGAAAGGGTATTTTTTGCCTTCCCCAAAGTGGGTTCAGGAAGGGCTTTGTTATGGTGAGTAGAGAAGGGTGTTAAGCTATGATGACACAACTCATTATGTAAGTATGGCACCAGTGCCCTGGGCAAGTACTCCATAGGGAAGGGATACAGTGACTGGAAAATGGTTTGGTAAAGGACTTAAAAAAAGGTGTTGGTTGAAGGAATGGAATGATGGTGGAGAAGGGGAGGCAGTGTTCAAGGCAGGGAGCCAACCCCCCTTCTTTTAGCCCCTTTTTAGCCCTCATTTGAGGGGGTGGTGGTATGGTCCCAGAAATGGGTTGGCTGGGAGACGGGGGACCAAGATGGAAAAAGGTGGGTCTGGCAGAAGCCCCCAGGGTAGGGCGAACAGATGTGCCCGTTATAGGGGGACAATCCTGATATTTGGGCTTTGGCTTATATGAACACTTATCCCACTACCACCACCGTCCCATCCTAATTTTTCACATTATCTATCTGGTCACCCTACCCCGGGTAGACATTGAAATGATCATGGAGTTACCTGCACTGTCAACTTTTTATCTGCCAGGTAGTCCCAGACATCTAATTATAAAGTTGTAGCCCAATTAAACCATATCCAGTGTCTCCTGTCCTCCTTCCGGTATGGACAGATAATGAATTCTGAAGAGAATCCAAAAATGATAGGCTAAAATTCCTACCAGATGGAAATTTCAGTTGTCAACCAGTTCCTGTAAGAATGGTCCCTGAAGACCTGTACCTTATCTCTGTTATTTCAGAGAAAGGTGAACAGAAAGTCCCATAATCCACATGTAGTTGAGAAATACCATGTTTTTGATAGGAAAATTCCCTTGCCCCTGCAGAAATGAGCTGATTTCCTGATGCATTAGTCTTGATTACCTCATTTTAATGTGTACAACAGCAAATGTTTGTTGGTCATAAAATTATTCATCCTTTAAAAAAGACTAGACATAGTATAAACATGCTGTGAATATGCCTATATACTGTGTTTACTAGGAAATTACAGTTTATTTTAACTTGCAGAGTGACACCATAATATTTCTATAATCAGTATTCCCAAGATATGATGTAACCCAAGGATTTGCATAGGGTTGAACTGGATTGAAATAACCAGAAGGGCATGGTGGATTTTTCTAAGGTTCTTTTTGATTCACTGACACTGCCAATATTCTAAAATGTGTCTTGTTACAAATTACTCATTACATGGCTATGGGCAATGCAAGTTAATGTATCAGTATCAGTTGCTAAGGTAAAGCATCCTCTTCTAACAAGACATACTGTACAAGCAATTCCATTTGTATTTCCATTATTTCAGCTTCTTAAGAAAAAGGCATCGCTAACCCCTGGGTGACAGCAGTGAATTTGTATGACAGCTACTGTAGAGAATTATATATATAAATTGTGTGCATGCTATTCTCTGCACTGAAACAAGTGGTGGTTCGTCCGTTGATTCGACGAGGACCACTCAGTCATCCGTAAATTGCTGGGGCTGATTTTGTCTGTGTGTGCGCAGATGGCTGATGAGGCCGATCCTTGCACGAAAGGTCCAATGACAGATAGGACAGGAGATGAGGAGGACATCTCCAGCAGGGTTACTGGCACGGGCTTTTCTGGCTTGCCTCTTTTGTTCTGCTGCAGCCATCCTTTTGGCCTCACATGATTCGGCACCTTTATAAATGGAAGAGCGCCATGTAGTCTGATTCATTGCGTTCTGTTCCCAAGAGTCAGGATTGATGTTAAACGCTTTGAGGGCGACTTTGAGAGTGTCTTTGAAGCGCTTCTTCTGACCCCCATGAGACCGCTGTCCTTGTTGCAACTCACTATAAAAAAGTCGCTTTGGTAGCCGATGGTCTGACATACGGACTACATGCCCTGCCCAGCGTAGCTGTGACTGCATCAAGATGGTAAAGATGCTGGGCAGGTTTGCTTGGGCAAGTACTTCAGTGTCTGGGATCTTGTCCTGCCACTTGATGTTGAGGATTTTCAAGTACTTCCATAGAGAAGAATAGGAATGCCACCAGAGGTGAAAGTGGGCTAGTACGGCTTACTGGTAAGAACCTGTACCGACCTGTATTCGCCATAATAAAGCACTACCGTGGCAGGACTTGACCCTCCCTGCCCCTTGTGCGTTCCCTGTCAGGGTTCCTGACGGTACAGACCCTACCAGCAGGGCTGCCAACTGGGTGGGGGAAGAGCAGCACCATTAAAGCGGGGGTGGAGGGGGGCAAAGGGAACAGCTATAGGCACTTACCAGTATGGGGCAGGCTGGGGCTCTGACCCCCCACCCCCACCCCACCAATCCCTTCTGCCCGAGGCCCAGCACCTACCAATAAATGCCTATAGCTACTTTCACCTCTCAGTGCCATGTGAGATTAAAGGGCAGAATTGGGCCTAAAAATTATGGAATTACAGGCAAAATAGTTAGGGGAAATTACTGTACTTTTCATGAAAGGTGCCAAGCCAAAGAGTGAGTATCCCAAAACATATTTACACTTTTTTGTTATCTCTGAAATGATCTCACTGAGCAGTTTCTCAGAAAACGTCATTTGTGTCCAGGCTCTAGCCTTTTGAGAAGGAAGATGACTCTATAGACCATCCTAATATTTACAGTGATCTAAACATGGCATTAACTTTGATTTGCATTTGTTCTTTTCATGTGTACTACTGGTGGAGCATGGAAGACTTTCTCGTCACATTTGATATCAGGAAATATGATCGACTGTGGTGTTTCAAGAGCTTTAATCAAATACATATTTTCCTACATAACTATCGATACAAATATTCAAATTGAAATGTACTTTCATAGGCTATTAAACTAGGGAATATTGATTAATCTCATGTAATAATAATTTTATGTTAATTCCTCAAAATGAATTTCCCAGTTTTTTATAAATGAATCTATATTATTATACTAACAGTCAGGTCATTTTTACTACTTATTTCATGAAATACTACTACTTATGAAATTGAAAACTATTAATTTTTCTATGACTGCTGTATACTTTTTACTCCCATATTAGCAAATGTAATGACTGAAATGGAAAAGCAAAGGAACTGATTCCATTGATGTGCTTGGGTCAGTAATAGTTAACAAATAAAAAAAATCTATGCAGTTAATTGCTTTAGACAATTGCTCAGTTTTATACAGCAGTTTTAAATGGATGTCTGTCACTATATAAAGTAGTAAGTGGGGAAAAAATCAAACTGTACATAGCATTTGGCAGAAAGGTAAAACTAATGTAAATGGTACTAAAATATTGTAATGGAGTTGGAAGCATAGCTAAACATTCTGTCTTTTAGTTATTAAAACTCTGGACTAGACTGCAACTCATGTAAATTAGCATAGCTCCATTGACTTCAATGACACTAAGTCAGTTTACACAAGTTGTGAATCTGTCCCCCTTATTTTCTGTGAATGAAAAGAATGCCCAGCATTGTGTAATATATGCCATTTTCCTACTTCATGGTTATGTGGCTGCATAGGAACACTTAATATGAGGTTGATGGAACTCATTCGACTACAAGAAACTCGCTGGTGCCGCCTACAAGTCAATTAAGCCTTGAGTGCAAATTACCGTAGGTGTGGTTTGCGGAGTCATTTTCTCAGGTTACAGCAGAATATTCCCAGGATATATCGGAATGGGGAGAGCATTTTTATAGCCAAAGCTAAACCTCATGATGATAATTTATCTATATCCCAGGCCAAAAAGAGCAAGAAAAAGCTTGGCTCAAAATAATTGCTTCAGCTTCTGCTTCTTTTGCTGAATTTAGCTTATATTAACAAAATTTATCCACCAGCTCTTGCTAATGATCAGGACCATGCAGCCCAGACCACTAAATTGAACCTTACTCTATATTTAACATCTTTGACAGCATATAATGTGGTCTCAGTTAAAATGTTCACTCTAGCAATATTCACTATGTAAGTAGTGGGGGATACCACTAGAACAAGTAATACCTCTAGAACCAGAATAACATTTGTTGTGTGTGATTCCTGTACCAACACAATAAACATCAGGTCATGCCTTTAAGGAAAATCCAATTAATTTTTTTCAGTAAGAGACTTATAAAGAGCCATACAAATGTTGCTTCATTGTGTATACTTCACAGAATACTGCATATGATCAACATTTCCAGACATAGGTGCCCAAATTTAGGCACTTAATTTTCAACTATAGTTATACAGAGCATCCCATGTTATGTAAATAAGCAAAATATACACAGATTTGGTTATTTCCAGTATATACTACTGTAAAATGGCTTCCTAGCCACTTCAGCGTACAATATTGCTGAGTATGCATGATATTAAGAGATTTAATTATTCCAAATAATGGCTATGATTCTGATCTCCTTTATGCTACTGAAGACAGTGGAGTTACACTAGTGTGAAACCAGCATGATATCAGAATCGGGCCCAGCATGTTTATTGCTCACAGCACAATAGTACAAAAAGATCAGGTGTTTCATTATTTTGGACAGTTTTTGCAAAAGGTCGCATAAGCCTTGCGGTTCAGATCTAAAGTTGCTCTTTTGCTGGATACTTTGGTCTTGTTACTTCATTCACAGTCATGATTGTTGGTAGTTGTAGTCTAGCTATAGCTGTTGCAGTGTTTGTGCTATGCATGTTTTAGAAGTAAAAGTGTGCTACATGCCTGCATTTCATATGACATTACCAGGCTGGGCCATGCTTCTGCCACCTGATGACATGCCAAAGCTTGAAAGTGGGTATGCAACTTGTTTCAGTACTGTACATGCCCCATTTTTCAACATACTGCAAAATGCCTCTCATATTTTGCATTAGCAATTTGTTTGTTCTTCGACACAAGAGGAGTCTTAAACTGCACGAAGAAGACTGCACCTATTTTGGCTCATCTCTACAAAATTATAGCAAACCATTTTTCAGATATTGGATCTTATTCATGTTGAGGTGTTGCTTATCTTTTGAGATTTGTGACCAATATGTTCTTATAAGTTCTAAACTGGACATGGTTTTGTATTTGGTCTTTCCCTCAGGAATATGTAAAATGAAATCCTTCACGCTTAACTTGATTCTGGGAATATCTGATCTGTCTACCTCCTGGACAAGCAGAAACAGGTAACTAAGAGCATAACAGGATTGATGGATGGAAGGAGGGGAGAGTGGGAAGCAAATAGATACATTTTCAGTGGTAAAAGTAAACTCTTGTGCTCTGCAAGGTTGCAATTTTGCCCTGATGTGCAAATGACAAACACAATGAGAAGAGAGTTGTGTAGAATATATGCTACAGGTGTTTTGGAGAACTTTCAGTGTAATGACAAGTATTCTGTCTATTCTAGACCATTCACTCTAGCTGTTCAGCTCTAACTATGAACTGAATTACCCTTTGGAATATTTTGAGCACATGTATCTTCTGGTATCTCCTGCATGTGTTTTCCTATCCACTTTTTGTCTAATTACCACTTCAAATACAATAGTTTAGCTTATTTTCTGAATGACAGAGACACAAACCTCCCATTGACGTGAGAAATAGACCTGTAAATCTCTGAAAGACTTTTAAACTGTCAATATTGCCTGTCACCTTTACAGAATACTTTTGAGTTTTACGTATTCAACCTCTAAGATTGAGAACTTGGACCAGAAATGTGGTGAGTTCTAGGGGGAATATGCCTTGGAGAAATTTTGCCCCATCTCCTGGCCAAAATAAGCACCATCACCAACTGCACAACCTGCCTACCCCCCCCCCCCCCTATAGTTGCTACAGAGGGATTTTTATGGGAAGTGGTAACCACTCACTTTTCTTCTCACCTTTCAGTGTCCTAGCTCCATGGCATATATGCATTATCAACCGTAGAACCTCAGAGTTACAATATCTTGGGGCTGGAGGTTGTAAACTCTGAAATGTTTGTAACTCTGAACAAAACATTATGGTTGTTTTTTCAAAAGTTCACTCCTAAACATTGACTTAATACTACTTGGAAACTTTACTATGCAGAAGAAAAAGGCTGCTTTTTAACCATCTGAATTTAAATGAAACAAGCTTGAAAAATTTCCTTAACTTGTCACATCTTTTTCAACTCTCCCCCTTTTTTCGTGTCTGTTGCCTGTGTCCTCTCAGTTCCAAATGAAGTGTGTGGTTAACTGGTCAGTACGTAACTCTGATGTCATGTGAATAACAAAACACAAATATCCTACTTCACAGTGTGTATGCCCAGTTTCAGATCAATGCAATTTAAAATGGCTGACTTTTTTATAAACCCTTGAAAAATAGAGTTGATATTGGAAACGCCCGTGGTCGCTAAACTCTAGCAGTGCTGCCTTCTGAGTGCTGTTATAATGTATCACGGATAGTCTGAGGCTCAAAAAGCCATTCGTCTAATGATATATGAATTCACTCTGACAAGGTACAGTAAGCAGGGGCCCATTCCACAAAGGAAAAAGTGCACTTTTCTTTAATGGAGGGAAAAAAGCAGCAGAATATAGCAATATAATGTATAAAAACTTCTGAGTAAACTATTGAGGTATCTTAGGAGCTTGTTGTAAAAAAGTTGGGTATGGGGACATTTCTGATCTGCAGATGTGCCAATGGTGTCATTTTATCTTTCTGTTTTATTGAATTCTTTCCCTAAAAATCCTTTCCCTCTTCCCTCTTATTGACTATTTAATATATGGTGTTATTTGAATGAGGTTATGGAACCACCAAATTTAAGGTCAGAAGATCTGGCTAGATCATCTAGTCTGACCTTCTGAATAGCAGGAGGTGTAATTGTTTTGGGCATTTGTAGGGATATTGATTACATAAGGAATATAGGATTTGGCCATTTGTGTTTAACTCCACAGTTGTTTTCTTCTGGGTGGGTATTTATGTAATATTACTCCTATTTATGTAATGGTTGTCTGAAGCCTTGATCACTAATTTTTATATTAAAATCAAAAACATATTCAGAAAAGAGGGTTAGGAAATGTTATAGACATATTTAGAGCTGTGTGAATACTGCAAGAAATGTATTTATGATCAGTTTATTCAGATAATACCCAGGAAATTTCATTGACTATTTCTGACCTGTTTTCTGCAAAAAATTTAATAGTGAAATTGTCTTCACACATTTTTTTCAGAAAGAGTAAGTGTTACAAATTCCCATGCAAAACATATTTACATGATTGTTTGCACTGGAATTGATGAAGGCTCTTCTGAGTTTTGGGAGCTCAACTAATATGAAAATTGTATTATATGACTTGGGTGACCCATAACACAAGGTGAAAGGTTCAAAGGAATAATCCATTGCAAATAGAGATTATGAGCAATCCCTAGTTGAAATATGTCCATGTAAAACTATTCAATGAATAATTTTGAATGGTGATCAAATTTGAAACAAAATTAAGTTTAATTGTTCACTGTGTATGTTTTAACCAGCTGAGGGCAAGTTAAAGGCAATGAGATTAGGAATGAAGTGAAATCACAAGCAAATAGTAAAGACCAGTACGAGATAATTGAATATAGAATAGGCTCTTAGTAGTTTTGTTTTGTTAAGTATTCATTCTTGTGGGGTTGAGTAGGGAGAGGAGACTTAATCACCTCTTCTGGAATTGTTCAGAACCAATGAGGCGCACCTGTGAGGTTTGTTCTGCCAGGATGGAGATTACAAGGTAAAACCTGCAACAGGAGGGAGTGATGAACAGCTGCTCTGCCTCAGGGATTGCTGTCTAGAGCAGGGGTTCTCAAACTGTGGGTCGCGACCCCTCGGGGGGTCGCCGACCTGGTTCCTGAGGGGTCACGAGCTGTTTTTTTCCGCCAAAAACCCGCCGCCGCCATCGTGATCGCTTCCACTTTCGGCGGCTTTTCGGCAGACATGCCGAGCTATTTCGGGAACGCTCGGCATGTCTGCCAAAAATAGCCGCCAAATGCAGAAGTAATCCATTCGGCGGCTTTTCAGCGGACACTCAAGGGGTCGTGGCGCCGTGCCGCTCAGAAAAAAGGGGTCGCGCTAAAGGTAAGTTTGAGACCCACTGGTCTAGAGAGACAGACCAGCCAAGATGGAGTCAGTGGCAGGCCACCCCGCTCCTAAAGTTGCACAGCCCAGTTATAAAGCAGTCTTCCCAAAGAGGAGGGGCTGGAGATAGACCCCATTAAAAGATAATAAACCCACTGACAGACTGAAAACCCACTAACAGGCTGAATCTAGAAAAGCTGCCTGATAGCCAGGCCACATTTGCCTTTCTTTGTTGTCATACATATTCCCCTCTCCAATAAGGGAAAGAGAGGGGAGGGGACCTGACTTTTACTTTTGGCTGTTTGTTTTACTTGGAGAACCCCTCACATGCTATGAAGCGGGGGAAAGGACATTATAAAGAATTTGGAAGTGGACTCGAGGGAGGCCTCCCATACTAAGATTCAACAACAGCTGTAATCTTTGCAGTTGTATTAAAGTCTGGTTTATTTTGAAAATTAACTGTATAAAAATGGCACCTCCTTCCTCAATAAATCTGTGCTTTTTATAAATCCAGATAAATATCATCTTACTTCAACAAAAATATACATGAATTTTTACTCCTCTTAGCCCTGGAGAACAACACAGCTAAGAATGTGAGCACTGCTGATTCTACGCCATCCTGCACATCAGCAACAGAATTGTTGACCTGAATTTCTAGGAGTTTCATCTGTGAAACCCCATTCAAAACAGTGGGGTTACACAGGTGTTACTAAGGGCAAAACTGGAAGATGGTGGTATTTCACAGATGTAGTGGAGGGCTCAACTAAGCTTGTAGACATTTTATTTCTGGGGGCAATGTGCAAGAGAAAAAATCCTATTGGCATCTTTAAACCTATGGGAAGATTGCAGGAGTGGCAGTTAGGAGGGGGGGGGGGGAACTACTTTATATTTCTAAAATGAGGACATTTAATCCAGAAATTGCTGAGACAAAATAAACCTAGAAGTTCATAGTCTTATTTTTACAGAGTTACTTTGCAGAGTAGAATCTCACTTTAATTCCATCCACAAATGTAATGTTGTTCCCTAGGAGTTCGTCAGCATGAATTTGACTGTACAGTGAAACCTCGATATAACGGACTAATTCGGGCGAGGGGGTGTCCGTTAAAACCGAAAGTCCGTTATTTAATAATTTTTTTAAATTATTAAATAACGGACTTTCGGGTGACAACGGACACCCCCCCGCCCGAATTAGTCCGTTATATGGAGCCGTGAGTCAGCGCACCCCACCCCCTCCCCCCGCCCGGCTCCCCGCTGCGGGGAGCCGGGCGGAGGGGTTGACAGCTCCCGCCCGGCTCCCCGCAGAGGGGAGCCGGGCGGGAGCTGTCAGCCCACCCGCTTGGCTCCCCATTGCGGGGAACCGGGCGGGGGGGGGGGGTTGACAGCTCCCGCAGGGGTCCCCGCTGTGGGGAGCCGGGCGGGAGCTGTCAACCCAGCCGGCTCCCTGGGGCGGGAGCCGGCAGCCCCCAATAACGGATTTTGGATGCATCGGAAATTTTGTCCGTTGCATCCGAAGTCCGTTAAATCGGGGTCCGTTAAATCGAGGGTTTACTGTATTTTCATTTACAGTGAAACCTCGATATAACGGACTAATTCGGGCGAGGGGGTGTCCGTTAAAACCGAAAGTCCGTTATTTAATAATTTTTTAAAATTATTAAATAACGGACTTTCGGGTGACAACGGACACCCCCCCGCCCGAATTAGTCCGTTATATGGAGCCGTGAGTCAGCGCACCCCACCCCCTCCCCCCGCCCGGCTCCCCGCTGCGGGGAGCCGGGCGGGGGGGTTGACAGCTCCCGCCCGGCTCCCCCGAGCGGGAAGCCCGGCGGGAGCTGTCAAACCCCCCGTCCGGCTTCCCGCTGCGGGGAGCCGGGCGGGAGCTCTCAAACCCCCCGCCTGGCTTCCCGCTGTGGGGAGCCGAGCGGAGGCTCTCAACCCCCCCCCCCCCGCTCCCCGTTGCGGGGAGCCGGGCGGGGGGGGTTGACAGCTCCCGCTCGGCTCCCCCCAGCGGGAAGCCCGGCGGGAGCTGTCAAACCCCCCGCACGGCTTCCCGCTGCGGGGAACCAAGCGGGGGCTCTCAAATGCCCCCCCCCCGCCCGGCTCCCCGTTGCGGAGAGCCGGGCGGGGGGGGGGGGTTGACAGCTCCCGCCGGGGTCCCCGCTGCGGGGAGCCGGGCGGGAGCTGTCAACCCAGCCGGCTCCCTGGGGCGGGAACCGGCAGCCCCCAATAACGGATTTTGGATGCATCGGAAATTTTGTCCGTTGCATCCGAAGTCCGTTAAATCGGGGTCCGTTAAATCGAGGGTTTACTGTACTATTGAAATTCTTTAGGGATCCTAAAGATAGCTGGCAACATTTAGTTGAGAAGTGAGGTATAGAATATTTAAGAAACTCTTTTACTTCAGACCTTTGGAAGGGATGTTTAGATTAAATATTCCAAGAAACGCAGACTTCTTTAGACTGAAAAGCTCTCCAAAGCAAAATAAGCCTAGAAGGCAAGTTTCTGCCACTGTTTAATCTCTAAAGAACCATTCAAAAACAGCCTCGGTTTAAATCCTTCCATGCCTATGTGGCATCTAAGGCACTGAGCACATTTCCCCAGCCCTTTTCCCTCTGTGCAGTCTCAGACATCTAGTTAGTCCCATAATTTGCCAACATTGAATCTGTTTCCCCCTAAACTACACCTGGAGGGATCTTAACAACCTTTCTCTCTCTCTTTGACCTTTAGGTCCTGCTTTGCAGTGCCTCTAATAATATGCAGGCTGCAATCGATGTCAGGAACCAAATATTCTTATAATGTACATTATAAACTAAAACTTCACTATCCTCATCGAACAAGCTATTCACTTGCACTATTTAACAGGCAATAATTAAACTATTGGGAGTTTAATATTAGGGATGCACTGCACTGACAGTGATATGAACTCTGCGGAACAAACCTCTGCAAACTCATACTCTCGTTGCCCTTTGCCCTCGAGGCTCCTAATAGAAAGCAAATTGAAAACAATGCTACTGAGCCATCAGGAAACGTCCCAAGTATTAGAGGTACCCAAGCTGTATCCACTGGGCCATCCCTACTCATAGGCAAAAGTACTCACCTGCACCCCTGCTCTGCCCCAGCCCCGCCCCCATTCCATGCCTTCTCCTGAGGACTGCAGCAGGGGTCAGGTGCCCTGTGTTCACCGAGTGGCAGTAAGTGCAGTGACTCAGCCTGCTCCGTGTCACTGGTGAGTTTTGGGGGGCAGTTCCCTCTGCCTCCCAAGCCTCAAGATTGGGAGCCAGGGAACAGAGCAATCTGGGTCTGGGTCTCTCCACTTCCCACCATCCCATGAGTGCAAGGTCGGGCCTGCTCTGCACCCACCAAGTGACAGGAAGTGGAGCGACCCAGCCCCAAGCTGCTCCACTGACTCATGCTGGGGGGTGGTTTCCCTCCTTCCCCCCCAAACCTGCTCCTCCTCCCCATGCAGAGGCCCTGGGTCACACACCTCTGTGGGTGGGGAGGCTGCATAGGGCACCAAAATGGCTAGGGGTGGCCCTGTGTATCCATTGCACACTAAGGCAGCAAACATTTAAAACACATCAGTCTCCAGATTTCATTCTGAACAGCATTTTTGGAGAGCACGTGATCTTGGGGTCCACATTAGGCAGAATGAGGACCCAAACCAGTTCTTGTTGTAGGCAATTGGGCTTTTGCCAATGACTTCAGTGGGAATAGGACTAGGCACCCTGGGTTTGGTGCAAGCCCCATTGAAGTCATTAGGAAAATTCCCACTGGCTTCCATAAATTTTGCCATAAGAGAGGAAAGGCAGAGGAAATAGAGGTGTGGGATTAGCTAAAGCCAATTCATAAAGGGACTTAAGCATTGCAGCGCTTAACTTTTTGGTCCCTAGAAAAATCATTGATACACCACTGCGATCCACAAACCCTGAGTTAGGTACGAATAAATTGGGGAAGGGGAGAGGCACCTAAGAATGGGATCCATGAAACGCAGCACATTAGGTTGGGAGCTGCCTAAGCTAGCCAATGGTAGATTCCAACAGCTCTCTCATGGAGTTAGCTGTTTGGGCTCTGGGGAGGTACTTGCAGTCTGGAGCCAGGAACGCCTCTCCTGGAGTTCAGTGGCTTTCGTGTGAGAATGAGTTAGGTGCCTGCCTCATTCTCACACAAAACAGTGGGAGGGGGAGGTTGTGCTTCCAAATTTATAGCTTTTATCCTAGTGGTTAGAGCTCTCACCTGGAATGTAAGACACCCAGGTTTAATGCCCCCTTCTTCTAGAGGGGGAGAAAGGATTGGACAGGGGTCTCCCACCCATTAGGAGAGTGCTCTACCTCTACCCACTGAGCTATGGGATGGTCTCATGTGGCACTCCCTCAGACTGTCCTGTAGAAGCACATTGGATAACTGCTTGAATAGTCATTGCGGGGGAAGAATGGGGGAGGGGGGAGAGAGAGAAAGAAAAAGAAAGGAACAGGGTATGAGAATGATTCTGTCATTCGGTGATCAGGTCACTCATCTGTGAGGTAGAAGACCCTGACTCCAATCCCCCTGCTGTAATAACTATTCAGTTATTTATACATAGCTGAAGAGCTTCAAAAAGAGAAACAGAGGGAGCTCCACATTGGAATATCCCTTAGCTTTGTGGTTAGAACACTCTCTTGATGGGTGGGAGACCCCTGTTCAAACTCCTGCTCAGGCAGAGAGAGGAATTGAACCAGGCTCTCTCACATCCCACATTAGTGCTCTAACCACAGGGCTTAAAATTATAAGGGGGGAGGCACCAACACCTCCTTTACTGGCCTGATTTTGAAAGAACCCTGGTCTGGTTGTCAGCCTCTGAGTAAGTCTACTGGATTGGGCCCCATGGGTGAGCTAGGTAGAGGAAAACCCTATCTTCCCTTGGTTTGTGGATTGCTCTGGGGCTTAGGCACTCACATTCTTATCTCACACTGCAGTGTCCATGCTCAGAGACAGAAACATAGGCACTTAGCCAACTTTTACCCAGAAAACTTAGCTGCTGAGTGAGTTTGAGTGGGTTCGGAGGCAGGTGAGTGGGAGTTTGGTAGATTTGCAGTAGCACCTAAAACTGGGACTTTGGAGTTTAAGTACTGCTGTGGATCAGGGACTCAGTTTCCAAGTTATCTTTGAAAGCATAGAAGTTAGAGGTGGAAAAGACTTAGTGGACCATCAAGCCCTCTTCCCAGCCAGTGAAGGGTTGCTTCTGCAATATATGCTCCAGTAGTTTATGCAGTTTGGTTTTAAAGATTTTGGAGCTCTTTTCCCCATGAGAGAGAGAGAGTGAGTATGACAGACTGCAAATCTTGTGAAGTTTTTGCTTTGTTTTGTTAAGTTAACCCACCTGGCAAGTAGGTTTTCTCCAGCAATTGCAGCTCCACTGAATATGGGATATTACCCCATAAATTGTTATACCTAAGTCATGGACAGCAACATTATTCGTCCCAGGAAGTGCACAAAGAAAAGCAGCACAGCAATCTGGAAGATACGGAGCTTTCTCTGTTAAATTTGCCAGGGAGGATTGGATTTATTAGTCTGCATGTGCCTTTGACTGATACATCATGCTGGATGCTGTAGGCAAACATATACTAATTGGAAGAACAAATAGAAAACCCTAAGGATGCTCATGCTTAATGACACTGTCCATATTCTAAAATATCTCTACCACAAATTACTCATTACATAGCTATCGGCAATGCAAGTTAATTTATCAGTATCAATTGCTAAGTTAAAGCATGAACTTCTAACAAGACACACTGTACAGTACCTAGCTAGGAAAGTTTCCAATCCCTAAGATTTTAAACAAGAGAGATGAAGAGTGAGAGAAACAGGGCAGGCCAGTTCAGGGAGAAGAAAGTAACAATATATAGTGTATTGTAAGGTTAATGATCTAATGGATTCCAATGAATTAATTCAGTTTTAATTAGTTCTACTTTTGGTACTGTATTAGAACCAAATTATTGCTGAAGAGGACTAAATGTTCAAGCTAAAATCCTCACAGGAGCATCTAGTTAGAAGCAAATATCTGGCTTCAGAACAAAGACAAATTGAATAGAAATGTATCCGGTTGTTCCCTGTAATGATTTCAAGCCAGATAATTGCCTTTGAAGCCAAGCTGAACAAAAGAAAGGGAAAATCAAGTATGATAAGGCAGCAAATTCCCAAACCATTTTTGGCAGTGGAGACTTCGTTATCTTGTCACATTGTCAGTTGTGTATTAGCTTGTTTTCATCCAGTGATAAATCTGACAGACAGACCTGGATGAAGTACCTGTGAGTTGTGCTGGTCTGAAGAGGAAATGTGGATGTTCTAGTTAACCCTATTACTGTACTGCAACACTCAAAAATTACCGACACAACAGTCAAATGAACATCATTTTATAAAGTTAAGTGTAGATCACATTAACTGTCAAAACCATGGGAAGATCAACTTTTTGGGCTGAGCAGCATATGGAAATTATATGGTGGGCATAGGGTAGTATGGTACCGGACTCTGGCTGGGGTCTGGGCTGTGGGGTGGGGCTGTGAAAGAGAGGTTTGGGGCCAGGACGGTACTCTGTGCTGGGACAAATGGGTTCAGAGAGTGGGAGGGGGATCAGGGTTGTGTACTACGTAGGCACTAGAGGGGGATCATGCTGGCTGCTTCCTGGGAGCCATGTGGAGCGGGGTAAACCCCCAGCCCTACTCCCCATCTGGGATGCCAGAGTGGGGCGAAACCCCAACCTTGGTGGGAGCTGAGGGCTGGATTAAATAGTATAATGGGCCAGATGTGGCACATGGGTTATAGTTTTCCCACCCCTGTTCTAACCAAATATGAGAGACCAGGTGGGTGAGGTCATATATTTTATTGGAACAACTTCTATTGGTGAGAGAAACAAGCTTTTGCGCCTACACAGAGCTTTCCTTCTGACATGGCCACAACATTGCATAAACCAGGGGTATCAAACACATGGCCCACAGGCTGCATGTGGCCCGCACAGTTATTTGCCACCAAGCTCCTTGCATCTGTACTCTCCCCGAGTTATTTCTGGCGACTGCCACGCTCCCCTCCCCCACAGCATGCCATGTCCCCAATCCTCTGCCTACCTCCAGACGCTTCCTGCTGTCAAAGAGCTGTTTGGCGGTACTTAGTGTTTTCCAGGACAGAGGGGGGAGGAGTGGGGAGCTGTGTTCTAAGCGGAGGAGGCAGAGAAGAGGCGGGACAGGAGTGGGGCCTCATGAAAGGGGTGGCATAGGAGTGGGGGCAGGGGCAGCACGAGGTGGGGTGTGTGTGAGTGTGAGTGATGCAGCCCTCATGCTAATGCAGGGATCGGCAACCTTGGCATGCAGAACCGCAGGGTAAGCACCCTTAGCGGGCCCCACCGGTTTGTTTACTTGCCGGTTCGCCGACCGTGGATCCCACTGGCCGCAGTTCACGGTCCCAGTCCAATGGGGGCTGCAGGAAGTGGAGGCCAGCGGGAGCTGCAGTCGGTGAACCGGCAAGTAAACAAACCAGCGGGGCCTGCTAAGGGTGCTTACCCTGTGGTCCCACGTGCCAAGGTTGCCGATCCCTGGGCTAATGCATTAGTCCTCATGTGACCCTCTTGGTCATTTGGGTTTGAGATCCCTGGCATAAACAAACATGAACATTGGGGGGTGGGGAGAGAAAACTTCCCCACCAACTGAACTAGCTTGCAGCAAGTGGTTCAATGCAATTCCGAAAGCTCTGGCTGCCAATGCCCCAGAAATTTATGAACAGAGACTACTTGGTGCCTGCTACCTCCAATCCAACCCAACTCAACTCAAGGCATTTGGCAAACTGCCAGAATCCACCTAGCCATCTAAATCAAATGTTTCAGACAAAACTATTTTCACTAAAAAATGCAGATATGGGTGTCCAAAACATTGTGAGAATTCATGTGAATTCACTAAATTCTCTTGGTTGGAGAGGAAAGAAAATCCAACATTCTAAGAATATTGAGACATTTTGTTTGAACATTTTCTAGATGTAACATTTTTATCCAGGTCAAATGACACATTGTATTCTACCTCAAACAGTTTGCTTTTCAATGTTTTGGTTCAGCCAGCAAAGCAAAAATCCATTATTCTCACAGGTCTATTTATTATTATATGTATTTGCTGTATCATAGCGGGTCCATGGTCCCACTGTGCTAGTCAATGTAAACAATATCATAAAACACGCTGCACAAATGAACTTAGCTTCTAAAAAATATTTCTGGATGCAAAGGATGAGGGTCCGTATGTGGACCCTGATGACCCTATGCTCTCAGCTGGCCCTCAAGAGCAAGTCCCAACCAAAGGACTCCCCACTCTGAACTTGTGTCGGGGATCCAGAAACTGGCATCTGCTACTAAACAGGTCCACAGAGGACACTCACAGCAGATGGGGCCACCTGTGATTAATCTCTCTCACTGTCGCCCCCCCTTCCATCTGCCAGTTATTAAGAAACTGACTCAGCAGCCCCTTAAGTTTGGAAAACATAAATTTGCTAACTCATTGGGTGCACTCCATCATCCCCAAATAAGCTAAGGAAGGAATGGTTAATATTATAGTGGTTGATAACTGGACTCCAAGTCCTGGAAGTGCGTAGGCTGTGAATATGTAGGTGCCTTTTTGGCCCAGTTGGTCCTCGTAGGACTTCCCATCAGATTTGCTTCTGGCACATCTTGGACCAAACTACTGTAAGGCTGTGGGCCAGGTCCCTTTTTATCCTGATCACCTAACGTTCTGGACAGAGATCACTTTTCATGGAAATGAGCTAAGAATTAATGTGAGAGAGGCATTAACTGTGTTCACAGCATGTGTTCTTGTTCAAACCAGAGAACTCATCTGGCTTCCCATCCAGACCTGCTAGGTGAACCACCTCAGCTGCTGGCTGCCTGCTTGTGTAGCTAATGAAAGCTGCTGGGGGGCTCATGCATTTATGAGGCTTAGACACTTGGTCCTGTAAGGAGGACATTTAAAAAAGCAGGAAAAAATTAATGCTAAACACTAAATTGGTATTAATGCATTTAAATCACGAGAGGTAGATTGTGTAATTTACAACTATCCTGTTGCCAATGGCCTATGCACTGAGGTTGGGGTTTCACAGATATTAAGGCCAGAGGGACCATTATTATCATCTAGTCTGACCCCCTGCATAACACAGGCCAAAGAACCTCACCCAGTAAGCTCTGCATCGAGACAACCTCTGTTTGAGCTATAGCATATCTTTTATGATTTAGCTGGGGATTGGTCCTGCTTTGAGCAGGGGGTTGGACTAGATGACCTCCTGAGGTCCCTTCCAACCTGATATTCTATTATTCTATGATTTTAGAAAGACATCCATCTTAAATTTATTTAATGTCTGCAAGAGATGGAGACTACCACACTCCTGTGTAAGTTGTAATCATTCTCACTTTAAAATATTTGCTTCTTATTTCTAGTCTGTATTTGTCTATTAAGGAGCTTGCAACTGCTGAAACCTCTTATGCCTTTTTCTATTAGATCCCCATGTAGAGCATGATCAAATCAACTCTCAACTTTCTTGAATAAATCAAATAGTCTCTCACTAGAAGGCAGATTTTGAATTATTCTTTATGAACCCTTTACCCAATTTCTGGAATCCAGTGGATGTGGGCACCTAATCATAGGACTGGAAGGGCCTTCAATGGGTCACCTAGTCTTGTCCCCTCTACTGACGCAGGACTAAGTATTATCTAGAGCCCATCCCTGACAGGTGTTCATCTAACTTGTTCTTAAACACCCCCAATGACCGAGATTCCACAACCTCCTTAGGTAATTTGTCATGTTTAACTATCCTTACGATTAGGAAGTATTTCCTAATATCAAACCTAAATCTGCTGCAATTAAAGCCCATTACTTCTTGTCCTGTCCTATCAATGGCCATGTAGTTGAGGCACTGACCCATGACTCAGGAGAAGGAGTTTACTTCCCCCCTCTGCTACAGACTTGTAGTGTGACCTTGGGTAAGTCACCTGTACCTCACTTCCTCATGTGTAAAATGTGCCTTTGTACGTGGTACCTCTTTGTGCCTCCATTCTGCATGTGCAAAATCTGTATTGGGTCTGTATGCTATTCTTGGGCATGGACTGTCCCTTCCTATAGGTATGTGCAGTACTTGGCACAGTAGGACCCTCTTTGCTCCACACCACTGCTATAAAGCTCATTTCAGCCTTCAGTCAATCCTGAAACATCTCGGGGGGGGGGGCTCTTGTGTAGATAGTCCATCTATTTAAGAGCCCCTCTCTTCACACAATGGAAATTGAAGTCAGAATTTGCTAGTGGGTGCATGTGTATAAAATATACAGTTGCAGGATGAGGATTTGGCGTAGAAGTGAATCAGCTGCTTCTGGCAGATCCATCCCCCCCATATCGCTCACATACACGACCCTGATAAAGTTTGCACGGAAGAGACTGCAGCCCACCCCCCTCCCCCTTTTGCTTTTCAAGTCTTCATGGAGTGTGCGGCTACTGGGGCCATCTGCGCGGAACTCGATAAATGTTTGCAATGTCTGGTGGTTTGAAGAAAGGTGGTGTTGGGGGGAATCAGGAAATTCTTTGAGCCTTTTTATCCCTACAGTAACTATAGACTTTGGCAGGAATGTGGGTGATTAATTTCGAGTCTGTTAGCTCAGTCCATCCAGTTGAACCTCCCCCCTTGGATGTCTTGGAGACGGCAGCGTCCCCCGTGCTCTGCTATTTCACCAACCCCTGTGAATGCAGCTCTGCTAAGTAAACATTGCCGAGCTGCTAATCACAAGCCCTGAAACAAAACAGCACTTCACTTCGGGATCTGGGCAAGATCAGAGCTAGCTCGCTGCTCGCTCCCTCTCCCTCCCTCGGATCTCGCAGCTTTCAGCCTCTCTCTCTCTTTCTCCCCATGCTGGGGAGAACTCGCAGGGTGAAACTGACAGAGGCTGCGCTTTTGTCAGAGTCTTGCCTTCTTGCTTGTTTTCCCCAGGGACAAGGGGGTATTTCCTAGCCAGCCTTTCCAACCTGTTCATGTTGTGATCCGCGGCAGCAGCACCACAAAAAGTTGTCGGGAGCACCGATGATGGCACTTCATTTACAACCCTTCGCTTTGCACTTCCTGGCTTTGACTTTTCCCTTAGTGGCGAGGGGTTTCACTGATGAAACCTTGGAGAAAGCCACGAAATCAGAAGGCTATTGCAGCCGGATTCTGCGAGCCCAAGGCACCAGAAGAGAGGGATATAATGAATTTAGCCTGAGAGTAGAAGGCGATCCTGAATTTTACAAGCCTGGAAACAATTACAGGGGTGAGTCTTTGCAGTTCTCTAATTACACCGTATAATAATAATGATGATGAGCAGAACAAGTGTCACTGAAACTAAAAGACGTACGTGTGTGTGTGTGTGTGTAATCGAGACAGTGTGGGGGTACTTCTGCACGCCGCTTGCAGTGGGGATGCTTTCACAAGCGAGTGTGAGTTGTATTTCAGAGTAACACTTCACCCCAAATAGTTCATTCGGCACTAAGGGGGATGTCCTGCTTCTTTCGTGTGTCCTGGCAGCTTTGCGAGTGGCAGCAAGAGTCTAGAGACCGCTTGTTCTATGCTGCGATACAGACTCTGATTCCCTACCCCGGCCCGCAGCAATGGAGCACAGCAAACTACAAGATGTAGCGCGCAGAGGAAAGGCTCATAAACGCGGTGTTAATTGTTTTTGCCCTCAGATATGAGTATTAATTTAATGAGTTAGCATAAGGGCAAACTAATGCAGGAGGCTGCTAACTTCCCAATTTTCCCACTTGCGTTTATCTCCTCCCCACCCCCACGGGTTTTTGCTGGGGATATGAACAGATGGTTCAAGCTGGAGAGAGAGATGGTGCTAATGACCACTGTAGATAAGAGTCCTAGGGATGCATTCTGTGCTGAACACTGCACATATAGTGCTGGAAATGAACTTCCTAAACCCACCTCAGCAATTTTGTATAATTAACAGGTGAAAGCAGTTTCAAGTCACTTTTTCTGTCTGATCATATTTATTTGGAAATGAACATCCTTAATATACATTGTTGATGTCGTATTGAAAATACCACTTTGAAAAGAAGCTGAATGTGCAGTTAGATATCTAATAGAATCACAGAATATCAGGATTGGAAGGGACCTCAGGAGGTCATCTAGTCCAACCCCCTGCTCAAAGCAGGACCAATCCCCAACTAAATCATCCCAGCCAGGGCTTTGTCAAGCCTGACCTTAAACACCACTGAGGAAGGAGATTCCACCACCTCCCTAGGTAACCCATTCCAGTGCTTCACCACCCTCCTAGTGAAGAAGTTTTTCTTAATATCCAACATAACCCCCCCGCTGCAATTTGACACCATTACTCCTTGTTCTGTCATCTGGTACCACTGAGAACAGTCTGATCCATCCTCTTTGGAACCCCCTTTCAGGTAGTTGAAAGCAGCTATCAAATCCCTGCTCATTCTTCTCTTCTGCAGACTAAACAATCCCAGTTCCCACAGCCTCTCTTCATAAGTCAAGTGCTTCCAGCCCCCTACTTTTGTTACCTTCCACTGGCTGGACTCTTTCCAATTTTTCCACATCCTTTTTGTAGTGTGGGGCCCCAAACTGGACACAGTACTCCAGATGAGGCGTCCCTGATGCCGAATAGAGGGGAATGATCACGTCCTTTGATCTGCTGGCAATGCCCCTACTTATACAACCCAAAATGCCGTTAGCCTTCTTGGCAACAAGGGCACATTGTTCACTCATATCCAGCTTCTCATCCACTGTAACCCCTAGATCCCTTTCTGCAGCCTAGCCATTCAGTCCCTAGTCTGTAGCAGTGGGTGGAATTCTTCCATCCTAATCTCATCTCTTTTTACAGACTAATAGGTAGTGTATCAATGAAACCATCTTTCGGGAGAGCAAATAATTTTTTCAGAGCTGCTTGCAAGTGGTGGTTCTCCATCCTTCCCCCCTTAGTTAGATTCGTATGAAGAGCAATGCTCTCACACTGGATGAACACAGCAATCTGAGTTCAAGCTGAAGAAAAATCATGTGCACTGTCTCATAGAATATAATATTAGACTTACATTCTTAGAGGTGACCATCTACAACAGTGATTAACCTGTTGTGAGCATCACTTGTGAGCATATTACTTTGTGTGATCTTTCTTCAAATAGAGAAATTAAAGCACTGCAAGCAATTTTAACATTATTTGAAGAAACACATTTCCCACAAACAGGTTAACAGACATTTCTCTTATTAGCTTGAGTTTGCAAGATTTTATATTGCATGTCAGCTTAGTATCTGTTCTAATGGCACTACAGAGAAATCTCAGATTCTTTGGTAGTGACTTACACACAAATATTCTTATTTATGAGATTTTTGTAAATTATTTCTGGTGAAAATGTCATTAGGCGTTTGATTCATCTGTTGAGATGATTTTATTTACTTTGACTTTATTTTATTTTGTTTATTTTATTTACTTTATTTTAAGATTTTAAGATATATTGTCTTTTTATGCAGACATTAATTAACAAAATAATCAGTTTAATGTTTTTACATTACTTTTTCATTATTAGCTCTCGGGTTCTTGTCCCTAACAAGTTATACTGGGGCATTAAAGGTGCAGCTAAGTACACATGCTTATGACACTTAAGATTAAATTATTCAGACACTTAAACCTAGCAAACGGTCTTTCAAGAATGCTTTACTAGTGTGTGGGTGGAAGACAGCTAAATGTTGCTGTAAGTATACTTATCAGCACCAACAAGAGTTAATGTAACTTGTTTCATGTACAATGTGGTGACATCATGCAAAGTTTTAACACAGGGCTACTGAGTTCATTTTCAAAGGAGACTCCACTGGGAAATTAGAAATATCCTTCTTTGTTATACAAAGTGAAGAAACTGTGTGTGATGAGAGAAGCTGGGATGTTAAGGACAAGCTGGTTTTATAAACCAGAGAACAAGAAACAATGTTGTAGAAGACTCTGGGAACCTGAGCTGAGGCAGAGTCAAACTTAATCAAAGGCTGTTACCATAGGCCCAGGACTGATTAAGGTGGCCTGGGGCACTAAGCATGCCCTGTAGGGGATCCAGTAACCCTGATTCTTTGAGATTTGTGCTGCTGTTTGGGTTTTTGATGGAGCGGGCCACTCTCATGAGCATTGTTCCTTCTAAGCTGTGCGCACACAGCTCCTAAATCCCATTCACACGGAGAAACACTGCGCTCACAAAAATTTGCACAGAAGAATTTTTTTGTGCACACAGCCTGTCAAAAATTAGAAGGAACATTGCTCATGAGTCTGAAACTGTAGTAGTGGGAATCACTGTTGCAGTTCCAGTGCATCAGGGAGCAGAGGACCCCAGGTAACAGCCGTCATTCACCTTTCAGAAGGCCTAGAACCTTCCTGCTCTCTAGCCTACTGCTGTTGCTGGTCTTTGAATGGGATAGGATCCATTTGCCCAGAAGGAAGCACTAAGAGGGCTCTGTAGGTGAAGAAGTCTTACTTGCTACCCCTGCAGAGTGTTCTGAGTGGCAGTGGTAGGGGACAGTGGGCCCTCTACTGGACACCTGGGGTCTCCTCACAGGGTTCTGCTCCTCAGAGAGACATTGGGGTGGTGGTAGCTCATAGATCTAGAGAGAGAGGGGAGCACCTCATCATAGGGCCCTATGATCCAAGGGTGGCCTCAGGATTCATGCTTATTGTGACAGGACAGCTGAGGGCTGTGGTCATGGGGTTATTCCATCCTCCGAGGGCCACATAAGAAACCTGAGGTCAGCATCTGCATGGCTCTGCCTCTCAAAGAAGAGGCACCACCAGCAGAAATTTGGCCCTTCTCCTCCCGCTGCCCAGAGGAGAGGCACCAGTGGTGGTTGGGGAGTCTCTCTTCTCCTTCTTTCTTCCTTTCCAGGGCTTCCAAAAAAGCAGCCATGGCCAAGGGCTCATTGACTTTCCCCCAGCTGAGGTTGTTTGGAGGCTCTAGTGCTATAGCAATCAGATAGCAGGGCATCCTTTGCCTCTCTCAGTGGCACACAATCTGCTTCTCTGGGATCATGTGTCAACCCAACCCTGGAGTTTAGGTGGGGGTAGTCAATAGGTGGACTACAGACCACCAGACACTTTTGAACAGACCACAAAATCTTTTCATTTATTTATTATCATCATCATTGCCATTGTGGTGTGAAAAATGTTTCTCTAGAGTCTGGACCTTCACTATATACCTTGACCAAGAAATTTGGACCTCAGCAAAGAATAATTGACTAGCCTTGGTTTAGGCCCTGTAAGAGAGCTTTCCCCTCACTCTAAAAACTAGGGTAAAGAGGGGGGGTCTCTTATATGCAAGACCAAATAACTGTAAGCTACTTTCTCAGCCCAAGTTAAATCTTTTTCCCCAAAAACCCAAACTCTTCCAGTTGGGGATTGGATCCAGCTGCCACCACTCAGTAATCACCTTGACACCCCCCCTTTCTCCCGTTAGCCACTTGAGAGAGAAAAGAACTCAGGCTTCCAGCCACCACTTCTCCCCCCTGCCCTCAGGAGAGAGACTTAGATGCACAGATCCCCCTACCCGGACAACTTTAAGGGAATAACCAAATGCTATTTATAATAAAAAAGTTTTAATAAAGAAAAGAGAACAAAGCATACAACTAATACAATTTCAGAGATATAAAGCTTTCTATTCTGAGTCTTTTTGCATAAACCAGCCTAGTCCCCTTCCCGGAGATTCCTCTTTCTCTCTCTGCTAAATGTTACACTCCAGAGACACCAGAGATCAGATGCAAAGCTTATACAGGTACAATTCTACTTAAGTTCCCCTAACATATGGATATAGGAAGGAAAAGGAGAAAAGGATTCTCCATAGCTGGAAAGAAGAGATGGGGAGTTGCCCAGAGTTGGGACCGAGGAGAACTGAAACTAAACCTCCCCCTCTGTCCCGAGGGACGGGATCTCTTACGTCACCTCCTCTCAGGTTCAGTTAACCCCATACAGGTAAAACAGCAACTCCAAAGCACTTCACACTTATGACAGACCCATATGCATAGAACTATGGTGCCTGTTAGAAAATCCAGGTCTGCTGTTGCTCCCACTGAAGTCAAAGGCACAATTTCCATTACTCTCAAAGAGAGCATGATTAGGCCTCCTTGTAAGCAATCAAACAGGGACTCAAACTTAAAAAAAAATATTCTGGGTAATAAATTCTCAGATGCAGTAACTGGCAGTAATCAGTCCCAGCCCGGGTGCTTTATTAATCCTGGAGAGGCTTTAGCTCAGTTAGAAAATTGCATAACGTTATTTTACATGACAAGACAGAGTAGGTTCTGTTCCCATAAATATGTACTTTAAAAAATCCTTTAAAAAAAAAAGTCTGTAAGATGGATGTTTCACATGAGTGTAGGAAATGCAAATTCTTCCCTCCTGAAATTGTTATGCTATGGAAGGAAACAAGGAGGAGACTATTCTAATCCATTTAAATGCTCCTTCTATTTGGATGCTGTTTCTGTTGCTAATGGAAATTTCATTTGCTCACCTTCTCTGAACAATAAACAGTGTTCAAGGACCCACTCAGATAAATATTGTGTGCTCCTTTTGCATTGGTTTTCCAAGTGCTTCCCTCTTGAGTAGTCCTGAATCTCATTCTCTCTCTCTTTCTCTCTCTACCACACACACACACACACACACACTTTTTTGGAATTTATTAACAACTTCTGTTCTGCACCGATCTGGGTGCTTCTGACATATCTACCTCAG
The DNA here is from genome assembly GCA_032164245.1 of Sternotherus odoratus. Lineage (NCBI taxonomy): Eukaryota > Metazoa > Chordata > Testudines > Kinosternidae > Sternotherus > Sternotherus odoratus. The sequence goes on from JAVMKO010000006.1 coordinate 78,435,945, forward strand.
GAGTTTAATAGGCATTGTAATTAGGTAGAAAGCACCTCTTGCAACTAAAGTGCCTTATTCTGTCTTCACTTATGCAACATACAACAGAGGGTTTTTGCTTAATTTAAATGAAAAGGTTACACAATGTGGCTTCTTTGCCTAAAGCCAAGTGCATTTAGAATCATACATACCATGCAATTCTGATTGCATCGCTTTTAGCATGGGGTGGAGGAGTGTAGAGAGAGAGAGTGTTTACACTGTAAAGGGGTTAGGATTTGGCCAAGAGGTATGGAAATGAGGAAAATGAGCTTCTGGCATTTAATCTCCCCCAGGAAAGTAAAATATACAAAATCCTTTTGCGTAGGTTGACTATCGCTCTTCGAGTTACATAGTCTTTACTTTGGTCTGTTGTTTTCAATGGACAATTTGATCTACATGTAAATCAATCATCACCCCAAATGACCCGCAAAATAATGTACATAGAACCTATGTTGTAATTTAGCTCAAGAAAATATCTTTATCTCTTGAGTCCCTATCAAGTAATGACACCCCACACACAGACACAAACCTCTTGTATGAAATGAGACTGAGCTCTCACGTGGAATCACAGTCATATAGAAAGAAACAAATATCGTAAGACCAATAATGATATAATGTGCATGCAAGTTACCATAACAAGCCATTTTATTTAACAGTTCTTCAAATCGAATCTTATTTGACTCCTAAAAGACGTCAAACTATACCTGTGCTCAAGGGTTCCCACCCCAGCTCAGAGCCCTGAGTCCTCCCTTCCCCTCCCCTCGCTGGACCCTGAACTTTTTCTAGCATGTCGCAGATGGCCTCAGAAAGCAAAAGGTTGAGAACTCCTGGATAAGCCCACACCAACAATGAAGGGGTTAAACTGCTGCCATGAGCAATGCTGGCCCTACCCCTTGGGTCCCGTCAATTATATCAAGCATAGAATAAGGACTGAAAAACAGGAATTTTCCAGCAGTTGCTGAGCAGCTCTGGGAGAGAGCAGATGGTGGCTCTACAGCTCCCAAGGGAAATTCCTGGGAAGCCTTCAGGCGAACTGCTCTCACAAAGGTCATTTACAAGCACCCCCCCCCCCCCCATGCTTACAAGGAGACAACACTGGCATACCAGCCAGGTAGGTCCAAGACAAGCTGATTAGGTGGTTGATATCATTATCCTCTGCCCCTTTTGGGGTTACGGAATCTGAGGACATACAAAAATGGACTATGGGAGTGGGAGCCAAGAACCTCATCCCATCCAAGCACAAGTGGACCATGTAACTCAGTTTGTATCACAGGATCCCTTATGTAGGCAAATGGGGGCTCAGTGTCCATACAGTAGAATAGGAGGCTCCCATCAGAAGCCTGAAAACTGTGACAAGTCCTAATTTCACAGAGAGGGGGAAATTAAAAAATGCTAATTGATTCTTCTTATTTATGTAGAATCTAAAATGTAGTAGATACTTTATTGTTGCTCTGGATAATAACTGTACTAATCTTGTTTATGCAATAAATGCAACTGTAAATCATAGGTACTGAGTCAGGAAAGATCCCTATTCAGGACAACACTTCAATACATATTTAAGTGCTGTCTTGAATGGGGATAGATTTGGCACCTTGCTTGAATTGGGGCCATAGTCATTATGTGCATACTAGTATATTTCTCTTATTCCTTGGGAGGAAAAACCGTTTCCACAACAACCTTTGCTGTTCCTTCCTTTTTGGTGCCTGAAAAATCTGAGACAGAAATAGCAAATGGGCTTTATTAGGAGGATTAATATAACTAAAAATTATCACCAATCAGAAACAAAGAATCACCAATAAGCTTGGTTTTGATTCCATCTTCTCTGTTTTGTGAGAAATCTTTCTCTCTGATGTAACAAGTTATGATCTTATGTTATGAATGGTCTTTTAAGTGGAATAGGTTGGTTGGCATAAATGTTACAGTGTAAATCCTGCATTTGTAGTGAATCACATTGAAAAGATAGAAACAATCATTCCACAAGTAGTGACTATTGTTCACAGTTACAGCTTACTTATGTTCACGTTCACTCAAATCTCACCCCATACTCAAATTCTCATTTCCAATAAGAAAAATTTCCAAAGAAAAATAAAAGTTGTGTGTGAGATCCACAGAATGATACACAATAGCTGTATGTGAGTCAAAAAATTGCATAATAGGGCTTTAAATGTGTAAAACGTTCTTTTCCAAGGATATAAATAGATTTTGTATATATTTCCTATTCCCAAAGTCATCCACAATTAGATTTTTCTACTCTAATTCATAGTCACTTACATGTTTCTGAAATAACTATGTATTTAAGAAGTATTCCTATTTTTCTCATGAGTTGTGACTAATCCAAGGGAAAGTTTGCTACATATTAATAATTTTTGTGTGAATCAGACTCTATCAGTTCCTCAGCAAGAGTGAATGGGTGCACTTCATTGACTTCAATGGTGCTGTGTCTGTTTATTCCAGCTGATAATCTTGTCCTAGAATTTCATTTACATTTATCATTTAGAGCTGCAAAAGGTTGTCACCTCCCCACCCGCATTTGCCTTCTGCACTGACAAGAGAATAACAGTTATGATTATTTATTATTATTGCCATAGTGCCGGAAGGCCCAGTCAGAGATTGTGCTTTGCACTTTACATGCATGTACCGTAATGAAAATATAGGCCCTGCCCCAAAGAGCTTGCAGTCTGATAATGAAGTTCCACTGAATGAATACAAAATTATGCTAAAAGTCATGACACTTTCAGGAATTTCTAACTTGTTGATCAATATTCTGCTCTTCTCTGAAACTCCCCCCCCCCCAATAAACTCATAGATCATAGTGAACCAAATGGTGCATTTACCTTCACAATGGTATTTTCAAATTAGTTCCTCTGATTCAGTGGTTCTCAATTTTATAGACTACCGTCCCTCTTTCAGGTGTCTATTTATCTTGCGTACTTCGAGATTCACCTCACTTATAAAAATCCTAGCTTACAAATCAGACATAAAAATACAAGTGTCACAACACACTTACTGAAAAACTGCTTATTTTCTCATTTTTACCATATAACTATAGAATAAATTGCAACTTCCAGGTTGAGAAACACTGATATAGAAAATAGAGCACTATAAACAAAATAGCGTCTGTATGAAATTTAGTTTGTACTGATTTGTACTGATTTTCCTAGTGCTTTTCATGTAGCCTGTTATAAAATTAGGCTAGTTTCATGTAGCCTGTTATAAAACTAGGCTAGTTTCCTGGTTCTTTTCATGTAGCCTGTTATAAAACTAGGCAAATGTCTGAATGAGTTGATGTACCTCCTACCACTAGTTATTTCCAGAAATCAGACTAGCTCATTTAGTTTAATTTTTTTTTGGGGGGGAGGGGAGGGGTTGGTTTTCATGCCTGACCAGAATGTGACAGGTAGATATCCCATCAGAAAACCTATTCTTTACTTTTTTCTTTTTTCTGATCTGACTATACTAGATAGTGCTGGAAATCATCTGATAAATTATGTGCTTGTGATATTTCTAGATCAGTGGTTCTCAGCCCATGGCAGCTTACTGCCCAGTCAGCACACTGCTGCAGCCCATGTGACATCCTCAGGGTCATACAGTTAGTATACATCATGTGGATGAGGCCCAGATAACACAGAGAGAGTTGCATATGTGGCCCACAATGGTAAATAGGCTGAAAACCACTGTTTTAGACTAACTTCCAGATCAAGAAGAGCTACCTGTGTTCCAGATAATCAGCTACACTTTTGGACATTGAACAAATTCTAATATATAAACTCTTTAAATGTTAGTTATTGCTCTCAAACTTCAATTCAACCACTGACGGCCTATCTGTGTCAAAGGGATTCTATCATGGATTTTCTCCTGGGCAGTGGCATTGATGATGGGAATTGTTCGCAGGAATCAGGGGTTTTCCTCAGTCTTTATGGTGCCAACCAGATTTTAAGGGTGTAAAGATTATGAAATGACAGTGTCTGCTTCATAGTTGAAGCTACTTTCACAATTTTCAAACACCATTTTTTCCCCTCAAAAGAAACTAATCTCCCTGAAATTTCACATGGCTATGTCTCATCCCAGGGTAGAATTTTTCTGGGAAGTTTGGAGAAAGTTAGAGTGGAATTTTAGTGTTATTGAGCCACAAACAGGTCTGAGGGCATAAAGGAAATGGAGAGACGTTGCATAAGGCTAAGGCACTGCTGGAAGGTTGTCAGATACAAGGGTGAAGAGGACAGCATAAAGAACCTAGGTAGAATGGGAAATAATACAATAGAAAGTTGGACTAATAGCAGAGTTGGGGAATTCTGCAATTTAGGGGAAGTCTTCAGGGATTGTGAAATCAGAGATGCCAGCTCTAAAATGCGTAATCACCTCCACAAACACCTGAGGCTTGGGGCATTCGTGGGCAGGGTAGGACATTGGTAAGGGTGCTTTTAGGTTTGGTTTTTTTTGCTAAAGTTCTCTGTGTTCTGTTAATCCATAGCTGGCAGAATTGTCTCCAGGGGGTCAATTCAAGTGGTAAATTATGTTTGTGGCCTGGTCAGCCCCAGGATGAGGGCTAAGGAGAGTAGGTAACCTTGACTGGTGGATAAGGCATTTATAGCTCAGTTAGTCTCAGAGATTTGGCTAAAATGTTTCTTATTTTGCATTTAAAATTAAAGAAACGTGGTATACGTCAGGGGCCACATCCCTGCTCAGCGAAGAACCTGAGATGGGGGGAAGGCCCCAGTAGATACGTCTCTGCAGCAAAATTCCCTCAAGAGTTTAGCCATATTGACAGTTTATTTTTAAGAAAATCCATGGGTTGTAAATAGCAGCAATGTTTCATATTAAGACTGAGATGCATGGGCAGAATTGCATATGGAAATTTGGACTGAACCGTCCTACGCTCTGCCTGGCTGTCCTCTATTAATCTTTAGCTATCATTAGCACCAAATTAACACAAATACTTAGACCAAGTTGTAGAATAAACTGATACACAGTTTGCTGATTTCACAATCAACTTTTTTTTTCTTTTTTGCTTCAGTAACACTTTCTGCTGCCACTCCAGCCTACTTCCGTGGATTCACACTGATTGCGCTGAAGGAGGGCAAAGAGGGAGACAAAGAAGAAGATCATGCAGGAACCTTTCAGGTGAGAGACACTTCCTTGACGACCTATGGTTTTAGTGATCCACCCCACTGTGTGGTTGGTTCAAAGAGGAGCCATTATTAACATTAAAGAATGCAAGATGTTGTATATGCATGAATATTTCTGCACCTATTGGCATGATGCATGGGCGGGGTGATGCAAAGGCATCATAAATTACTTTGCATTCTGCCCATGCTCTTCAGGAGAAGAGTGCAAAGCACTTAAACCTTGATTTCAATGGAACTTCAACACATGCTTAAAGTTAAGCTTGTTGCTTAAGTGCTTTGATGAATCCGGGCATAATAGATCAGAGTTTGCGCTGGATGTCCTGCTATTCAAATATGGTGGTGGTTTAATCCGTACATTTCACCTTTCATATTTCTTTTCCTACATGTTTTTGTCCTATAATATGTCTCTTTCAAATACAGCTAATGTTTCTTTGGTTGCAACCATCTTCTAGCTACATTTTAGAGTGTCATAAAGATATGTTGAATAGTAACTTGCTCTGTGAATAATCCCAGTTAAGTCAATGGGGGAAGTGCTACTTAACATGATTAAAAATATCACAATCTGCCCTTTTGGTGTTATCAGAGAATAGTTAGGGTTCTATTGAAACTATCCTTTCAGTTATTTCAAAACCACATTACATGACAGATAATTCTGCACAAAAGTAAGAATAAGTATCACATTTTAAAATTAGACAGAAATGCAAGTCTTGTCCAGGATTCCTTGTTGAGCTGCTCATACTGAATTTTCAGCATAGAAATATAATTATGGATGATATTGTGCACAATTAATGGAGTGGAAAATGATAGCTAAGTATAATAAATTAATAAACGCTTTATCCCAGGGCTTTGGAGTGGTGCTAGAGCTCTGCTTCAGCTCCAGACAAAAATTGGAGCTCCACTGCTCTGGGCTCCTGCTCCGGGCTCCACTCCAAAACCCTGCTTTATCCTGGCAACTAGCATTCAAGAACAAACATTTAAATAATTTAAAGAGAGAAATGCAAAAGACTTTACTCTTGGTAAGGAACAAGAAAAGAGATGTCAACAGCACATCCCACAGGTCCCTCTTACAATTTATTTTGGTGCTATCCTACAATCAACGTCACCAGCAAATTCAGTATACAGTAAACCCTCGATTTAACGGACCCCGATTTAACGGACTTCGGATGCAACGGACAAAATTTCCGATGCATCCGAAATCCGTTATTCGGGGGCCGGCTCCCGCCCCGGGGAGCCGGGCAGGAGCTGTCAACCCGGCTGCCCGGCTCCCCGCAGAGGGGAGCCGGGCGGGCGGGCTGACAGCTCCCACCCGGCTCCCTGCAGAGGGGAGCCGGGCGGCCGAGTTGACAGCTCCCGCCCGGCTCCCCACAGCGGGGAGCCAGGCGGGAGCTGTCAAACCCCCGCCCCCGCCCGGCTCCCCGCAGCGGGGAGCCGGGCGGGCGGGCTGACAGGTGGGGGAGGGGAGCCCGCGACGGACTGTTTGGGCGACTCAGCTGCCTGGTCAATTTCAGGTGAAATTGACCAGGCAGATGACTGGATCGTCCAAGCAGCCCGGCGCGGGCTCCCCCCCCCCAGCAGCCCCGCGGACCCCCCCCGCCTGCCTGAACAGCCCCCCCCTCGCTGGACCCCCCCCGCCCACCCGAGGGGGGGGGGAGCCGGCGCGGGCTGCTTCACGATGGGCTCAGCTGCCTGGTCAATTTCACCTGAAATTGACCAGGCAGCTGAGCCCATGGCCCAAGCAGCCCGGCGCCGGCTCCCCCCCCCCCCCCAGCAGCCCCACGGACCCCCTCCCGCCCGCCCGAACAGGCCCCCCCCGCCAACCCCCCCGCCCGCCCGAACAGCCCCCCCCGCCAGATCCCCCCCCGCCCGAGGTCAAACCCCCCCCCCCCCGGCTTCCCGCTGCGGGGAGCCGAGCGAGGGCTCTCAAACGCCCCCTCCCGCCCGGCTCCCTGCAACGGGGAGCCGGGGGGGGGCGTTTGAGAGCCCCCGCTCGGCTCCCCGCAGCGGGAAGCCGGGCGGGGGTTTGAGAGCCCCCGCTCAGCTCCCCCCAGCGGGAAGCCCAGCGGGAGCTGTCAACCCCCCCGCCCGGCTCCCCGCAAGAGGGGAGCTGGGCGGGGGGGGGGGCGTTTGAGAGCCCCCGCTCGGCTCCCCGCAGCGGGAAGCCGGGCGGGGGTTTGAGAGCCCCCGCTCGGCTCCCCGCAGCGGGAAGCCGGGCGGGGGGTTTGAGAGCTCCCGCTCAGCTCCCCCCAGCGGGAAGCCCAGCGGGAGCTGTCAACCCCCCCGCCCGGCTCCCCGCAGCGGGGAGCCGGGCGGGGGGTGGGTGGGCTGTCTCACGGCTCTATATAACGGAGTAATTCGGGCGAGGGGGTGTCCGTTGTCACCGAAAGTCCGTTATTTAATAATTTAAAAAAATTATTAAATAACGGACTTTCGGTTTTAACGGACACCCCCTCGCCCGAATTAGTCCGTTATATCGAGGTTTCACTGTATTGAATATGTGTCCTGTTTCCTCAGATCTGGAATATTTGGGAGTGGATTTCAGACTTCTGTATGTTCAATTCACGAGAAAAACCTAGAAACAGGTGATGTTGATTTGATCCTGGAACTGGCCCCCTTACTAGGCACACTGCTGATGTGGAATAGGTGTCAATTATGAAGACATTTAACAGAAAGGGATACCTGGCTCACTTTGGACAGTGGAAGGGGATTTGAATAAAGCATAATCCATATGTTAGGAAGTACACATTACTGCAGTTCATTTTATAATTACCATATTGTTTTTTAAAGAAGCTTCCTTTCCTCTTTCTACAGTTAGTTGTATTCCCACTTTTAGTATCACATTGAAACTAAAATCTAATTAATTTCTCCATCAGGAGCCAGTTTGGGAAGTTATGCCTGAGCATAGACTTCAATGCAAAGTGCATTTCTGCAGCATAATAGAGTCAGAAACTCACTTAGTTTTGTAGAAATGGAGAGCAATTTTGAAGCCAGGAAAGAGTGGGTAGCAAATAGAAATTTCTAAATAGCTCAAAAACCTCTAATGGATCGCAGTGGAAGGATGATTATTAAGTTGTTTAATTAGTTTTATTATACCACTGGCAAGCTGAAATCAGTGTTTTAATTGGCAGATAAATATTTCAAAAGTGGCGCATACTACATTGGTATTTCACAAATAGTACTCATTGTCTCCTTCTCCCTGCATAGATACTATTAACTGCTGTTCCTCAGGTTAGCACCTGATTATGATATCTGTATTCATAAAAGATTTAAGTGTAGCTGTGACTGATACACATATATATATGTGTATATATATATTCCTGTGGCATGGCTAGGTACTACCAATTAGAGAGAGAGACTTTTTAAATGCTGTATCAGGTTTGCACCATGTCTTACCCTATGGTGTAAAGTCACTAGAGGTGAGCAAAAGTTGTCCAAAGGAAATAAAAACTATGCACCAGACAGTTTGTGTGAAGGATAGATGCAATAAATGCTTTCTATTTTATTTCTCAAAAAAAAAAAGGGGGCGGGGGGAACAAAATCAGAAAAAAGGACTTGATTCCACTTCTGGACCATGAGCATGACCCCCTGCATCCATGAAAAGTCCCACTTACTTCACAGAGACCATGCTAGTGGATTCCAGAAAAAGGATCATAACCAAATTTATGAAATACGATGCATTTGCATACATTGTGCAAAATGTAGTGAAGTTGTGAAACAAGATATTCATTCACATAAATGTGAACCTGTAGTATATCTATAATGGGAAGAATATTATGCTTTTTTCTCCTCACAAATATGTACACCTCACTGTTAATCTTGTGAAAGTCATTGCCATACAGTACCTGAAGGACTGCATTGAAATACATACTGTACATGAGAGAAAATTATGTCTGCATTGTATAATCCAGTAAAGATTCCACTACAGCCATGGATTATTGTATGAAAATATATATCCATGGAGAGTTAAAATTAAATGAGGCCTGCTTCACCATTGCAATGTTGCACGGTTTCAGTGGAGTTATGCTGGCATAAAACTGGAGTAACAAAATGGTGAATAATCTCAATGAATGATGCAAAACTCAGGGGAGAACTAGACCGGGAATATTTTGTTGCACTCATAAAATAAACAAAGAATGAAAGAAAAAAAATCCAAAATGCCAGCTAAAATAAATGAATCTTTTAAACATAAAAGATAATATATTATTTCTCAAAACATTGAGTTGCCATAGTTTTTATTTTTAAGACCTGTCTTTTGAAAAACATTATAATGGTAGCAAAAGCTTATCTTTTGTAAGGTGCTTAAAATAAAGTAATCTGCATAAGGATTCTGTGTTATTTATCTGCAATACCCGTTGTCAGCAGGGTAGTGGAGAGCAGATCCTGAAAAATGTCACAGAGCACCCAATAAATTAGATTAGGATGTCAATAATATTCCATTTGGGATACAAACTACAGTGCTGTATAAATTTCTAAAAAGTCAAGTATTCCAATTAATTTTATTTTCAGAGAGTGAATAAATCAGAATTATGATTATTAATAAATCTTTCACTAGAGCATAAAGACACCACCACTATTTTCAGTGGTTGCAGTCTGGTTGAAGTTCTAGTACTTTGCAAATCACACGTAAAATGGCTACCTTGGGTCAGGTCTGCAGGGGTCCCCTTTTGAAATCCTCTTCTGGCTCGTTTATTTCTATAGGCTAAGTAACTCAGCAGATATGATCAAGCTTCATTAATCAACAGGGTCCTAATCTCATAAATGGTGCAGCTGTTACATGGACAATGCTGGAGGTGGATGGATACTTTTCTCACTTTTTTGTTATCCTTATGTTAATCAGGGCTGACCCTAAACCAAATGGAGCCGCTCTCAATTTGTTAAACTTTTGAATATCTTATTTTTACTGAATTTGTAGCCCATTTCACAACTTTGATGCACTATCTGCATGCAAGATTTATCCCTGTCACACAAGATGATAAATTTGCATGCTAGGATCTGTATATCTGTATTTATTCATGCCATATAAAAGCAAATAAAAAATATGTTTCCTCTAAGCTTATAGAAACTTTTAAGAATAACTGAAATGTACTAACATCAAGAAATTGAACTGTGCACCAATATTGGATGGACCAACACCAAAATTAAATAGTGTTACAGTAAGTTACTGCTTTAGAATCTTAACCCTACTCCTTTAGTGCAAAAGCTCTTCCGTTTTCTTGAGCAAAGGCAAGAAATAAAGGACAGCACTAGAGAGGTCTGGACAATGGCATTTTCAAGTGATAAAATAGGAATGATGTCAGTCTCTCGTTGGCCATCATCAACTGAAGATATGTTTTAATGAGCCTGAGCTTCGAAAAGCTTGGCAAAGGAAATAACAGTATTTCTTTTATATTATTGTGTAGATAGGGCTTTGATAGATACCTCTCGCATCTCATTAAATATGTCCTTTATTAGTTGTTGCTTGAACTTTTCAAGTCTTATAGCACAAGTACATGTTCACAATTACACAATAAAACGAGGTTCACAATATCACAGCTGGACTTTCACTTCACTTCACTTCACTTCATTCTTATATCTCAGTGAGTGACTGGCAATGCCCTGCTCCACATATATCTGCAAGGGCATGGCTGACAACATTCTAGGAGGTTCAAAGAAAATGTGGTTCTTAGAAAGTCTGGAAGGTTATGTGAGATTCTACAAAGGTCCAGAACATTCTAAGAGGTTAGTGAAAAATGAATCCACATATGGAATACCTGAAACATTTTATTTCAAACTTTCTATTTTCCTTTTTGTTGCTTACAACAGAAACAGCACTCTGAGCCTGGCAAGTTCCAACCCCAGCATCTGAGGCAATTGTCTGACCCTAGTTCCTGCTCTGATGTTAATCACATGAATAAAGAGCCATTGCTGAAAGTGATATAAGTTTGTAGTGTAGGCCACAGTACTCTAAATCTACTTTATACTGAGTGAGCAAGATGAAGCACTTTAAAGAAGAATCTGCTCTTATTTCTTCCTTTGTGGTAGCCACAACTTCCACTTCCATGTCCCATAGCTCACACAGACGTATGTTAAAACAAAATAGAAGTCAAATAGCTAAATGACACATAATGTTGGCAGTAACACCAATGTCCTCCATACAGCTTTGGGGATCTAGTGGCAGGGCTCCTATTTACACTGATGGTAGTCATGCAGCTCTATCCCCATGCAACGTGCTCAAAGCTTAGGGCATCATGTTAGGGGGGCCTCTTTACCAAGGCCAGGGGTGGGGAACCTTTTTTCTGCCAAGGGCCATTTGGGTATTTATAATGTCATTCGCGGGCCACCCCTCTCCCCCCCCCCGAGGAAGTCCAGGCTGGCAACGGGGGCTGAGACCCCAGCTGGCAAGGGGCCAGCGGGGGAAGCCCCAAAGCAGTGGCAGGTGGAGTGCTTAGCCCTACACTGCTTTGGGGTTTCCCCCGCTGGCCCTTTTCCAGCCAGGGTCCTGCCGCCTGCCCCAGTCAGCTCCTGCTGTTAGCCTGGGTGTAGGGGGTGATCTTCCTTTACCCCCGCCCAGCCTCCCCCCATCTAACCGCCTTTCCTCCTCTACCCCTGCCTGGCCCGGCCCATCCCACCGAACCTAACCTCCTCCCCACTCCCAACCCAGCCTCCTGCCCCCCATGCCTGACCCGCCCAGCCCAGCCTCCCCCCCACCAAACCTCCTTCCCTCCCGCACCCACGCCTCGCCCACCCCATCCAGCCTAGTCTCCTGCCCCCCTCCCCGCCCGCCCAGCCTGGCCTCCCCCCCCACACCTCCCCCTTGCCTGCCCCCCAGCCCGGCCTCCCCCCCCCACCCCCTTGACCGTCGGCTCCCCACGGCTCCTCCTTTTGCCGCCCGGCTAATGGTGGCCACGCGGCACCAGCAGCTCCCCCAGGCGCTTCCCGGCCCTCCGGTCAGCGCGGAGCCGCCCCCGCGCATCCCTGGCCGGCGGCTCCCCCAGGTGCTTCCCGGCCCCTTCGGTCAGCGGGGAGCCGCTCCTGCCTGACAGCCCGCACGCGTCCCTGGCTGGCGGCTGCGGCGCATCTTCTCCCCACGCCCCAGTGCCTGACTCAGCCCTGGCCCCACTGTGCCGGGCTCTCCCCGGCCACTCACTTCTGGCATGCAGGCCCCGGCCCTCCCTCCGCCGCAGCCCACTGGCTCCCCCGCTCCATTCATCCAGCCCCCCCCCCACTGGTCTCCTGCCGCCCGCGCCCTGCCCCGCCCGGGCCTACGTGGGGCATCCGCTGGGTCCCACTGCTCCAGACACGACTCCTGGGAGGGAAGGTGGAGCGACGCGCCTCCAGCCCTCAGGGAGACACTCTGGGGCAGCGCCTCGCCTGCGCACTCCCACCGCCACGTTGGTCCGGCCCGCAGATTTTCGAGACCCGCCTGCGGGCTGGACGGAATGATTTGGCGGGCCATATAAGGCCTGCGGGCCGGAGGTTCCCCACCCCTGACCTAGGCCATTCCCTGCAGTTGTCATGAAAGCAGCTGAACTTTCCATTTTATAACATAGCAACACTGTGCATATCATTCAGCATAAAAATCTGAGCAATTTGAAAGCAAATTACACCTGAGCACAACAATCAGACACTGATTAACTACAATTAAGATTAGAACATTATGTGTATAGACCAAGACTACAGCCTGCTTAAAGTAAAACACAACCCAATAGCTTTGGTTTGGTGAATTAATGTATATTTGTTTTAAACTAAGTGTCCAGTTAAACAGCACTAATTTAAAGTGGTGTGTGCTGTAAACTTGTACACCCCAATATGTCTTTCTAACATGGAGCCACCAAACTCAGGCCACCATGTCTACAACTGTGAGCGGACATCTCATTGGGGTGGCTTTGGCACAACAAACCATCTATCCAACAACTTCATATTTCACTCTTAACTTGTATCCAACCCCCTTGTTAAACTGCTTCTAAATACAACCACCACAGTAGTATTCCAGGTGTGGTCCTCCTCCTCAGCTGTATGGGTTTGATTGTCCTCTCCTTTGCACTAGTGCAAATTGGGAGGAACTCTGCAGAAGGCAATGGAGTGTAAGCTAATGTGAGAATAGAATCAGGCTCTACATTTCAGTGAATTAAATGAAGCTTCTCTAAGATATGCTCGAAGCAATTTGGCTTGGCTTGTGGGTGAGATATAAAAGTGGCATAAAATCACCTATGTCCTCCATTTCCTGCATGGGCTGAGTGATATTCCTGTATGCCAAGGAACTATCTCAATATCTATTAAATGTTCTTTTTTCTTAAATTCATAAGTGAAATAGCAAGGTTGCATAGCTAAAATGAGAAAATGTTAGAAAACAGGAGTCGTAAGGACACTATGTCAATATTTAACTTGATTATAGTTCATATTTGAAGTATGAAATGGTAGAAATTTACCAATAGGAATATAAAATACTACAGGTATGCAACATGGCCCAGTTAATGTTACTGAGTGAATGTAGATTTTGAAATTCCTGACTTTTGCTTATTTTAACTCTGCAAATTGAACATTGCATTAAGAATAATTGTTTGTATTCAATTTTCCTGCTTTTTTTTAGCCCTATAAAGAAAAGGGTGGAAAGTGGCATTAGTAATTAAACTTGGCCCAGACACTTACATGTAAGCCTCAAAACGTAAGCTTTTAAAATGCTATAAGCAATTACTTTCCTAATAAAATACACTATGTGGAGCATTTTGAGAGGTTGCATACACTTACAGTGCCTCTCTAGTGTGAGGTATACCAAAGTTTTCTACTGAATAATGTGTAGAAATCACATTTGCAATTAGTTCATAACTCTCAATATACAATCCGTTTTCTTTTTTCATATGTGCTCCTTGCCATAATACTCACTAAAACCTATTTTTATACAGTACTAGTGAAAATACCTGGCGTTGCTCGGGTCCGTTGGAGGTGGGGAGGGGGCAGAGAGCTGAGCGAGGACCCTAAGACTTCTAACTGTACCAAATTTCAAGTCTCTAGCTCAAACGGTGTGGAAGGAGGAAGTGCACATACATACACGCATACATACACCATTTGACTTTTATATATATAGATTTCATGTTTTTAAGTATAGAAACTGTGTTTAATTTAGGGTTATCAGATGTGCCGATTTTATAGGGACAGTCCCAATTTTTGGGTCTTTTTCTTATAAAGGCTCCTTTTACCTCCCATCTCCTGTCCTGATTTTTCACATTTGCTGTCTGGTCACCCTAGTTTAATTACCCATGTGGAAAAGGTGCAGCGCAATTTTAAAAAACTGAAATAATCTTTTTTTCCCCCTCTATGCAGTGAAGGTTACAGTACAAAGAGGATTTTATTCAAACTTTTAAAGAAAAATTGCCTTTGTCTAGAGATTGAGAATCAGATCCTGGGTCTTGCTTTTGTGCCACAAAGGGATCATAACAGGACTCCCATGCTGGCATAGAATCACAAAAGCAGTGCCTATGTAATCCCTGCATGGGTGAAGGGAATCGGGCAATCTTGGGGTGTCTCTGTGCCAGGACATGCCCCAGGTGTCAGAATGCCAATCAGAGCCATGGGCAATAGATGAAAATTAGAACACCTTGAGGGAGAGGACTGGCTTCCAGCCACCTCAGGATCTGGGAAGCATGAAGGAGAATTCCCACTCTCTTGTATTCAACAGAGCTTATATGGACCCAAGGACTTCCGGAGGATGCACTTAAAAGAAAACAATGAATATGTAAAAATTGGGTTACTATTGAAACTGTTGTGCAGCTGTAATATATAATGGTATATAATCCTTAGGAAATGGGCAATATTTATTCATGATTTCCAGTGATTCATAAGGCACATATCAGATTTTGTCCTTATAACCTATTTGATCTTTTCTGATATTGCAAGAGTAGGAGTAATCCAATTCTGCTTGTAATGGAAGATTTAATTACACTTGTTTGTACTTGGTTTAGACTGTTTATCTCAGACCTATTTTATTTAAAGTTAATTTTTTTCTTTTCAGAGAGGAGAAGGCTAGGGAAAGAGAAGGTAGATAAAAGAGCAAACAAAGCCTGGAAATGGAGAAAAGTTATATACCAGGACCCATCTTAAGCAACAGTCCAAGGTTCCTACAAAAATTAGTTACCTATTGTATGTTGTAATTATCTGAAGATTGAAGAACATTTTAGTGGGAGCTTCATAGAGATATTTTAGAGTGGTTGCTAGGGCAGGGGATTCAGTATTGTGGGAACCCCAGGTGTCTGTATATATCAGGAAACTGCAGTCAGTAAATTACCCTAAATGTCAATCCTGCTTGTGAAGTAAACCTGACCACACATTTTGATAAGTCCCAGTATCATCATTACGATGATCATTAACTCTCTGTAACAGAGCAGTGAGACATTTGGCTATGAGAAGTTTCTTGGCTTTCCTGAGAGGGTGTGTGTGTTTTAGGTTTTTTAAAATAACTTAGTTTTATTATCCTTAGAGGTTATCCACACTTATTTACAATGATTTGACTATCTGACTTAGTATTGGGATACATAATGTGAAGACAGTGGAATTATAAAGTGCCCTTTTTTCCAAATACCTAGTATCCCAAAGGGTGAACTCTGAGAGTAGTTGTTTTCTGAACCTGACTGATAATATGAAAGATCTGTAAACTGTCTGCACAAAGTTGGCTGAATATTAAGTTGGTTTTGAAACATTATGTTCCAGGTTAGCTGTAAAGATTTCAGTAACTTGCAATATGAACCAAATTGGTCTAAGAGTTCATCTTTATTGCGGAGTATGCAGGGCTGGCGACAGGGGGGTACTACGGGTAGAGCTGTACCGGGCCCCGCACTTTAGGGGGGCCCTGGGGTACAGCTCTACCCGTAGTCATCTGGGGCGGCTCTCCTCCGGACGAGCACGCGTGACCCCGGCAGGAGCAGTGAGCCCGGCCGGCAGCAGCGGCGCAGTCTGGGGGAGAAAGGGCGGCTCACGCCGCTCCCGGGCTCTCGCTCCCGCTGCGGCCAGCTGTCAGCTGGGGGGGAGCGCCGGCTGGGCGGGGGGCGGGGGGGAGCGCCGGCTGAGCGTGGGCGGGGGCGGCTGGGCGGGGCCGGCTGAGCTGGGGGGGGCCTAGCCGCTGTCGGCTGGGCTGGGGGGGGGTGGCTGGGCTGGAGGGGGCCCGGCTGGGCTGGGGGCACCCCCAAACTATCAGAGTAGGGGGGCCCCAAATTTCTGTCGCCAGCCCTGGGAGTATGAAAGAGATTTGGGATTTCCTTTCTGGGATAACAGATTTGGTTATAACACACATACAACCACTTTCTGCACCAGTGTGTGTGTGTTTTCCATTCTGTACACTCCATGTCTAAAGGAATTTGATTATAGAATTTATGTAAGTGGGCCAGAAATTCCCATAGGTGGGAATATGCAAGGGAGAAATGAAGGTGGCAAACTGGGAATTTCAGGATAAAACACTGAAATTCTGTGGCAACAGACATTGAACCAGGTTAGCATAGAAGAAAGCATCAACCATCAGAATACTATTGTATTGCCCTCCTATCACAAACCAGAAAAGGGGCCACAACAGGAATAATTTATTTTTCAAATTTGTTTGTAGAAAACCAGTGTAAATTTAGCTGAGGACTCTGGGGAGGAACTCTAGGGCCAGATTGTGATTTTCTTTCTGATATCAAATAGTCTCTCGCTCCATGTGTAGTTCCACTGAAGTCAATGGGATCCAACATGTAATAAGGTTCTATTAATCATGAGTCAAGTTGTTTGAATCTGTCCCTAAACTTATTTTCATCAAATGTAACAGATTTGTGGCTACTCCTTTATGGATAATAAAATAGCTTTTGAATTGCCTCAAACAGGCATTTTTTTGTACTTGTGTAGAACATTCCATCAGAGGATTTCTGTGGGCTTGCCTGAATTAAGTGTCATAACACATCTTTCTGGAGACGAGCAGTATAAACCCATTTTATGGAAAAGTAAGTTGTGAAGCAATTTGTTCAAGGACACACATCACATTTCGAGTGTAGCTGTGAACAGAACTCAGGAGTTCTGTCTCCCAGGGTTCTGCTGTCAACACAGTATCTCCTAAATCAATTATGTTTGCACATGAATTTTTCTTTGCATGTACAGTGTGACTATGCCTTAAACACCCAACATTTATAAAATGTTTAAAATTCACTTCAAGAGAATAAAATCAAACACCAATTCTAAAATGCAGGCACATCATATAACAGTATTGGCCATTTCTAGAGGCCTGCATACAAAACATTAATTTCAACATCACTAGCAATTGCAGCAGTTTAGATCAGAAAGACAGGCATGCCTTTCATTAAAAGATTAAAATAGCATAAAACTACAAAATACTGCTGTTACTAAGCACACTAAATCTTGGCTCACCCAAAATAAAACATGGATTTGGATCACTTCTATGTATTTCATTCTGCCCATATCTTTCTCATTCTGTATCAGCAAACATCAGGATTTAGGTGTATTCTTGATTAACAAAGAAGATGGCATATTGTGTACTGAACCATGTATAAAATGCAGGATTATGGATTTTTTTAAAACCTGCCAAAAATACTCCCTTAATCCATTTAGCACGATTCTGCTCCTTTAACTCTGAACACACTTCCCTAATTAAACTGTTCATATTCCAGATTTAAATTGCTGTCTACATCTGCTGCAAAATTATTTGTCCCCTGCTGATAGCTGGAACTGGTGACTGAAAAAAAATCAAAGATGTTTTTAATTTATTTATTGAACTAACAAACTAATTTCAGCCATTTTTTGTTTTGTAAAACTTGTTTTATATCTATGTATATTTTAGAGTTAATCTTTAACAAAAATTGTATTTTTGTTGATTCTGCAAGACTGTTCTACCTGTGATGGCAAAATATTTTTTTTTTTTAAACTTGTTGATCTCAAGAGATTTCTACAATTTTGAGCTGAAAGCTCATGAGTACAACTCACAGGATTTTTGGTACCATCCACTCCAAACCCTAGTGTAAATACTACAGTGACTGCTGCTTCATAAATACCTACGATAGATGTAGCAGATATTGTGTTCAGCCTCAAAACTGACCTAGGCATCAAACTTATTCTGATCTGGGCACCATCTGCTGGACCCATAACTAGTTTCTGCCAGCAGTGGTTTATGCCCTTATTAGTGCTAAGATACTGTTTTGTTCTCTATAAATGACTAGAACACTTGTGGTATATATACTGCAATTAATTGATTCTGGGTACATTTTGTTCTCAGATGTAACTTTCACAGTTATGTGCCTTGGATTCTTACATGGGAATCTAGATTACAATAAGGAAACAGCTGGTTTTATTGCTGCACACCAACGCTTCATTAGTATAGCAACAGACGATAGTTCCTGTGCTCACAATATTTTTATTGCACTATTTTTCCCTGATTTATATATGTTCTCATGAAGTTTATTTTAATTCCAGCTGAAATGAACAAAATCAAAGACTGTTTACACTGACATCTCAACAAAACAGGTTTCACTGAAGGTTTGGAATATCTTTAGCAGATAGAAATATATAAACAAGAATAAATGAGATCACATTAATTTTTCTGACCTAGTAAATACTAAAAAATGAGTTGAAGTCAACCCATTCCCTGGCTAGTCGGATTATACATTTGTCATATATTTATATGTTCCCGATGTTGGGACTCTTGGATTTAATTCCTTGTGTCATTGAAAAATAGGTCATGAGTCATATAAAGATATAAGAATTTTGCATGCCTTATTATGCATTTATAAAAATGTCAGGAACTTCCAAAGTCCTCTCCACATATTCTCTTTTCAACTTCTTGTTAGGTTTAGTGGTAAAAAGAAAACAATGTGAGCCTTTACAAAAGTCTCCGGAGATGGGTAAAAGGGACCTGAGTTCAGCATCTCCATCTAATTGAAAGCCATCTGCATTGATAATTATTACTGAAGCACAATTTAACACAGTTGTTAATAAATACAGTAATTACAAGCTCATATGCTAATTCCCAACCTTAGTAATGACCAGAATTGCCATGTGAAAGGAGCCTTTGAGTATGATCAAAGATTGGTTATATAATGCAGCAGGGCATAACAAGTGCCAGATGTTCCTCTAAGCCCTGTGATTTGTAGTATTTTTCTACTTCTCCATTTCTAATTTCTGTTTGCTGTCATTAGAACTTCATCTGCAGAAGTTATTCAGCTTATTTCCACTTTTCCTTGAAATTATGTGAGTCATTATCTCTTTGAAGAGATCGAGTGACAGCACTTTTGGGTGAAATCAATATACAGTTTACGCACGCAGACCCTCAGTACTGTAGCTCTGGTGGTGCTTAGTGATGTGTTAAGTGTTCGTCTTCTATTTCATGCCAGATTTAATCGATCATTTGGCAAAAAAGGTGAACATTTGCTAATACCATTTGTGACCTACTCCTCAGAACAATTTCAATTTTATGAAGCATCCTAAAGGCTATTATCTTTTCATGTTGTACTGTACTGTACTGTTCTGTGGGCAGACTCTGTGAGACAACACTAAAAGTTCATATTTAGAAAGTTTTTTATGCAGCCATAAGGGCTGATATTTCTGAATAAATGTTTAAATACTAAAATGAAATATATAGTGACTGCAAACACAGTCCAAATCATTGACTAACTCAATCTAAGTCCTGTCTGGTGCATTAGCTCTCAGCTGACTAAATATAGTTGATCTTCAGCTTTTATCATTAAGTATCATCTAAGGATTTCAGTGGTTTGTACCCATTTTTGTTGCAAATCTATTTCAAATGAATAGCTGTATTGTAAGAACAAATTCACTGAAGTAATTTGCTCTCTCTTTGCCTTTAAAAGTTCAAATCAGAAATTGTTCGCAAGCTTACACAAAGTGTTTGACACTGGTCATGGCCCATGTATATCATATAAAAGTATAAAACTGAATAAGCAGGACACTTGATTAACCTTTTATTTGAAGCGAAATTGAATTAGGTTAGCCAGAGCATAGGTATTGTACATATGGGGAATGTAAGAACCTGAAATTTTAAAAAGACTATTTTATTGACAACTCATGCAGCAAAATGACAGTCTATTATAGTTTTCTAACTAAAAATAAAACAAAATATGATTAAAATCTTCATGGAAAGATAGAGAGTTTGTATTATCTACTTTTTCTAACTAATCATAATAACTTCAGCCTGCTATCTTGGGAATAACTTCTTCATTAATGTTCATGGTTGTCACGCTGAAAGGCAATGCAAGAATCTTGCCATATTTAGTCTACTGAAGTTGACATCAAATGTCCAAATTCTAATAGCTATATTCTTATGCAGCAAGACTAATCATGTGAGCCATGTTTCTATTCAGACACCATGTCAGAGAGTCGCCCCCCTTCTCTGAACCCTGGGTACAGAGAAGGGACTCTTCTATGCCAGACCAACTGACTCCAGCTGCTTTCCAGTTTAAGTTAGGTCTTCACACCCTCAGCCCCCCACACTCTACCAGCTGGGGAATTGGGGTTACCCAAGCTGCCACCACTCAGTAATCACCCCAAGACCATGGGGTGAGATATCTTGACACCCGAATCCCCCTCTTTCTCTCCCTGAGAAATCGGGACCTTCAACACTGTTCCCTTCCCCCTTCCTCCTTCCCCCTCCCGTCTGTTACCGAGAGAGATAAGAAACCGCCTTTCACCCTGTGAGCTTTTTTTCTTAGACACACAGACTGCCCTGTACCTGGGGACTGGGATAAATCCAAGCTAGGATTTCTTTATGAGAAGAACCAAACCTTTTTATAACTAAAAAGATTTAATAAAGAAAAGAAAATACAGCATACAATTAAGACACTACACAGGTACAGAATCTTTTAACCTTAATCTTCTTGCATAAACAAACTTCTCCCCTATCCCTCTTCTCTGCTAACTACACAGAGGGGGAAACCAAGGATCAAATGTAAGGTTATGCAGGATACAATTCTTACTCACGATTTTAGCCAGTTATGAAGATATATAGGGGAAGGGATGAGGTGGGAGGGTCCATAGCTGGACCAGAGTTCTGAGTCAGTTTAAAGCCCAAACCGAACTGAACTTTACTTCCTGGTCTCTTTGTGTTTAGTCAGACCCCTCTGAGGACACTCTCTCTCTCCTCCCTGAATTAACCCTTAAGAGACAAACCGATTTCCTAAGCGTCTCCACACTTATGACACACCATTACCTGAGACAGTTACTATTCTAGTTAAATCTGACAGAGATTGTTTTTTTCTGACAGCATTAGTCAAAAGTTTTGATTCAGACTTGTTGCCACTGAATCAATAAGAAGCAGAAGTGAGTTGGAGTTATTAAATTAATAATGAATACAAAGATATTTTAAAGTGTATTGTAATGAACAAATAGTATTCATGTTAATTAATTTATGAATTTTAATGACTACAGAGATAATTATCAAATTTCTGTATTTAGAGTAAACATATCCGATTCTGCTATGACCATTTTAAAGTTAAAGGTAGAAATTCTGTAATCACATTTGGAAATAGATAATAAAAGTTAGGGACAGGTTTTTAAAGGTTTTTAGATAGCTAACACCAATTGATTTCATTAGGAGTTAATTGCATAAATACCTTTAAAAAACGTCCCCTTAGTCTACACTGCAGTAAAAGACCAAGGTCACTGGGCCAAATGACTTGGGCTTGCAGGACTCAGGCTGCGGGGCTAAAAATAGTGATGTAGATTTTCAACCTTAGACTGAAGCCCAGGCTCTGCAACCCTGCGGAGGAGGAGGGGCTGAGGGTGTGTCTGCATTGCATTTAAAAACCCACAACTGACCCCCGGGGGTTTGGGCTAGAGGCTGTTTAATTGTGGTGTAGACAGTCAGGCTTGGGCTGGATTTCAAGCTCTAGGACCCTGGAAGGTGGGAGGGTCCCAGAGCTCCAGGCTGCAGCCCAAACCTGAATGTCTACACCACAGTTAAACAGCTCCCTTAGCCTGAGCCCCGCAAGCCTGAGTCAGCTGGAATGGGCTCTAATTCTAATTTTCTAAGTTTCTAATTGCAGTGTAGATATACCTTCAGGTTCCAAACGCCTAGGCTGCTATTTTTAGCACTGCAGCCTGAGCTCCACATGCCTGAGTCAGTTGACCCAGCTCTGATGCTTGGCGCCGCAAGCTTTCCTCTGCAGTGTAGACGTACCCTCAGGTCTCATGAAACCTGCTGGATTTATAGCCCTGGGACTGAAGCCATCTATTAATATAAAAATAGTGACACCTTGAGTATTAGCAATGCAAGCTCCTTCACCAACATACCCATATTCAGACCTGGAAGACCTCCTGTAAGGTCTCCGTGGCTATTAAGTCCTGGGTCAGTTAGTGATGTGGATACTAGGTGTATATCTAGGTGTATATCTAGGTGTATATTAAAAACCCCACAGCCCCGAGTCCCAGAGCCTGGGTCAGCTGACTCTAGCTCCTGGGGATTGGGCTGAGGGGCTATACAATTGAAGTGTAGATGTTTGGGTTCAGGCTGGAGTCTGGGCTCTGAGACCCTATGAGGGGAGAGTCAGCTGACCCAGGCCAGCCCCGGATCTTTCATTGCAGTATAGATGTACTCCTAGGGACTGGACTGAGATCATTTTTATTTTCTTATTTGCCTTAAGGCCCTGATCTGGATTAGGCCCCCACAGGGCTAGGTGCTCTACAAAGACTGTTTGAAGATAATATTTATCTTGAAAAGTTTATATCTTATGCCCCACTCCTGCAAATGCTCCAACGCCCATCTTCTTCAAAATTGCTGTGAGGAAGCTATCATTGGCCAGTGTGGGTACAAGGAAAGCCATAAAATCGCATGACTGAAGGTGTTGCACTTAACTTTCCTCCATGGAATAATTAAATTTGTGTCAGTAAATTCAAGAGACTATATATTTTACATAAATATTTGTCATTTATAAAATTTCACAGAAAATCTCATACTAATGAGAATATATTGTTCATGAATACAACCCAACCCATTCAATGTTAGAAAATGCTGCTAGGAATAGTTGATTGTGTTTTTGGCACTGCAGCAAATTGCTACCAAAGAGTAGCAATTTATTTAGTAGCTAATAAATTAGGTTGTTAAAACCAGCACTAGATTTACATTATCATTAGTTAAATCTGAAGGTTATTATACATAATGATTTGAAAATACTATTCATTTATCTCCTATAAATATTACTGGAGATATTTCCTTCCTTATGATACTCTGAATTTATTAACAGAATTCAACCTCTTTCAGTGAATTCCAGGAAAAAAAGCCACCTGATTAAAAAATTCACAGTATTCATGAAATGTAGTTTTCCTCAGCATTATATGTAACTAAAAGCATTGGGGAAATTCCTCTCCCAAAAGATCCCTGCAGTGCTGAATAAAAAAACCTGTTAAATTTAAATAATTTATATGTATTTTATGATACCATTATGGATTACGTTCTTTGAATTTTACAATAAGAGGACACAACAGATGGTCAAAGCTTAGTTTAAAGTGATACGTGCATTAAAATAACTTATGCTGCCAACAAGTGATTGCACTATAAAAGGGTGCGCATTCACTACCATTTAGCATAGTTTTGTGCTCCATTGAATTGGAAAGATATGTTACTTTTGAAAGCATCCATCTTACTACAGAATTCACTGTGGTGTATGCCAGTTGGTGGCCACAGACACCACAGCAGATAGAAACAATTTTAACGGAGTCTCCTATGCAGCAGGTGAGCTTGTTCTGCACATTAGTAGAATCAGAATGGAAGCTGTGATCTTTCATAGCAGCAGCACTATCAAATGAGCCTTCTAGCTGACCCAGTAAGAGCTATGTTGAACCTGTCTCAAGTGAAAGTCAGTCTTTGCCTGCCTTGTGTTTGCCATAACTCAAAGCATATAGAATACATTCAAATTATTGCTAGAAGTCATTTGGTGTAAACGGACATGATGAAATAAATGTCTAAAAAGCTTTTGGAAATGACATGTGTTTATTTGATAATTTTATGAATATTGAAATTATACACACACACATATGTATAGTTTTCCCCATAGAATCCGGAAGAATTTAGCTTTCCAATATGTTTAAAATTCTGCTGTCTTAATTTATTATAAGTAACCACAGGAACAAGAACCTTCTGTATATGGCAGTTTAGGGAGTTACTTGAAGAAAGAAAGATCATTTTTAATTTGCTACAATTGAGTTTGCTGTACAGAATGTTTTCTATTATAATGTAACAGGCTTAGTTCAAAAGATATCAAAGTTTTTACCGCAATGCCTTCCTAAAACTTCATTTATTATGACTTTTTCCCCCAGACTCACTCTCTCTTTCTCCAGTTTCTTTTTAAAAAATGGTTTATGCCTCCAACCAAGACCCTAAATTGTGCTGAAATATCTTAGATGGAGCTGAAGGAATATCTTTTCTGCAAATATCAACCTGATGTTTAAATGAATTTGCTTTGGCAATGCTCATGCCTCTGTTGTGTTCCCTTTGTGTAGAACTCTGGCAAAAGAGAGTTTCAAAAACAGTGTCAAACCCACATGTTCATGTATTCATGGAATCTCAGCTGTAAATTTTGACTTGGGGGGTTCTGTCCAGTCACAGCCCTTGTCTAGGTAGGTCATGCAGTCACAAATTAAGCAACACAGGTTAAATTGGAGTGACTATCAAATACTCTGAGAGAACTCTTAAGGGTGGCTGCAACACCTTCCTCTTTGACAAAGCATTTCCACCATTTCCATTAGCAGTTTTATTACTACACATACACATATTTCCCAAGCAAAACCCTCCCTATATGGGGAGTGATAAGAGCAGAGATCTCTTGAAGTCTAGTAGGGACCTCAGTATGCAGATTTAATTTGTGAGATTCATGTTAGGCACTTGAGACAGACAGGTAGGGAACTTATACATGATCAGTGTTCAGAGTTGCAACATTTGTGAATACTTTCAAAATTAGGAATAAATTTCAGGAAATCATGATCTAATGTCTGATTAGTGCATGAACATAAATAAATAAATAAATAAAGGGAGAGCTAAATTCATTAGACAAACTGTTCATCGCAAATTATTTGCTCAACTTTAACCTGGATGTCATCAGGCCTAGGATTCCATCCAGCTGAGGACAAATGTAAAGACTGGGTTCACATTACCATTACTTACCAATCTTACCATGCTCTGCTGCCACAAACCCCTATAATTATTTATATGCCATCGCTCTGCTTCACAAACTGCATTGCAGATTTGGCAGCTGATGCTGATGCAAGCTGTTAATGCAAAAGGGTGGTGAAGCCCTTTAAAGAGATTAAAGCCTTAAATTAAACTAAATGAAGTCTGTAATTTAAGATCAACAGTATTTCTGTTTTTAAGTGTGATTTTTACCAGTAGATTAATTCTTTCTGAAATAAATTATATTTCTGTAATCAGTCATCTGAAATAGGAGAATTAGTTTGGGGTCTATTTTCTCCAGTTGGCGTACTTTTTGGCATTGAGGATTTGATGAAGAACACAAGTGGCACATGTGCCAATGCTGCTACTGCTTCAAAGCTTTGCCACCAACCAGGATGCTAATGTAATTAAAAATATGTACTTGCTATAATCCCGAAATCTCTTTCTCCTTAATGTAGAGGGATTCCAATTATGACATGTTCACTTGGCACAGTTCTCTTTATACTAAATTTGTTTCGAAAAGGAAGGGGGTGGGAGTCTGAAGCAAGATAAGCAATTGAGAAATGCTGATCAGGTAAAAACTCTCTTCTGCTTTCTATTTCAAGTGACTTTCATGGCCTCTCTCTGATGTACATGACTGAAAAAGTGGCTACTTATGTATACTTAGTTTATAGGAAAATTTGGTATGATTTTGTATTGTATTGTAGGAAAATGTCATCCATATTATTATTTGTAAGATGGTAGGGCCTGGAAGCCCCAGAGATTGAACCTATACTGTACAAATTTATAGTAAGTGAAAGTCTCTGCCTCTAAGAGCTTACAATCTAAAATAGACAAGACAGAAAATAATAGAGAGAAAAGGATTATAATCATTTTGCAGATGGGAAACTGAGGCATAAAGAGATGCCTGGGTCCTTGTAAAAAGTCTCAATCACAAGACTGTTCTCTCCAAGCAATAAGTAAATATTATCATATCTATATGATGGAGGCAAAGGGAGAGGCCCCTTGCTCATTATCACCAAATGTGCATAATCTACTGACGACTATTGTGCCAGGCAGAGTGACCACAGTTGATGACATCATACTAGACGTCGAATGACATTCCCAGATCTGACTGAGCCATGCAAATCTTGGACTCTCCGGGTAGGCGAAAGGTGTGCACCCCTTACCTGTTGATGGAAAATTTGAGAGTATGGTATGCTGAGATGTTTTTATCCATCCTAATGACATGAGTAAAGAGTTTTGCTGCTTTTGAATGTAGTGAGCAATTGAAGGAAGTCCAGATCTCTGTGAGATTAGGGCATTTTGCAAAACGTTGATCTACTTTACGCCCAGGATTTGGCACTGACAGCACATATGGAATGCCTCTAGCCACTCCAAGTCTCTCTCTAAGAAGGTCCAAGTTTATGCCTGGTATAGCAGTACGGGCAATACACAGGCTTGATAGATTCTGAATTTCATCTCAGTGCATAAACACAGAGTTGGAGCAGAACTGAATAGCCAGTTTTCTTGCTGGGCTGGGAAAAGAGCATAATGGTGCAAGAACTAGCAATTTATTCCAGTGTTTAACTATCCTGACGGGATTTTTTTCCCTAATGTCCAACCTAAACTGCCTTTGCTGCAATTTAAGCCCATTGCTTTTGTCCTATGCTCAGAGGTTAATGAGAACAATTTTTCTCTTTCCTCCTTCTAACAATCTTTTATGTACCTGAAAACAGTTATCATCTCCCCCTCAGTCTTCTCTTCTCCAGACTAAATAAACCCATTTTTTTCCAATCTTCTCTCATAGGTCATATTTTCTAGATCTCTAATCATTTTTGTTGTTCCTCTCTGGACTTTCTCCAGTTTGTCCACATCTTTCCTGAACCCCAAACCAGATACAATACTCCAGTTGAGGCCTAATCCGCGTGGAGTAGAGCAGAAGAATTACTTCGGTCTTGATTATAACAGTCCAGCTAATATGTCCCAAAATGAAGCTTGCCTTTTTTGCAACAGTGATACACTGTTGAGTCATAGTTAGCTTGTGATCCGCTATGACGTCCAGATCATTTTCTGCAGTACTCCTTCCTAGGCAGTCATTTCCCACTTTCTGTATGTGCAACTGATTGATCCTTGATCATGAATTTGAGGTCCTGATTCATGATTTTTTAACCTTTTAGGCCGGCAATGCTGGAGTTAGGTCAGCTGAGAGAGATTGCTGGGGCCTACTGAGACTCTAAGAATACCCCTTAAGAGCACTGGGAGGTCCAGCCAGTGATTCACTTACAAGATGCAGCCTGGAGTGTATTTGGACAAGGCTGAAGAAGGGCAAATTGGATCAAAGCTACTCAGAGGCTAGAAGCCAATGGATAATTCTGAGTTTGTGGAGGAGTCAGAAAGTTTTTTCCCTAACTCACAGCTAACCTAAGTATACACTTTCAGTGTTGAAAAATCAGGCAGGGGCTCTGTAGTTGGGAAGTGATTAGCCACAATAGTGATATTTAGAGGGGACAAACCACTAGTGATTTGGGAAACCTACAACTGAAATCTTTTGGTGTTTATACCACTTATACTTTAAGATCTTAAAGTATAAGTGGTATAAAGATCAGATAGATGCCTTTTGTCTGCGGAAAAAGTGAAAATGGATTGTATACAGTTATGGCCACAATCTTTTTTGGAGGTTTGTCCATCTCACTTGTTTCCTGGTATTTCATGAGATGAATGGGAGAATCACAAGAAGATGTACTTATATGGCAAGAGAACTACATAGCATAAATCTGATTTTTTGATATGGCGTCTGAGTATTATTTTGATTCAACTTTTTGTTTTCAGATTGTGTCCACGTATTCCCATGATGACTTCAGGGAAAGAGACATTGTTTTGTGGAAGGGTTTGATTAGGCCACTAGGATAGAACTTCCTTCTTACCTGAAGTCTCCTTAAACTTGGCATTTAATGACATGCGGTTGTTTAGTTCTGCAACTATATTGTGCTCTTAGCACTTTCTCTTACTGGCTGTAGATCAACTCCTGGAGGAACTGAGCTTCTTTAACTACTATTGACTTCAATAGGGTTTGAAAATGCAGTTGCTCAGAGCCATGGGGGATTGATCCTTTAATGTAGTTTTTTATGATGCAATATAAAAAAGTTCTTTTCATTAAAATGGGGTTTCCCTTTTGAGGCAATCCAAGGAATTATAAGCCTTACCTGAACTGCACAAAAAACTGCAAAATGAGAAGTATAACAAACATTTTACAAAGTCGGAAAATGGACTGATGTGAAAAGTGACTTACCCAGGATCAAACAGCAAGTCAGTGACCACTTCAGAAATAGTGCCCAGAAATTCTGACTCGTCCTCACCCCCCATGTTGTCAAAGTAACTGAACTTGACAGTACTTCTTTAAAATTGATACTTGTTGGGACTAGAAATTAGTAAGAAAATTAATCAAAAGAATATATTGAGAGCCGTGAGATCTTGACCATCTTATGTGCACACTGTGGAAGTAATCAAATAAACACCATCTAAGTGAATAAGGCAAACCATATGGGAAGCCTACTGTGTGAATGAGGGAGTAAGCCCCATTCTTTTGTGTAAGCCTACAGGGGGCTAATTCACCAGAGTTCACATTCCTGTGGACAGCTTGCTACTGCTCTAAGGATAGTGATTATGTACCAATGTGGCCACAGAGCATAAAGAATGATTACCCTTAGCAAAAGATTAATCCTACAAACCATTTTAGAGATGAGGATTAAACTCTCAGCTGTAGCATTTAATGCCACCATTACCAAAATTGCTCATTAGGATGTAACAACTCTCACCCGTGGCACATTCGTCATATATTTCATGCAACAGTCAGATTTTTCTTGGCCATAGACTTTTGTTAGTTGAATGTGCCAGCGTCAGAGGAATAAAATGAAGACTTTAGAAATGGAATTGACATTTCCTCACTAGAATACATTACTTTATAGTTAAACCAGATGAGTGAATTTCGGTTTCTCAGTTATTTACCTCTCTCTGTCTCTCTCTCTGTCTCTTTCTCTCTCTGGTAACTGAATTGTTTTATTATGAAAGTTCTGGACCACTGAATCCTAAATTTAGTATTAACTGGACTCAAATGAAATGCCTATCACCTGTGGCTAAGGACCATATTCTGCAACATCTGTAAAAGCTGTTTCAGCTCCAGTAGATCAGCAAAATAATTATGTTCACTGACAGAAACATGCTCAACTAGGTGAGGACTTTATGAACATTGCTCTAATGCTATTTTTATTCATTTGGAAAATCATAGCTACAAAATGGTTTATTGTGAAAATGGTAAACTTGAAAGAGTGACTAAGACGGTTTTTACCAAGTTGGGGCACCCTTATCTCTGAAAAAAGGTTTGTGAATGTCATAAGTGTGGTGAGTTAGACCCGTTATCCAGCATCCTGATGTGCTGGGGTCCCATGGAGCTCACCTGTTGCACCAGCCTGAGCTCCCTCACCCTGTTCTGCTGTGTGTATGCGTGCACACACACACATTGCTGTGGAATCACAGAGTCTGCAATCAGTTCTGTCTGGGAAGACTCAACTCGGGGAGTTGCCCAGCACTCTGGTGCACACATCCTCTGGAGTGTAAACCCCAAATTATATTGTCTTGTGCTGTGTAGAGATCTATATAGAGTAAGCTTGTGAAATTCACCCCCTCCCTCAATGAGGAGGAAGATATGCACAGCTTTTTGACCCCGCTCCCTAGAGTCCTGAATTTCACAAACTGGGTTTTGGAATAAACAAAAACAAGTTTATTAACTACAAAAGTGCTTTTTACGTGATTATAAGGGATAGCAAACAGAACAAAGCAGATTACTGAGGAAATAAAACAAAACATGCAAACTAAGCTTAACACACTCAGGAATACTGGCCACAAATAATAATTTCTCACCCTAAATGTTTTCTCAAGAAGGTTGCAGAGTTTCTTGAAGGTAAATTGCACTGTTTTCAGTTTAAATTGCCAGGGATTCCTTTTACAGGTTGACCTTTCTTGCCTGGGTTCAGCCCCTGCCTCCCCCAGTTTAGTTCCTTTGTTTCTTCAGGTGTTTTCAGCAGTCTTTCTTCTTGGGCAAGGAGGCAGAGGAAAAGAGCCCAGATTAAATCACTCCCCAGCTGTAAATAGGATTTGCATATGGTGGGAATCCTTTGTTTCCCACCCTGTGGAAAAATACCAGCATTTTAAGATGGTATCCTGTACCAGGTCACATGATCATATGACCCTGCAGTGTTACAGCAGCATCCCAGGAAACTTCTCAGGAATAAGGGAGATTAGTTACTTCAAAGTCCTATTGTCCTTCCTAATGGCCCATCCAGGCATACCGTCCGATGGGTGTTCCTCAAGTACACACACAGTTGTAATTTTTACATGGTTATTATTCCTAACTTCAGATATAGCAATGATACATGCATAAAAATTGGATAATAAGATTAAGTAAATCATAACCTTTCCAATGATACTTCACATGACCCATCTGGCATAATACATATCTCAGTTATGCCATATGCATATCAAGACAATATTTCTATGAAGAAGATGGGGTGTAATGTCAGAAAAAGCTTTCATTATTTTTTTAAAATATGAGTTTGTCTCTTCTGATTGTGAAGAAAGCATTTAAAATCTTCAACGTTATATTTTTCCCATAGTGACTTTTCCTAAAAATTCTTGGGCATTCATGATTTTTCCATTACATTTATTTACTGAATAACATGTAATCTTAAAATTTACATATCAAAATGACTAGAGACGCTATAATGGCTCTGTCCCTACAGTAAATTATGCAGGCATACTAAAGTACTTTCTAGCTTGAGACACAAGCCATTATTGTCAATCAGAAAAATATTCCTTATACTAAAATAGGTTTTTTTTACTCCTAATATTTAAACAGATTAAAAATTTTAATTCGAAAAATACTAAATGACCAATCCTATGTACATTTGTGTGAAAGTTGTAGTTTGTGATTACATACTTTTCTGAGATGGCCATACTCATTTATAACATTGCCATGCAGGATTCCTTTTATGATTTTCCTACCTGCTATGTGAGGGAGGAGGCGGGAGGGGAGAAATTCAAAATTCACAGGCTAAAAAATTATATTGAAATGGCTTTAAGATAGAAACCTATAAGAGCCAAGCAAGTCTAAGTGATAAGTAATACTCCAGCTTTGACTTTTGATCTTGGATTAGATTCTCTGCTGCCCCTAGTTTTGGTTGGGTGCAGTAGATGGGGGCTGTTCCCACACTGGCCCTGGCCTGGGTGAGATTTCAGTAGCCGTGGGACTGTAATCTAGGATGACTATGGTCCTGAGGAGCCATGGCCATGTGACAGCCAGGGATGATCAGAGTGCCCCAGCCTGTCTCCTTACCATCCTCAACACTCCTACTGTGATGCAGGAAGATGATTGTACCAACTGACTCTGATAGCTCTATACCTGCGAGGGATTCCAGTATGCAGAGACACTCCTCTGACTGGGAAGCACTGGTCAGTTTTCAGCTACTGTGCCCTGCTGAAGTGGTTGCTATTATTTTAAGAAACAAATTAGAGACGACAAAGGCAGAGAGTTTCCATTTGGATACAATTTCTTAAAGTGTACAATTTTCCCCTTCCGTTTGTTTCATGCTTATACAAATTTGACTTGCTCGAATTTAAATTATATCTGAATATAAATATCTCACTAGCACAACTGGGCCCTCATCTCAGCTGGGAACTTTAGGGCACTACTAGAATACAATGAATGAATAATAATATTGAATGCATTTGGACTATATGTACCGGACTCTGATCTTACTTCACTGGATTTATTCCAGAGTAACAGCAGCAAAAATAATCCATGTTATACAGCTAGATGAGCAAATAATTTGGGAAATTTATGAATGTTTATCCAAATCTGTAATTGCCAATTTTACACAGGATTCTAATTTGTTGTCTGAAATGCAACTCTGCTCTAACAAGAGTCTGAACGTGGAGCCTGACCTTGATGTGGAACATTCAGGATAGAGTCTTCCCACATATCATGCAGAGCACACAAGGCCTGGTTGGTTTTGCAGAATACGGCAGGAAAACTTCTCTCACAATTTGTTCATGCTGATGTCCCTTATGCTACTACTAATTTTTAGGCTCTGTTGCTGATGCCAGGGCATTCTCTTGGGCCACAGTCAGCTGGCACACTCTGATTCTTCACATGCCAAGACAAGAAAATCAAGTTCAGTCCTCAAAAGAATTTACCATATATTCTGAGGATCAGCAAATAGAATTTGAACAGGACATTGTTCAGAATGATTTTGCCCTTCCCCACCATTACTTTATTGTGTAATAAGGGCTTTTAGGAACTCAGACAGGAAACAAGATGAAGAGGGTTTTCTTTACGGTTGGTCACAATGGGTTGGAATGTCTACACTGCAATTAGTGACCTGCAGATGGCCTGGGCCAGCTGACTCAGGGCTCACGAGGCTTAGTTAATGGGCTGTTTAATTGCTGTGTGGATGTTCCTGCTTGGACTGCAGTCAGGTGGGAGGCACCCAGAACTCTCAGAGGGTCCCAGAGCCTGGCTGCCAGCCTGAGCCCGAACATCTACACCACAGTTAAACAGCCTCTTGGCCTGAACTCAGTGAGCCTGAGTCAGCCAGCAGAGGCCAGTGTAGACATACCGATAGTGACCAACCGTAAAGAAAATCCTCCTCTTCTTGTTTCATGTTTGAGTTCCTAAAAGCCCTTATTACACAATAAGGTGACGGTAGAGAAGGGAAAAATCATTCTGAACCATGTCGTGTTCAAATGATAAGGGACTGTTTAATTGTGGTGTAGACATTTAGGATCAGGCTAGAGCCCTGCCTCTAGGACCCTGCAAGGTGGCAGGGTCCCAGAGCTTGGGCTGCAGTCCAAGCCTAAACCACAATTAAACAGCCCATTAGCCAAAGCCCTGCAAGCCCATGGGGCCAGGTGTGGGTGTCTAATTGTTGTGTGGAAACAACAATTTGTTAAAGAAAAAAATAGGTGTTTATTTAAAAAAAAATATTAGGTCTGATGTTTAATGACAGTTCTTTATGCCTAATATATTTATGAAACAATATAAGAGTGAGTACTGCTATATAGATTTCCTTATAATGTGTTACAATCTGTGCATTTTTGGATTATCCATCCCACTATATGGGACATCTGAGAAAGTAAAGTAGCTTTAATCAGACTACACAGTTCCCATATTATTTTAAATTTTATAGTTATTGAGAGTTTCATAGAAAACAGGCTCCTTTCTTAAGCTTAGTTCTGTTTTGGAAGTGTGTGTTTGTGTGTATGTTACTGATTAATCTATGTTGGTTGATACCTGCTTTCGAGTCATGTCATTTGAGTTTTCTGCATAGCATGCACAAGAATTGGCCACACACAGTTCACTTGGTGGTAATTCCTTCAGCATCAACCTTATAATGATTAATTCAGCATATTACAAATATTGATTAAAATTGCTAAGACTGGCTCATAACAGAGAAATATTATACACTGTGATAATGGCTATTTTACATCAACTAAGTGTTTTCAAGTTATTTTTGTCTATCCATATCAATATACTTGCTCTATCTTCTTAATATATTGACTTAAGTAGTGAGTCATATGCTGTTTTATAGGGCTTTTCCTGAATCATTTCTCAGAGAAGGAAAAGGTGCTCAGAATGAAAAGCTGGCAGCTAAGTGCCTTATCTTTGTTATAGTTAATATTTTTGGCACATTAAACATCTTTCTTCCTCTCTTGTTGTTGGAAATGCACATTGAAAAGGGCCATTGTAGGCATAATGTGGCTCTGGTGCTCATTTAATCTGATGCACTGAAGAACAACATAAACTATAGTATAGCATATATAAGGTTTATAATAGCTGGGTAAATTAGGGACACTTGAATGCGTTTGATTCTCAGGCAACAGTTGTTTCTCTCTTTTTGATCATGTAGCACAGCTTTTTCTGCCAGGCACACAACTGAAAGTGCTTATTCTAGGAAAGAAAAGGACATTTGGATAGAATTCAAACCCTTCTTTAGAGAGTCTCTCAGACAGATTCTTAATTCATTTCTTGTGTCCTGGAGAAGAGAGCAGGTACTTTATTTTCCTGTCCTTGTGCTAATGCATATCCTAACCCATTGCTCTTCCTTGTATCATAGTTCTATTAAATGTTTGAAGAGGCGTTCTTGACTTTCCAAGCCTTGCCCTCATTTTCTGCCCATCTATTGGACTGACTTAGAAGACTTATCTTTAGGTGCAGTGGGGGAATAAAATACAGTTTCTATCTTTTTAGGTTAGGGATTTTATAGCATCCATCAACACAGTATCTACGTGCATCATAGGTAAATTAGATCTGCCTGGCAAGGTCCCAAGTGGAATTTGTACATATTCTGTCCCTCTGCTTTCCTGGGTATACCAACCTTTCTTGTTACGGTGGAAAAGCTTCCACAAAGAGAAGGGTCTTGCATAAGGCTTAATTTGTAGTGAAAGAGGTTCTGGAGCTCAATTAATGGTTTTTACTTTCATAACTGACGCAGCAAGCCCAGAGGTGCCAGGGCTATGAACTGCCAAGCCTAGAGGTGGGGTCAGCCCTCGGCAAGCACTGGCACAAATTAAGCACTGGTCTTGCAACATACTCAGTTAGTCTGACCTCATGTGGGACCTAGTTTCAAAGCCAAAGACTCTCAGCAAAAATGCTAATCTCTTGCTCTCATGTACTTTGTTTGGGTTTTATGAACTACTAAATTGTTCCAAAGGAGCGAGTTGTTTTGGAGATGTGATCACTGACCGATTGAAGATCAGGACCTGACCCACAACCTTGCAATGGAAGTAGATGCTGTGACAGTGGAGGGATGGGAACATTATTCCTTACAGAGCTTTTTCTTCCTTCATCCTCAGTACAGAGTATGTTTTTATACTAACTCCTCTTTGGTGCTTTTAAACTATTTTGTCAGCATCATGGCAACCATAGCATACCACTGTAAAATAAATGTCACTGTATGGAAAACTAATTGCTAGTTTAACTTCTTGAACTAACCATCTGCATAGAATTGCATGCAGATACGATAGTCCATCACTCAAAGCTTTGCTCTGATTTGCCTTGGTTGTGGGAGAAGATATTTAATCATTCACATTACAGCTAAGGAGTGTCCTTGAACACCCTACACTCCCCCTGAAGCCAGTGGGGTATAAAAGAATGCAAGATCAAGCCTGAAGCCAGTAGTCTCTGCCTTTTAATATTTTCCTTATACGTACATTGAGCCAAATTCTACTCTCCATTACAGTTTAAATTCACATTATAGTTTAAATCCACAGAAACTTCAAGGATGTTATTCTAGATTTACACCGATCTCCTTAAGGGCACAATTGTATCCAATGATATTAAAATCTTAATAGGAAAAAATATAGAATGCTAAGACTAATTATGTCTTTGGCTTTAATGTGTTAGGCAGCATTTACCACATGCAGATTCTCCCTTGGAGGCCCCTGATTCTTGGTCAAGGGTTCTACTTTCTCTGAGGATCTTATCCAGCAAATAGCTAACTGCTGGCCCATTCCAGAAAATGTAAGATTTCCCATTAGAGACAACCTGGAATTTAGCAAACTATTATTTATTTCGCAAATTCTACATTTTATTTCATCTGTCTTTCCCTGCCAAATCCTCTCTCATGCATGTGTCATCTGGGTCAATTCCAGAAAAAAAATCGGGATTTTGTTATCCTCACAGATTTTCTCTTTTTCCTCAATTTGTCCACCCGTCACTTTCCCCTGTGTAGGAAAGGGGCTCACTAATACAAAAACTCCATTGCCGTAGTGATACATCCTGTCTCATAGGGTCCTAGAGCTATTTCCTACATTGATGTTTAACTACAGGGAACCATCTTTTCAACAAATGTATTTGAATCAGGTTTATATTTACTTGAAGGAACTCCTAGAATCTGGATATTTCTTCTGTTCATTTGATTGTCCAGCACCTTGGCTTCTTGGTCAGGGTTCTGATTTTTATAATGGCATTGTAGAATAAGCAGGATATTGGATGCTTTCAAATCCACTGGCATTTTCAGCTGATTCTGTGTAGTGTTTGCAGCTATCTCCAGCTTTCTCATTGAGATCCATATACATGAGTAATCTTTGTTTCTATTTTACTTTCCCTTCAAAACCAGTTATTTTATGGAGGCACTCAGGCTTTGCAGGGTTTTTTCCCCCGACAAACATTTGTGTAATACTCCCTCTTGCTTTGATGGAGATTGGTGAAGGAAATTGGGTTCAGGACTCGAAGTCCAGCTACTTTCTGTGGTCCCAGTGTCTACATCCCAGAATACAACTGCTTCTATATTTAATTGTGGAATTTTGTGTTCTTCACAGCTCACTAATTGGCAGTTCTTTGTAGATTATATAGGATTACTATACATATCCACTTTGTGTGTGTGTGTTAATGTTCCTTGGTAGCTAATGGAAGGAGGCATGAACATGCTCTAACCAAACAACCATTTGTTACTGTTTGTGAGTGCTGTTTTTGCAGTATCCACCAAGTCTAGTGATAATCACCAGGTTAGTCACACTGGTTCCTGGTTATAACCTTATCTCCTTCCTTTAGCATTAGCTGTTCATACTTTTTTTTTTTTTTTTTTTTTTTTTTTTGTAATTCTGAAATTCATTGCTGGTAAAAGTGCTTGACTGACTGCACTGAGGACTAAAATTTGTCTGTAACACAGGTACAGTACAGACTCCCCTACCAGCCCTTTGATTTGGAAAAACAATTTCTATGGATATTAAAGTAGCTAAGTGCCTCTCTTACTCAGTCTTTCCTGGAAGTGACTTTCTTAGCAGTTGTTGGTTTCTGTGCATTCCGTTTGGTCAGTCGGATTGGATTGAACACCTGTTCATTTCATATGGGCCACCAAAAACACTAACTGGTAGAAATGCCTTTTAAACACAAATTACACTGGATTTGGACCCAGGGACATATAGATGAAAGGCTCATCCTTTACTGGCCACTATCTAGCTTGTCTTAATGTGTTTTCACTTACCTTAGGTTATTTCACCTTGCTCAGTCTCAGTCTGAGTTGATTTTTCCAAGCACTCATAATTTTTCCAAGCACTCATAATCCTCATGCTACAATAACTATTCTGAGAGGATGATTACCTGCAGCATGCCCATAGAATATGGGGCTAGTGTTGCTGTAACTAATGCAGTAATTTAGACAGTGTTTACAGCTTTCCAAGGAAACCATCCCTTTTAAAAGGACCCAACAAGCTGTTTTGCATTTTAATATAGCTCTTGAATAGCTCTGTATTTCTGGAGAACAGATCGAACAACTGTTTAATTAATTCAATTAGGTTCAAAGCTGTAGCTTCCATTAGAGTTATACTTTCCAGCATTGATTGCTGTTCCATTGTGAAAAATAATGCAGCTTCCACTTCCAGATTCTTAAGTGAAGATCTCAGCAGAAAGCATGACAGTTGAATGATGAACTTTGCTCATTTTGCCCTGGCAGTTTCCCTGAAAAGTGGAGAAAACTTGCTTTCTACTTATGCTTGCTTGATCCTTCCACAAGCCAAAAGTCAGTTTTGCTAGCACATGTTATGAGGGGTGTGAAAGCAAAGTAGGGGCAGATCAGTGAGGCATAAGATAGCAGAGATAAAGGGCATAGTCTACTTTCTGTGACATGTTTGTAAGTGATGGGGAAATCTCAGGAGTTTCTAAGGCCTCCAGTGGCTAAGTGTTCACAAATCTGCATTGGAATTATCTAAACCTTACAGGAGTTTTCAGGAAAGGATGGGGGATACTTTCTCCCAACATTCAGCTGGTAGGGAACTCTATTTCCCTCCGTTCCTCAGTCTCTGTTCATTCTTCTCTCTCCAAAACCTCATAGACTCATGGACTTAAAGATCAGAAGGGACCATTATGATCATCTAGTCTGACTTCCTGTACAACGCAGGCCACAGAATCTCACCCATCCACTCCTGCAATAAACCCCTAACCTATGTCTGAGCTGTTGAAGTCCTCAAATCATGGTTTAAAGACTTCAAGATACAGAGAATCCTCCAGCAAGTGACCCGTGACCCATGCTGCGGAGGCAGGAAAAGCAAACAAACAAACAAACAACCCCAGGGCCTCTGCCAATCTGCCCTGCGGGAAAATTCCACTTCCTACACCAAATATGGCAATCAGCTGAACCCTGAGCATGTGGGCAAGACTCACCAGCCAGATACCCAGAAAAGAATTCTCTGTAGTAACTCAGATCCTATCCCATCACAGGCCACTGGGCCCCATCTACCACAAATAGTCAAAGATCAATTAATTGCCAAAATCATGTTATCTCATCATACCATCCCCTCCATAAACTTATTGAGCTTAATCTTATAGCTGATAGGTTTTTTGCCCCCACTGCTTCCCTTGGAAGGCTGTTCCAGAACTTCACTCCTCTGATGGTTAGAAACCTTTGTCTAATTTCAAGTCTAAACTTCCTGCTGGCCAATTTATATCCATTTGTGCTTGTGTCTACATTGGTACTGAGCTTAAATATTTCTTCTCCCTCCGTGGTATTTATCCCTCTGATATATTTATAGAGAGCAATCATATCTCCCCTCAGCCTTCTTTTGGTTAGGCAAAACGAGCCAAGCTCTTTGAGTCTCCTTTCATAAGATAGGTTTTCCATTCCTCAGATCATCTAGTAGCCTTTCTCTGTACCTGTTCCAGTTTGAAAATTTATCCTTCTTAAACATGGGAAACCAGAACTGCACACAGTATTCCAGATGAGGTCTCACCAGTGCCTGTATAACGGTACTAACATCTCCTTATCTCTACTGGAAATACCTCACCTGATGCATCCCAAAACCACATTAGCTTTTTTCACGACCATATCACAATGCTTGCATCCAACGAAGTGGGTATTAGCCCACGAAAGCTTATGCTTCAATACTTTAGTTAGTCTTTAAGGTGCCACAGGACTCTTTGTTACCTCTGCTATTCCAGACTAACACTGCTACCTCTCTGATTCTTGATATCACAATGGCGTCTCATAGTCATCCTGCGGTCAACCAATACTCCAAGGTCCTTCTCCTCTTCCAATTGATGTATCCCCAGTTTATATCTAAAATTCTTGTTATTAATCCCTAAATGCATGACCTTACACTTCTCACTATTAAATTTTATCCTATTCCTATTCCATTTTACAAGGTCATCCAGATCTTCCTGTATAATATCCCAGTCCTTCTCTGAATTGGCAATACCTCCCAGCTTTGTCTCCTCCACAAATTTAGTACACTCCCATGTTTTGTGCCAAGGTCAGTAATAAAAACATTAAATAAGATTGGTCCCAAAACCGATCCCTGAGGAACTCCACTGGTCAACCTCCCTCCAGCCTGACAGTTCGCCTTTCAGTATGACCCACTGTAGTCTCCCCTTTAACCAGTTCCTTATCCACCTTTCAATTTTCATATTGATCCCCATCTTTTCCAATTTAACTAATAATTCTCCACGTGGCACCATACCAAACGCTTTACTGAAATCTAGGTAAATTAGATCCACTGTGTTTTCCTTTGTCTAAAAGATCTGTTACTGTCTCAAAGAAGGTGATCAGGTTGGTTTGGCACGATCTACCTTTTGTAAAACCATGTTGTATTTTGTCCCGTTTACCATTCATCTCAATGTCCTTAACTACTTTGTCCTTCAAACTTTTTTCCAAGACCTTGTATACTTTCTTCATGCTTCTTTCTTCTTTCTTTCTTCTACATCTTTGCCCCAATACTCATTCATATCTCCCACAAATATCTCCCTTGAATTATTATCCTTTCCCTCTCTCCCACCTTCCCTACCTTCTCCTCATTCTCTCTTCCCTTGTTGGGAGAGTGGGTGGCACTCAGAGAGGTAAGGGGGAATAGGGGAAAGAGTGATGGTGGGAGGGCTTAGTGGCTATATTGATAGAAGGAAAGGGAGAGAGGTCCTTGATCACATTTTCCTAAACCTCAAAAGTATTTCAAAAAGAAAGCGAGGAATACTTGTGCTTTCTTTACGGATACAGACTAACACGACTGCTATTCTTAAAAGTATTCCAGTTTGTTTCAAAAGATGGGTGTGGGTTCTGGGAAGATGGGGTGGAAGTGAGGGGAGAAGGGGAAAGTATTCTGATTTTAACAAAATCAGATCTAGGTGTACCTATCCCTAATCAGAAATGTGGTTTAGTTGTGAGGAAGACCAGGATTCTGAACTGATTGTGTGTATTACCTTTAGTCAATTCATGAGTTTCCCCGGCTGTCAAGTGAGAAAAAAACAGCAATAACCACGTTTTCAAAATGCTTTGATGCCCTTTGATAGAAGTTTCTGTGCAAATGAAAACTGCTCTTATTAATATTTTCACAGGTTAATGTATACCACAGACACCCAGCTTCATATTCACTAAGAGGAGTGCTAAAGGAAGAAAGGGGATATGGCATATGTATCTTTGGGCAAAGAGAAATGAATAGCTCAGAATTAGGTTCTGTCTCACTGTACTGTTACTTGATCTCTTTTGGCTTCAATGGAAAAGGAAAATGATCCCATTTTTTTCAGTGCTATTTTTATTTTTAAAGGGAGAATCTAGCAGGGATGAAGGAAAAGCCTTGGGACAAGTTTCAGTCATCATCATCATCTTTGAACATCAGGGAAAACTTTCTGACAGTGAGCTCTAGTAGGATATGAAACAGTCTCTCAAAGGAAGTGATAAAAGCCACATTACTTAGGACACTTAAAGTTAGTCTCTTAAAGCTCTAGAAAATACATTGTAGGAACTAGCCTATATTATCATGGGATTGCTCTAAACTAGATTATGTGAGTTTTTTCCATCTTTTAATTTCATGACCCCAATCCTGCCAAGTGTTAAATGCTCTCAACTCCATTGACTTGAGTAAGATCTGAGAGATCAGATCTGGTCATTCTATGATATATAGCAGTGGTTCTCAGCCTGTGGTCTGAATACCCCCGGGGATCCACAAACTATGTCTAGGGAGTCTGCAAAAGGTTATTGGTACCATAGAACAGTGTGTTTTAACCAGTAGTGACTATGTATAGAACTTACCAAGAGTTCTGCAAATGAAAAAAAGGTTGGGAACCACTGATGTATCAAAATCATAATTTTGAGGAGGGAGTTATTCAAGCTTTCTTGAATTTTCAGAAAGGTCTTGTGTAAACTGGAGTTTTGGATTAAAGTTTAAATTAGTTTCTAGTTTGTTCCTTTATAGAAACAATGCAGAGATTGAACCAAACAGGAAAGAACTGTTAACATCTTTATGAATTAGATATTCTTTTTTTCCTTGTAGAAGTTGCTCCCTCACTGAAGCATGGCTATTTGAATTATACATTTTGTGGGCTAGTAAGGTATATGTCACCAATTTGAACTAACATGGATTCTGCAAAGTATTTAAAATTAACTCATTTAAATTATTCCCCAGGAGGTTTATGCAGTGTTGTAGCCATGTTAGTCCCAGGATATTAGAGACAAGGTGGGTGTGTTACGAGAAAACTGGACTTGACATAACCCACAGCCATCTTGTGCACTTAGCCACCAAAAACTGGAAGTGAGAACACCACTGAGCAAGCAGAAATTTGGCCTTGCTTAAGCAAACAGAAACAGCTGCTGACAAGGTTAGCTGACCTGGCTCTAAGTGCCTATGTCCTTAAGTTTCTTCCTAGAGCTGCTTTTCTGATAAGTAAAAATTGAGTTCTTTGCTGTTGCTAGGAAAATGGTCATCCTATTAAGTAAGGATTACTTTAAGTTGTGCTTTGTTTTAAGTCACTCATAAAAAAATTAGTTAGAAAGTGTACTTTGAAAAAAGTTTGAAGCAAGAAGATGATAATATTAATCTCAATAGCAGCTAGGAGAAAGGTTGGCCACTGAAACCCTGCAGCTGCCACTCACGATCACCTCAGATTTTGGGTAATTATATTTGGGGTGCTTCTAGATTATTGTTAGTTTTAATATGTGCTTTGTATTCAATAAGAATATGAATTTTTTAGTAAAAGCACTCTTGTGTGTATCAGTCATTTATCAGAGGGAGGTACTGTGTCCCTTCACTGATTTATTTCCTGACACTGCCTGCAAAACAGAGATTAGTTAACATAGTTTTGGGTTCAGATAACCCGGAGTAATAGGTGAAGTAATATCTTTTATTGGACCAACTTATGTTGGTGAGCGAGACAAGTTTTTGCACTTACTCAGAGCTCTTCTTCAGGTGAAGAGCTCTATTCAAGCTTGGAAGCTTGTCTCTCTCACCAACATAAATTGGTCCAATAAAAGATATTACTCCCACCTTTTCTCCTTTACAGGCTTATTATGGAATTTTCAATCATTCATCCGTAACAACTTTATGCTAACATTTATGCTGTGTAAATGTTATTTTAACTGAGTAGCTATGTTATTTAAATTATGCAATAATATTTACATACTAGTTATTAGTTAACATTCATAATTCAACACAGTCTGGGTTTGTACTAGAATTTTGGAAATGACAGTTAATTTTTCATAATTTTATCAGTATATAAAATGAAAAGCAGACACCAGCATAATCCAAAACAAAAATAGAATCTATTTCACAGTATGACTGTAAGGAAGTAAATTTTAAACAAGTGTTGTTGCTTCAAGTATCCGTGATTGATATTCTTTCCCTCTGAAACATAGTAATGTTGCTAGGTATATAAATCACCATGGGGTGTAGAATGACATGTTCTAGGCGATCAGACCTATTTAGCCAAGCAGGCGCTGTATTACTTCATCTTTGCAGAGCCATAACTTGAGACATAACCCTTAGGCAAAACTAATCCAATTCCTCTTCTTTCCCTGTCTTTATTCTCCCACACTTTCTGGGTTTTAAAACACAATGTAATGGGAGACAAGCTAAAATGTAAAATATAATGAAATAAGTTGGAAATGAAGTCCATTTACTAAGAAATGCCACTGTGGGCTAACATTAGAGAAAGTAATGACATTAATAGCTTCCAGTGGTGTGCAGAAAATCACTGTACTATGAAAAACTTTATAATTCTGGTTCTATCCTGTCCCCAGTTATGCAACCTGGGCTAAATTTCACTCTCTTCACTCAGTCCAAATTGCCATGGAAATAAATGGGACTGTTTACAGAATAAAGTACCATCACAGAGTGACTGACCCCTTTAATGAAAAATGGGGCAAGCCTTGCTTATGCCATAATTAGCTGCTTCCCTAAGCCTGATGGTGAACACCTGAGCCTCATAAAAAGGGTAAGATAACTCAGAGAGAAGAATTACAGGAAACAGGTTAAGTTCCTCTGGGAAGCTCAGGTAGGATCTGCAGGAAGCAGGAAACTCCAGTAAGTGGTAGACTGTAAGAAGTACTCCAGGGAGAGCAGCTTAGGAATCAGCCCTTTATCTCAGAGGAAAGACTTAAAGGTAGCCCTGAAGGAGGGCTGAAGAGTAGCCGAAGAGGAAGAATTTTTTCTTGGTTGGAAGTTGGGTTTGGACTTTTGTTACACTGAAAGGGGTTAAATCTGCTTAGTCAGTTGCCAAAGGGCCAAGCCACATTACCAACACTGAGGGACTCCTCTTGAAGGAGGAAAGTGAGGCAGAAGAGGATTATGAGTGGCCTTGCCTGTACTATGCAACATAAGTAAGGGAATCCTAATAAGTCGCTGAGCGGTTAATCCTCAGAACATCTGAGAGGAAGGCTGATAAATATTATTGTCCCCATTTTGCAGATGGGGAATTTGAGGCAGATAGGATAAGTACAACTCAGTGTCAAACCCAAGATTCCAGTTTAGGACTCTGAGTGCCATTTGGTTCTTAGACCATTAGATCATGTCAAATAGCAATGGGGAAAAAATCAGTATGTTTGACCTATGTTTGTTCACAGCAGTCTCAGCATTGTGTGGTTCCAAACAAAACTTGACAGTTTTAACTGAATTGTCTTTGAGAATTTGTGTTTCTTCAAACACCAAACTCAAAATGAAACCCATGGAAGACAAATACTGGAGGAAATTTTAAATAATATCTGTACAGGTACCAAAACCGAAGTCTTGCAGATTCTAATTCAAACTCTGTTTCACAGCCCCTATTCCTGCAGAGTATCAGCTTACTATCACAACTGGCTCATAGATATGATCACATTATATTATTTCTTCACTTCACTTCTCTTATGTTTACCAGTAACCAACCCTATAAAGCAATAGTTTATGCATATTGTCTCAGTTACTGAGATCTGGAATGAAGCTATGTTACAGATGAAAGTATGATTCACACCTTACTGGTTGTGTTGGGCATATGACCTTGAGTATAGTAGGATTCACACAGATGTTTGATGAGAAACTGACCACTGTAACATGGTTTTCTCTACTAACTCCAGTTGTTTCAACACAAATAGAGGAAATGACATAAATTTTGTTATTGTTCTGTCTGTTAACATTTATATGAAATTGCAACTATCAAGGCCAACTTTAACTTACATCAGCAGTTCCCAAACTGTGGGTCAGAACCCCAAATGGGATTGTGCCACCAGCAGATGGGGTTGCAACGACCACTAGTGTTCAG
Organism: Sternotherus odoratus; assembly: GCA_032164245.1. Lineage (NCBI taxonomy): Eukaryota > Metazoa > Chordata > Testudines > Kinosternidae > Sternotherus > Sternotherus odoratus. The sequence continues at coordinate 78,480,736 of JAVMKO010000006.1, forward strand.
AGGAAGCCATTTTGCTCCACATGGCATGACTTTGCATGGACAGTGTGTGTATGAGGCATAATCCATAACGGCCACCATTTTGTAGAGCAAAACCGTGTCCTCCACGCAGCATGAACTCACATATATGATGTGTGTGAGGTCATGTTATGTGAAGGATGCCATTTTGTTCAAAAAAGACATCTTCCTTGCTGTCTGGCATACTGAGAGGAAATAATTTATTAAAATAGGGACAAGTTGGCAAAAAGTTTGGGAATTCTGTCCCAATATGATTGATTTACAGCCATATTCAGAAAGGAGCAACTTCCCCTAACCCATAACTTGAGAACATTTCTTTGTTAGTTCTGGTTTCATTTGGTTTGTTTTAATAGATTAATTAACTGTTACAACCCTATGTGCAAAAAACTAGTGTGCTAGAAAAATATAGTTACAGATAACTCCATTTAAAGGAGACAAGAATTGACATAAAACACTTTCTAAGCACATTTATTACAGAAAGCATCTTTATATTTCTTTAGATTATAGATGAAGAAGAAACACAATTCATGAGTAATTGTCCTGTTGCTGTTACTGAGAGTACGCCAAGAAGACGGACACGCATTCACGTTTTCTGGACAGCACCTCCTGTTGGTACAGGCTGTGTAATTCTGAAGTAAGTACTTTTACATTGATCCAAGTTGCAAGTAAAACCAGGTTCAGTTTATAAGAAGTCTAATATGATACGCTGATGCCCGTTTTTATACACGAGTCAGCAGTAGTTTAACCTGCACAAAATTCTCTTGTAACTATATAGTCTAAATTTTTAAAAAACAGACTCAATATTCTGGGCACAGCTAAGTGTCCCCAGTTGCACCTATTTAGAAGCATAGCTTTTAGAAGACTTCACCTAAAAATCAGGCATTTAGTCTTCTAAACATTGTTTTGGGGGAAATTATGCGCATAATATTGAGGCATGATCGAAATGCTGATAAATCCTTAAATTTTAGCCAAGCATGTCAATCAGGCTGCACTATGGTACCTGCATTTTCTCAAATTAATCAATATCACTCAAAAAATCACTGTTATATCAGGAACTGGATGTTTTTGACAAAAATTTGTTTTGTTTCCTGATTTAAAGTAGCAACAAAACATTGCAGTATTCTGTGTTGCAAGCTAATTTAAGAATGGTGTAGAATGTAACGGTGTTATAAGGGTTCCTTCAGCAATCCAAGATTCATTCAGTGTCAATGAACTGTTTAATAGAGAGATGATTCCTCTTTCCCACCCAGCATCACCTTCATCTTACTTTGTATTTCAGCCCTTCTTATTCCTCAAGGTGCATATTTCTTCCAGACATTGGGATGGTGGAAGCTGATGGTGGTGGTTCGCTCTTATGAGAATGAGTTATATTGCTCTGTATTATCAGCACATAGTGGGCATTTGACCCTGAATCTTTGTCTCTTGGTGACTGAAAGAGGAAGTGAACAATGTTTAATGCAGTAAAAGCTACAGCAAACATTTAGCTAGGCCAAATTTAATTCTTAACACCCATAAATGTCATGATTCCTACAAATCCTTTAACAAGGGTTGGACAGCTGGAGTGCTTTTATTGCTTCTTATTATACTAATCATAACTGTCTCTGTGTTACCTGGATCTTTGGTGTATCCTCATGAGGTTTGTCTGTCATCTTATTTGATTTGTAAGCAAGGATCATTCCATTATACGTGTGCATAGTGCCTAACACAATAGAGAAGCCAGGTACTACCACAATACAAATAATAATTATTAGTATTGAGTTGGAATGTATCCAGAACCTCATAATTTAAGACCCTGCTCTTACAATAATTATGGTGGGAACTTTCACAACCACAGGTTGTTAAGGAGGAACTTGGTTTTACATAGCTTCTAAATGCCAGCCCTCCAACAACAAACAGAGTGTCTCTTATTAGAATTATGAGATATTAATTCAGAAATCACTAGGGAGAAAGTGTGAGTGATTTAGTAGGTAGGTCTCTAATTTCTACAGCATGTAGACTACTCATCCAAATACTGAACCATTTCCAAACTGCTACGCTTGCAGTATCTCACAAGATCAAAGCCAGGGTGGAATATCTCAAGGTCAGGTGAAGGGGACATTGTTAGATACACATTTTTTGGTAAATGTGAATAAAACACTACTTGATTTTTAGCTGTCTTTCAATATAACTTCGGTAGAAAATACAGCTTTCTCTGAACTGGTTGCTTATAGGTGCAAAAGATAAATTGACTGTTGTACTTCTGAGTTCAGTTCAAAAGAAGAATGAAACACCTCAGAAAAAAACAGCTACCTTTTATTGTGATTTGTTAGAGCCAGTGATTAACATTATAATGTGGCTTTCATTAACATTGAAATTCAATGCTCTGTAGTACTATACATATCAATTACTGTTGTGCTTTTGGCATAAACTTAACACCATTTGCATTTTTCCATTTGGAGCTCATCTAAATTACAGGGTTTACAGTAAGCCTTCTTTACAATCACCTCCCCATGCTCCTATACAATCTGTACAAATGCTGGGCACCATTTTCTCAACTATTTTGGCAATCATGAGAGCTTCAGTGAGACCATAGAAATTACATAGTTTAAAAATAGCTATTATAATTAGGGATGGCCAAACAGTGTTAGTGTTCTTCATTTCATCCCTCCTCCTCCCCACTTCTTTCTGTATCTGGTAGTTTACCAGTTTATTAAATGAAGCTAATCTACAAATATTTTTTCCTTCTTATGGGCCAAGTTCCACTCTTATTATGCCAGCATAAATCCAGAGTAATTCAACAGACTTAATGAAGTTACTTTCAAATTGAAGTCGTGTGGGTGGAATAGAATTTGATGTGATGATGATCTTAACACTGAGTTTTATTTTCCTGAGGCCCATTTGTAAATTGCTCTTATTTGATAGATTGCACTACAGTACTTGTATGAGGTAAATTAAAAAATACTGTTTCTTTTGTTTGCCATTTTTACAGTGCAAATGTTCGTAATACAAATAATATAAAGTGAGAACTGTCAGCTTTGTATACTATGTTGTAATTGAAATCAATATATTTAAAAATGTAGAGAAACAGCCAAAAATGTTTAATAAATTGCAATTGGTATTCTATTCTTCAATGGCTTGATTAAAACTGTGATTAATTTTTTTAAATCACGATTCATTTTTTGAGTGAATTGCAATAATTGACAGCCCTAATTTATATTAAACATATTTTTTCAAAATTAACTTTTTCAGGGAACATTTTGATTTTGATGCATCTGCATTTTCTTATGGAAAACGTTCCATAGGAGAATTTTCAAGCAAATTAGGGGACTGTACTAGTGTATTTCATGACTGTTAAACTGTCATGTCGTACACCAGCGAACACGTTGTGTTCCACTCGAATGGTATGGGAATTGAAAGTGACAGCATAAGTAATATATAGGATTAAATTTTCAGTTGGATTCAAATTGACTTCTCATTTTGCACCTGGAAATAGGAATGTGGAGGGATTTCACAGCAAAACAGAGTATGATAGGTAGTTGGGATTCTTACTACAGTAACTCCCAATTTAACGTCCTCTTGCTTAACGTCGGTTAGATCTTGCGTCCCTGCTCAATTACAGAACAGGCTCCATTTAAAGTTGTGCAGTGCTTCATTATAACGTCATTTGGCTGCCTGCTTTGTTCACAGCTGGCAGTCTTCCTATGCCCTCCTCCCACCCCAGCACCTCCCACCCGCCAGCAGACTCCATGGATCAGCGCTTTCCCCCTCCTCCCTCCGCTTCCTGCCTGCGGCAGTCAGCTGGCTTGCGGCGTTCAAGAGGCAGGAAGGAGGGAATCAATCATGAGCCTATTAGACCTGTGTTTGCCAATGAGCTGAGTTAAATTTGTTATTGGTCATTAACTTTTTGTCTAATGTGGATACAAACTTTTTTTCTGACTCTGCATATCCAGTAACATTTTGAGGCTACTCTTTGGTGCTGCATTCAAGTTCAAAATATGTTCACTGGGAAAACTTGCATGAAGCAGTAAGATGCATTGTTTTTTTCCATTCTGGCCTGTAGTTCCACTTCCATTTGTGAGGTTACTGAACTTAAAAACTCATCTATGGAATTCACTGTGAAATCCAATCATGAAAACCAGGTTTGTTCCAGGTTAATTATTTTATTTTATATTTTAATTTTTAGTACCTGAAAATTCCTGTAGAATAGTTCTGAAGTAAACAATTGTTGGCCTGTTTTGAATCCAGCTTTGAAGAATTGTCAGTTGTGAATAGGATACATCATTGTTCAAGGTGTTTACAGTTCTTAAAAGACTAAATAGTGTAAAGAAGGTTAAGGACCCATTTCCTTTATTCCATGTTTGGTATTTTTATGACTTCACTTCAGTCATTTTTAATTAACAAATGAACATTACCTCAAGAAAAAAACATATTTGATTGTGCTTTTAAATATCCACAAGGAAAATAATGGGAAAAGACAATGTCATAAGAGGAGTGGAAAGTTCCCCAAATTATCAGGTGCTGAAATTTGGTTTAGGCTGTATTCTGCTCCCATCGAAGGTAGTTCTACATTTACTGCTGTGGAAACAGGTTCAGGTTGTTAGTCCCTTCCACCTCCACTCCCACCGCCCGCCTCTTTCTGACAATGTCTTTTATGAATTCTTCATTTTCCTATATTGTAACTAGTAACAAGACAAAGAGGGAAAGACGCTATAATTTCCTAGTTATTTTCTGTTTGTAAATGAAAATCATTGTTAATTTAGGACCTTGACAGCTGTAGAGCATTTGCCATTCCACAGCAGCTGTCAGTAGCACTCTGGTTTATTTTATAAACAGATGTTTAATTTGACTTCAATGCCATTGTCAGCTTTTGAGAGGAAACAAAGAGAGGAAACAGAAATAGAAATAATCATGATATTCATCATTTTGTTTCTTTTTGAAACATAAATTAGGGTGATAAATGAACACATCAGAAGTGTTTTGATGTATCTTTAGCTCTAGAATGGTTTGACTCAATATTTATTTTTGTTAACCACATGGATTGAAATAAACCTCTCTCATTGCACAAAAATGCATATTTAGAACATGTTCTGTCTTATTATGCCAGTGCTTGAGGGCAATATTTTGCTTTGGAAAACAAAATTGATTAAAAAAATTAATTCTTTCTTTGATGGATAACATTTTCTTATTTTCCAAATTATGGAAAAGTATTCTCTGTTTATATATTACAGCCAGTGAGCCTGATTGTGATCTCACTGATTATTGACTTCAGTGGAATAAAATGCCCAGTATACACCAGGGGAAATGAGAGGAAAATAGTTTCATTGACTAGAAAAATTATATTGCAAAAACTCTTGTTCAGCAGTGATAATAATACTATACAAGTTACTAGCTTGCTTTTCACTAAGGGTTTTATCCTGTATTTCTTATGCAAGAAGCCCAGTGACTTTAATAGGATTTAATGAAGTGTTAAATGAAAAATATGGGCCAGATCCTCAGCTGATTTAAATGAGTATAGCTTCAAAGACTACAATGCTGCCAGTTCAAAGATACAATTTATGGGCTCAGTCCTACAGTCCTTATAATTGCAGAAATTTCACTGAACTTAATTGGCAAGGCTGCAGTTCCTATCTGTAACTTGTTACTTTTCTTGATATGTGCTATTGTATTCATTTATTTATGTATTTATTTATTTTGTGTGTGTGTGTGTGTGTGCGCGCGCGCATGCAAGAGAGAGACAGGTAGATAGATAGCTATAGAGAGAGCTTTAGTTATATAATGTATACAATCAACCCATACCATAAAGCTATATTCATAAGCTTTTCCTGCAGCTAGTGATATGCATTAAACAGACTAATAAATTAAAGGGAAAAACATAATAATTGGTCATAATTTGTATTAAAGTGACATTTATAAAGGACTAATAAATGATTTATACTATTGTAAATATTTATAAAAATGAGTAACATGGTTATAAATACATCCAAAAGACATTTTGTAGATTATAAGCCATTGGTATATGTTTATTGCCCTCTTGGCAAATTGATATCTACAACAATCTATAATAATTGATTCACCATATATTAAAACATTTATTACTCGTTTATGAATCTTTTATAATCTGGACCTTAATATAAAGTATGGTTTTGACTTTTATATTTCAACATCTGCAGATGGGTGAAAAAATTATCTGGAAAAAGTTAATTTTCTAATTTAGGGTCAGATTTTATCATCTTAATGTTGAATAGCGCTTATAGCTTCAACGTTAGTAAGGTGACAAAATATGGCCCCTCATGAATAGTAATAGAGTGATGACAGCAACTCTAAAATAATATTGGTCACTATGCTCACTTGCTGCAGTAAAAGTCCCTGGAGGAGAAAAGTCATCTGTGAATTCTGGCTTTTACACCAGGAAGAACCTACCTGAAACACTTTCCTTTCCATGAGGAGGAGTACATGGACACATAGGGGGTAACCCTATGGTAAAAACAAGCTTCATTTCCATAGATATCAGGTCAGCCATGACAAAGCTTGCCTACCACTTCCCACTGTTGTTTGGGATTCCATTTCGCACCCCAAGGAAGCATTTTAATTGGTGTTAGAAGCTATGGAATTAACTATCATGCTGATATCTCCATAAAAATCCTCCAGTTTTTAGGGAAGCAGGCTTCATAGATTCTCCCCTGTTCTGCCGTGCACTGTCTCTGGCTTGCATATTTCCAGACCTGCTGCTATCATGTGAAGTAGGTGCTTCAGGCCTCTACGGTTAGGGAGAATGTCTGTCACTGACTCCATTCCCGATTCTGCAGGGTCAGGGGAATGTTCCTCACCGTCTTTCTCAAAGAATGAAGGGGCATGTAAAAGAGGTTGTGTGTTTGTGAATATCACTTTCAACAGCAGATAAACAAGCAAACCAACAAACAAAACCCCACCATTGTAACCAAGGAGCCTAACCAAGCTCATCCAAATAGAAATTGACTGGAATGAAGGCTCAGCATTTGGATGAGACTTGGACCATCCAGTGGAGTGCTAATCCACTTTCTCTGTAAATGCGTCTCCAGATTGGGGGATACGCCAATGGCATTTCAGTTAAAAATATAAATGGATTCACCTCAACAGATTACTTGTTATGGGGAGAAATAACTGTTTCTGAGGGAAGTTTGCATGCTTCTATAGTTAATTCACACTTGGAATTATAATAGTGACAATATATTGTTTTAGTGCAGAGGTGGGCAAACTACGACCTGTGGGCCACAGCCGGCCTGCGTCACTGTCCTGCCTGGCCCTGGAGCTCCCGGCTGGGGAGGTTAGCCCCCAGCCCCTCCCCTGCTTTTGCCTCTCCCCCACAGCCTCAGCTCAACACACCACCAGCGCTCTGGGTGGTGGGGCTGCAAGCTCCTGCTGGGCAGTGTGGCTGCAAGAGTCACCCACCTGCCTCGGTGCTCTAGGCTGCGTGGCAGCTTGGCCAGTCCTGGTGCTCTGAGCAGCATGGTAAAGGGATGGGGAGCAGGGAGGTTGGATAAGGGGCAGTGGATCCCGGGGGGCAGTCAGGGGACAAGGAGCAGGGGGCAGTTGGATAGGCATGGGAATCCTGGTGGGGCCTGTCAGGGGTCAAGGCTGTGGACAGGGGTTGGGGCAGTTAGTGGACAAGGAGAAGGGGTTTTGGATAGGGGATGTCCCGGCGGGGCAGTTAGGGGAGAGGAGCCCCAGCACGGCGGGTCAGGAGACAAGAATCAGGGCCCATGGCAGTTTGGCTGTCCAAGAACATTCTGAGAAGCTTCTCATAGTGCATTTCTTAGCTAGAGTTTCAAACAAGGATTGATTTCATGTGGAAATCAAGTGGCTGAAATTACCTAGTGCCAGATTCTGCTATCCTTACTTGTCTTGAATAGTACCTTACTCCTTAAGTGGAGTTTAAATGAATTCACTGGAACCATTCAAGGAGTGAGGTATTGCTGAACATAAGTAAGGATATCAGAATATGACCCATGGTATTTATTCCTAATTCTGTGTGCTTCGGAGGCCCAACAAAATCTATCTAAACTCTTAAAGGGAGTTTTTTGGATTTGATTAAAAAGTGTGGGCAAATTATCCTTGGTGTAACTCTACTGAGTTTGGCTTTTAATTATTTTTCTTGGTATGAACCATATACAGCTGTGATTTTTCAAAGGAGTTGTTACCCCTTTTTAATCCTCTTGGTTAGCCTGTTTTCAAGAGCAAGCAGGTTGTTTCTTTTAGGAGGAGAAATTGATCATGTTGATGTCACAAATTTCCTTGGTTCAAACGTGTGTGTTCATAAAATGTAGAAAGTCTTGTTTCCCTGAATGTAATAGGAATCAAACAATAGGAGACCGGTTTTTAACAGTTCCCAACCTCTTGCAGCCAGTACTTTCCCAAAAGTGCGCTCTCAGCTTTTTTTTCTAAGGGTCATGCCATCTGTGCTTCTCTGGCTGAGTCTGGAGCATCTTTATTCCTTCTCTGAGCCTAGGGTGACCAGACAACAAGCGTGAAAAATCAGGACGGGGCTGGGGGGTAATAGGAGCCTAGATAAGAAAAAGCCCCAAATATCACAACTGTACCTATAGATCTGGGACATCTGGTCAACCTATCTGAGTCCCTGTGTGTCAGCAGTTCTCAAACTGGGGGTCGCAGGCCGATTCCAGGGGGGGTCGCGAGCTGTGACGCCTTTGGCGTCATTTTGGTGGAAGCTCCAAATGCGCGAGTGAGTCCGCCTAAAAACCGCCAAAGTGCAAGCTTCCGCTCTTGGGAGCATTTCGGCAAACACAGAGATGAACACTGCGTGTCCACCGAAAGCAGAAGAGTTCAGTTCGGTGGCATTTCGGCGGACATACCCAGGGAGTGAAAGTAAAAAGGGGTCACCGAACTGACAAGTTTGAGAACCACCACTCTATGTGGTGCTGCTGCTTCTCTCTCAAGCCTTGTCTACACTTACTCGGGGTTTGACGCACAGTGATTAATGTATCGGCAGTTGTTTTAGCTGGTCTAGTGAAGACCTACTAAATCGAACACTGATCATTCTCCCGTCAAATCCTATACTCCACCTGATAAGAATCGCAAGGGGAGTCTCCCATCGACATTGCATATTGTGGACCCGGCAGTAAGTAGATCTAAGTACTTCAGCTACGTTATTAATGTAGCTGAAGTTATGTAACTTAGATCAATCTTCCTCTCCCGCTTCTCCTCTCCCCCTCCCCCTCCCCGGTAGTATAGAGAAGGCCTCATCACAGACATCACAGCTTCACCAGTCAATGCCCTGGCCCCTGTGTTTGCTATATAAGTTTCATAAGAACATAAGAACGGCCATACTGGGTCAGACCAAAGGTCCATCTAGCCCAGCATCCTGTCTACCGACAGTGGCCAATGCCAGGTGCCCCGGAGTGAGTGAACCTAACAGGTATGATCGAGCGATCTCTCTCCTGCCATCCATCACCCCCCTCTGACAGACAGAGGCTAGGGACACCATTCATTACCCATCCCGGCTAATAACCATTTATGGACTTAGCCTCCATGAATTTATCCAGCTCTCTTTTAAACCTTGTTATAGTCCTAGCCTTCACAGCCTCCTCAGGTAAGGAGTTCCACAGGTTGACTGTGCGCTGTGTGAAGAAGAACATCCTTTTATTTGTTTTAAACCTGCTGCACGCCAATTTCATTGAATGGCCCCTAGTTCTTCTATTTTGGGAACAAGTAAATAACTTTTCCTTATTCATTTCCTCCACTCCACTCATAATTTTATATACCTCTATCATATCCCCCCTTAGTCTCCTCTTTTCCAAGCTAAAAAGTCCTAGCCTCCTTAATCTCTCTTCATATGGGACCCGTTCCAAACCCCTAATCATTTTAGTTGCCCTTCTCTGAACCTTTTCTAGTGCCAGTATATCCTTTTTGAGATGAGGAGACCACATTTGTACGCAGTATTCAAGATGTGGGCGCACCATGGATTTGTATAAGGGCAATAAGATATTCTCCGACTTATTCTCTATCCCTTTTTTAATGATTCCTAACATCCTGTTTGCTTTTTTGACTGCCGCTGCACACTGCGTGGATGCCTTCAGAGAACTATCCACAATGACTCCCAGGTCTTTTTCCTGATTGGTTGTAGCTAAATTAGCCCCCATCATATTGTATGTATAGTTGGGGTTATTTTTTCCAATGTGCATTACTTTACATTTATCCACATTAAATTTCATTTGCCATTTTGTTGCCCAGTCACTTAGTTTAGTGAGATCTTTTTGAAGTTCTTCACAGTCTGCTTTGGTCCTTACTACTTTGAGCAGTTTAGTATCATCTGCAAACTTTGCCACATCACTGTTTACCCCTTCCTCCAAATCATTTATAAATAAGTTGAATAGGATCGGCCCCAGGACTGACCCTTGGGGAACACCACTAGTTACCCCTCTCCATTCTGAAAAAGTTCCATTTATCCCTACCCTTTGTTCCCTGTCTTTTAACCAGTTTTCAATCCATGAGAGGATCTTCCCTCTTATCCCATGGCAGCTTAATTTACGTAAGAGCCTTTGGTGAGGGACCTTGTCAAAGGCTTTCTGGAAATCTAAGTACACTATGTCCACCGGATCCCCCTTGTCCACATGTTTGCTGACCCCTTCAAAGAACTCTAATAGATTAGTAAGACACGATTTCCCTTTGCAGAAACCATGTTGACTTTTGCCCAACAATTTATGCTCTTCTATGTGTCTGACAATTTTATTCTTTACTATTGTTTCAACTAATTTTCCCGGTACGGACGTTAGACTGACTGGTCTGTAATTGCCAGGATCACCTCTAGAGCCCTTTTTAAATATTGGCGTTACATTAGCTATCTTCCAGTGACTGGGCACAGTAGCCGATTTAAAGGATAGGTTACAAACCCTTGTTAATAGTGCCGCAATTTCACATTTGAGTTCTTTCAGAACTCTTGGGTGAATGCCATCTGGTCCCGGTGACTTGTTACAGTTAAGTTTATCAATGAGTTCCAGAACCTCCTCTACTGATACTTCAATTTGTGACAATACCTCAGATTCGTCACCTACAAAAGACAGCTCAGGTTTAGGAATCTCCCTAACGTCCTCAGCCGTGAAGACTGAAGCAAAGAATTCATTTAGTTTCTCTGCAATGACTCTGTCATCTTTAAGTGCTCCTTTTGTATCTCTGTCATCCAGGGGCCCCACTGGTTGTTTAGCAGGCTTCCTGCTTCTGACATATTTAAAAAACATTTTGTTATTACCTTTTGAGTTTTTGGCTAGCTGCTCTTCAAACTCCATTTTAGCTTTTCTTATTACATTCTTACACTTTATTTGGCAGTGCTTATGCTCCTTTCTATTTACCTCACTAGGATTAGACTTCCACTTTTTAAAAGATGCCTTTTTCTCTCTCACTGCTTCTTTTACTTGGCTGTTAAGCCACGGTGACTCTTTTTTAGTTTTCTGGCGTTGTTTTTTAATTTGGGGTATACATTTGAGTTGGGCCTTTATTATGGTATCTTTCCACGGAAACCCCTTTGACCACATGTTTTATCTTCTACTCAAGTCTTGCCATGCATCTGTGTTTTTCTTTGTGGCTCCTATTCTTTAGGTATCTTGTTCCATATAGGATTATTTGTATATTATTTCTTACATTTATCATGAATGAAGGGTGGCGGTTAATCCCATCATCTTCATTGAGTTCCACCAAACCGCCCCCAACATAAGAGTCTCAGAGTTTAAACACTCAAAATTACAGTAAAATTCAATCAGAGGTAGGCGCTTCACTCCTGTGTCCTCCTTTAAAAATTCCAGCCTGCACAAGATTCTCTTGCCTGGATCACAGGAGCCTGAAACAAAAAAGGAGAAACTTTTAAACGAAACCTATCATTTTTTTGAAAAGATCACTTTTGCACAGTTCTAATAACAGAGATAAATTCAATTGAGCTTGGGTGAGCAACTGCCTTTCTGAGATGTACAGGTACCCATCTCTTCAAGTAGTGCATTTTCTGCTTCATCAGAGATATATTCTATCTCAACAGTGTCATACTGAATGTTTTCTGCCCTGCTATCTTGGAGAAATGGATTTTCTTGCTCAGTCAAATCATTGCTGCAGCTGAACATAGTTTAAAGTCTTGCAATGCATCACAAAGTGCACTTGCTTTTATGAATAGTTTCTGACATACGATTACATTAAAATAAACTTCCAAGTTTTCCTATGCCACAAAAGGTGATGGGTTTTCAGACACTGGAATGGGTGGATGCATGAGGAATCAGCTGTGTTTATAGAGTGAGGATAATGGGATCTTCACTGACATGCTGTACAGACAAGGAGGTAGTAAGCCTGTTAGTATGCACAACATGTATCAACAATTCTTTTTTTTTAAGTCCTACAGCTTGCTTATCAGGATCTCTCTCTTCATGCACTTCTCTAAAGACTATATGAACTCGGTGAAGTTGAAATGAAGGCATGCACTGGAAAGAGAACCTCTTCTCATGTTGCTGCAGGCTTACAGGTGTTGTCTGAAAAAGTAAATTCATATGATGAGAGAGAAATAACAAAAGGCTCTGCACTCCAGAGTAACTGCCAATCATAACAGATGTGGCATTGTGACATGGCTCCCACAGTGCTTTAAAGCAATCTTCTGGTACACCAGAGTCACCTTAGCAGAAGCTGTTAACAAGTGGGCATTGAACTGGTCTGTCTGAACAAAGCATGGGAAGACTCACAGTTGTCTTTAATGTAATGAAGGAACAGACAATAGTTCATTCCTGCTAGTTTCCTCAGACCAGTCTCTGAAGCATTCAGTTCTGTCACCTGCAGTTCACTACACACAGTACAATGTAGGACAAGTCTAATAAATGAAAAAGAAATTCATCTGATACTTTAGCAGGCAAAGTTGAGTGCATTTGAAGATGTGTTTTATAGAATGTTTGTACACAGAAAAGGTTTGCTCAGCCGCTTGTTGTAGTTTTTAATGAGGTCCTTCTACTTTCCTGACTTAAATGTCAAAAGATATGAAGGCCTCTGCTCCTTTTCCCTGTTTAGTCAACTTCACCTCAGTCATTGATTTCAAGAGAAATAGGGTTAGCCTTCAAGAAGCTTGCCCATTGTCATACAATAATACAAAATTTCTAGATACCATTAATGACTGCTTCTTGGAGCAGTTAGTCCTGGAACCCATAAGGAAAGAGGTAATTAAATGGAAATTAAAATGAACATTTGCAAGAGTGAATTGCCTGAAAGCTGCATGGAAACTATTTTAAAATACCATAGTAGAGGTTCAAACTAAATGTATACTCCCAAATTTTTAAAAAAGAGAACCAAAAAATGCCACCAGGCCTAAACAGAGTAAAAGAGGTGGTTAGAGACAAAAAGACATCCTTTAAGAATTGGAAGTCAAATCCTACAGAAGAAAATAGAAAGAAACAAACTCTGGCACGGCAAGTGTAAAAGTATAATGAGGTAGGGAAAAAAATTGAAGGGCAACTAGATGGACCATTGGTCTTGACCTAGTATGGCCATTCTTATGTTCTACACCAGTAGCTTAGTCAGTATGAAAAGCCAGACCTAAATTTTCATACCATGCTCATCACCATGATAACTGAGATCCTGGCACGTTTGTTTCTCAAATTTCATTTTTCAAAATGTGTGTTTTCTCTCTCCCTTTCTTCCATATAGTTGTGGGAGTGGACAGTACTAACTGTCGACTAGATGAGTTCTGCAGTTTGTTCTGAAAACAGTGAGATTCATAGTCATTGTGATGTGCTCTAGGAGTGAGTTTCACAATGTGAGCCAGCTACTGAGAAAGTGCTCTACCCCATGTTATTGTGTCTGGCCCTTATGGCTGATGGTTGTATTGTTCCAGTGGAGCATAACTGTTGTGGGTGATTGTGTATGGTCTCAGTTCTCAGCCCTTTATTCCCACCACTCCTTCACATAAAATCACTAAAAATACTGAGTTTGAGAAATATGGTTCTATTCATTCCTACTTTTTTATTTTCTGTAGAATCACCAGCCTTATATCCTCTAAAATCCAGTTCCTGGTCATATAAAAGAAGATCTTTCAATCACAGTTTGAAAGTAATATAAATGTATTGTATAGCCTTTGTTACATGCACTATGATAACATTTCACTGATATATAATGTAGCAAAATCATGTAGGGAAAGCCCACTTTTCTACCCTCTTGTACTTTTCTGTTTTTTAAAAACTGCATAGCTGTATAAATACTGATTTAAAAGGCAAGAAAATCTGTATGGAAAATATTCATATACATCTTCTCCAACTGAACTCTCAACTCCAGCCAAAACACCATGTGAACTAAAAATCCCTTCCACTATTCTGTCCTCTGCTACAAGCTGTTTATAGGAAATACATAGTAAACTGTAGGAGGAGGGGCTCGTGAGAATGTACCAGCTATTTATTTATTTTATACTTGGCAATAAAGGTTTTTCTAAGGACCCTGCTATATGGTATAGTACTAATGGCGGAGCACAAAAGGAACTCTCTCTAATGAAGTGGGATCTTGTTATGTGGATTAATTTAGGCAACAATGTTTGATCATTATACTTGACCCATAGTCATAAGTGATCTGTTGATTAGCTCCCAAGCACAGTTTGAATAAACCGCCTTCCCCACATATGGGCCATCCATAAAAAGACAATTTTGAGGAGGAGAGAGAGAGAGTATTACAGATCTTGATCCTTTTCCACTTTGCCAACACCAATTCTTGCCTCTCTACTCATATTGCCCCTCAGTACCAGTTCTCTCTTCTCCCAGCCTGGGAGCAGCTCTTCAAATGTGCAGCAGCCTGTAGTCGCCATTGACGGTGGCAGCTCTTGAAATAGCCAACATTCAGGAGGTTCATCTCCCTGGGGTGGTAGCTCTTCAAAGCTGCTGTGGAGTTACTCAGCTCCCCTTTGGAAAGAGCTTTCCTCTTTGTGGCAGTGGCTCCACATTCCATTGCAGTGGATTCAGGACTCTCTCTCACCTCAGGCATCACTCCCATTATGGATATTGATGTAGTTCTCTTAGAATAAGATAAGTACATCAATATCCATAACGGGAGCGTAGTCAAAACACTTCCTTAACAGCAAAATCTTTGTTAAGCAGGAACAGTAAGTACTATGAAGCATTTTAATGCCAACTCAAATCAGTGGGCCCTAATTTGGCTTTAAAACACAGTGAAATATGGCTTACCTGAAGGCAAGTGGTGCTAAAAAGGTTTGAAAATCTTTCTGACCTTTGAAAACATCAGATATATTACTTTCAATCAAACCTTTGCATTCTCACTAATCAGTATCAGTGAGGGGCATGAACATCAATAACACATGGCTCTTATGTAATTTTATTTTGAATCCGTGGAGCCAGCAATCCCTACTATGAAACAAAGTTCCACTGTATTTTTACAGACTGCTCTCCTCCACAAAAGATAGCTGGAAAATAACACTGCAGTTCTAGTATTTTTATAATAATTTCTGCTCATTCCACTGTTTCCAAAGTCCTGTAAATACACTAAAGATTGGATTGTTTGCATAGTTTTTGTCCTCCATTAACTGGACACTGGCTCTGGTGAGCTCAGTTTTACACCTTTTTTCTTGTTGGTACAACATAATTGCCAATAGCAAATGAAGTGAATTTCCTTTTCACAGCCTGGAATGGGAGGCCAGGGAATGTATTTCCATTTGTCTACAAGAATCTTATGAAAGGAGAAAATGGTGCCACTGCTGAGCCATGGGAATGCAGTACAAAGAGCTGAGCACGTTGCTGGAGAGACGGGTAATTAGCAATGCTGCAGTGTGGTGGGCTAACCACCCAGGGCCCATCTGTGGCAATTAGTAATTGACCTGAATAAGGGCAGTAAGGAGCAGCAAGTATGAGGCATTGGAAGAGGTTGGGCTCTATAGCGCATTTCCTCTCCCTGAGCAGCCTGGTGTTCCCATGCTCATCTGAGGAAGGAGATCTGGCCCTGACTCTGCATCATCACCATCCCCTGGAGCCATGCTGAGGGAAACAAACCTTGTGACCCCATACACAGGGATTGCAACTGTGGTAGGTCACTGTATGAATCATGTTGTTGGCAAGAAAGCTTGCAGGCCCAGACTCACAAAGGGACTTAAGCACCTAAACCCCAGATTTAGGCACCTACTACCCCAGTTTTAAGCCTTACTGTGCTTCAAAAACTGCCATTCAGCTACCACCTAACCCTAAACTCATTTGGCACCTACTCATTTTGCAGTAAAAGCCCCCTAGATGCCTAGGTGTCTGATTCTGGTCATGTGCACTGTTGCCTGGGTAGGTGCCCTGAGGCTTGTCTCTCACACAAACCCCAGCACAATCCTTGACTTGGTATATCCCACCTGATTTGCCTGTTGGGCCCAATCTGGTACACAGATGCCTAAGTTGTTCTGGCAAGAAACAGGTGCCTAAGGCACTTTACTCCAGAAGAGGGGTTACCAGCTGTGGACCACAAATGGAAATAGGCGCCAATCTCAGGAGAGGGGTGGTGCTTAGGATGCAACCCCTTATTGGTCTCTCCCCTTGGCTAGCTTATGTGACTGACCACCATGTGGATCTCATTGTGAGGCATCTATCTCTCCCGATAGATTGAAAGGGGAACCTAGGCATCTAACCCAGGCTTTGTGGATTCCAGTTATTTTCAAGGTGCCTAAAAGATAGGCATTGTGGTGCTAGCAGTCGCACCGTCTAAATCACTTTGTGGCTCCAGGCACTGGTGTTCTCTCTGTGAACCTGGTTAAGGGCTTGTCACAGTTTAGTCCAATGGCAGTATCATGAGAAAAACCTCTGCGGCTCTGGCATCATTAGTATGGCCAAGTCCGTACTGCTCAGTTCCCTGTAAGTCAGGCTGTTCCTGTCTCATGTAGGGAGACTGTATGTTAAGCAATGACACTACAGTGTCCTCCAGCTAGTACTATCCAACACTTTATGCCTCTTCTCCAGAGTATGGGTTACAGCCTAGTGCCTACTGTGTGGAATACTGGACAGGCAACATAAGTCCCCTGGTTGCAGTGCTCAAAAGAGTCAGGTGTGAAGGGGCTGGCAGCTTACTCAAGAGGTCTAGCCAATCTTTCTTACTTTTCTCTTTTTTTTTCTTGAGAAGAAAAGCATGGAGTGTCAGAAAAAATCTCTTCATCGTGAATTTTTATCCTGGAGGTTTTAGATTTAATATTTATAGCTGTGACAATTCAGGCAAAGAACAGAGAGATTTTCTGAGCACAGGACAAATATAACATTGCAGCATATTTAATAACATTTTCCCTGAGATGTTTCTTGTATTATATATGATAGGCCAGATCCTATATTGAAGTCAGTGGGAATCATGCTCCGGCATATTATGGCACAGCTAAGCACAAAATCAGGGACAACAAAAGACTGATGAAAGTCCAGCAAAATCCATGGAAGTTACTTGTACTCCTTTGATCTTGATGTGCTTGGCTGTATCTCCTCACATTGTTCTGGAGTGCTTAACACTTTTATAAGAAGGAAACAAAAGGAAAAAAAACGGTATTGATTTGTTTTTGTTGAGACTTCTGTTATGTTGTGTATAACAGGCTACTAAAGAAAAAACAGTGCCTTGTGTGCACTAGCCTAAAAACCGAGTTAGGGAAACAGTGAATCTTGACTTAAACAAGATTCTATATAAGCAAGTAAAAGTGTGCTTGGTTGGCCCAACCTGTGTCAGCACCATGTTTAAAATCTATGTCTTAACCTAGGCTAGACGTCAGAAGAAAAATGGTTTTAAGCATGTTTCCACGAGCAGTGAGTCTCTGTCAATGGTGGCTGATCAAACTCTGGTAGACTCTGATGAAGATAGAATTGTGTCTATAGTGAGTTAGAACACAATTCCACAGGTGCCAGCATCTGAAATATTTTCCCCGGACTGAATTCACCAAATAACCTAGGAGCTTGGGAGTTTTTGCTTGGCCCTCAGCTGCCAGGTGACTGGGTGTGCATTCTGGTGAATTTTAGTTTATTTGAAATAAAAATCTCTAATTCAGGGCCTCAAGATATAAATAGATGTTTGGTAAACCTCCAGGATATTATGTCATTTCCTAACTTCTAAATGCTTGGCTTTGCTATTGTAATCTTTTAACATAATTTCAATGTAATATTTATATATAGCACAGCATAACCAGCAGTGTAGTTACCCTAAATTACACACTACATTTTTTTAAAAAAATCCTTCTATCACTACCAACAAAAATCAGGGCTTTCCCAGCAAAAATAGAACAGTTGGCAAATATATGGTTCTCAAATTCAGTTTCTAGACTGGTATAAGTGGGACTTTTGCACTAAAAGTTGAACATTCAGAAACTGTGTATATATAAAAGGGGAAGGGTGGGGATCGCCTACCTTCTCATCAACACTCCTGTTAAATATTTTTTCTGTAGGTACATTGAAAGCTGGCAAAGGAATTCCAACAACGCAATAAAATAAAATAAAAATATGAGAAGGAAATAGTTGAAGGAACAAATTGTGATGTAGCAAAAAAAAAGTTGAACTAAAAAATAATCAAAAAGCAAAAAAAGCCTTTCATTCATAATCCAGTAATGTATCACAATTTCTTGAAACCTGGTTGGGGTTTGGTCTCTCTTATTTAACCACTTTTAAATTTTCATTTAAGCTATCTAAGTTAGTTCAAATCTCACAAGGCTTTCAAATGCCAATTTTGTGTACTAGGCAGGTTTCCCAAGCTCTTACAATACTACTGAGTGGCAGTAATAGTTCTGCTGCCGCATACTTGAATCAAAAAGGTTATCCCAAACTGGAAATTGTTTCAATTATAGCTCTTAGACTGCCAAGCCAAGCCATTTCACATAAAGAAAAAGTGTGGAAGTTTACTTTCCACATATTCCATTTGAATGTGAAATGTTTATCGTCCTCATTTCAACCTACCAGAAATCAGGAGGCAAATTGATTTGTTACTCAGAGAAGAAAATATATTGTATTTGAATATGATTAGGGTAATGAATCGGGAATTATGGAAAATAGTTTTATGTTGGTTAAATGTCATTTTTGTCCATGACAGTAATGTTTCGAAAATATATTCCATATGTTTTGTTAAAATGTCAGGCTGTTTATTGAATTGAAGGCTTTGGCCTAAGTTTCCAGAAGTGACTAGTCATTTAGGACCAAAATCATAAATAAGTTGGGGTGTGGTCTGACAAAAAGAACAAGATGATCTTTTAGAGTTTTCTCTTTAAAAAAACCTCTAGTGGAAACAGTTGCACCTGCCATATTAATGCTCCTTGTGCAATGTAGAGCACTTTCAGTGTTGCTCTGAGTTGTATTAGCTTGTAATAGCTTGTGAGGGCTTTTTGCATTAGATGATAATAACAAGAGCATTCAAACCACATACCGTCTGTTGTCCCCAGCATGCCCCTCCACTGGGTGCTGTGAGGAAGGACAGCATTCAGCCATTGCAGCAAGGCTGCACTGGTTAGGAAATTTCTTATGCCTGGGGTAATCTTTCGGGACAGGTTCCAGCCCCTACGTGTTGCAAGTGTGGCATACAGCTGGCCAGAACACTGAGTATGACATAGTTGTTTTTAAGCAAATACGCATCCCTGTGCAATATTTCCTAACCCAGAAAGTTCAGCACGATCTACCTGGTCTTTACTAGTTTTCATTGGTGAGATGAAAAAACTGCAAAACACAAACACACATAAAAACAGGTGGTTTTTTTTTCATTTTTAATGGTAAGGAAATGTGTTTGTTTAAAAAATATGTGTTAGATCAGTGGTTCTCAACCAGAGGTATGTATACCCCAGGGGGGGAGAGGGCACACACAGGTCTTCCAGGGGGTACATCAGCTCATATAGATGTTTGCCTAGGCCACATAAAAAGCACAAGGGAAGTCGGTACAAACTAACATTTCATACAGACAATGACATGTTTATACTCCTCTGTATATTATACACTGAAATATCAGTACAATATTTATATTCCAATTGATTTATAATTGTATGGAAAAAAATGAGAAAGTCAGCAGTTTTTCAGCACTAGCATGCTGTAACACTTTTCTGGTTTTATGTTTGATTTTGTAAGCAAAGTGAGGTGAAATTTGGGGTTACACAAGACAAATCAGAGTCCTGAAAGGGGTACAGTAGTCTGGAAAGGTTGAGAGCCATTGGGCTAGATTATGCCTTTAAAATTAGTGCAAAAGCTTTTACATCAATCCGGGGTAGTCCTGGGAGAGAATGCAACTCGGACAACTTTCTGAAGCAAATTCAGAAAACTGCTGCTTTTCCTCAGTTCAGGGGCATAGTAATCTCCTTGTGTCCCAAATTACAATAATCCCCATAGCTGGGTCAGTTTTGCTAGCTGGCACATTGGAGGGGCAGAGTGAAGGCTCTGCTCAGTATTCAGCTCTCCCCACCCACCTACTCGGGGGCTGAAAAGGGGTGAATAAGGTGTACAATGCCCTCTTATTCTTATGTGCTTGGGCTCAGGGTGCAAATATCCCACATGGGTACTTAAGGGCCTGTGTGTCTCACTCTGACTTCTCTGAGAAGCCTAGCTTCTGAACTCTGGGTTTTTGAACTCTGGGTTTTCTGAACTCTGAGATCTTAGAGCTGAGTCAGCATAATTTCAAACACTTTAAAGCAGACAAACACAAGGACCAGCTCCTGTTTGGTTAACAAATCAGTTTGTGACCTAGAATGCTGATTATTAAACCAGACAGCAAATAAAACCATTATTAAAGTCACTGAAGAAAGTAACCTCTCCTGTCTGTGTGGATTCATATCAGTGTATGCATATCTACGGTATTCATGCGTCACTCTGTCTAATCTGCTGATCCTGTTCCAGTTGACAACAATGGCAAAACTCCCATTGACTTCAATGAGAAGATATAATTTTAAACACAGCTGAAGACATAATGACTCACAAAGCGGTGAGGAAAAGGAAGTGAACTGTTCCTTTGGTATTTCATGCTCATCAGCCAACTCTGAGGCGAAACAAAAAATTAAAACTTTGAGTGTTTAAAAAAGATCTGTTTGATAGCTTTTCCAAAATATAATACTCTTAACGTATTTGCCTCTGCTGCAGGTTTGGTGAATTCTTCCCCCACACTTAGTTGTGTTGTATTTTTTAAAAAATGCTAAAAGAAATTTTTATTTACACACTCTCACACACACACACCACTTTGAAAAGAGAAACCTGTTCATTAACATTTTCTTTGCCACTTTACTATGTTCAAGGAATAAAAATATCTCGTAAACACATGAGGCCCTAATTATGCCCATACATTGCAGCTTAGAGGATGGTTATTTTGAATTTTACTAGTCATCCTATGTGGCTATTAGCTAGTTTTATTTTACTAATGGATGGTTCTTTAAGGATGTTTAATGTTTCACCAAGTCTCTCGCAGAGAGAAGAGAGCCTCTTCTGCATTGTGGCATCTTGCTCCAAAAAGTCCTTTTGGTAATTTAGGAGAAATCCATGCATGTGTGATAATGTACCCTTTTCTTTAACATGCCATTGTCTGCTGGGCATTTGCTATTATTGGAAATTTCCTTCGTTTTTTCTTGATTGGTGGAACTACTGTCGCCATAGTGTGATGTTGCAGCAAATTTTTATTCTCTGCCACTAACATATTTGCTCAGTGCCTGCTAACTCCATCTGATTCAGCCCAAACAGTCCTGCCATTAATAGGTCCTAGGTTTATCTAACCTTAAGCCATTTCTTATGATTTACTCTTTGCTTATATCTACCCCTCGTGGATAGTCTCCCTTCCTACAGGTGATGTCTACAAGCTGCTCTTCTAAATGCTGGATATGCATCCTCTGACTCTATGCAGAGGGGAATCTTGTGCCGGTCCTTGCTTCACACTGTTGGGTTTTTTTACCTTTCTTGGTTGGTTTTCCTGGATTTGTCCCTTCCCGCCCTGTTAACATTTAGGGCCGGCTCTAATTTTCTGAAGCCTCTGCCAGTCTATGAACATCAGCTGTTCTCTTGGGCATTTTTAGTGTGAAATTAAGTGTTTCATTTATATATTGCCACTCTCCACCAGTGTCACCTCTTGCATTCTGGCAAAAGAAGCACAATCAATTACATTTTATTCTGGTGATATGGCCAGAATAGGAGGTTAGTCAGCACAAGTTCACATTTCTTACATTAATAGCAGCTTTAACCTTATGCAGCCAGATTCGCTTCTCATTTGGTAAATCGAGACTAAATCAGTGGAAGTCAGTGGAGGAAATGTAAAATTGAGGTGAGAGTAGACTCAGGGCCATGTTGTTTTAACTAATATGGCCTTCATTTGACATTAAAATGAATTATTGTTAACTATTTTTCTTTGCATTATACTTTGGTAAGAGCAGAAGTGTTAAATAAATTATCCTAATGTTCTGGTAATAATAGGTCTGCAAGTGGGTGATATTCTCTTATGGGTAAACAAAGGAAATACAAAATAATCCCAAACTAAGGAATGGTTTCTCAAATTTCCTTTAATTTGACTAAAGCCTGTAAGTTTTTACTTTGGAAAGGACACAGGGCTTGTGTGAATTTAAATTGACATAATTATGTGGGCTAAAAAGAAAAGAAATCCAATTATAACTTGTACAGAGTACTTTAGCAACATGTCATAGTCAGATGGCAACTGTTTAGCATTCTGTTTTTAAAGAGAGGGAGTTGCCCATATTTCAATAGACTTGCTCAGAGCTGCTCAACAATAGGATTTAAAATGATCTGGAAATAAAAATTATTACTAATAATGCTTAAAATGTTTGCACCGTCCGCCTGATATATTGTATATTTAGTTGAAGATTTATGTAACAGAGGAGGAATTCAAGATAAAACCACATGAACGGAAAGAAAATAAATGAGAGAAAACTCTCTAAACTTGTATGCTGTCATCTGACAACATACGTAGCTCCCCAGTGGCCAGAGTTGTGAGGGTCAGAGCAAGCTTTGCCCTCTGACCACGTGAGCCCTGCTAATGCAGCAAACTCACAAAAGACAAAAAGCTGTCTCCTTCGAATCAATGTTTTTGGCAAAGAGTGTAAATGTATGCTTAGTGCTAGCATGTTTAGGGTTTTTAAAAACCAAAAGTTGTACATACAAATGAACATTTTAAAAGGTCAAATTAAAAATGAGGTGTTTTAGATCAGACTCCGAGGGAGGAAACTATGGTACAACTATATGGTAGCAGCACAATAAAAGAGAATTAAGATCTTTCTCCAAGTGGTTTCTCTCTCTCTCATTCAGACTCAAAATTGCAAGACAAATTGGGACTTGCAAACCCACATTTTGTTTTGACTATAAGAATTAATGAAATATTTCATGTTTTATGAGTTTTAGAATGATTTTTTCTCAGGTTAAGTTGCCCTTTAGAGGAATTTAGTATGATGTTAGTTCTGTGTGATAATAGCACATTATATCTGCATTAAATTGCTGCAGTGTATCAGAAACATTTATCTCCCCAGAACGCCAAGTGATTTCTTAAAACAGCTGCTTGGTTTTAGAGGTGTTATTTTTCTGAATTTGTGACAGTTGAGTATCAAACACGTCAAGGGAGCAGACTCTATACAATATGACTGATCGCCTTTTCTTAAAGCATCAAAATTATTTCAAGTTTCTGCCATATGTAATCATAATCAAATGCAACTTGTAATAAAAATATGCATCTCTCCATCTGTATGTCTTTCTATAGAACTGTAGGTGTGTGTATATTTGGGGGGAGGACTAGTTTAGATTGCAAATATTACTTATCACAGAGGAAATAGTTTGAATATAATACTGTTCTTAAAACTTGGTTCTCATGGGGGGAAAAAAAGAGTTGGCTACCTGACTGTATACAGACTTTGGGGTATACCTAGCTGTAGACCGACTTTTAGAGATGGATACTTTTAATATAGCAGTTTTTACAAAACATTCTAAGAATGTCCATTCACTGCTTCAAAGTGCATTCTCTTCTTCCTTCTAAGGAACAGATATGTTTCATTGTACCTGTATTTCTCTCTTCAACAGGGCCAGTATTGTGCAGAAGCGAATTATTTATTTTCAAGATGAGGGCTCTCTTACCAAGAAATTATGTGAACAAGGTAAGATGAACCAGGTCCTCCCTTGACCCTCTTTGAAATATTCCATTGGTTGCTTCTTGCCCACTTTATCTAGTTTAAACTGCGAAGCCTCAACTTTGATTTTCTGCACAACTCTGTCCTGAAATAGATTTGGTGTCTGCTGTCTGATTATGTTTTCTGACCATCTACATGATCCTTCATACTACTTTCATATCCTTTCCCCACTTCCACCCTTGCACTTCTTCCATGCAGACCTATAGGTGGGGCACGCCTTCCCAATCACCAGGCAAGGACTTCCACACTTCACATTAAATTGCACTCACTTGTGCAAGTCTCTGTGTTTATAAATAAGGCCAAGCCCTCCTTATAATTCCCTGAATTCTGCATAGTGCAGGTGTTTCCAAGATGATAGGGAGGTGGAGATAGAGGTGGAATTTTCTTACAATGATTATCTCTATGTTTCTACATGAAGTGATTATCCCTCTCTAGAGTGGTCTGATTTATAAAGAGACAATGTCTTAGATAACTCCATTCCTTTAGTTTTCCTATTGTCTTATCTTATGTTTGTCTTCATGTTAACTCCTCAGGGCAAGGACTGTCTTTGTGACAGTGCAGCCTCTTTTGTAGGGAAGATTTTCAAAAGCAGCTAATGGACTTGAAAGTCAAGGGGATTTGTGTGCCTAAATCCATCAGGTGCTTTTGAAAATCCCAGGATCAGTGCTTAACAAGTACATAGATCTAGTGAAAGAAATTGGCCCCTATCTCAGTTTGCTTGGCAAGTAGCATTGCCTTCCTCTCTTTCTCCAGCTATGTAGGATTCAATTCCAAACGTTATGAGAGACTTTCTGTCAAGCTGTCTTTAAATAGAGGTTTAATTTGAGGAGATTCAAACTCAAAGAGGGGGCGCATTACTCAGTCCTCCTAGAAAGGAATGATAATTTACTTGTGCAGAAATGCAGAGATAATTGTTGTAAGATGATACCACCTCTATCCTCTTCTTCTCCCCATCCGTTTGGAAACCACTTTGACTGTGTCTAGTTTAGGAGGTGCTAAGGAGATGACCATTTGATTTTGGGGCTTGAAGTTAAGACCCTGGATTAGTTTAATCTGGCCCTGACTATAATGTGCTTCATTTTAAAAAAACTTGAATGTGTGCTAGTAAGATGCTTAAGAGGCAGCCCGGTAGGGTCTGTACCAGCAGGGTCCCTGACAGGGGAAGCAAAAGGGGCAGGGACATTAAAGTGCTGCTATGGCAGCGCTTTAATGAGGGGTGAATATGGGCGGGTACAGGTGCTTCCCGGTATGCCGTACCAACCCACTTTCACCCCTGATTATACCACAAGCAGACACAATGCCTCTTAGTACTCCTGTGGGTGCAGTATGTGGTCACTGGCCAAGCTTTCGGAGAGACCAGCATATGCTGCTTTCAGAAGCTGTAGTGTCTTGGCTCAAGCTCCTTCCTATTTCTTCCACTCTTTTGGAGAGGCTAGCACCACTAGCGACACTAGCTTGGAGCAATCTTTGTGCTCAGGTGATTGAAAGGTCTGTTTTTATACTCCACTTCCTATACAAGACGTCCAGTACTCTCCCTTCCTGTGTTCACTCACACAAGGGACAAATACAGTCTGATCCTCCTTAATCTCTTTTATGGGCTGACAAAAAATACAGTCTGTTACTGTTGGCCACATATTAATTCACTAAAGACAACAGAGCTGTATTTTAACTGGTTAGGCCAATGACATGGTGTTTGGCTTCAGCTTTGGATTATATTTAGGTTTGGGCCTGAGGTTCAGTTTTAAAGCTAAATCAGAGCGCAGCT
This sequence comes from Sternotherus odoratus, assembly GCA_032164245.1. NCBI lineage: Eukaryota > Metazoa > Chordata > Testudines > Kinosternidae > Sternotherus > Sternotherus odoratus. Next base: position 78,506,574 of record JAVMKO010000006.1, read on the forward strand.
GTTCTTATGAAATTTTGATCCAAATGGAAATAAAAACCAGAAAACAGAAAACCTGCCCGGCTTTGGACCTGAAGTGCAACTAAAACCATAGTGGCAGGTTCAGATCCAGGGATATGAAGCCGAATCATTAACCCCACTTTGAAATATCAAGGTTCCAGTTTTGGCCCATAGCTAACTGTAACTCAAAATAATGAACTACTGTGAGTTATGTTAAGATACACATATTTATATTTGGAGTTTTGCTGTCATCTGTTGAATTGCAACTGTTGAATTTCAATAACTGCTTTCACTGCTGCTTTTTTAGACTCAACCTTTGAGGGGGTGACTGATAAACCAATCTTAGACTGTTGTGCCTGTGGGACTGCTAAATACAGGCTAACTTTTTATGGAAACTGGTCGGAGAAGACACATCCAAAAGATTATCCACGTGAGTATTATTATTATTACAGGAGAACCTAGAGGCTAAAATAAGGGGAGTGGGGATTCTTGGTGAAAGGTGATAAAACTAACCTACAGAAGGACAGTCTACATTATGATGAATATATGTAGTATTGCCAACCCCCGGTGTTCATAAATCTTGAGTCACTCTTCCAAAAATCAAGAGGTTGGTTTAAAAATCATGAGATTTTAAAAATGAAAATTGCTGTTGATTTGCCTTCTGGTATTTGAGATTTGAAATGTGCTGTTGTAGGGTCACATTTTCAAGCTTCTCTTTGCAACCATGAGGGTTAGAAATTTAATCTCTTATTTGAGACTCTTTAAAAACAATTACATAAATCTCGGTGCTGAGTTTTTTAGAAACACAGGAAATATCACAAGATTCAATATAAAATATCGAGTTTGCAGCAGTGCATATGCCTAATCCAATGACCTTATAGAAAGACTCTCATTGATTTCAGTGGGCACTGAATCAGGCTGTTGGTGAGGTTGGCCGCATTTATGCATTCCTCTTTTTTTCACAGTGCTAGCTGGATAAATGTACAAATCTTAAAATACAAACTTTTTTTCTAACTTAAATCAAGTGTTGCAAAGTTTCTAATCTATAGAATCAGTGGTTTTATGGCAATAAAATGCAAATAGCTGTAGAAGATTAAATCTACAAAAACATGCATAGAAAATGGGGATCTTTGTTTTTATTGTTCTTCTTTAGTTCCCCTCTTTGTCTTTTCCATCTTACATTTGTTCTTTAAATATGGTCTTCATTATCATTGATGATAAAAGCAGGTAAGAGGCTTAGAGTCATATATTTATTTGGTCTTTAAGCTTTGATAATATGTTGTCTACTGCATGATCTTTATTAAAGCTTTTGTGTGTGGCTTTCCTTTTTAATATCACTGTCACCCAATGTGGTGAATTTTCATTATTCAGTCAAAGATTTTTCTGCATATGAATTGTTCCTTGATACTGATTACACAGTTTCTGTCTCAAGTTTTGCTTTATTAAGTTGGACATACAATAGTTCAGATACAGAATCATGCAGGTAAGTTTATGTTTGCAATGATATACTAAAACTTGTTTGACTTGCTAGTTCGGCAACAGAACAAACATATGGAGGATAAAACAAGCCATTGTGATACTCTTTTGAGATATTAGATTATTTGTGTACCTGCTAAATGGTACCCAATCAAATTAATTGTGTGCATAGTTTTGGCTGGTGTTACAGAAATATTTTGAATAGATTAATCAAGTTATTTATTTTAACTTCCATGGAATGTATCTTATAATTGATCATGCTTTCCGGCTTATTAGAATATTAGAATGGCCATGAAGTCAGACCAATGGTCTATCTATCCCGGTATCCTGTTTTCTGGCAATGGCCAATTCCATATGCTTCAGAGGGAAAAAACAGAGTAGGGCAATTAGCTAGTGATCCGTCCCGTGTTGTCCAGTCGAAAGTGTAGGGACACCGAATATATGGGGTCGCATCCCTGATCATCTTGATTAAAAGCCATTGGTGGACCTGTCCTCCATGAACTTATATAATTCTTTTTTGAACTCCATTATAGTTTTGGTCTTCACAACATCTTCTGGCAATGAGTTCCACATATTGACTGTGCTTTGTGTGAAGAAATGCTTCCTTATGTTTCTTTTAAGCCTGCTGCCTATTAATTTCATTGGGTGACCCCTGTTCCTTATGTTACATGAAGGGGGTAAATAGCACTTCCTTATTTACTTTCTCCTCCCCGGTCATTAGTGTATAGTCCTCTATTGTATCCTTCCACACTCTTTATTCCTCCTTTACAACCTGAGCAGTCTGTCTTTTTAAACTTTCCTTGTATGGAAGCTGTTTGATACCTCTAATCATTTTTGTTCTCTGTACCTTTTTCCAATTCTAATATATGTTTTTTTGGAGGAGGTGACGAGAACTGCACACAGTATTCAAGTGTGGGTGTACCAGATTTATATAGTGGCATTGAGATGTTTTCTGTCTTATTATCTATCTCTTTCCTTATGGTTCTGAGCATTCTGTTGCTTTTTTGACCACTGCTACACACTGAGTCCACGTTTTCAGAGAATTGTCCACAGTGATTCCAAAATCTCTTTGTTGACTGGTAACAGCCAATTTAGATTTGATCATTTTGTATGTATAGATGGGATTATGTTTTCCAATGTGACTTACTTTGCATTCATCAACATTAAATTTCATCTTGCATTTTGTTGCCCAGTCACCTAGTTTTTTCAGATCCCTTTGCCACACTTTGTGGTCTGCTTTGGACTTAACTAGCTTTAGTAATTTTGTATTGTTTGCAAATTTGCCACCTCACTGTTACCTCTTTTTCCAAATAATTCATGGCTATGTTGAACAGCATTACTCCTAGTACAGATCCTTGAAGAACCCCACGATTTACCTCTCTTCACAGGGGATGCAGGCTTCAAGCAGCACTTACTTCAAGTGGCTCCGAGAAGCAGTGGCATGTCCCTTCTCCAGCTCCTACACGGAGTCGCGGTCAAGTGTCTCTGCACACTGCCCCATCCACAGACACCGCCTCTGCAGCTCTAATTGGAGCACGTAGGAGCCGGAGCAGGGCCATGCTGCAGCTTCCGGAAGCCGCATGGTGTGGCACCAACCAAGCACCCCGACCAGAGCTGGGCCGAGCTGCCTTGTGTAGCCCCCCCACCCAGAGCCCCAACCGGAGTGCCTGTATTGACACCTCAATCTGGGACAGTTCTTCAGATAGGTCATCTAAAAAAAATGGCTCAGGTGTGGGGATCTCTCTCATATCCTCTGAGAGAATTTCAATGATGCCTAGATGAAAATTAAGAGAAACCCAATTTTGAGCAATCTCTGTCAATCATGTGACTTATTACACTACAAGTAACTAGATAGCTCAGAAGCTAAATACTCACATAGAAAATAATATTTAATAGTTTCGATAACAAATAAATGTGAGCTCTCTTCTCAGGGATATTCTATGAGAAGAAAAGGAGGGTTATTTTGTATTACAATGGATGTGGCAGAGTGGTTTTTGACACAGCAGGGCAGGACTTGAAGTTAAAATGAAAGTCTTGCAAAAGTCTCCAGCCCACACAGCATTGTTTTTTAAAATGGGAGTTTATAATGATTTGGTAAAGGAGGGTTGCTTTCATACAATTACTCCTATTGACCTTTTATTCTTCTTTTAATTATAACAGTGGATCCATTTAGACCAGGGGTCTCCAAACTACGGCCCGCGGGCCGGATGCGGCCCGCGAGGCCCTCTCATCCGGCCCGTGGAGATCTTTTGGGCTCTTTAGAGGATGTTTGGCTCTTTTGAGCTTTCCGCAGGGACGGCTCCGCGCTGGGGCCTGGAAGCCCGCGCGGGCCGCCAGCCGCGGGGCCGGGACGCGCCGCGTGCTCGGCTGCCGCCGCGGGGCCGGGACCCGCCGCGTGCTCGGCTGCCGCCGCGGGGCCGGGACCCGCCGCGTGCTCGGCTGCCGCCGTGGGGCCGGGACCCGCCGCGTGCTCGGCTGCCGCCGCGGGGCCGGGACCCCCCGCGTGCTCGGCTGCCGCCACGGGGCCGGGACGGCTCAGCTGGGGCCGGGACGCGCCGCACCGCCACGCAGTTGCAGGGGACGAAACAAGGCGGCGAACCGGTCTGTGGGGAGAGACCGGGTTGAGCGGGTCAGTTTGGGGGGGGAGAGACCGGGCTGGGTGGGTCAGTTGGGGGTGGGGGGTGGGAGGGAAGGAGGTTTTGGGGTGAGAGACCTGGCTGGGTGGGTCATTTGGGGGGGGTTGGAGGAAAGGAGGTTTTGGGGTGAGAGACTGGGCTGGGTGGGTCAGTTGGGGGGGGGGGGTTGGAGGAAAGGAGGTTTTGGGGTGAGAGACCGGGCTGGGTGGGTCATTTGGGGGGGGGGGTTGGAGGAAAGGAGGTTTTGGGGGGGAGAGACCTGGCTGGGTGGGTCAGTTGGGGGTTGGAGGAAAGGAGGTTTGGGGGGGAGAGACCTGGCTGGGTGGGTCAGTTGGGGGTTGGAGGAAAGGAGGTTTGGGGGGGGGAGAGACCTGGCTGGGTGGGTCAGTTGGGGGTTGGAGGAAAGGAGGTTTTGGGGGGAGAGACCTGGCTGGGTGGGTCAGTTGGGGGGTTGATGTGTAGTGTTCATGTGTAGTGTTCATGTGTAGTGTTCATGTGTAGTGAACAGGTGTTCATGTGTAGTGTTCATGTGTAGTGAACAGGTGTTCATGTGTAGTGTTCATGTGTGGTGTTCATGTGTAGTGAACAGGTGTTCATGTGTAGTGTATCAATGTGTTATTAAATAATAACTGAATAAAATAATATTAAATAAATAATTAAAAACAACATCCATGTTTTGATTCTTTTTTATTTGGACCTCGAGTGTGTTGTCGGCCCCCGAACTGCTATTTGATAGCTAATGCGGCCCTCGGGCTGAAAAGTTTGGAGACCCCTGATTTAGACACATGGTTATTTACTGTTTTAGAAGTTCAGGATTTGACCCCATGTCAGTCGAGTGTACAAACCACAAGGATCAAACTAATTATTGGGAGGGAATCACATAATAAGAGGATTAAATGTTGTTACACTTAATGATTATAAAACAAAATAAATAAAGCTACAGTCATTATTTGTTTCTACATCTATAGACTCTTCCATCATTAACATATAATTTAAAAAGTCTCATTATGAAAGCACAACAAATCTATTCTCTTTGCATCAAGCCTTGTTCACAATGGAATCAGTGGGACTTTTGATGTTGGACCTCAGTGTCAGCAGGATTGGACCAGGCAGAAGAGACACTAACAAATGTAAAGCTAAAATTTCTGGAAGGCCAGAGAAATGTTTCATGTGTCCACATGGAGAGGTATTAAAAATGAAAAGTAGTTGTCGAAATGGCTGTTTAAAATGTTGAGGCCACGCAACTATTAAAATAAAATCCTGTTCACTATTGACTATGTTGAATCACTGACTATTTGTCATACCACTGCAGAAATGTTCACAAATATATTTTCAATCCAGTGGTTTCTATAAATATAATATGGCTGTCCATCATATTATATATCACCTGCCATTTTAATTGGAGAAGATTTCTCATTTTGATCTCCCATGGGGAATATTATTTTTAATTCATACTACCTCCCATTTATTCATTTACAGTAGGAGCTAGAGAAAAGGAATATTCTCTTTCTCACGCTGTATGGTTCCAGTGTTGGTAGGAAAAAAATCTCCCTTGTCAAGAGCAAATTTAAAAAATTGAGTGTTTGAGGGGTTTCTTTTTGGTTATCTCTCAGAACTAAAAACTTGAAAAAGCTAAAATTCCCTTTACCCTGACAACAGCAATATAGCTAATATATAAACAAGATTCAAACACTTATATTTCTGATTCATATTTCCCTCTAATTTATTTGCTAACTCTTGCCTTAACAGATTCCAAGTCTATAACATTGACCTTTCTTTCATTTGTATTCTTTACAACTAGCAAACATGAACTGCAGAGAAACATTATACAATTGTGACTAAAAATAAATAAATAAACCCTAGCCAAAGTCCCAGACACTATGATAACATGTAGTATATTCTTTCGTCAATATACAGGAATTTCCATACATTGCTCCATTTTATGTGCTTTAATTTACTCAAAAGAACGGTTTATGCCAAAGAACCATTGTTTTTATGATAAAAAAGAGCTCAGCAAGCTGTGTGACAAAGCCTTGAACTCAAGCAAACATCACTTTCCCAAGTCCAAAAGCATTTCACTATGTTAGACCCACAATAAGGGATGATTTAACTGAAGTTACACCATGAAGCTGAAGAACTTGTGTTCCATTTGATTTAAAATTGTATTCTTATGTGTAGGAACCAGCAGAGCTAATGAATCACACAACAATGCTCGGGATCAAATCACTGCATTATACTCTTATTCTGAGTGTGTTGTTCTGATGGCACCAGCTGACTCTAACAGAGAAGAAGAACAGAGCTAAAGACTGATAATATCTTTCTGTCTCTGTATGGTTTCAATATTGGTGAGGGGAAAAAATCTCCCCTTTTATAAGCAAATTGAGAAAAAGGGGGGGGTTGTTGTTTTTTTTTAGAAGAGTGGACAGTATCCCAAATGATCACTTTTTAAGTACTTTTGCTTTCCTGAGCATCAAACAGACTGAGATATTTTAATTAAGGTCTTATTAAACTTGTGAACTTGGATAGACATAAGACAAAAGAAATAGCAAGCACACTTATCAGACACATTTTCATGAGCTATCACAGCTCTTGATAAAAATACTTCTGGAACCCAAATGATGTATCTATTACATTTGGCTCATTGAAATGGAACAATTAGATTTCCTCTTACATTTTGCTGACTGAAATGATTAGTACATAGAGCTGTCCAGTGGCTTAGACATTTAGCACTATTTGTGTTTTTTTTGGGTAGTGCCCAGATATCATGGAAAATAGAGTACATTCATGAATAATAATTTCACCTGCTCCCCTTAGCAAGTACATTGTAGGCACCAAATTGTCAGTGCATTTCTAAGATATATTGGTCTGTGCAAAAGTCTGCATTTTAGCTTGTAAATGGGGGACCTGAACACACAAATGAGAAGTGAAGTACATCAATGGAAGATTGCTTATATTTCACTGGCCTCCTTGAAGCCACTTTAGTGAGAAACGGGGAATTTGTCTATTCACCTCTGGCATCTGTGAACGTGGGGTTCATTCAGAGAAGGTGAGTTTCCTTGTATTTTTAGAGAATCGCTAGCAGGATAAGAGCAGTTTTGGGGAGTGAAATAAGGTATCCGTTCGCATGGGTGTGAGAGATCCATGAGGGTGAGTTGGAGAGTGCAGAAAATGTGGATTTTCAAGAAACTTAGGACAGTCGTGTTTTTCAGTCTGCTCTGAAAGTCTTCATTTGGGTATGTGGCTCAGATGGCTGCTTCCCTTCAACAGAAACCTTTCAGTAGGTAAGAATCTTGAGTGATATGATGGCTCAGTAGACTTAGGATGGGCTTGAATTGTAGGGGCTTAATGTCTTTTGGACCTGGTCATGGCATTTAGGAAAGAGACCCCTTGGAAGACATGGGCCACTAATGTGAAATTTATTATATCAACCTTACTGGCTATGCCAAATAATTTTCTCAGGAATGCAGGGTGTCTATGCCCTTGCTCATATTGAAAGTGTTGAATAGAAAATGTTAAAGTCAATTACTATAATGTCATCACCATTCATGTGTGATTAAGGATGAGGGCTCTGAGTTCTCATGCATGACAGACACACAGTTGGATAACACTATAGGTTCAGTAATGGCTCAGCTGGGTATTCAGTTCAACATAAACCAAATAAATGTCACGGAGGTGATGTGGCTGTTTTGCATGAATATGATTTTAAATGCAGAAGTCTCCCACCCTAAATCTGGATCTGACAGAGTATGTTGCCCCTATATACAAATCAAAGGGTGGGGATTAACTGCTGTCCAGATTGCACGGTCTACTTAATAGAGGCCTGGATTGAGTTGAGAAATTCTTCTCGATGGTAGCAAATTTGTGCCTGATGGGAGCAGATGTAGAATCTTCTCTGAAACATGAGTTTCAGCATGTGTCACCCACTAAGGTACTGGAGATGCAGGGAGAACTGCAGACGATGACCTGTGAGTTAGATCTGTGTCCCTAGTAAAGGAAAATGAGGGATTCTGAGACCATCACTGAAGCAGATTGACCATCTTTAGACCCTGAAGTCTCTCCAACTATCACCCGGTCATAAATTTTCCATTGTGGGGTAGATCATTGAGAAGATTGTGGTGGAAACAGCTTTAGCAGCCTCTGAAGTCCTTAGACATCCCTGATTCCAGTAAGTTTCCTGTTAGCCTTGGCCAAAGTATGGAGCCTATGGTATATTGTTAGATCACCTTCAGCCATTGCCAGGAGATCATGTAACCATGCTGAGTCTCAGATGTGTCAGTTGTCTTCAATAATGTTGCCTGCGTTTACTCATTTACAGTTTCTAGCAAAGGTCACTGAGAGTCACTGAGACATCTTGAGTCTCCATAGCTTTCTTTCTGGTTCTTTGTTGTAATTACTTCCTCTGTTGTATTTTCCTCAGTATTTTTTCTAACACCTTTTTTTGAACAGCTTTTTATTTTTCTATTATTTCTTATCTCTTTTGTATTCTCTTCGATTTCTACTCATTTTCCTCCCTCACTTGCTTTTTCTATTTCAGTGTTTCACCTTTAACTCTTCTAATTTGCATTTATTTTGTTTATTTCATTACATACTTTGATTTGTTTACTCTAACTTTCTACTCTTCCCTCTGCTTTCACTCTGTAACTCTCATCCTTCCTGCATACCAAAATAAATATGCTGTGGGATTCTATTTCTTATTCCCTCAATCTCTTTCCCACACCCCCTTCTAGTATACACTATAATCTTTCCTTCCATTAATCTCTGCCTCCTCACCACATTCTCTGTGTATCCTATTTGTTACACATTTCCCCTACAGCATCCCATCTCTCCCTTACCATTGTTTCTTTCTCCCTCCCCTCCCTCCCCACACAAATGCTCTCCTGCTCTTTTTCTTCTTCTTCTTCTTGTATTTTATGGCATAATAGACACACATTCTGAGTCTATAACTTCCAGGTGCTGGATTTCATGATATATAGTTAGTCTCTTTTTTCCCTAGTATTTTTTTTTAAAATGTAATATTGCTTTCTTAATGATGCCCCATTTCCAGGATGCTCACACTAGGTTTTAATGTGAACTTTGCTACTTTCAGGTGCCTGAGTTTGTCATACAAAATCACCCTATTAACAGTACAGTGAAACCTCGATATAACGGACTAATTCGGGCGGGGGGGTGTCCGTTAAAACCGAAAGTCCGTTATTTAATAATTTTTAAAAATCATTAAATAACGGACTTTCGGGTGACAACGGACACCCCCCCGCCCGAATTAGTCCGTTATATGGAGCCAGCCGTGAGTCAGCCCACCCCACCCCCTCCCCCCGCCCGGCTCCCCGCTGCGGGGAGCCGGGCGGGAGGGTTGACAGCTCCCGCCGGGCTTCCCGCTGCGGGGAGCCGGGCGGGAGCTCTCAACCCCCCCCCGTCCGTCTCCCCGCTGCGAGGAGCCGGTCGGGGGGGTTGACAGCTCCCACCCGGCTCCCCCCAGCGGGAAGCCCGGCGGGAGCTGTCAAACCCCCCGCCCGGCTTCCCGCTGCGGAGAGCCGAGCGGGAGCTGTCAAACCCCCCCCCCCCGCCCGGCTCCCCGTTGCGGGGAGCCGAGCGGGGGCTCTCAAACGCCCCCCCCCGCCCGGCTCCCCGCTGCGAGGAGCCGGGCGGGGGGGTTGACAGCTCCCGCTCGGCTCCCCCCAGCGGGAAGCCCGGCGGGAGCTGTCAAACCCCCCGCCCGGCTTCCCGCTGCGGGGAGCCGGGCGGGGGGGTTGACAGCTCCCGCTCGGCTCCCCCCAGTGGGAAGCCCGGCGGGAGCTGTCAAACCCCCCGCCCGGCTTCCCGCTGCGTGGAGCCGAGCGGGGGCTCTTAAACGCCCCCCCCCCCCGCCCGGCTCCCCGTTGTGGGGAGCCGGGCGGGGAGGGGGTTTGACAGCTCCCGCAGGGGTCCCCGCTGCGGGGAGCCGGGCGGGAGCTGTCAACCCAGCCGGCTCCCTGGGGCGGGAGCCGGCAGCCCCCAAAATGGATTTCGGATGCATCGGAAATTTTGTCCGTTGCATCCGAAGTCCGTTAAATCGGGGTCCATTAAATCGAGGGTTTACTGTATACTCTTTACACTGACAGAGGATATTATTAACCATTTCTTTGACCTTGCATGTCTCACACAGCCCATCTTTGAGTTTATTAATGAAGGCCAAATTATTGTTTAAACCACAGTGTCAGGAAAGTATTTGAAGTAGAGCTACCTCATTCTTTCTCTCAGGTTCTTGTAGTACTTCAGAATTTTTGATTCTGTAGCAAAATCACCCTATTAACAGTACAGTGAAACCTCGATATAACGGACTAATTCGGGCGGGGGGGTGTCCGTTAAAACCGAAAGTCCGTTATTTAATAATTTTTAAAAATCATTAAATAACGGACTTTCGGGTGACAACGGACACCCCCCCGCCCGAATTAGTCCATTATATGGAGCCAGCCGTGAGTCAGCCCACCCCACCCCCTCCCCCCGCCCGGCTCCCCGCTGCGGGGAGCCGGGCGGGAGGGTTGACAGCTCCCGCCGGGCTCTCAAACGCCCCCCCCCCGCCCGGCTCCCCGCTGCGAGGAGCCGGGCGGGGGGGTTGACAGCTCCCGCTCGGCTCCCCCCAGCGGGAAGCCCGGCGGGAGCTGTCAAACCCCCCGCCCGGCTTCCCGCTGCGGGGAGCCGGGCGGGGGGGTTGACAGCTCCCGCTCGGCTCCCCCCAGTGGGAAGCCCGGCGGGAGCTGTCAAACCCCCCGCCCGGCTTCCCGCTGCGTGGAGCCGAGCGGGGGCTCTTAAACGCCCCCCCCCCCCCCGCCCGGCTCCCCGTTGTGGGGAGCCGGGCGGGGAGGGGGTTTGACAGCTCCCGCAGGGGTCCCCGCTGCGGGGAGCCGGGTGGGAGCTGTCAACCCAGCCGGCTCCCTGGGGCGGGAGCCGGCAGCCCCCAAAATGGATTTCGGATGCATCGGAAATTTTGTCCGTTGCATCCGAAGTCCGTTAAATCGGGGTCCATTAAATCGAGGGTTTACTGTATACTCTTTACACTGCCAGAGGATATTATTAACCATTTCTTTGACCTTGCATGTCTCACACAGCCCATCTTTGAGTTTATTAATGAAGGCCAAATTATTGTTTAAACCACAGTGTCAGGAAAGTATTTGAAGTAGAGCTACCTCATTCTTTCTCTCAGGTTCTTGTAGTACCTCAGAATTTTTGATTCTGTAGCAGACTTTATTAAATCTTTTCCTCCTGGTTTCTTTTATACATACTTCCTGCTACTCCTTTTTCAGTTCATTTTAAATCCTTGTTTGCTTAGTTAGGAGGATCTCTGTAATTTCCCCCCCTACTTTTGCAGTGTTTTTGGCTACTTTGTATGCCACCTCATTTCCTGCTAACCCGCATGTGCTATGATCCATGCACTGGGATTCAATGTTTACTCCCATCTGCACTAGTTTTGTTGTTAGTAACAATATTTCATTGATTATATCATTTCTACAATCTGAATTCCCATTTTTTATTGGCAGTAGGGAATCTGACAAGATGGCAATGGAGATAGGTTGCACATCCAGTATAATGCCAACATTATCATTGCTAACTCGGCCATCAAATGGTTCCAAATGTGATAATCTAATGGATTTCTTTAATCCATGTGTTGGAATGTCCCCATGTGTCCCCACTCTCCTGGTTTTCTTATCTTTAGGCCCATCTATAAATATTTGGTAATTATTCCCCATTTTACCATGTAGATATTGATTTGCTGTATTTAACACATTTCACTCTCCTTTCCCCCTTTTAATTTCATTATATAGTTCCACATTTATATTGGGGGGGGCATGATGTATGTTTCCACATCATGCCCCCCAATATATATGCTAATTTCTTATAGGTATTTATTTTGTCTTCATTTCTTTCTCCATACTTTAATCCTATTAACATAGGCATTTTGGGGTTCCCCCCATGTTTTCCACTGAATTCCCAATATTCTTCATATATTTGTTTAATGTTTCTATCTTCCCAGTTGACTTTTTCCCAAAGTTTAAGGCTAATAATTTTGTTCTTAATGCTATAGGCATATCACCAGCAGCTCCCCACATTATTCAAAAAGAGATTGTATGGGAGGCACTATGTGCAACACGTAATGCCTGGGCTCGGTTGAGTGTAGAATCCTTAGGTTCGTTTTGATGCTCAAGTAAACATTTGGCATCAGTACTCAGTGACTGATGTTATTAATGTTCTGTAAAGCATTACCACTGCTTTCATGTCAGTGCCCTAAGTGACTCTGGAAATCCCTTGAAGTATATTGAATTTACCTTTACATTTATATACATTATTTTCCATGTGATTCTTCCATGTTAGCTTGCTATCAAATGTCACACCGAGGAATGTGTAGCTTTTCACTATACCTATTTGCTATCGGTATATAGTTTACAATATTTTTTTGATTTTCATTTTTATCATTCCTTTAGTTTTGAGATTTGAAAATGTAAAGCCCCCGGTTTCCCCAGGCTATGCTTTTCCTAAATGCTTCATTGATTTCCTTCTCAGCTAGTCCCTGGTTTCTGTTTTGAGCCCATATGCCACAATCATCTGTGAACTTGGATATGGCTATTTCTGCACTCAACCATTTTAGGAGATCATTTATCATTATGTTTAATAAGATAGGACTGGTGACACTGCTGTGGCATGCCATTTGTGATTATATATATGCTAGGGTAGGCTTTCTCTATTCTGACCTGCATAGTTCTTTTACTTAAGAAATCCTTTATCAACCTCTATATTCTTCCTTTCATGCCCATGGATGCTATTTTATGCAATAAGCCCTCTCTCCACAACATATCGTATGATTTTTCAATATCTAGGAAACCTATATATACTTAATTTCTCCTATATTTTTGTGCTTCCATCTTCACTTTTACTTTATGATCAACTATACTCCTCCTCCTCCTCATACTTCTCCATCTTGCCTATAGATGCCATATTCTGGGATTATGAAATCTAGTTTTTCTATTAAACCTGTTTCTTGTATGCAAATATTATAAGCTTTAGCAACCTGATCAAGGATATTTTTATTTAGTTCCTGTCCATGTGCGATTAGGCTATGTGCATTACAACAATAAATAGTACCATTTTATTTACCCTTTGCTATTTCCTTCTCTTAAAAGAGTATGGCGTCACTCTACTGATAAATTGCTAACACGTAGGTACTTCTCTGCTGCTTTAACTATAATTTTCATTTTCTCTTTTTCCCTGTCTGTGAGGTGCAGTTTATTACCTCAGTCATAAAAGCTATAAACCTCTCTTTGTCTGCACATAATATGTCTTCTCCTATTTTCCCCTGTATCACTCATAGTCTTTGATTTATTTTATTGTGTGTTTATCTCTTTCTCCTTACTGAGTTTCCTTTCCTCTTCCCCTTTTGATCTTAGATGCATCTTATTAGCTTGCACACATGCTATGCTATTTGTAATTTTTGTTTTTTTGTCTCTCTTGATTGCTTTGCTGCGATTGAACTGCCGAATGCTGCACTATGCTTTCTTGAACCACAGTTGCTATGCTCTATTTTGTCCCTTACACAAAATTGTGATAGGAGTGCTCTCCTCCAGATTTACTGCATCTAATTTTCCCTTTACATATATTTGCCACATGTCCAAACATTTGACATCTGTAGCACCTCTCCAAGGGTGGAATATATGGTTTGGTTTTAAAAATGTGGTACCCTATTGTTACCCCATCTGGAAGAGTTTCTCTTTTAAATGCAATAAGCACAGCTGTTGATGGCTTTCTTTCCCCTCCTTTCTCTTGCTAATGAGCGGCTTATGATCCCCTAAGCTTTATTTCATCTTCTGTCCTTTCGATTGGCATCCCATTTATAAACTCTTCTTGTCTCCATCACACACTTAAGCGGTTGGCAGCTTACTTTCAGTTTTCCTAGGAGTTTTCTCCTCTTGATCCTTGCTTTTGCATTCAATTAATAGATCTCCTCCTTGTAGTTTTCTATCTTTTTTTATGTCTCCAGCACTTTTTAAAATTTACTCTGCCAATTCAGAGGATTTATATCCCCCTATCTTCACACCCTTGACTAGTGAGTTCATTATTATAATTTCTAGTGTTTTGGAACTCTTTAACCCATTAATCTAGTCCCTTTGCCTCCTCTCACTATCATTTTTGTCTCAAGTCTTACAATTTCCCTCTCTCTCCCCTCATGAAGATAACAAATTGGGACAGAACCTCTGAAATCACCTTGTCCTTCATTCCTGACTCTAGAGCTATAAGAAATTAAAACAAACAAGCTGGATAAATGCAGGTGCCTTTAAATTTGCTTCTCTACTTCATTCTTATGGCTCTGTAAACATAGAGAACCCTTTGATGAAACTGGTTTGAAACACTGGTGCTATCTGAACAATGCAAATGTGCAGAAGCACAGGAAGAACTAATGTGAGCATGCCACTAAAGTGCTCCTCTTTATCATGATTTCACATGAAAAAATTTGCAGCCTGCTGATAAGATGGCCCTAGTGATCAGAAGTAAAATTGTTATCTAGTGTAATTACTTCTGATGAAACATTCAAAGGACTGTTCCTTTTTCTCTCTGCTTCCCTCAACTGGATATCTTTAACAAGATATTATTCTTTAGCTTCAGTTTTCAAAGGCAAATTCTATTATCCATTTACTCTACACCTGAGTGTCTAACTCCCACTCTAATTTTGCCATTCTCTTACATATTTATCCACATTTTCACTGAGATTTCAGAAGAAACATGGCCAAGAGTCTACACTTGGAGGGTGTGGTCTCCAGATTTAATTGCATTATATTTGTGTTTCTCTGTAACAAAGTGGCTTGCCATAAGACTGGAGAGCCTGGGACTCAGCCAAGCCTGATTATAGAATGAGCCCCACCTGAGGGGAATCCAGCACTTCCCTACAAAGAACAGATGGTGGCTGCAACAAATGGAGGGTACATAGGGGGTTGTTGCAGCAATGAAAGAAACATAAAAAAATAGGGCTTTGGCACCGGGAGGCTTGGAAGGCAAAAAAGCCCACTAAGCTCTGTGAAGAAGAAATCCTGACTGTGTTTGGGATTAGAGGTGTGTCCCAAATAAGTGACAGAAGAGCTTTGGAGGGTGAGAGAAAATGGCAGAGAGAAGTATGGGCTTTTTCTTTGTGTTGTTTAATAGACTTGGGTTTGGGACTCTGGGCTGTTGTCAGTATTCAGTGTTCAGTATTAAACTAGCCCTAGCAGGGATACTGTTAACCAGAGACAGCCTCTGTAGGTTCTCAAAGGGCCCTGAAGAGAGGAAAAATGGGTGGGGAACCAGCACAGGCATCACTTCACCAAGAGGGCTCAGCAAGCAGCAGTCTTGTTTTACACACAGATGCTTCACAACTATATGAATGTGTTTATGTATACAGATAGCGCACATGCAAATATAACCCACACACCTGCTGGGGGTGGTGTTCTGTCCCATCTAGTGGCACCGAAACCACTTAGAGCGACAGAAAATGAGTCTGTTCTCCAGCATTATCTAAGAGCCAGTTGGCTCTTAGCTCATGCAGTAGAGGCTCATGCAGTTAGCTCCAGAGGCCCCAAGTTTGATCCTGCCTGCTGACCACTGGTCCTATTAATGTTACACAAGTGATAACATGTGTGGGAAGCAGATGTTGTGTCCTGTGAAGCTCAACAGAAATAGCTTTCAGGCAGAGTTTTCAAACAGGTTGGAAGCTGGGACCATGTGCAAAAATGCATGTGGCACTGCTTTCTTAATCTGAATATCTAAGTGCCTTAATTATGTGAACCCAAAGCCACTTAGATACTTGCCACTCTAGCATTTGTGCTTGCAGGTTCTAGTAACAACATGTGTAAATTAGGTGTGCAGCTGCAATGCACATATTTGCAAATGGGCCTAGATTCCTGACAGTGAAAATTAGATTTTTCTGTTGATTCAATGTTTTCCTGTAGAAGGATGAACGGAAAAAGGTTCTACTTCTTTAGCTTAATAATCAGTAATGGATGCTTCATAAATACATGTAATTAGAACCTGCTGACAGATCAGATGGGAGGTAAAGGGATCCTGAAGCACTGTGTCTGGGACATGAGGTGGGAATGCATCCTACCCATGAGGTACAGAAGCAGTACTGCGCCCCGTCTCTGTAAGGGGTAACTGCTCCCTTTTCTGCCAGTGAGAACTTTGCCTGGGAGCTGCTCAACTGAAGTGGTTGGGGTCAAAGGAATGAGCTGTATCTCAGCACTAGGGTACCTCAAGCTCTACTGCTGACCCCTGTCTGGGAAATTCTTCAGCCTTACTTTACACACAGCCGAAGATAAGTTTGTTGAGGGGACATGGGCTATTGTTGAGTATTGAAAACAGGTAGAATGGAAAGAAGAGGGAGGACAGGAGTAAGAGGAGGGATGCAAAAGACAAATATTTTCTGTGGGAAGACAGCAGAAGTGGTTGGATGAAGAGAGAACAGCTCTTGTGCCTGGGCAGGATGGTTAACATTGTATATCTGGGGAAAATGGGGCTCCTTAAGCAGCTTTTTATGTGAGAGATCAAAATAGGGCTGTGCAAGTAGCAGTAATGCAATGGAACATACCCAAGAATCTGCCTTTATTAGGCAACCTCCTATCATAGAGCACTAACCCAAGTAAAAATCTGATCTATCTTTACTAGAAAACCATCTCTGTTAAGCAACAATTCGTGTTAAATCCCTTGTGTGGTCACTTAGGGTATGTCTTCACTACAGCAGTAGGTCGATTTCCTTTAAGTCGATTTTTTAAAGCAGACTGTATAGAGTCGATTTTGTGCGTCCCCACAAAGCACAGCAAGTCGACAGTGTCTGTCCGCACAACTGTTGCAAGCATCAACATAGCGAGCGTTGCACTGTGGGTACCTAACCCACAGTTCCCGGAGTCCCCAGCAGGCACCATTTCGAGTGCTGCACTATGGGTAGGCATGTCATCGTTCCGCGCCCTTTTTTCGTGCCGCCGACCCCATTTCGAGCGGTGCACTGTGGGTAGGCATCCCATTATTCGCGCCCTTTCTCCGCGCTTTGCTAACACCATAGCACTGCAAGCGTGGAGCCCGCGGATGCCACCGCTGCAGTACTGGCCATTGTGAAGACATCGCACACTGTTGTGGATTTTATGCTGTACCGTCTGCAGAGGAATGTGATCCGGAGACAACTGCGCTTTCTGGAACCCGACGACAGTGATGAGGAGATGGACCTGGACATGCACAGCAGGGATAGGGACACTGACGTTTTTGGAAGTAGGGTGACCGACAATCTGGCAAATTTGGTGGCAATGGGGCAGGCTCATGCCATGCAACGCCAATTCTGGGCCAGGGAAACAAGCACTGACTGGTGGGATCGCATAGTGCTGCGGGTCTGGGATGACTCCCAGTGGCTCAGAAACTTTCGCATGCGTAAGGGCACATTCATGGAGCCTCCGGCACAAGAATAACAGAATGAGAGCAGCCCTCACAGTTGAGAAGCGAGTGGCGATAGCCCTCTGGACGCTTGCAACGCCAGGCTTGTAAGAGTTCTTACAAGAGCCAGGGGAGGGGAGTAGAGGACAGCATACCTCAAGGCCATATTTGGCCACAAGAGGGTTGTTTGAGATGGCTCCTGTTATGCTGCATAAAGAAGCTGAAGTCAAGGAGAATATATTTTGAATATATTTGTTTTTGTTAATTACAGAATTGCCTATGGTTGCATTTACATTTACCAAGTGTAAATGGTAAAGTAAAGGCTCATACCAGTTGGCCAGCAGGGAGGGGTGTGTGTATCCACCTGGAATATTGACTGCTTCTCCACTTCTCTATTTTATTGTTAAATAAATTAAATATTTAGGTGTTTTCAAGCATCCTGTTATAATGAAATAGTGTGGGGTTTTTTTCTCATTAAGGAGATGTGGACTGTGGGTTTCATGGAGATTGAAAACATTCAGTAACCCTCATGAGAGCTGCTCAGCACGTTGCAAGATTAGACACATTAAGCAGAATTTCACTCTAATAGGAGAGGGCATAATATGCTCTGGCCCAAGGAGTGGTAGCAGGGCCTGTCTTCTGAAGTACTGGGGCTGTTGGCAGTCTGAAAGCCTATTCCCTTTTAACCAATTCCCTTTTTATTATTATTTAAAGGACGAGCTAATCATTGGTCAGCAATCATTGGTGGCTCTCACTCCAAGAGCTATGTTCTTTGGGAATATGGAGGATATGCTAGTGAAGGTGTTAAACAAGTTGCAGAGTTGGGGTCCCCAGTAAAAATGGAGGAAGAAATTCGACAACAGGTGAGTGTAATCAAAATAATTATGAATATCTTCAAGAGTGGCTTAGCTTTCACTTTGAATTGCTTGGCATTTGATGCGTACAGCAATGTCATTGCACTGGGTAGTTTTGAATGGGACAAATTAGGAAGGCCTTCTACTGGTACTTTAAAAAAACCCAACAATCCTCAGTTCATATGTAGACAGATATTAATGAAGCTAATCAGGAGGTCTGAGTATGGACAAGTTATGTTGCTTATAAATTTATTGACATAGGCAAGGCTCCTATAAATTGGAAATGTGATGTACAAAAATAAATCTTCACTGGGTTAATCAATTAAGAACTTTTAATCTGTTAATGAACATGTTGAAGACAGTGTGTCATGTACCTGTTTTACCTTCTGATTTTCACTTTGTATCTCATGACTATTTGTAACTTATTCTGATGGGCAAAGCATATGCAGTATTTGTACATTCTCAAAGATGTTCAAGTTAAAATGCTGTTTCAGCAAATCAGAAGAACACTTGGAAATAGTAGCATTTTTGAAAGTTTGCGCTAATAAAACTTGATAGATCAGGCAGTCCACTAGCATCATTAAAGGTAGAAGAGCTTTAACTGTATATCAATATTAGTTTTCTTCATTTATAATGGAGTTTACTTTCTGAAATGGCTTTTTAAACCATTTATATTTTATTACATAAGATAGAATAAGCAGCCAAGTAAAACATTCCCTTGGATTACTAATTGTGTTTATTAGGAAATTGCCTAAGGACAAACCTAGATCAGGGCCCCGCTGTGCTAGAAACTGTTCAAACACAGAGTAGTAGATGGCCCCTGCCTTGATGAGTTTGATAAGACGGATATAGTGTGGGGGAAGGGATAGAACACTCAATCAAAGAGAACAATATGATGCCAAGCAAATGTCATGATTTTTGTTTATTTTGGGGAGTTGGTATAGTTATGAGCGCATCAGCTAAATGGAAAGAAAAGACACGGGGAGTGAGGAGGTCTGGGCAGAGTAAGGCTGTGGTGAAGACTGAGGAAGGGGTGAGAGGGTTGGAGTAAACAGCCAATCATCAATGGACGGGAAAGTCCTGCCAAAACTGTAGAAAGTCCTCAATGTCCGAAGGCACCTGCTTTGGTAGTTTCTATCTGGTTCCTCTTAGCCTTGGGGAAAGACTGCTATGTGGCGGGGAAGAGAAACAAATCACCAGTCTACGTGTAGAAGTCTCGTCTAGGACAGGGAGGCGCGTGTGGAGACTGAGGGCAATATGTGACCCTAAGGGCTGAATTCTATCGTTTGATATATGCATAGGGGTCTCATTATGTTCACTGAGACTTTTGTGATTTCAGCAGCAGAATTTTGTCTCCAAGAGTAACACCTATGATTGGATTTATATTTTGTATAAAATGTGTCCTGGGTGAATCCCTTTTGCTGTATATTTAAATGGGGATACATCTTCTGGTAGCAAATGGGCGACTAGTGAGTAATTGAATCCCCCTTGGTCTCATGCAGCACTTTAGTTAACCTAGAAATAATTACGTATACAGGCACTATTTCATCATTAGGATGAAATACAATATTTCTAATGTGTTTCCTGAAGACTTTCAGGTGCCTTATTGATGAGATTTAAAAGACTAGTAACTAAGGCCTCACTATTACTATTTATTATTTGAATTACAATAGTGGCTCCCTGTGCAATGCACTATCCAAATATAGCACAGAGATGGTCCCTGCCCTGAAAAGTTTACAATCTAAAGTATCTTAAAATCATGTATCTTCAGCAGAAGCTGGTTGGTACAGTACAGTCAGCTAGTCTAATCTGTACAGATGAAAAGTGCAGTGAGAAATAATTGGTCTGAATTTTTTTAGAAACAGCAGCTTTCAGATGCTCAGAGTGCAAACAAAATAGACTGTCTCTAATGCTAATTAGCTCAGAACTACTGTGAGAATAGTGCCACTTACAATCATAGGCTAGATTCACCCCAGCTAGTGTAATGAGATATAAAATTCATACAAGTTGCGCGCTGTCTGGAAACACTCTCTGGATGGTTTCATCCACTTTTTAGTGTGCATTGGCCCTCTGTGATTATGTTGGTGTGGAGAGGGCTGCAGCCATCTAGTACTGTCTGAAAGTGACAGGTTTGTGGGAATAGACATTTGACAAAACTGGATTTAACTTTGAGAGTTAACTTTGAGACTCTGTGTGTCTGTGACATGAATGCTTATATATGTGACTGTATTTTAAAGAAGGGTAATGACAATACATAGTGACTTTTTAATCTCAGGTTGAAATACGAGTTTGATGAGTGGTTAAAGGTCATTATAGGGGAAAAATTTTAAGGGTCAAGAAAAGGAGAGTAGATGGGATTTACTTATTGTTCAGTTGGTAACAACTCTAAACTCCATAATATAGTACATAAAGAGATTAGGGTTAAGGCTAGCTAAAAATTCTCCAGTGAAACGGTATTCAATGGAAAACTAGGATTTCAGCTAAAGAAAATCTTTTGAAAAGTGGCTGCTTTTTGTCAGAAAATTTCAACTTATTGAAAAACCAAACTCCTGTAAACCAAAAATTTTGGGCTAAAAACCAAAGATTTCAGTTTGGAAATGCTACTACTGTGCCTTATAGGAGTCTGAGGCCTGCCCTACACTACCTGCTGGATCACTGGATAGTGATCGATCTTTCGGGGCTCGATTTATCACGTCTAGACTAGATGCGATAAATCGATCCCTGAGTGCTCTTCCGTCAACTCTGGTACTTCGCCGCCACGAGGAGCAGGTGGGATCGACGGGGCAGCAATTGACTCAATGCTGTGAAGACGCCGCGATAAGTCAACCTGAATACGTCAACTTCTGCTATGCTATTTGCATAGCTAAAGTTGCATATCTTAGATCGATTTTTTCCCCCCACCCATAACCCTCCTCCAGCGTAGACCAGGGGTTAGTTTGGATGCCTTATGCCTCTATAGGCCAAGCTGTCTACGCTACCACACGGGGTCGATCTAAGTTGACAGCTAACACTCTCCCATCAGCTCTGCTTGTGCTCCTCGTTCTGGTTGACAAGAGAGTGCTAAGCGGTCGATTATCTGGAGAGTAGTGTAGACAAGCCCTATATCTCTCATGATGTACCATAGCAGCTCAGCAGGAATGGAGACAATGGTGCGTTTTCTGTTTGTGGGTAGATGGCACAGAGGAATGATGGACTTTTTCAGACTAGCTCTAATTGGGCCTTTTAAAAATAGTTATCTGAATGTATTGTTAGAGTGGGGGAAAATAACCTATTTTCATGCTGTAAGTCTTGAAAAATATTTAGTATGCACGGATCTGATGCATAGTGTCCTTGCATGGGACCTTGCAAAATTTATAGCAATGTTTTCAGTACTTGAAAACAACAAATTGCTGCTATGGTTTAGAGTACCAACTACCAAGTCCATGTGCAGTGCACGTGTCAAATACAGTAATTAGAAAATTCTCTACTGCTATATCAAGGTATCTACATTCTGTAGAGCTCCACTGAAAAGTAATTTTTGTGTACTCAGAATTAAATCTATAAATATAGTTACCTTACAGACAATAAGTGAGAAGTTGTATTTGCTCTAAAACTTTACCTTTCTGGGATGATTAAAATCACATGCTGTTGGTTAAAGGTTAATGCCCTTTAAAATTGATTAAATGACTCTTCACTACTTCATTAAAGGCAGCATTTGGTTACTGCTAGCTTTGCTCCATCTTATTCAAATGAATCCAATGATTTAGATTGCTGCTATAGATCAGTTCATATTTTCTGCTGGCTAATTACTGTTAATTGTTTTGTGTACCCAAAACCTTGTTAAGCAACAAAGTAACCAATGCAGTATAATTTTTGCCTTAAATCTGGAATGACAAATAATGGTGTCATTAATTGTTTAATAAATCTTACCTTTATTGTTAAAAGCTTGTTGATCTAATGGTGAAAACATAGGGTCCAATCCAGCTTCAGATGAAATCAATGATTATCATTCCATTGATCACATAGTTGTTCTGTCTCAAGCTCCTAATAAAAAGTCCAGTTGCCCAAGGAAAGATGGCAGAATTAGACCTTATTGGTCACCTGACACTAAACCGTATTCACAAGCATCACTAGAATGTCTATACCTCATTATACTTCAGTGATATTTAGAAATGGCAGCCTTTTCTGAATATCATCCCTTGCAGAGCAGAAGGAACTCTTTAGGTGTCCAAATTGATCCAGATGTGCCAAACCTCTTCCATTAGTACTTTGTACAAACAAGAACAGAGGATTTACATAGAAACAAAGCTTGTTTAAGATTTTTTTTTTTATGAACATCAGGTAGTACATCCAACTAAAAACCACACCTGTGATATGCCAAACTGTATTCTGTATCATCTAGGTCTCTTTTGCAGGCTTTGCTAAAAAGTTGGGGGTGGAAGGAATCAAATCCTAGGTTCACTTGCTCAGTACTAAAAGTGAGAACCTTTTTTTAAAGTGGCTTAAACCATAGTTTCACATTTCATAGGTTGATGTTGTATTTGTTTGATTTTAAAAAAAGAACAGAATGATTTTAATAGGAAACTTGAATGACTTGCAAAATTTGTTTTTAGCAAGGGAACAATCCCCAGTGTCTCCTATCACTGTAGATTATGTCCTAAATCTGTTTTTACTATTATGTACATTGCAAGCTGAGCCTATTAGGAATCAGATCTTTAAAACAGCAAGAGGCTTGTAGCATATGTTACTTTTTCAAATATGCAATGTTCACTTCTGTCAAAGTCCACGCTTTATCGAAATCTGAAGATGTAAAAGTATTTTGTGAATGTAAATCTAAGTACTAAACAAAAGGAATTTGTACTTGGTTAAGTGGACGAATCATACCTTTTTGCTTAAATTTTGCTGTGATTGACCATTTAAAATGATATATGGAATGAATATGCATTTTCTTTTTAAATGGATAGAATGTGTTCCCTTTAGTGAAATTATACTTTCTTGTTCTTGAAGTGTGGGAAACTGTAAATATTGATGCCAGTTTTGCTTTCTCCTATTCAGTCATTATCTATTGCAACGATAACTCTTCTCTCCAAAGAAAAGTGTCCTAGTCCTTAATTTTAGCACAGTAAGAGAACAGCAACAAAGGGATTCCTATTTTTTCTACTTGTTAAGATGAGGTGAACAAAATTGAGTACAAAATATAAGGTGAAAATGTACCATTGATTACTATAATGGCGTAATCACACTTTCCATATAATATTTCCCATGTTCATGCAGCCTAAAATTGTACTCATTTTAGTCTCCACTGCACATTGCACAAATCTGTTCCAGCTCTTCAAAATGATGCCCAGATCATTTTCTTGAGAGTTTAGAACTAATTCAGACCAGAATCTGCAAGCAAAACTTAAATTTCTCCAAATAGTGCCTGTTAAATTTCATGACATTTTGATCTCGATATTTAAGTCCCAAGAACTACTAGCGAATATTGCATTTCCCTAAAAGCAAAGAAGACTAAAAGAAACTGAAATACAGTTCACTAAAGTTACATAGCTGCAGCAGAGAAAAGTGGGGATGAGACAAACTGAATATATTGAAGGGTGGTGGGCAGCACAACAAATTTAATAAAGAGAAATTTAAAAGGAAAAGAATTATAGCCATCCCTCTAGTGAGCATGTTAGCACTATATTTTTCTGAACTTGGGCTCTGTGGGAATTAGAGTGGCAAGAAGGCATGGATTTTGTACATGTTGCTTTTTCACCATTGTTGTATGTGGGTGGCTTGATTCTTCCCAAGAACACTGTCAATCCAGTGAAATAGGAATATACTGGAAAATACTATATATAACATGTATATTGGAAAATGGCTGGAATTTACCCATCCCCCCCCCCCACCACCCTCAAGGAAATTATTTAAACTACCTTCATGACAGGCCCACACAAAGCAGACTGAAAACAGCTTTATTTTGTGGCTGCTGACTAGCTGAGATCAATCCTTCACACAAACCCTCACACTCCTATACTCTAAGAGCAGGAGTTCAGTGCATAGGGGGCAAACCATGTAAAGATAATGGCTTGGTCCAGGCAATTGCAGGTGACTTTTGAGATCAAATGTATTGATGCAGGTTAGTAGTATTTTGAGACAGATTGGTTTGGGGCACAGAATGAGAATAGTGTGTCCGCTTCCCTCCAACAAGCAGTTATTCATTCCTTGCTTTACAAATAACGTGATGTTGAATCTCACTAACTTTCAGCGGTAAGGTAACCAGACAGCAAGTATGAAAAATTGGGATGGGGGTGACAGGTAATAGGAGCCTATATAAGAAAGAGACCCCAAAATTGGGACTGTCGCTATAAAATCGGGAGATCTGGTCACCCTATTTTATGGGTAGATAAAGGAAGGCATGGATGTGAAGTCCAGAGTTGGTAGAAGACGAAAAGGAGGGAGCAGTAAGGGCAGAGGAATGGGGGGAAGTGAGGGGGAAATGGGAACAATGAGATGGAATTTTTTATTTTTAAACTTTCAGAATGTTGAGTTCTCCAGTCACTGTATGTCAGCCCTATAACCTGCAGCCTATTCTAGCTTATGTATAGATATATGTGTATTTCCCATTAATGGTGGTCATAGTTTGAAGGAATTATTACAGTAGACAAACCGACAATAATAAGGGTTGATATGAAATCCATTGAAGTCAATGAAAACACTGATATGGGATCAGGGCTATAGTGCAAGCATCAGTCCCGGAGTAACTCCCTTGTAACTAATGGGGGCTGTGCATATCTAATGAATGCAGACACTATAACAGTAAAGGCTATGAATACTGAAGTTGCCCAGAACTCAACCAGCCATTAAAATTCACAACTTTGTAATTACTATCTATAGCTAGGTATACAATATGTATTATTGATACAGTATAGCAGATCTTGCGAGCCTAATGTAATAAAAGTTCAAATAAAAAAAATTAATTTCTAAACCACAAGGGAACTGGAATGGTATTCTCAAAATACTGAAGTCAGTCATCTGTAGTAAATATGCTTTATGTGCAATAAAGTGCAATATGCTGTGGGTGGGCCCCTTTAAGAGTGCAGGGAAGCCTCTGCAAACCTCCCCTTGCAGAAAAGGCTAATCAACCACCTGGGCTGCAGAGGGCTCAGACTTGATGAGTTGCACCTGGCAGCCTCCTCAGGGATAAAAGCCTGCCAGGCAGGAAGCCCAGGGTGATGGGGAGAGGGAGGGAGGGAGAGAGAGAGGGAGGGAGGGAGGGAGAGAGAGGGAGAGGGATATATATATATATGTGTGTGTGTGTATATATATATATATGTATATATATATATATATACACACACACACATACATACATACAGAGCTGGGACGCAGCGGAAGCCTGTAAAGCTGCACTGTGAATAAAGAGCACTGTTGGGAGCCACAGAAGAGTCTCCTGCCTGTTTGTGATGTGGGGCGCGAAGGCGATCTGTTACAATGCTTTAAAACAAGTAGACTTAACTTCTCCAATTCTTGGGCATTTCATTTAGTGTCTTATTCCTGGAGCTTTGTAGGAGACCAGTGTCAAATTCTTTGGACTAAAGAGCCCAAATTGTCAACACAGTGCAAGGTAATGCACATGGCAGCAATTCAGACTACCCAGGCACCATAATAATTCATATTATTTTAAAGCACTTACTCTCTTGCGGTCGTGACACACATTTCTAAGGGAAGAGAAGCAGCAGCCACAGGGAACTTAGCACTTTCATAAATTACCCTTGTGGTTATCAGCTGCACCATTTTTGCAGAATTACTCTCAGCATTGTGTCAAGGAACTTATGGGAGCCTAACTCTATTGTGACTCAACTTTGAAAAAGTATTTTCAAATGGAAAAAAGTGTGGGGTGGAGGGAGAGAGAGACTGCTCCTGACCCTGCACTGAATAAAGTGATCTTCATGGAGGTTTCCGTGCTGCTCTCACCATAGTACGAGTGTTTCACAAACATTAAAGAATTTGTTTAGTCCTGGGAGATTAATGATTATTTACAGCTGAGATAATGAGGCACGGAGAGGAAAACCAAATTTGTCACATTTCTACTAAGTTTTGGTGTGCAATTTGAGACACCTAAGACTTGACTTTTCACAGTACTTATCTAAAGTGCTTCAAAAATTTTGTTCTCAACCCCATTCCTATTGGCTTAAGTGCAAGTTTTGATACTGAGAAATTCTTCAGTTCTGGCCCCCTGGGTCTCTTAGTGGATTTTGAGACAGTGAGGAACACACTAAGAAAAGTTAATTTAGATGAGTTACCCAGCATTACAGGGAAACACTGTGGCAGAGGCAAGGATAGAATTCAGTTTTCTGGCATGGCATTAAACTTCCAGACCACTGAGACCATCCTTTCACTTCTGCACTTCCCTGCCTTCCTCACTGCACATGTTCCAACTTCTGCAACGAATGATGCAGAGATCCTATTGACAACGCTCTGACTGACTTACTACACAGCCCTGGTTCATCCCAGAGCGCCTTCCATTACATTCACTGATTGAGTCAGAGGTCCTTTGGGGGAAAAAGTAGTATGATTATGAAACTAATGAACATGTGAGCCAAATGAAGGCTGCACAGGCATGCTGAACTCTGGCATTTCCAAAATTTTGAGTGCTTTACCTTGCCACCGTAACATTCTTTTAATCATTATTTTTGACGTAACTTGCTAATTTATTTTAAACCCAGAAAAAAAAACCCAGAATTTCTATCGTGTGCAATCATAGTAGCCAACAACTTGGGTCATCGGCAAGTTTTGTAGCTTTCTATCCACAACACAATCCTCTACCACTTGAGCTACCGGAATAACTGGTAGCAGTAGAGGGCTGGACCACTAGAGGGAAATTAATGACACTTTGCCTATACGTTTCACAATTGTTTG
Source organism: Sternotherus odoratus (assembly GCA_032164245.1). Classification (NCBI taxonomy): domain Eukaryota; kingdom Metazoa; phylum Chordata; order Testudines; family Kinosternidae; genus Sternotherus; species Sternotherus odoratus. Next base: position 78,533,830 of record JAVMKO010000006.1, read on the forward strand.
TTGATAGCAAAAGACTATAGAGGCTCAGGATTTCTGGATTCTATTCCCAGTTCTGGAGGGGATTGTGTCTACTCTCCCACCCCTTTGTGCCCCCTGATCCTGTGATTTTTTTTTTCATCATCTCTACCCATTTCTCACCCTTCACATTCCAGTCAGGCGGCTTCTGTGTTTTGATTCCTCCTCCTGGCGTGGCTTTAGCAGTAGGAACATAGAAAAAGTGGGAGATGGCTTCCTGTTCTCAGTTCTGGTGTCCTGCAATGACAGTCCTGCTGTAGCAGGCCCAGTACAGACGGCCTTTGGGGAGAAGTTAGCTATTAACCTTTAACAGGCATGTGGGAACCCAGATTTTTTTGGAGACTTGACTAAATTCAGTCAGTTTTTCCACAGAGATGACAAAAGGCACTTTCTTCGTGCCAGCGGCACTCCTTGAGCTAAATTTTAAGCCCTTTCTAAAAGCCAGGGAATGGTAGTTACACCATTGCAAGATATTTTTTTAACATTGGGGAAAATTGTTCCCCCCACCACCTTGTTTTCAGAAACAGTTAAAGCACTTTAGCTTTAACATGCTGGGGGGGGGGGGGGGGAATTCAGCCTGAGGCAAACACCTGACATAAGAAATTTCAATCCCCGTTGTTTGTTTGACAAAGTTATGAGCAATTGAAAATATTATTATTTTTTTGTAATGGAAAGTGTTAGACCATATTAATTAGAAGGGGCACTAGTAGAGTTGCCACCTCTCAGGTACCAAAAATAGGACCTCTGCCCCCCCCCCCCATACATCCCCTGGTGCGAGCCCACCATGAGCACTGTCCCCACCCCACATCTGCAAGAGGACATCAGCTGTTCCTGGGGCTGTCCCAGGCACTAACCTTGCCTTATTGGAAACCCGGGAGGTGGGCGGGCGCAAGGCCACCCACTTCTAAAGGCCCCTTCCCCAGCCTAGCAGGAGGGACACTAGACCCAGGATGCTGCTCTGGCTAGATCCACCCTGCAGTGACCCTTGCTGCCAGTATCTGTGTGGTGATGACTGGGTGTTGTCTCTGTTCTTCTCATTCTCGATCTGCCCTAGCCCCTCAGCCTCCAGACGCCTTGGCACCAGAGTCCCTCTGCAGAGGTGCTGTCACCCTTTGGCTCCCCCTGCCTGGGGCTGGAGGGGCCAGAAGAGGTGTGACTGACAAAACCAAAGACTTCTAATGTCCTGGGAAGACTGAGATTTTCTGGAACAGCTTCCAACAAAAAATCATCCTGGCAAAAATGGGATGTGACAAATGTAGGTGCTACAAGCCCTCCCTAGAGCATGTGTGCACAAGCATGTACAATATTTGTGTGCGCTTCCCACCAAACTTCTTCTCCCAATATGCTCCCCCAGTGATATCCCATTTTCTGACTCCACCCCCAGTCTTCCCCCTGCACAATGTGGCACTTGTCCCACTTGCATTGAATCAGGCAGCTTCCTCCTCCAGGCTCCAGGAGATGTTATTGAGAGCACAGGAAAGGCAGGCTCCCTGTTGTTAATTCAGATGCCTGGACTCTGACCTAGATTGTTCATGGTACCAGAGAGCTATAATTACAGGGAAAATCCTGTTCGGGCCTAGGCTGGAGCATGTCCAGTGCAGACAGTGTCTTTGGGGAACTTAGTTGCTAAAATTTATTAGGCAGAACCGAGCATATAAACAGCAATTTTCAAAGGCCTATATCTCGGCCAAATTTGGGCAGATTTTCAAGATACATCCGTGATAGAGGCCACCCCTTGCCAAATTTCAAATCCCTGCTTCAAAGCATGGCAATTGAAAATCTGCTCAATGATAAGGTCTCAAGAATATTTTTGCGTGGGCTAAACAGCGTATCTTTCCCTAGTGTCAGGCAGCCTGTAATTAATATATATATATAGATAGTCTAAAGTTTAATATTTTTCTAAAATGATTTTTATAATGTGTTTGTGTATTTACAGTAGACATTTAAGAAAGAAAAGCTGTAAAACATTCAAGAGGGCACGATTACTCCTTTGGGCACGTTCCTTGAACCTGTCCATCAATTTATAAATCAGCTCATCACTGTCTTAAATCTGAATGTTTCTTGAAGGATGAAAGGGGATCTTCTCTTCCCCTCTGTACTTTGTGGTTTAAAGCATGAGACTGAATGTAGGTGTACTAATATCGGCAGCAGATTGTGTTATTCCTCACACACATAGATATATATTTATCTCATAAATGGCAAGTTTGTGAATGTAGCTTTTATGCAGACCTCAAGATAATAACTTACTTTATTTTTTATTGAAAGATTTTAAAAAGTTGATAGAAGTGCCAAAGAGCTCTGGTTTGCTCTATAAATGAAACACGTTATAGCAAAAGTGCTATAATAGATATACAATATTAGCTGGATGCTTGTGATCTATGGACTTTTATTTGTTCATCATTTGAAAAGCCAGAGGGCAAAATGATGAATCGTCAACTTTTCTTATTGACTGATCATGCCTTACACTTTGATACATGCTTTTATTGTGAAAACTATGTGATGTTTTTGCACAGATGGCCCTGTGTAAGATAAACTTGCTTTGTACTGTAATCTGGGAGAGCTGGGGGGAACTGATCCATTCTTTATTAAACTTTTTCTGGCAGACTGGAAGGGAAGCCATAGCACATACAAGTTTTAGTAAAATAATCTGTCAGATGTTTCATGTGTACAGTATGATAATTCATGTGTTAAATCTCTGGAGTTATAAATGAACAAAGAAGGGATAGGAAAGGAATTCTTTGAGTGAAAACATTTGCTGACATCTCATCTCTAAAATATCTTCATTCTGCTCACCTTAGGAAACCTTACTGTATTTCATTTTCAGAAAGAGTCTGATTTATCTAAAAATAATTAGAAGTAGGGATGTCAAATGATTAATCACACTGTTAAGCAATAATAGAATACCATTTCTTTAAATATTTTTGGATGTTTTCTATATTTTCAAATATATTGCTTTCCATTACAACACAGAACCCAAAGTGTACAGTGCTCACTTTATATTTATTTTCGATTGTAAGTATTTGCACGGTAAAAAACAAAAGAAATAGTATTTTTTCAATTGCACTACAATACTTGTAGAATTATGTACAAAAAAACTGCATTCATAAATAAAACACTGTTAAATCCACTCAGTCCTACTTCTTGTTCAGCTAATTGCTCAGACAAACAAGTTTGTTTATATTTGCAGGAGATAATCCTGCCCGCTTCTTGTTTACAATGTCACCTGAAAGTGAGAACAGGCACTGTTGTAGCAAGAAATTTGTGTCAGATGTGCTACAGATGAGTATGTCCCTTCATGCTTCAACCACCATACCAGGGGACATGCGTCCATGCAGATGATGGGTTCTGCTCAATAACAGTATCTGGAATTCCATTGTTTACAAGTGCAATAAAACTGCAATTATTTTTTTGAGTTAATCACGAGTTAACTGCTATTAATCGATAACCCTAATTAGAAGTAAAATAGACCTGACAGAAAACAATGGTGGAATTTGAGATGGAATTTTGTGTAATTTTTGATCACTTTTTAATAAAAGGGAGATTGGAAGAAAAATGGGGATTTTTTAAAAATTGCTAACTTTCATTGCATGGGCAGTTAAAACAGGCTCTGACGACAAGAACATTCCCAGTTGGTTTATACTTCTCAGATTTTTGGTGACCTGGTTTATGCTGCCTAATTAATTTAGGATAGATAACAATTGGATACTAATTTAACAGCAATGTTTTTTTTTCTGTAACTCTTTCCCACTATTGCTAGCAAAGGCAACTTGCCTTCTTTACTTTTGCTTTATAGAAGTTTAAATGGTTATTCATTATGGGTGTGGTCCAGTGCTCTTTGAAATGTCATTGTGTATGAACACACTTGCCACTGACTTCAGTGGATCCTAGGTCAGGTACCATTTTTCAGAGATACCTGTAATCTGTATCCTAAATTCAGATGCCTAGTATTTGTGGGCATGCATGTATTAACTTGAGATATGTAGAGACTGGAAATCCCATGCTGAATGTTGAGATTCAACATTTGTTTTTGATTAAGAACCCACAAATTTTAAAATCCTTGGGAAAAAAATTCTGATTTCTCTTTCAAATTGCTCAAAACAAAAATCATGAAGAATTTCAATTTTTAACAGAACTGCTTTCTCCAAGGAAAAAAGGTTGCATCAAAGTATTTCTGACCAACTGTAATGCATATGGTTACTAAGGTGTTTGTTGTCATTCACTTATATTAATCTGGAAAATTGAGATTCTGACAAAGCTCGGTCAAAATTCAATTTTCAATTATTTTGTTAATTCATATCGAATCCTCAGAGTTGAGGATGATCTTTCACAGGGTTGTTGGTTTTTTTATGTATCTCTTTTGGTGGCTGAGGAGTCCAATCCTTGAGCTGCAAATGTTGAGCCACAATGGCTGAGTGACAGACATCTGTTCCTTATTGTGTACCTATGTGAATTTAAATGCATAAGCTATGACCTAACCCATGTTGTGCTCATGTGAATGGTAGGATCAGTGAAGAATCTCTTCCTGATATCCAAGAAAGCCTTAGGGAAGATGGGAGGCCCAAAGATCTAACAACTACGGCAGGCATGTCCAGTTCCTCAGTGACTTGTGTGCAAGCTGTAGTCAGCACAAGCAGTCTGGGAACAAGAACAGGAGTATTTGTGGCACCTTTGAGACTAACAAATTTATTTCAAATAACAAATTTGTTAGTCTCTAAGGTGCCACAAATACTCCTATTCTTTTTACGGTGACAGACTTACACGTCTGCTACTCTGAAGTTTGGGAACAGACACTGCCCCTTAAGGCTTGACACAAAGCCCATAATACTTCGAGGGGGTTTAGATTAGACTTTTTAACAGTGTTTTCTAGGGCTATCCCTGGCCGGAGTGGAAGTCTAGGCATGTCAGATGGTTAGCGTCTCATTGTATATCAATCAAGCTGCTGGTTTTATATTTCACACAGGTTTTGGTTTGCGATCTCATAAAAATTGGAGGTTGTAGTAGAATAGAAATGAATACTCACACCAGTATACATTTTATACCTTATTTTCCATTGTAGTTCTGAGTTGGACAAACTTTAAAAAGTCTCAAGCAATGGGTTTTCCTTTCCCTTCCCTTGGAGGAATATTCCACAATCTCTAATAGATTTTAGGATGATTTTCATAATTAATAGTTATTCAGTTGTCCATATAATTATATATTTAATTTATCTTTCTGCCAGTACTGGATTGCTGGCTTCACTTTATTGTCAAGTTATTTGTCTGTTCTAGCTGTGAATTATCCATGAAATAGGCTCTTCACCATATCTTTGAGAATGTTTATTCCCCTGCTTAAAAAATTCTCCAGTAGGAAGTTGTAATTGGAATTCCTGCCAGGCGTACCCTTTGGTCCAGTTGAAACAATTCCTCTCTATCCTGGTGTATGCACCTTTTAAATATGTGATATTAATATCATGGTTTTATTTCTCTTATTTACAAGGATATGGAGCTGGTTTGAGCACCATACATTTTTTAAATCTTTCTGGGATATGAGTAATTGCTATGGGGCATCATGCCAAAGTAGATCAAACTACAGCATTTATTTTGAAAGGAGACATCTCTCCAAAAAGCAACATGTTTCTGAGAACTATTTTAAATAAAGCATTGTAAACATAATTTATTGCAACAGCAGAGTTTTCCTAATGTCCTCTTGTACATGATTTATCCAGATGTTTGGAAGGCATATTCTCTTTTTTGGGGGGCGGGGAAGGCAAGAATGTGCACTTTTTTATCTGATAGTCTGATGTCAGTAACTGGAAGAATTGACTGGTGTTTTTACAAAGCCCTACTCCTCTAAAGGAAAGAGTAGAAAAAGAAGTTCAGCATTTCTATCTTGGTTTTATTGCTCCAGGCTTATATAAACAGCACCGCTGCTGTATGTTCCAATCAATAAACTCGCAATTGGTTCAGTAGTTAGTATAGTTTCTAATTAGAGACATATGAATAAATTCTCACAGTGCAACTGGCTATGGGTCATGTTTTGGCTGGAAAAATAGCTAAGCATATTCACTTTAAACTTTTCACATTTTGTGCTATGACAAACAGCAGCTGATGAAGGCAGAATCTATCTCTTGTCTTAGCAAATGCCCCTCTTTCATTTCTGCTTGCACAAACGATGGTTTTGCTTACAAAAATAACGGGTAAAAAAAAATTCCTTCATGGAAAAATTGCAAAATGCATATGACTGACTGGAAGGACTCAAGCCTGCAGGTTACTGAGCACTCCTATGAGGGGCTGAACACTTTCAGGTCATGTGACGATCACTGACCGTTAAGGGCACTCAGCATGTAACAAGACTGAACCTTTATACAATAAAAATGAATATGGCATTTTGCCCTGGGCAAAACATGGACGATTCAACTCCATAGCAATATTCTGTGTAGTCAGTCACTACAAAAAAGTAGCAAGATAAGTGTGTGAGTCCCGAAAATATCATTGGTGCATGTTTGTAGTGTTGTCGACATGTTGACTCCAGGGTACTGGAGAGAAAAGGTGGGAGAGATAATATGAAGTGGTTCATGGTCAGTTCTTCAGACCACCTCTTCTGCTAGTCAGAATACTCAGCTCTTCGCTCTCCCGAAGTTCTCAGACTCTAACTTGAGTTATAAGAGCATGTTCTGCCATTTATTTGAGGCAGTGTGAAATGTGGCAACAGTCTTGTCGACTTCCTCAGCTGCTCCATATTAAGTAGCCGGACAAGATAAAAAATGAGGCCCTTCTAAGCTGAACCCAGCAACCATCTCACTCAGACCAGGCTTGGGGTCAGCCGCTTTCTCGGTCCAGCCATACTATTAGAATGGAAGACCAGTATAGTCTGTTTAGCAAGTAGGTACACAGCCTATGATCACATGGGCACTAAAAGCTTTGGTGGCATGATAAGATTGCCAGTGATGGACCACAATAATATCCAGCCAGACAGCCCTAACAACCTAATCACAGATAGATCGAGCATCACCCAGATCAACATGGAGGCTACATCCTTTTGGGATTATCCACATGAAACATGGCAGTTTTGGGATGGGTGTCTTAAAATTCCCTAAATGTGGAATTTTCAAAAATAAAATAAAATTCCACTGACCTGAGCTCCAGAACTAGCAACATTCTGTCCTAGGGCAGTTTTAAGGAATAATATTTTGTCAATGTTAGGAGCTAAACACCCCTTTATTACTCTGGAAGGTTGAAAATCTCCTTTCTCTATTGGTGTGAGGTGTATTTTACTCATAGCTTGCCAAGAGAGTGAGACTAAAATAACAGCTTAACTTATAGAAAAGCTGTTAGATGATTTCTAGAGACTCTCCTTGGAAGCACTGACAGCTCTGTTATCCATATCATCACCCCTAGCAGGGAACAGCTGTAGCAAGGTTCACCTGGCTCCTCTTCCCTTGCTGCTGGAAGCAGCTGCAGGAGACCATGGAATCAGAGGTTCCTCTTTATCCTTTTCATCATGAGTTAGTGGCAACTTCATTTTTCCATCCCTGTTCAACCAGGGAATTGGTGATAATCCCTTTGGCTGGCACTTAAAGATGACTAGTGAAGTTTACTGTTCACTGGCTTGTACCCAAGTTTTACTTTTTGGATGTGTATATATATTGCCTGAAAGTTTTTTGTTTTAAGATTTTCCACTTTTAAATCTTAAACATGATATCGACACCTGTTTTTTCCCCTTGTTAGATATGTTGGAGGCTGCAAACTGTTAATGCCTAGTGTAGGCTTCCTTGGTCACTGAAGTTCAATGGGTTTTAGTAACAAAAAACAACAATGCCCTCCCTCTACCCCAAAATTTCAAGTAGTGTGGCTAAAGATCTGTTCCCTTTTCAGTTATCTAAATTTTTGTGCTTTTAGCTCTGGTCTCCAGCCATCACAGTCTTCCATGCAAGACAGGTGTTTTCCTAATCTTTTTTTTGTTATTTTAAAAGAGAAAATAAAATATTGTTAAATCAACAATAGCCATATTTTTGAAAAAATAAAATAAAACCCTCAGTCCTTTGTGACTGATGAGATTAATAGAAATGGTTGAAAATGTTTTGCCTCTGACTCCAGAAAATGTTGATATTTTTTTCAATCAATAAAACAAAAAACAAAACCCCCAGCTCTAGGCCATAGCAATAAAAGTACCGAGGAAAAGTATTTTGATCAAGACAGTACAATTGGTGTGCTGGACATTATTGCTAATTTGAAAGTCTTTTAAAATATTTTGCTTCATCCTTTTCTACTGTTAGAATCTATCATGGAATTCTGTTATCATAATTATTACTATTCTGTAGCAGACTCTTACAGCAGGAAAGATTTGAGCTTATGACTTTTCAATTGCTTGATTTTTATCTACCATGATAGTACTTACAAAATTTAAACTTTCTTGAGGTTGTGGCTCTTCAATGCTTCAAATATTGAGGCACAAGGTCTCGTGTCATAGCAGCCATTTAGCAATATTAATGTGAAGCTCTGGTCACAGGAACCATGTTGCTAGTCCCCTGAATCCTCTGTTCTTGGGATGTGCGTTCTATAGTTCAACTACATGCATTTTACAAATTTCCTCCAGACATTTTGGAACTTAGAACTAGAAAAGCACGACATTAGGCCATATGCGCACAGGATAGTTAACCTGAGGAGATGAGCTGGGGTATGTCTGTATGACTTAAAAATTCTGGTTGATATTGAGAAGTTGCATTATGAAAAACTGCTCTCTCATGAATGTCTGTACATTCAGTCACAGATCTTAGTGAGCAACCCTGGCCTGCCACCCACAGGGATAGCTGTGAGGGGAACCCAAACATCTCCTGCTTTGGATCCCTGGTATTTCAAGCTTCTGCAGCCTCAGCAGACTATAGCACTGGCTCATCCCTTAGATGCTCTGGCACGGAAGCATTCTATGTATAGGTCCAGACTGTCATTTCGACCCTCAGGAGGAGTCCATGTGGAGTTCCTCTTCTTGTGCTGCTGGTGGGACGGTGTCTGTGTACATAGAATGCTTCCGCCGACGTGCACAGGCAGAAATAGTGGAAAAACAACATCGCCTGCCTCACAACCTAAATCGTGCAGAACGCAATGCTACCCACAGCCTCAGAAACAACCCTGACATCATTATCAAAGAGGCTGATAAAGGAGGTGCTGTTGTCATCATGGACAGGTCAGACTACCAAAAGGAGGCTACCAGACAACTCTCCAATACCAATTTCTACAGGCCACTTCCCTGCGATCCCACTGAGGAATATACTAAGAAACTGCACCACCTACTCAGGACTCTCCCTGCACTAACACAGGAACAAATTAATATACCCTTAGAGCCCCGACCGGGGTTATTCTATCTACTACCCAAGATCCACAAACCTGGGAACCCTGGACGCCCCATCATCTCGGGCATTGGCACTCTCACTGAAGCACTGTCTGGATATGTAGACTCTCTACTCAGACCCTATGCCACCAGCACTCCCAGCTATCTCCGTGATACCACTGACTTCCTGAGGAAACTACAATGCATTGGTGACCTTCCAGAAAACACCATCCTAGCCACCATGGATGTAGAGGCTCTCTACACAAACATCCCACACAAAGATGGAATACAAGCTGTCCGGAATAGTATCCCTGATGATGCCACAGCACAGGTGGTTGCTGAGCTCTGTGACTTTATCCTCACACACAACTATTTCAAATTTGGTGACAATATATACCTCCAGACCAGCAGGACTGCTATGGGCACCCGCATGGCCCCACAGTATGCCAACATCTTTATGGCAGACCTGGAACAACGCTTCCTCAACTCTCGTCCACTCACACCCCTTCTCTATCTACGCTACATTGATGACATCTTCATCATCTGGACCCATGGGAAAGAAACTCTGGAAGAATTCCACCATGACTTCAACAGCTTCCACCCCAACATCCACCTCAGTCTGGACCAGTCCACACAGGAAATCCACTTCCTAGACACCACAGTGCAAATTAATGACGGCCACATCGACACCACCCTATACCGAAAATCTACCGACAGCTATGCCTACCTTCATGCCACCAGCTTCCATCCCGGACATACCACACGATCCATTGTCTACAGCCAAGCACTGAGGTACAATCGGATTTGCTCCAACCCCTCAGACAGAGACCAACACCTACGAGATCTTCACCAGGCTTTCTCAAAACTACAATACCCACACAAGGAAATAAGGACACAGATCAACAGAGCCAGACGTGTACCCAGAAGCCTGCTGCTACAAGACAAGCCCAAGAAAGAAAACAACAGAACACCACTGGCCATCACCTACAGTCCTCAGTTAAAACCTTTGCAACGCATCATCAGTGACCTACAACCCATCCTGGACAATAATCCCTCACTTTCAAAAGCCTTGGGAGGAAGGCCAGTCCTGGCACACAGACAACCTGCCAACCTTAAACAAATTCTCAACAGCAACAGCACACTGCACCACAATAACTCCAACTCAGGAACCAATCCATGCAACAAACCTCGATGCCAACTGTGCCCACATATCTACACCAGCAGCACCATCACAGGACCTAACCAGATCAACCATACCATCACTGGCTCATTCACCTGTACATCAACCAATGTCATATATGCCATTATATGCCACCAGTGTCCCTCTGCTATGTACATCGGCCAAACTGGACAGTCCCTACGAAAAAGGATAAATGCACACAAATCAGATATTAGGAATGGCAATATACAAAAACCTGTAGGGGAACACTTCAACCTGCCTGGACACACTATTACAGATTTAAAAGTCACCATTCTGCAGAAAGGGAACTTCAGATCCAGACTGCAAAGAGAGACTGCAGAGCTTCAATTCATTTGCAAATTCAGCACACACTCTTTGGGATTGAACCGAGATCTACAATGGTTGGCTCATTACAGACATTGTTTCTCGTCTCTCCATGTTCACACACCCCATTCAAATGCTAGACGAATAATCCACACTCCCTGATCGGAGATAACAAGCTGGCTCAGCTTAATTGGACTAACCTTTTCACCTCCCACCTGGCTCTTACCTACTTTTCTATAACTGCCTGTTTGTGAACACTTCTACTGCCTGCATCCGACGAAGTGGGTATTAGCCCACGAAAGCTCATGCTTCAAAACTTTATAGTTAGTCTTTAAGGTGCCACAGGACTTTGTTAACTCTGCTATTCCAGACTAACACGGCTACCACTCTGATTCTTGACTTCATTTGAAATAGTTATTCAACAGGAGCAAAAAACATTATTTCTGAATGGAGTGTTGTGCTTGCAGGTTTTATGCTGCTTTGAAATTTGCCAGTCAATCCCTGAAGTAAAGGGAGGTATGAATGAATTTAGGAATAGTAATTTTGCCTTTACGATTAAAACAGATCTAGGAGTGAATACACACACTGGTAAAAATTGATGCGGCACTGCCATTAACTTCTGAATATAAACTCAGTGGATTCCTTTTAAAATGCATTCTTGGAAGCATCACTAGTTGACTTTCTCCTTTAAACCCAGTTGTTTTCATTTAGGACAGTCCTGATTCAGCCACTGGTCACTTAGTACAGTAAAGATGTTTATTCTGTGAATGAAATCCTGGTCTTCCATGCAAAGTAGGAGCAAAACAACATTGTGTGGGCAGAAAAAAACTATTTATGAATCGGGGGGGGGGGGGGGGTAGAATTCTTCCCTATATGATGGAGGCAGAGTATGATGGTACAATGGTTCAGGGACCTCAACTGTGCATCAATAAATCCTACATTACCACACTCCAGCCAGGTGTTAGTATTGACTATACTAGCAGCAAACACCTACTAAAGGGTTCAAATCGTATTTTGCACAGATCTAGAAAACTCCCTGAAACACTGAATGAAACACTCCAATGAAAACTGGTTTTGAATTACAATTTTAAAATTTAGCACCATTGGGTAGCAACTTAGTATTTTACTAGAATAATAAGCCTGATTTCCCAAGTTACTGAACACCTTCTGTGATGTGCTCTTACTCCATAAACACCAGTTATTTTCAATAAGCTCAGCACAGCATAGGACTCATGGTGTAATTTGCCTTATCAGGTCCCTTAATGCTGACATTTAGCTTTGAAAAATCAGGATATGTAATGGGCACAATCTCTGGAAAGGATAGTTTGAAGGGCTGGCTACAGAATTTGATTTGGGTCTATTTTATGTGTCTTAAAATGATTTGTTGTACTACATTCCATATACAGTAGACTCTCGATTAACCAGGATTGGATTAACCAGGATGTAAAAAAAAAAATACATGCAACTCGCAGGGCTGGCTCTGGCTTTGTTGCCGCCCCAAGCACACACACAAAACCCCCCACCAGGGCGCAGGGCAGCCAATGAACCAATACCCCCTCCCCCTGGCGCAGGATGGCTGGTGAATCAACCCTCACTCCCCATATTTCCCATGGATGGTGATTATCCAGGATTTTATTAACCAGAATTATTTTTTTCCCTGTCATCTATATATATAAAAGTCAAATGGTGTATACGTGTATGTATGCGTGTATGTACGTTCCCTTACTCCTTCCACACCGTTTGAGCTAGAGACTTGAAATTTGGTACAGTTATAGGCCTTAGGGTCCTAATCAGGGTAAGAGTCGAAAATTTTTCAAATCTCACCTCTGATGCCCCCCAGGGGTGAAATTATTTAAAGGCCAATCAAATCAGCTGGGCAGCTGCTGTTCTCTGTGACATAGTTATGATGTCATAATACCCCCCTCCAACGGACCCTGCACTCTCTCAGCTCTCTGCCCCCTCCCCCTCCAACGGATCCCGCACTCGCTTAGCTCTCTGCCCCCTCCCCACCTCCGACGGACCCGAGTTGGGTTTGGTCGGAGGGTAAGTGAGGTAGGGGTGTCTGGTTTGGTTGGGGGGTGAGGTAGGGTTGTCGGCTTTGGTCAGGGGGTAAGTGAGCCAGGGATGTTGGGTTTGGTCTGGGGGGGTGGGAAGGTGTCGGGGTGGGTGGGGGGTGAGGTGTGGGTGTTGGGGTTGGTCAGGGGGTGTTGGGTTTGGTGGGGGTCAAGGTGGGGGTGTTGGGTTTGGTTAGGAGGGTGAGGAGGGCGGTCGGGGTTGGTCGAGGGGTAAGTGAGGTGTGGGTGTCGGGCTTGTTTGTGGTGGTAGGTAGGGGTGTCGGGTTTGGTTGGGGGGGAAGTGAGGTGGGTGTGTCAGGTTTGGTCTACGGGGGTGAGGTGTGGCTGTTGGTCAGGGGGTGTTGGGTTTGGGTGGGGGGGTGAAAATGTGAGTCGGGGTTGGTCGAGGGGTAAGTGAGGTGGGGGTGTCGGGTTTGGTCGGGGGGGTGAGGTGGGGGTGTCAGGTTTGCTCTCTGCCCCCTTCCCCCTCCAATGGACCCGAGCAACGCCGGGTATTTTTGCTAGTCCTGGATAAGCGAGAGTCTACTGTAAGATGATAATACAAAGCTAGATGTTCAGAATACATTGATTTTCCTCCTTTTTGGTAAAAGTTGAGTAATTTAAGATTAAATATCAACATCTAAAATTGATTCTTCTTTCAGTTCCTTTCAAAACATGGGAACACAGCAGGAAATTCACCAACAGCACTCAAAGAAGGAAAAATGGTTGCCTTCCTTTTGTAACTGTTGTTCTTCAAGATGTGTTGCTTGTGTCCATTCCAAGATCTACCCTCCTACTCTTCTGTCGGACTAAAGCCGGCAAGAATGAACTGAAGTGGTGATGGGTCGGCAGAGCCTTATATACAGCACAATGGAGATGCGATGCTAAGGAGCCGACCCAATAGGTACTGACTCCTAGGGAAAAAATCTTTGGGCTGCCTGGCACGTGGTGTGCACACACCTAATTGGAATGGACGCTGCTCAAAGAACAACCATTACAAAAAGCAAGTAACCATTTTTATGACTAACTACCCACTCAGCGGGCATCTTATACATGCATTAAGGGCCTAATCCAGTACTCTTTGAGATTAGTTGACTTCCATGAATTTTAGATTCTTCCATAGATGCATATACCAAACCATCAGAATTCAGATTTTCTTCTAATAATTCACTTTTTTCAGATTCATATATTCTGTTCTATTCATGACTGTTGTTCCACCCTACCCAGTCATTCACAACAATTTTATGTTTAGAATATATGAAAAGTCTAAAACCAAAAAATATATGCAAGAACAAAACAGCATGAAAAAGCAATAAGATATTGCAACTTCGTAATCATCTAGCTTTGTGAGAGAGCTGCTAATTTTAAGTATTGCTTTTCCCTTGTACAACTCTACCCCAAGATCTGTAATTCATCAAACAGATGTGATAATAGATACGTTCCCTGGCTAGCACCTTCTTGAGTGACACTGTGCTTTGCTCTTGAGATATTCTATCAGGCTAACAGTCCAAAGCAGTACTTACTATTGCACTGCAATCACGAGTAGTAGTTTTTTGTGAGGAATTTTTTTTTTGTAAATGTGATGCATGCTAACAAACAAGAACACCACCCCACATCTTTGTACTAAAGAAGACATTCAAATAGCTCCTAAAATAATTGCTCACAACAGAGGTTGTAGGCTTCTGTCTCCTGCTACATATGTGAAAAAAACACTGTACTATAGACAAATGAAAACTATTAATTATTTCAGCCATACAGAGATAATAAAAGACTTGGTTCTTTACTATCCTCCATCAAACTGTTTTTGTTGGAGGTTAAATTGAAATCCATTAATTCATTTTAGTAGACCGGTATTTGAATCCCATACGTAGCATTCCTTATGGGAGCAGAACAGGAGATGCTTTTAAAAAATAATTCTGTGGATGAGAACACAATTTTTTTCCATAGCTCACATAGATTTCCTCTAATGTATTGACTCTTAAAATTATATATATTTTTAGTTCACTATTATCCTGATAAAAATGTTTTACTGGAGTTGTATAGGCACCAAAACACACATGCTGCTGGCAAATTATCTGCCAGATGCTAGTCTGGGTATATCTTAGTCATTTCATTTATGTTGTACAAAAAGAGTGGTGGAATGCTATATCAAAAAAAATATTATCCTCTGTGTTACCTTTCAGGAAAGAATAAACATTTTACATCATTTTTATCAATGAAGTATTATGTGAATACTTCCTTCAATATCTCATGAGCAGCCTTTGATGCAAAATCGTTACGCAGTTAGGCAGTACACTACAGCAGAATATTGTTTGCTTTTTCCATCATATTGCAATAACATAATATTTTACTCATGTTTATTACATGGTACTAAACATGACAGTCATAATCAGTGAAATACTAATACAGTTGCCACCAACATCAACAGTATTGTACCAGCACAATGTATCAAATTCAAAATGATTATGATGGAAGATAAGCAGCACAATAAAATCACTGAAGGCATGTAAAGTGCTATAGTAAAATCCAATACCTGCAGTTTTTACAGAGCTATTTTATGTTGTCAGATATAGGGGGTTGAAAGCAAGCTTAATCAATATACTAAATCCCTTTTCAACAGCTGATACATTACAAACAACACAGCCTTGTTGGTTCCGGGATATGAAACACACAAGGTAGAAGAAGTAATATCTTGTATTGGACTGTACATGAGTCACTGATTATTCAAATGATTTTGGTGAAATTCAGGCTTTTTAATTCAATAAGTAGCCAGCATAGGTGAGAGCAAATTTTGGGGAGGCGCATACGTCGGTCACAGGAACATTACCTATGTGAAGATGTAAATAGAAAGGACCCAATCCTCAAAGGTGCTGTGTGCTCCCAACTTCCACAAGTTAATGGATCAAGAACTAATTCAACTCAATAGAAAGGCTCCCACTGACTTTAATAAGAATTGGATCCAACCCCAAATGTAAAGAGCTGCGGAGCACTTGCAAGTTGAACTGATTTCCCTGGGAATGGCAAGCAGAGCTGCTGAATAGTTTATTCAACAAAAAACAGTTTTGGGTGCACTGAAGCTTTTTTCCCAAATTTGGGTTGAAGTCAGCAAATAGTTTTGACAGGAAAAAAAATTGGGGAAAAAAATTCTGGAATCCTAAATGTTTCAGGTTGACACTTTTGAAACAAAATGTCTCGACTTGTTACAGAATGACATTTGATTTCAAGCTTTAGTTCTATTTAACCAAAAGCAAGCAGACAGCCACTCTAAAATGAAACAAGATGTTTTGCTTGGACATGAAATGAATAATTTTGGGGTTTTGATTTGATGAGAGATCCTGAAAAAAAAAGATATGTTAATCTAAAATGATTTTTTAAAATTCTATTTTTCCATTTACTACCAAACTCAAAAAACAATTTTGCATGTAGCTTTAGTGACATGTGCTTGCAGCTGTTCAGATCCTCCCAGGGTTTAGCCATCTGGGAGTTTGGGGGCAATTAGGACCTTTCAAAAAGTATTTAGTATCTTTCTGGATTGAGCTCCAAATCAAAGCAGATGGATTTAGTTTAAAAGATCGTCTCCTGGATGTGTTTGAAAATTTTACCAATCTGAAGTTCAAATCTCTTTCCTATCCGTTATGTGCTGCAGAACTGAATTCCACTGGAAACTGAAGAGCAACAATGTCTATATCTAAATTACATTTGATTGCTATGGTTAAGCAGAGACAGAATTTGTGTATACATATTGTTTTCTTCACTTGTCTTGTTCTTTTTGCCTTTGATTAAAACGAGTGATGTTTTGTTTGCTGAGTCCTATTTACATTTGCAACACCTTTAGAGAAGATAGTGCTCTACCTCAGCACTCTAGTAAATAAAAAATAGGTAGATGGAAAAACTCTGTATCCCAGAACAAAATAACAAGAAAACCCTATTATGTTTCATTGACATGCAGCTGTTTCAAATGCTTCCCTTTGAGAAGTTAATTATGTGATTGCTACATTCCTTTAAAGCTGAAGAGAAAATATCTATAATGAGTTGAATCTGAACAGAGTTATTTTCATATATAGTATATGCATCTCTTCAGCTTTCCCTTTGGGGCAGGGTTCTTATTGAGCTCTTCATTTACACCATGTTACAGATATTTTTAAATACTTTTCTCACTCTCAGTAATTGATGTATTACCATTTCCCCACAGCATATTTTCTTGTTAAACACATTCATCTTTTCTCCATTAAGATTAAACAGAATGGTCATTACATCATAAAGAAATAAAATATTCACTTCCCTACTTACTGCAAAAATGCCGCTATTATCTGTCAAATGTACAGATTAACTTTGCCTTCAGGTGGATTTTAATGGCCCTTTAAGTATAGCACTGAACCACTGTAACATACAGTAACAGATGAAGAACTTTCTTCATTAGGGGAAAGTATATTTTAATTAGATGTCAGCCCCAAGATTTTTTGTTCAAATCATGCTCTTAGTCATGAAAGATTTTTCCCTTTGCTTATGTGCATTCATGACCACAATTATACTGAAAGTTTAAAAATAGGGGAAGCAATTTGTACTTTATTTCTTACTATAGACTTTTTAATAGGTTTTAATCAATATGTTAAAGATCATATTCTTTTATACCATCCCAGTTCAAATAAGAGTGAAGAGTCTGAGTTTGACAAGGTCTGAAATAATGTGAGATTAGGCAATTTGTGAATGTAAATTGCATTTGCACATTCAGATGGGGAGTTGAAGACTTTACACCCAGGCACGCAGTTTCCATTCATATATATATATATATTAATTTTTGTTCGTGAAGTATTCAACCATAATAAAACTGCATATTCTGAAATTTTGGAAAGTAAAACTGTTTGTGGTTTTGAAGGTGCTTTTGACATTTTGGCCCTAATGCCTGACTGGGACATGTTGCTTGTTCTACACTCAGAGGTAGCCGATATTCCTTTACAGGGAAAACCGAATGTTTCAATTTGTGCAAATCACTTAAAAGAAGCATCAAGGGTGAGGGTAAGACTGAAATATTCAGGACCACTTCTGTTCTGTTACACCCATGTTCAAAAGCTAGTTTTCAACCATTCACTGGAACTAAATTGTGGTTGGGGAGTATCAAGGTCTCTAAGCAGCACAAGAATCAGACCATGCTTGCATGCAAGGTATTGTTATGGAAACCAGCCCAGAAGAATTTCCCAGAAGATAAATTATCTGCTTCCTCAGTTTTGCCTTGGAAAGATTAGTGTGGACAACAGTAGTTGTCACTAATAATAACTGACACAATTTGGCTACAATTACTTCTGATGTAATTTTTTTGACTAGTGACTCTGAAGGCAACAGTCACAGAATTCCAATCAGGGACTATAAACATATGGAGGAGCAGGTATCAATAGTTCTGAGTTTGTTTGTTTGTTTTTTTAAATTGAGGCTCCTCTATCTTGCCTGGTTCTAGCTCTCTTTCTTGGTGTTCAGCTATTGCTACAAGTGTACAGGATTTGGGACCTGTTTTGTTTTTTTTTACATTTGCTTTCCTTCAGAATTAGAACACCACCACTTATGATTTAACTATTTCTTGCCCGGCTTTGAACTTCCTTACCCATTTTATTTTCCAAAGTCTGGTACTGGTAATTGTAACGTTTCAGGTCTTCAGATGGGAAATTTTCCCATTTCAAGGAACCTGGTGCAATGAACTGAAAGATAAAGTTTCTCCTCAGTGTTCAGCAATTGATATTTTATTATTTATAAGAGCTGTAACCTTTAGTTAGACATCTAAAAGTCTGGGGAGGGATTAAGTTAATTCCATGGGTTGGAATCACAGTGAGATGATCAACTTTTTCTTCCCTTCATCCTAAAAAATTCCACTAGACTCCCCATCATCCAAGCTTGAAACTCACCTTCCTTTTCTCACTTCCTTCCACTTAAGTCAGACTGGTACCAATTCCTATCTGTCATTTCCTACCGCCTATAAAAATCTCCCTTCTTCATCCTTTTTGCTAAAACCAAGTCCAGGCCTTGGCCATCTTCTTCCTTTATTGCTGTTGCTGCTTCCTCTTTGGCCTCTGTTGCTTCACACACCTACCCAGGCCAGCACATTCAAAATGCTGCTGCTAAAGTCCTCTTCATCATGCCTCTCCTCCAAGCTATGCACTGGCTTTCCTTAGCCTTTTACATCATATTCATTTTTCTCATTATCACAGTCTCAGCTATGTGCTATCCTGATCTGCATCTAAATCCTCATTTCTTCCCCCTTCTTATCCAGCTGGCACTCCTTCCAAGTCTTTTTGTGTCCTTTTTTAGGTCTTATCATTTTCCATGCCCTCGCCTCCACATAGCCTCCATTCCTTCTTATCTTTCCTTCCTCTTTCTATTCTCCTGCAAAGCCTAATAATGTTGTTCCACCAAAAAAACCCAAATGCATGGCTGTTATACTGTCTGGAGTGGCTCAGTACTGTGAACATAGAGACTAGGACACCTTAATTGAATTGGCCTCATTAGCACTGAGCATTAGCACTCATTAGCCAGTCCCCCCCCCTTCCCTTGGTAAGGCAACTCCCATCTTTTCATGTGCTTTATATATATACTTCTTAATGTATTTTTCATGCCATGCATCTGATGAAGTGGGTTTTAGCCCATGAAAGCTTATGCCCAAATAAATTTGTTAGTCTCTAAGGTACCACAAGGACTCCTCATTATTTCCTCAGGGCAGACACCACAAACTAGTAGTATGTTCTATAATTAGATTTCACCAACTCAGTACAAAATGTGAACTCCCGATGTATTACAGTAGTGTTATAATAGAAGACTGCGTGGCACCTATTTGATCAACTCCCTCTCTAGATAGTTTTAGGAGACTCAAGAGTTTATAGGTTTTATAGTCCTTTCTAGAAATCACTCTGAATATTCAATGGGAGAATTCAATTGGAGGCCCTCTATAAATCTATGTAGAAAAAGAGCACAAATTGGAGCCAGTAAGGACTCTCTTATCTTTTCATAGGAACTGTAATAAAATGGACTGAAAATCGTAAGTATTTTTATTTCCACCTTCATTTTCTGAACATTTGATTTATGAGCAGAGTACCCTTTTGTCTCAATTCCAAGAACTTTTGGCCAGGATTCCAAAGTTTGTTGAAAGAAGGAAATAGTATTGTAGAACCTTGTTAAATGTACATGTATATTTATATAAATCCTCTTAATTCATCCTGACTGTGAAGACTTTGACTAAATTACATATTGTCTCCTGCCCCAAGCACTTGATGTTTTTAAATGATAAATGTAAATACCAATCAGTTAACTGAAGTGGTTTTCTTATTTATGTGTCCGTACCTGTTGCTTCAATAATTTTTTTTTTTTAAAAAGGGGAAGGAAGAAAAAGCCATGCTTTCTGTAAAAAATAAAATTAAAACTTTGTGATGCTGTAAAACTTTATTTTAAAATAGAAGAGAATAGGCCTTGTAGGCTTACTAGAGTGCTGCTTTTATGTTTGAGGCAAGCCAGCCTTTCATCTAGAAGAACAAGCTGTCTGCAAGGAGAGTGGCTCAGAATAGCAACAATCTCCTTGTTTGATTATTTATGGCCCGAGGTTTTTTTTTGTTTTTTTTTAATACTTTTGTTGTTTGGTAAGAAAAGAGCAAAATTCCACCTGATAAATGTTAGACTGTAGACCTCACTGACATCCAGTGTCCCTCCTCTCAAACGTGCCCTCTCATTGTCCTTTAAATTTAGGCTGGCCAGAAGTAACTTTTAAAGGTCAAGAAAGACAGTCAGCCACTTAAATAGAAAACGAAAATAAATGGAAAGTAAAGGGAGGGAGAATATTTGTCTGTTAGTCAAGGCACTATCCCGGGACTTGAGAGCTTAAGTCACTGTTCCACTTATATGACCTTGGACAAGTCACACAGCCTCTTTCTGTCTCAGTTCCCAAGCTGTAAAATGGGGAGAATAATGCTTCCCTACATCACATCATGAGGATAAATATATTAAAAATTGTGGGGAGGGAAAGTACTTAAAATAGATAGAAATTAGACCAAAAAAATCACCTGATGGCACCATTTCCTCACACACTCTGTTGCAGTCATGAGGTGCTTTGCATTTATAGAGTGCCATTCAGCTGAGGCTAGCAATCTGCTTTTCAAACATTGATGAAATAAAGTTCACAATATCCAGTCCACTGGTGTTACTGTCTTCATTGGTGCAGAATGGTGATGTGACTTGCCTAATGTCACAGAATGAGTCAGTGGCAAAGCCAGGAAAGAACATGGGAATTCTGGCTGCTGGTATTATATCCCTTTAATATCTTTTTTAAAAAAATCATCTTTCCTAAGGTATCCTAATAAGGTTATCGAAATTCTTCAAAATCTCCCCCCAATAAGTATGCATAAGAAGTTCTCCTTTCATCACCTCTCAGCTGAATGTGAAAGTTCTGTGTTCTAGGTGTTATAGAAAGTCTGACATCAAAGGGTCTTTTGCTTGGCTACAGAATTTTAATGGACCTTTAATACAGCGGACATGACCCTCAGGATGTCTCCCAATCTAAACTACTTTTAGCTCCCAGCAGAAGCTGAGAGAGAGAGAGATATCAAAAAGAAGGGCAAGGGCCAATCTTGATTTGTACAGAAACTCAGTGCATAAGAAATAGAAAGATTAGGTGGGCGTCAGGTGGGACAGAGTGGTGCTAGAAAATCTTTGTTACCTTTTTTATTAGCTCTTGGAAAGATGGCATGTGTAGTGGTTAAGGCACAAGATTAGAACCTAGAAATCTTGCCTCCAGATCTTGCCTCCCCCCCCCCCCCAGTTAACTGTGTGATCTTGGGCAAGTCACTTTACCTCTTGATACTTTGATTTCCCCATCTGTAAAATATAATAGTCACCCACCACATGTATGGACTGTGAGGGTTAATGTTTGTAAAGTACTTTGAGTTGCCAAGTAAATGTTGGTATATACAAGTGCCCTTTATTGTTACCTTTAATTACTTTGTTGTTATGCCACATGCCTGCATGCCACCTACAGAGCAAACAGAAGAAGAGGCAGGAGGACTAAAAATCATCCGGGGGGGGAGGGGTGTTCTGAGGGTGGGGCGAAAGGAGAGTGTGGTCTGCTATCCGTATTCTTTAGGCAAGTAGGAGAATCCGGAGTTAATAAGAATTCTTTTCAGTCATTTGTCTTTCTCAGGCTCTGGTTGGAGGAACTTTGGTCTGCTCTTTGTAAAATGTTTGAGACCCGCTGGTACTGCCTTTTATTTCTCGGAGTTTGTGAGGCGTGAGAAAATAAGATGGGTTCCAAGCATTGAGATAATTCTATTTTCCATGCAGTATATGAGAAGATAAAGGCTGCCATGTGTTGAGGAGAACAGCACTTTAATAGCAGTCATTTATCTCTGAGTGCACTTTGGAGGTAAACGAAATAATCACTTTTAAAGTTAAAAACATAATTGAGCCTGGGCATTTTATTAATTCTGTTGTCTCATTGAGGGGGGCTTGGTTCTATTGACATTTAAAGGGATGAGCAGAATAATTGATAATATTTTCTACACTTGTCTGACTTTTTCTGCCTTCACCATTGAATCATGTCTCTGTCAATATTTTAAAACTATCTGAGAGAGCTGGATGCTAATCTGCATCGTAAATATTCCTCCCTGTGTTGTGTTTGGAAGATGCAATATTGGCCATAAAAAAAGAGATAAAGAAATGTCATATTGCAAATTATAATAGGGTTAACAATATGGCCACATCAGGAATGGTACAAATAATTACATCCAGCTTTGCTGCTGGATGTAGAGCTGCTTCTTTAGCCCAGTTGAAGCAATTGGGCTAAGTAATTATTTTAGTACAGTGAGCCTTTTTTGATTAAATGTTAGGATCACACGTAATACAAATCCCAGAGGAATCAGGTTCTAACTGGCTCAATTACGGATGAAATGGCTGTAGAACTGCAGTATTGCCAATCCTGAGTTTGAAAATCCTAGAAGACACCTCCTATGTGATTCATACAACAACAATAATTTTTATTGCAGTTCTTCTTTTGCCCCTTGTTGTTGAGCATGTTCTCCCTTCCCACTACGAGAAGGGAGAGACTCCCTCCTACCTGTGTGCAATTCAGGTGCTTTTCAGGATGAATATGCAAAAAAATACTCCTTCCTTTGCTTCTACTTGAAATGAGCTGTACACTTTCTCACTTGTACTGGAAGAAGGATTACCAATTATTTTTCTCTCCTTCCTG
This sequence comes from Sternotherus odoratus, assembly GCA_032164245.1. Classification (NCBI taxonomy): domain Eukaryota; kingdom Metazoa; phylum Chordata; order Testudines; family Kinosternidae; genus Sternotherus; species Sternotherus odoratus. The sequence continues at coordinate 78,556,925 of JAVMKO010000006.1, forward strand.
TGCCTAGTGGAAGCTCATATTTCCTTTCTTGCCCTGCTCTTCTGCTGAGGAAGATGGTTCCAGTCCTCTCTCAGGAGAGGAGGAAGCTCTCATGCCATTAGTTCTATTTTGTTCAGCACTTCCCGCTCCTGTGGACTTCTTAATTGCAGCGCCTAATATAGTGAGGAGACCACTGACCAACTGATGGCTCCCCAATGCATGGAGGAGAGATGCTAGGTACACTGATCAGTGCTCCTCTCCTTCTGCTTGGTTACAGACAGAAATTAACCAGTGTTATTTTACAGAGCCCTGCTTTTATGTGAAAGTAAAGCTACAGACTGTGTGCAGCAGGCACCCTCCTAAAATCATTCCCATTGTGCTACTGTCCTTCACCTCTACAATATCAATTGTAGAATATTACTAAAACAAGGGACTAGATCTTGAAATCATGACTTCAAATGTTAGCCCAGTGAGTATCCTGCCTCGGTAAGGACTGAGTAACTGCTGGGGACCTCAGGGCCTACCTAGCCCATGCAGAATTGCAATCAAGGGTTGCGGTAACATGGAGTGACTTACAAAAGACAGAGAAAATCAGACTTTATAGTTTGCTTGTGCGTGCTCTTTCTGACTACTATGTGGTCTGAGGAAAAGAAAATCAGCACACAAGTGCTTATGGGTCTGATGTTGCTCCCAGTAAAGTTAGAGGATGGGTCCTGTACCCAAATTCTCCAGCTTCCGATGTTTGTTGGAGATGAAATAAGGGAAATTTTATTCATAACAAAGAAACACTTAAGACAGTCTTTTGGAAGTGTAAGTATAAAATTGCTCCTCCGAAAGACAGAGTGGAATTTCTAGCATATAAAAACATAACAGGTTCACCGTCACCTTAGTGTTTCAGAACAGAATGCCTGCATTCTCAATGGGTACAGCAATGATTAGGGTGATACTTCAGGGACAGGCCCCAGAGGATTTGGGACTATTCCTACCTGTCAAGACTGTGAGGGGCCTAGTTTGGAGTATTTGATTTGAGGTGCATTCAGCTTCAATGTGATGGCACGACAAACACTTATAAAAATGTATCTTTTTTTTCCCTGAGGTAATCATCACAAGATATATACAACATTAGTCAGTTTCCATCGGCACTGCCATACTGCAAAGCAGTCTTTGTGTTGAAGACCAAATGCTGGGTGGGAGTGAAGGGGTCCAGAATTCACAAAAATGAAATTTTGCTGCAAAAGAAAATGTAGATTATGTATTATTAAATAATAATACATAATCTAAATTAATATCACCCATTTTTAAAGTTTGTGCACTAGGTGCTTACTCTTTAATATCTATTATGAAAAAGTCAACTGTGGGTCCATTCTGTCTCCATAAAATGTCCAATTAGAGTCAAAATATTTTCTTTAAAGCCCAAATAAAAATCAAACCTAAACAAACTGCAACCCCCAAACATAACTGCCTCATTTATTATAGGCACTTCCTTTAAGTTTTGACATTTATTTGAGTTACTGAGTTTAATAACGGTCAAGAAGCAAGTACAGAGGTGACAAAAATGTAAGAGCTAACTTTGAGGAGAGATGGATTGATTTAATTAAATTTTTGTCATATGCTGTAGGAGAAAATTGGCAAATTAAACCCAGTTATATTGGTTAGATACTTCAGGTCTGACACAAATGAAGTCTTTATTAATTCTTTGATGCCTGACTGCTTTGTCTGCATCATAGCATAATAAGCTCTTTATGATATAGGCCTGATCCTACAGCCTTTGAAGTCCACTGGAGGTTGGCTCTAGGAGAGAAGAAATCAAACCTGCCTGCCCTGATTGTTCAATTGCTTTTAATATAACTAAGATATGGTCTATAATGCTTACGATGGTAATGGGGCCATACATCTGAACACCTCACAATTCTATTTATCCTCACAGTGCCTCTGTGAGGTAGGGTTTTGTTATCCTCATTTTACAGATAAGGATCTGAAGCACAGCAAGACCGTGGCTTGCCCAAGGTTACACAGGAAGTCTGTGGCAGAGAAGGGTGTTTGAAAAGGGGACCTGACAGTGTATGACCAGATCCATGGACAAGATACCAAAAGTCTGGTTACTGCAGGTGGGGAGGCGTCAGCTCATCACCTGCACCAGCCCCTACTCCGCTGGAGCTGCCTGCTATCTGTCAGGTTGCTCGTGGTTCTGCAGGCGAGTCCCTCTGACTGGGGTGGGGTAGGATCTTGGGGGCCAGGGACTGGGCCTCCACAGGGGAAGAGCAGGGTGGGGGAAGTTCTGCCACTCCTGCTGGAGTGTCCGGTTTTTAAATTACAAAGTTGGCAACCCTAGGGTAGAGCAGGGTAGTGAACCCATTGCAGACTAGCATCCTAACCACTGAATAAGCCTTCCTCCCTAGCTAGATTTACTGTGAGAGTCTCACAGAATACAGCAGAAACAGCAGTCTTCGTTGGATCCCACCTTTTGTAATAATGTATAGGCCTCCCTGCCCCTGTATACTTGCTACTTCTCACTTGGCTTGCTTGTCCATTCTGTTTTTCCTTCTCTCCTATTTTTATTGTTGTTGAATTATATTTTCTTTCCTGTGTGTTAACTTTCTGGGTTTCCATTTTTCATTCTCATTTCTATTCCTATTCCTCCCCTGCCTTTCAGTATCTTTATTTGTCTTCTCACCTTCCCCTTCTCTCCCTCAGTTCTCTCCTCATCTTATTTTTTCTCTTTTCACAACTCTCTCACTCTCCCCTTTGTTTCCCTTTTCTGTCTGTAACCTTGTCTTTCACTCGCTATCATCCATGTCCCTTCCACTCTTTTCTGATATTCCCCTTGCTTTTTCTATTGCCCCTTCCTGCTCTTTCTCTACCAATCCTGTCATTCTGGAAAGTTGTGGGGAGATTTAAAGAAGTCTGCTCCTGCTGAAGAAGCACCCTATTTGAATCCTGATCCTTTCAAGAAAAGCAATGGGTCAGCAAACATGTGGACAAGGGGGATCCGGTGGACATAGTGTACTTAGATTTCCAGAAAGCCTTTGACAAGGTCCCTCACCAAAGGCTCTTACGTAAATTAAGCTGCCATGGGATAAGAGGGAAGATCCTCTCATGGATTGAAAACTGGTTAAAAGACAGGGAACAAAGGGTAGGGATAAATGGAACTTTTTCAGAATGGAGAGGGGTAACTAGTGGTGTTCCCCAAGGGTCAGTCCTGGGGCCGATCCTATTCAACTTATTTATAAATGATTTGGAGGAAGGGGTAAACAGTGATGTGGCAAAGTTTGCAGATGATACTAAACTGCTCAAAGTAGTAAGGACCAAAGCAGACTGTGAAGAACTTCAAAAAGATCTCACTAAACTAAGTGACTGGGCAACAAAATGGCAAATGAAATTTAATGTGGATAAATGTAAAGTAATGCACATTGGAAAAAATAACCCCAACTATACATACAATATGATGGGGGCTAATTTAGCTACAACCAATCAGGAAAAAGACCTGGGAGTCATTGTGGATAGGTCTCTGAAGGCATCCACGCAGTGTGCAGCGGCAGTCAAAAAAGCAAACAGGATGTTAGGAATAATTAAAAAAGGGATAGAGAATAAGTCAGAGAATATCTTATTGCCCTTATACAAATCCATGGTGCGCCCACATCTTGAATACTGCGTACAAATGTGGTCTCCTCATCTCAAAAAGGATATACTGGCACTAGAAAAGGTTCAGAGAAGGGCAACTAAAATGATTAGGGGTTTGGAACGGGTCCCATATGAAGAGAGATTAAAGAGGCTAGGACTTTTTAGCTTGGAAAAGAGGAGACTAAGGGGGGATATGATAGAGGTATATAAAATTATGAGTGGAGTGGAGGAAGTGAATAAGGAAAAGTTATTTACTTGTTCCCAAAATAGAAGAACTAGGGGCCATTCAATGAAATTGGCGTGCAGCAGGTTTAAAACAAATAAAAGGAAGTTCTTCTTCACACAGCGCACAGTCAACCTGTGGAACTCCTTACCTGAGGAGGCTGTGAAGGCTAGGACTATAACAGGGTTTAAAAGAGAGCTGGATAAATTCATGGAGGCTAAGTCCATAAATGGCTATTAGCCGGGATGGGTAATGAATGGTGTCCCTAGCCTCTGTCTGTCAGAGGGGGGTGATGGATGGCAGGAGAGAGATCGCTCGATCATACCTGTTAGGTTCACTCACTCCGGGGCACCTGGCATTGGCCACTGTCGGTAGACAGGATGCTGGGCTAGATGGACCTTTGGTCTGACCCAGTATGGCCGTTCTTATGTTCTTATGACTGGCCAGCAATGTATTTTTCCTCTTTGCAGTGAGAACTCATTGCTATTCAGCATTCCCCCAAGCTAGGTTCATGAATTACAGAAAATCATGCTCTGTCAGGGATTTGACTCTTCCCAATCAAAGTTTAGGGAAGATCATTCCTCTTTCTCCCTGGCAGCAGTCCTTTTTCCATGCCACATGTTCACTCCAAATCACAATCTCCAACCCAGTAGAAAACAGAGTGAAACAAATCTCATAAGCACCAGAGAAGCAGGGTCACCCAAATGCTTCTCTTCTATTTCAGATAAAGCTAGCTATCTTTCCCAGTGCCATTCCTGATTTTAAATTAAAGCCCCTGAAAACATCAATATATCCTTCTGCTTGAGTCTCCAGTGATGGAGTTTCGCAGCCCAATTGCCCACACCAATTTTGAGCCAATAAAACAATAATTCCTTTTACTAAGGTTTATAAAATTCAAAAGATTGTTAATTTCCCATGCTGATATAGCATTACTGCACCTACCTATGTTGGCACACAAGATCTTCTGTACACCTTTTCTTCAATGCTCCTGTTTCCATATTTGTCTCATAGTCATGCCATTTTTGTAGCCCTTTATTGACAATTGGATAGAGGTTTATGATAGAGACTAGTTGGGGTAAAACCACCTTACTCTTAATGTCAAAAAGTAAACTTTTATAGGTCACATGGAGGTACCTAGAACTTACTAGGTGCCTGGAGTGTGCGTGGACTCAGTTAAGTAAAGTACTTAAGCATGTGCCTCTGCAAGTAAGTTGTCACCCTTGTTTGTTGATCTGTGTAATCTGAAGTTACAATTAAAAGGGTGTTTCATCTTTCAGGCTGATGTAAATTGATAGTTATACCTGCTTCTACCAGGGCTTGAAATTGGCCCTGAATATCTTTGCTTTTGTGTGAAATGAGACCTTTGATAGTATTTTAATGTCATTTAAGTGGTTTAATTCTGTTGGATTTAGTACTATTAAATGGAGTTGCCTTCAAATCCAGTATCTTGATAATAGAGGGGGAAACATTTAATAGGCTTAATAGCCCCTTTGGAGTTAAATTAGTTTGTTGCAACCTTCTGAGTCATTAAGGTGTTTGCTGTGAATGCATACTAACAACATTATGAATTTAGTAGTATGGAGACAGGAAATATTTAAGACTTCAACAAATGAACATACTATTTTTCATTTCCACTCTACTGAACTAAAAGTACTGCTGTATAGTATGCATATATAAAGCTATTTTATGCCATCACAGAGACGTTTCCTAACTGTATTAATTGCTATGCATAAACCCAAATGCCAATGAGTACTTTTCAGGTATTTTTCATGAGATAACTGGAAAATCAAAATTATAAATGAAAGGATTCAGTGCTTAAAAATCAACTCCTCTGTCTCTAGTCTTCTCCCCTAAGCTTTTTTTCCCCCTACTTTTTGATGGAAGTCATCTTTTTGAATGTAAAACTATTGAGCGAAATTTGCCCATCTGTAGCTTGTGAGTAGTTTATCACACTGCATCACATCATGTTACTTCATGATAACTGCACCATACAGTAATTTCATGGTTACCGTATTTTTCGCCCTATAAGACGCACTTTTTCTTCCCCAAAACGGGGGGGGGAAAAGTTGGTGCGTCTAATAGGGCGAATGCAAAAAAAAAAAAAAAAAAAGCGCCTCGCTCTCCCGTCCCCGCCGCGCGGGCGGGCTGCCGAGGTTCCCCCCTCCCCGCCGCGGGCGGGCTGCCGGGGTTCCCCCCTCCCCGCCGGACCCAAAAAAAAAAAAAAAAAAAAAAAAAAAAGCGCCTCGCTCTCCCGTCCCCGCCGCGCGGGCGGGCTGCCGGGAGCGTCCCGGTTCCCCCCTCCCCGCCGCGGGCGGGCTGCCACGAGCAGCCCGCCCGCGGCGGGGAGGGGGGAACCAGGACGCTCCCGGCAGCCCGCCCGCGCGGCGGGGACGGGAGAGCGAGGCGCTTTTTTTGTTTTGTTTTGTTTTTTTTTTTTTCCGGATTTTGTATTAAAAAATGAGGGGGCGTCTTATAGGACGGAGCGTCCTATAAGACGAAAAATACGGTAATATCTAACACCATTTTCAATGGTATTTGGCATGGCTAAAACAGCTGAAGGACTAAATGTGGCATGTAAAGGACGATGCATGGCTTAATGTGCATATCAGTATGAGGGAGCACTCAACGTTGGTGAAATTCACTCATGTGCAGAGGCTGGTATGAAATAGGCCCCCTTCACGCGGGTGAATTTCACCATTTTTGCTGATTTCATGCATGGATTTATCTATGCCCAAAGGAATGCTTTCCATTCTTTGCCAGCCACAGACAGCTGTAAAAATTAGCCAGATTGCCAATCCTAGTCCCTATTCAGTCTTATCCTACCACAAAATCCTATTCTATTAGTAGTGTGTATCCAGATAGTTTGCTTTAGCTAGTATGACTTTAAACTGTACAAATATATTTTTTAATATTAAAGCTGTTTTGAACATTCATGGAATGAAATGTTAAAATAAAATGTGCCTGTTATAAGCTAAAATGCAGCCACAATGGGATGAATCTTCTGTAGTTTACCAGAATCAGTTTAAATCCATGCACAAGGGGCATAAAGAAATGTGGCACTTAGATAACTTTTCTCCCACGAGACAGTTGTTAATGTGATATGAGATGCTTGTACCATAGCTTGAGTGAAACCATAGCAGAATACAGTTCTAGGAAAAGCCCATTGCCTAACATTTAGCACAGCGACTGCATTAGAAACTGCACTCTGTATTTCAGAAACATTTTTCCAACTGTTCACATCATTATCACAGTCCTTCCTGGTGCAGCGAGAATGAAGGTTGTCAGTTTTTCCATCATTAACCCCACTTTTCAAGAGCTTAGAAACATGGTCATTAACATTTACTGTGGGTTGAAACCTGGTATATAAAGTCTCAACCCTGGAGCATGTATTTTTACAATCAAATACCACTTAGTCTGTTTTTATATTATAAAAGCATAAAGGATATGTTTACTGCTATAAGGTTTCCTAATTTCCACTTGTTTAACTCATAAACAAGTTCAGTGGTAAAAATGGAAAATAGCGAATTAGTGGCCCCTATGCAATCACAGTATCTTCCACATTTATTTATTATGCACAGGAATATGTTTTAAAAGCAGTCTTTACATGTATTTGTCTGTTGAGCCACACTGAATACCAAAGAGCCACCTGGAGTCTTTTCAGACTATAATCTACCCTTTAAAAAAGTCCCTGGGTTTACATTCACATAATCCACATTTTAATAAGTCATAAAATACATATTTACACAACACTTCTGCAGTCATTACTGTCTGTTTCCCCTTCTTTCATGCTTTTTATGAAGCACTGAAAAAAAAGTTATAGAAAGGAAGTAAACAAGGAAATGACCTCACAAAAAGCTATATTTATGTAGCATTATAGTTAGTGGCAATAGGAACCCATCATAAGGAAACTGGCATCATTTTTAAGCCACCGTGTTGTTTGTGTATTAGATTACTGTATTCTAGAAACAGTTTCTTGTACAGAATATCAAATATGTTTCACCGTGTTGTTATTTTGGAGCAATTTAAGGTTTGAATTTCAGCTTTAAAATTTCTTTACTTTTTGTTGGTTTGAGTCATAACATTTATTCGATTAACTGCTACAGAACATCATCAGTCACAGTCTCTGTGTTCTGCTGTACATACAGTACCTTTATACATCGTATGGCTTGAAAATGCAGTATGGAGATCTATGGACAGAAGCATTTCTATACAGCAGCAAAGGCAGCTTGCACACAAATCCACTTTTCAACACGTACTTAAAAAAGATTTATTTTAATTAGCACCACACTACTGTTGCCCTGGAAGGAACATACAATGTAACATATTCCCATGCATAAAAAAAGAAAAACGACCCAGTGTACATCATAATTTTATAGAAACAAAGTGTGAATCAGGCATTACATTTAATGTGCAATCAGACAATCCACATTCCACCAATAATATCTTTAAAATATCTTTAACTGTCAAAGGTTTCTTGTATACGGCGGGGAAGGATTTCAGCCAATGGTAGCCTAGAGGTACCACACATTTTCCCCCTTGCAAATGTCATTGATGTTTTATTGCTGCTTGGGACCTGATTTTTCTAACAGGCCTATAAAACTGCAGCTACAGACATTGAGCCTACAAGTCCCACATTTCTATATGCAAATGGAGATATTGGGAGTACAATCTAGACCTGCATGATGGATGTAGAGTTATCCAGTCTGCAAATACAAATGCCTGTTTCTGTTGCAATTTGCAGCCTATTTGAAACATGTATCCATCTTTATATGTATATGTAATCACGTCACTTGTTTGCCATAAAACAGTACTCCCTTGTTTTAAACTTTGCTTCAGACACTTCTTCAAAGTAATTATGCATCCAAAGTGGCAAAATGGAAAGTCTGAGAAAGCAGATGCATAGAATTTACACACACACACACACACACACTTTATAGTTAAAGAAAAAGTGACCATTTCCTTCATGGTTCATTGTTTCTTTTTTTTTATTTGGTCATAACAGGAATAATATTCATGGTTTAGAATGAAAGTGCTTCCAATAAACAGCTTCTTTGTTATAGTTGTCAAATGCCTAAACTCTGCTTCAGCATTTAACCAATTTCAAAAGCTGTTTTATTGCTTTGTATACACCAAAACAATGAGCATTATCTCTTAAGTATTCAGGACCTAATATACCTATATTTTTTGAGTGAGTTGAAAATAATGTGCGTGTTTTCACATCCGACAAAGTTGAAGTAATAATGATAAACTCAGTGAATAAATAATATGACCATTTTTCTCTTTATGCCATTCAAGGAACAAATAAACTTTTTAGAATCTCCTAGACATATTGGCATTTATTTATTTAATTAATGTGGCTTGTGTCAAGTTGGTGAATCAGTTTGATTGGTCAAGTCAGATATTATGGAGGGGCTGAACACCACTGTATTCGATGGCAAAAATATTACCTATGGCTTCTTGTTCTTAGTATTACAAAGCACTGCTCAGTTTGTCTCATCTGACTCTTTTTGATCTGTGACTTCTCAGTTTTGAACAAGGATCTGCCTCTCTAACAGCAATTTGGCATTGGTTGGTTCTTTTCCAGGTAGTATCAGATATGCTGAGGGCTAGATTCACTGCTAAGCTTTGTATGGGTCCAGAGACTGAAAGCAGCCACAACCCACATTAATTGGTGAGTTAAAGCAGGTTTACTGCTGGTTTGAATTTCTGAAGAGAGAAGCAAAGCAGCTGGAGTGTATTGGTGAAGCAGGCCCTGGACCTCTTGGTGGTTTTCTCTGGAATTTCTCCTTTTTTAAAAGCTATAATTTTACTGTATAGGAGACAGTATAGTTTTACACACACAATCTTGCTGAACTTTTATAAACCCACATTTTCTTCAGCATTTGTATTTGGAAGTTGACATAGTGAGAAGCACTTTTCATTAAGACGTGATATTGAGACTTTCATAATGTCTAAACATTTCACATTTGAGTTTACTGCTAATGGTCGTTATCTTGCTGAAAAGTGACATTATTGACAAGGGTGCCCAGTGCCACAGACTGTAAATCATTTTGCCTCCCACTAAAATAGTGTTTTTATTATGACATCATCTTTATCTCGGTGATTGTCCTGTTAAGTCAGGTCTGGCCTTAATCCCAAATTTAGGGGTATAGAATTTAGACCAAAGGGCTGATTTTCAACACCATACTAAATCCCAGAACTATCTACTACCAAATCACTGACTGTTTATTTCTATTCACAAATACCTTACCATTGCTCCCTCCTAGTTGCTTAAACCAACCACTTGATATGGGTTTCAATTATTCAAATTAAATTAAAATAACTTTAGTTGCTCTCATCCATTGCATCCATTTCCCCAATCCCTTCTGCATTCTACCACTCAGACTCCTGTTTTTTATCCTTCATAATTCAAAACAAACAATATTAAGAACACTTTGCCAAAATCTTTAGCAATCTATCCTATCTGCCTCCTTTCTGAGCTGTTCAATCCCAGATTAATCCTTGTATTCATGGCTATATATCCAACAAAAATATGTCACTGAGTAGCTCCTCTTTAATTCTATTTATGTCTTGCTCATTCCAATACAGTGAAACCTCGATATAACGGACTAATTCGGGCGAGGGGGTGTCCGTTAAAGCCGAAAGTCCGTTATTTAATAATTTTTTAAAATTATTAAATAATGGACTTTCGGCTGACAATGGACACCCCCTCGCCCGAATTAGTCCGTTATGTCGAGGTTTTCACGGCCGGGAGCCCGGCTGCTGGGACCCTGGCGGGAGCCGTCAACCCACCCGCCCGGGTCCCGGCTGCGGGGGGGGGGGAAGTGGGTTGACAGCTCCCGCTGGGCTCCCCGCTGTGGGGAGCCGGGCGGGAACTGTCAAACCCCCCCCCCCCCCCGCCCGGCTCTCCGCTGCAGGGAGCCGGGGGGGGGGAGTTGAAAGCTCCCGCCGGGCTCCCCGCTGCGGGGAGCCGGGCGGGAGCTGTCAACTCGCCCGCCCGGCTCCCCGCAGCGGAGAGCCGGGCGGGAACTGTCAACCTCTGCAGGGGGAGCCGGGCGGGGGGGGGGGGTTGACAGTTCCCGCCGGGTTCCCCACAGCGGGGAGCCCGGCGGGAGCTGTCAACTCCCCCCCCACCCGGCTCCCTGCAGGGGGAGCCGGGCTGGGGGGGTTGACAGTTCCCGCCGGGCTCCCCACAGCGGGGAGCCCGGCGGGAGCTGTCAACTCCCGGCGGGAGCTGTCAACACGGGGGAGCCGGGCGGGGGGAGGGGGGGTTGACAGCTCCCGCCGGGCTCCCCGCTGCGGGGAGCCGGGCGGGAGCTGTCAACCTCTGCGGGGAGTGACAGCTCCTGCCCGGCTCCCCGGGGCGGGAGCCGGCAGCCCCCGAATAACGGATTTCGAATGCATCGGAAATTTTGTCCGTTGCATCCGAAGTCCGTTAAATCGGGGTCCGTTAAATCGAGGGTTTACTGTACCACCATTTTGAATAATTAAATTATAGGAAGTAGAGCTTGGAAACACCTGTGAGGCCCTCAGGCCCCAGTTCAGCAAAGCATTTAGGCATGTACTTACACTTAAGCATATATGCTTAAGCTTGCCCAACATCGAGCACTAAATATAACACTAGAATTAAAGTACTCTCACTAATATTATATTCATTTTTTAAATACACCAGTCTAGGAACTGCACCACATGCTGGTCCGTGGGAACTCTGGGTTCAGAACTAAGGTTTGATATCTCACTTCTAGGCTCTGAAGGTGTTGGTTTGATTTTGGAGGCAGTAATAGTATTTTGGATTTGATCCAAAGCCCCCTGAAGTCAATGAGAGTATCTCCACTGAGTTCAGCTGATACAGAGATCCAACCCTGAGTGCTTTCTCATTGACTTCAATAGATGCAGAATGAAGTTCTAGGTCAGTGGGCAGTGGGGAAAGAAGCATTTTGTATCATTATCTGATGACACTTGTTTTTCTTTCCCTGGTACAGTTACCTTTTTCCTGATTGCCTCTTTCCAGTCTCAGAGTGCAGTGAACTAACACATGACTACCTCCCCCATCACCCAAATATTGAAAAAGGAGTGGGGGACTCTTGCAGCAACAGCCAAAGACGAGGGACCTGCAAAAAACTGCCCTTCCCTTAGAGAGAAAGTGGAGCTGTAAACTCCAACCTCTTACTACCCATATGCATAAACAACTTCCTGCATAAATCTTTTGAATTAGAACAGTGTTGAAAGCTTTCCTGAAATCCAGATAAATTATTCCACCTTCATATTCCTAAATAGAGCATGAATAATCTGGACACTTTTCAATGTCTTGTACAAATGAAGTCAGGTTGACATAGCTCTACTTTCTTGGATCTTCTCCTGGTTCTGAAATATGGGAACTATGTTGCTCCAGTCCTCCTTGGCAAGCTATAGACCAAACCTCTGTGTAAGGCTGTGTTGAGCTGATGTGTCTGTGCAACCCACACACCTTCTGGGTGTGGTGTTCTGTCCCATTTAGTGGCACTGAGACCACTTAAAGGGAAAGATAAAATAACTCTGTTCTACAGCCATAGCTAACAGCCAGTTGACTTTTAGCTAAATTGACTTTTAGCTCATACAGTAGAGGCTCACACACCAGGGTCTGTCAGTGTTACATCCGCACAGACTTGTACCTTCACTTGACATTGTGGCCTTCACTTGACATTGTAACCACCATTTTGAAGATGGTGACCTCCATTTTAAGTGCAACCAGGAGGCTGACCTTCCTTCTATACTGTTATTGCCATGTTGAATTGCAATACCATTCTTATGTTAGGTGTGTCTCATTTAATCAAACATTGGATTTGCTAAAGAGAATGACCAGGCTACTGGAAACTGGTTCTGCTGGGTTGACTCCAGGGCCTGGGACTTTAATTACTTGACTGAGTCCTTCAGGCTGGTTGGTGAGTCACTTGAAAGAGGGGACAAAAATTTTATATAAGGGCACAGTCTGCTCCAAACTCTTGTCCTCTGTTACTGGCTGAGCATCACCAGGAAGTAGGACTGCAAGAGGAAGAGTGTAAGGCCTACTCACCTGATACCTGGGGTTGATTCTTTTGCATTTAAAAGCAGATCTTCAGCTAATATAAATTAATGTAACTTCATTGGATCTAGTAGGAATTATACCAGTCAAGGATCTTACCATAGATTTCTTCCTGATTATTTTAATTATTTGGTTTTATTTAGTTTAGGGCTACAGTGGCATCTTACTAATGTGTGCGTGCAGTCATATTTTTTTCTCTTTACCTGTATTTATCATCCTCTTTTTTCCCCCCCTTGATATTGCTTTAATTTTTCTTCATAACTTTGTTAGAATTGAGGATCCTGTGATTCCTGTTTCTCATGTTCTCTCTTTCATATTTTCTTTTGTATTCTGTGTACCAGAACAGTAATATGTGTAATTTGTTTGTTTCTTTAGTTTATGAACAAACACAATAAAAATGGGGAAAAAAACCTTGCATCAGATTCTCACCTCTCTAGCTTTATATCCTTCGCATTAATGGAATACTGTCTGTGACTGGGTAAAACAATACTCCATACTAGCATCGTCACAATTTTACAGGCTTTTAACATTTTGGGTAGTCATTTCATAGATTAGTAATTTTTCAGAAAGTCTATAACAGACTCAGTCACCAGACTGCTCAATGAAACATCTTATACCTCCATCCACAATGACTTATCTTTCCTATTTCTTTTCAGATTCCTTCTGAAAAATATTAGTTTCTCTTCACGTGCCTTCCTAACAGTCAATATCTCAATGTTAATTATTTCATTCCAGTTTAATTATCCACATTTAGATAATGTCTAACTGCACAGACTTAGGTGCCGCTGAGTCTTTGCAAGAAAAGTAACTTGCAAATCCATATACAGTAGCTCTGCTTCATAACTCTGCTTTTGATCTATTCTCTACAATAGTCATACAAAGATACAGTAGTGTAATCACATATATTTTCTTAGCAGCCAGAGTGATGGGATGCTTTACTTTCACGTTCATGATCCAAGCCTATGGTTAATTTACATTAACTCCTGAAAAACTCAGCAATTGGCGTTCATATTTCCTCATTACATCTGAGAGGAGATCATGTTTATTCAAATAACACAATTCATTTCAAATGTCAGTACAAACTTCTTCTTGACTTGCTGCTTCTGTGACTGCTCATAACTTTCCAGACTGTTCTTCTGGGCTTCGTGCTCTTTATATTCATGACCCCACTCTAACATTGTCAGATTAACTTCACCAAGTTTTTAAAATATTTCTGGAAGAACATTTCTTGCCTATTTCTTCAGTTGCTGCCCATCATCCTTGTAGGATGCAAGGCCCATTTTCAGCACATCAAACATACTGTCCATCACACACAATTTTATTCAGGTCACCTGCAAAAATGCCTTGTGGAATATGTATCTGTAGCTAGATTGAATGTTATCATCTTTCTTGTTTTAAGCAGATGTCGGCATTTTATTCTTAACATAGTTCAATAGAGAAAGTTATTAGGGCATATTATATAAGTGCAAAGAAAGGGAGAAAGGATTGCCAGATAGTTAGGGTGCTAGCCAAGGATTTGAGAGACCTGGTTTCAATTTCCTGCTCTACTACAAACACCCCATGTAACCTTGCGGTCAAGTAAATTAGTGTCTCTCTGTGCTTTAGTTCCCTCTAAAATTAAGATGTGAGTACCTCTCTATCTCCCAGTGGTGCTCTAAGAAGTAATGCATTAAGAACTTTGAGGTGCTTGGCTGCTGAAGCAGCAGGACACACAAGTCCCCCACCATTTAAGAAAGAGTTAAGAACTCCTGCGGTCACAGTTACATTTGTGACCTATCCTATTACATTTATATTGCTTGACAGATGGGGGCAGGTCTTAAAAGCGAGGAAGTCAGTACACTTGAGGCAGTGCTTTGAAACAAGTAGAGCTACAGTTACCCAGAGCAGGGCTCTAGGTTACTTGCTGCAGAATAGCTTCAGAGCACTGCCAGTCTGAGCCTTCTAAGGAAAGAAAATTGGGAGTTTGTTTCTTTTTGTTGAAATCCCATGATGAGGACTTAGCCTTCGGCCATGCAGTAGGGGCAGGAGCTGAGACTTCTGTGGGGTCTGATAGACAGCTTCCTCTCCTTTTGTGTGGGGGAAGGGGCCTTCCTTTTTTTCCCATTTGAGCTGTTTTATACACCAAACCCAGAAGGGGGAAGACAAACAGGTACTGCTGGAGAGCTATACCCCCCAACCCCACCCTAAGACCAGACCCCAGGACTGTGTCACCCAGGGAATGACACATGAAGTATGTGAGGTGCCCCCCTTCTCCCCAAGGGTCGACCTTTAGACATAATCTCTGCCAGGGCCATATAAGTACTTAAGTAGAAAGCAAGAAATATTTCAAAGTACTGAGTCATAGAGGTGTAGAATTCTTTCTTTGCCACACAGGTAGCCTTAGAATTCTCATTTCTACTCTGCATTCCTATTGAACCTAACCGTAGCCATTCTTAATGTGTCTTCTGGTATTTAATCACTCTGGTTAATCAATAATTTTCTAAAGAAAATCAAAAGTCTATTAATGTGAAGCAAATTACATTTCAGAAAGCATCACCAACTAAATACCATTTTAAAACTTTAATTGGAACCCATCTAGATGAGGAGATCCTTAATGTTGATTTTTTTGGAATGTTCACCTAGGAACTGGTGATTATATCAAACAATTAAACATTTAAATATACTTAACAGAGAGAAAATTCTGAGAAAATAATATAATAATATTGTTGATCACTATTTGCATGCCAGGATTTATAATAGACTGGGTTATGATATGCTGGTGGCTAAATTCCAACTTGTCTGTGATTTACCCTGTTTCCCCAAAAGTAAGACATCCCCCGAAAATAAGACGTACTTCCAGTTTTGCCTCTCGCTGTAATATAATGTAATGTAATTTTGGGAGCAAAAATTAATATAAGACACTGTCTTATTTTCGAGGAAACACGGTATATAAACCTGGTAGCGCCACAAGAATTTAAAACTGATTTGATACATTAAATAAAATTAATTACATTCTTTACTATGCAGTGACCTAACTCTGATGTTATTATCAAGTAATAAAGAAGGAATCATTGAAAGTTTATAGGATATGTCATAAGATATGTTAAGAAACTTAGAAATTGATTTTTGTATATATAATAAAATATTGATAAAACTTTATTCATGTAAAATGAACCTTGTGTTTAATATAATGAACAGATAAATCCCAATAGGAAAGCTGCTCACAGCTGTAACTGTAATATATTATAAAGTTGGTGTTTTATTATGTTAAAATAATTTAATGTCACTGGCATTGTTAGGACTACAGCAGAAATTACTGAAGAATCTATTTAATATCTCTTCCTATTGAATGTAATAGTGTGAAGTATAATGAGCTTAATGAAAAGGGATAATGAAAATGAAATGAGTTTGATGTATGGATAATGGAGAGGAGATGCTTACATTGGGAGGTCTGATGTTCTGATCCACTTCATCTTCCTGTGGCTAATAGTTGGAAAATGACATGAGACAGAAAAAAGTTGATAGTGAACTTGCACACCTGTTGCTCAGCAAAAGGATAAGTTAGATATCAGCTGTTCCTTGAATTTTAATTAATTCATGAGATTCCCGTTTCTTGAAATTCAAAGCCAGCTAAGAAATGAATAGTTGTGCTGATAATTATTGGATATGTACATGTATAGGTGAAGGAAAGGTCAGTTTGGACCTTCTCATGTGTGTGTGACTGTTCTCTAACAGCTGACCTATCTTAATACTTAACAAGCAAAAGAGATTCTTCTTTAAGCCCAGATATTAGGAACCTTTGTTTAAGAGCAGAAGGCCTCAGATTCTGTCTGGTCTGATGACCAGGGTGAATCTACCTTCGATTTTTTCCTTAAAATATCCTACTGTTGTGTTAGCGTGAGTGCAGCTTCTCTCCATTTTAGCAATGTTGGTAGCATTAGTAGAACAGCACGTACCTGCCAACATCTTATGATAAAAGAGAAGGGTTATTTTTTTTATTAAAATGGCAACATTTGGATAAAATCCCACACATCTGAATAAAGTCCTGATGGGGGGGGGGGAGGCTTCTACCTCCTGTGAAAACCCACAAATACCAAGTAGTTGTGTCTGACCTACATCTTCCCATGTCTACAGTCTGTCAGTTCTGTGCTCTCAATCAAATCTGCATCCCAAAGACCCTAGACCCATATCAATTAATTTTGCATTCCACTCAAGCCACATATCTGCTCCTTGTTCCCCAGCACACTTCCAATACAGAGGTTGTTCCCCTGGCTCCCCTTGCAACTCAGGGGTTGGTTCTTCACCTCCAGATCCAGCAGGGGTCTCTTCTTTTCTCCCCATTTCCTCTCACCCCCAACCTCTAGAGCAGGGCTGGGAGGTGCTAGCTGCATCTTGATCCTCCTCCCCCTTCCAGGCCTGTGCCTGTAGCATAGAGGGAAAGTGAGCAGAAGGAGGAAAAGGAGCAAAAAGAAGTAAACATGATATTCACAAAAGGAGGGTGGGAGAGAGTGGAATCACCCTGAGTTGCTAATCTCTGCTGCCTTCTCACTCCATCTGCTCTCATGAAAGTGGTATTGGCTACTTCCTCTCTCCCTCCCCTTACCCACAGTATATTATGTTTGTTCCTGAGGGGAGGGGGACTGCTCTGCCTGCAACATGCAGCAGTTCTGGTTGGTTGCTCTTCTGTAGGAGGCAAAAAAATGAACAAAGGCAACCAATTGGAGGGAAGCCGGAGGAGTTCACCAAGACTTAATTACAGCTTTTCTATGTCTATGGGGGAAACGTATAGGGTTAGCAGGCATGCCTCTCCACCAACATTTTAATCACTGTTTCATGTAACCCTGCTCAGAGCAGGTCTAGATGATATTGCTGATTGCACTTGCTCCACCTGTACCCTGACATGCCAAGAATGGAGATATGCAAAACTGACCTCGTTGGGGGGAAAGGAGTCCTGTCTTATCTTCTCAGGCAGAAACATGCAATGGTTTCAGCTCAGAGCCACTTCGAGTTGTGGGCTGAATTCAAAACTCAAACCTCCTTGTGAGACACCCCCTGCAATTTGCACATCTCCCCTCTGTACATAGAACTAGATCATGGCAACCCCTATGTGAGTGTGACAAGGGCAGCGAGTCTCTACGTTTTCACCGGTGCAACCACAATTCTGCCTCTTCCAGTCTGTGTGTGTAAAGTGGAGTATGAAGTCTAGCACTCAAAGCCTTTACAACATATAACAGTACAGGGCTGGAACATGGAGAGTGCATGCCACAGCCTGTTGAAGGTCAGTACTCTGTACATTCCCTGCTCCCACTCATGCAGGTGATCACTTTAGAACAGCCATTCTCCACCGTTTTTTGGCCACGGCCCCCTTAGGAGCTCTTCTCAGGTTCCAGGGAGGGAGGGAAACTATTGACTCCAATTAAGGTTGCTGCTTGGGCATTTCATTGGTTCAGTTACCAGGACCCCCATAAACCCTTGGGGCTCCCCTTCTCACAGCTTTCAGTCTGTGACCCCCTTCAAATGTGCCAGGGCCCCCTTGGAGGCCATATGGCCCCCGTTGAGAATATTTGCTTTAGAACAGCAATAGAGATGACAATATGGCAGATATGCTGCAGACTATGTAGTGATGTTTCCAGTTCCAGTTAAGTGAGTTTTGAAAAGCATCCATTTGCTCGCTCTGTTTAAGCAGTACAAGGTTTAAACAACCTGCCTATAACTTTCCTTAAAAGTAGGCAGAAGAGGTACAAAATGTTAAAACACAGTAGTCTGGCTCCAGTAGGAGAGCTCCCCACTTTGGGAAGAAAGTCTGACAAAGACATCTTGATTCATTAGGTATGTAAGTACTAAGAATGAACCCCTGCTTCCCCAGATTTATTACCCTTTGAAAGCAGCATGTGCTACTGTAGTTCTATCTGGAGTCATTTCAATTCACCACCCTGTGGGTTTTACTTCTAAGTATAGCAGCAGGGTGTTTTACTATCAGAGAGATTAATGAAGCTTTTCCTACTGACCCCTTATGATTTGTCCTATATCCTTGTGTCAGTCTCAAGAAGGTAGCACATCTTCATTGTAAACAATTGAGACCTGAGCATGTGGTGACAGCCAGCTGTATAATAGTGCAAGTGCCAGGTGACTGGGGAAGAGCGTGCTTATAGGGTGATATCTCCTGGGGTGGTGTGAGGTGGGGGGAGAGAGCATTCTTTCTATCTTTATATCGGTCAGAGGAGCCTCTTCTCAATTCTCTTTTCAATCTCAATAACTTATTGTAATGTCAAGGCATCAGAATGTTATCAAAGGTTGTACTGAACATCAAGGACCTTTCCAGCAACTTGCTCCTTGAATAAATAGCAGGACAATACAATGTACCGGAGTCTGCTCTACTCAGTCCCTTTTAGGGGGAAATGCCTCATGCAGAGGACTGGTTCAGACTATGTTGGCAAAGCTGATGCTACAGGGAGTGCCCCAGGTCAGAGGGCTTCACCCTACAGAGCAGTTTATATGCTAACAAAATGCCTACTGGCAATTTCCTTACCCAAAAAGTGTTGCATCCAGCCTGGGGTAAATCTATATTAGATTTCATCTGGATGGATAAAGAGAAACTGATCACAGAACCAAAAATTAATAGCCTAGGCACAAGTGATTGTGACTTTGTCACATTTAGAACATAGACTCAGAATATAGTCCAACCAGTAATATAAATCTGTAGTGCTTTTAAAGAGCCGATTTCACAAAGCTGACAACATTTATGAGACAAATGAGATGGGAGGTAGAATTTAAACAGAAAAATGTGACTGATAATCAGGAATTGTTTAAGAACACTTTACTAGACATCCTAAAACCCACAATTGAGGAAGAAGGCTGTATTGATTAAAAAAACAACGTGGTTATAACAAATGGAAGAAAGGAAAAGTTGATAGTAATGAATATATATCTGAAGGTAGGATTTGTAGAAAATTTACAAGGGAAACAAAGGGTCACAAGAACAATGGAAAGGCCAGTGGAGTTAAGGACAATAAGGAGATTTTAAGGGATATTAGAAATGCAATGAATCCTAACAATTGTTTTGGTACATTACTAGATGCAAATGATAAAGTTATAATGCAGAAAAGGCACAACTGTTCAATACATGTTTATGTTCTGTATTTGGGAAATGATTCATCATGTCATATCAATTAAGACACTTTTTTTAATTTCACTAGTATCTCAGTAGCTACTGAAGTTAGACATTTTAAAATCAGATCTGGATAATTTGCATCCATGAATTTTAAAAGACTTGTCTGAGGAGCACACTGGACCATTAATGTTGACTTGTAGTAAGTCTTGGAACACTGGGAAAGTTCCAGAAGACTGGCATAAAGCTAATGTTGTGCCAATTTTTAATAAGGAAAAACGGGATATTCTAGGTAATCATAAGCCTGTCAATCTGGCATCAATCCTGGGCAAGATAATGGTGTGGCTGATATAGGACCTATTTATTTTACCCTCCTTTGATTCTTTACTAATGCCAGTCAACGTGGCCTTATGGGCCGGCGACAGAAATTTTGGGGCCCCCTACTGTGATCGTTTGGCCCCCCCCAGCTCAACCAGCACTTCCCCCCCCCAGCTGACAGCGGCTGGACCCCCCCCCAGCCCAGGCGGCGCTTCCCAGTTCCCCCCCCCCCAGCTGACAGCGGCTGGGGGGGGGCAGCCCAGACGGCGCTCCCCCCCCACCGCCCCCTTGCCTGCCCCCCAGCCACACCGATGAATGAACCTCCCGAGGCAGGGGTGAACTCACCGCAGAGCCCACCTGCCTGTCCAAAGGAGCCCCCGGAGCCACCGCCCCCCGAGTGGGGCCGGGCCCCCTACCCTGCCCCCTTACCTTGGCGAGGCCGGCTCCACTTGACCCCTTTTCGGCGCCTCCGCTCCGCCACCATCAGCGCCGCACACCACCAGGGCAGCATGGCCGGGCGCGCTTCCCCGGGCCCCCGCTGTGGTTAGAGTCTGCCGGCCCGTCAGCCGTGCGGTGCGGTGCAGGCACTTGCCGCACTTGTCTACAGCGTAGCGCAGGGGTGGCCGGCGGCGCCCGCCCGGGATTGCATGCGGCCAGCCGCGGCCATGCGGCGCGGGCACCGCGCCTCTGCAGAGGTCCGAGCATCGGGGGCCCCCCTTAAGTCCGGGGCCCGGTACAGTTGTCCCCCTTGTCCTCCCCTGTCGCCGGCCCTGCTTATGGAAAATAGATCCTGTCAAACTAACCTGGACTTTGTGTGTGTGTGTGTGTGTGTGTGTGTGTGTGTGTGTGTGTGTGTGTGTGTGTGTGTGTGTGTGTGTGTGTGTGAGATGAAATTGCAAGTGTGGTTGATAAAGGTAATAGTGCTGATCTAAGACACACAGACTTCTGGAAGGCATTTGACTTAGTACTGCATGACATTTGGATTAAAAAATTAGAAAATGTATCATTAAGATGGCATACGTTAAATGGATTAACACCTGGCTAACTGATAGGTCTGAAAATGTAATTGCAAATGGAGAATCATCATCAAGTGGGTGTGTTGCTAGAGGGACCCCAAGGATCAATTCTTGGACTTACACTACTTAATATTTTTATGAATAACCTGGAAGAAAACACAAAATCATCACTGATAAGGCTTTCAGAAGACACAGTTGGGGTAAATAATGAAGAAAGATCACTAATTCAGAATGGATTGCTTAGTAACTTGCACGTGAGCAAACAATGAGTTTTAACATGGCTAAATGTAAATCTAGGAACAAAGACTAGGCCATACTTACATATTATGGGGGACTCTATCCTGACTGAAAAAGATTTGGAGGTCATAGTTTGTATTCAGCTGAACATAAGCTCCCAGTGCGACAGTGGCCAAAAGGGTTGGTGCAATCTTCAATGCATAAACAAGGAAACAATAAGATCATAGAGGTTATTTTGACTCTTTGTTTGGCACAGATGTGACTGCTGCTGGAATACTGTGTCCAGTTCTGGACTGGAATTTTTTTTTTTCAAGCTGTGTGTTTTGTTTTGTTTTAAAGTCTATTGCCCAGTATTCAGCCATGGATTTGCTGCTGGCTGCTAGTTAACATTAGAACATTTCAACACTAACTTGACTGGAAAGCTGTTTCACTAAATAAGGCCCATGGGGAGTTGGGGGTGGGGGAAGAGGCTTGTTAAGGTATTAGCAATTTAGCATGCAACCTCTCAGCCAGAGACAAGCAGTTAAATTGATAGTAAAAATGTTCCATGGTTAGTTCAGCAGAGACTCTAAAAAGTATAAAGTTTTTGGGAAATGGCCACATGAGTGTGTGTTCCCTCTGCACCCAGCACCTGTTGTTAGATCTGGCTCACTGCTGTTCACAGCTGACTGCTATTCTTCACCCATTCTGTCTGATTTGGTACATTGACAATGCTTGCTCTGATAGCTATACGTTTTCTCAAAGCTGCACCATCACCAGCCCAGTTTTTGAAATAATATTTGCAAAGGCATTAAAAAACAAAGACTTGGAAGAATCAAAGGCCATAATTCTTCCTGACATGTTGTTTCATCTCAACATGGTCTATGCTAATTGAGGATTTATTTGGGGGTGAAGAAGATTGGCACCTTTCAAACATCTCTCTCTTTGCTTCAATGGTTACAATGTTTCCAGAGCCTTTGAAGCCTTAAGACCAGTAGATCTGAAGCCGCACACCCCGCCAGGCGCTCCCCAGCTTTCTGAAGATTATTGTATGTGGCTCAGAGAGTCAGTAAATTTGACCACCCCCAATATATAGTCAGAGCTGTCCCTTGGTACAGTGAATCGGGGCGACTGCCCTGAACCCCGCACTTTGGGTGGCCCCACGCTTCTATAAAATCATGAGGAATCAGGTGGAGAGCTGAGGCAGGAGGTGGGTGGGTGAGCGAGGTGAGGAGGTGAATGGGGAAGTGAGCGGCAGGTGGACAGACAGGTGAGGGGGTGAGGAGGAGCCCCCCTATAAGAACCTCCCTCTCCCCCGAGCTCCTACCCACCAGCGGGCCCCGCCAGTCAGCATCTTTCTCAGCACCTACCCCCTGCTGTGGATCAGATGTTCACAGTGTCAGGAGGCGCTGGGGGTGAGAGGAGAGGAGGGGTAGCGCAGTGGTTTGAGCATTGGCCTGCTAAATCCAGGGTTGTGAGTTCAATCCTTGAGGGGGCCATTTAGGGATATGGGGCAAAAATGAGATTTGGTCCTACTTTGAGCAGGGGGTTGGACTCAATGATCTCCTGAGGTCCCTTCCAACTCTGAGATTCTATTCTTGGGGAAGGCAGGAGGCAGAACTGGGTGTGGGAGAGAGCAGATCAAGGGTGGGAAGAATCAGCGTAGGGTTGGGACCTTGGGGGGAAAGTTAGAGTGGGGTCAGGGCCTGGATGGGATTTGGGGGGAGCAGATTGGGACCTTGGGGTTGGGGCCTGGGTGGGATTTGGGGGGAGCAGATTAGAAATTCAGTGCCTATGTCCCAGACCCCACATCCTTCTTAGTGATGGCTCTGAATATAGTACTGTATCTTGCCCAGAATACTGTATGAAGAATGATGATAAAGACAGGAATACAGTGTAAGATTTTCTTTGTTCTCTCACGACTCATTTGATAAGCTGTTTTCCATATATTGTCATAGCACTATAGGCAGTGTTTTCCAGAAGATGCAGATTGAGAAATACAGCTTTTCAAGAGTGGTATCTTTAGATAAAGCAGCTAAATACATTATAATATACACTTTATTACATGTATCATAGAGAGTGAGTACATACATTAGGCTAATTTTATGGTATAACCGATGGTTCTGCCACTAGAAATATCACTTAGGCTATGCAAATTAATTACATATAGACCTACAAATAATATCAAATATAGATGTATGATACATTGTGTAGGGACCGTGGATCTGATCCAAAATCCACTGAAGTCATTCGAAAAACTCCCACTGTTTGGATAAGGTCCCATGTTATGTTTTGTGAACCATCATTTGCTAGCTACTCATTATAACATTTGTAGTTATGCAAGCTAATACTATAGATAAACCACCTAGTACTTCAAGATATAATTCTACAATCGCTACCTATTGGAAGAGATCTATTATCAACTATCGTGCTTCAGATAGGCTTCTGGCTGCTCTCAGGATTGAAGGAACACCAAAGTGGCTTTCAAACGCTTTTACTCCCCCTCCTCGGATTCTGCACTGACGTGACATAGAATGGGTGGACCTGATATCTGGCCCCGGTCTTTTTCTCTGTATAGCACCATGTCATTATATAGAAATGTTAATAATAATAAACGATGTTTCCAACCACTGACTGATGAAATTGGAATATCCATGCTGTTGAAACTTTTCTCTTTTTTCTGGATACAATTTCCTGTTTACTTTTGTGAAATAAAAATTCTGAGCTAAACATCCTCTTCCAGAAAGAAAATCAGTGCACCAATCATATAAGAAATAGGCTATAAGTTACCAACCCATTCCCTGAGAACAATTACCCTCCCTCCCCTTCACTCTTTCCCAAATCACTTCCGTCCAACAAACTCCTCACTTTCTAGTGGAAAAGAAGAAACTGGCTGTTACAGACTGATAGTTTATCTTCATTCTCAGGCGCTCACTTGACCAACAATTTTCCAAAGGATTTTAAGTTCTTTCAGCTTCCATATCTGATGCCTTAGACTGTAGCCTATAAATATAGATCTGTCATAGTTCTCTTTCCTTTGGAGGACTTGCATGTATTGCTTTATTTGAGTTCATTAAGGGAACATACTTAAATGGGTTTTAAAATCCTCTCTGGGTTTTAGTTAAGACAGTCTTGAGGTTTGATGGATTACTTTTTTCTGAATAATTTCTGAATAATTACAGAAACTATATTGTTTTTATTATTGTGGCGTGTTGTATTTCCAACCATAGTTTTGTGCAGTCTTTAACTAATTCATAAAAGGGTGAAAAACTGGGGGCCTATTTCAGTTTGTCTGAAGTCAATGGGAGGTCCATTATGTCAGATGGATCCACAATGCCCCTATTAGCTACTTTGTTCTACCTAAACTGGATGGTCTTCACAAGGGCGTGGTTCATGAACCCCAATCCTTTGAGAGAGGTGAGGTATGGTGGGCTGAATATTAGAGTAGAAACAAGAGACATCAGGCTGTGACACTGATTCCCTCTATGTCTTTGAGAAAGTCTTTTTAACTTCTCTGCCTCGGTTTCCCCATCTTCAAAAATGAAGATAACACCTACTGTTCAATACAGGAAGGGTAATTAATGTTTATATGATGCTTTCAATATGAAAATCACTGTGTAAGTGCTAACTACAGCTATTAGACGTTTTTAATAGAACTCCAAACTCACCTCAAATCGAGTTGAATTTGGTGTTCTTTCGCAGGCTCAGCCATCAGCCAAGGCAACTCTAAGTCTGGAAGACTTGGACTGATGCAATTCACACTGTTTGGGCTAATTCACGGAGTAAGTTTCTTCTCTGAGCTTTTCCCAGCCATTATTTACATCTTCCACTTTTGAAGTCATCCCTCTTCCCAAGCCTACTAAAACTCCAAGAAATGTGACTCCTGTCCTGGGATGAGAGGCCTCTTTCATCGCTTCCTTGAGGCCATCAGTTAAGCCACAGCCTTTCCTAGTCCTCATCAGACTCTGTAGGTTTCAGCAATTAACCTGATTCCCTAGTGGAGCAGCATGAGATGGTAGATGAGAAATGAATATAGGAATCTAATGAGACAGGATCACATTGGTGTACAGCTGTTAATCCTTTGCATAGTAGCTAGCCACTGCTTTAAGTGCATCCAATCACTCCTAGAGCATTCATGCCTCATGCATCGTCTTGGTCTTCTGTTGAGATCCTTGACTTCATTGCCCTGATTCAGTACTTATTGCATGGTTGTACATATGCCTGCAGCAGCCACTTATATTCCTTACCATGAGGATCACAGCATTAGCCAAAGTTCCCTGCCTTGAAAATGGCAATGGCTCACAAAACAAGAATGAAACGAGGCATTATTGTGAATTATTCAGTTGGACTCTATGTCCCACAATTCCATTGTGTTCCAGTAGGCATTCCACATGCAGAGCATGAAAGACCCCAGAAAGCATACAGAACAGTGGCTGAGCAGTGCACCATGGGATGGGTCTCTGATCAGGTTACAGAATTTTGCAAAACACTTTGACGTGTGACCCTAAGGATAAAGTTAACATTAATTGATGGTGGGATATCAATGTATGTTGTTCAAATTCATCATGTGACAATTGTTGTGGATCACGTAACACAGATACACAAAATATGCCCCATGTTAAAAGTATAGACATGCCCTAAAACACTAAAGCAGCTCCATCCTGGGTCTTACTGTTCTGTAATGTGTTGAATTTAAAGTCATGTCTGATGCAAATGATGAAGTGGCAGCTAAGATGTCAGAGATCTTTCATTTTGGAGGGGGAATAACTTCTGTGCAACAGCTGCCACAGAGGCAGGTGACCAAAGCTGCCACTGGTGCAAATTGGTGTAGCTCCATTGATGGCAGTGGACCTCTGCCAATTTTAACCACTTTAGGATCTGGCCCAGAGTCACAAGGGAAATGGATGGACATTGTGTCTGCTAATATAATGTGACATACTGGCACACATGCATTCAGTAGTGTAATGATCACAAAGTAAACAGTAGCAATCAGAAATATCAAGTGAATATTCCCTAAGGATACACCTCTCTATAGCCTTGCAAAATCAGCTTGTCAACTTTGTGACAGGTACAATCTAGCTGCCATATGTCTCTTGCATAATTATGGGAAAAGCTGTCCATGGTACTCAAATATGTGGACAGAAATGGCAGAAGATCTGAGCACTTCTCATCATGAAGGCACCCAGAAACACAGAAGTAAAGTATATGCTAACTAGAGGAAGTGGTCCATCAACCAGTATTAACACCATGTTTGAGGCAGCCACCTGTAACACATTCCTTTTCCAAATCTGCCATTAACATTGTTTAGTTTCAGATCATTCTAGCCGTTTGTTTTAGTTTTGTACTTCAGAAACCCACAGGATATTGAATCATAAGATGACAGTATGTGTTAATGAAGCAAAACTGCACTTGTGCACTGCCTTTTAAAATCAGGCATTCATTGACTTTTCTGATTTTGGATAACTCTTTCACATTGGATCATTTTGGGTGTGTGGAGCATTCTCAACCACTTTACCATATGTATTGTGATCTCTTGGGAGGTGTGGAGAAAAATTGTCCTCATGATATTCTCTCCAGTGAAATTATAGTTGAGTTGTCCACTAGTGTACTACTGGCTTTAATAATTGGCATTCAGTGGTTTGCCATTGGACTTGATGTGAGGGAGGTAAAATGCAAGATCACAAATTGGTTTTGTTGTATTGACAAAATTTGCTTGAATTATAGCAGTGGAAAGGCAAAGAGGCAATATTTCCTTGGTAGTTATGTTGTATATAAGTAATGTTGCACTTTCACCTAATTTAATAAGTGACCATATCTGTCTTCCATTCACGCACATAACATATCAAGTTCCCTTTATCAACATGTCTATTCATGAAAAGAGTGTATCAAGTACATAATAAGTAAATAAAAATCTGGTGTTTGTTAGCCAATGATGATAGACCTTGAACCAAGAACAAACACATCATTACTCCAAATATGGAGTTAGCTATTGACCATCTGCAGATAAAGATGAGTCTGCAAACCACACTCACAGCCACGTATACAAAATCCAAATCCAAAGCACAGTAAAATTGTTCTCCTGGTCCAGTGATGCACAGAAATAGAGATGTATTAATCTCAAAAAGATTAGGTCTGCATCCAGATCTGACCTTTCCCAGATCTGGGGTTTTATTCAGCCTATTACAGTTACACTGGGAACCAGTTGTGAAGATTAAATCCATATGCAAACTCCTTACGTTCGATGGTGTTCTGTTCTGGGCTATTGCTATGACCCATGTCTAATACTAATAATTAGAGCTAGGCAAAAAAATTGCCTGAATAATTTTTTCATTGAATTTAATGGAAATTTGCCAAATAGTTTTTTGCTATTATTTTTCCCTCGGGGTCTGAGATGACATTCACACAACAGCAGGAGTTGGTTGTAGCCTCCTTTTCACTTTTAGCCCAATGTCTAGGCACTCACCCAGGATGTGTGAGATGCAGGTCCAGTTTGCCCCCCTCTCTCCCGGTTTGATGTGAAGAAGGGATATTTGAACTTGGGTCTTCCACACAAGTGGGACATCACCCTAGCCCCTGGATTATTTTGGTGTGGGTGTCTCTGTCTCCTGTTGAAGTTGTTCCACTCTTTATGAATAATTATTGGAACGAGGACTTGAACTTGGCTCTCCCATAGCCCAAGTGAGAGCCCTAAGAACCAAGCAACAGCCATTCTCTCTCTCTCTCTCTCTCTCTCTCTCTCTGGCCCAGTAACTAGTCATTATCATTCTGAATGGCTGTGAATTGCCACTATGAATGGCAACAGAATGCTAGAAACCTCTGCCCCTGTCTGAACTTACAAGACATCATACTGACATACTCTCTGCCCCTCCCCCCAACACAGTCTCTCTCCCCCACATACACACAACACCCCCCCCCCGTCACAATCCACCCATCCCCCATCCCCAACCCCCGATTTGAAAAGCACACTGCAGCCACTTGCACACTGGGATAACTACCACAATGCACAACTCTCTGTGGCATTGCAAGAGCTGCTAACATGGCCATACCACTCATTTGCAGCTGACAGTGTGAACACACGGCAACGCTTTCTCAGGGCTGGTTTAACTCTCGGCACCCTACATCTGCGAGTGTAGCCATGCCGAATGAGGAATAAAATATCAAAACAAATGGCTTATAAAAGTATGAGGGAAAATATGCATAATGTGATACATATTTTCCCTTGTCAACAATAAGAAAAAATTATAAAAGTTTCCAAGAGCCATTGGCTTGTATCTATGTGCTTGTACTTCTTTAAAATGTAGTTCTTTTTGTCTCAGAGGTGGCATATGTGGTAATTTGATGCAAGAATTGCCATGGTAAATATGTTTTCATTGAATAGCAGAATAAGTAGCTACATAAAATCCATGCAGCTTGGTGACTGGTGGTGAGAGATACCCAAGGGCTGCCATAATTCATACGGTCTTTCTTTGAAAAAATCCCATTTGTTTCTTTTTACTCTATTAATGTAATATGTGTTAGAACTAGGAACATGTTCTTGGCTCCAGTCCTTTGAATGTATACACACTCAAGCAAGCAACTGTGTGTTTGTGTGTGCAAGCATAACTGAGAAAAGTTTAAAAGTTACTTCACTGTAAACTGGTGTGATTGCAACATTTGTTTTTATCATAAACATTTTGAGCCTGTTGCTCATTTTGCTTATACTAATGCAAACCAGAAGTAGCCTCATTGAACTCAGTGTAAAATTGATATAAGCTAGATCAAACTGGGGTCCAGAGTTCCTGCATAGAAACTGTACCTTTTTATACCTTTCAAGGAAAAGCTGATGTAGGACTTGAAAATAGTTCTAACCTAGACAGCCAGTTGTGTAGTAGGCTAATTTACTGGCCTTTCACATTTTAAGGCCTGAATTCAAATTGTGCCTCAGGTCATAAGTAAAGATAAACTTGATGGTCTGATCTTTGTGCACTTCTCAAAGGAGCTGCTTTTTTTGGTCCAGTTCATTTACTCTGCTCAAGGGAGACTCAGATGCTGCAAGCCATAGCTGAAGTTCATCAGCAGAGGTTGTGGGTGCATTGCATAGAAGCTGCCTGCATCAGGTCTGTTTTATTATTAGCCCCCAGTTTCAGAAACATTACGTTCACTCCGAAGTATTGCAGAGAGAGATGGGGAGAAAAAACCTAAACATCAGACCTATTACACATTACTTTTAAAATTATTTTGAATTGTGTTTACTCTAGCTTGTAATTATTATTTTTCATGCATTTCTTTAGAAAGGAGAAGAATTAGAGGGGGATTTGACAAAGGGTTTCAAAATTATGAAGGATGTAGTGAAAACTGAAGTTTTTTTGCCCCATTGAATACTATGAAAACATAGGCCAAACTTTTTAAAATAGGGTGTCCAACTTTAGATACCCACTTGATAAAATTTGTCTAACACCTATGATGATGATGATGATGATTATTTTTACTAATAAGAGGAATTACTTTTTCTGCTGTGTTGGGGGAGAGAAGGGGAGGAAGAGCAGGATGTGTTTGTTTTTTCTTTCTATCTATAAAGAACTACACAGTGGACTAGGAGAATTATAGGGAATATTACCCTCTTCTAAGAATGAAGTGGTGGATAGTGGTGGATTCAGGATGCCAAACTAGGTGGCCTCAACTGGTAAGAAAAATTCTATGCCATTAACTCCTTCGCTGGGTATTTGCCCATGCTTTTGTGACTCTTTTAGGATATTTTATGGAACATGATCTTCCTTATGAACAAGGCATGTTTATACAATTCTAGCGCTGCTATTTCAATTAAGTTTATTATTTAATGTAATGGATGCCAGAAAACCATCTATTTAGCTTTTGCTTGATGTAAACCAATTTTGTATTCCCCTATTCTGAAACACAGCACAGTGGAAGTATTATGTATATCCAGAAATTTTTTAAAAATCTTGAAAAGTACCAAAAAAAAAAAAATCTGACCAGCTACTGTAACACAAATATTTTAAATAAATTTGACTTCCTAGTGATACTAAGTTATCTATCAGCCAAGTTTTATTCTGTGTATTCTTTCCATTTGTCATCTGTTGATAATTTAAGCTAGCAGTTCATAATGTTTTATATGCAGAACTTGCTCCCATTCATTTTGGTAGTCATGAAAAACAAACCATAATCATCTTCTCAGATGTAAAGCCAGTGCAGTGCAATCTATCATAGTTGTGCCCTAATGAGGAATGGGGAATGAATGGGAAAGCAATGAGAAGCCTCATAAATGGGAGAATGGATATATAAAGTATAGCAAAATATAGGCTATGTTGTAATATCTGCACATTCCTCAGATGAATTGTAAGCTAAAATTACAAATAGTCTCACCCTTCCCTTCTGCTGAAATATTGTGAGGTTATTTTTATTTTGGTTTTTGTGATATGTGCATGCAGGAACATGTGCAATTACAAACATTTTGCTTGGTTTGATAAGAGAACATTTCCCTCAGGAGTGGTTCACTGAAGCCTTGTAGCACATTCCCATAAATATCATGAAAATGGGACAAATTGTGGATTTGCAACAATATGAAAACACTCAAATCTTGAGTCTTGTGGGACAAATGCAGCCTCCGCCTTTGAGGCTGTGGAGGTCCTCCTGACAGTAATGCAAAGTGGTTACACTCTGCAAAGAGGGGCCTGGACTTTGAAGGCATGCATTCTCTGCAGGGCACAGAGCCCAGGTAGATCTTGGATTTGGGGTTTGGTAGTGGGGTGAAGTATCTTCTCTGCTGAATTGAAATAGACTCTGCATGGGGAAAATTCACTGGCCCTCCACAGAGATATCCAATGTGAGCCTGCTAGTTCCATGGACTGGGGCCATATTAAATTGTTTTGCACATCTCCAATTATGAGGTTGATCACCAGAGCTGACTGATGTTAGCATGATCACGAGTCACTCTTTTTTATATATATTTTAATGTCTACACACTCTGGTATATAAAATGATATTCTTATTTTATTAAATTAAAATCTTAACTGTTAATCCAATTTTTTACATTCCTTACCTATTCACAGATGAGTACCCATATAAAACATGCCCTTATGTATGTATGACCAGATTCTCCCCACTTGACTTTTATTGAATAGTATGTACTCCATAGTCCCATTAAAATCAATAGAGTAGGCACTACTCAGTATAAATAATGATAGCAAAATCTGGCGCTTAATATTTAGGGATTTGTGTCTGCACTATTTTCTCCCCTTTATTACATTTTAACTGAAGACTCGCACAATTGGCTAAAAATCCTGTAGGAGACAAAATCCTGAAGCAACTTTTAACTAACTTTCCATTTCAACCTGGATCTTTTTATCCTCCTCAGGCAGCGTTTCATTGATGTGTTCATAGATGAGGAACAGGAAGGGTGCCAATTGATGATAGCTTTTCAAAAAGAAAAAAGAACTGGAGAACGTGGTTTTTTTCTGGAATAATGGTCTTCCTCAAAAACCCTGACTCTCCTTGAGCTGCAGCAGCTTCCTGTCGTTTACTTAATGCATCAACACAGCTAGAGTTGAAGCTGTTATAGGCTTTAGCTTCCATTTATCTCCAGCTTGACAAAGTAGCACAGTAACAGTTATATTAAGCAACAGAAAGAAAAGTGATGAAATGAATTGTAACATTTCCGTCTTCTTTTTGTTCCAGTTTTCTGAGGAACATGTAGGTATTGTACAACACTGGATGATGGAGTTAATGTATATGCTCCTAAAATGGTGGTCACTGTACAAACCTTTTTTTTTTGGCAAGTCACTGACTTTACCACTATTTTTGCCATATTCCATTTAGTTAGTGTAGAGCAGTGGTTCTCAAACTCTTTTTTTCACAGACCACTTGAAAATTGTTGAGGGTCTTGGTGGACCACTTCATGATCTTTCTAAACGTTGTTTGTACCATTAGCTAACTACTGTAAAGTGCTTTGGATAAAAACACTATATATACAAATCTTAATAATAATCAGGTTTTTAGTTCTACAAATAAAAGCACACAACTCACATTTTAATGTCACTAGTTTTACCTTTCTAATGTGATGGATGTGCCCTCTCTCCCCTGCCACGGCAGCCCCTGAGCTGGGGCTGGGAAGAAGGGGTTTTCTCCCCCATCACAGAAGCCACAGAGCCGAGGCTGCCACAGCCCTTGAGCTGGGGGAAAGTTGCCTCTTTCTCTGCACGTTCCAAATTCCCCCACCACCTTTTCTTACCCCACTACCCCTCCCACCTACCTCTATCCTCCCCCCTCCCCCCAGCCACCACCTCACCTTACATGTGCATCTTCAGCAGGGTCCAGGCACCTAATTAGTGGAGCCACACCTGTGCGGCTCCACTAATTAGGTGGGTGGCCCTTCATTCTTTTGTGTGTTGCTGGCCAGGCGCGCACCTTAGAGGGAACTATCCACAGACCACCTGAATGGAGCTCACGGAGCACTGGTGGTTCGCAGACCATAGTTTGAGAACCTCTGGGTAGAGAATTGCACAAATACTGACACAGTGTTAATGACTTGCAGTCAACAACTGCAAAGGTTTTAATGATGGTCTCTGTTTCCTTACTGCATTCACAGAGTCTGGAAACAACATTGATCAGCAATATTGCCCTCATTCCCTTCCCCTCAATAAAAGTAATTTCCTTTTATTTACTGTGAATGTTCCTTTGCCCATGAGCATATTCAAACTTGTAGTTTTTGAATCAACTCAACACAAATCCAATCCAATCTGTTTTTTTTTTTAAAAGGCAAATTAAAAACAAAGTGAGACTGCTTGGGTTGTATCGTGTGTCATTCCTGGTAACAACATATCTTTTTTGTTTTTGTTAACAGCATATCTTTATAAACAATGTTATGAATCACACCATAATATTGTCAGTCACTGACATTTCTGTATTCAGATGGGTGTAGTTACCATTTCCTTATGTCCAGAATGGTATGTGTGTGAGAGGAACATTTTTTAAACTGATGTGCTGTTCTAACGAGTATACGACTGATCAACATACAATTAGCTGTTGCAGGCTGAAGACTGATTATGATCACAGTTGCCAACTTTTACATGGTAAATAAGCCCCCCAACTTTCACAATAAACCAAAAATCAAGCTAATGCCATTTCACAACAAGGCGAAAACAAGCCAATCCCTAAAAACCCAAACACTCTATCTGACTAGATTCCCCCCCCCCCCCCCCCCCCGCAATGTGCAGTCTGGGACTGTGGTGGGCCTGCTGTGCACCTCTGACTCACTCCTCCCACCTTTGGCCCTGCTCACTCCTTGACCCTGCTTTCCTGGAAGCCAATCCAAAAAAAAAAAAGAAGCTACAAGCCAAAAACTATCCAACAAGCAACTCACAAGCCACTTAAGCCAAAAACAAGTCCAATCTCTGCATTCCCCCCCCCCCCCCCCCGATTTGGCACAGCTGTTTAGGATATGGACATGGAGCTGAATTTTATGACAGCGTGTTTTTTTAATCAAGTACTTGTGTAACCATGTGTGAGTGTGCATAAGCATTACAGTTAGGGAATCATGATGTAAACAATGTCAGCTTGCTTCCAAAATGAAGCTTCAAAGAGCTTGCTCCTGTTATGCTTGCATTTGTTTAATTGTGCTACTCTCTGCGCCTTTAGTGGGAATATTTTTTTTAATTTGGTTTTGGCTTGGGTTTCCCTTCTTTGTAAATCCCACAGTTTAAACTTTGTAATTTTACTGTAAAAGACAAACTTCCACCAGCATCATGATTAGAGAATGTTTGGTTACGTGTGAACTTCAGTAATTAGAATCTGATGGATAAACAGGATTATCATCCGCACAGAGGACAATGCTATATTCCTCATTGTTTTACTGCAGAGAGCCATCTATAAGCTTTGGTGGGTCTATTGATACCATTTTCTGGATACGTCTGATTTCTAGAACAGAAGTGTCCCGTTAAAGGCTAAATCCTGCCGTCTGTACTCAGGCCAACCTGATCAATGGCAGCACTGAAGGTCTGCAGTTTTGTTCACTCACTCAGGACCTGACCCACAGAAGAAAAATCCCCATGCATAATCCTTTTAATAAATTCAAAGAATTTAAATTATCTAGTCTCACCTCCTGCATATCACAGGCCATTACATTTCACCTAGTTACCCCTGAATTGGGCCCAATAACTTGTGCTTGGCTAAAGCCTATGTTTCTTTCCAAAAGGTTGCCATATTCTGCCCAGAGTCTGGGCAGAATGTGGCAATCACTGATACTGGCATAGTTCTAGAATTGGGACTAGTTTAGTTAACTTGTGCTGATGCTATATAGAGATATATCTATGCTATAGGTGCTATATGCTAAATAGACATCTCTGCAGCAACAGAGCAAAACACCACAGGGGTCACATGTAAATGATCATTTGATTGCTCATTAGTAGATCTTATTGAAGACTTTAGAACATATTCCTCACCAAATTTGTAACAGTCTTAAAGTAGATTAGGTCTGGGGCCTAAGGTGCTTCATAGCTTCTATAGAAAACATAGGTTTGAAAGATATTTCTCTGTTCATACTATACATTGAAAGGTTTCCTTTGGAAGTCATCTAGAAAAATATGTATTATATTGGAATTTGTGTGAAAGTCAACTAACTTCTGTCATCAGTAGGTATCTTTTCCCATAAGGCAGTAGAAAGGCAAGAAAGTGTAATAGGGCTAAATAGTAAGGTGCTATTGTTCCAACCAAAACCACATCCTTCAAAAAAATTGAAATCCTGCCCAAAGGAACATAAACTGAGGCAAGTTAAATGTACAGTGAAAATTAGAAGGGCAAAAAAGGGAATTTTATGAGCAAGTAGCTAAGTAGCTAATATGGCTAAACCACCCTGAACACGCCCGATCTTGTCTGATCTCGGAAGCTAAGCAGAGTCAGGCCTGGCTAGTACTTGGATGGGAGACCTCCTGGGAATACCAGGTGCTGTAGGCTTAACATGGGCATGGGCCTAGCAACTCTACCCCGTAAGGGAACCAATTGCTACTGAAACACCAACACCAGTTGGTGGCCCGTACCCTGGCTGGGGGGTGACGGGCAAAGAAAGAGAGCTAAGAAGCTAAGTGCATAAACCAAAAAATTCTTCAAGAATATCAACATCAGAAACCCTATGAAAGTAAGTTGAGCAATTAATTGGAGGATGAGGACTGTGCAGAGGCTTAACTTATTTATGTCCGTTTTCACCAAAGAAAACATTGGGGAAACACCAACCCGAGAGCTCTTAATTATTTTGTTTAGTGTGACGGATTAATCTGATGAGTCATGTGATATACCATAAAGTTAATTTTAAGAATGAATTATAGTAATCATATAAATCAGGGGTTCTTAAACTAGGGGTTAGAACCCCTCAGGGGAGTCACGAGGTTATTATCTGGGGGGGGGGGTCAAACCTATCAGCCTCCACTCTGAACCCCGCTTTGCCTCCAGCATTTATAATAGTGTTAAATATATTTTAAAGTGTTTTTAATTTATAAGAGAGGTCGCACTCAGAGGCTTGCTACCTGAAAGGGGTCACCAGTAAAAAAGTTTGAGAATCACTGCTGTGTCTTTAAAACAGATGAGCTAGCTTCCTGGTAAAACCTCTAGCTGAGAAAATTAACATGCAAAATCACAGTCATTATGACCAGATCAAAAGGCATAGAATATATGTGCAATATATTTAAAACTAAAAACAAAGTTTCATTTTGAGGAGTTATGGAAGAGTATTTAAGTGCCTTACCTGAGTATTTCCATATCTTAATATGTTTGGATTTCTTTTAAATCCTTAACTCTGAATGTCCTTGTTTTGCAGTGCTTTTTTTTTTTCTGGGGGGGGGGGAGGTAATTTGAGTATATTCCTGTAATGTTTTTTTCCCTTAGGTTACTGATAGGGACTCTCAAACTTAACTCCATCTAAACACAGTTTTTTGTCAGTGAATATGAATATAGCATATAAAAGATCATTCAGGAGCTTTTCTTGTAGTAGAAGAACAAGGCAGGTAATTAAATTGGAATAAAAATAAATAACTTATTACACAGTTCAAATTAGTCTGTGGAATTCACTGTCACAAGCTCTTATTGTGGCAAATAATTTATGATTGTTTTTAAAAATAGGATTAGACATTCATATTAATAAGATTATTCAGTTATACAAGCTTGAACAAGAATGGTCATGTACCCTCATGCTTTTATCTAGTATTAGAAAGACACAAGACAGCCATGTACTGTCTGGGGCTAGGAATAAACTTCACCAAAGTACGTATTACTACATAATTGTCCTTTCTGGGTCCCCTGTCTTAGTGCTTGTCTTCACTGGGGGGGGGGGGGGGCGATCGACTGAAGATGTGCATTTCAGCTACGTGAATCACGTAGCTGAAGTTGGCGTATCTTCAGCCAATTTACCTGCCATCCTCACGGCGGCGGCAGGCGGTGGCACGCTCCCTTGGCAAGCTGGAGTTCCGGAGTTGACGGGGGTGCTGCAGGCGATCAATTTCTCACGTCGTCACAAGACACGAGAAATCGATTGCTAACAGATCGATCGCTACGCGCCGATCTGTTGGGCAATGAAGACAAGCCCCTAGGCAGGTCTCCAAAGTACAAGCAGCTTAAAGGCAAATATTTATACTCTCCCATTACATACATCAACAGACAGTTATTTCCTGGTTTTATACGTGTTCCATCTGTTATTATGCATGTTCCTTCCTGATCGCCTACATATCTCAATGGTTCATGACATCAATGTCAGCGTCTCACCCTTATCTTCAAGAGGAATGCGAAAATCAGCATCTCTTGCAGTTTTTCTCACTCTCACAAGTCCTCCCTCCCCTTGCTCTGTCTCTAAGTTAACCAAGATGGCTGTATTCTGGCCCTCTTTTTCTCCTTCCACTTCCACAGACTTTTGCAAGTAGAGGGACCATTCTTGCCTTAGGGCCAATGGGAGTTTGGGCCACCCATAATCTTAAATGATTTTAATTTGCAACTGTTTTATAGTATCATGGTAAAGATGAAGCACTGTCCAGGACTGAGACGCATACTCATACCCCTTTCTTCTCTCTTGCTGGTATAATAGTTAATGCACAGGGCCCAGTTCTCTGTGCACATTTGTTATTGTTTCCTTTTGCTCCATTTCAGTTTTCGGGCTATGCCCTTCCTTTCTTTCCTCCATCTTGAGGCTCTGACAATTTCCAACTTCATATTGAATATCTGTATTCAAATGGAGATTTTGTCTTTGTAGCTGGGACCAAATAGAAGGTGTCTTTGAAGGAATGCTAATAGACAAGCTGTGTGATAAGGCACTGTTCCTAAGACTTGCCTTCCTTTTTTGGAAACTTTTCTTTGAAATCTAGACTAAACAAAAAATATTTCCCTTTTTACCAGTATTTCTTTAATGTCCTCAGAACAGAACATCTTTATAACACAGAAAACTTAATGGATGATAAGTATTCATTTACTCTGCTAGTGGTTGGATTCCTTCTGTTCACGTAAGGAGGAGACTAAGAGGAACAGAATTTACTTGTTCATTTCTTTTATCTTGCTGATGAGCAGTTTACCATGTAGTATTTACTGAAATGACATACTGGCTTTAGGCACATGACAAACACTGTCAACGCCTGCTTTAGAGTCTAACGATGTATAAATACAAAATATTGCCGCTGTCTTGTATGGTTAAGTAAAAGAAGCAGCTTTGACAGGAAATGCTACCAGGGTAGTTTGGAATCCTATGTGAAGAATTCTGTAACAATTAAGAAAAAAAGGATACAAAACTTATGTACAACAGTATTGTGAGAGGTTCTGGAGACTCTGAAAGGTTACAATTATTCTTATAAGATCCACAGAAGAGCTGATGGTTTCACTAAAGAAAAAAATGTCAGAGACAAATCTAGTCTTACGATACTATAAGATACAGTGCATTTATCAATTTATAGAATCACATTCTCAACAATTGTAAAACAGCTTTAAGGTTAAAGAAAATTCCTAATAACTTTATTATTCTCACTTAGACGCAATTAAAGTTAAACTCCTTTTAACTGCATTTGGTGTAATTTTTCTTATGGACCCATTAGAGTAAAATTAAGGTATTTATGGAGATAGCTCAGTCATTCTAAATTACTTTCCTGTCTGATGTTCTAGCTTTTGATAGCATACTTTGCGTTTGAATTCAATTTTGGAGAAACACTGGGCATGTTAATTAGATTCTCTTTGTGCTCTTTGTAGTCTAAGAGGAAGGAAAAGCAGAACGGATATTTTTTAACATTTCAGCTCTGCTGTGTTTGCGGTGCACATATCTCTTCTATACAATGCGAAGTGCAGTTATAGCAGTAAAATGATCGCTCTCCAGTCTGAATTTGCTCAAGGTGAGTATAACCTTTGGTTAATACATAGCCAGTGTAGAAATATTTTTCAAAATCAAGATTATTTTAATTATTCTGAGATTCTAATTTAAATGTTAATATATTCTGCCACAACAACATTTTCTTTTGTAACTCTGGAACTGAACAGGCCCTTGAGCAGAACAAAAGCTTAGTGAGCTTATTTTCTGCTATTTATAGGAAAGATTTATGCTAGTAAGTCTTTGTTAGTAGAGTTGCATCATTTTCGTATTTGCAGGCACTCAGGGCAACATGTACTGATGTCCACCTGGAGAAGCTTATGATTTCTAAAGCAGCACTTTTTGGTAGGTTTAAGATTAGCAGCCGTGTTAGTCTGTATCCGTAAATAAAACGAGGAAGACTTTGTAGCACCTTAGAGACTAACCAGTTTATTTCAGCATAAGCTTTCGTGGGCTATAGCTCACTTCATCATAGAATGGAACAGAAATAAGATACATTTATACACACTGAAAGAAAGAAAGAAAAAAAGTTTTACATTAGCATACCAATTCTATGAGGCTGTTAAATTTAGATGGGCCATTATCAATAGGAGAAAAAAATACCTATCCTGAAAGACGATCCCTCACTCTCACAAATCTTGGGAGACAGACCAGTCCTCGCGTACAGACAGCCCCCCAGCCTGAAACAAATACTCACCAGCAACCACATACCACACAACAAAAACACTAACCCAGGTACCTATCTTTGTAACAAAGCCCGATGCCAACTCTGTCCTCATATCCATTCAACTGACACCATCATAGGACCTAATCACATCAGCCACACCATCATTCACCTGCACATCGACCAATGTGATATATGCCATCATGTGCCAACAATGCCCCTCTGCTATGTACATTGGCCAAACCGGCCAGTCTCTATGCAAAAGAATAAATGGACACAAATCTGACATCAGGAATCATAACATTAAAAAACCAGTAGGAGAACACTTCAATCTTCCTGGCCACTCCATTAAAGATTTGATGGTGTCAGTTTTGAAACAGAAAAACTTCCAAAAAGACTCCAGTGAGGAACTGGAATTAATTTTCAAATTGGACACAATAAACCAAGGGCTTAACAGAACTTGCGAATGGTTCTCTCATTACACTAATTGATTGCATTTCCCTTGTTAACTTACCTTCAATAGGTGTTATCTCCTGCCTGACAGATATCCATTTCAAAAGGTATTTTTTTCTCCCACTGATAATGTAAATCTCCATCTAAATTTAACAGCCTCTTAGAATTGGTATGCTAATGTACAACTTTTTTTTTCCTTTCTTTCTGTGTGTATAAATGCATCTTACTTCTGTTCCATTCTATGCATCCGATGAGATGAGCTATAGCCCGCGAAAGCTTATGCTGAAATAAACTGATTAGTCTCTAAGGTGCTACAAA
Source organism: Sternotherus odoratus (assembly GCA_032164245.1). NCBI lineage: Eukaryota > Metazoa > Chordata > Testudines > Kinosternidae > Sternotherus > Sternotherus odoratus. The sequence continues at coordinate 78,597,198 of JAVMKO010000006.1, forward strand.
GTCTTCCTACTTTTTGGTAGTGCAACTTAGTGATCCATGGACTAGTCCAGTGGTGAGAGAGGATACAAGAGAAGAACAGTGAGGTGAAGGGAAAGCTCAGAACCCAAGATGCTCTGCCCTACAAATATGCTTCTATGGCTATGAGAAAAAAGAAAGTAAAGGCGTCCTGCTTTTGTTCCTTGTCCTTGCGATGTCTAATTTTCCAGGCCAGAAAGAGTTTGCATTTTCATTGTTGCAGGCTCAGGCAGCAGGCACTTGTCCAAACTTCTGTTCCCAGCTCATCCATAAGATGCATGCAGCCCATCCTCACAGAGCCACAAATGAATGGCCAATCTCAGCAGCAACTAGTCTTCCAGGCTCCATTGTTCCCCATCCGTATCAAGAGAACAAGTAACATTCAGTTACTCCAGTGGAAGTTCCTTGTCTCCTTAGGAGATGGAAGGGGAAAATCTGAACCTTAGGCAATAAGGATGGTGATAGCGAGCTACCAGGGAAAAGAAAACACACATATAAACATGCATGAGAAGGATAACATAGGCAACAAAAGAGGGAGAGACTGGACAGAGAAAAGGATAAATGGTTTTACTCTGCTTGGACGTGGCACAAGGGGGAAGAGCTAAGATGCAACAAAGCAAATTTAGGAACCACTGACCTAAAGGGAATAAATTTATATTGTATATTATGCACACATCTGCAATATGTTAGCATGCTGGCAGCTGAGATTCCTGTTCAGAATAATAGGAGGACAAATTCCCTTAGATATGGGTAGGAGCATATTGTAGGGGATTTGTGAGAGGTGAAACAAGTGCAGGGAGGGAGGGAGGAGGGCAAGTGATTGTACATTATTGGTTCTGGGTCCAGTATAAGTCACTTGTCCATAAAACAGTAGTGTTCACAGTATTATAAGATAAAGGTTTGAAAAAGAGAGGCTGTACAACTCAGCATTGGGTTCCAAGAGGCTTTTGATTTCTATATTCTTGGAGGGCATGGAGAGAGGAGTTCCAAGCATTTAATGCAAAGAGGGGCTATCCTGAAGCTGTTGGAGAGAAAGGATCCGATAGCTGAGAGAACACCTGGCAGTCACAAGACACAGAAAAATGAAGCCATAGACTAAAGGGAGAATTGAGGTCAAAGCGGAACAGATGGGTACTAAAATTAGAGAGGATGGGAGAAATACAGATACAAAGCAGGGGGGAGGGAGGAGCCCCTTATTAAGAGAGAGATGGAAAGGACTTTTTAAAGCAAAGGAAGAGAGATGAGAAGGAAAGTCTATAGCACAATCAGGAATCCTCTCCTCTGTCTGTCTCTTTCACTGCAGGCTTTGTATTTAATTGTAACACCACCTAGAATCCTTTGTGGTGCTGTTGATATTATTAGGGAGAAAGAAGAATCTGATGTAAAGATAACCTCAGGGGGGTAATTATTGAATAGCTATGGAGAAGTTGGAGCTCGTAGTGGTAAGGGGACTGGTAGAGTTAAAGCCTTGTCTACATTTAGTTTTAATTAGCGAAATTATAGCAGTTAAATTGGCATGCAATAATTAGTTACATTAGCAGGGGTGAAAGTAACTATAGGCACTTACTCTAAGGGGAAGGGCCTCAGGCAGGAGGGGCAGGGCTGGGGGGGGGTCAGAGCCAGCCCACCCAGTACTGGTAAGTACCTTTAGTTGGGGCAGCTGTTCCCTTTGCCGCCCCGCGCCATTGGCTGTAACGTCCCTGCCCCTTTTGCCTCCCCACCAGTACAGACCCTACCAGCAGGGCCGCCCACGGTGTGTGTGTGTGCGGGGGGGAGGGTCAGGGATGTTAAAGCGCTGCCACAGCAGCACTTTAACGTTTCTGTCCTTCCCCCATCCCCAGTGGGCCTGCTGGGAGGGTCTGTACCGGTAGGGCCCCTGACAGGGGAGGCAAAAGGTGCAGGGACATTAAAGCGCTGCTGCAGCAGTGCTTTAATGTGGGCTGTATACGGGCCGATACGGGTTCTTCCCGGTATGCCGTACTGGCTCACTTTCAACCCTGTACATTAATCAAATGAATAGCAGGAAACTGAGAGCTGGTCTACACTACAGCTTAAGCTGCCACAGTCACAGGTACTGGGGCTACTTGATTATCACATCTCTAGATCGGCCAACTCCAGTGCAGAGTTGATTAAAACAACATAGTCCAGGGCTGATCTGCACCAGATGGTAGGTACTCAACTTGTGGGAGCCATAGCATGCAAGCTACAGGGTCAGAGATGCAACTCTATGTGCTGGGTGTCCCTAGTCTCTGACTGCTAGAAGCTGGGAGTGGATGAGAGGGGATAGATCACTCAGTGGTTGTCCATTTTATTCATTCTCTCTGAAGCATTGGCATTGGCCACTGTCAGAACACAGAATACTGCGCTTGATGGACCACTGGTCTGACCTAGTATGGACACTCTTATTTGATCTTCTCTCATGTGCTGTAACTGAACCCTTGTCTGTTTGAGTGACAGTGTTAGGTGTTTAACAGTGACAAGAAAAAAAATTCATGACTTCAGTCGCCTCAGCATTGGTGTTATATTATGTAGTAGATGTCTTGGATCTGTGCATTGCCTTATGTGCATGATTCTACTAGAAACTTCCTGGAGTATGTCAGGAGGAGCAATACCTGAAAGATTGTAGAGATTGTTGGCATGGGTAGGCTTAAGACCTCTTGTAATATAGCAGCAGGTGGTGTTAAGAGCAGGGTCTAGCTTCTTTGCCTGAAGGGATGGTGCCCAGACTGCATACATGTATTCAGCAAAGGAGTAGCAACCAGCAGTGCTGTTGATTGCAGTGTGGACAGGACTGCATCCCACTTTGATGCAATCAGCTTGCTGAGGATGTTGTTTTGTATGCTACCCTTTGCTTTAGTTTTCTATATGTGGGCTCTAAACAAGAACGCGTGATCGAGAATAATGTCAAGCTATACTGGATTTATGGAATGAGCAAGCTTTGTCCCAAGCCAGCTGATGGTGAGTTTGTGTTTGGCCTCTCAGTTTTTGAGATAGAATTCATTGACTTGCACCTTTGCTGGGTTTGCATACAGTGGGTTGGCGAGGACAAGTGTACTCAGCAGAATACTCTCTAATATGCCAAATTCCTTGTGCTGTGTGGTACGCATAGATCATCTGTGTTAATAAAGCACATGCAGCAGGGTAGCTTGGCTGGTCATTTATGTAGATCTTGAATAATATAGGGGCTAAGACTCCACTGAGTGGCCATTCTTCTGTCATCACCATCAGCTCTGTTTCCCACCATAGATCACAAAGAATCTTCCAATTCGTGACCCGAAGCAACCTAGTTCTTTTTAACAGTGGTCCTAATCTTTTCTTAGCAAGGCAAGAAGGTTCTACTGGGAGCAGGACAGACACTGCTGTTAGGGAGACTGTCCCCAGAGGAAGAGAGCGAGAGAATGTGAGGAGACTGGGGGGAACACGCAGAGGATATTGAAAATTGGGAAGGGGGACAGGGTGTGTGGAAACATCGGGAGAACAGAAAAGCAAGAGAAATTTAGGTACTGGGAGGTAGAAGGGGTGCTACAGTAGAGTGACCAGATGTCCCAAATTTATAGGGACAGTCCCGGTTTTTGGGTCTTTTTCTTATATAAGCTCCTATTACCCCGTATCCCCCTCATGATTTTTCACATTTGCTATCTGGTCACCCTAGACTACAGAGCATGGCAGCATCCACCATTAAATGTAGATTCTGAACCCTGATTAAATACTTGTGGGTATCCAGATAAAACAACAAACAAGTGTTCATTAGCAAACATCCTGCTAGGGCCTCCTAATAATATTTTCCCATGAAAACTTCTGGGGCTTTTTAATGTGAGACATGAGCCTACCTGCTGTCATTTTATCGGTTGACAGCCCATATGTGAGAATCACGAGAGCCAAGTGTTTTGTTCCTTGTCACTACAAATAGAATCATTGTTTATTGCATGCTGTAAGAGCTCAGTGCCATTGATCTGTAAGCTCTTGGACTGACAGATCATATCCTCTCAATTTCCCATTTAATATGTTACATTATCATCCACAAATGGACTAGACAGAGAATATTGGTCAGGTTGGTGTGTGGGGTTTATAGCCCTTGCACACCATGCACACCTTGAGGAAAAGAGGTGACTGGTTCCTGTTTGTATCACTGGGGTTGCAGCACCCCCAAAGTGGGTGGGAAGAAGGTGAAGCCATGTAGAACAGTGTGCCCACAGACTCCTCCTGTGCTCCAGCCAGCTTGGGCAATGACTGCGCTTCCTGCTATTATAACACATCTCCTTAGTCAGAAATCAGATCTAGAATGTTTCTTGGGAGGGTGATGAAGAAAGGTGGTCCAGGGATTCGGGCATTAGCACAGGAGTGGGTTCAAGTCTGTTCAGCCACAGACTTCATGTGTGACCTTGAAATTATTCTCTCTCTGCCTCAGTTCCCCATCTGTAAAGTGGATAGTAGTGCTTCACAGGGGTGTTGTGGGGATAGAGTCATTAAAAGGAGTATGTGGAACTCAGATACTACAGTAATGGGGGTGATAGGAGTATCTTAGACAGGTAAATTGGACAAATGATGACTCAAAGGCAAAAAAGGATCTGTTCAACTCCATTTCTGAAAATTAGCATCATTGTGGGGAAAAGCCAGTTCTTGTACCTCTGTTAGGTCTGGACCAATTCCTGAGATCTGTATTCAAGCAAGCTTCTATCACCTTCGATGGGCATTTTGTTTGATTAAGGCTAAGTGAAAACTGAATAAAGACCTCAGGATTTGGCCTTATAGGCTGTGTGGATTAAGGCAAGAAACTTCAAAATCCTGGTTCTTATTTTGGGAACACCAGGCTGCAAGACTTTTCCACCTACGGTGAGAGTAGAAGTAGCAGGTACCAGTGGTTGGTCTGTTTGTCTTCCTCAGTCCTGAATGGCCATTGCTCAGATCACACTTTCTCAGAGACAGGAAGGAAGTACTCTGTTTAGAGGGAATAGTCTGTGAATTGGCCCAATAGCTTTATTTTTTTGTTGTTCATTTTTAGGATAATGGAGAGAAGGCTCTGATTTTTGGTAGATCAGAGCCCTATTTAGTTCTAAACTGTGTGATTTCAGTACGGTCCACTGTTTGTGAAAATGCAGAGCCAACACTGCCTTGGGGAAACTAAGGAAAGATTGTGTCTGACACATGTTTTTTCAGATCATTATAGTGTATGCAGTATTTTCCCTACATCTGATAAATATATTCTCTCCTCTAATGAATGCTCATCTATCTAGAGAGGCTGGTTCGGCCATCATTGGACACTGACTGAGGAATTTTTTCTTTTGCACCAAGAAAGTCTTCTCTTAATCATATCTCTTGCTCTATATTTATCCTTTGTACTAAATTCTCTCTGCATTCTTTCTAAAAGAACCCTTCATAAAATTCCAGCAATGATCGCAGTTGGGCTGGTAGGGTATGTTCTGTGAGAGTTTCAGTAAATGTATGAATGGTTTATGAAACACTCCAAAAAATGGAGTGTGAGAATTTGGTGAAGTGCACAATGCACAGGCTGAGGAGCCTGTGAGAATCCTGAAAATAGGAAAAAAGTATCTAAATAATAATAATAAAATAAATAATAGGAGAAAAGTTCCTCTAAAAAGATAGCTGGTTCATAAAAGTTTAATACATACAGCTCACTTATTAGCTCAGAGTTGGCATAAGGCTATTACCATGTTCACATAACTGTATGTATTTTGCAATTTAATAGTTCTGATAGGCCAATGGTAGTGACAACTTCCAATATTAAAAGAGCCCCACAATGATAGATGTTATGAAATACTTTTGCATTCCAGAAGAGTGTAGTTCTGCTCAGAGATATGGTACGATGGACATCCTTGTTCATTCTCCCCCAATGATTTCTGTATAGAATGCACTTAGTTTGTAAGTAAAAGAATGAGGTGTTGTGTTTCTTTTTAGCTGCCATGGCTGCACACTCTGAGTCAAGTTGGGTTCTTTCTATCTCATGCCTCATCACAACAATAGCAAAGATTCCTCTGGGGAAATTAGAACCTCAGTGTCACCTGTGGAACCCCATTGTCTTCAAACTATTCTCTCAATTTCATTTGTGCCAACCTATTGCCTTAGGTGGGCTTGCACATCTGTAACTGATGGGAACTTAGTAAATATTTTGGTTGATGAGGCATAGGATGGGATAGAATCCACAGCTTGGTGTTGGTTCTGGAGAGCCAAGATGCATGAACAACATTAAAAATGTATTTTTGATGCTATAGTCAGTGGATACAACTCGGCATATACACAAGGACTATGTCTGCTGGATGAGACAGGGCCATTTTTACATAATTGCTTGTTAGAATAGAACCACAATTGTAAGTGTATTTTGAGCAGAAGGGAAGCATCATCTCAATAGTAATATATGGAACAGCAGTCACATAATGGATCATATGTCTGTAGCATAGCATGCTAGTTAATTCTTTTTAACTATTCACTCCTTCACTACATAAAAAGTGCACTAATAGAAAAATTATGCAGCATTCTGTGTGTATACATTTGTATGTATCTGTCGGTGAAAGAGATACCAGTTGTAATTTGGAATAAATGTATTTTGAGTGAAGGCCGGTAACATACTCCTTACAAACACAGATCATTTGGTGTCCATCTATGGTGGGTTGGTAATGGTCTTTTTTGCAGTGAGAGATCAAACTTAGCAGTAATCTTTGTTCACCTTATAGATGTTTAAAAATATATATATTTGTGTAGCTGCTAAGCACAGTTAAAATCACCTTACTTACAGACTAGATCATCATAACAGCCCCTTCTGGCCTTAAAATCTAAGAACATATAACCCCTTTTTGTCCTTTTTAACAGGTGTTCAGGTCCAGTTAGGGTGGCAGTGATGGAAAGCTGGATACCATTTGATGGCTGGTCATTGGTGATAAGTTTCATTGTCTCAGACAAATTTCCACAGTTGGTGCTAATTTGGAATTTGTGATGGCAATCTCAGCAGAGGCTGAATGGACACTGTTAATGAACTGCTTTCTCCGTTCTAAAGGTGATCTCTGCAGTTCAAGGTTCAGGGAAGCTGGGCTGTGTGGGAGAAACTTGCAATTCCTGCCTGTGCTGTACAGGCATGTTGCATCTTTCGTGAGGATTCAGTTCCGTGTAAAGCGGAAACCTCGTATAGCTGAAACCCTGTTGACTTCAATGGTGGGTGAAATCATCTGCCCTAAAGAATTTTTTTTATATTTTTAGTTTTCCCTTACTTTTTTCCCCCCGGACAACCGCGTAAAGTGGAAATCACGCAAGTCAAATGTGCGTAAAACGTGACATGCCTGTACTTTTTTTGAGGAAGGATGTAAAGTCAGTGTCTTTTTTATGTGCACTGAACTTTCATACTTAAATATATACTGTGGAACATTTGGTATGTTCTCAAGGTAGTTCTACAGATTCTAGTTTGTTGGACCCGTATAGGTAGTAGTTTTCAGGCATCAAAATTCTGTTCTTCATTCAATGCTTTGTGGAGCTAAAAAGATTCAAGCTTTTTGGCACAGAGATGGCAACAGAAGGTTGGATGCTAGTGAGTTCTGAATACATGGATTAAAGACACAATTTTATTATCTAACAGTCATAAAGAGTTCAGTGCAGCTCCAGTCCACTGTGCTAAACAGCTTAACTAACACCTCATTACATTTGCCCAGTTCATGTTGGCGAGGACAGGACTTGCTTGTGGAAGACAGAGAGAGAATTCACCATTCTAATGTGTGGGAATGGTCTAGAGGTGCATGACTTCCATTAATGGGAGTCAGCCAGTTCAATCCCCAAATGTGGAATTGTGCTAGGCACTGTACAGACACATAGTAAGACAATCTCTGCCCCACATTGCTTTCAACCTAAATAGACAAGACAGAAAAAGGATAGGAGGGGAAAACAGAGACTCAGAGGGATGAAGTGACTTGCTCAAGGTCACGCAGCAGGACAGTGGGTGAAGCAGACACAGAACCTAGGGCTGGCTCACAGCCAGTTATCCTGTCCACCAGTTCATGCTGCCTCCGCTTGTGTTCCAAAATTAGGAAAACATCTTTGGAGCTATTTTCACTTTCTTCAAAAAATAAATGATTAGTAGAAACATTTCTGTCTTAGTTCCAGAAGAAAGGGACCAAATCCTGTAAAAGTCACTCAGCGAATATATTTTTCTACTTAATATTGCTGAGCAGACATAATAGGCTAAATCTTGTTCTAATTTTCAGTGCATGTAAGTGGTTTGCATCAGGCTGAGAATTAAAACTGAACGCAGACCCTACAGTCCTTTCTAATTACATTTCTTCAGTTCAAAGTGAGCGTTGTGTGCGGGCTATTTGGTAAATACTGGTAACATTTAAACTGTCACAAATGGGCTTCAAGTATAATACCAAGTTAAGATAGATGATGCAGAGGAAATTCTTGTCCATGCTCTTTCATTCTTCATGGCTATTGAATCAATAAGACAGAGCAGTGTCTTGATTTAGCCAGTGAAGAATCTAAATGAAAGTGTAGGATTTAGAAAAAATACGCTCCACTATATATGTTCAGAGACCATGTGGCACTATGAATCTTCAGGTATATTAAGCACAAACATCTCTATGCACTTTGATCACTTTGTTTATACTAGAAAAATCCTTACTAAATTGCAATAAAAGTGACTTGCCATAATATCAGTTGTGTCAGAAAGTCTAACTCATTGGTACTTAGCTATTTTATGCTCAAGGGGCTCATGGAACAGCAGAAGGGTTTGCATAAATACTTGATAGCCTGCATAGATATCATACTAATATCTATTCAGTGGAAACAGGTTTCTAGTTTGGCTCCTCGTCCTTGCCTGCTTCAGATAATCATGGTGAAAGTGAGTGGTAGTAACACACCATTAAGTTTAATACTACCCCACACTGGGGAACTTTATTTCCTGTTTTTAAAAAAGCTATATACCCAATGTAAAAACAGAGGCATACTGGCTCTGTAACTGACAAGAGGTTTTTCACACCTTTCCCTATCTCCCAATTAATATTTCATAAAGAAAAATGTCAATGCTGCAAGACAAATTTCATTAACAGAATACGGTGATGCCTTGTCTTTCTAAAATGTTTAACCATTAATGCACCAGAGGTTCTTGAGTTTTTTTACCACTTTCACCTCATATGGGCACGTCAGCATGAAAGGAATGTCCAGGTTTCCAAAGTGTGAATCTGATCGTTACTGTAAAGGCAAATCAGAGTCATTTAGGTTGAGAAAACCAGCAAATGAGTCATCCTTTTTTGAATAAGCTTGAAAAGAAGAAGTTTGTGATGACATAAAAGAGATTTCTTTTTTGCAGAAAACATAAATGCACGCATAAGTGAGGCTCTCGAAAATCGATGTGCATTTGTATTCTCTGCTTCATTTCTTTCCTTCCGTAGGGAAATAAGCCTAGGAATAAATAACCTCTTGTCTCTTTTGAAAGTACACTCTCTTTTTTTCTTTTCTTTTTCTTTTTAAGGAGCAGGCGTGTAAAGGGGTGGCCTGCCATTTAAGATCCAAAGTCTTAGAGCAGGCCAGGTTGAAGAGGTGTAAGGTTTAATTAGAATCATCTGGGTATGGAGATCTGAGTCCCCTATAAAAGGCAGCAGCAAGTCACTGAGGGAGAGTGAAGATCCGGAGACTGTAGAGAGTGAGATCGACTCCTGGAGGGAAGATCCTGAAATCATGTGATTTACTTCAGCTAGCAAGGTCTACGAGTGACCTGCTAAAGCAGGAAAGACCCTGAGATACCAGGGAAGTTTCGAGGCAGTACCTCACAGGTTAAGTCTAGGCTTTTTTGTGTTGATTTAGAACTTTTTGACAATAAATCCATACCCTAAGAAGGGAGAGTATTAAACATTTTTTGTAAGATACTGAGTCCCAGATCAGAGGCAGGGTGCTACAGAGCCATCCCAGATGATGGGGAAGCAGTAGGAAGTGGCTAATCCTATTACAAGTCTGAACTGTGAAAATATCTTCAGAGGGTTGGTAGCATCTGGGGAAAAGGGAACAGATTTCAGAAGCAAACTTAGCAGGAGGTTATTCTTCAGGTCTGAATAGATGTAAAAAAATCATATAATAGAACATTTTTGGGTGGTAGGGCTGAGCACCTCCCTGTGGAATTTTAACAAGGGAGTCTTCTAGTTAGAGAAGACTTCTGGAGTTTGGGATGCATTCATTGCAGGGCAGAGGGAGATACTAATTTTGGTTTGCATAGTATCAGCTTGTTTAGCAGCATCAACTCCAAATAAATAAACACGTTTCTTCTGGAGATGACTCATTACTTCAATCATTTTGTTTTATAATAAAAATAGACCTGGTGTAAATTTTCTGAATAATTTTTCTACAAAATGCAACTAAAAGTATTTGTGGAGGTTTTAGGGATGCTTTTACTTAATCAGTTAGGAAATGTGTGGGAAGATGCCCTGAGAAAAACATTTTAATGTGTTCAGTCCCTAGAATAAATATTGTTAGTTATAGTTGCCCCATTTGTCCTAATTTCAGAGCTGTGCAAGAACTAACATGCCTTTGACCAGGGCAGACACTGAAGCAGGTAACCTTACTTCATTGTTTGTGTATCAGCAAATGAAGGTAAGGTGCTGAGCAAAATAAAGCAGAGACAAGGAACCCACAAGTTATGACTTTGCATTCTAGAGGCCTCATTTTGCATTTCTTGCACCCTCAAAGCCATACAAGGTTTTGAATGTGCAAGAAATGCAAGATTGGGCGGTAAGTAGAACAATAGTTGCAGAACATAGGTGGTCAAATCCTGGTTCTATTGAAGTCAGTGGGACCAGTGAGTGTATGAAGGGTTCAGGTGATGTTGAGTGGACTCTAGGTAGTTTCTTGTTTCACATACTGTATGTAAAGTGTTGTAAGGAGGCAAGGATGAAAGCATGATGTCTAAGATCAAGAGAGTGTGCCCTAGTTGTAGGGGGGAAGGTATGCAAAATGTAAAATAAGGAAAGTGGTAGATCATGTTCTCTCAAAAGGCTAGGATAAAAGCAACAATGGAATTAAAAGGAAAAACTCTCTCATATAGTTTCTGAAAAAAAATGTTTGCTGATCTCAATTTAAAACTGAATGGTGATAACAGAAATAGTATGCAGCTGCAAAATGGTGTTTTGAGTATATTCTGTGATGTGTCTCTTTTCCCAATCTTATGTTGTATTTAATGTTAATCCTCCTGCATCTGTTTCTTGTATGAATTCTATTAATATAAATAAATACACAGATGTAGCATACCTACTGCATAGGAGCTTAGCATATCCATCCCCATGTGGCCTTCATAAAACAAAAATTATATTGCTGTTTTTGAAAAAATAAATATTTTCATAAAAGAAAATAGAGTTCTCAATGCCCCGGGCTGAGAATTTATGACTGTCAGAACACATCTCTTCTGCTTTTAACAGATATGGGTAAAAGCCAAGGTCTGAATAACCATTTTATGAGCTTTTATCAAGATTTTGTTATCAGGTTTTATCCAGTTTATAAGCTTTTAGTTGAAGAACCCTTTGAATACTGACTCCAGTGATTTTTGTTTCATAAGCATTAAACTATATTTGCTGTTTCCCCCCCATAAATCACACTGATATTAAGTACTGAAACTTAATACAAATAAAACTGAGGTTCCACTTTGAAAACAATAAAACAAATACAACGAACAACACTGAGGGAGCCAAGGAGAAATGATAGCAATCAACATTTGGCTTCTTAACAGTTAGTATAACAGTTATACGTTGTATAAAAATGGGCCCCAGTGAAAAAGTAAAAGACTTGCTTGGCTGGGGAATTACGGACCTGATGCAGAAATGTATTTTTCCCATACCTTTTTTGGTTCATTTTCATGTGATTAAATTTCAAGTTTACTCTTTCAGCTGATAAATATTTTATTTTTTAAATTCTGAAATCGATGAGCTATTTATTTCAGTCACTGACTCTAATTGGCAGCATAATTATGCATCAGATTATTGGCTTTGATATTTTTACCTTGAGTGATTAGCTTCTGACACTGTAATTCATTTTTAAGAATGATTTATTTTATATTTAAAATGTTTTAATTAAACTAGGATTTGGAAGAGTAAATGGGAGCATTTACATTTGACACATACAGTAGTGTAAAACAGATATTTGAAGGCAGTTGTCTGTATATTAACTTAGGATAATTAATTGGGATTTTACATACTAATATTACCTAATTAACACTCAGCAAGGTAATTAATTTACAGTTAGCAGTTGGCCAAGAAACACGGAGCATAGAAACATAGCCAGCTGCTTTCATTTAATTGCATCTTTCCTGGTCACTTTTTTTTTGAATAGGCATTTTATTGTAGAGATCAAAGACGACACCTTTTTTTGTTGAAAGGATAGTCTTCATGTTTCACTCTCTGAAAGAGCAAGGTACAGTACAGACACCACAAAGATGACTAGCCTTCGACTAGATGTTTGTGTTCAGAGAGTGTATTCTACAAGACACACAATCTGGTAAATTATCAATCAAAAATACCTGTACATAGTTCATGGCAGATGTTCGACTCAGGACACATTTCTTTTAAAACATGTCTTACAACAGAATTACCCGGTGTCATGTTTGCATGTGAGACTCAGATTGGAATGCTGGGCAGCAACAGGGCTGCTGAACAAGACAAAATAGGCCCAGGCTCTGATCTCAGTGCATTCATGCTAACGTAATAGGCAATAACCATCATTTAAGATACTAACGCGGCCCACTGACTTTGAGGGAATGATATTCTGTCACTGACAGCAGTGCTTACTCCAGTCTTTCCAAGGGATAATGCACTTTTTCAGTATGAAAGATAGAAAAGTGGGTGTAAGATTTCCAATTAAAAAAAAACAACACAGTTATGTGTAGCCTGCCTACCTCTCTGTGTGCCATTCTGTGCAATCTTGCACAGTCCACAGTGTGTTTGGGACCAAATCCTGCCCTTTCTTATACCTCTGCCTTCACTACCTTTAGCATGATGGCATGCATGTAACTGAGGCCACGCCTGGCCTTTTAAATGTAGGTTAAATTTATGCCTAGGAGGCTGCATAGATGTGGGAAAGGAGAGAGATGGAGGATGGAGAGGTGCTCTGCACCACTGTGCCCCAGAGGGAGCACTTCTGCTAACCTCACATACCTGCTGTGAATTCCTTCGTTGACTGAAATGCTCTTGCCTCAATAATTTCACCTGCAGATCATCCGGGGAAATGGACAGAGCAGTAAGGGCATGGTAGACTTTTCAAAAGTGCTTGGCAGTAGCCTAACTTCACTCGTGAAATCGCAAGGCATAGAGGGGAGGAAAAGCATCATGAGGAGGGACAGAGGGGGGTCCTCTTTGTCCCTCACCTCTAAGTCCTTTCTGTGGCCCTCCTGCAATAGTGCCAAGCATAAATCTTTTTCTCAGAACCCACCTTATAAAACATTTCACAGGGATTTGTAAAGAAGGCACTGCATCTTCATTATAAGCCTGTCCGTTACAAAGATCCTTGTGATTTAAGGTTTACATGATCAGAAGCCTAGTTGAGGACTACACTTTTTTTTTTAAGTGCACATTAGAACAGGGTGGGGTTTATAGAAAAGAGACGGCAGGTGCTGTGGTGTGATTATCAGAGCTGTGCCTGCAGTGCAGCCCAGATTTCTGTTTAAAATGTATGAGTCTCATCACTTAATTTTAAGTGAAAATTCTGAAATTAGTAAGGTCAATGAAGGACAGTTCATAGAGACTCAGCATTCATGAGTCTCATTAGTTTACAAAATAGGCAGGGGGAATTGAGTGATATGACTGGCTAATAAGAATTCTGAATGCAGTGACAATAACACCAGCACAATTCATTGGGCTCTGAAGTTATAACAGTCAGATAGCCTGTCTCTCTTCTCATACCTGTGTAAATCAGGAGTAACTCTACTGAAGTCAGCAGAGTAAGAGAGGCAGGGACCCTTATCCGATGTCAGTTAGAGGAGAATTTCTAAAGTGCAAACTCTTGCTTTCCATATTTAATGTGCAGTCTTACTCCGAAAAGTGACTCTGTGAAAAGTACATTGTCTCTCCCAGACCCCAAACAAAATTTGCTGAGTTTACAAGTCCTGATCAACTTTTTTCTACGGGCTCTACAAACTCTATCTGTTGTTTGAAACAAAAGCCAGTTTCTGGATCTCTGCTTCCCAAATCATCATTATGCCATTTCTGAACAGTACTGACCACACTTTGTCCCTGTCTGTGCTTGTAGCCAGACTTTGTGTATGTCTACACAACCCACCCTATCAATCTATTGGGAATCAATTTATCGCGTCCAGTGTTGACGCGATAAATCGATACCCAAGCACTCTCCACTTCGACTCCGGAACTCCACCTCCATGAGAGGCAGAAGTGGAGTCGACAGGGGAGGGGCAGTGGTTGACTCACCACCATAAGGACGCCCAAGTAAGTCGACCTAAGATGCGTTGACTTCAGCTAAGGCAGTGTAGACCTGGCCTTACTTCTGCAATGATCAGCAATTGGTATTTTTTGTAGTGGGTACAGGCTTTAGAAAGTAAATCTACTGAAATGCATCAAAATGATTTAGGACCTCCGTTCTACTTCACATCCTCCACCTACTGCCTACTGTTGCAGTAAACAATGTGCGAATGTATTTCTCCTCCATAATTTAAACTGGTTCCAAATATATATGCTAATGATTTATATTTGTGGTTGCAGTATACCAAAGTATATTTGTGCTGTGTTAATTCATACCCTATTGTGTCTTACAGCTTAATTAAAATATTGATTACCTTCATTCATCAGTATTTTGGATATATCATGAAATTATCCTCTTAATTTATGTCAATTAATCAAGAAGACCCTTTAGTTTAGGTTCTGAAATCTATTCAGAATTTTAAAGAGAGTGCAAATGAGAAAGTTGTATTGTAATTTATTCTATGAAAGATGGAGTGGAGAGAATTGTTTGATGATACACAGGATAATACTGAGGTTAAAACTATTACAATATTAATTGCATAGCAACTTCTGCTAAACAAAAGTATATCAAACATAGGGTAAACCATTTAAGAAAGATATGGACAAGCTGAGACCTCAGGAGACAAACAAAAATGATAAAAGTTTTAGACAACTTGACCTGTGAGGAAAGGTTAAAAAGAAACTGGGTATATTTAGTCTTGAGAAAAGACTGAGCGGGATCTGATAAGTCTTCAAATAGGTAAAGGGCTGTTATAAAAAGGATGGTGATCAGTTGTTCTCTATATCCACACATAGGCCAAGAAGTAAGTGACTTAATCTTCAGCAAGAGAGATTTAGGTTAGATACTAGAAGAACTTTTCTAATCATAAGGATAGTTAAACACTGAAAGAGGCACCCAAGAGAGGTTGTGGATCCCCCTCAATGGAAGTTTTTATATAACTGGTTAGAGAAACACCTGTCAGGGATGGTCTAACTTAACTTGGTCCTGCTTTCGCTAAGCAGGACGGACTAGATGACCTCTTGAGGTCCCTTCCAGCCTATATTTCTATGACTGAATGTACTAAATAATTATCTTTAAAATTACACGTTATTTTTTGCTGCCTTAATTATAGTGCACCAATTGCACAGTGGGTTTTGAATATTGTAGAGATATCTAACTCAGGGAATCATTTTGCAGAGTTCTTAATCATTACAATCCACTTCAGCACACCCTTCCAGGGCAATTACTATGGGTTTGATCCTGCACCACTCATGTCAATGGGAGATTTTGCATTGATTTAATGGAATCAGAATCAGTCCCTATGTTAGTGTAAAACTAATTCACTTCTGATTTCCTTCCATTATCTACTATATGGTTGAAGTACATTAACGATTAAAGTATGATTCTGGCCACTGATTATCTGAAGCCTCATTCTGATTGGATGGATGGGCCCTGTGAGTAATCTAGCAGCCATGCAACAACTCACAAGGGTTCACAGCTGGGGCATCACCTAAATAAAACACAATCCCTCACTGAAATGAAACATAGAACCCTTCACCTATTAAGCTAGATTGACAGATACTTTTGTAAAGATTGTGCAAGGCATATCCAAACAAGAGCCTGTCCAAGTTCATATATTAATGGATTTTAAGGCCAGAAGAAATCATTATAATTATCTAATCTGATCTCTTGTATAAACAGATGAAAAACTTTCACCGAGTAATTCCTGCATAAAGCCCCATGGATTATGGTTGAGCTAGAGCATTTTTTTTTTTTAAAAAAAAAGATATCCAATACTGACTTAAAAACTTCAAGTGGTGGAGAATCCACCATACTCCAAGCCTACGGGCTAAAAATGTGCATTTTATCTCCAGCCCTGAATTTGTCTAGTTTGTTTCTGACCATTGGATCTTGTTACGATTTTGTTGGCTAGATCAAAGAAGTATCTACTTTCAGAAATCTTCTCCCTGTCCAAATGCTCTGGACCCTGATCAGATCAGCTTGTAATCTTTCCTTGGATAAGCTAAATAGACTGCCTTTCTTAAATCTCTCATTGTAAGTCATATTTTCCACATCTCAGATCATCTTGTAGCTCTTTTCTGAACCAATCCCATTTTTCAGCATCCTTTTTTGAAGTGTGGACATCACCACAACAGGGCACGACATTGCAGTAATGGACTCACTAACACCTTGCATACATGTATAAGGTACGTAACTGCCTCTTTGGGTGTTCCCCTGCACAACCATTAAACTCTTATCCACAGTATCACAATGGGAGTCCATGTTTAGGTACCTATCCACAATGACCCGTTTCCTAAGTCCTTTTCACAGTCTGCGCTATCTAGGATACGGTCCCTCTTATTGTAAGTGATAGGCTGACCATATTTCCTTGTGACAAAAACGGGACATTGGGATGGCAAAAACGGGACAGGGTTATAACTCCCTTCAGAACCCTACAACGCCCCCCCCCATATCCATAATGTCACCACTACCCAACCCTCACATAACCACCTCCAGGCCCCCCAACACCATCCCACTACCAACCCCCCAGCCCCTTACACCCCCACAGCCTTCCCTAAACAACCTCTCCCCATAGCCCCCCACTAGCAACCAATACACCCCCCAGACCCTCCCAACGGCCTCAAAACACAGCCCCACCCCCCCACAGCCTCCCACCTCCCCCATGACCCCCCAGCTCATCCCACCCCTGCAGGCCCCGCCGCTGCGCCCCCCTCCTCAGCCACCACCTACTTTGGGCTCCGTGTTTCCTCCACGTGGGGTGGGGGGGAGCGAGGCATCAGGCAGCCCCTGCCCGGCCAGCAGCCCTCCTCCCCCGCCCCTACCTATGCTAGGCTCAGCATTTCCTCCACGTGGGAGGGGAGAGAGGCACCAGGCAGCCCCTGCCCGGCCAGGAGCTCCCCTCTGCCCGCCGCCGCTGAGCCCCCCTCCCCAGCCCCTACCTACGCTGAGTTTCCTCCATGTGTGTGTGTGTCGGGGGTGGAGGGGCGAGGCACCAGGCAGCCCCTGCCCGGCCAGGAGCTCCACTCTGCCGTTGTGCCGCTCCCGCAACACATGGGGGCGGCCCAGCCAATCGCGCCGCTGCTCAGCTGCGGGCACGCGACACGTGGGGGCGGCCCAGCCAATCGCGCCGCGCGGGCTCTGCAGTGGCTGCGGCGGACGGGAGGGGGGAGCAGGCCGGGGAGGGGAAGGGACTGAAGGGCTGTGGGAGGAGGCGGGACCCAGCCGTGGGTCCCTGAAATAAGCCGTGTCCCATTTTTTTAATGAAAAACGGGACAAATTTCATATTTTTATTAAAAAGACAGGACGGTCAAAAAATATGTAAAAAACGGGACTGTCCCGTTCAAAACGGGACGTATGGTCAGCCTAGTAAGTGAGTACTTGTCAAGGGGACCTTCACTCAGCACTGGAGTGCTTCCTTCTGGCTGTGTCTGGGGATTGGCTCTGCCAGCCTGACTCCTTCTCATGGTTCATCGGCCAGTTAAGTCACAGTACCCCCCTCCCCCCCACACACACACATCTGGGACACTATCAAAGTCTCCTATGCCATCAGAAGAAGCTGAGCCACTCCCTCAGTGACTAGGACAAATGGTCCCAGTCTTCAGGTTCACTGCCCACATTGTGACGTTCATTCAGTGGCTGATAGGGGAACCCAGGCTGTCCCCCGTGCTCTGAGTCCCAGCACAGGGACCCAATCTCCATCAGCTAAGCACAAACCTTCCTAGACTACTTCCTAGCTTGCCTATCCCAGGTTCATATTCTCTACTCTACTAGCTAAAATCCTATGTCCTGCGTCTGCTAGAAAAATCCTTCCTCTTTGGTCCACATCCATTTTTCTCCCTTATCCCAGGGAGTTTGACTGCAGTCCCCTTTCTGCTACCAGCTCCCTGGCTTAATAGAAGCCCTGCCTGCTCCTGCACAGATGAGCTTCCCTTGGTTGGGGCTTTCCTGTCAGCCTGAATATCCCTTGATTTTCAGACTAAGGAGTTAATTGGCCCACCTGGCTTACATTAACCCCTTGAAGGTGAGTATGAAGAGCACACCCTGTCACAGTACTACATTCTTTGTTCTGAAATATTGCACCTTCAATTTGGTTGTATTAAAAAAGGCTATTGCTCAAAAGAGCCCAGCTTACCAAGCGATGCAGATCGTTCTATAAAACTGACCTGTCCTTATCCTTATACATCACTCCATCCGTTTTTGTGTCCGCTGCAAACTTTTCCAGCAATAGTTGTATATTTTCTACCAGTTCTTTGCTGACATATTCACTAGCATTGGGCCAAGGACAGATCTCATTAGAAATAGTCCAGTCCATGGGTAGTCCCTGTTTACAGTTACCTTTTGAAACCTCTTAGTTCTTGTACTTGGGATAAGATAGGGAGGAAGGTGAACAGGCTGCACTATCTTCTGGCATGCTGTGGTGCTCACTTTGAGAATGAGTGAGTAAATTGTGTTTGGTTGGAGCAATATGAAATTAGAGGCGCTATCTATTGTGTATATGATTTTCTGCAATACTCATTGCTGCAGGATTTGAGCACCTCACATACCTAATGAATTAATACTCATGCCCTCTTAATGTAGGAAGGTATTAATATCCCCATTTTATAGATGGGCAGACAGAGGCACAGAGACATTACATGACTTGCTCACATGATAAGTCTTAATGGCACCCAAGGAGGAGCTTGCCAGGTTGATTCCTCAGTCTGTAATAGATACAGGCATTGTCTCATGGATGACGTGTCAATGATTTTACTGTCAAAAACTCTTGGTTTTTCTTCACATATTCCAAAAGTTTCCCATTAGTTCTGACATACCATGTTTGGGAAGAATAGTGTAGATCTAGAAACAAGTTACTCTGTATCAGAAGGGCCGGAACGTAAGGGCAATATGAAGAATGCTTCATGAATTCTCTTACAAAATCATGCAGATATTCTTTTGCGGCCTCTAAATCATCTCACTGTTCGTTATTATTTCCTCTTTTTTTTAAAAGTTCAAGGGGAGTTTTACTCCATCAATGTCACTTTCACACCAGAGTGCCTGAGTGGTTTCCCTTCTAGCCTTGAATGACATCCACATGACAAAAATACAAATAGTTCAGCATGATTTTAAAAAAAATGTTGTTGGAGGGAGAGTTTTGATAGCCAGTGTTTAAAAATTGACACAGCAATCCTAGGGATTTGCTTTAAATGTTTCCACTGGTGCTAGTGCATGCACAGAGTGAATAACTATGCCTGACAGTTTCAGTTTTACAGCAGTTATTGCTTTGACAGGTCTTGACTTTCTGCCAACTTGGCTGGCATGAGACATATATTCCTTTTGCCCCATTGGCTTCCTGTATACTGTCTCTCTCTCTTCCCCCCTCCTAAGTACTGTTTCTCTCCCTCCCTTCCTCCTCTGATTTCTCTAGAGTTCTTCATTCCATCACTCCTTGTCCTCATCTGCCCTCTAGGTCCCTATGTCATCTCTTCTGTTGAATCACTGAGACACAAACACCTCAGAAAGCAAGAGAGAGGCATTCATGATGCATCCCTGCTTTCTTGCCTTGTTAATTTTTGAAAGAAAATCCCCCTTCGTGACTTCAGTGAGAGTTACAGCTGTTCAGAACAGGACCTCTCGTGATGAAGCCAAAAGGCCCAATGAATTGCCTCTTCCCCTGACCAAGAAGAAGTGAACTGTCCCACAAATGTAGAATAGCTGAAACCTTGAAACCTATTAGTGAGCAGTCCAAGTTATAAGCCTCTGAACCTTACCTTGTTATGCCTAATGCATGAAATGGCATCAATGTAGAACAGGCAGAACTGTATTTGTTCAATGAAAAAAATTACAGAAGGAGATGAGAATAGGGAATGACTAGAGCTCAGATGGAGGTTTCCACTCGTTCACTCCTCAGCCGTCCATACTGTTCCTTACCTACTCTGAGTCCGACTCTTGCTGTAAATATTCATGATGATTAGCTACTGTACTGAGGTACAAGCTTATGGGAATTTGTAATGGGCTCTGGAGCCCTTCATCTCCAAGTCACCAGTTTGAATGGACTGTCACTGAAAATTATTTGTGTTCAAAAACCTGAAATGAGTTGTTAGTGTCTGTCCAGTCCCTAATGGGCAGGGTGCTCTGAAAATACCACTTTTTTCAAGTCTGTCTTCTGAGGCTACTCGGGGGGCTGAGCTGGCATGGGAAATGTATTACACGCTCTCCCTGGGTGATATTGCCAGTTCAAGGTTGATGAAGTATGGGGAAGATTGCACTGCTACTGCTTGTGCTGTCGCTGTTTGGTGAATGACTAAACCTCAGCCTCCACCACTATCAGTACATCATGAGCACTGAATTCACTGTAAAAACAAGCTGTTATTGTGTGACTTGTTTTAATGATGAAATGAGTACAAGTGTGATATCTCTTTAATCACCATTCATATAATTATTTGTGAAAAGTATCCTTCATATGCAGGTGAATGAACATGTACAAAACCTAAAGAAATTGTAATGTCCATTAATAGTCCATTTTTAAGGAATGTGTATAAATTTAAAGTAGAATAATAACAAAAGCAAGGAAACCTGAACAAAATACATATACTGAGCTAAATTCACAGCTGACATAACTCCATTTATGTCAATTTAGTGGCACTTATATCAGAGGTGAATTCATAGGTTTAAATATGCATCATTTTAAACCATATGGACTATGTACACAATAGCTAATCAGAATTTTAGTGAGCTCTGTTAACTTGACAATTACATTTTTTTTAAATTATCTAAGGTACTATTCCCCAGGTACTCTGTAAGGGAAGTACGTAGAATATTGAAGAAGCGTTGGGAACTTTAACTATCTAGTCAACAAAGTTTTTAAAGGAGACAACTGAATATTGAATTGGGAAAAAATCAGTTTGAGAAATATTAATAAATGGAGCTCTTCAATAATTATGCTGTGCAATAACCTAAAATCTCCCATATGGCAGTGTAGCGGGGTGACTACCCCACTCCTAAAAGAAAAGGGTTAAAGCAGCCCAGCAGAGGGCTGCAAAAGTGAAAGCAGGAGGAAGGGAGCAGCCACAGCTGTGGCTGGGTCAATTAGGGCCCAGCTGGCCCTGATAAAAGGGCTGAGAGTTTGGTGCTCAGGCAGTCTCCTTCTGGGTGAGGAGGGAGATGGATCTAGCTGCCTGGGAAGCCCAAAGGTACCTAGGATGAGGCAGGGCTGGGGAAAGTCCAGAGGAGCAGGGGAGCTCCAGGCTGTAGGGCCTGGTCCTAGGCCCATAGAGGTACTGGGTTGCAGAGAAAGGCAGCTGGTCAAAACCCCCCATTGCCTTTGATGACTGGCTATTACACTGCAGTCTTCCCCAGGAAGCGGGGGCTTGATAATGACTGGCAGTAGCCCAGGCTGAGGCAAGGTGTGGATTAGAGGGTGGGGGTTCCCCACGGAGGGGAGACCCAGAGATCTGAGGGGAAACTGCCAGGGGGTAGCACCTCAAGAAAGAGGGCACCAGGGTCTGGAAGGGACATGAGGCCAGCGAACAGTGAGACACCGGCCTGCAGAGGGTGCTCTGCAGGCAAAAGAGCTAATTCCCTGAGAGACCAGCAGGAGGTGCCACAGGGGTGAGTCGTTGTGCTGTTAGTCATTAAGAATAATTAATATAAATGATAAATTTATGCTTACAAAATTATTAATGTCACTGTGGTGGAATGGTTGAAAGTAGCTTTTCATTTTCTGTATCTTTAAATTATACATATTCTAGCAGCATTGAGAAATAACATTAACACGGACTAATAGGAAGACTTATAAGGTTTATTTTTTCTCAGAGGAGATCTGTTATATTTAGTGGGTATACTACATGCACTTTCTGGGTCAGCTATTCAAATGCAGTCAACTGATGCACTCACAGAAACTTACCTCTGTGTAGTTTTTTCTCTGCCATTATTAATGTCATGCACTTGCACCATTTCTGTCTAGGTACTTATGAGACCTTATGAGTCCTTCACAGTCAGTAAAGGATTTTATCCTCACAACACAACTCTCAGGCAGGGAAGTATTATCCCCATTTTAAAGATGAAGTGCTCAGGTGAAAGATAGATTAAGTTAATCACAGTAAGTCACCAAGGAGTTGAACACAAGTCTCCTGAGTTTATCTACTACCCTGTCACTTGTAGTGGACTCACAACTCCATCTAGATGACCCATAGCTGAATGCATAGTGGCATGGTAACTGCCTGACCGTGGAAGTTACCATGTTTCCCACCTTGAATGCACAAATGGACACTTTCCCATATAATGTGTTGTTTTGCTGGTGCACCAATAGTTCTTACATTTAACAACTTGGCCATTTGAGCTGTAAATCAAACAGAGGGGCATAGAGAATTTTGCTTTATTGATTTTATCCACAGCTCAGAAATCCAGGATCATGTTCTTCCATAAGATTTATTGTCTCTCTCCAATTCACAGTGGCCAGCAACAAGCATAGCCTTTTATGTGGGATATTACTTATGGCAAAACTAGGGAAATTAAGTGATACAAGAAGAAAAACACCAAACATTGCATTGGTCTAATGAGGTTGATCCAAGTTTTGGTTGATGGTAGATTGATTCTGATTTTAATCAGATCAATTCTCCCATACCATTAGACTTACTCTTAAGACAAGTGGGAATAACTAGTACTCTTTTTGTTTTTAATTTTTGTAAACATCCCCACAATGTCTTGTGGGGTACAATATAAATAATTGAAGTAAATACAGTAGATAAAAATATATACAGAACACTTAATAGCATCCAACACAGGGGGCTTGGTCAATGAGTATGGGTCCTAAGCACTACAGTAAGAAAAATAATAATAAACTTCACTATGCATGATATTTTCATCATTTATTATTTGAAGAATTGGAAATGTTTGTTTTTTCATTATTTCCTCAGGTATTTATAGTTCATAAATCTTTCATCTGAAGAGTCACAAAATGATGAATGGCTATAAACTGCACTCCTGGTAGTTAGCTGGAAAAATATGCAAAGTGACCTTTTAAATTCTCTCAATATGAGTAAAATCGGATGCTGGCCAGCTTATTGTCCAAAGGCCAGTCAGTCAGCTATCAGTGTAGGGGTAAACTTTATTCATGTAGACTAAAGCAGATTGCTACTATCCTCAACTTTCATTGGGCTGAACATTGATCACTGTGTGCTGGTTCCTGTAGCCTGCAGGCCATACATCTGTATTAAAAATAAATGTGGATCGGAGTTGAATTCTGTGAGTGCATTTGCCTTTTGAGCTGTTCTCAGGCTATCTCATTGTGTGCACCCACTGGGGCCAAGTTCACTGCTGGCATAAGTAGCTGTTTATGTCATCAGTGAATTTGGCCCCTAAGACCGGATTCTCATTTACACTAAGGCCTCTAATCCAATACAGCTAATTTATGCCTACTTTAAGACCTTTTTACACTGTCAGATATATATAAAAAGACCTTAGTGTAAATAAGAATCAGGCCCTTCTTGTATTAAGTCTACTCTATACCTCTATGTGGCCTGGAAGAAAAAAAAATCCCAACCCATCGAAGTTCAAAAATGCTGAGCTAAATTCTATTGTAATATTGGGGTGTAAATCTGGAATAATACCTTTGTTTTCAGTGGTGCTACCCCAGTTTTCCACTGGTTCAAGCACAGATTGTATAATTATTATATGGAATATGATAGAGTGGCAGAAAGCTGGCAGAAAATTTATCAACCATTCTGTTTAA
The DNA here is from genome assembly GCA_032164245.1 of Sternotherus odoratus. Classification (NCBI taxonomy): domain Eukaryota; kingdom Metazoa; phylum Chordata; order Testudines; family Kinosternidae; genus Sternotherus; species Sternotherus odoratus. The sequence goes on from JAVMKO010000006.1 coordinate 78,621,367, forward strand.
GGTTCTGTAATTAGGGTACATGAAATATTTATTTATGAACATGAATGGCAAACTCTAGTTGTAACTTGTTTTCAACTGGATTGTCATCACTTTTTACCTCTTCGACAAGAAGATTAATTGTGCTGCTAACATGTGAATTTAAAGCCTTTGAGCTATCCTATTTTTCTCCCCCTCGTCAGGGCAAGTTTATTGACAAATAGAAAATTAATTCACTCTGGAAAGCAATTGGTTGAGGCTAGCTAGACTTCTGCCCTTTCAGCTCTTTCTTAGTGAATCTGAAACACATAGAAATGGATACAGAGGAAATATGCATATGTTCAAGTTAAGTACACACAATTTATTCAGGAGTAGCATCTCTCTTAGGTACTTACAATGGCCTTCATCACCAGAGTATCTGACTTCCTCTCAATCGTTACTGTATTTATCTTCACAACGCCCATGTGAGGTAGGGAAGAATTGATTATTCTCAATTTACAAATGGGAACTAATGCACAGAAAGACTAACGGTACATCTCCACTGCAGTTTCAGGGGGGTGTGTGTGTGTGTGTATGTATACACACACACAATTTCATGTACCCTAAATAATCTACAAATAGTAGTGTGGAGCGGCAGCAGTGAGGATTAGCCACCTGAGTATAATCACTTCCATGACCTTAACGAAGTACTTGGCTGGCTAGCCCATGCTGCCATGGCTACACTGATATTTATAAAATGCTAGCACATATGCATCTACATTATATGCCCAATTGCAGTGTAGTTGTATCCTAAGTGACTCATGCAAGGTCACACAGAATCTGGGTCTGAGCAGGGAACTCTGCTATCCCGATTCCCAGTGTAGTGCTCTAACCATTGGACCATCTTTGCTCTCTAAACCTTGGTACCATAGCAGTGGGTCATCCTTTCTGTCATAGTGCCTTGGGTTGTGGCTGCCTCAGAATGCACAAGCAAAACAGGATTAAGGTATGCAGGTAGATAATGTCATCTGTGTCATTCAAAAAGGATATAGAATAAAATTCCATTATAATTTTCCTTTTCTGTTGATTTTTTTAAATCATCCTGAACACTCCCCATTACCAAAAAGTGACATTCCCTGTCTTGCAATTTAGTCAGATTCATGTAAGACAGATATTTGACAAAAAACACTGTATGAGCCATATAAAGGTTTTCTTTAATTACAGTTCAGCATGTGAGTCAGTGCACATTGCACTACTCACTCTGTAACAGCCATCTTATATTTGTCATTGAAAAAGGAAGCTAGCATTCACTACAGAGACTATTACAATAACAGCACAAATATTAGGGATAAATGACCTCTGAGTAGATATTTTATATCTGAATCATATTATAACTGCTGCTGGTGCAATCTAGGTTATCAGAAAATCAAACAGCCTGTGACATGAAATCAATCTGTTCCCTTTTTAACTTCCAGCAGTGACATATGTGGCCAGCATAATCAGCAGAATTATATTCCAGGCACCAAATGTAAAAAGATGGAAAGAGTGAGATTCTGTGAAGCAAAAGGATACGAATTAAAAAAAACAAACCCTCTACATTTTAATGACTGAGACTAATATGCTATCTGGTATGCAATGCACAACAGTTCAATCTTAATCAATAGACAATGAGTTTCTGATCTAAAATGAACTTGTGTCAATTTGAGGTTAATCCACTGGCCTAGATCTCCTTGACACAGTGCTGAAAGTGGTGGGTGAAATTTAGGCCGTACTGAAGTCAATGGCCACTGTCAACAGCCTTTACACTAGGCTTCCAACATTGGTTACTGACGTTGGTGTCAGTGGAAAACTTTAAATATTTCTCTTTGCATCGGTGAGAGGAGTGAGTTGGGAAGTAAGAGGAGGACGGTATTCACACAGCAGGAGGAGCTGCGGTAGGAAGAGACGCAATTGCAGAGGTAAATGGAACATAATCATGAGGGGTCTTCTGGATGAGAGGGGTGATGTGAGTAATAAATATGGAAGCAGATGGGGAGGCAGTGGATTTTTTTCTGTGCGGAGGTGATGTAATCACTTTTGTACTTGTAGGTGGGAACATGCACTGCAGGGTTCTGAATGATTTGCATTTTGGATCTGAGTGATTTTACGCAAAGGAGACAGAGTTGGAGCTAATCAAAGTCAGAAGAGAGGAATGAATAAATGAGCCATTTAGCACAATGAATGTCAAAGTAGTATCAGAAGTGGGAGACACAAGGGTGAGTCAACTGCCTCACGTTACTCGGTGGCTAGAAAACAGATGTCTGAACAATATGACATCTAGCTCTTCCTGGGTGCTACAGAATGGTTTTGCTTTTCTCTTTTTCATGTTCATTTAATGTCCGAATACAGCACAGTGTCTGAAGTAGCAGACAATAAAGAGAAATTTAAAAATAAATCATAGTGTAGTGATTTTAGGTAAAAGCAGTGTCCCTGCAAACAGTAAAGGTGAAATCCAAGTCCTTTTATAGTCAAAGGGAAACTTCAATGGGAATAGGATATCACCCCCTGTGCTCTGGATCCAAACCTGCAGTAGTGTGTGGACAGCTCACATACAGAAGGGAGCTGTGAGTACATTTGAAAATCTGGGCTTTAATGAGCACAGCCAATTTGAAACTATGAACAGTTTTAACATTCAGGGTATGATTCTCATTTACACTAAATATTTATCTACAAATGAAGCTACTCAAGAATAGCTACTGAGGAATAAATCCTGAATAACTCAGTGTGTGGACACTTTTATTCTGGAATAAAAGCGCTTGTTTACATGGTGTGTTAATATGCCCAAGCACATTAACACATCATGCACACTAGCATGTTGTGCACTAGCTGGCCCATATGAACCCTGCTGTCATGCACTAAAAATTCCCTTGTGTGTATTAATGTAGTACTATTTGAAACAGAACTACATTAATATGCACTAGGGAACTTCTGGACCACACAAGCCAGCAAGTGTGTGACACACTAGTGCACACTAGGACTTAAGCTCCTCTATCTCAGACTGATGCAGTGTGTAGATATATTCAGAGGGCCTGGTTCCTGTTTAGCTTAATCTGCTTTGCAAGTGGATTAAGATGAACAAGGAACACTTATTTTGGAGGAAGTGTGTCTACACATGGAGTTGTTCAAAAATAGCGAATGTTCTATAAATTCAGACCCTATCTTAATCCTAGTTAACTATTAGCTGTAGCCCTTAGTCCTTAAGGAGATTTAAAGTGGATTTAAATTACATTTACCTCCCTTGAAGGTCTCTTTATAGTGCCAGAATTGTGTAAAGGGCCTTACTCTAAAAGAAATGTCAGCCCTCGGTCTAATGTCACTGATACTGATGCAAAGATGGAATAAATTCAATGGGATAGATCCTCTGGTCTAGGCAAACTGGACTCTGCGTGGTATCAGAGAGTGAATGGGGCTAAAAGTAGCTTGAAGCTATGCCTGCATCATTCTAATCCCAGGGCCACTGGAGGCCTGGCCTGTTCCCTGGCATAAATTAGAGCAGCCAGAAGGATCCTTCCCTGCTCAGATCCCGTTGGATTCATGGCAGTGGACTGAAGTAAAACAACAGCAGTCTGGCCACTGAAGTTAATGCTGGTATAACAGATATCCGCATCTGGCCCGTAGTTTCTCTTTCTCCCTCCACTGTTTCTTAATTGTTTGTTTTCCAGTTGGGGGCTGTTTATTTTTTTCCTTCAAGGTTTATTTTGGCTGTTCAGTGATAGATTTCAATGTTTATCCTGTCATCTGGGGAAAAAACCCAGAGCATTAAAAACAGCATTAATCTGTTTATAAATATGCGACTGAGTGCAATTTCTTGCCAAGAGAAACATTTTTGTCGAAGATGTTTAAACTGACAGTTTGGTTCAAGTACATGCATATCATTTGTTAACATCACTACATAGACACAGGGTGTATGATATGTGTATGCATATGCCCTAACTGTCTGTGTTTGCAACATGAGCTGTCTAAATATACATGCACATTAATACCTACACACACACCATACCCAATGCAGACAATGAGAGAATATGCAGTAATAGAGTGCAGAATAAAAAATGCTATTTATTTTCATGAGTTGGCTACAATCAGATAATTCATAGAGTGGAAGAGCAAGAAGGAGCCATGAGTAAGCTGCATGAGGTCAGTTGAAAGAAGTGAAAATAGTGTTTTTCCATTCTGTATCAGGTTTATACCATTTTAAAAGAGAGAAATTGAATTTCAATTCTGTGATGGATTCAGAAAATGATGAACTTTGGGAACCTCTATCTGGGGAGCTGGTATTTTTATTCAGAATGAGACAGGTGTACGCTATGATTTCTTTTTCTTTAAGGAGTAAGGTACTATTGTGTTAGGAAGTAAAATTAAAGTACTGGCAAGTAATGAAGGTCAGTGTGTAACATTTACATCGGCAAGAGACGCATGTTCCCGTGTGCAAATGGCTGGTCAAATTCAGATGAATGTGTGTGCAGCTCTTAAATCACCTTTTATTAAAGTTTAGTCTTTTTGGCTATATTCTGAGATCAACACAACTCCCAGCTACAGTACACAATATTTCATATCTGGGGCTGTAAGAGTGTCTATCCCCTCTCTCTAGACTCTAGGGCACAGAGGAGGGACTCTTTTATGGTCCCTTAACTATAAACTGTTTCCCCAGCTTTTCACCCCCAAAACCCACACTCTACCAGTAGGGAAATGGGGACCCAGCTGCCACCACTCAGTAATTACCCCAAGACTATGGGTCAGGGAACCTTGACTCCCCCCGAGAGTAACCCTCCCGACCCCTCCCGTTCTGTCTGGGAGAACAAAACACACAAGAGACTTAACTCTAGCGTCCCTTCCCCCACCCCTTCCAACCTGAAGCAGAGAGAGAGATTCCAACACAGCCCTCCCTAACCATGGGCTGCCCCATCCAAAGCTAGGATTCTTTTATGAGAATAACCAAACACTTTTTATAACTAAAAAGTTTTAATAAAGAAAAGAGAACAACTTACAGCTAATACACTTTACAGATATAAGGCTTCCTCCCCCTCCCTCCAGATTTCTCCCCCTGAGAGGGTAGTGACACCTTAGACCAGGCACAGGCTTATGAAAAATTAATATGCTACTTACAATTCAGCTACTTATGAATATAGGAAGGAAAAATTAGAAGAGTTGCTCACCATAGCTGGAGAGTGAAGAAAATGGGGTTTTGTCCCAAGCTGGGACGGAGGGAAACTGAACTAAACATCCCTCCCTCCCTCCCTCCCTCCCTCCCTCGTGGCACGGGAGCTCTTACGTCACCCCCTCTCAGGTAACATTAACCCTACACAGGCAAAACAACACTCCACACTTATGACAGGGGCAAAAGTGCAGAAACTTCCTATTGTTCCATAGAAGAGTTTTGAAAATTGTTCCATTTTAAAACTTGTTTTTCAGTGAAACTTGTAATTTTAATTGAAAAGTTGCCAAACTAAACTATATAGGTTCACATAGCTCTGTGTATTATACCTATGGGGTATGTATTATTGTATATACAGGGTCACATTTTCAATCTTCCATGTGTACACAAACCCTAGAATTCATATACATACACACACACCCATCTGCATGTGCAAATGAAGTACACATTTTTTTAGGGGTGTTTCTTGAGTGAAAGTGGGGAGTAGGTTGAATTCCCTGTGGAAATTAGGCCTCAGGGTTCTGTGGATTGCCACAGACTCACAGGGGCAAAAAATAATTGCAGGCCTGTTATTTACCAGGCTGCACGTGGCAATAGACTATATTGGTAAAGGATGCAAGGAGAGTGTGGGTCAGGACGCGAGCTGCAGACGCACACACACACACACAACTAAGATTAATCAATTTAAAGTTTTATTGGGGATAATTACAAGGGGTAAGGGAGCAGTTTTTTGATTAACTAATAGATTTAATGAAACTTAAAACACACTATGACTAAAAATATCTACTAACTGTATTTACAAAGATGCAGCATTTAGTAATATTCGATACTTACAAATACAAACCAACGCATAACGACCGGCAAACATAGAAGCTCTGTTTGAAAACACGTGAGCTGAGAGAGAGGCTTCGAGGTGATCATGCTCGGATACACGGATACACGGGATTCGTTTTCGTTTTCCTCTCTCTGTCTGTACATGGCAGGCAGATCCATAAGTACCAACTATGACATCACAAAAGTGTCATAGGGGACGGAGCCCAAAATCTGTTTATGCTCACCTCTGATTGGCACAAGCAATGTTTACACCAAGTAGGGGAGCAGGTGCCTCAAAGTCCGGCTTTGCCCCTAAAGGTGAGGAAATGCACATTGTTCTAGAATGCAGGCGAAACTGAATGAAAAAGGAAGAGGCCAGGGCAATACCCGTATAGGCAAGTGTTACAGGATGCAGACAGAAACTGATCTGAACAGGTTCATGCAGAAACTTCAATAAAATCAAAAATTGAAGAAAAGCATGGTTGGACCTAAAACAGCAGATGGAAACGTCAAGTGCTAGGTCACTTAGTTGATCATTTTGCCACTGCAGGACTGTCGTCTATGTCCCAGCTCCTTGCCCTCAGCCCCCGCTACACCCCGTGCTCCAACCTCCTGCCTTTAGCCCCCCGCCACACTCTGCACCAGTTTTGCACCCCAACCCCCTTCCCTGAGCTCCTTCCCACACTGTGTACCCCAATCCCCTTCCCTGAGCTCCCTCATACGCCCCACACCCCTCCTGTGCCTCATCTCTTTTCCCTGAACCCCTTCCTGCACACTGCACCCCCTGTCCTGCCCTACAGTCATGGGCCTACAAGCAATTTCCCCACCCCAATGTGACCATCAGGCCAAAATGTTTGCCCACCCCTGGTCTAAATATACAGGCTGTGTGAAGGGAGCAGATTTTGCCACCCCGAGCTTACACTCTTGAACTACTCGTCTGTAGAGTCCCCCATCTCCCTCCCACACACTTTGTTGTTTGGCCCAGCTATAAGTATACATATTTAGTTCTTTTCATCTTTTTTTTTAAGCCAATGCCTCAAGCCCCTTAAGTTTTGTCACTCTTCTCTGAATACAGTAAGCTGTTTATTTCTCAAACATTGATTTTATTACTGCTTATGAGGAGAGTTGCGGGGGAGGAACAGAATTTTGCCTGAAATTGTATGGAAGGCTCAGAGTTTGGTAAATAGGTCTAGCATGCCAGTGGCATTATAGCATTATCAAGGTGACCCACAAGCATCCTCTGCCTTTATCATCATCTTAAAATATTTTCCCCTTCCCCTCCCCATATACATGTGCAAAGCACCCTCTGCATTACTTAGTGTAACTGTAAGTCCCTCTTTCTTGGAGTAATATGCCATCAGGCAAGTACTTGTTGTTTGGCAGTAGTCTCATGCTCAGGGCCGGCGACAAATTTGGGGGGCCCCTACTCTGATAGTTTGGGGGGCCCCCCAGCCCAGCCGGGCCCCCTCCAGCCCAGCCGACAGCGGCTGCCCCCCCCCTGCCCAGCCGGGCCCCCCCCAGCCCAGCCGACAGCGGCTGGGGGGCCCCCAACCCAGCCGGCGCTCCCCCCCTAGCTGACAGCGCCTGGGGGAGGAAGCCCAGCTGCCCCCCCGCCCAGCCGGCGCTCCCGCCCCCAGCTGACAGCGCCTGGGGGAGGAAGCCCAGCCGCCCCCCCACCCCCCGCCCAGCCGGTGCTCCCCCCCAGCTGACAGCTGGCCGCAGCGGGAGCGAGAGCCCGGGAGCGGCGTGAGCCGCCCTTTCTCCCCTGGACTGCGCCGCTGCCGCCGGCCGGGCTCACTGCTTGGCCGGGGACAGGCGCGCTCATCCGGAGGAGAGCCATGCCGGATGACTACGGGTACAGCTGTACCGGGCCCCCCCTAAAGTGAGGGGCCCGGTACAGCTCTACCCGTAGTACCCCCCTGTCGCCGGCCCTGCTCATGCTGCCAGGAGCTTGTAGGACTGTGTAAGACAGGAGGACACTTCGTGATTTGCAGAGGGACAGTGAGAATACTTGGTGAGTCCACCACTTTTAGGGGTTGATCCTGCAAGGGCCAAGGAACCTTGCCTCCCACTGAGTGTAATGAAAGTGAAGGGCACTCAGCATCAGGCCAATAAACTCCAGCCTGGTCAATTTAGGAGCTACTGAGGGAAGTTCAAGTACATTTGAAAAGAAAAACATTTGACAGCTCATCACACATTAAGAGCTACTTAAAACTCCGGATTCAACTATAGCAATAAGCAAGGCAACATCATAGGCATGCTTATGATTGAATTAGGAAGGCTCTCTGAAACAGAAAGCAAGAAATCAGATTTTGTTTTGGATCACAGCATGTGTTCAAAGCTGCTATCACTGCTAGAAAGAGAGGCTCAGGGAATCAATGTACTGTAATTTAGAGTAACTTTTCAACTACAGAAGTTCAAAAACAATTACTGTTTTGATAACCACTACAGGTCTCTTTGTTATACAAGCCTTCCAGGTAATATCCAGTTGTACTGGAATTCAGAGTTTCAGTTGTCTTTGATAAGCAAGGAAAATAATTCCCCACACAGTAAACTGCTGTTCTTGCTTTGCCCTGGGGCACTAGGATATTGATATCTGCCTTCTATTCTCATTCATTGGATAAGTCTTGTTAAACCTGAACATCTTCTTAGTTTTTTCTTTTTGTGATATTCCTATTCCCCATCCCCAGCAATATAACATATTACTTAACTAGAAAGTAGGGAAAAGAGATGTTCTAGCCTGTGCACTATGACAAATGAGATCAGTAAGATACGTATAGGGGTTTAGGCATTTGAATAGCTGAAACTTTGGTGATAACTAGTCCCACTGAAACAGGACCTTCTCTATCTTCCGTTCTTAAGGTATGTCTACACTGCAGTTGGAGATGTCATTTTCGGTTTGGGTAGATGTGCAAGTATTATTTCTGATCAAGCTAGTACCGTATGTTACAAGAAGCAGGGTGGCCTCACAGCGGTGGTGGGCTAGCCTTCTGAGTACTTATCTAGGGTCTGAGGTGGGATTGAACTTGGGTGGCTAGCCCACACCACCTCTGCTGCTACACTGCTCTCTTTAGCACCCTGGCTCTAGCAAAGTGAGACATAGACGATCTAGATGTATTTTCAACAAACAGTTACATATTTATATCACTTATGGACCATTTTTGCTTTTAGAGTCTGATAGGAAGTTAATGTGTAAATTAGGCTTTTAAGATTAAAACATCTTTTATTGGATTGGGGCAGAGGAGGGGTGTGGAGTGTATGAGGGGGCTTGAGGCAGGGGGTTGAGGTGCAGCAGGTGACTTAGGGTGGGGCTGGGGTACAGGAGGGTGCAGGGTGTGGCAGAGGGCTCAGGGCAGGGGGTTGGGGTGCAGGAGGAGTGCAAGGTGCAGTTGGGGGCTCAGAGCAGAGAGATTCAGGAGGGATGCGGGACGGGGGGCTCAGGGCAGGGAGTTTTGATTAAGAGGGATGCACGATGGGGCTCAGGGCAGGGTGTTAGGGTGCAGGAGGGGTTCAGGCTTCAGCCTGGTGCTGCTAACCTAGAACTGCTCCAGGGTGGCAGTGGCATGCACTAGGGCAGGCTTCCTGTCTGCCTACGTGCTCTGGCCCCAGCTCCACGCTGCTCCCAGAAGTGGCCGGCACTCCGACCCCTGCATGAGGGGTGGGGAGAGAGCTCCATGTGCTGCTCTTGCCTGTTGGTACCTTCCCTGAAGCTCCCAATCCTGGACAATGGGAAATTCAGGAGAGATACCTACAATCAAGACCAGCGCACTGAGCCCTCTGCCACCCCGCTCCCACAGGGGCTGCAGGGAGGTGGTGCCAGCCTCTGCCCAGAGCGGTGTGGGCCTGTGGTGCCATAGAGGTGGTTATCCTTCGATAGACTCTGACACCTCAGCGTCTCTCAGGATCTCCTGAATCCACACTTCCTCATTCTTTTTTCTCATCCCCTTCCTCCACTCATTTCTAATTCCCATTCCATGGAACTCAAAGCCAAGATCTGCTGGTTTTACCCAGAGAGGATCTGTCAAGGATAAACTAAACTCTATTTTTTTTCTAGCTCTGCCCGGTCTTAGGCAGCCTGCTCAGAGCACTCAGACCACAGCAAAACTCGTCCTGCATCAGGAGCTGCCCCCGTGGCTGTACCTTGTGTGGGTACTAAATGCCAGCCCTGGTGATAGCATCAGTTTATATTTCTGAAGGAGACATTTAGTCTTAGCAGAAGACTAGATAAAGAGGTTGGTTGTTACAGAACTCCATGGATCAATTCACAATGGCAAAAGAAGTTTGCTGTCCACCTCCCAGCTGGAGGCAGAAGTGTTATCAGTTGTGTACTGTCATCTTATCATTTTCACACCACTACAGGTCAATAGGCTACTGCATAGTTACTAGCACCTGAGAACAGTGTGGCCAGCTGTGGTGCAAAACTGACAAAAGTATGACACAGTACTCAGCAGCAGTGGGAAATAGGAATGAGAAGCCAAGCAATCATCTGTGACAAAGCTTAGACTCTGCCAAACATAACCTTGAGGCAGACCATTACATGAACTAAAACTACTATATAACTCTGACAACCGATTTTTCCTGTCCCCTCCCACCTCTCCTTCCCACAGTTGATCAACACTGTATGTGTGAAAGAAATACACTTTACTCTGGAGTTAAATAGAAACCTGTTCCTACTTTTCTTTTGATCAGAAACAAAAAAACTGAGACACCTCTAAGCTTGTATCCTCAGAGTGCCCCCTGCTCCTAGGGAAAATGAAAGGGGGCATTGCTGCCTAGATTTGCTGAAAAGTCCATGCTGTGTTTGCTTGTGCTGCTGTGTGGGTTCATCTCTACTTATTGAGTCCTGTTTCACCATGATGCATAGCGCTGATCTAGGAAACTTGGGTATCTCACACTGAAATGGCTTCACCTACTATAGACCTGGATAGAATAGTAAAGCTAAAATGTGAATTTGACTCAGTTAAATAGATTGGGCCTGATTCTCCACTCACCTGCACTAGTGTTATGCCAGTTTAGTCAGGCCCAATTCATGGAAAATTTGATACTATGTATGATGAAATGGGTAAATCGCCCATAGAAACAAATAGGCCACCTATTCCATTAGTTATATATCCTATCAAATCAGAGATGGCATTTAGTGAAACGTTAATGTATGCAATAAATATTGACTTGAGTTGTGGTTCAGTGTAGAAATCATTGACCTACGTGTTTAAAAATGACTGACAATAGAATATAATCACAGAAGCTGCAGCAATGAAGCCTAATGAGTCTTAGAAGTACTTTAATGTAACTTCATCACAGATATACACAGCAGATTATGGTCTGGAAAGACTCCAAACATTTCACGCTAGCCCATCAGGTACCTACATGACAGGCAAGATAACAAGGAAAATGTTCTGAATGTCTGGAGAAATGTCCTAACTGTGAGATCTATTAGATTAGGAAGTCTCCCACCAGGAAGAGAAATTAAGGAATTCCCAGAAATTCAGTCATTTAAAACTAGACTAGATTAGACAGCTGCTGTGAACAATCCTCCATTATTGAGGAAAGAAAACATTTCAGTAGTAGATTAATCTTGTCCATTTCCTAAGTCTAAAAGAGGGAGGTTGGAAGCTTCCATAACTGAGTATTAGCAAAAATATCCTGAGGGCTAGGAAGCAAATTGAGAAGAGCTCAAATTTGCCGTCAATTTTGTGAAAGTAAATTTTAATTTTGTTCACTATCCTGAAAGCAGAATATAGAGAATTGTGTTTTGGACCCTGCTTGATACATTTCCCTTGGTGGTCTTGATAGGTGCTGGATTAGCAATTCTGTAGACTGAAACACTTCATTTTTCCATAGAGCAGCTTTGGAAAGCATAGTAATGCCAATTTACCTAGTGGCTCTGCCAGCATGCCCCAGCCTTATCCTTTAGAGGAAAAGGACTTGTTTAGTCTCAATGTTTAATTTCTTGGCCTCTGTAAGCTAGTTCCAGTTATGGTAGTTTGTGTGTCACCTGTTCACTGCAAACCAAATCCACCTGTGCATTTCACAGTCCCATATAATGACAATTCCTAGACACGTGGACATGTTACATAGGCAACCGTTGATCCACTGGATCATGGTGGAGACATGAAAGGTCTAGTCAGGTGCCTGATGAATCCTGATGATAAACCAAATTCAGGAGTGACACAGATAGTTACAAATTTCACAGATCTGTGTGTTGTCTGAGGTTGAGTCCAAGATAGCCGCACAGTGCTTTCTTCTTTCTCACTTTGCTTCTATCCTCTGGATCAAAGTCACTTTGTATTGTACTACACACAGTGTCAGGTATTCCCTCCCAATGGGACAGGATTCTGTGCCTTCTTCCAAGCCTTCTACAGTGATGTTGAACACCTTCATATCATTTTTGCACACATCATGGTACCAGGGCCGGCGACAGGGGGGTACTACGGGTACAGCTGTACCGGGCCCCCCGACTTTAGGGGGGCCCCGGTACACGGCTATACCCATTGTGTCCCCCCTTGTCGCCGGACCTGGAGAGCGGGGAGGTGGCGTGGCTCTCCCCCGGACAAGCGTGCCTGGCCCCGGCAGGAGCAGAGAGCCCGGCCGGCGGCAGCAGCGCTGTCCGGGGGAGGGGAGGGAAGAGAAGGGGGGAGAAAGGGCGGCTCATGCTCTCGCTCCCGCTGCCGCCAGCTGTCAGCTGGCGGGGGGGGAGCGCCGGCTGGGCTGGGGGGGCCCCCATCCGCTGTCGGCTGGGCTGGGGGGGCGGCTGGGCTGGGGGGGCCCCCATCCACTGTTGGCTGGGCTGGGGGGGCCCCCATCCACTGTTGGCTGGGCTGGGGGGGGCCCGGCTGGGCTGGGGGGGGGCAAACTATCGGAGTAGGGGGCCCCCAAATTTCTGTCGCCAGCCCTGCATGGTACTGCCATGAAGAGTGACTCTGCTTTCCAGAGCATTCCGAATCCTACCATACAAAATATTCTTGGGGATACTGTCTCCTTCCATTCTCCTAACATGATCAAGCCATCGCAACCTCCTCTTCTTGATAGTAGCTTCTAGGTGTGGACATGTAGTAATTCTGAAATGGCACCATATAGTTACATCTGAGATAACATTCCTGAAATAAATTAGCTTCTTCCAGAGCCTGGACTGTCCATAAACTTTATATCATAATCAGAGTCATGTTGTGATGTGGCTATTCACACCTGCCCTATATACCTAGGTACCGTTAGTGACACATGTTTTCACAAATACTGTATCCAAACCTTCATTCTTTCCATTTCCCCTGTGAGAAAATAGTAGCTCCCTTTGGATAAGCTATAATTTTGTCACAGCAACCTACCATTTTAAATAAGAATAACAAATATTAAATAATATGAATATTAATTATTATTAATGTTAATCTTAATAAATAAGAATAAAAATATTTTCCTTTCATTGGTTAAAATAGCATCATTTATCTATGGCCAAAGGATTTTTTTAGAATCCATTTTATCCAAACACAACCAGCCAAAACTGACATACGCAAATCAATATATTGTATAGATTAAATGCATATGACAAAATTATAGCATGTTAACTATTGCAACCAATTATATTGAAAATCCTGCTTTATCTTTTATATTAAAAAAAGATTAGATGTACTTAACAATAATTTCAACCTATTGAAAACCACTAATTCCAGTTAACACTGATATTTCAGTAAACAGACGGTTGGTTCTTGTAAAATCATTTATCAGGCTATTGCTCTCATTACAGTCATTTCAAGTCAGAATGCTGCATTTTAGACTAGCTTGCCAAAGGCTCAAGGTTTGTCTCTTTGTTTGTATTTCAACAGGTGGATGGACTGTAAGAACCTCATGACAGGGTTGTTGCCTTTTGACAAGGTTTTACATTGAGGCACACCTTAGTTATATAAAACGGACTGGAAAGATCAATGTTAGGGGTATAATTTCCCTGGTGCGTGTTGCTGTTGAGGTTTCTTTGTAAATCTCTGGATACATTTACGAAACGAGGCCTTTTGCAGCTGTGAGATAGTGTGGATCATCCGTCAGTCAGGCACTATGGGAGAAATCTGTAGATGAAGATAATACTGGGGAAAGTCCCACTCAGTTCACACTGATGGATCAATAGACAGCATGGAAAAGAGAATGCGCTATGGAAACTCAGATAGTCTTAGTGCATCCCTATAGAGAGATTTTATAAATACAAATCCTTATAGTGAACTGGGTGAGAAAATTAGCCACATTACTTCCAATATTTGATTTAAAATTAAGAGTTTGTTATCACATGTTCCTAAAGACTGCACTTCCCACATATGTGTGCAGTTGGTTTTTTGTTCTCTCAAATAGTTTTGGGAAAGTTACCTCTCACTCCTGTGGTGAAAAATATGATCTTCTAGGGTTGCAAGTTGACAACATACTTAGGCTTTCTTCAATAGATCATAGCCAAGCACAAGGGCCTATATTTTTGATATAGCAATTTCAATGAGTTTGAAATTTCAAAAACAAATGAGTTTGTGCAAGGCGGGGTCTTCTATACCATTTCACTTTCCACAGTGTGGCATGAAAGCTCCATCTATCCAGGAATACAAACTGATATTTGCCAAAGTCTAAGCCTTTTGAGTTCTTGTAAAAACACAGTCCCTTCCTTCCCCAGATAAGCCAGACTCTCCCTAGAAGGCTTACAATAAAATCAGAACAAGCACATTTGAAAATCTTGCAATAAATTTCAAAACAAATATAATAGCTCTTTCCAAAGGATTCTTCCTACCAGGTGTCCCTGCTGAAGATTTCAGAGTCCCAATCTCCCTGAGAGGTCTGACAGTCAAAGTCCAAAGTGAACCAATAGAAAATTCTTCAGGCTTTTCATGAAAACACAGAAAAAAGATGCACTTCCTAACTAGGTCTTTATAAATCTAGTTCAGTATGTAATGTAGTTATTAGTGCTTAGTTTAGTGTGATTAAGTGCTAGAGGGTTAGGAGGTAGATTCCTTTGAAATATAATTTTTTACTTGCAAACTTTCTAGGTCAGGAACTTGAATATTTCGTGTGCTGTGCAGTGCCAAACACACTTCCATCACTTAATAAATAAGTCATTCTCCAGATCATCTGCTTCCTTCCTTTCTTTTCCTCCCCCTTTCCCTTGGAAAGATGTTCATTGTAAGAAATAGAAAATACTTTTTCCTAAGGGGATAAGTGAGAAGCAGAAGAACATCACACAGCAGATGAGTGCTTTTGTGAACAGAGCATCACAGAGAACTATGGACATTGATTGTTCTTTGAATGTTGAGTGGCATCCCTTCTTCTTTGACATACTTGTTTACAATATATTTGTTTTTTTCAGTACTTCATCTATATATATAAAAGTCAAATGGTGTATGCGTGTATGTATGTGCGCTTACTCCTTCCACACCGTTTGAGCTAGAGACTTGAAATTTGGTACAGTTAGAAGTCTTAGGATCCTAATCAGGGTAAGAGTCGAAAATTTTTCAAATCTCACCTCTGATGCCCCCCAGGGGTGAAATTCTTTAAAGCCCATTCACATCAGCTGGGCAGCTGCTGTTCTATGTGACATAGTTATGATGTCATAATACCCCCTCCAACGGACCCCGCACTCGCTCAGCTCTCTGCCCCCTCCCCACCTCCGACAGACCCGAGCAACGCCGGGTATTTTCGCTAGTATTGTATAAAACATAACAGTGCCCTACTGTGCAAAATAACCTCCACTGCCTATAGGTGCTTTAGTCTGCCAGATTAATCTTGGAAAGTCATCTGGAAACAGAGAGAAAGTTACCTGATTTGAAACCAGGAGATAATTTTTATCATTTGTATTTATCATGTCTCTTAGTGCCATGATAGTGCTTCAAGACATATGCTGAGATCACAAGGGGCAGTATAATGCAACAATACATGACGCGATATGTCAGAAAAGCAATATACAGTGCATTCCCAAAAGATTTTAGCAGAGCAAGTATTGGCTAAAAGTAGATTCACAGCTATTTTCTAGCTGCACATTTCCAATACAGAGACAAAATTCCAGCAAATGAATTGTGATGCTATGTAATTACTCGGTATAGATTTCCCCTGGGGAAAATACTAACCCACCTGATTATAAAATTAATTCATCCCTCAGCTGCACCAAGAAATATTCCTCCGAAGACAGCAGGCATTGTGCATCCATATGGCAGGGCAGAATTGGAACCTCTACTAAGGCCCAATTCTGTGATCCTTAATTGTACCAAAATCCTATTGAGTTCAGAACACATCTCTGCAATTGCTGAAATGGAGGACATGTGAAACAGTTTCTCTGGCTTTTGGGAGAGAGCCAAAAATGGGGTAAATAATCTGTTTTACACTGGCGCTGATGACATCTATGAGATAAGGCACTCCTGTGGTATAATTTACTTCAAGTAGAAATGTGTCCTGATTATTCACTCTAGAATGTAAAAGACTTGAGAAGTGTGGAACTATTTTCATCAAGAAGGGTTTTGCAGGAGATTATTTAGAATTGTCAATTAATGAAAATGAACTGTTCTCCTTGTTCAAATGCTGAGATTTCATTTATTTGAAAACTGCCATTAAATTGCTAATTAACAAAACAATAGGACCACTAATCTAAAATATAATATAATTAAAAAGAAAATCATTGCTGACAAAGTGTATTTAAAAGCAGCTGTAGTCAATATGAAGGTTGGATTTTAGTGCATGAAATGAAAGGCAGGAAGCCACATGGGACCAATAAAGCTGGGTTATTATTTTAAAGAAAATGTGAAGAACAAATCAGCAGAAATTTGGGTCATGGAAGAGCTGAATGGGGAAAAGAATTTGTAGAAATTATTGGGGCTTCCTGTATTTCTTGCTGATCCACAAGAACTAGTGATTAGGAAAGCGCTTATTTGAGAAATGCTGATTCTCTTTGATCAGGGATAGGAACACACAATATTACAGGATTCCTCATGTCTCAGAAAAGCACAAAGGGCCTGAACCAAAGCGCATTTAAGTCGATGGGAGTTTTTAGTACTTAATTCAGTGGTCCAAAGATCAGCACCAAACTGAACTATAAAAATCTGTCTGGTAGGCATAACGGTCTAGTAGGCATTGGTCAGTTTGGAAGAGGTAAGATTAGATTTTTCTTTCTCCACTTAGTTTCAGATATCCTTACATACGTTGATTAGTTTGTGAGTCAGAGTGGTGGGATCTGATTCGTACTATAAGTGTGAGTTCAGAAAGTAGAAACTGGGCAAATAGTAATGCTGCGTGTTACCAAGATTAGAGCTGGGCAAATAACTGATGTTTTTGGTTTTGTGGCTGAATGCAAAAATATAGTTCAGGTCACCCCAACATGATCTTTTAAAAAAAAATAAATCCTGCAAAATGAAAAGTGTGTGTACATACTGTCAAAGCTGAAGCCCCATTCTGTCACTCCGAGTGCAGAAGTGGGCGCCTGCACAGATTTTAAAAATTAATACTTGCCACTTCAAGCTTGTATTACAGCTTCTCTCTGATGTAGGCTTGGTAAATGCTGCCAGCACCCAAATGCAAACAAAAAACCAAAACCTTTTAGCCCAGGAAGGAGCACTTGAGAGTTCCTCCCTGCGGAGTACCCCCAAGCCCTTTCTTTCTCTTACGCAATTGTATTTATTTAGTTAGTTAGTTATTTTCAGCTCAAACAAAAAATTTAGTTTGAACCAAAAATGGCATGTTTTGTGTTTGTTTGTTTGGGGGAGGGGAGCAGAAGGCTTAACCTTTTTAAAAAAATTCATAAAATTGAATGAAATGCCAAAACAATCTATTTCAACACTTCTAAATATTTTGTATTCAACTGTTCTCAAGGTTGCCACAAATATCTAGTGTGACCATGGGGCTAATCACCTTCTCTGTGTCTTAGTTTCTTCATTTATAAAATGGGAAGTTGTGTTAATTAATATTTGTAAAGCATGTTGAGATTCTTCTTTGAGGTTCTCTTCCTTGATGGAAGGTTCTTTAAAAATGCAAAGTTCTATTAACTAATTCAGAAGACTTCAGGCAACTCCACATATAATTGCATGTTTACTAGCCTTTTGCAAAATGAGTTCCTCCTACAGTAGTGCATCACTCAGCAGTTCCTCTTTGCAAATATTTTTCCTTGTTTTCACTCAATAAGCTGTCGCAGCCTGGCGGGAGAAGGGTGTCAAGCTGAGAGTGTCATATGATTTCACATCATTGCCATGTAAAATCATGAATTTCACATATCAATGCATCAATTGCCTCGAGTTTGCTAGAAGGATAATATAGCTTAATGATTCTTTCAGTGAACTGTGTTTGAGTTTATTAGTAAAAACTAGAGAGGTTTTGCAGCTCTAATTACTCAATACTCTGACTGTTCCACAAAGTGTGGAGTAAATCATCTGTAGCTTTGCATAGTAAACTGGAAAACAACTCTAAACTTTATTTTAAAAAATATTATCACATTTTTAATAAACTGGTTAAGCGTATGGCATCAGGACTCCCCCTAGTGCAGAATGTATCAGCCTGCTACTTTCTCACAGATAAAGGAGCGGTAGAATGGTGTAGACATGTGTTTAACGTGCTGGATGTCCTGGTTTCAATCCCCAGGTGTCTGTATATGTGCAGCAATGGCTAGTCACACAGACATGATTTTTATGTAGATGACAACACTGAATGTATGGTAAAATATTTGGAGTGGGTTTTTTGTTTTGTTTTTACACAGTTCTCATGTAGAAACAGATTTCACCCTCTTCTTGGGGGAGGGGGGCGGGAGATGCAAAATATATTTATAACCAAAGGAGCAAATGACTTGATGTAGCAAATGTAAGTTGTGTCCCTTTGGTATGTGTACTTTGTTGGGGCCCTTGATGACTTATCACCACAATATCTTCTCTCCTGTGGTTTAGCAGCGTGGCTGACTGGGTTCAGTACAGCCCAAAGGACTCAAGTGGGAAAGGTGGCAAGTCCCTCCACAGGTTTAATACACAGCAGGTTATACAATCTCCAAACCCTTACTCCCTGGCTTGAGGGAGGACACAGTTCAGGTTGTAGGAGGTCCCCAAACAATTTCCCTGACTGACTAAAAGATGGTGCACTCGCAAACTCCATGAATGATCCTCAGGTTCAGAGAAGACTCCAGATTCCTCAGTCACTACAGAGGGACTGATATCTGCTTGCAGGGATCCTCTTCGGGCAGAAGTCCCGCTGCTTTGGTCCAAGGATTTCCCCTCACCACAAAGGGGTGCAGGGCTCAAGGTGAAGACTACACAACTGTACTAATAATCAGACTGTAATTTCCTACCCCAGCATCCAGACACACTCCCAACAGTCCTGGACTAGCAGACAGAGCAGAGCTAACCATATGGTGACTGGTCTCACCGAGGGAGCTGGAGGGCAAATTCAGCTGTCTGGGAAAGCACAGCCCTGGAGAAATTTCACTCTTGGGTACCTGAAAACACAACCAACTTGCCTTGAAATTCATTGCAATAACTGAAAATTATGGGGGAACTGAAGGAGGTTGGGTTTTTTTAATTCCCATTCTCCTAATTGAATAAAGTGTATTTTATAAATGGATCTCTGTTTAGTTCTTTAATTTTGGTTAAAGATTGCTCTGTCGGATTTTTTTTAGAACAGTTTTTATAGTTCAGGGGAATGAAAGGCTTGGGACTGTCTTTGTGCAGCAGCTGACACACATTTTGAGTATTTATGTTGTGCATGCTGACTGAAAATCACACTATTAAGCTGATTTGTCACAAAAGCTTTTAAGGCTGGGAAAAACCCACCTGCTCACTGAACTTACAACTGCAAGGCAGCCTTAATTAAAGTCACTTGCTCTTAATGGAAAAATATGCCCTCTCCTATGTCCAAACTGCTGTGGTTGGCTCTCGCACTAATGCCTAATAGAAGCACCAGAAACAGTAGCAGGAAACCCACATTTTGAACTTAGAGGGTCTTCTGCACCATCTCATCCCATCCTAGAATAGCCTTGTCCTCAGTCCCAGTTCACAGAAATAATTTTACAGAACAATCTAGCCTCCCCTTGGGGCTTTTCCCTAAAATGACTAATCTTCAATCCAGTTTTAACTGACTGGTTCATAGCATAACCAGGGATGTCTTTGATGTTGTAATCTACAACTGGTCTGCATCTGACTGAAGCAGTCAGGTGAAGTGGGCATAACTAGCTGGATGTGAACCTAAAAGGTGATTGAGGGTTATTTCAGTTTTTTCACCAGGAGGACAGTTTTGCCAGTATTTCTGATCTCTGAGGAACGGCTCACTACGCTGCCATTTCCATTGATAGTTCAGTCATGTGTTACAAATGCGCCTATTGCACTTCCACCCTGCCCCAGAGCAATCTGGGCCAAATAACTTAGGGGTGGTGCACACATTGGTAAACTTGTGTAAAGGGATTAAATTGACAGGTAGAGGTAGAAAATGGCGAAGTGTGGCAGATAGAACTAGTAGCAGGAGGGTGCAAATTACACCCACTTACATCAATTTATTGACATGTAATTTACACTAGCCTTTATAACGGTGCCCATTGTAAAACCCAGCCCCTATTTTAGACACATGGGACTTTAAGACACCACCGGTGTTCTGTATTCTTAAAGAGATGGGAAAGAAAATCCAACCCACTCCCAGCAAGACAGTCTTTACATGGTATGAAGCAAGATACGCAACAGAATAGCAACCTGCAATCAGCAAAACATGAAGGAGCGCTCTCAAGGGATAAATACTTTCCTATTATGCTGATTGGTTCACTAACTGAAAATGAGAACAGAAATATTTACAATGTACCTAGGAATCATTAACACAAGCTGTTGGGGGCGAGGGTAATTATAGTGTGTAAGAACGAAGTATCACTTTATCAGAAGATGCAGGGTCCCTGTATATTATATAACAACAGCTTACAGGAAATAAAATACGGCACAAGATTTTCACTGTCGCCATTGGCAACAATTCTGTTATTATTTTCCTCTCACATTACTTTCCCAAAACATCCACTTCATGAAAAAATCATGGGATTGTCATGGAGAAAGAGCCCCAAATCATACATTCACTTCCAGGTATCTATGTAACAGCAGTAATTATGAAAATGCTTTTCCTCTTATGTCATCCCAGATAATATACAACCCAAAACCCATGATCGCTCCAGAAATTATCCAGAACTGATTTTGTTATGGATTTTTAAATGTCCTGTGAATGGAGATCCATTCAGCCAGTGCCTTAGCAGTTTTAAAGCACTATTTCCATTTCTAAACACTGGCCTGGGATTGGGAGCAAGGTATATCTGAGCTTCGGTTCTGCCCCTGGCTCACTGCGCGGCCTGGGGCTAGTCACTTGGATCAACGTTTTCCAACATAAATACCTGACATCATGCTGCTGGGTTTGAAATGTTTTGACCCTAATCGATCTGTCTATCTTCCTTTCTTTAAACCATGGATAATACTCACTTCATTTTAGGGGTGTGTGTGTGTATACATACATATATAGTTATGTATCTGATAAACATTATGGACCCAGTTCAGGAAAGCTTTTTTATTCAGCATAGAATTTAAGCAGTTCTATACCTTCAAGCACCTGTCTAAATGCTGTCCTGAATAGGGACAGACCAAAGCACATGCTTAATACCTACTTTCTTGAATCAAGGCATATTAGCATGGTAAACATTCAGAGCTGGGTTAGATTCTGATCCTTTTCTTCAGGGTTTTCAGTTCCACCCCATCTCTACTCCCTTATATATGTTCATCTTGCCATTCTGCTTCTGCAATTCCAAGGAATTCCGAAGTCCAGTAAACAAATCCCTCAGTGTTTTGGTGTTCTTGATGAGTTGAAAAAATAATTCATATAGTTTCTAAGATCAATTCAATGAGAAAAGAAATGCAAAATGTAATGTATACATTAAAATTAAGGTGTGCAGGGAGTAATTCAATCTCCATTGTAAATATTGAATTCAGTTCATATATATACACTCCTCATTCATGATGTGCGGTTTTATTGTGTGCCACGGTTTTTAAAATGTCAGGGCATAATAGCATCTCCATCCTGCTTTAGAGAAATCACTGTCATATAAATTGAGATAAGACCAAAGTAAAATTCAGTCCTGACGTAAGTCCACCAATTTAAATGGATTCACAACAGCTTACAATAGCTCTGAATTTTTCCTAGTGGATTTTAAAATAATATGCATGAAGAGAAATGATCTCAGCAATGATATATAGTAAACCATTAGCAAGGGTCTCCTCTTTTTATTGTCACTTTTAAAGACTTTTGTGATGCTAAACAACTTAACCCTAAGGTATAAATGCTCTCCTCTGTATAATGGATAAAAGCAGCTTCCTGTAACTTAGAGTCCAAGGTCTTAGAAAGAAAAATGTCTGCATACAAAAACAAACTGCATCCTACAATGGGGGCTTGAATTAATTGAAGCAGCATCTTTAGCAACACCCACAGGGAATCGTTTGCATTAAGCACCATAAGGGGTAATATCAGGTTGCTATCATGCAGGGGACTTTGCAAATAAGGGTATGTAATATTTATGTTAACGGCTCTGATTATTTTCTGATGTGCCCAATGTGAACCAGAAATTCTCAGAAACCTCAGCCGACTCGGGCTAAGCTGACTACTTTACGCAATTAATGAAACCTGCCTTCTCTCCAAAATACAGAGTGCACTACTAGATCTCACATACACAGTTATTATAAGTTAATGTGTATATCAAGATAAACTTGTAAGCAAAAACAAAGATTGGGAAGTTTAGAGGAATAAATAGTGATGAGTAGCTACAACTTTTTGCTGTATGCAGTCTCAAAAATCTGAATGAAGAACTTCCTTCTATTCAGATATCTGGGAAAATTTCAGGAGAGTCATGTACGTGAATGTTCTCATTTTGTTCAAAACCTGGGGAAAACATGTTTTTATTTCCAACGTGCTACAAATAGATTTTCTCAACCAAAGGGCCTTGTTCAACTTCCATCAAGATCAATAAAAACCCCTGTGTTTCAATTAACTAACCATTGATTTTACATTAGTTCATGGTTTAGAGAAATGTGTCTCTGTTTTATTTTCTCTAGATACTTACAAAAATCATATCATTTTATTCTCCTGCCCCTTTGTACATGCACATTTTCTTTTCTAATCTATGAAACATGAATACTTCCTGGCGCAGCTTCTGTGACGTCACAGTTGCATACTCTGTACGTGCTTGATAAGCATCTAAACTTGTATTCAAAGTAATGTCATCAAACAAAAAATGTCCATGAACACAAGAAAGATTGTTTACAGACAGTGGACATAGGCTTTCCAGAGATCAAGATGGTGATATGTGTGTGGAGACAGGCGATTTTGAGTATACTTATGATAGCGAAACCTTTGTGTCCTGGACTCTTCTTAGATTAGGGTACCATCATCTATCTGCCTTACACTGTCCATTGCCCATCCAGATATCGTTAACATCCTTGTTGTCATAGTATCTGAATCTTCTACAAGTACAAGAACACAGTGTTGATTTCTTTTCTTTCTTCCCTCTCACCACCACCTTCTTCAGAGGCTTCTTCAGAGAAAGAATGGTCTTGTGGTGAAGGCACTGCCCTGGGATGTAGAAATTTGGGTTCAGTTCTTCTCTTTGGTACAGACTGTCAATTAAAGCTATACATCTAGATGACTTTTGGGTTTGCTGGCAATTCTGTATGAGTAAATAAATCAATAAGAATTGGGTTGGTCCCAAAAGCAGTTCTTAAAAAAAACTCTTTGGCAAATAGCCAACACCCCTCAAAAATATTGTGTTTTGATTTTTCAGAATTTTTTAAATTTTTTAATAAATTATTATTAAATTGAAGGAAATGTCAAATTGAAGAGTTGTTGTTATGAAAAATCTATAAGTTAATGCTATGTTAGGTTTTTTAAAAAAAAAAATTGTTTTCTGGGAATGACCAAAACCATCTGATGAGACCATCTGTCTTGGATGGTTTAGACATAACAAATCCTGCATCTTGGTAGGGGGTTAGACTAGATTACATTTGTCGTACCTACTAACCCCTCTGGTTCTATGAAATATTTTGGTGTTGCTGAATCTGCATTTTTCACAAAAAAAATTTCCGCTGAAAACTTTCACCCAGCTTTACTGCTTATGTCACCTTTGGCAAGTCACTCCGTTTCTGTGTGCCCCATCGTAAAATGGGTTGATATTGCTTATCTACCTTATAGGAGTGTTGCAAGAATAAGTTAGTTAATGTTTGAGAGGTGCTTAGATACTATGGTGATGGGTACCATAGCAATAGATAGAAATCCTGTCTTTTAAACCAATAAAACAAACCCCAACCAACTGCTGTCTGAAACCAGTCAAATGAAACCTTGGCTCAAAACATATTTATTCATTCTCCCAATTGATTCAATCTGACTGGATGATTTGGCGGTCTGCTAAAGTGCTTTGTCATTTGTTTAGTTGAACTGAATCCAATAGTATTACTTATGATAAAGTACCAAGTACCAAGAATCCTGCATGGTATAATAAAATATTATACTGTATATTACATTATTACATGTTACATATTATAAAAGCAATATTAAAACTTTGCTTCATAAAAGCAATACTTTTCAGTACTGAACCAGATACAGATCCTGGCAACTATAAAAAGAAGCAGGAGCATATGAGAAAGTTTGTAGAGTTTGCCAAATCCTACTAATCTCGCCTTTGATTCAGTAGGATGGATACTAACGGAAGACTTTAAAATTTTGCTACAAACTTCCACTATATTTTTAACTGACATTGCTCTTTAAACAAGTTGCTTTAAATCCCATTGGTTGTGCATACTTTTAAATCAAACTATGTTCTGAATGCTACTCTAGTGAGATATGCCCCACTTTCCAATTCTTCATGATCCAGGACATTTTCTGAATCCTTTTGTAATGCACATGATTGACTGATTTAGTTCAATGGTTGATTCATAGTGCAGGATTAATGTATGGTGCCATTTAATGTTTTAATTTAGTACCCTTCATTATTTGTGAATTGTAAGAACAAACATGTAATACAAGTTATTAATTCTTGAAAAATAAAAATATGTATAAAATGGGTCTCTATTGGAGTGGAAGCAAATGTTATACAATTCTGCTTTAAA
This sequence comes from Sternotherus odoratus, assembly GCA_032164245.1. Classification (NCBI taxonomy): domain Eukaryota; kingdom Metazoa; phylum Chordata; order Testudines; family Kinosternidae; genus Sternotherus; species Sternotherus odoratus. The sequence goes on from JAVMKO010000006.1 coordinate 78,646,414, forward strand.
GCTTTCTTTTAGGAGGCTATTTTGGTGGAGAAAAGTTGTTGCAAGTAAAAATCCAGAGTAACTGAAGTCAGTATAAAGACTCTTATTGACTTCAGAGGGCTTTGGATCAGGCCCTAAGATTATGATGAAGAGATCATTTTGGCAGATCAAGAAAGTGAAATCCTGTTTAGACAAAGGACATGAAAGCATAATCATTGAAAATGTCCTTGCCCCATTACTGTGTCTCTAAGGGTGAAAGGATATTTGTTTCCTTTCCGGATACTTCCTCCTACTGAAGCTAACAATGGTGCTAATTAGCAGTTATTTTTGTAAATAATTAATTATTTTGTAGCTGATTGTAGAGAACGGTCAAACAGAAAAAAATGGCTTTTTCTGACAAATGCATTGTTCACTATGAATTCTGAAAACTTCACTATGACGTTTAGTCAACATGCTGTAGTATAATTTTTAAATGTGCTACAGAATAAAGTATTATAAATGATTATATCTAAACTACACTTGTCAAATTAAATTAACTACATAGATGTTGTGATTCAGTAATAGTTTATGTTCATTTAATTGCTAATTTGCAAATGTGGTCATCCTCTTTGAGGCCCCTAGTCATGAATGTAAATGACATAGGCTCTGATTCCGGAAAGCATCTCTATTCAGAACAGTCCTGAAGCATGTAAATAGGAATTGACTTACTTATGCTTAAGGCTTTCCTGAATGCGAGCCTCAGGACCTTATCCAAAGCCCACCGATCTGATCCCAAGTGAAGTTCTCTGGGGCTTTATTTTGGTCCTGATTCAACAAGGTATTTAAACACAAGACTTAAATTCAAGCACATAAGTAGTTCCATTGGCTTCAATGCTTAAGATGAGGCAGATATTTAAGTACCTTGCTGAACTGTGGTAAAGAACCCAAAAAAATTCAATTACAAAATGTGTGATTCATATAAGGAGAAGAAACTCACTTTAAAGCAAGTACATACAGAGGGAAAGTTAATAAGGTATCTGTAACAACAGACAGAGAGACGCAGATTCATATTCGTGTATCTCCCACATGCTCAGAAGTGTGAGAGGTTTTCTTCCTCTTCTTTCATAGCATTAGCCTGAAGGCTTTCCAGAAGCTCCATAAAAAAGTTTTGGTGCCCATTCCTTTTCTTTCACTTGCAGATGGTGTTGCATTTTGTGTGGCTGCAATTTTACTGAATATCTGGGTTTCTGTAAGTGTCAAAATCTTGCAGTTTCAATAGTTAGTCATTACTTCCCAGTCAAACTTCTGCATTATTGCTAGGCAACAAGCATCATAGATGATCAAGCTTATTGGTTTTCTCTGAATTTTGACACAAACTTGGGGCATTGCATGACTGTAATACTCTTGGGAGTGGGCAATCATGGGGCAGGGAGCAGGGGAGGTTGGATGGGTTGCAGGTTCGGGGGGGGGGGGAAGTGGGAGGTGGTCGGATAGGGAGTGGGGCCAGGCTTCCCTACCCTACCCGGCCCTCCATACATTTTTTAACCTCAATATGGCCCTCGGGCCAAAAAGTTTGCCCATGCCTGGTATAGAATCTCTGTCAAAGGGAGGTTTAAAAACAACAACAATCACCAGAAACATTTAATAAAAAAATTAGTCACTTAAAAATTGCGCAACTTCTAAAAACTCAGTAGTATCTCTGAGCACTACTTTAAACTTGATATGATTTGCAGTCATTTTTTAAAAATTAAATCTAACAAGTAATTGTTAGAGTCTCAATATGAGACAGTAGGGCTGCTTTTAGTCTATATTATAGTCTAATCCCATTTAATTGGAGCTGGGTTAATTTGTATCTGGATTTCAAACCCTTTAAAGTGTTGGATTCTTTGGCTTTGGGTATGGATTCATTGTGAAGAGGGGTCCTGGCTAGGAAATTCAAATCCGAGATTGGATTCCAACCTACCCCAAAAGTAAAGCCGTGTTTGAATCCAAGCCTTCTAAATTGGGTCTCTCTCTGCTCTGAATAATGAACTGGAATTGATATTACATTTTGAAGCACTATTCCTTCTTTGTATGCTGTACTATGTATATTTACAATGCAAGTGCCACAAGCGCTTGCTTCTATAAGTGACTTGAAGTAGCTATGATTTCTGTTGGGTAAACAGTGCACCGTTTTGAAAGTACAAATATGTATATTCAATTAATAAGAATCAGACTCCCTTTGGTGTGTGTAATATGTGGTTAAATCATTTTAAATGCAAATGTGTTGTAAAAGAATGTAAATTAAAACACACATTTAAAAAATGCTAGGACGTTGAACTAAACAGCCAAAAGCAAAGGAAATTTAGAATTAAGGGAGATTCCATCTTCAGCACAAGATATACACACGTACACAGAGAGATGCAGTGAGTCTCTGCCAGATATTTAACTCTCCTGGTTTGATCAGATTCTGCTAACAACTTCTTACCCTTAATTACTATCAGCGGAATGCCGTCTGCCCTATTTCTGAAGGCACTTGGAACCCAGGATGCAGTGGAAGCAGTATGGTTATTCTGGGGGCATTTGGGATCAGGCTGTATGCCCTGCATGAAACAGAGCACAGCACAGTTCTACCCCGATATGACAGTAGTTTTGGAAAGTAGAGTGGGGAATGAGCCAGGCTAGGGCTGGTGGGATCAGACTGCTGCAGCCATGTGGTCTTCTGCACATCTCAGATTTCCCTGCTACACAACACACGCAAAGTGCTGTGCATGATTGTTCCCCTTTCAGCACAATATTCCTTATACTAGCCCCACTAATAATATGACTGTCATTATCTTTTGATATTTATTTAAACACATAATTAGGTCTTCAGCTGGTCTACATGAGAATTGCTCCATTGAATTTAATGCAGCTATGCCAGTTGACACCAGCCAATATCTGTCCAACAGCAGCAAATTATCCCTCCATAAAGTAAATGGATTAGTCCAAGCTGCTCTCTCTGGATGAGGAAGAGGTCATGTTGCGGATGAACACCTGGGGCTGAACAGCTTCCATGTTACAGATAAGCCACATCTGTGCTGTAATTGCTTTGCTTTGGTAAAAAGAGGGAGATTCAGAGTAATGACAGTGGTAGAAATGACCAGTGAAAATTGATTTCCCTAAACTGGGGCATATATGGATTAGAGGTAGCCTGGAGTATCAGCGCCATTGCTTTCAAGCAGGAAACGGCAAGATTATCACTAAAATGAAAGGACAGCTCTGTTGGAACTGCCAATTACTAGTAATGTATGGGGTGGGTTTTTAGTTTAATTGGGAAGTATTTTAAAAGGCTGCAGAAATCATGAGCATGAGTTGTGAACTTCATATTTTCTTAAACAATTTACTGGGCAGGAATCCTGGGGGAGATGGGAAAGGCTGTAAGAAACATTTGATAGATGTCCTCTGTGCATCAGAGCCTCATTAAAACAGTCTCCTGTTTTTGTTCTGGGTTTATTACACTACATATAAATTTAAAAACTGCTGATTCAGGAATTCTTATAGTCTTTAGAAAAAAAAATCTTTGTATGGTTCTTAGCCACAGTCTTGGTTTCCTCAGTGTTCTATACTTCACCACTTTTTTTAATGCGTTTATGTGGGTGAGGAAGAAGTTGGGTAAAACTGCTATCAGTAGTTGTCTAAATATTTACAGGTGATCACAGTGCATCCATTGATTGTTTACATACTACTGAATCCTTTCAGATAAGAAAGGTTTATTAATTCTGTTTCTGCCATTAATAACAATCTTTGTGGTGTTTCTGATTGACTAGGACAAATTTCCAATGCAAGGTTCTTTGTCTCATTTCTGCCCTCCTCAGTGAGCTCCACTTCGAAAACATCAACTCAGGATAGGGTGACCAGATGTCCTGATTTTATAGTGACAGTCCCAATTTTGGGGTCTTTTTGTTATATAGGCTCCTATTACCCCCCACCCTGGTCCCAATTTTTCACATTTGCTATCTGGTCACCCTAACTCAGGAGTTCCTGATCCCATTTTCCTTTCAATAATGCTGTTGTGTCCATTGCTAAACCCTACAAATAGCACCGCTCCTGTTGTTGTTCCTCAGCAAGGGGCAGGTATGCCTGTACTCATATAGGCCTGCACAAAACTGTAACAGCATCCTCCAGAGAGATGTGCAGTTTTGGCAGTATTCTGTCTCCTGTCTTCCCTGCAAAGTGGCAGGAGTGGCTGTATTTTGGAATGACGAGGAGCTCTCTGGGAACTACAGAGCGCTGTTGTGTGGATTTTGGTCTCTGTTCTCTTCCCAAGTTTCCCACATTGTTAGCTGAACAGCTCTTGTTTGTGCCATGTTGCCACTGGCGTTGTCCATGTCATTTGGACACCCATTGCCCTCCACAGTCTGAACTATGGAGGGGAGAGTCGCTGAAACCCAGAGCAACAATAATTCATGATGCGTTTTGCATCATAAACTCCCCCGCTTCTAAAGGCAAATGTGATGAATGCAACTATTCTGCTCCCCACCCTCTTAGTTGAGTTCAGCTCCTGCAGAAGAGGGAGAGGCAGCAGTGCAGTGACGGTAAGGGAATGCTTTCTTCTCTCTGTTCATGTTAGCTCCTCTCTGCCCCACACTGAGCAGGGCAACACATCCCCCAAGCAGCAGGGAAAGTGAGGTATCTCTGTCTTCGTCAGAATTGTGAGGTGCATCTACAATCCAAATGCCTCCTTGATTTGCTGTAAATCATTGCAGAATTACTCTCATAATAAAGTTGTTCCAATCACTCTTTTATATTTTGTTTTCTTCTTTTACAGAGTGATGAGGTTTTAACTGTCATCAAGGCAAAAGCACAGTGGCCTGCCTGGCAACCGCTAAACGTGTAAGTTGGTAGAGAATGGAGCCTCCCGGTAGACTCCTGTTCAGTATTATCTAACAGACTACTCTAAACGTATTGCCTTACACAATGGTTTGCTCTCTCAATGAAACAATATAAAAGTACTGTTGATAAATGAGTTCATCTTGTGCTTTGGTATTCTGCCAGTGAGTGCCTTTTTTTTTAATATTTTTTTATTTGCACGTATGGAGCTTACTAACTATATCAGGGAAAGAGAAAAAGCAGATAGTTGTATTGAGTTTGTGCCTATATTAAACAATGGAGTTCAATTAGTGTTTGCATGGATATATTAGATACACGTGTCAGGCTGTATAGAGTGTCTCACAGATGTGGGTGCCAGCCTCCGGGCAAACTCTTACAAACCAAGGCTCTCAAATGCAAATGTCGGGCCAGTTCCATCACTGTGATCTCTGCAGCAGGGGGTGATTGGATACCTGGTCAAAACTTATGAGCAAAGCTCTCCGTTCCTGACCTGGGGCTTTCCTTTTAGAGGATATTCCCCTCTCCTTGTCTAAGTGTTCAAGGTCTTTTGTGTCAAGATCATCATATGACCCTGGTTCATTGAGACTAATCTTTAATCTTTAAAACTCTTAATATCAAATTTAAACTTTTAACAGCATGGGGTTATGATTAAGGCTGTGTTTTAGTGATGGGTGATTGCTAGTCAATATCTTTTCCTAATGATGTGGCTGGAAATATAAAATCAGTACTGGTAAAATTAGCAAGTGACGACAAAAATTGATGGAGTGATAAATAGTGATGGGGAGAGATCGCTTACATAGACTGACCCAGATCACTTGGTAAGATGGGCTCATTTGAAAATATGCATTTTAACACAGATAAATGTAAAAGCCACCAAGGAACAAAATGTGTAGGTCACTCTAGGACTTAGGGATCATGACAAGAACCAGCTGAACATGTGCTCCCAGTGCTTTGCTGTAGCTGAGAGGGCTAATATGATTCTTGCCTGTATAAGCAGGGGAATATCTAGTAGGAGAAGCAGGTGATGGCAGCAGTTCTATATATAGCATTAGTGAGACCATTACTGGAATAGTGTATCCAGTTCTGATATCTGCACTTTTAAAATGAAGTTGAAAAATTTGAGAGTTCAGACAAGGATTACAAGAATGGTTCAAGTACTGGAAAACATTCCTTCTTGTGAGAGACTGAAGAAGCTTTGTAATGTATCTCAGAGAAGGTTAAAAGGTGACTTGATAAAAGTCTACAAGTATCTACATGGGGAAGAGACTTCTGATATTAGATAGCTTTTTAATCTATCATAAAAAGCTAGACAAATTCAGACTGGAATAAAGGGCAAAATTTGAACAGTGAAGGTAGTTAATCATTGGAATGACTTGTCTTGAGATGTGGTGGAGTCTCTATCACTTGACATCTTTGACTCAATATTGGATATTTTTCTAGAATATATGCTACAGCTCAAACAGAAGTTATGGGCTTTGTTCAGACATTATTGCATAAGGTCCAGTGACCTAACTTTTGCAAGAGGTCAGACTATATGGTCCCTTCAGGCCATAAAAATCTTTAAATTGATGGTCTTGCATGAGTAATTATCACCTAGAGTCTTCTAGTATGTTCCTTATTTAACTTAGTCATTCAGTGAGCACCTCATACCTCAGCTGTGACCATTGCTAGCTCTCCAATTTTACTCTGCTCACATCAGCAATTAGTTTTGGGTACCTGGTACCTTCCTTAGAGCGCATTCCAATACATTTGTATCTGTTTTTTGTCTGGTTTTCCTTTTAAAGCTTAGGCTTCATTCCACCATCCTATTCTGTGCCAGTAGAGCCTGTTTGGCTCAGCGGAGCCTTCCCCTCAAATCCCCTCCTTCTTCAACACTGATGGTGCTTTGCATCAAGGTGCTCAGTGCCGCAAAGCTTTGCCTTTGTGCTCAGCACACTTAAGGTTTTGGCATAGACAATGAAGGGTAGGTTTTTAACTTGTTGCTGTGCCCTTGTTGGGGATGAAGAGAAAATTTCCTTTTCTAAGGGTGTCAATCCATCATCTTTCAAAAGCATCAAATTAAGTACAGTAAACCCTCGATTTAACGGACTTCGGATGCAACGGACAAAATTTCTGAGGAAGTCTGATGCATTCCTGATCCATTTCTGGCAGGCTGACTGCCGGCTCCCGGCTGCCGCCCGGGTCCACGCAGCAGGCGGGCTGGCTGCCGGCTCCCGGCTGCCGCCCGGGTCCACGCAGCAGGCGGGCTGGCTGCCGGCTCCCGGCTACCGCCCGGGTCCCAGCAGCAGGCGGGCTGGCTGCCGGCTCCCGGCTACCGCCCAGGTCCCAGCAGCAGGCGGGCTGGCTGCTGGCTCCATGCTACCGCCCGGGTCCCAGCAGCGGGCGTGCTGCGGAGCTGTTGCCCCGACTCTGTGGTGGGCGGGCTGCTGCTCCAACAGCTCATTTTTTTTATTATTATTAAATAACGGACTTTTTGATTTAACGGACACCCCCTGAATTAGTCCGTTAAATGGAGGTTTTACTGTACACAAAAATCGAAGATAATTAAACTGTAATGCCCCTGGTCATACTAGCCAGGACAGGGCAACACTTAGAAACATCATAAAAATTAACAGTTTTTATCAGAACACAACTTTAGACATCGGCACGTGTCCAGGTCTGATAAAACTGATCAAGAACATCCTCCAGATGGTCGTGTAGCCACCTTTCCTTCTCCCGAGGTTTTTTTAATCATTTTTGTTATGTTCCTGGTATACTGTTGTGCTCCTGTTTTAATTCCATTTTTAAAAAATCTGCTTTCAGCTCCCAAAGGAAAGTAAACCTTTCCAATTAACACACTTCTATTGTTGGAATTTCCATTTGCCTTTATTGATTATCTCTGTTGGAATTTAGATTATGATTGTGCAAGAATTAAAACTTATGCCAGACAAATGCTTAGTCAATTATTATGCATAACATAGCTAACTAGTCATGGCAAGCGTGCATTGCTAATTTTCTACTGAGTAATGGGCATGGATAATTTTCTCTTGAGTAACCATGAATGATGTGTCTTTTCCTGATACGGCATAAAGCTGATTTTTCAAGACATCATGTCACCTAATAGAAAGCCGTGTCACAATATATCCTAATACATCCAGCAAGAGAGCCTAGTTTAAGGTATAAAACACTAACATTATGAAACCCATAGCACTAGTAAGCATAACTCTAGAGCCTTGGAAATAAAGTTACAAATTTTAGCAAGGGATATCGGTCTTCTCACGCTTCAAAGTGCAAAATTATCACTTAATGGGATCAGGATGCAACTTCCTATCCAAGTTTTAATACAAACTTAGTTACAGAGATTGCCCTTATAAAATCAGTATTTGTAAGCAGTTAAACATATTGGTGCCTGAGATACCAGAGTTTTTCCCTGTATTGATTATAAGTGGTGACTGCTGTAAATGAATTAACAGATTTCGGTATTCTGAAGTATTGGGCATCGGCTAGACTATTTATCTGGTCAACTTTAATTAAAAACTTGCAACAGAGCAAGGGGATCCTGTGATTCCCAAGGCTGGAAAAATGGGAGCAGTTTGATTGGCTAACAAATTGACATGGGGGGGAAAAAGACAGTCTCAGATGTTCCTAGCTGTGTTATTGTGAAATAATCAATAAATGCCAGCAGAACTTGGGGGTACAGAATTTAATCCCCAAAATAAACATTTTATTCTGCTCTATCTGTGGATCCAAATCTAAAAGTCCTTTCTCAGAAAATACTCCCATTTCTTCAATGACAGCTTTGCCTGAGTAAGGATTTGTCCCAAGGTTAATCTCACATATCACTAGACAAAAACAAAACACAAGACCAGATTACACAGCATTTTCTAATTCTTTAATCTGATGTAGCATGTTACAGTGAGAGAAATCAGCCTGTTTTGACTAGTCATGAAGGAGAGCAAACCCGTAGGCCTGAAAGAAGTTTGAACACCACCGCTTGGCTTGAGCAAGGTTTTCTTGTTCGATGTGGCTATGAAATCCAAACCACATTGCAATGTTGTCAGCTATCTGTTGTTACAGCTGTGTTTTCCATGGTCATTACACCCTCAACCCTTTGTGAGCCTTCACCAGTAAAGTAGGTTATCATACAGTAACTAGGTCTTCTACATAAAATCAACTTGTATAAAATCACTTTACATAAAATGGCAACAATCATGCAGTAGGAGATAGTAGTTTCTTCAGTTAGGTCTGATGCTTTTTCAAAATTTCTGGACTTACCCTTTCACTGCACGATTCCTAGCTCTCTGAAAAACTTGGGGCATTGAAAGCATGCAGCTGGACAGGCCTACCACATTAGCTTTCCCTCTTGAAAGATGTTACTGTACCAGAATGTTTCCAATATAAGTGGATCGGTTTGCTCATCATTAGCTGGGGCCAACGGGAGCTGTTCGAATCTTAACTCCAGTGCTTAGGGACTTTGTTTGATTATTTCAAACTAGAGAGCTTGCAACCACTGTGTATCACCCTGAATCTCAATTAAAGATTTTAAGCTGCATAAGAGGGAAAAGCATAGATTGCACATGGGATAGAAGCAATTTGCCCAACTGCTATGCACCTACATACTATAGTGCTGGGTATTTTATAACCTATAAATCATGGAGCAAATCAAAAGTATAGTTCCAAATATCATCACATGTGCAGCCAGTCTGCTTACGATAAACCAAAGGGAAATGGTCAACTTAATTATTATCCATATTATCATAGTGCCTAGGAGTTCTAGTCCTGGACCAGAACCCAATTGTGCTGAGCACCGTACAAACAGAACAAAAAAGACAGTCCCTGCCCCAAACAGCGTACAATGCAAGTGTAAGAAAGAGACCCAGGTGGGGGGGAATACAATAGACGGGGGGGGGGGAGAGAGGGGGAATACAATAAACAATATTGGTCAGCCTGCTTTTTTAGCACACCAGCAGCATAAACATTATCAAGATTTTAGATACTGAATGAGCAAACATTTCTACCTGCATTTGTAACAATGCTTTAGATTTCAAAAACGAAAAGAAAATCTGCTTCAGCCTTTTGGTTTCCTGTTTACTCTGCATTTGTTTTCAGCGCGTACAATAAAATTAGTTGTCTATTTCACTTTCCAGATCTTGACACAGCAACGTTGGGAATCTGTAGATATTTCAAAAGAACAGCTTCTCTTTGAATATGTAGAAAATGGTGATGGAAATGTTTTAAAATCTTTTGATGGTGAGCTAAGGTCTATGCAGAAATCCTCCCTCCACATCTGAGTCAGTGCGTTCCACCCAATATTCTTCCCTTTGTATGCCACTCAGGAAAACATTAAAGTTAAAAGCAAAGTACAATAAATTAGTATCCCAGCTCCCTGATCTACTCACCACTATTACTTTAACAGAAAATAGCTTTCCTAGATAGGGTGACCAGACAGCAAATGGGAAAAACTGGGACAGAGGCTGGGGGATAATAGGAGCCTATATAAGAAAAAGATTAAAAGAAAAAGTAAAAGTAACTCAATACCATGCACATGAATGGGGCAAAGGGACGTAAAATAATATCGGAATGGACTCCCAAGCACAAATACAAAGTGAGGCCCTTCTGTTCAAATGGAATTCACTCCTTTTGCCATTCACCCAAAATGTCCATATTAACCTGCACCCCCTTCTTTTCCACAAGTCCTTGGTGTGCCTACTCCACTTCTCATCTTTACCTTCCCAAGCCTGTGCTGGTATTGCTGTTCTCCCCCACCCCCACATCGCTGTCCCTAGCTCTACACATGCCCCCACTATCTATTCCTGCTTACCACATGGTGGCTGGCAAAAGAGGCTGCTGTTGGCTGCCTTCCCACTTGTCATTTCCACCGCTGGCTGTTCCAGGAGCTACAGAGGTATGGGGAAGCAGAATACAGAGCCAGATGGGCAGGGCTCTTCAAAGGAGCTGGCAGCTACTTTCATCTGCTCCCTTACAACAGCAGGAGCTCCCTGTAGTGAGGGCAGAGAACTGGCAGCTTTCTCTGAACTGCTGGTCCTCTGCTTCTTCCCTCTGGTTATCCCTGTTCTTATTGCTTCCCCCTCTGGGAGAGGCAGGCAATGGAGCCTTACTGCTCCGACTGAGGGAGTAGCGACTTCTGCTACATGACCTGAAAAACCCACTTGGGCCAGCATAGCATTACTTTTAACAAACTGAAATGTCAGGAAGGCACCGTAATGTCCTTAATGCTGCAAGACATTCCAGCATTTATTCAGTGCATCAACCTGGCCATATTAAATAGATCTTTATATACCATTCATCTTAATAGGTTTGCCATTAAACATGCACTACAATCTGATACCAGCACAGGGTTAAAAATCAAAAATTAAAATGAGACAAGCCGTGAATCACTCTGCTATCAGTGCCTCTTGTTTGCAGTTTAATTATACAGTGTATGCCTGTCTGGAACACAGTTTCTGCCTGCCTGCAGTGTTTGCAAGGTTAGGAGAAAACAGAAGTAACAGAAAAGTACATTTCTGCCACCTCCCCCGGCCCCAGTCTCCCTAAGTACAGGGACCTTCTGGTCCTAGGAGTCTCCTCTTCTGATGTTCTCGGTATTCCTGCAATAAAAATAAATGAATTAATAAATAAGGTAAATTCTAAAACCTCCATTTTCCAATATTTGATCTTCATTCACTAATATCTGGGTTTTCCTTTATACTACTATGAGAAGCTTGCATCATGTGGTCCCCAAAATAGCAAAAGCTATCTGATGGGCAGTTCTGAAGCCTGATTCAATCATAAAGCGGCTCAGTCAGTGAAACATATACAGTCCAATGTAGAATCATGGTAGACAGATATACACACACTTGTATTCTTAAATGAAATCTTCACCAGTGACTGTAAGTTCAATTCAAATACCTGAATTGTAATATTAGATAATAGCTAACCATTAGTCATTGTCTCCAGAGATGATTAAATATGTGAGTGTTTTCTGAGTTCTAGAGACCCGATACTACTTTTTCATCCACTGCACATTACCTTCTGTGTATTGAGCATTACAATGGACAGAATACTGAATAATACCTTTAATTTGATTACACATGTATTGTCCTATTTGAAATCCTCAGCTCAAATTATTTATTACACCAATGCCTGAAAGCACAAGTGAATCTTGAAATTTGTTGGATTGAATGTTGTTAGGCTCAGTTGTGCATCTGTTCAATACTATTTTATTAATGATTATTATAGCAGCATATAGCATCCCAAGTCAGATCTGGAGTCCCATTGTGAAAAGCATTGTATGAACATAATATGAGACAGACCCAAGCAAGTTAGTCCTACGTACCTAGACAAAAATGGGATCTAGTTTTCAGTGGTGACAATTCAGCCCTGAGGTGGGCATTCACGATTCTTTGTGTTCATTGTCGCAGCAATTACTTCTCAGCATCTATATGGAAGAATATTAACTATCAAGTGTCTAGTTTAATCATGGTCCACTTTGTGTAGAGCACCCTCTTTGGGAGCCATGAAGGATTAGCCAGGGTCAGGGGATCAACTGTTCTGCAGTCTCAACTTTGTTTTAAAAATTCACTCTTTAGGCATTGTGGTTGTGAAATAAAACCTTGACAATGGCCTGGTCTACATCTAAAGCTTAGGTTGACCAGCTACATTGAATAGCTCAGGGCTGTGAAAAAATTTCACACCCTGAGCACCATAGTTAGGTTGACTTAACCCTGGGCATAGACATGGCTAGATCAACGGAAGGGTCCTTCCATCAACTTAACTACAGTGAAACCTCCATTTAACGGACTAATTCGGGCGAGGGGGTGTCCGTTAAATGAAAAAGTCCGTTATTTAATAATAATAAAAAAAAACCGAGCTGTCAGAGCAGCAGCCCGACCGCCACAGGGTCGGGGCGGCAGATCCGCAGCCCGCCCGCTGCCGGGACCCGGGTGGCAGCCGGGAGCCGTCAGCCAGCCCGCCCGGGTCCCGGCTGCCGGGAGCCGTCAGCCAGCCCGCCCGGGTCCCGGCTGCCGGGACTCGGGCGGGACCCGGGAGCCGGCAGCCTGCCCGCTAGCGGGACCCAGGCGGGAGCCGGCAGCCAGCCAGCCCGCCCGCCAACCAGCCCGCCTGCTGCCATGACCCGGACGGCAGCCGGGAGCCGGCAGCCAGCCCGCCTGCTGCTGTGACCCAGGCGGCAGCCGGGAGCCGGCAGCCAGCCCGCAAGAAATGGATTTGGGATGCATCAGACTTGCTCAGAAATTTTGTCCGTTGCATCCGAAGTCCGTTAAATCGAGGTCCGTTAAATCGAGGTTTTACTGCACTGCCTTTCAGAAAGGTGGATTGCCTACATCAACAAAGAAACCCCTTCCAACAACACAGGAACTGTTTGCATTACTATGGCACTACAGTGGCAGAGCTGCAACGCTATAGCTCTGCTGATGTAGCAGTTGTAATGTAGATGTACAATGTGACAGGAGTTTAACTGATGCCGTGATGACTGTGTACGTTTACAGAGAGCCTGAAACAATAGCTCTGAGGTGTGGACTGCACCTTTTGGTCAGGGGGTACTAACTCAGATGCCCAATGATGATGCTGTAAATGTCACCATGGTTATCTATTGTACTGCTTATTATCGCCGCTTGTAAGAAAGGAGAGGAAGTATTTAAAAAGCAATACCAGTGTTTCCCAAAGGACATAATGGACGAATTTGGGTACAGCAGAGAGATGTATGAAGGAAGATGTGCACATGGAGAGGTTGTAGAGTAGGTATGATTTGTTTCATTTCCTTGAAGAGTGATTCTGCTCTCAGAAATTTGGGAAACATTGAATTAGACATCTGTCTCTATCTCTCTTTATAACTGATCTAATCTATACATATGGAGAGAGAGAATTTATATAGGCAGACTGATAAATTCATTTCTCCTCAGCCATCTAATCAGGGTATGTGTGTAAATATATAAAAATGTGTGCACACATGTACATGCTCATTCACTAAAACTAATAATTTTACCTATACTATTATTTATATTACAGTAGTACCTAGCTGCTCCTACCAAGATGGGAGCTAGCTGTGCAAAACATCATACATTCACATAGTGAGAGAGAGTTCCTGTCATGAAGAGTTTACAATCTAAATTGACAAGATAAACAAAGGTGGGGAGGGAAACAGAGGCACGGAAATGTTGCATGAGAGGTCAGTGGCCAAGCCAAGAATAAAACTCAGTTCCCCTGATTTCCAGTGCCCTATTCCCTCCTAGATCATGCTGTCTCCCACTTTACAAGAACAGAGACGTTTACCTCAATATCTGTCTTTGATGTATTTGTATTACACTATACTTACTACAGGAAACACCTTAATTACTGTTAATACTGAAGTGAAATTATTTATTAATGTGTGTGAATGAGGGAGAGAACAGAACAAAACAGAATAGGGTATTCTACAGGGATAGTATGTAATTTATTGTCCCTAAAGGAGGAAGATACAGTACTGAAACAGAGTTTTTTAAATATTTAAGAAGTCCATGTCTCTGAAATATGTTTCTGCTGGCAATAGCATAATGATACTAAATCGCTTGTTTGGGTAGCTATTACTTTGGTGATGCTATGTCCAGCAAGAGGATGTGCGGTTTATTTCATTAGCTTGCTGCCACCACCTGGTTCAGTCTGGATCTACCTATTCACCAAATCTTGGCAGAAACCATTCCATCATGTTTTCTTATATAACTATTTTATAGGAAATCTAACTTATAATTACATGATGTCTGCCAGCTGTTGTTCTCTGATAAATCTATATCCATCAGTATTGAGAGGGAAAGATTCAGTTTTGAAAATTGAAAGGATTTAGGTAAAAAATAATGAAATTCCCAAAGCCAATTTGGCAACGTCGTTAAGTCACTACTGTCAATCAGGTTTTTTAAGAATACTCTATTAAACAATGAATAAAATTATTCACTATAACACATCAAGTTCCCCATTGCATACAAACTAAAATTCACACAGTGGGGTATCCAAACATTTCCTTTCAACAACTTAATGAGGGGGAAAGTATTTATTTTACTTTCCATACTGTCAGTCTAGTTTCTGTTCTTCTTAATAAAATATTTGCATAGAAAATTATAGCTTTTTACCCAGCAGCAGCATGGTGTCTTTTTAAACAGTGAGTAGCCAAGTAAGTTTTGTTGTGCAAAACATTCAAGTAAATAAACTGAGGATATTTGCTCAGTTTAAGTTAATGTAATTCTTACTTTCCTGTTATATTATAGTGCTAAAATGACCTACTGTACTGTAACACAAAGCACTGCCCATTAAAGTTTACTTTGTTTTCAGTGAGTAAAATGTTTTATCCAGAAACTAATTTATAAAAGTGTAAATCACAAATGAACAAATTAGCTTCTGAATGGTTGTTTTGCTCAATTAATCAAGTCCTTAGACTATCCAGCTGAGAAGTACAATTAGAATAGGGAAAAGATGTGTTTTTAATACACACACAACTTCAAATGGTTTGTTATAGATTTGACTAACTGGTGCGCTGAAGGTAAAATGCAGAGTTATTCTGAACTCTAATTAACTGGCTGTGATGTGCACATTTTAATTTTTATTTGTTATTTCCTCTAAAGTAAAAAGGAAAGCTGATATCATAGTCCTTTAATCACCCATCCGCTGTATATCATTAGCATTTGATTATACAAATTGCTTATAAAGCCTGTTCCACCTAATAATTTGAAAGTGAAATCATGCATATGTAATTTCCCCTAGAGTGAGTGTCAACTGGGGGTTACACAGAAATGGGGAAGTTATTATTTTTATAGTTACATGTTACAGGACATTTTACAATGGCCATTTTTCTTGCAGTCTCTATTAGACATTTTTCCTGATTGTTTGCATTTATGCTCTGGTATTTCTATAACTTTGGATAAAAGATAAGGCCAGGTTTTTACTTCCTTTAAACTCTTTGTACTCCTAGAAACACACTTAATATACTGACCACCATTCCCAGTGTGCATATTGCCCCCACCTAAAATTTTCTTGAATTCTTAGGTGGTTGTCAGAAGGCCAAGCAGTTACCACATTTAATATTGTGTGTTGAATACAAAAGGGCTTTTAAAAAGTGTTTCAGGCAGGGTCACTGTTTTCATTACAGTGGTAAAATCTACTGTAGGTGTCCTGTACACTTGTTGTGCTGTATCCTGTACATCCTACGAGTAAATGCAAAGTGGCTGTAGGACAATGGAACAAGCTGCCTTGGGAGGTTGTGGAAGCTTCTTCACTGGAGGTTTTCAAAAGGAGGCTGGATAACCATCTGTCTTGGATGGTTTAGACACAACAAACTACATCGTAGCAGGAGATTAGACTAGATGATTCTTACCATCCCTTCTAACCCTATGGTCTATGATTCTATATAATGGTGCTGTTGTTTGAGGAGGCTGGATTGTGAGTGGCCTATTCAGGGGCCACTGCAAAGTCAAACATTCTGATGAATCCATTCCATGAATAGAGAAATATACTGGAAGACACATCCTATATATATTAAATATTGATTAATAATAATAGGCCACAGAGTGGTACCTTTTGGTTCATTGAGGTGCACCTACTTTAATACAATTTTATTTGCATTCGGCAAGAGAGACATGAAGCACACCGTAAGATGACAGAAACATGAATTTTCATAGCAAACAAAGTTACATTTCAAACTATAACACCTCTGCCATTTTAGTTTACCTCCTAAAACTTTTAGACATGTACACAATAGTTAATTCTGCTTTCTGTGTCTGTCTGAAATACAGCTCCCTTGGCTTTGGTGGAATTACTCCAGATTTAGAATCCAGTCCTGCAAACCCCTCTCTCATGTATGCATTGTAATTAGCTAATGACAATATGTGTGTGCGACAACTGCATGTGTGTAACTTTACTTAGGTGAGTAAAATTATATGCATGCAATTAATATTTGTCACAAGTGTCCGCAAAATCTGTCTCTGTACATCACACTGAATAATCTTTCCTTTAAAAAAACCCAAAAAAACAGTTCTGTAAATTATACCAAAAACAGGTTTTTTTAAAAAAACAACCTAAATGCATCTCAAGCTGAGATAGTGTCAAATTTCAGCCTGTAGCAAACTTTAACAGTTGTAGACTCATAGACATTAAGGTCAGAAGGTACAATTATAATCATCTAGTCTGACCTCCTGCACAATTCACAGAATTTTACCCACCCATTCCTGCAATATACCTCACCTATATCTGAGCTATTGAAATCCTCAAATCTTGGAAAAACCTCCAGGGCCTCTGCCAATTGTAGAGACTCCTCCAGAATGGCTCACAGCATCACAGATTTTAGAGGGGTAGCCGTGTTAGTCTGTATCAGCAAAAAGAATGAGGAGTACTTTTGACACCTTAGACAACAATAACAAATGTATTTGGGCATAAGCCACCGGCTCATCTAGTCTGACCTTCTGTATTTCACAGGTCATCAGAGCCACACACACAAGCCAACAACTCATAGCAGACCAAAGTATTACAGTCCACAGAAGACTAGACTATTACGTGCCACAGATGGAGAATAGGAAGGAAATCCAAAGGTTACTGCCAATCTGACCTAGGGGGAAGTTTCTTCCTGACACCACATATGGCAATCAGTTAGACCCTGAGCCTGTGAACAAGAACCTGCCAGCCAAGCACCTGAAAGAGGGAAGGCTCGGTGCCACCTCTAAGCCATGGTCCACCCCAGCCAGTGTTCCATCTCCAGTTATAGAAATCCCTGCTTCAGAGGAAGATATTTTTAAAAAACCTCCTAGAATACATGGGGGGCCGGGGGGGGCGAGAGGGGAGGATCCCTTCCTGACCTCTGCTGATGGCTGGCTGAAACCATGATGTGTTTAAGACATAACCCAGAAGTGAGTCCCAGGGCAGTTAAGCCCTGCCCCCTACAGGTACAAGCAACCCTGTCGTACAATTATACTCAGAAATTTGTCCAGCTTTCTCTTAAAGCTAAATTAAGGTGTTTGCCCCCACATTTCCCACTGGGAGGCTGTTCCAGAACTTGATGGTTAGAAACCTGTTTCTAATTTCCATCCTGAATAATTATTTCATGGCCAGTTTATATCCATTGCATTGTCCTTTAATTTAAATAGCTCTTCATTTTCCCTGGTATTTACCTCCCTAATGTTTTTATTGAGAAGGGATATGGTTGCTCTCTAACTTCCTTGTGTTAGACTAAACAAGACAAGCTCTTCCAGTCTCCTCTCATAGGATTTGGCCTCCATTCCCCTGATCACCCTAGTAACTCTTCTTTGCACCTGTTCCAGTTTAAATTCATCTTTCTTGATCATGGGTGATCAGAACTGTATGCAGTATTCCAAATGAGGTCTTACCAGTGCTTTGTACCGAGGCATTCATACTTCACTATCTCTACTGAAAATGCCTTGCCTAAGATCATATTTGCCTTTTTCACATCAGCATCACATTGGTGCCTAACAGTCATCCTGCCATAGACCCTTTCTTATGTTCTTACCCATGTCACTCTCCTCTGTTACTTTCAACTGATGAGCCCCCAGCTTGAAGGTAAATTCTTGTGACTCTGCACTTTGTACTATTGAATTTAATTCCATTTTCTGTCACTCCGGTCTTCAAGGTCATCCTGATCTTCTTGTATATAATTCCAATTCTCCTCTGTATTGATGATGCCTCCCAACTTTGTCCCATTACCAAATTTCATTAGCGCATTCCTACTTTTTGTGTCAAGGTCATTAATGAAAATATTGAATAAGATTGGGGCCATGACTGATGGTTGAGAAACTTCACTAGTAGACTCCATCCAGTCTGACAAGTCACCTTTTAACATAACTCGTTACCTTATCCCCTTTAGCCAATTCCTTATCCACAGTACAGTGCTTGCCCATCTTCCATAATTTAAGTAATAATTTCCCATGTGGTTCCATGTCAAATGGTTTACTACAGCCCAAGTATATTGGATTTACTGCACTTCCCTTATCTATAAAACAGTTATTTTCTCAAAGAATGAAATCAATTTAGTCTGGAATGATCTATTTTTGGTACCCATGTTGAATTACATCACCTTTTGTCATTTACCTTCACAGTGTGTTCTAAAACCTTGCATACTACTGAGGTCAAACTAACAGATCTATAATTCCCTGGTTCATTTTTTCCCTTTCTTAAATATAAGTATGATAATCAGTCATATGATACTGCTCTCGAATAGACTTATTAAAAATTCTTGCTACTGGACTAGCAATTTCATGTGCCAGTTCTTTCAGGATTCTGGGATGAAAATTATCCAGTACCCCTGATTTGAGTCCACTAAGTTTCTTCTTCCACCCCAGATGTGATGATTTCCATTTCTAGATACCCATAGCGATCAGTTGTACTCCTCTTGCACATGTCCCATATTAACATTGCTATTGAAAGCTGAGGCAAAGTATTCATTCAGTTTTTGGCCACACCCTGTACTAGATTATCTTTAATCTCCTTCCCATCCACACTTCAGAGTAGCCCAACAGCATCCTTCCTTGTATTCTTTTTATAACTATACATTTATTTATTTTAATTTCTTTGACAAGAGCTAATTCAGCTCAACTTTCGGTGGTTCTCATTTTATCCCTACATTTTTGTAACCTCCACATTGTAGCTTTCTTGCTGATTAGCCCCTTTTTCCATTCCCTATAGGCTCTCTGCTTATCCCTAATAACTTTTTTGATGTGATTATTCATCCAGCTGTGTCTGGAGCCTTTTCCTAGAAGATTTTTCCCCTTTCTTGGGACGCAAATTACAGTTTTTGCACAGCTGATTTGAAGAAATTCCTAGCCTCCTCTACATTTACGTCCTTGAGCTCTTCAGTCCAGCTGACTTCTTCCCATATAATTCCCATTATTTCTCAACATCTTCCCTTTGGAAAAATAAAATCATAGTTGACAATCTGGTTCTGATTATCCATCCATTTAATTTAAATGGAATAAAATCATGATCACTTGATCCAAGGTTATTTCCTATTACCAGCTCTTTTAGGATGTCCTCACTACTTACTAAAACCAAGTCTGAAATTACATCATCTCTTGTTTGTTCAGTGATGATTTGATGAAGAAAACGGTCATCTATCACATCCAGGTGGGCCTTGCCAGTATTAAGGCATCAACAGACCTTTGACCATAGTTTTGAGAATGTTGCTTACATAATTATACAATAGGGAAATCTGTCATAAACAGACAAGCTACTCACTAACACAGTAACAGCTGTTCACCTGAAGTGCAACAAAGCCACCAATACATTACCTTTACTATAATAATAGCTGCATCCAAGAAAAATAAGACATCTGGAAAATAATTAATTAAAGAGCTGTATGAACATGACTAACCTGTTGATAACAAGCAACTGAAAGCAGCAAAAAGCATATGAAACCTACAGTCATTAGTAGCTAAAGCATGAAAAACAGGAAACCAGGTTCATGCTGATAAACTGCTTGAATTATGTATTTTCTGTAACTGCCTTGCCAATATTGGGGTGAGTGGAAAGCTGTGTCATTTGGAATCTCATCTGGTCTACACTATCCAGGCAGGAGAGTTACTTGTTTTTTGGCATGGCAGGGGTTGTTTTGATTGGTTTGTTTGTTTTGTGACAGTTACAAGCTGGCTTGGTTTTTGTGGGGTAGGGTTGCTTTAAAATTATTTTCAATTTGAATGATCTTTAAAGAAAACCACTCATTCCTGAGTGGTTCCTCCTTAAAGTAATATTTGGGCATCTGTCTGCCACCAAAAAATGCAGTCTGGAGACGAGTCCCCACAATAAAACTTTATATGGGATCAGGAAGACATTTTCATTGCATAACAACTTTATTGAACCTACACACTTTCGAAAATGCTACATATTCTTACATGCCAGTAGATGGCATTCTTTGCCACATCTATATACACATATATACAGTTAAATATATATTTTTAAGGTACAGCAGTACTCTCAAGAACAATCCAAGAGGGTTGACAACCATGCAAGTTCTGCTGTGATGAATAGTATAGTCTAACAAATAAGGTACAATAATAGGGGTTTTGCACAGTAAATGCTATGGAACATAGTGGTTGCATTCATCCAGTTATAGAATATCTGTTAAGCCTGGGTACCTGTACTCCAATTTTGATTCAGGCACTCTGGGCAAAATTTTCAGAAGCACCCAACTGATTTAGGCCTGGTCACTATATAAGAGTTGGACAGCTTTTACAATACTAGTATGGTTTAAATAGTACAATCCTTCTAGAATCTACATGTGTATATATATATATTAAATATGCAATCACATACACATGTACGTTTTTAAAACCAATTACTGAGCAGCTCTAGCACCTCCATACTTCAGAGCAAGGGCTTGAAATGTTGGATGAGGTCATGGTTATGCCTTTTTATCCTTCAGGAAAAAACACGTAAAGATGAATAAGTTATAAGCCTTTGAAAAATCTTAGTTTGCACATGATAAAGCCTTGTTAGAATTTGGTAGATAAATTCTCTGAAGATTCTCTCTGCAATGGACATGCCCATAGAGGAACAATGACTGACTTGGACAAGGAGACAAGGAGTGGAAGCAGTGGAGGAAGAAGAGGAAGACTAAAGGTAGGATGAGGAGCCCCAGGTGGGCGCAGGAAAACTAGGGTTGGCTTGATTCATCTCCAGAGCACCATCCATCCTGTGCACTGAGAATATGGCTGCCCTGGACTTTTCTAACTTCGGAGTCCTTGACTTTTCAACCTTAACATTATTTTAACATAGTGCTTTACATTTTGAACTGTTAGTTTATTCAGAACCAGATATTGGTTTATGAGGATGTTGGTTGGGCCTCGCCACCAAGAGCAATGCCCAACCCCAAGTTAGTGACCAGACTGCTTGTACAATGCATGAGGGTTGTAACTGAGCTATCTCCCATGTGTCCTTTTGTGGTGTAGGGTCACACTGCAGGCAACCTGCCTCAGTTTACCCTCTTGGACTGTTTAATTAAAACTTTTCATCTGGTCTTTTCTTGGTCAAAAATATCCGTCCTTAGAGATTGGATTTATTAACATAAAATAAAGTCAAATAAAACTCAAAATCCAAAACAAAGGTTTCTCGTCCTCCTCCCAGGCCTTCCTGCCTGGAAAGCATTGTGGTCCCTCCCCTGCTTGGACAGAGTCTCTCCCAGGCCTTTCTGCCATAGGCATCTCATCTGGTCTCTAGGTCTTCCCTGCCAAAGACTTTCCTCAGTCTCTACCACAACATCCTAAACTTCCCCCCTTCTTGCTGCCCCTTATTGTTGAGTCATCCAATTCCTCTCTCCTGCAGCTCCTTCCGTATTTAAGACTTCCTGGCCCGAAACTCTCCAGCCATTAAGGGCAACCCACCCTGTTACACAGAGACTTGGGGATTCACAGAAGTAGTGTACTGAGGGGGGGGGGGCCTTGTAAGCTAGCCAATAGGAAATGCTGAGGAGAAGTGTGAGAAAATCTGCCAACCACATTAAAACAGGGTCATGACTCACTTTGAGGTCCTGACCCACAGTTTGAGAACTGCTGTCCTAGTTCCTTTCATACTAACTTCCTGTGTAGCCAAGCTGTTAAGATTTTGATGATGTACACCTTGGAAATACAGGTGATAGGATAAGATTTTTGTTGCTGCTGTTGCCAAAACTGTTTTCCTGAAAAATATTTCTAAATATCTCTCTGCTAATATAATTCTGGATCTTACATGACTGGATTTCACTTTATTGGAGAGCTAGAGCATTTTTAAACTATTTTTATTTTTATTTCTACAAATCTTCAGGTTTTTCCTATTTCCAAATCTTTGCTCTCTTATTATCTTCTTCTGTCACACTGAGCAGTGTAACCTAATATTTGGCAAGAACCAATATCTGTCAATCCAGATATGAGTGCAGAAACCTTTCACAAAATTGTACGGTACAGTATTAAAGGGAAAAAAATCATGGTTTGGGAATGTTCTATAAGAAACAAGGCCAGAGTTGCTTGTTTCTATGGCAACAGTAGTGTGCCTAGCTCAGCTATTTTCTCCTTTTATCATTTTAGAGGTGGCTGCTATGAATCCAGTGCAGAAACGTTTCTTTAATGTTGTCAAAAATAGCAGCGTTATCTCCGACCCCCAGTCTACAGAGATATAGTGATGCATGAAGGAAGGGCTATCTGATGTACAAAAGACTATATAGGGGAAGAGTTATGCACTGTGACTTGTGATAATGCAAAGGCAAAGACATAAACCTTTTTCTGACTGTAAAAGAATTATAATTGTTTCAGTTTTACATTTAGCTAATGCAAAACAAAAGCATGATCACATTAATCATTACTGAGACTATTATACAGTATTGCTATCATTTTAAAAACCCTAATTGGAAGAATCAGCCTGTGATACCCTGCTCCCAACATTAAAACTTTAATAGCCTGCTTTAAAGCAAATGTTCCAAAAGGAATGCTTTCTTATTGCATCAGTGGTTGATTTTACAAATATATTGGGATTTGAGGGCACACAAGCCCAGATGCTCCAAAAGTATTAAGTGCCTAGCTCCCATTGAAAACTTAGAAAATTTGGGAGAGGGAGGGGTTTCACATTTGGAGGATTTTTTTAATGGAAATTTGTTGTTGTAAACCAAACCATCTGATTAAAAAAAAAATGTTTGCAGGAGATTTTCTTAAATATTTTTTTTAAATTTCCCACAGAAAACAATTGACATTTTTTGACCAACTCTAATCATCAATCTGTGTGTTAAATTTATATAAACAAGGAAATTTACACTCAAATCAGGTTTCAATTCCAAGTGTATGATACACTATATAACACCAGTTAGACTTTTGTGATACCTGAGCACCTCTGGGTGAAATAAAGATAAAGTGAGAGTTAACTACGTGAATTTCCATTCTGTTGCTGCTTTATGGTGAACCTGACAAGTATATTGTGTTATACCAATTTAACAGAGGGACAAATGCAGCCATCTCACCCTGGTCATGCCATCAATTTAATAGTACATATGAAGGGAGAGTCTAGCTCCCAATTTTTTTACATTTAATAATACTAAATAATACTCAGTTGCATATTGTTACCAGAAGGCTGAGATAGTCCTCTGCACATCTCTACAGTGGTGTTTTGGTAAGATCCAGCAGTTTCACCGTTCACATGCCACTGTAAAGTATTATAATTACCCAGTTCTTAATATTTGCATTCCTACACATTTATTCAATGTCATAAGGTGTAGTCCCTGGCCCTTTCAATGGGTTCAGTGTTCAGTTGATGTTCCTTAATGGGCTATCAAGCAGGTTCATTGCTGATGCCAATCTGTCTTGGGGTATCACCCAGAGACACAGTACGAGCTTGGAAATACAGATATACCATACATAACTATAACTCATAATACAAAGGTGATACAAACATATAAACAAGATCTTCATATTTGGAAAATTTTAACATTTTCACAGATACCTCACCTGGGATATCTGGCATGATCAATTGCGATTTTATAATACTAGTGTCAATAATATCATAGAATCAGAGAGGTAGCAGTGTTAGTCTGGAATAGCAGAGGTAACAGAGTCCCGTGGCACCTTAAATACTAACTAAAGTTTTCAAGCATAAGCTTTCGTGGGCTAATACCCACACGAAGTGGGTATTAGCCCACGAAAGCTTATTCCGACGAAGTGGGTATTAGCCCATGAAAGCTTATGCTTGAAAACTTTAGTTAGTCTTTAAGGTGCCACAGGACTCTTTGTTACCAATAATATCATAATGTGTCCCACATATTTCATACAGTGTCACACCGTCATGATGACAGGAGTCCAGATTGACAAAATTTGAATGAGGCAACCCCAGGAGCCAGGTCACAACTCCACTTACCCAAATTTGGTCTAGTGAGGGGAGCAGGACCAAACCTGAGTGGGGTTGCAACCCTGGAGGTTATAAAGTACAGAGTGGAGAGCCTAGCCCAGCTATCCCCCTAGCACAGGAGCTTACGGAGCAGCCTCTATGGGGCAAACCAACCCTCCTCACCCCGCACCGCCAGGGGGACAGGATCTGACCAAAACCTACCCAGGGCAGGGCTATAACCAGGGCAGGGTGAGCAGGACAACCACTCAGGGTGCAGAGTTGCTGGGGTGGCTCAGGCCAGCCCAGCAGGACAGGGGTCGAGGAGGGAGTGCCACCTCCTTCCCTTGACTCAGCTCAGCAGGCCACCCATCCTGTCTGAGTGGGGAAGGGACACAACCAAAAAAATGTTGCCTCTGGTATGGAGAGCAATGCTTGCATGCCTTGGATACTAAAATGCCTAGTTACCGCTCTACCTCAGGGTCTGCATCACCAGACTATTTACCAGGTCACAACAGGCCATAAACATTTACAAATGGGTCATGAGCCCCGGAAGTTTGAGAGCCCCTGGATTAGACCCTACTCACAAAACCATTCATCATGTTCATACAGGGAATTTGTTTTGTAAGTGTTATGCAATGTATTGAGAGTTACAGAAGTGTAATTGTTTGACAGTTGGTCCAACACCCACAGCAACAAAGGCGTTATTCAGTCTCAGAAGACTGAGGAAGAATGTATGTGTTTCTTGGGAGAGAAAACAATCCCATCAATCATTTTTTCACAACAGACAGATATGGCAGTGCCACATCCCATCCCTCAATTTTTATTTAAAATTCAAAAGTCACTATGCAAAACGTACACTGACACATCTGAACACTAAAACCAAGATCTAATTGTGGGCAAAAGTGCAGGGAAACAGAGAACAGCCCTAATCAAACCAAGAACAGTCACTATAAAAGAACATTATTCAAATTCTTTGTGGAAATTAAAGACCATCCAATTAAAATCTAATTTTAGTCATATAATTCTGTCTTTTTCTTTGTACGTGCCTCCTGTATAATTCTTTCCTGACGGTCATTATTTCCTTAGGCCAAAATAATTTTCATTTACAGTTTTCTGAATGGTATTGTATATATTATCATACGCTTATATACCTGTTTAATAATTCTACCTCATGACACTTTTTTAAACCATCACCAGGTTACTTGAGCAAGAAAACACTTTCAGAGTTTGCTTTTTTTAATTTCATACCAAACTGGAACATTTTCACAAAATGTTTATTGGTACAACATTCTGGTATTGTACCGTTCACTAAATGGTTTTTAATTTAACAACTAAATTATGTTTCTTCTCTAGACGCTATTCCCAGACAGTTTAAAAAAAAAAAAAGCGTGTGTGGGGTAAGTCCTGTGAGAGCCTTTTGTAAATATGAGCTTCTGAGTGAGGTGAAGTGTTTATAGTCTTAATAAAGGCAGTGAGATGCCTGATATCCTCAGAGATTACACGGGGAACAGGAGAATATAAACTATAATTGCAAGGTTTTAGCTATTTATAAAAGTGATTGGTCCTCAGATGGGAGAGAGTTCTAAATTCTGAGAAAACTCTTGTGGTAGCTCCAAATAAATCCTGCAATGTAGATATTGCAGCAGTCTCTTCATCATTCCTGGCTAAGGGGACATTCTGCAGCAATTCTGAATATTCAGGTTAAATCAAATTGATAAACATATTTATTGCTTAGCCAAAATATTTCCATCTTGTATTTTGAGGGGTGCTGTTATAACCTAAAATATTCGATATTGCGGGAAAACAAATTGATAAAGAATGAAAGCAAAATAAGCAAAGTTAAGGTGTTCAGGTCTTTAGTAGGAGTGTTCTCTTCAGGATATTAGCATTTAAACAGAATGATTGTTGGAGACTTGTCTGGCCCTAACTAGAAAGGGTAAACAAGCTTTCAGCCCCACTTCTTCATTTATGTGGTGCGAAGTGAACTTAGCAGACTGGAGAATCTGGACCTATACATTTCTCTAAAGAGGAATGCAAGTGTGGTTCTTCATTCAATATGTAGCGTGCAGTATTCATTTTGGCAGAATCAAGGCAGACCATCAGGTTAAATTTAATAGTGATTATAAAGACTAAAGACAACCCGCCAAAATTATTGTGCCAGATTCTGAGCCTCTTTGTTACACTGGGGCGGGTATACCAAATAGTCACACAAATGGTCACATTGGTTTCAGGGAGAAATCATGTGAGTATCCACTCACTAATATAAAGAAGAGGTGTCATATTGTCTGGAGTGGCTCAGGTGTGAGTGCTTCCTTCAGGGCAGAGTGTCAGAAAACAGGGCAGACGTTTCAAACTGGCACTGTGTTTCTGTAAGTAGATTTCTCCAAGCCAATAACAAATGTGAACTCTTGGATCGCTATACCAGTCTTACCAGACAGTCACAGACAAGTCCCCATAGACTGTCCACTTATCTCCCCACCCAAAGAAACTGGACTTTGGGCTAAAAGGTCACTTCAATCAAAATCACACCACATCAGGTTGCTCCGAGTCCCTAGAGACCAATCACTTGCCCCAGATTAATTGATACTCTAGATCTTACACCAAAGACAACGCTGGCAGCCAATTCAATAGTAAAGTAACAACAGGTTTATTAGCTAAGAAAAGGAAATGAGAGTATTGAGAGATTAAAGTAGTTAAAACATATATACATGTGAGTTGCAGTTCTTCTTCGAGTAATCTCGGTATGTGTACTCCGCTATAGGTGTGGCAGTACCTCCCATGCTTAGGAACAGAAATCTTCAGGAGTGGTGCCTATTGGGCTGCATATGCGTTCCTCCCCATCTCACGCTGTGAGTGGCATCTATATATATGGTATTGTGCAGTCGAGCTGCCTTAACAAATGCATCTTTGGTCTGGAAGGGAATCTGCAAGCAGCCACACTCTCCCTCATTTGCCTTAGTTTATAGATGTTTCCATTTGTTTTTCTCCTTAAAAAAATGTTTTTCATTCTCTTCCCTCCCCATCAACTATGCTTCCCATTTTCCTACTGTCCCCAACTGGGACCTTTCCTCTCTGGAGTGTGCCGGGATGCCACGGATTCAAGAGGTTTCAGGATTTCCAGTAAGCGATGGCCACTCAAGATGCATCCGCTGACTCTGTGAGGGTCACATCCCACAGAAGTGCTCCCACTGCATTGCCTGGGCCTGAAAGGATAGTGCTCTTAAATTAACACTTCTCCTCATGGAGAATTTCTTGTGACCAGCTTCACACCACAGCCCAGATACCTCGCCTACATGGCTTTTACCATCATCTCAATCATCAGCCCATCCCCACTCACCAAGACCATCTAAAAAAAAATCCTCCTCTTTGCTACTCAGACAAGAAGAAATGGATCACTACATCGCTTTCCCAGGAACCACCTCAGAAAAAGCCCTCCCCGTGAGGTCAGTAGTTCATCATCTTGTGGGGTGAGACTTTCTTCCTCTTTCTATGGGTGTCAGTCATATTTTATTGACTCCATGTTCATCTTTTTCTAATTATTTACTTTTGCTGAATCTTCCAGGGCACATCCCTGTTTAAATTATTCAGCAGGTTAAAGGCTCTCCTTCCTGCTTTGGAAACTTCTGAAGTTCTGCTTAAATGCATTCTCCAAGCAAGCTTCTCCCTCTTTATGTGACCATGAAATGCTATCTTGCTGTTCAAGTGTCAATGTCTGCTGATAAAATTCTGTGTTTTTCCTTTGGATGCTTCTCTTCTTCTACATGACTTTCTGAACGCTTTCCATAATATGCTGCCTTATTTGTTCTGTCAGCTTCTGGGTTTTAGGATCAGTGTTTTACACTCAATTCCAGACCATGTTCATTTGCTTCATTTCCTTTCTTCTCACGAAGAGGGTTTTTTTTCTGGTACGTGTTTGCAGGATGTCATGCTCCTTAAATTTTAGTCACTAAAAAGTGATTTAGTGTAGGTGCTGCTGGGAACTATAGAGCTAGCAGTTCAAGAACAGCAATATGTGAGATGTGCTTCCATTCACACAGTGCCATTTGTATTAGTGAAAAATCAACCACCACTCTGAATAAACACCTCTTTCAACCAGTCACTTGGGAGCTGTCCTCTTGAAGATTGCAAGATTATTTGAATACAAAGATGCCTGTTTTGTTGACTATGCCTCTAGTATAGTGGGTAATTCTTTTATAATGTCCAGTGGATGTGCAGTTTTCCTTGTCTTATGATCAGGTAATTCCCCCCACATACCACCCACAGAAGAATGGAAGAGTGTCTATATTGTTGTATTAGCACAAAGTGATGTTTCTGTACCTACTGCCATGCTTTTATACTGGATACCATGATTCACCAGATTAAATCTCACTCTAAATTCCATTCCAAGAAATACTAGAGTTAAACTTCTTACAAATGGTTTAGTCCAGGTGCTGGATAGCTCCAGGAATAGGTCATGGGGTAAGGAGGACCCTTTCACCTTTAGCTTGCTGGTGTACTGCCAAGAGACCCGGAGAAGGTATTTACTGAGAACTGCTAACGTATTGCTAACTGATGCCCAAGAAGTTGTTAGATATTGTGTGAAGAGGCACAGTCAGCCTAGGACTTCTAGATGTGCAGTCTCCTAGTAACTGTATTACTAGACTTGACACTTTGATTTATTTAGCTCTACTCAAGTTCTTCTCCTAGGGGCTATCTAAGCAGTTACTTTAGTGTTGTGATTTAGTCTGTGCTGTAATAGGGACTTGTAAGTTGCCATTGGGAGCTCACATTAAAGTATCTTATCTGTGCTGTTCAGGTAGGTCTTTTGGGTGAGATGCACATAGTTTCCTAGTTGTGTAAAACCAGAACAGTCCCTGAGCCCTTCATACTTAGAATCAGTTTGACAGTACTGTCATTACATCCTGTAACTACCATATGTTAAAATGTTATCTTGTAAAACTCTGTAAAACTTTTTCAAAAATGTGTCAGAGAAGGGAGAAAACACACCAAAACCACAGCAACATATTCAAATAGCCACCCTGGGGAAATTTTTCTCAATAGCAAAAAATTCCTTCTGCCAGTGAAGGCAAGCCAGGGCACGAGGCATGAGGATCCATGAGGGCACGAGGCATGAGGATCCATGAGGATTCACCTCACCACCTGGAGTGCAAGTGACAGGGACTCCCACACAGAGGGTGAGGGGTAAGGGTATGGGGGCTCTTTACTCCCCGTTCAGGAGTGGCAGAAGAAGCCCCTTTGCCTCCGGATCAGCAGGGAGGGCCGCAGAGCAGCTGTCTCCCAGTACTTACAGCCTGACTGCTGGTATATCCAGCTGTGGAGAGAAGGGGCTGGGCTCACTATACTCTTCTGCTCCTGACACACCCACAGACCTCTGCTGAGGTGGTGTTGATTGAGCATCCCAAAATAATTGGGTCTTGGAGTTAATACCCCATGGTGCTGTTCATATCTCAGAGCTATTATTTTAGGTTCTCTGCACACTCAGGTAGATATCTCTGCATCACTTACACTCAAATTATTTTTTTAAGTTTTTCTTCATATCCGTGAGGGCGCAGAATTTACCTTTTATTTAAATTAAATCTCAGATTCTGATGTAATTGTGTGACTCTACCCCCTATCAAACCCTCCCTGCTCCGTCCCCTGACTGCCCCAACCCCTAGATGTGTTTGTGCAAATATAGTGTGCTCCTTTTCCTTCAGCACATCAATAAATGACAGGGAGAGCTCATTTACACCCCGGATTTCACCATTTTGGTTCCATCTGCTTCATTCAGAACACATAATTAACAGAGATTGTTTAGTGTTAAAACTATGGTAGATTCTTACTGTGAAATGATGCATTTACATGATATTACTGTATGTGATAATATATTCTTTCAGTGATTTCATCATCCATTGAAGAATAACAATACCAGATACCCATGAAGTGTAAGGATGAGAGTTTAGAAATGTGTGAAGTGAATTATTGTGTTGGCTTTTCACTTCTGGAGACATGGAGGCACATCTGACTACATTCATAAGTGAAGTGAAATAAAGTACATTTAGGGTGATCATCAGGAACATCTTCTAAATAAGATCTTTTTAAAGGTGAAAAAACCATCCAAGGGGAGTAATGGAATCCTCATGGCATAAAAAATTAAAACTAGAAAGACCAAAGTACTAGAAAGCAGACAGCAGTCCTACCCTTGCTCCCATATGAACAACTAGGTTATCTTATAGATCTGTTCCAGCTAACATTTGTTTTTTCCAACTTGTGTACTTTAGTGCACTAAATAATTACCATTATAATAAAGTGTTTCAGGCCAGGATTCAGATATGTTGGCAATGCCGTGGAGGGGAAAGACTTGGTTTCTAGTCAGTACTACAAAATCTTTATTTTTGTGGTCACTAAAAAGTTTTAAAACTTTCCACTTTAAAAAGATGAGACATTACCGCCACTTACACATAGGCAGTGATCATTACACATGTCTTAGAGTAGCCTGCCTCACCTTCTGAATTACAGTTGCCATGGAAATAGTGTACAAATGTTGACTGCTCTGGCAACATTATTGAAATAAGTAGAATATTTATTGCAAATTTGTACCAATCAGTTATAACTATCCATGACAAAATTAGGCAGTGGTAGAGAAGAACAAGCTCCACCAATAATTTGTCTGGTAATGTACTTAAGATAATCTTTTAATTCTGTATCTCAGATGATAAATTTTAAAATGTCCAAACTAATGTGTAATCAAAGGGAGGCCTTTAGCCATAAAGTTCAGATCAGGATTCGTAGTGTCCCAGTGTCTGGTGTTCCTGTCTGGGGAGTTTGGCTTGAGCCATTGATAATGGGGCTTGACATGACATTTGTAGCTGGATCAAAACTTTCCAAAAGTGCAAGTGTTTTGGTTTGGGCTCATTTCTAGTTCTCATGTGCCATATATTTTCAAGGGCATTATCTGTACTTCGACCAGTGCATACCCATATGCTACAGGAGCTCAGACTAGGTGTATTGTGTTTCATTGCGACACTGGCTTTCAAGTGTATGAATTTCCTTGAGTAAGTTCCTCCAGCCAAATGCTCAGACGTGCCCCATAGTCTCTGCAGAGAGCGTTGTTTTGTACTCTTGGGACAGAGTAGTCACTGCAATAATTTGTGGCTATGGTTTTGTGTACAACATTCACATTAATGCAATATATCAGTGTGTTAATTACATGATACTGCCTAGAATTAAATCAAAAGGACAGCCAAGCTAATTTGAAAATGAGAGTGAACAGAGAAAGTGTTTCTTTGTTATAGGGCTAAACTGTTCTATATAGAACAGTCATTTAAATTGATTTACCCAATGCAATGAATCAAATAAGTGGCACAGTCAGGATTAAGACATAGGACTTCCCTCACCACCAGACTGAAAATACCAATCAGCTATAATATGACTTATTTAGCTTATTTAGTCATATTTTATATTGTCGTACACAATGTGGGCCAGATTCTCCTCTGGTTTACATTCTGGGCAGACACATTGTGGTAACTGACATTGTACTATGCAGCGGAGCTGGGTGAATAAATGATTTTCAGTTGGGTGGCCACACATGGGGAAAAAAATGATTGGGGGCCCAATGAAACATTTTGTTTGACTTCTGTTTTTGAGAAGTGTCTTCTGCTTTCGAGAAGTGTTTTTACCTTTCGTGTGTAAATTGTTTGGGGAAATTGTTTTTGCCAGAAAAAAATGGAAAACAAAATTTGCTGAATTTGACCTGAACACACTAACAGTTTCAGTTAACCCAAAATTACATTTTTTTGTGAATAAGCTATTTGTCCCCCCAAAAATTGCCTAGCCCTAATATGGAGGACTTATATCCTGTACAATGAAGTACAAGAATGTCAGGGAAGGATTTCGCACCACAGTGTATGTATATAAAAGCAAATCATAAATGATTAACCAACCTTAAATAATATTGTACAATGGAATTTATCACCTGTTTTCTGAAAAGCGTGGTGGTGAAAGGCACCAACCTCTTTGCCTGTAAAATGGGCATAATAGCTACTTACCTCCTACTAATTTGATTCCTGTCCGGTGTCTCAACAGTAATAATTGGACAAATGAAGTCTGTCCACCACTTTCCATCTTGTACCAACTTCCTGACTTTAAACTTAAAACCTTTTCATTCTGTGTCATTCTTCAGTTTTCCTCTATTACTAGACCCTTATGGTGTAGTATTTATCACCAGGTAGGGCATCCTTTCCAAGTCCAGTCTTGGCATATCCAAACCTTCATAGTCATCTTTCTTAAGTCATCTGTATTCGCATTATTTCCTGCCATTTTCTTACTGTAACACTGACAAACCCCAATCTTCAGCGGGTAGAATCGAACCTGGGGCTTCTGGAGCTTAGTGCATGAGCCTCTGCTGCATGAGCTAAAAGCCATTAATTTCTAAGTGATCTCAATGCCACTAGATGGGACAGATCACCACAGCAGGTGGTGTGTAGGTTACATTATCACTTCATTTTTTATTTTCTGCAGTCTTGAAACAATCAGTATTCCCCTCAGCCAGTTCATATCTGCACTTGAAATCTTTTGTTCGTTGTATTTCCTCATAGTCCAGCATTCCAGCCTGTTCAGAAATGTAGGCATGACAGTTGTTTCATCTAAATCAGTTTTTGGTTTTTGGTTTTTATCTAAATATCATTAGCCCGCGTATTCTATTTTATTTTATTTGGTACTTCACTTTGTTCTGTCTGTTACTACCTGGAACCACTTAAATCCCACTTCCTGTCTTTATTAAAATCACTTTTGACTTATTAATTAACCTGGAGTACATGTTAGTACGTGGGGAGGGGAGGAACAGCTGTGCATATCTCTCTATCATTGTTATAGAAGGTGAACAATCTATGAGTTTGCCCTGTGTAAGCTTCATACAGGGGAAAAATGGATTTATTTAGGGTTTGAACCCCACTGGCAATTGAGCATCTGAGTTTTAAAGGCAGGGACATTTCCTAACCTGTTTCCAGGCAAGCCCACAGCTGTTAGGGGACATAGCTCAGATCTAAGTCTGGGTTTGCAACAGGCTAGAGAGTCTGACTCAAACCAGGCAAGGTACTGAGGTCCTAAATTGTTTGGGCAGGAAAACAGATGTAGGAGTAGCCTTGGCATATCAGTTGGCATCTTCTAGGGTGGTTTCTGTGATCCCAAACCGTCACAATTATTATTAAACAATATTATAAAGCATGTATGAAATAACAGAAATCCATATGAAAAGAGCAAATATCTTACTAGCAAAATGTTCACAAAGACTTTTAAACAGGTTCAGTATTGATTTAGTCTCAAATGTGCAGTTGATTGATTTTATATTATTTTGAGAACATGATTAATATTTACTTTCTACCAGTGGATTTAAACAAAGACCCAACTCTACTTCCATGAACTTATAACAGGGAATAGCAATTTACAAAAGGTTTCCATCAAAATGTGTCTGAAGTATCCTTTGTTGTGGATTTCTAATCATCTGTCTTCAATCAGTAGGACAGTCTACTTCTCATTGTTGTCTGAGTCTGAAGGGCATGTGAGTGAAAGCCTCCATCAGGACCTGAAATGAAGGAAAGCCAAAGACAAGATGACAAGTTTCATATTGTATCTGTGCACAAGATGGCCATATATTCATTATTTATACTGTATAGTGCTTGCCTCTAAAAGTGTTGAATTTTGTCCTAGATAAATGTAGTACATAAGATTACCTCCATTATCTCAGTATTTACCGTAATTCTGATAGGGAAAATGAGGTGTTGTATTGGATACCCAGGTAAAATTAATTAGTTATCCAATGCAACTGGCAGATTTTTTCAGAGTGATCACTCCCATATGATTTACAGGCATGTTTTGACTAGAAATATTTGATTCAGGCCAGATTGTGCTACATTTCCGCACATTGAATTGTACCTTAAAAGACAAGTCAATCTGGAGCGCTACCTAACAAAATTCAGGTCATAGGAATCCACCCCTTAATAAAGCACTTGAATATTTCACCAAACAGTTGGAAAGTTTTCTATTGGGGAAATTCTATAAGCAAATCCAATAAACACTTTATACTGTAAAATAACAGCATATAAACAGCTCTATGGGCTCAGGACTAAGACCAACCAAAACCAAACACATTACTATTAATTTTCTTGAGATAAAGAAACTTTGGAGCCCCCTTTTTACCTTAGGCCACCCTGTCAGTGATTGGCTTTTCAAATGGGGAACTGGGCACCATAACGTGGGCAGTCAAATTTGAAACTTGAGTTCTGAACCATATATACTTATATTATATAAAGTAATAGAGAAAAGCGTATTTGGTCTGTTATGATTCTTAGGGTATGGCTATGCTACCCGCCACATTGGCGGTAGTGCTCGATGTATCAGGGATCAATTTATCACGTCTCATCTAGATGCGATAATTTGATCCCCAAATCGACTCCTGTACTCCACCTTGGCGGTGGAGAGTCTGCGGATGACTTGCTTCCTTGGGGACAGCTAGTTAAGTCGACCTAAGGTACTGCGACTTCAGCTATGTTATTCACATAGCTGAAGTTGCATAGTGTAGCCCAGCCCTTAATGTACTGGGAGTTCTAGGAGCCACAGTAAAATTTAGGAGAAATATACAAATTAGTCACTACATTTTTTCAGTGATGGGAGGACCATTGGAAATAGTAAACTCCCACTGACTGGGGAAGAAATGTAATCACTCAGACAGGCAGGCTGAAAAAGAGTAGCAAAAATTAGAGCAAAAATACCTTGTACTCTTCAAATGCCCATGAAACAGAGATTGCTTTGGTATAGGAGTGAAAGAAAAAGAATATCTGTGTGGTCTCAAGCATGTAACGAAAGGAACCCCCTCCACCCCCTGATGTCAGAAAGAGTTTTCACAGATGAGAATTGGCAGCTTTGACTCATAGTAACCAGCAAGAAAAAAATTAATCATGTGATTAATTGCACTATTAATCACGCTGTTAAACAATAATAGAATACCATTTATTTAAATATTTTTGAATGTTTTCTACATTTTCAAATATGTTAATTTCAGTTGCAACACAGAATACAAAGTGTACAGTGCTCACTTTATATTTATTTTCATTACAAATATTTGCACTGTAAAAAACAAAAGAAATAGTACATTTCAATTCACCTTATACAAGTACTGTAGTGCAATCACTTTATAGTGAAAGTTGAACTTACAAATGTAGAATTAAGTACAAAAAATAACTGCATTCAAAATTTAAAATGTAAAACTTTAGAACCTACAAGTCCACTCCGTCCTATCTCAGCCAATCGCTCAGACAAACAGGTTTGGTTACAATTTGCAAGAGATAATGCTGCCCACATTGTGTTTACAATGTCACCTAAAAGTGAGATTGGGCATTCGCAATGCGCTATTGTAATCAGCATTGCAACATATTTACATGCCAGATGCACCAAAGATTCATATGTCCCTTCCTGCCTCAACCAACATTCCAAAAGATGTGTCCATGCTGATGACAGGTTCCACTCGATAACGATCCAAAGCAGAGCATGCGTAACCGATGCATGTTCATTTTCATCATCTGAGTCAGATGCCACCAGCAGCAGGATGATTTTCTTTTTTGGTGGTTTGGGTTCTGTAGTTTGCACATCAGAGTGTTGCTCTTTTAAGACCTCTAAAAGCATGGTCCATACCTTGTCCCTCTCAGATTTTGGAATGCACTTCAGAGTGTTAAACTTTGGGTCGAGTGCTGTAGCTATCCTTAGAAATTTCACATTGGGACCCTTTGTATTTTGTCAAATCTGCTATGAAAGTGTTCTTAAAACAAACGTGCTGGGTCATCATCCAAAACTGCTGTAACATGAAATATATGGCAGAATGTAGGTAAAACAGAACAGGAGACATACAAATCTCCCCCAGGATGTTAAGTCACAAATTTAATTAATGCATTATTTTTTTAATGAGCATCATCCGGATGGAAGCATGTCCTCTGGAATGGTAGCCAAAGAATG
This sequence comes from Sternotherus odoratus, assembly GCA_032164245.1. Lineage (NCBI taxonomy): Eukaryota > Metazoa > Chordata > Testudines > Kinosternidae > Sternotherus > Sternotherus odoratus. The sequence goes on from JAVMKO010000006.1 coordinate 78,683,011, forward strand.
AAGGGACATATGACTGTTTCTCATATCTGGCACATAAATACCTTGCAGTGCGAGTACAAAAGTGCCAAGTGAATGCCTGTTCTCACTTTCAGGTGACATTGTAAATAAAAAGCATTGAGCAGTATCTCCTGTAAATTTAAACAAACTGGTTTGTCTTAGCAACTGGCTGAACAAGAAGTAGGACTGAGTGGATTTGTAGGCTCTAACGTTTTACACTGTTTTGTTTTTGAGTGCAGTTATGTTATAAAAAAATCTAAAGTTGTAAGTTACACTTTCACAAGAAAGGGATTGCACTACAGTACTTGCATGAGGGGAATTGAAAAATACTATTTATTTTGTTCATTTTTACAGTGCAAATATTGTAAACAAAAAATACAAAATGAGCACTGTACACTTTGGATTCTCTGTTGTAATAGAAATGAATATATTTGAAAATGTAGAAAAACATAAATATTTAATACATTTCAGTTGGTATTCTGTTGTTTAACAGTGCAATTAATTGTGATTTTTAAAAAAATCACAGTTAATTTTTTGAGTTAACTGCGATAGACAGCCCTTCTTATATGTAAAGTAACCTAGCAGTTGCTGTTCATAGGAAAGATGACAAAATGAATTAATATTCTAGTGTTTTACATGTGAATGGAGATTTTGGCTTAGATTTGGTTTTAGTTTCCAGTTGAATAGGAATTTGATCGTTATTGGTTTACAGCACAAAGCAGCACATGATTAATAGTCTCTCTTTGAGAGAATCTTTGGCAAAGATTGGACAAGTAGGGGTGCTTACACATCATCATTGACGTACATTAGCAGAAACTTGCACAATGTCTGGCATTATTCTCTGGATCTAACCACTGCAGTTAACCTCTCACTTACATGAACACAAAATCTAACTACTGATTGTTTGTTTTTTTTGAATTGCACTTCTAGGCACTTTTAAAATTGAAGCCACAGTGCATTGCTGATTAAAAATATCCTGAGAGTCAAAAATGAATATTACTTCATGGTACTTCCTGCTATGGTGCTTGAAGTTTTTAATTTGTTATGGTATATTAGAACATATTGACAAGGCTTTTTTGTTACATAACTATGAAGAAAGGACACTTGCCACCACTCTTCATTCCAAGCCATTGAAATAGAATAAATTGTAAACATTCTTGAATGAAGAGACATTTCTTTATATAATACATAAAGGCTGTCTCACTGCTGAAAAGGATACAATGTACGAGAGTTGTGACGTGCCTTCACCCTATCACATCTCTCTGTTTATCTCTAGATTTCAGATAGATGTTGTGTCTGAGCTGACTAATTTTGTCTCCATTTAAAGTACAAATCTCATTGCTGCTCAAATAGCAAACTTTACTTGAGCGGTTAACTTTATCTTCCCATTTCTTATTTACAGGAGAGCTGCTCCCTCTGCTGAATTTTCTGTGGACAGGACTCGTCACCTGATGTCTTTCCTTACCATGCTAGGCCCCAGTCCTGACTGGAATGTAGGGCTGTCAGCTGAAGACCTTTGTACCAAGGATTGTGGCTGGGTTCAGAAAGTTGTTCAGGATCTGATACCGTGGGATGCTGGTACTGACAGTGGGGTTACCTATGAGGTATTTGTAATACTTGTAATGGCTTTAAAACATAAGCTTTACCTTAGTTAATATAGCTGTTAAGAATGAAGGCTAATAATCCTCAATTATGTGAAAACCTCCTAATATTCGGCAAATCATTTAATAGGAAAATGAATGGCAATTGGAACAGACATGGGTAGAAATTGCTGTCTTTTATTGTGCCTGATTTCCGCAATCTGAGCTCTGAGATACTTCTTGTGACATTGTTGTGCACTGATGACTCTGAAGAAAAATAAACTTAGGCTACTAAAAATTAGGGATAGATAAGTACTCAATTTTCCAACAAGTGTGAACACTAAACCATGTTCCATCGAAAATCTCAGGGTGCTAGTTTAACTCAATTAAATTGGGACACTGAATAACATAAGGTGACCAAAGCAATTACCTGGCTGGAGGAGACCCCCCCAGACAATTAGCGGGGCTGATTGAGATGATTGCGGCACTAAAGGAGCACTCAAGGAAGACAAGGTCATTGTGGAGAACCTAAATGAATTATTTGCATTGATCTTGTACACCTCAGTAAGGCCAGGTCTACACTACCGGCTGGATCAGCGGGTAGAGTTCGATCTATTGGGGATCAATTTATCGCGACTTGTCAAGACGCGATAAATCGATCCCCTCTGGAACTCCAGCTCGATTGCTGCCACCGTGAGGATGGCAGGTAAGTCGACCTAAGAGGCATCGACTTCAGCTACACTATTCATGTAGCTGAAGTTACATATCTTAGGTCGACCCTCCTCGCTAGTATATACCTGGCCTAAGTGGACAACATAAAATTTCTGAGAAATATGTGAATAGAATAGCAGAGGGCCAAAAGAATTAAAGTTTTGGCTGACTCATATATCCTGTTGTGGAGTGATCACACTATGGCTACCTAAATGATCACAAGTGAATGCACAGAAAGAAAATGTAGTTGAGATTTTTGGTTGATTCCTATATGTTTGTGCCTCCACAGACTGCTTTTCCACTTATCACCAGAACTATTTTTCTTCTGCTCTTACTCTGTTCCCTGTATGGTTATGTTTGCAATACAGTAAATCTGTCTTGAAAAACAAACAAGCAAAGATAATGAATGCATCAAGTGGAAGATTTCTGTCTTCTGTGGTAAAGCAAAGCAATCAGGAGATTACTTTCACTCATCAGTTGCTGAAATAAAATGTGCCTCTCCTGCCACCTGGCTGCTAACTATACCCATCTACAACAGTAAAATGAACAGGAGTACTTGTGGCACCTTAGAGACTAGCAAATTTATTTAAGCATAAGCGTTCGTAGGCTACAGCCCACTTCATTGGATGCATAGAATGGAAATATGATTCATGAAATCCACTAACTCCAAAACCCTGGGCTTCTGATATAAAAAGGTATCATTACAAAAATAGACTGATAATTTATAAAAGCTAGTGCTACTTAAATAAATAAAGCAATTTGTAATTAAACCAGTGCATACAGGTGAAGATCTAAAGAGCTTATTCTTTTCATCTTGCCTTTTATTAGTTATGCCTCTCACTATATATTAGTATGGTTCCTAGCACAATGGGTCCCTAATCTCAGTTGGGACTTCTATGCATTACCATAAGACAAGTAAGTAATAATGCTCATATTCTAGGCATTACCATGAGACAAGAAACTAATAATGCTCATGTTTAACGATAAGTGGTTAGGTTGATGAATGTTCACTGAGAATTTGCACAGTTAAAATAATGCCTTATTTTACTCTCCAGCTCCAACCAAAATTGTCTTTGCTAATAAAAAATATTTTGGACTTGTGACTGTCCCAAAACACATTTTTTTATGCGTAGTGGACATTTTTAACAAGCTTTTTCTGTTTTCATCAGAAAACAAAGTTGATGTAAAAGACAGTTGTCAGTACTAAATTTTCCACTACTACGCCTCTAGCTATTGCTCTAGTTTTCTATGCATTTCAGTGACAAGAGTTTTTTTATGGCAATATGGAGACATACAAAGTTTTTATGGCTGACCTCTTGCCTGATCTCAGATGTGAAACAAAACAAACTTACAAGAGAAAAAAAAAGCATTTATCATTCCATTTTAACCATTCCATGTTTTTTTGTCTTGAGGCAGACTGCAGGATAAATATGGTTTGTTTTCTGAGATCAGACACCTCCACTGTTCTGAAATAGTTATGACCTGGAAGAGTATTCTGAGCATGGTCAGGTAAACTTCAAAGTGTATCAGATACTAGCTAGGGATCAACAGAAGTCATTAATGGTGGTTTGATTTTTATATTAACTATGAGTTTGCATTCAATATATATATGACCACAATTAATGATAATATTCATGTAGAGACTCAGAATAGGTTTTAATGGGGCAGGCCTGTTTGTGCACTGAATCCTTTTGCCCAGACTCTCTCACATTTATATAGCGTGCTTTCCAAAAGAGAAACTTTTTGCCTAGTTTTTAGTCTCATAACTTTTCCGAGTGAGGTTTTAGGCTCACAAAGCCTCCCTCTCCCCCTCCTGGTATACGACATCATAAAAACAAAGACATTTGTTAGGAAGACAAAGATAAAGTACCTAGAATGCAGAACCGGGGATGTAAATTGTATTTGCCCTATTGACTTCAATGAAGCTATCGTTTACACAAGTTGAGGATCTGTCTCCTAACATGCTGTTCAAAATGTAACTTAAGCTCAGAAAGCTTTTCCTCTCCTCGACTGTTGTTGGCTACAATGTATTGTAATATAAAATAGGACTTCAGTAATTACAATTATGCATTTAAAATGTCAGAGGCAAGGAAGTAGGGTGGATTTGCTTTCAAAACCTATATTCTCGCCCTACCTGGTCTCTCACAACTGCAACCTAAATATTTAGGGAACGGGGAAATGCTTATGTTCTTGATTTATTGAGTTCATAAGACTGTTTTCTCTTCCCAGTCCCCACTATGGCTCCAAATGGTAAGAGTAGGATTTTGTTTTTGATCTGCAAGACAAGAAAGAGATCCTGAATAGTACAGAATACCATTTGTCCCGGACTCCTCTTAAGTGCAGTAACTTAAATATGTCTCCAAGATAAACAAATAAACAATGTGTTGTCTAGGTTGCGCCCAAGTTTTTGTCCAGCTTTCTATACAAAGAAGAAATAACAAATAATTAAATTTTAAAAATCTCTCTCCCACAATGTGTCCCTTCCCCTGTCCCCTTCCCCCGGGATTTCCAGCCAAATTCTCAGTCTGGCCACTACTATTTTAAAGAAATAATTACTAAGGGTCATGTATGGATCACAAAACATAAAAACAAGTCAAGGCTTTGAAATATGCTGAAGAAATAATATTGAGTTTGTTTCTTACTTGTAATTTTAAACATGCTATGACAAATTCATCTGTGGTGTAAAGCCACGGACGGGAAGGAGGTTTCGCTATGGATGACTTTGGCTTTGTCTCTCTCCATCCACAAATGCATTCTCTCCTCTTTTCTCTCTCTTCCTTCGTGACACATAAAGGGAAGTTCCATATGGAAAAGTGGCTACAAATAAGAACAGTATGGTCTCATTTGAGAACTGCGCTCTGTATGTATTCAGAGCAATTACTGCCTTACTTCAAAGACAAAACTAAGTGTTTACTGATTTTTCTCCTCTTACTACAACAGAGCCAATGCAGCTCTGTAGGGTAACCTGGCTGCTACTATACCTCACATACTATGAATAGAATTACTAGTTAAATTCCAATTCCACAGATTTACAGAAATACTACATAATGGATATTTGTTGTTGCTTTCTGATTGCAGTCACCCAACAAGCCTACAGTTCCTCAAGAGAAGATAAGACCGCTAACGAGCCTTGATCACCCTCAAAGTCCCTTTTATGATCCAGAAGGAGGGTCTATAGCAGTGGTGGCCAGAGTTGTCATTGAGAGAATTGCACGAAAGGTAACAATATAAAATTCTAAAAGACGGGTAAAGATTAAATAAAATTTAAATATATTTTTTGGATTTTTAAACTGTTGAAACCCTTTTAATCCTTATTCTGATAGAAACGTCCAGCACTGCATATTTTAGTACTTCTTTTTCAAAGAAGCATGGATATAAGAGATGAAAAATCGAATTTGGTTAGTCACATAATCTAGTCCCCTGCCATGCAGACTGGAACCTTAGAGTATGTTCTCCAATTCTTTGCCCAGCCAACTTTTTAAATGATTCAAGGGAATACTTCCCTTGGGAGCTTATTCCATTGTCTTGTGAATCCCTGTGTTAAGAAATTCTTCCTGATATCAAGCTACTTTTCCTTTGGCTATTTGTCTCAGTTTTTCCATAGGGGATCCTCCTAAACAAGTCACTGCTCTTTCTGCTTTTTAGACCACTTGAATATTTGCAGATGGTTATATATTCCTGTCTTCATTGTAATTTAGAACCATATCAGCACCGATTCAAACCTGCAGGTCCTTAGTTATGGTTTGGGCATAGACCATTATTTTATCTTCCCTCAAAAGAGTATCTGCAGACCTTTAATCACTGATGTTGCTCTTCTCCAAATGCCTCCCAATTTCTTACGCTCACTGTACACTGCATTTTATATGTAACTCCACCACCAGTGTACTCAGAGGTGCCATTAGTATCCTTCTTTGTGATATAAGTCCCTGCATATTCAGTCCCAAATAACATTGTTTCTGCCATGGTATGAAACGAAACTGCAGGCATTTTAGTTTTCTCTCTATTACTGTCTTACCTAGATTTCTGTGCATTTTTTTCTAGCTAGGTTTTCCATTCTTTTTACATATCAGTGTTTTAGGTTGTTTTCCTTAGATGTATACTCTATAAATGTTTTCCTTAGATGTATACTCTTTTGTAAATCCCAGCCTAGTTAGCCTGTTGCTATCTCTATATTTTAAATTCTCTAGAGGTGAAATTTCGCACTATGAAACAGGCCAGCACAATGTGTTTGCAGCATTTAAGCCCTACTGGTATTGAGTATGTTATAGGATTTGTGCTGGCCCCCTGCATACAAGCGTAAATAACTGAAAATCTGTAGTTTTACAACTGTTAAGGTACTGGAGGACAAACACTGCTTGCATTACTGTGTAGCTACTGGCAACTGGTTTTACATCCCACCATCACCTATCAGTTTATTCCCATTACCTTCCTAATTTAAATCTTTACCACTCTTTCTTTGCAGGGAGAGCAATGCAATATCATCCCTGATAATGTAGATGACATTGTAGCAGATCTTGTTCCAGAAGAGAAAGAAGAAGGTACTTTTCAATTCCATTCTGGGACGTGATTTTTTTGTTTCATCCTCCAGTGCTGCTCCTGTATATTTCCTGGCTTTATGTCATTATTAGTACACTATTAAATATACAAAAACAGCTCACTGAGGATCATTTCTTAATTGAATGCCTAAAGAACTGACGACAATGGTGGGGTTTTCAAAAGCACTTACGTGACTTAAGAGCACTAGTCCTACTGAAAGTCACAGTGATGCAGTTTTCTATTCTTTATTTTATGGCTCTTTGGCCTGGCATCTTGCACAGCACCACCGTGGTACCCACAGAAGTTTGGCAATAGTTGTCCCATCTCTTTGAAATGGATAGTACAGGTGACTATCTGGCAGGAATCAAAAACAAACTTCTTAATATTCTAACACAAGGAAGAATTCAGAGCTGCATCACTCAAAGGTGTCAGCTGAGTGAAACTTAAAACAGTGAAATGCTTTATTAGCACGCAAGGAACCAATCATGTTAAACATCTCCAAGTGAAGAGGCATAAATGGAGACTAACCCATTGTTGACACAGTCTGCTTTTGATTGATTTCAGATGACACCCCTGAGACTTGCATTTACTCAAACTGGTCCCCATGGTCAGCCTGCAGCTCCTCCACTTGTGATAAGGGCAAGAGGATGAGGCAGCGAATGCTTAAAGCCCAGCTGGACCTCAGTGTGCCTTGTCCAGATACCCAGGATTTTCAGCCATGTATGGGCCCAGGCTGTAGTGATGAAGGTAACAAAACAGGAAAGAGTGGAGGGGATAAAATGCAACATTTTTGCAGGGAGGGAGGAGGGCATTTTAACTTTGAGGCCTCACCGTCTAGTATCTCTGGGTATAAGTGATGATGGTTGAAGACGTGTGTGTGTGTGTGAAACTGCAAACACCTATGTGAAGAATTATGGAGTCCCCTTTGAAAATGTGGTCCTCTGTGTTCACTATTGCAATTCAGTAGGCTGTTTGAGTGTATGTTTGAAGGTTAAGGAGGAGTAGCAAGAACACAGGAATGAGGTGAGGAATGGAGGAAGAGGCAGAATGAAACAGAAACGAGATACAGCGGCTAAACAGAAATATGGAAATCTGAAGAGAGTGGGGAGAGGGGAGGGTAGACACCTCTTGGTAGATGGGTTTTATCGGGCAAAGGCGTGGCAATCTCAATGTAGGTAATTGAATTTCTCTGTATTTTAGATGGTTCCACATGCATGATGTCTGAATGGATTACATGGTCCCCCTGCACTGTTACCTGTGGAATGGGAATGCGATCTAGGGAGAGATACGTGAAACAATTTCCTGATGACGGCTCGATGTGCAAAGTACCAACTGAAGAAACTGAGAAATGTATTGTAAATGAGGAGTGTTGTAAGTATTTCATTTAGCCTTGCAAAATCCAATCAGTAACAAAAGCACTCAACGAACCATTTCCTAAATGAGCACTATAAGTGATTTTTTCTCTTTACATTATAAATAGCTCCCAGTAGTTGCATTGTGACAGAATGGGCAGAGTGGAATGAATGCAGCGCTAGCTGTGGAATGGGAATGAAAAAGCGACACAGAATGATTAAGATGACTCCAGCTGATGGATCCATGTGCAATACGGAAACTACCGAGGTGGAGAAATGCATGATGCCCGAGTGCCGTAAGTGTCTATGAGCCAACTGCCACACACACAGAAGCATGACAACTCTTATGATGCATTGTTTGAGCACACCAAACAATGTGTCTAACTGGAAACATTCCCAACTTTTCCCCACACCAGATTCCCTGTCTCAAGAGAAGATGCATTGGTACTACTTCCACCCAAAGGATGACATATCCGTTCCAGAAAAATTATTCACTGCTATGGCCCTATTACTTTTTCAGAGCAATGCTTTCCGAATATCACAGTGTCATTATCAGGATCTATACACATGTATGGTAGCAAAATACCTGTGGGCGCCCTTAAGTATTCCGTAGTGGAATACCCACTGTCTTAAGTAATAACTGTTGCTGTAAAGCAGGAGTGAGAAAACAACAGCTCAGGGGCTGCATCCGGCCCTCCAGATGTTTTAATCCAGCCCTTGAGCTCCTGCTGGGAAGTGGGGTCCAGGGCAGTCCAGTCGGGGAGCAGGGTTGGGGGCTTGCCCCATTCCACGCAGCTCCTGGAAGCAGCAGCATGTTCCCCCTCTGGCTCCTACACGTAGGAGCAGCCAGAGAGCTCCGCACGCTGCCCCCGCCCCAAGCGCTGCCCCCACACCTGGATGCACCTCTGTGTAGAAACCAGAGGAGGGACATGCCACTGCTTCTGGGAGCTACTTGAAGTAAGCGCCACCCAGAGCCTGCAACCCTTCCCCAGCCCTGATCCCCCTCCCGCCCTCCAAACCCCTCCATCCCAGCCTGGGGCAATCTCCTGCACCCCTAACCCCTCACCCCCAGCCAGAGCCCAACACACCCCCAACACATCCAATTTTGTGAGCATTCATGGCCAGCCATACAATTTCTATACCTCGGGTCAAAAAGTTTGCCCACCCCTGCTGTAAAGGAATAAAAAGTCTAGAATGAAATACTATTTCCAGCCTGTGATGAGTTCTTTGATTTGGAATCAGTTATAAATTTCACAAGATCAGGCTTTCTCACAGGAAGTTCCTAATTTCAGATGGGTCCACAAGTATCTTTCTTGAAGTATTTTGATTCTCATGCATTGAGTCTCTGCAGACACAAAGCAGAAAAAAGTTTACAGAGAAACATTTTAAATACAGTAAAACCTCAATTTAACGGACCTCGATTTAACAGTCTTCGGATGCAACAGACAAAATTTCTGATGCATATCAGACCGCGACCCCACCCAGCTGCAGCCCCAGTCCCCTTCGCAGGCAGCTGACTGCTGGCTCCTGGCTGCCGCCCCGGTCCCAGCCGCTGGCGGGCTGGCTGCCAGCTCCCGGCTGCCGCCCAGATCCTGGCAGCGGGCGGGCTGGCTGCCGGCTCCCACCCCGATCCTCGCAGCGGGCAGTCTGGCTCCCGACTGCCGCCCCGGTCCCGGCAGCAGGCGGGCTGGCTCCCGGCTCCTGGCTGCCGCCCCGGTCCCAGCCGCTGGCAGGCTGGCTGCCAGCTCCCGCCCCGATCCCGGCAGCAGGCGGTCTGGCTGCCGGCTGCCGCCCCGATCCCGGCAGCGGGAGGGCTGGCTGCCGGCTCCCGGCTGCCGCTTGGGTCCCGGTAGCGGGCGAGCTGGCTGCTGGGTCCCGGCTGCCGCCCAGGTCCCGGCAGCGGGCGGGCTGCGGAGCTGCTGCCCTGACCCTGTGGCGGGCGGCTGGGCTGCTGCTCCGACAGCTCGGTTTTGTTTGTTGGTTTCATCTGAGCTTTTGTAGGAACATCAAATTAGCTTGAATAAAACAAAAATCAAGCTAACAGCAAAATACAAGAAATAGGGGTTACTTCCCTTCTTCAAGTGCTCACATTTAATTCTTTCAAACTTTTGTGTTTAAATAACTTGTCAGCAAAATGGGGATTCGTTATCTTTGCTAATCATTCTTGTCATACACTAGATACTATTCCCTGCATGCTCTCCCTTTGGTCCGAATGGAGTGACTGCAGTGTCACTTGTGGAAAGGGAATGAGGACCCGGCAAAGGATGCTGAAATCTGCAGCTGAGCTTGGAGACTGTAATGAGGAGCTGGAACAAGTGGAGAAGTGCATGCTTCCAGAGTGCCGTAAGTGTAGGAGCTGGTCTGAAACAGGAAGGCTAATTTCACATGTTCTGCAAACTTAAGGCTATATCTACACTAGGAGCTGAGGGTGTGGTTCCCAGCATGTGTAAATATACACATGCTGGCATTCATTGAGCTAGAGCAGCAAAAATAGTGTGGATAGCGATATTGAGTACACACCCATGCGGTTGAGGAAGGTTTGCTTTTGGCCTGGCTAGTCCATGGCTTGGTTGCCCATGCTACCATGATGACACTATTGTTTTTAGGACATCTGCTCAAGCTGGGAACAACACGCCTCACTCATAATGTAGGCATAACCTAAGCATCAACACCTGGTGCCATGCTTTGTCCATGCTGGACAGAGCGGTGGTGGTTGTGCTCCAGACCCACCAAGTGCTGCTTGTAACCTGATGGTGTGCCTGTCTCCTCCGGGTGATTGTAGAGCGAGGCAGCTGTCCAACCCCATCTGGGTAATGGGGAGAGAGTCGATGTGTCTAACAGGAAACATTCGACTTGGAGTCCTTGGAAAATGAGATCTGGAAGATGCTGAATATGTGCAGCATGAAGGAATTTGAGAGGGCTGCACAGCTGATTAAGAGCTATGAAAAAGCTATGATAGGACCTATAAACGGTACTATCAGCTGGGGAGAGACAACAGGCCCATCATGGTGAAGATAAACTGCCCCACAGGGTAATCCACTATGGCAGAGGAAAAACGCCCAGGGCTTCCCTAAATGGCACTATGAATATTTAAGACTCTTCTGTGTGCTTTATAGAGTTCACACTCCAGGAGCTACATTACACTATCCTGGTGCTCAAATACATATTGTGAGCTCTGCATACAATGTGCATATTTGAGAATATCCTACTTAAATGAGCAAAACCCATTATTAAAATATGCAGTGTGCTTCATCTCCACGGGTAATCCAAACCATGCAAAGTTAGTTACCCTCACCTAATACGTGAAACAGAGAGGACACTTTGGTATACTTAGCATGTGCAATGCCTTTCACTCAATGTCCCATGGCACCAGATTTATTCAAAAATTAGCACCTTGGTGTCTTTTCATGCCACATCTTAGCTCCTTACTAACTGTTCCCTTTAAAGAAATACAACTGGATTCTCCCTGCTTATCTTTGTTGTTAAACAGTATGTCCATGGACCGCCTTGTATGAATGAAAATTCAGCCATTTACAATCTTCTTATTGGAACAAAGACCGTATGGGAAGCAGCAACCCCAGCTTCCTCATACCTTCTCTTAAACTAAGAGGGATGGAAGGAGCAGGCATTCTTGGCCTCTGCTGAGTCTACCATTAATGGTGTCATTTCTTGCCAACTGTTGATGTGATTTTTATGATGGTGTTTCCTGAGCACCAGGAACTCGAGTTACACCATGGCAGGCGATGAAAGACAATAACAAGATGTGGGTGGGTGAACTTTGACAAAACACAGTTTACTCAGGGGTGAAAGTAACTCAGGACACTTTCCGGAAGGGGTGTGGCCTCAGGCAGAAGGGCCATGGCAGGCTGGTAAAGAGTTAGTGAAACAGTGAATTTTTCCAAATGCATAATTTCATTCAGTCTCCAATAGCAAGCAAGTAAAATGTTGGGCCTTGGGTTTGTTCAAGTGCAGCACCCAGGGGCAGTGTGGCTTAAAACTATGCTCCTGCTTCCTGATCTGTGTGTGTGTGTGTGTAATAAGAGCAGTTTATGAGCTGCTCTAAATTGCCACCTAAAATAGTCCCCTAGGGGCTGCTCTGTTAGCCCACAATCACAAGAGAGTCGTATGTCCACGGTCTTTTCCTCCAACCTCATCTCTAGGCCAATAGGGTCTAGGACCAAGTACTGCAGAGCCCCATTCCCACACATGACAGAATCCCCAGCTGCCCTCTGATTGCTGCTTTGCACTTCTTAAGAAAAGCAAGGCAGAGGGGAAGCCCTTGCTGATTGATGTGATAAAGCTTGTGTGACTAAGCTTATTGTACTCTTTGGCTAAAAATGTGAGTAGTTTTATGCAGGGCGCTATAACACAACACTTGGCTGGCAGAGACAGCATTGGTTATAACTTCCCACCAAAATTCTTATGATGCAATTTTGTAACTGAGTGCTTCTTAAAATAATTGAAAAATTACTTTTTTGGAATAAATATGATTATTTTTGCTTTTTGAGTATTAGTCAGTCAGTCAAGGAGTTTGATTTTTAAAGCAATGCTGGAAAGTCCTGAATGCAGACTCTAGGGGTATGAATGGCCCGATCCCTACAGTGTGGAACTATGATTCAAGAAATCTAAGTTCAAGTCCTGCCTCTCTCACCGAGTTGTTCTGAGACTGTAAAAAACTCAAGTTAAAAAGCTCTGTGCCTCAGTTTGCCCAGCTGTAAAATGGAGATAACAATACTTGCTTTTGTGACTCTTCTTCATATTCGTTAGTATTAGTAAAATGCTTTGAGATTCTTGGAGAGCAGGTCCTGTATGGGTGCAACGTATTCATTATTTAACATCTTTACTCATGATGTTTGGGGTGGTGTGCATAACACCAGAACAAACTATTGAAATTGGACTAAAAGATGATCAAAACCTACTTTCCTGCCACCAGAGCAGAGCATTTAAGGAGGAACAGCACTATTCTTTTTTTTTTTTTTAAAGTTGGTGACCTCTCAGCACTATTCTTTCCCGGGATGGTTGAAGCAGTGGCAGCTAATGCAAAGTATGCAAAGTACAAAATCCTCCTGACCACGCAGAGATTTTTAATGTGTTTTCTTGCAAAACTTACTCTGAAGACAGGGTGCATCATCGTGTTCATGTATTTTGGATATGAAAGCTCCCTAGGCAAAGCCCTACATCATCTGCTTCGGTCCCAAAGAGTTGTTATAATTGTCAGTATTTCTTTTTTTACAGCCATTGACTGTGAATTAACCGAGTGGTCCAAGTGGTCTGAATGCAATAAATCCTGTGGGAAAGGTCATATGATCAGGACAAGAATGATTCAAATGGAGCCACAGTTTGGAGGAGCTCCATGCCCAGAGACTGTCCAACGTAAAAAATGCCGAATAAGAAAATGCTTGAGAGGTCCAGGCCTAGAGAAAAGGCGGTGGAAAGAAGCCCGTGAGAAAAGGAGAAGTGAACATGCCAAGGAAGATGTAGATGGTGAGCTGTATCCAGGTATGTGTTATCCACATTGCTTGTTATTCCTGGCAACTTGACCTTGGCTCATAACAAGCTCAAGTCTGTGAGTAGCAGCATTCTGCTGCAATAGCATTACATTCTAGGAAAGGCTTCAACTAAGTTACAGTGGGGCTTGTGTTCTTGGCTTTCGCCTTTCAGCATTCAAGGTCAAATCTGAACTTCAGTAGCAAGTTGCAACTAGAGAGCTTTTAACCTATTCCCAAAAGAAAATGGGTTATGTCTGTGCATCTCTGACAGTATCTTGTTCTTTCTCAGTAAGGTCCTTCCATACAAACAGTGAGGTGTGGAACCAAAAACGTTAATACTGACTAAAAACTCCATGGGACTGAACTAAAAACCTCCAGCTCCAGTTGTGTCTGAACTGTGGCAAATGTTGCTCCTAAATCCAGCTATAAATGTCTTAGCTGGCACCTTTTCCTATGCTAGGCTTTAGCAAAACTCAAATACCAACATCCCTGGTCTGTGGGGAAGTTCTAATCCAGTCTGGATCAAATTTCTAATGCTCAGGCTGCTCTCGACTGAGACAATATTTTCAAACATGGCTGCCTAAGATTAGCTATATCATGTGCAATGCTAACACTTGTCGGATTATAATATGCTTGTTTGAATGATGCCTTGTTTCGCACCTCTGGTAATTACAATCTAGATTATAATAGGTAGATGAAAAATTGGGGGGGAGAGATTGTCTTTTGTACAGTGCTTACCACAGTGGGGCCTTGACTGGTTCTGATTGGAGCCTTTTAGTGCTACAATAATAAAATATTGAGTGTGTATGCGTACATACACCGGGGAAGCTAGAGATGAAAAGCTAGCTAAAATAGCATTGATAAATATTTTTATTTTTAGGCTGTAAGATGAGACCATGGACTGCTTGGTCAGAATGTACCAAAATGTGTGGCGGTGGAATTCAGGAACGCTTCATGACAGTAAAGAAGAGGTTCAAAAGCACTCAGTTTACCAGCTGTAAAGACAAGAAGGAGATAAGAGCATGTAATGTTCACCCTTGTTAGCAAAACCCAAGGCTGCAAACTGATGGAGTCTGAGCTAAAGGGAAAGTCAACCATGGTTTGATTTTTAAAATATATATATATATAAATGGTGTATATTAGTCTTCATTTTTGCAGTGTGGGTTGCTTCTTAGTCTTGCTGGTGCAAGAAATATATTTTATAAATATTTCCTCATAAATGTATGCTGAGAGTAGCTCCTTGATACTCCAGCTAGCCCTTAACGCATAAAACTAGTAAGTCATTGTGAGTCATTTAACTCAAATAAAAACATCTCTGTGGATATGCAATAGCCATATAGAAATATTCCCTGTACAGAAATGGGGTGCATGCATATTAACATAACTAAGTTAAAGTGACATGTTTCATGCGTGGAAGGAATTGTCTCATTTGATTTGATTTCAAAATATCCAAAGCAGTGCCTATGTGATTACACAACTGTGCCAAGGAATAATTTCAGTAATGCTGGTTCAATAATATAAAAGGTGCATATTTATCTCTTCCCACCATGAGGGTTAAACTGGTATTGGATAGTTACTATCCTCTATATTTTTCTTCATGAGGATCTCCTTACTTCAACTCAAATACATAGGCATCAGTCTGGATAGCTCAGTAGCAGTGTCTGCTCAATGAGCAGTGGTGATTAAAAAACAAAACAAAACAAAACAGGAACAATACAGACAGTGTGAACCCTTATCTTGAACACCACATTCAGTTCTGCCCATCGCCATCTCAAAAACGATACCGAAGAAGGTCTAAAAAAAGACAAAGGCAATGATTATGTCATGAGAGGACTTCCAGGTAAGAGATTGAAAAATTAGGAATAATTTAGTGAAGGGGTATATAAAACAATGAATGGTGTTGAAAAGCTGTTCAGATATACCTTATGCACAGATGGGGAGAGCAGCAAACTGAAGGATTTTTGTGTATTACTTGATCCATAATCATTCTGTGACATTCACTGCCATAGGATATATTCTTGCAACAAAGAGTTTACCAGGATTTGTAAAATGCATAGACATTTGTGAATTATCGGACTATGGCCTGAAGTTACACTAGCTAAGATAAAAATCATGCCTGACAGCCTAAGCCACCCACTAGCTGCCAAAGGTTAGAAAGTAACTTCTCATACCTAATATATGTTACTGCCTAATTTAATTGCTCCTTGAGATTTTTCACACTTTTCCTCTGAAGCATCCAGTACTATTCCCAGGCAGAGACCAGCTGCTGGATCCCAGGCCTGCTAATGCACTGGTCAGGCTTCATTTCTTAGGGTTTTAACACTTAAAATAGGGAAATAAAGGTACATTTTTAACTTTTGTCCAAGTAAGGGATTATAAAGCTATTTATTAATAATGATGCACTAAGAATAAAGACTGTTGGCTGATAACTTTTTAAAAACAAGTTTGAGAAAAATGAAGGGAAAAATGAAACTTTATATTTCTTTTTAAACCAGCTGTAGATAATTTATTCAAATCACTTCTACTTGGTCACAAGCCCCCCAAATCCAGTACCTGGTTTTGAATTGCGTAATTCATGTGAACTGTTTCCACTTTTGTGTCATTCTCTCTCCTAAGGCATCAGGAAGCCTCCCCCTTCATTATTCTAGAGTGTCTGGCTGAGGGTCTGCCTCCTTCATCCTCTTTCTGTAAAACCCCTGCTGGGGCTTCCCTAATACCTTAGCACGTTTTGCTGCATCTCTTGATACCAGAATGAAGGCTTTTCCCTAACCTCTGAAAACCAAACACTTTGCATTTTTACAGGGCTCAGGTCATGTTATCACAATAACTAACAGTTTGCACAAATAGATGTGTGGTCCCTACTTGCTTGGCCTATTCTATCCAAAGCAGCCATCTGAGCTAGACCCCATGGAATATCATAAATACTGCAGGGGTGACCAGACGGCCTCCTCAGGAGAAAGAGTGGGTATCAGACTAAACCCTGAGGTTTCCAGGAGCTGTCCCTGGGTAGAAACACAGATACAAATGAGAACCATGCCTCCTGTTCTTTACAAGCCCTTGCTGTTGGTAACAGCATCTGCACCAACAGGGGCCAAGCAGTCCACAGTAGTCATTAGAAGCTCAGATCTGTGCCTCTTTAACCTGACAAGCCCACAGTGGTTCTGTAGCCTATGGGAGTTCTTTGTTTTCTCCTGGATGGGGGAGCCTGTCTGGCTTGTTCATACTACTGCAAAAGCTACATAAAAGGCCATTCCAGTTTCTGTAACAAAATATCATCAATTGTTGCTGCTCTGTTCCCAATCACTCTCATTCTTCCGTATGTTCCATGTCATCAAATTGTTTTGAATGTTAGGTTTATTCCCTTTGCCAACGTTCTTATAATAGTTGAATCCAAATATATACCTCGAGTATGTATGAAATGTGATATCATTTGAACATATCTATAAAGAAAAACTTCTGGCAATCCTTACACTGTGTTTCTAGTTCAATTTCAATAACCAACTTCCTTTATTTTCCCTTACCCAGGACACCTCACTGTTATTACCAGATATTCCTCTTAGACTCACCAATGTTATGGATGTTTGAGTTTTCACATTACTAATAATAGCAATCACAAAATAGTTTGCAGTTAGAGAGGTGGTAGTTTCTGTCTAGATTCAGCTTACCATATTAATTTTTCTGTTGGTCCATTTTTTCCCAGTTCACCTTGCTTTCTTCTACCTTGATACAAAAAATATTTAAGCTTGTTACTTTTTGTAAAAAAAAAATCTATATATAAACAAACAAAAAAATAGGTTGATTTTCTAAGGAAAACAAAAAAGTTCTGATATATACTATGTAGAATGATTGCGTTGTTACTGTAAACTTTCCAGTAGCATAATATTCACTGCATATCAAATCAATAAAAAATTTAAATGTTTCTTGCTTGTAGCTCATGAATTATACAGTTTTCGACTGAAAGCACAGATATCACTCTAGAGTTTTGTACACCCTATGTGTCAGATTGTAGCATCTTGTGTACATTATATTTTCTAACGTGAGCTATAGAAGCTTTACATATAATGAAAGAAAAGTTAGGGGCGTAAATGTACAATAGGTTTTAATAGGTGCAACACACAATTTTTTTAAAAAAATGGTTCATTTGTTTTTAGTTTTGGTTTCCTGTGGAATTTATGAGAAAGCAGTCACAAATATATTTCTTACCAAAGTCTTGTGTAGATGTTTTGTAGTTGTCTGGCTAACACATTATTATTTTGAAATAAAGACATCTTTATTATGAAAATTACATTGCTTGTATGAGCTTCTATTTGACTGTGGTTTTTTTACATGTAGGGTACCATATGTCATACATACACCATTGGCTTTCAGAGTACTGGACCCCTTTCAGGAGTCTGATTTGTCTTGTGTACCCCAAACTTTCATCTCACCCAAAAAACTACTTGCTTACAAAACTCAGATAAATGTCACAGTACATTACAGTGAAACCTCGATTAACGGACTAATTGGGGCGAGGGGGTGTCCGTTAAATCAGAAAGTCCGTTATTTAAGAAAGTAGGTTTTCTGAATGCATATGTTAAAATATTGACTTTTGTGTATTTAAAATTAAGTACTGTATGTATGAAAAGTTTAATTTCACAGAAAAGTGTTCTGTATGTATTATTGCTTTGTACTCACCGTAGTTTTGAGACTGTAATAAACAAGTATGCGATCTAAATCAAAATAAATAAACATTTTTCTGAAAACACACTTTACTGTACTTATATTTAACTAAAAAAATAAACAATGTTCTTAAAAACGAAGCAAAATTTAAATTTTATAAAAAAACAATTTTTTTTCCTATTTATTCGTCTTCGGATGATGATATATCCAGACACTCCCGTTGCGGCGTGACGTTAATGTTCGAAGTCGAGGTGCTTGCTTTAGGTAATCCTGCTTTGAAAAAACTATCAACTTTTGTTTGAACTTTTGAAGTCTGCTGTTTTTTTATAATTAACTCCCTAAAATTACGAAAATGGGTGTAATAAGGCTGAATTTCATTATCTGATGAATTGTCAATAAATGTTATTAGATCGTCGAGATGTGATCTAATCACTGATAACTTTATTTTTGGGTGTGTTGTTTCTTCTTCCTCATTATCTTCACTCCCATCCTCATCTTCCAAGGTCATTACCTCAGATGCTATTTCACTTTCACTCATGATGTGATACCCAGGGTCACCTTCATCTTCTTCTAACCACTGTAAAACATCTTCCTCAGCTACTTCTTCTCCACCAATATTCTGTATTGTCCTACAGTAATCAGTAACCTCTAGCCCTTCTAAATCCAAGTCTGCATCTTCGTTGTCAAGCAAATTCTTCCAACCATTTTCCAATGTTTGCACTTTCACTTCTTTCCATGCTGCAGCAAAATTAAAAATTGCAGATTTTAAACTGTAGCTCTTTAAGTTTTGTAAGGTACGCTGTCCTCTTGTATCTTCTTCATTATCATCATCCTGCAATACAACCATTACTTCCTCTAAAAACTTTTTGCGGTATATTCGTTGGTTGCCAGAATTATCCCCTGGTCCATGGGCTGGATAAGTGATGTTGTATTTTTTGGCAAAAACATACATCTAAATTTGCCATCTTCTGAACATAAAATATTTTCGGATGGATGAGCAGGAGCGTTGTCTAAAAGCAACAAACATTTCACATCTTCCGGTGGTATTCCAAGCTCTTCGCCTTGAAATTTCCTGACTGCAGGTACAAAGTGTTCGAAAAACCAATCTTGGAAAATCTTTGAGGTGAACCAGGCCTTTGTAGAGTTATAGTATAAAACGGGCAGATGATCCATTATATTTTTTAAAACTCTAGGTTTACGAGATTTGCCAACTATTACAGGTGTCAGTCTATGTGATCCATCTTATATGATCCATCGGCGTTGGCACAAAGCAGCGCCGAGATCCTGTCTTTGCTGATTTTTCTTCCAGGTGTCGATTTTTCATATTTGGAGGCTTGTGTGTTTTCAGGCAGAGAACGCCAGAACAAACCAGTTTCGTCAGCATTGTAAATCTGAGACCTTAATAGCATTTCGTTAGTTATACGTTCTATTAATTTTTGCCTAAATGGTTCAATATCTTCTGTTGGAGCACTTGAAGCTTCGCTGTAAATTCGCTTGTTCATAAGTCCGTGCCTTTTGCGAAAGCGCCAAAGCCATCCATCACTTGCTTTGAATGGTGTGTTCATATGATTTGCTAATTTAATTGCTGCAGATTTCAATTCAACTGCCCGAACTGGAACCCTACAAGAACGTTGTTGTACGTACCACTTCAACAATGCCTCTTCAACTGAAGTTTCACGTGCCAATTTCATATGTTTTCTGGGATTGGTGTTTTCACCAACATCACATAGTAACATAAATTTTTTTATTTTGTCTTTGTTTTTTTTAATGTCCGATACAGTTTGCTTTTTTATGCCATATTGCTCACATATACGAGACACAGCCACTCCCGATTCCAACTTTTGTATGACTTCTAATTTTTGATTTAGCGTTAAATTAACTCTTTTCCGTTTCTCCATATTTTAAGGTTAGGGTTATACGGATGTGTTTACATACACAAATTTAAATTTATAGGGAATAGGTCCAGTACCTGGAGCAAACAAACACACAGGGCTGGGGCCTGGCTTACCGCAGCTCAGAACATCTACCAGCACGTATTAAAAGTGCTGCAGAAAGTCACAGCCACAAAACTCGCGGGATGAGACCTAATCACATGCTCATCCAGCCTATCCCAAACTGGGGGCCCTGAGCTCCTGCTGTTAAAAAAAAAAAAAGAGAGAAAGGAGAAAAACCCCAAACGTAGCTGTCCGAGCAGCAGCCGGACCACCAAATGGTCAGGGCGGCAGCTCCGCAGCCCCCCCTCCTCCCACCACCACAGAGATGGGGGCCGCAGCCGGCCGCCAGCCCGCCCCCGGTTCAAACCCGGGCGGCCGCTGCGAGCGGGCAGAGAGCCCGCAGGGTCCCGGCTCCCAGGACCCTCAAAGGAGGGTGACTGCTGGTAGGGGCCGGGCGGCAGCCCCCCCCCCCCCCCCCCCCCGTTCAAACTGCGGTGGCTGCCGAGCGCGGGCTGACAGCCCGCAGGGTCCCGGCTCCCGGGACCCTCAAAGGAGGGTGATTGCTGGCAGGGGCCGGGCGGCAGCCCCCCCCGTTTCAAACCGCGGCGGCTGCCGCGAGCGGGCTGACAGCCCGCAGAGTCCCGGCTCCCGGGACCCTCAAAGGACGGTGATTGCTGGCGGGGCCGGGCGGCAGCCCCCCGTTCAAACCGCGGCGGCTGCCGCAAGCGGGCTGACAGCCCACAGGGTCCCGGCTCCCGGGACCCTCAAAGGAGGGTGACTGCTGGCGGGGGCCGGGCGGCAGCCCCCCCCCTTCAAACCACGGTGTGCGGGCTCACAGCATGGTGCCGGGGGCCGGGCAGCAGCCCGCCCCGGGCTCAAACCCCAGTGGAACCCTCCACAAACAGATTTCGGATGCATCAGACTTTCTGAAAAAATTTGTCCGTTGCATCCGAAGTCCGTTAAATGGAGGTCCGTTAAATCGAGGTTTTACTGTACTGAAAAAAATTGCTTACTTTCTCATGTTTACCATATAACTATAAAATACAATAATTGAAACATAAATATTTTACAGTAGACTCTCGATTATCCAGGATTGGATTAACCAGGATGTAAAAAAAAAATAAGTGCAATTCACAGGGCCGGCTTTGGCTTCATTGCCACCCCAAGCACACACACAAAAAAACTCTACCAGGGCGCGCAGGGCAGCCAGTGAACCCCCCCTCCTCCCCCCCCAGCCCCGGCGAAGGGTGGCTGGTGAATCAACCCTCACTCCCCATATTTCCTATGGATGGTGATTATCCAGGATTTTATTAACCAGAATTATTTTTTCCCTATCCTCCTGGATAATCGAGAGTCTACTGTACTTACATTTCAGTATATCTATATATATAAAAGTCAAGTGGTGTATGTATGTGTGTATGTATGTATGTATGTATGTATGTATGTATGACTGCGAAGTCCTCCCACACCGTTTGAGCCAGAGACTTGAATTTTGGTACAGTGAGGGGTCTTGGGGTCTAGATGCTGGTAAGGGTCGAAAAATTTTTGGATCTCACCTCTGACGCTCCCCCAGGGGTGAAAGTCTTTCAGGGCCAATCACATCAACTGGGCAGTTAGGTGGTGATGATGTCATAATACCCCCCTCCAACAGACACCTCACTCGCTCAGCTCACCCCTCCCTCCTCCAACGGAACCCCGGAGATCCCTCAGTTCTCTGCCCCTCCCACCTCCCCAACGGAACCCCGGAGATCCCTCAGTTCTCTGCCCCTCCCCCCTCCCAACAGAACCCCGGAGATCCCTCAGTTCTCTGCCCCTCCCCCCTCCCAACGGAACCCCGGAGACCCCTCAGTTCTCTACTCCTCCCCCCTCCCAACGGAACCCCGGAGATCCCTCAGTTCTCTACCCCTCCCCCCTCCCAACGGAACCCCGGAGAGCCCTCAGTTCTCTGCCCCTCCCACCTCAACCCCGGACTCCATCAGCTCTGTGCCCCCCCACCTGCGAAGGTCCCCGGAATCCCTCGGCTCTGGGCACCCTCCCCCCCCCAGCGACGGATCTGAGTTGGGTTTGGTGGGACGGTAAGTGAGGTGGGGGTGTCGGGTTCGGTCGGGGGGTGAGGTGGGGGTGTTGGGGTTGGTCAGGGGGTGTTGCGGTTGGTGGGGGGGTGAGGTGGGGGTGTTGGGTTTGCTTGGGGGGGTGAGGTGGGGGTGTCGGGTTTGGTCGGGGGGTAAGTGAGCTGGGGGGGTGTCGGGGTTGAGCTGGGGGGGTGGGAAGGTGTCGGGGTGGATGCCCAGACCAAACCCGACACCCCCCCCGGCTCACTTACCCCCCGACCGAACCCGACACTCCCACCTCACCCCCCCAAGCAAACCCGACACCCCCACCTCACCCCCCCACCAACCGCAACACCCCCTGACCAACCCCAACACCCACCCCTCACCCCTCACCCACCACGACACCTTCCCACCCCCCCAGACCAAACCCGACACCCCCCCGGCTCACTTACCCCCGACCGAACCCGACACCCCTACCTCATCCCCCCAAGCAAACCTGACACCCCCACCTCAACCCCCCACCAACCGCAACACCCCCTGACCAACCGCAACACTCACCCCTCACCCACCCCAACACCTTCCCACCCCCCCAGACCAAACCCTACACCCCCCGGCTCACTTACCCCCCGACCAAACCCGACCCCCCCCCCCCCCCGGCTCACGGTGCACTGTGTAGCACACAGATTATTAAATACACTGTTCGGTCGGGGGGTGAGGTGGGGGTGTCGGGTTTGCTCAGGGGGTGAGGTGGGGGTGTCGGGTTTGGTCGGGGGGTGAGGTGGGGGTGTTGGGTTTGTTTTGGGGGGTCAGGTGGGGTTGTCGGGTTTGGTCGGGGGGTAAGTGAGCCGGGGGGTGTTGGGGTTGGTCGGGGGTGGGGGGGTGGGAAGGTGTCAGGGTGGGTGAAGGGTGGGTGTTGGGGTTGGTCAGGGGGTGTCAACTGTCTGCCCCCTCCCCACCTCCGACTGACCCGAGCAACGCCGGGCACTTATGCTAGTAGTATATAAAGCAGTATAAACAAGTCATCTGTATGAAATGGTAGGTTATACTGACCTTGCTTGTGCTTTTTAATGTAGCCTGTTGTAAAACTAGGCAAATGAGTTGACATATTTCCTGGAAGACTACTGTGTACCCCCCCCCCCCCCCCCATGTCATAGAGAGGTGGGCCAACTTTTTGGCCTGAGGGCCACATTGGTTCTCCGAAATTGTATGGAGGGCTGCTTGGGGAGGCTGTGTCATGGCCCTTGCTCCCTATCTGACTCCCCCTGGTTCTCGCCCCCTCTGAAACAGCCCCATCCAAATCCCCCTCTCCTTCCTGACGGCCTCCCCAGAACGCCTACCCCATCCACCCCGCCAGCTCTCTGTCTCTGCTCCTCCATCCAGCCCTCCCCCCCTTCCTGACTGCACACCCAGGACCCTTGCCCGCATTCAACCCCCCGCCCCCAACCACCTCAACACCTATCCTACCCACCCCCCCACACACATTCTCCTGCCCTCCATATAACCCTCCCTCCCCCACTCCCTGCCCCCTTACCGCACTGCCTGGAGCACGGGTGGCTGGCGGTACGGCTGCACCAGGACAGGCAGCCCTGCACCACACAGCACAGAGCACTGGCTCTGGCCAGCGGCTCTGCAGCTGCGCTGCCCTGGGAGCTCGCAGCTCCACCCCTCAGAGCATTGTGCCAGTGATGCAGTGCGCTGCAGGGGAGGGAGAACAGCGGGGAGGGGCCGGAGGCTAGCCTCCTGGGCTGGGAGCTTAAGGGCCAGGCACGAGCGTCCCACGGGGGTGGATGTGGCCCGCAGGCCGTAATTTGCCCATTCCCTCTCACAGACTAAGGAAGGCAAGATTTGACACCTTTTGTTGATTAGTCACACAAGTTGGCTTGTTGAAATGAGGGGAACTACTAGCAGGACTCACGTGATTGGGATTTGACTAATGATAATCACCACATTCAACTCAATTTAAGGTTTTCATTCAGTAGCTGTTTAGATAGCAAAGGCTAGCTTTGTATCACTGTGAACTTACGCTACGTTACTTGCTGAGGTACCTAGTTTTACATACAGATTAATGCTTTAAAGGAGCCTATTATGAAACTAGCCAGATGGTGTAACACCCAAGAATACGTGAAAGCCAGTTCGCAAGAAGTTGGCAAAAATTTTAATATCAATGTTGTGATTTTAAAGGCCCTTTTAGGCATGGCATGAGCTTGAGTGCTTTTTCAGTAACTACTTAGGGTGACCAGCTGTCCCAATTTTAGGGACAGTCCTGATTTGGGGGGGGCCTTTTTTTTTATATAGGCTCCTATGTACCCTTCTCCCGCCCTCCCTCCCCCTCCCCCCGCTCCTATACACAGTATTAGCGCAGAGGGACGACGACTCCTGACACACCAACACAGCCCACTTGAGGTAAACAGCTGCAGGAGCATGATAAAGCAGACTCTGTTGACCAGAAGGTATAAAAACCATCAGTACTTCAGTTACGGCTCGACTGTGGAACGAATAACAGGGATGGGGAATGGCCACAAACAAGATCAAACACACAGCACCATGTCATCGGGGTTGGACACATGTCACTGAATGCAGAAGCTGACTCAATTTTAACATTAGTGCTGAAAGATGCATCCTAAACTTATAATAGTTTTATGTGCACTGGAATTTAGCACTCAGCTTGCATTAGCTCACTCCAGGCAGAGGTAGGCTCAGGCAGGCAGCGTGGCCACTGTCTAACTGATCCCGAAAGGAAGGCTGGTGTCTCTGCTCGTGCTGCCCCTTTTGAAAGACATCATGATGGGGTATTGAATGCTCCTCCCCTCAAATGCTGCGCTGACCCCGTAACAGCCCTGTAAGTAGCAGGGCTCACAGCCTGGTGTAATTCACTTTGAAGACTGAGTAACATCTCCAGGGCCCATGGAGCAGGTCACACTCAGGAGAGCATAAGAGAGGCTTAAAGGTCCATTTGGCTCTGCTGCAGCATAGGCTGCAGCTCAGACCTGTTCCTACATGGCTGCTCTCAGGGATTTTTCCTTCCTGAGGAACCAGTGGCGAACCAGTGTCATGGCTACCCTTGCTGTGGCCGGGCCCTTGGGAAGGTGACTAGATCAGACAATGCCAGCCACATCCACGCGCCACCCAGGTAGTTAATGTTTTAAATAATACAAGCATTAAAAAGGCTATGGGCCTATTCTGCCCCTGCCCCACAGATGTGCATGAGTAGGCACCTGGGGCCTTATATTAGTAGGACTAGGACTAAGAAAGGCAGCCTCTGGCCCTGAACCTGGCAGATGGGCTTGTATTCCTGGTTTTTATTTAGATTAAGCTAACTAGGCCCTACGCTGCCTGGGGCTCTCAGTGCGTATTTTATAGCCACTGCAGCAGAGAAAGAATCCATAGCCTCGTGGTCAGAGCATTCTCCTGGGAGACCTGGGTTCATGTCCCTCTTCTGAATCAGGCAGCGAAAGATCTTCACCTTGAGTCTCTTACACCCAGGCAGGGGATATAAGCCCTTGCACGTGGTTAGGGAGGGGGAGGGTGCCCCTTTGGCTTTTCTTGAGAAAGAGGTGACCTGGCCCTTAGAAGATGAGCTTAGGGCACTCCCCTGCCTGCCCCATTTCCTCCTGGCTCGCTTAGGAAGTGCCTTGGAGTCTAAGAAAAGGATCAACTCCAATTCCCCTCCACTGGATAGGGTGTCTGGGTGGCTAACTTTGCGTTATAAATTCCACTAGGGAGCAGAGTCGCACAGCACGTCTGTGAAAAAAACAGGAAATTTCATCCAGGTTGCCAGCTGGCACTGTGACCTCTGAACCATCCTTTTTCTCTGACCTTCCTTACTTATGGTACAAGTGATTTATTTTCAGCTCAGCAGGCCAAGTTGGCAGCATATTGCAGGGAGTTAGGGCATTGGCCTCTACCCTGCTGAATGGCTACATTGAAAACACAGTCAGAGTGGGAGAGAGAATTTAGCTAGAGTCAGGTTCTGCTCCATTGCTTCTTAGGGCAGAAGTGTAATGATCACTGGCTCCCTGCGGCCTAGCCTCCCTCCTGCTTCCTTGGGTGGACTGTCTATGACAGCAGTCAAGTTAATTTCGATTCTTGGCTATCCCTGGTGCCTGTCATTACAGCAGTATTGCATTGCCATTTCAGGAGGAACCATTACCATCACACACAGTGCTGTGACATTCAAGAATTGTTAGCTTCATGCTGATTATGTTCTGTTGCTCTTTGATGAATACAGGGTAACACAGGCTGTCACATTTCAACTCTAATTGCAAAACAGAAAAAAAAAAATCACCCCAGTTTTTATAGTTTTCCACTTAAGAAGCAGCATCTTAACTACCAGGAACAGATTTTTACCAGCAAAATCCAATGTGCTTAAGAACTTTATGGTACAACATTTCAGTCACTTATCATTCTTTGCACTCCATGCAAACACATTTAAAGGCCTTTATTACTAAGTTTTTAACCTCAAAACTCTGTAACTTCATGCAGCGTTTCCTGGTGGTGTGCAGAACAATGCAATTACAGTCCACCTGAACAATATTAAGTTTCCTTTCCTCCAGTTTCCAAAAGACAGTGAAGTTTGTTCCCCTAATTGATGGGCACATTACCTGCTCAGCGGGCAATGACATTTCTCATACTCAGGCCTAGATGGTTCAAAGCATCTAAATGCTAGCACTATGGGCTTTGCAGTTTCCTCCGGTTCTTCATAAAAGGCCAGAATATTGTTTACGCCACCATCAGCATCAAAATAGCAGTCATCAAGAAGGAAAGAGCCTTCTGTTACACTTACTTAAAGCAGCTGCACGAGTAGAAAAATGGATATGCTCTTGGCTTTCAATTTGTTTCCTGCAGTTTCAGTAGCAAAAGCCACAAGATCATTTCGAAAGAAGACTGTTAAAATTCATTTACCAAGTTTCAACCAAGGACGCTGGTTGACAGATAACAATATTTTTCATTTCTATGCTCCCTGTGGAAGCACTTGTCACTACTCCAACTAAAGTAGCGGCCCCAGAGAGAGCAGCAGCTGTAACAGTGCTGATGTTGACACCCATGGAACCATTGGTGGTTACACACATGCGTTTGGCAAAATTGTCCATTGTCGTTGCAAGGCAAAGAAGTTTGCTCCTCCCTTACGATAGGCACCAGTGTGATTAGTTATGCTGTGGATTGGACCAGGGCCCTCCAGAGTTAAAAGCATAACCTTAAATATGGAGCACCAGAAAGGGGAGGGGAAAAATAAACACCACATGTGAGGGTAATTGCCACACGAGCTTTACACCAACTGATGGCTTTACACCAACTGGGAGACCAGGGGAGTTCTTTGCTGGCTAGTTAGAGTAGCGTGGCACAAAGGAGTTGGATTGTAGAAAGGAATCTAGCCTTTAATGCAAGATAGGATTATTTTCCAGACGTATTCGCAAATCAAGGAAATTTACCTCTCACCTCTGTTGTCAAGAGTGCCTTAAACCCAGTCTTGGCCACAATCTCAGCAGTGCACACTGACTCCAAGTCCGTAGAGGACTCTGGCAGTTAAACTTCAGCTGGTATGTGGAGGCTGTTTTTTGTATGTTAGATGAACAGGTTAAAAGATTCCAACTATACCAGCTCTGCTGGTTGTCCCTGGCCCATCTCTCTGATCCACCCCAAACTGGTTGCTGAGAGCAGTACCAGTCCCACTGCTCATTCACACACAGTGGCATGCACAGGATAAAAATGTTGCTGCTTTTGGGGGGGCACTTTATGTGCCCCCACCCCATAGCTGCAGGAGGAGCTTTCACCCCACCCCCCAGCGGCCCAAGGGATGGTAGAGCTGGCTTTCTCCCCAATAGCCAGAGGACCTGCCTCATGCCGATGCAGCCCTAATGCCAGTGGAGCAGACTCTCCCTCCCTCCCTCAACAGCCTCAAGGGCTGAACGAGTTTTCTGTGCCCGCACTGACTGGAGGGAGGGGCCTATGCCCCTATTTGCGCCCCTTGTGCAGTCCCGTTCACACTGTTGGGTGTGCATTGTGTCTCAAATATAGCTCCAAGGAGTCAAATATCCAGGTTTCACGTTGCAGCTCTGCCAGTATATCACTTTAGAGAGCACACTATGTAGTGTACATTGATCTTATAAAACGTTACATTTTAAATTTAACACATGGTTGCACGAGAAAGAGTTAACTCTTCTAACTGGGTTGTGCCAAAGCAAAACAAGCACAGGCTATTTCTCTATTTTTTCCCCCACTTGATTTACTCTGTGCATTTGACAGCATTTCATAGATACGTTCATCCTTTTTTTTTTCACCTCTACAGTCAGTTTGATCTGTTTAAGAATCTTGCACACAGCAATGGGGAGAAACAAATATGTTTTAAAAAACAAAGTGTCATTTGAAAACATCCACCCACAGCACCTTGCCAAAAAAAAGGACAGTGGGGCTTTTGAGGCAGACAAGACCTGAAAGTACTTCAGACTATTTCTTTATACATTTTTTAAACTTGACATCAGCATGCATTTTTACTGAGAACACAATCAAATTTGTATTCTTGGTCTGGTGCAGGTGACATTTCTAATCATAAGAGTCTAGATTATAGTCTAAAAAATTGAAGCATCATATAAAGGAAATACATCCAAGATACACAAGGTTTTAAGAAGGGCAGGAAGCTATTTTTCTGTAAATTATAAACAGCAAAATCTAGATAGAACAAAAAATCTAGCATATGACACATAACTAATGACAGTATGGGACTATTTATCTCCAAATGTGAACAAGTAACTAACTGATATTTATTGTCTCCTAATGAAATTTATGCATTAGGAGCCAAGAAAGTGTTCAGTGACCCAAATGTTTTGCATACCTCCAAATCTGGTTAATTCTATTTTATCCTCTGAGCATGTCAAACTCAAATCTTCATTGCAAATTTTAGCCCTTAAGAATTAAGCAGAAATTGTCTGTAGGTGGGTTTGGCCCTTAAGAGGCAACCAGGAAGGTACAATGATACTAAAAGCCAGTGCATCAAAATATACGTTGGTCCAATAAAGGAATCACAATCATGAACTGAATCCACTAGATGGCACTGAAAGCAAGTGTATGATGCTGTTTGTGTAAAAACTACAATGACCAGAATTCAGTGCAGCCTTATACTTGTGATCTCATTGAAATCACTTGGTTTGCAGGGGTAGGAGCAGCACTGAATTTTGCATTCAGACTCATATACTCATAGACTCACTGTATATGTAAAAAAAAGCATGCATACTGCCACTGCAATCATGGCAATAGGCACACAGCCAGGTACTTAACATGTGCAGGGTAGCTCTCAGGAACCAAAATCAGTGTTCCCATCCTCCAGTCATTAGTTTTGCAACTGGGAGTGTAGGCTGCCTTGCAGCAGGTGTTGTGGCAACAGACTCTTGCTTGCCTCGCACGCTAGTTTATTGGGTAATAGAGTCACGCAATTTTCAGACACACTGGCCTATCTTTCCCCACCTCCCCCTAGAGCAGAGGTTCTCAACCAGGGATCCTCAGAAGTCTTCTGGGGCCACAACAACTCATCCAGATATTTGCCTAGTTTTTCAGTACAAACTAAAATTTCATATAGACAATGACTTGTTTATATTACTCTGTACACTATACACTGCACGATCAGTACAATATTTATATTCCAATTGATTTATTTTATAATTATATGGTAAAAATGAGACTAAGTAATTTTCCAGTAGTAACGTGCTGTGACTTTTGTATTTTTATGTTGGATTTGGTAAGCAAGAAGTTTTTAAGTGAGGTGAAACTTGAGGGGTACACAAGACAAATCTGCCCCCTGAAAGGGATACAGTATTGCTTGTGCTCCAGTGTTCCCATGGCACGTAATTTTGAGCCATCCATGCTCCAGATATGGAACAAGAGGGGCCCGAGTTTTTATTGTTGTTCCTGGGTCCCATATTAAACTCCATAGAAAATATTCAGACACTGAGGAAGTAGTATAACTATTACAAGTACTTCAGCTACTTTGGGACAGATGTTAAAGGGAATTTAGGTAGAGAGCGATTTTCAAAGCCCCACTATTTGCATCAGTGGGTGTCTAAATACTTTTAAAAATCTGGCCCTTTGTCTCTAAAATTAAAATAGCCAAGTTTCCTCTTGCTTTCAAGTTTCAGTAAAGAATCTACCATGCACAGTATTATAAAATACACTTTAATAATAAGCACATCTCTAACAAATGCGTTACCCAGACTTCTTAAGAAACCTGAGACACGTCTGTGCTATAGATATGAAGTCTTAAACAATTCCTATTATATTATTGGATAATCACTATAGGATTAGTTTGTATCATTTGTATAGTACGGTGCATCATTTGCAATGTTGTTTGCATACTGTAAGTACTCCCATACTTTCACATGCCTGGGTTTATTTTAAATTAATCTTAACTTGGAATCTCCTGGGTCTCTAATGGTGGTTTTGTTAACTTTTTTTTTGAGGGAGGATATGAAGTTCTAGTTCATGGAAGTTCTTTCCCCTGAAGTCTAAGCTCACAACACTACCTCCAGCTTAACAAAGTTGCTCAGTTTTGGGGGGCTGGGTATATAATATGCCAAACTAAAATACAAGAGAAAACCTTTGCAGAGTGAGAAATAATACAATACTGGCTATACCATAGTACAAATGGGGAAAAATCTGCCCACCATGAATAAACCTGAGTTGCTATAGGCAAGAACAGTTATAACCTATGCAGGAGTTCAGGGACAGAATCCTTCAGGAAGCTGGAGGGGGATCATAGGACACCAGTGTACCTAGGACCATGGCAAATACTATAGCCCATGGATAAATGTAGCAGCCCCAGTCTTCTAGCGCACCTGAGTTGGGCTGGGAGCCAGCTATACTTATGCCACTCTCCTAGCCCAACCATACTTTTATCCTTTGTACTCCTACACAGAACTATCCTGGAGTTTGGCTTACAGGGATGCAGAATTCCCGGAAGACCCAGTCTTCCTGCCCCAACACAAATCACATAGACAAAAACTTGAAATGCAGCCGTCATTCCTTTTGGAGTTTGGTGCACTTACAGAGGAAACTAAACTCTTGAATGCCTTATGTCTGATAGCAATGTAATGCAGTTCAGGAATGAAACATTTTTAAAGCAAAATTCAAAGAGCCCAATTTTACACCATCTTTTCTGCTTGTTGGGGCAATAGTGATGAGAGCAATTATTACATTTATTTTTGAAATATTGTTTTAAAAATGGGTGGGCTCTGTACTAGCTCTTTTCTGCTCCATAGAATTCCCACAGGAGAAATAGACATTGTCTATATACCGTGCAAGTTCAATGCAATATAAGGATACTGCCTGATTGTATGGTAATGGTGATGCAATTTGCTTCTTTTTACCACCTTCTGATTCTTGCTTAGAGTTTTATTTTATGGCGGGGATGTGGATGATAATTTTAAGGAATTTCTCTTCCTAAAATTTTTGTGAAATACAATTGTGACATAAGATATACAACAAATTCTAAGAGGCAAACAACAATGCTCAACAGACAAACTAACACAAACATGCTTCACCTATCCAGTGGGTGAATCAAAGTGGGTCATGCCTAATATGCACTATTTTATTATTAAAGTCAAAATTCCTGAACCTGTCAGCCAAACAGATGAGCTGGTATCCATTTAGGGTGACCAGATGTCCCAATGTTGGGGTCTTTTTCTTATATAGTCTCCTATTACCCCCGACTCCCTGTCCCAATTTTTCACACTTGCTGTCTGGTCACCCTATCTCGATTTGGCAGTCAACGTCCAACTTCAGGCTAATAAGAGCCACACCAGCAACAGCATTCCTAGTTCTCTTATCACAACCTATTCTCTGTTATCATCACAAACAGAATGAGAGTGCATACCAAATGCCATGTTCAACCGACGCTTTCCAGCTGGCACCAGGCAGTGGTCTACATTTCTGACGTGTTGCTGCCAAATTGCAACTTCTGTTCCCTCTTAAGATAATTTAAATGACCCCTAGATGGGGCTGCCATACGATGCAGAAATCACTAAAAAACAGCCCAGGACACAAATTATTTGTCATCGGGACACTCGGAAGGCATCTCTCTCTGGAAACCTGTGATTCATGATCTTCGTATGCTTAACAGCACAATCTGAACAGATTGCTTCCTAATGTGTTTTCTGTTATTAGTTATGAAGCCCTCATCCCTCAACAATATCAGCCTGCTCTGAGTGTGTGTGACTTGGAGAACTACATGCCAGAAAAAAAAGAAACATGCAGCATGGAATGGGAAGTACCATATTCCATTTCAGCCTGCCCACAAACACGGCATTAATAGCACTACCAGAGAATTGGACAGAAAAGAGTCCACACTGTTTAAACAGAATCAGCCAGATAGGCAGCTGTACAGGAGGCCAGAATTGAGGGACAGGCACGTAATAGCTTCAAGGAGGCTTTTCTTTTCGTTCCAGACCCTGCCACAGTAACACATGCCACAGTAACACAGAACAAATTATTGCAATATTTTATATGACTCTTCTGCCAGGTATTGATGGCAGCAACAAGGGTTCAATAAGCAGCTAAATAAAAAAGGATTGAGCCCCCATCCAGAGTCTTGATTTCAGGTCTTAAAAAATAACTAACTTTCCCAGGTCACCTTTAGCAGCTTCACCTTCCCTTGTCCAACACCCTGACCACCACAGCTCCTTCCACCTAACTCCCCCCCCCCCCCCCCCCAGTTTGAGTCCAGTTACAAACAGTGGCCGGGGCCTCCAGGGGTAGCACTCTACTGTTTGACTGGCTCCAGTCCCATTGTTCTGCAAATCCACTCATCCTAATGCTGAGTGGGTCAGGACCCCATGAAATCAGCTCAGCTCACCTCTACCAGCCTGGCTGCAGAGACCACTACAATACTGCCAGTCTAGAGTCTGCTGAGTCCTCACAACAAGAACACATCAAACCTTTAGGATTTTGGCTTTTAAGAATCAAGCACCTGGCACAGCAGACAACTCTTCCCCACCCCCTTACTGGGCCCACACTTAGTTCTCAACTAGTGCCGTCATGGTGACCTCTCAACTAGGAGAGATTTCTCACTGTTCCTATACCCTCATGTGAAACAATTACTTATTATCACACATGCACATAAAAACAAACATATTTTAACCAAACCAATACAACCGACAAAGAGGAGTTATAGGTAGCAATGAAACTGGTTTTCCCCCTTTTTCACCAATAGAGGGCTCCATCTTTCTAGGCCCTTTCTAACCATGGGACTTACATTTATATGGAACTAGCAAAAATACCCGGCGTTGCTCAGGTCCGTCGGAGGGGGGAAGGGGCGAGAGAGCTGAGCAAGTGTGGGGGCCGTTGGAGGGGGAAGGGGGAGAGAGCTGAGCGAGTGCGGGGGCCGTTGGAGGGGGGAGGGAGCTGAGAGAGTGTGGGGGCCGTTGGAGGGGGGAGGCGGGAGGGGGAGAGAGCTGAGCAAGTGGGGGGGGCCATTGGAGTGGGGGGGAGGGGGGATAGAGCTGAGCGAGTGCGGAGGCCATTGGAGGGGGGAGGGGGGAGAGAGCTGAGCGAGTGCGGAGTCCGTTGCGGGGGGAGGGGGGAGAGAGCTGAGTGAGTGGGGGGGCATTGGAGTGGGGGGAGGGGCGTGAGCTTTTAAAAATTTTCAATTCTTACCTGAGGGCAACTTTTCCTTGCTTATGGATCACTCCACTATGATTAATATCTTTGTCATCTCAGACTAGATTGCTGCAATGGAGCCTGAAGGATAACATCTTAAACCCATTTGGAAACCAACATTGATATGGACAGTAGCAGCCTTCTTGCTCAACAGAGGATCAAGCCAGGAGTATTTTACATCAGTGCTCCATGATCTGCACTTGTTACTTATAGGTTTCCCATTGAAGTCAAGAGGTTGATTTGTCCTATTGAGCCCTACGGGCCTAATTCAAAATTGCATGGAAAACAAAGAAACAATGTGAACTTCAGTGTCTTTCAATCAGGGTCTCAATGACTTAGGACCTGAGAGGTCACATCTATCCTTTTACTGCCATTGAGTAGCTGAGGATCATTGAAAGTTTTCCCTCTAGAGCAGGAGAAGATGGCAGAGCAAGCTCCATGTGATCCTCTTGGGTTTTAAAACTCACTCATCCACTGGGTCTGAAATCTCCCCGATGTGCTGACCTTTGGGATATACTGAAAGCCACATCTTTTCATAGGGAAGGAATGTTGCTGGGAGGGGGGGGCAATATATAGTGTGGAGGTGGGGTACGGACAGCTTTTTTTCCTTTGCTCTAAGGCTTAACTGCAGTAAATAGTTGGTTGTATCCTCAGGCTTAGGTGGCCTGATAAATTATAGTCAAGGGTGCCTGGGGCTTAGACTGGCTATCTTATTTATGTCCATTTCATAAATCTTAAGTAAGTAAGTAAGTAAATATTTGATGGTTTACCTTTCTTGTGATTCAGTTTGCGTTCACAGGCACTTTTAGAATTCCCTACTTCTGTGGTAACCAGTATCCTACTTAGAGCTGGGTGAAATTTATCCAACAGTTTATTTGCTGAAAAATAAAGTTTCAGATCATCCAAAACATTTCTCAGATTCTTACTGTAGTACTCCAACCCAGGTGTGGGGCAAGCAGAGGTGGAGTGGCTAGCTATATATAGTAATTCCGCAGTGCAGAGGGCCCCCAGCCAACAGGTTAATTTCACCCAAAGTGTTTTACACACATCAGTCCATGAATTCGGCATGGTCCAGACTTATTTTTAGCCTCATTCTATAGATAAGGAAATGAAACTCAGAGAAATAGAGACTGGTGCAGAGCCTGCTTAGGAAGAAGCCTGGAATAAATTCTTCCATAGCATTGGGATCCTGAAAGCAGAAGAGATTTAGTGCAATT
Source organism: Sternotherus odoratus (assembly GCA_032164245.1). Lineage (NCBI taxonomy): Eukaryota > Metazoa > Chordata > Testudines > Kinosternidae > Sternotherus > Sternotherus odoratus. The sequence continues at coordinate 78,718,177 of JAVMKO010000006.1, forward strand.
TTGAGATTCTCCCTTTGTGCCTGCAGGGGGCAGTATAAGATTAGTTCTAAAACTACTGGGGTTCTAGCCACTGAGCTTTTTCTTCAACTGCAAAAGTACAGTTCAGGATCATGGAGCCAGCGCTGTATCCCAGTGTAAAAAGTGGTACAGTGTGGGAAGAGCTGCACTGTCCAGGAAGCGATGGCCAGAAGCATTAGGCAAGAGCAGAGAGACCTAGATCCTAAGCTCATGTCAATAAGAATTGCTCTATTGTCTTTAAGAGCGCTACATCCATTTAACCAGTTTAGGATTTGCCCCACGCTGGGCCTGGGCAGCCTGGAGAAGTCACCCTGACTAAAAGCAGATGGGTGAAGAACTGGCAGGGAAGAGCAACAGGATTGTAGAAACAGAGGGAATTAACAATTTTGTATTCAATGCCTGGTGTAGATGGTGTGCTATAAATAAGACCCGGGGCCACAGGTGGAGAAAAAGCCGTACTGAATAACTATACATTCACTGACTGGAAACAGTTGCATGGGATCATGTTGTCAAAAACTATCCTAATGCATAAACATAAGAGGCTTGACTTTTCAACCCTAAGACAAATTCATCAAGAAAAGCTGCTTCTATCTAGTGTTGGAGAATAGGGCTTCAGACTGGCCCATGCCTGAAAGGTAAAGATATATGCTGGTTCCTCTTGGGGGCAGTTGTTCACTATACAACTGAGTTTTAGTTTTTATTTGTGGGTTACATGCCTGTGTCTGATGTTACAAAGCAGTCATGTGAAAGCAGAACTAAGACCATCCTGTACAATATGTTTGTTTGATGTATTTGTCACTAAGTTTGTATAAATCAAATGGTTATTTGGATCCTCTGCTCATAAATTTTCAAAAATTATCAAAACATTTACTAGGGGAGAAAAACAAAAGCCCTGCCCCTCAGTAACTATTGTCCTAATCCAGGCTACCACTTTGCTGAAAAGAGGATACCAAAGTCGATTTGTGTGAAAGCAAACAGTACGTGTTTAAAATAACATGAAACAACACAAGCAAACTCATGTTTACTTTCTGGGTGTTGCTCTATCCAGCTTCATTAAACTTTAATATTAAAGGAAGTTAATTCAGTCTCCTAATGACTTCAGAAAGCAAGCTCTCAAAGTCCACACAAAGTCTTCCTGACTTCTTTCACGAACTTATTTTGAGAAGACCTTTTGAAAACACACACCAGATTCCACAAACAGGGACCCTATGCTGACCTGATGGTGCTTATCTGGGAGCATATCTTGGGCTTCTACGTGTAAGAATTACCTGAAAGAGAAGCTGGGTGAGGTAATATCTTTTACGGGACCTTCTTCTGTTGGGGAGAGAGACACGCTCAGCTTGAAAACTTGTCTCTCTCACCAACAGAAATTAGTCCATTAAAGGATATTACCTCACCTCACCTGCTCTATGATATCTTGGGACCGGCACAGCTACAACAACACTGAGTATAAGAATTACATTGTCATCTTCCTTGGACAGCCCACAAGAAGGAGCCAGAGTCAAGGAAAACTGCAAAATTCTTTGCCAACCGATCATGCCACTGGGATGGATGAGGGTCAGGTTTGTCTCCCTGCAGCATGGGAAGGGAGTTCAGCCCTCAGAACCCATGGATCATAGGGGATCCGCTGGAGCCCCCTCTGGTTCTTCCCCACTACTTGAATTTGTCTTTGGGGAAGTTTTGCTGCTTCTACTAACAACTGCCTCAGAGGTAGGGTGACCATATTTCCCTATGCTGAACATGGGTAAAACGGCCTGTATTCGAGCGAGTTCAATTACAATCAATCAGAACTATGAAGTACAGATGTTCAAATTAACATCAAGCTGACTGAGCCCCCATTAAAATGAAATAAGGCGTAGTTAGATTCTTTTTATTTACCTTCTTATCTTATCCACAGGGAGGGGGTGACACACACACCCTTTACCTCCCCACGCACACACACCCGGGGAGAGGCAACCAGTACACCTCTCTCATATGGGAGACTGGGGGGACCAACCAACCCTCCCGTCCCTGCCCAGCACTCTCGGCCTTCCATGCCTGACTGGGCCCCTGGGAGGGACCTGCCTTTCCCGGTAATTGGCATCACGTCTACCCAAGGCAACACGCAGGGGGTGGGGAGAGTCCACTGGGTCACATGCCCCCCTCCCCAGATTTCTTCCAGGGGTCACACCAGAATGTGACCAGCAGCAGCCTTTTGGCACTGTGTGGAAGGGAAGGGGGCGGGGGCTGCTTTCCACTACGGTGGGAGGGGTGGGGGGATGAGCTGGCCTGTCTCTTTGCGGAGCTCATTTCTTCTGTCCCCGTCTCACCTGCCCCTTGGCTGAATGCAGCTTATCCCTTCCTGCCCGCACACTTGCAGTGTCAAAAAGCAGCTAACACCTCCAGGCTGCTTCAGGCCACCGACATAACCCAGCTGCGCAGCTTCCTGTCCCCCAGCTACAGTGTGGGCAGGAAGGGGTTAAGCCAGAAGGATGCACTGTGCATCAGGGCCCAGGGAACCTGACTGCAGGGACTTCAGTGTACCCGGCCAGAGAGGTGACTCCGCAGGGGAGGGTGCCCAGGGGACTGAGCAGCCCTGTGCTCCCTGGGGGCAGGATCAGGGGCAGGGGGCAGGTGAAGAGAGTGATAAGCCCCTGCCCAGGGGGCTGCTATGGAGCCTGCAGGGTCAGGGTGTGAACAGGCTGGAAATTCCTTCTCCCCTCCTCCCCCACCACTCCAGAGCTTAGCTGAGGGGCAGAGAGGCTGTCCCGTGCCAACGCTGTGCGGGGCTTTGGCACACACAGGGCTTGGCTCCTCCAGACCAGCACTTCAGGCTGGAGGGTTGTGGGTTTTCCTGGGGTGTCAGCCCAGCCAGAGGCAGTGGGAGAGGGAAGGAGCCTGCTGTCCAGGCTGCTAGTGAGCTGAGTGCTCTGCCGAGGGGCCGGCTCTCTGCACAGGACTGGGAGCGGGATATGGAGGAGCAGCAGGGCTGGGAGGACAAAGGGGCAAAGCAGAAAGAGGACAGCAAGAAGGGGAGCACGTAAAGGGTGGATGAGGGAGCAGCGGAGGTGACACCAAACTGGCTGCTGCCTGGCACCTGCCGGCACTCACCATCCACAGTGCGCAGCCAGACCCGGTCGGCACACAGCAGGGGCTGTGCTGAGGAACCAGCAGAGAAAGTGTCAGTCCCACGCACTGCATCTACTTCGCCCCACCACCAGATTTGCAAACTACCCCCATTGTCGGCCACTGTGTCCCCCACAATCACCGCTGGTGGGAGGGTGGCTGGCGAGCAGGGATCCGGCCAGCAACAAGACCCTCCAGTACAGCAGGAGAGACAAAACATATGGGAAAGTTTGCCCATTTTTTCTGAAAAAGTCGGGACACCTGCAGGAGGGCTTAAATATGGGACTTTCCCTTTAAAAATGGGACATCTGGTCACCCTACTCAGTCCCCGTGGTGGGGGATTTCACACTGTAGACATGCTGCTTGCAAATGGCTTGAGATTGCATCACCGCTTGAGCAGATTCCTTGTCTATTTCTGTAGGGAAAGGATGGGGGAGGGAGGGGACTATAGGCATCCATCCCTCTGTGCCTTCTCCCACCCCTGGAAATGGAAATTATTCCCATTTTACAGATGTGGAATCGAGACAAGGGCAGATGAAGTGACTTGCCCAAGGTCACACAGGAAATGTGACAGAGCCATTAATTGACCCCATGACTCCTGAGTCCCAGACCGGCATCTTACCCAAAACACCATCTCTCCTCCCAAAGGAAACTGTGGTCCAAATACCATCTGGCCAGGTTAGATACCCAATTCATGTTTTATGTTCTGAAAAGCAAGCATCAAACACAGCTGATAAGCAAAACCTCAGGAGTACGGACAAAAAGATATAGATCCAATTAAACCCGAACAAGTAGGTTAAAAATAAACCACAGATTTCATCTTTTAAATACAAGTACTTGATAACACTGAGCTCCTACTATATTGTGACTATTTTGTAACAGGATAATGAAAATACTAATTTTGTAAAATGTCAAGGTTTTTTTAAAAGGGCTTATGTTTAATGTAGATAAATTTCACATAAGTCGAGCACTCTAAAATAAAACTTAGTATGGTGGTCTGTCACAAACATTCAAATTAATCCAGAGTATGCAGCTATAGACTCGTCAAATCAGCTTAATAATAAGATGGCAAGATCAGTTTTCAAACATCCATTCATCGGATGAAAAGACCATTACTATAAAACAGCAAAATACCACCACAACAGAGCATTTAAAACCTGAGTTAGATGTTCAGATGCGTACTTGGGTATCTATATAGGCATTAAATGACAGATAAACCTTGTCCTGTTAACATATATCCCACCTGTGTGTAAAGTTACTTGCATACTTATTTGCAGAATCAAAGGCAATCCAAGGATTCTGTTAAGAAGGAATGAGGGTCTTGTGATCAAAGCACTGAGGAGTGTTGTGTTCCTAACCCTTCCAGCTCTGTCACAGACTTTCTGTGTTATCTTGGGCATGTCACTTAATCTCTCTATGCCTCAACTCCTCATTTTTAAAATGGAGATACTACTTCCTTTCTCCCACCATTTGTTTGTCGTGGTGATGCACTCTCACCATTAAAGCACCTCTTTATATCCATGTTGCAAACAAGTCTAGCACCACACACAAGCCATCTGTCTCTGTGCACAATTCTGCCCTCCATCTGAGGAAGCATCTCATTTCAGGGCAACAAAATGTTCAAAGTAGTAATCAGAGTCTCTCAACAAACCCAATCTTTCCTGCCTTCCAGCTCCTTTTAAGTCTTTAAATCATGATTTGAGGACTCCAGTCACTCAGCCAGAGGTTAATGGTCTGTTACAGGAGTGGGCCAGACCAGATGATCCCTATGAGTCTATGAGTCTGAGTCCTTCTTCAGCTACTCCAGGGTTTTCTCCCCCAGCTCCAGCACAGAGCACTACCCCCTCAGATTGACGCTCTCTGAGATCTCTGGTCTCTGAGACCCGAGTCAAATTAAGTCAAGTTGGAGTTCTTGAACTACTGCTTGATACATTTTCTGTAGAGCTTGTGATCAAAGGATCAGATTTGCTCTCACTGAGCCAGCCACATAGGTTTAAACTGAGACCAGGATTTGGTACCAAGTATTTTTTTCAGTAGATTCTTGACTGAATTGGTCACTATTCCATACGAAACCTTTTTCAATGCTTATGTATTGCTACAATCAATCAGTGAAATTTGCCCCTGTACAAAAGGCTGGCATGAGTCCTATGTACTACTCCATCCCACTTCAACCCTCAAACTAGGATTTAAAATGGAGCATGACCCTGTGCAGGGTGAATTTCATCACAGAGAAATACAGTTATCTCCTTCTGGTTGGAGGAATGAGAACACTTAGCATACAGAAAAGAAGTTACCTCATAAAACTGATATGTTCATATACACACACGTCCACATGGCGCATATTAACTCCAGAATCTATACAACTTCCTGTAACATTCTGAACAGTGGCTATTCAGAAGCATTCAATTTGCTTTTTGAAATCCTGAGCCAATATGTATAAACACAGCCACAACAGGAAGGATGTGTTATGCTTTACATCTTGACTGGGAACAATAGCTGTTAATTGCTCTCATGATTATGACTCCAAACACTTCCTGACAAATGAATGGTGCTATGTATTGGCTTTTAAAAACCTGCTATTAGCTTAGCTGGGGGGGAAATCCAAAACCAAAAACTGTACTGTTAAGAAACTGACAAAAATATGTTTGTTTCCATCAGTATTACAAAGAAATAGCTGGTGCTTTTGATGCAATTTTCCATAATGGATAAAGGCAGATTTTAAGTAAAACCTGTTTTTTACCCTCATAATTCCATACTCAAAAGTGGTAGTACACAAGTCCTGTATTGTGGGTATGATGGGGGGAAATGTAGGCTCATTTATAAATTCACTCATAAATAAATATTTAAGCCCTCCTGCAGGTGTCCCAATTTTGTCTTGAAAATGGACACGTTGTCCCGTATTTTCAGTCTCCCCCAGCGTGAGTACTGCATGGTGGATCCTGCTGCTGGCTGGATCCCTACTCACTAGCTGCCTGCCCAACAGAGGTGAGTTGCGGCTGGGGATCCAGTGGTCAGTGTTGGTGGGTGGGTGTGCAAGGCTGGTGGTGGGGCAAAGCTGCAGTGCGCGGGGCCGGCCACTCCCCCTGCTCGTCAGTCAGCACAGCCCTTGGTATGTGCCAGCTCTCAGCCAGCAGGGACCCCTCATCCCATTTCCGGCTGGCACTGGTTGCGCGCTGCGGTGGCTCGTGAGTGTGGGCAGGTGCCAGCTGGAAAAATTCAGGCACCGGTTACATGTTGTTGCTGCTGCCTGCCCATTGGCCCTTTACGTGATCCTGCTCTCACTGTCCTCTCTCTGCTTTGCCCCTTCACCCCTCCCAGCTCCTCTGCTCCTCCGTATCCCGCTCCCCGCGCTGTGCTTCCTTCCTTCCCCCACTGCCTCTTGCTGGGCTGGTTTCCCAGTAAAGCCCAAGATGCTTCAGCCCCAGGCACTGGCCAGAGGAGCCAAGCTTTGCGTGTGCCAAAGCCCCACATGGGGAAGCCTCTCCACCACTCAACTAAACTCTGGAGTTGGGCAGGGGAAGTGATTTCCAGCCTGTTCACGCCTTGACCCTGCAGTCTAGATCCATCCTCTTTGGAACCCTCTTTCAGGTAGTTGAAAGCAGCTATCACATCCCCCAGATTCTTCTCTTCTATAGACTAAACAAACCCATTTCCCTCAGCCTCTCCTTATAAGTCACATGCTCAAGGCCCCTAATAATTTCTAATTTTTCCACATCTTCCTTATAGTGTGGGACCCAAAACTGGACACAGTACTCCAGATGAGGACTCACCAATGTCAAATAGAGGGGAACGATCATGTCCCTCAATCTGCTGGCAATGCCCCTACTTATACAGCCCAAAATGCTGTTTGTGCCCTTGTTGCCAAGAAGGCTCTGTTCATTCATGTCCAGCTTCTCATTCACTAACTCCTGGGTCTTTTTCTGCAGAACTGCTGACTAGCCATTTGGTCCCTAGTCTGTAGCAGTGCATGGGATTCTTCCATCCTAAGTGCAAGACTCTGCACTTGAACCTTATCAGATTTCTTTTGGCCCAATCCTCCAATTTGTCTAGGACCCTCTGTATCCTATCCCTAACCTCCAGTGTATCTACCACTCCTCCCAGTTTAGTGTCATCTGCAAACTTACTGAGGGTGCAATTCACGCCATCTTCCAGATCATTGATAAAGATATTGAACAAAACCGGCCCCAGGACCAGGGCCGGCGACAGGGGGGTACAACGGGTACAGCTGTACCGGGCCCCGGACTTCAGGGGGGGCCCCCTGAAGTCCGGGGCCGGTACTCAGCTGTACCCGTTGTCGCTGGGGCTGTGAACAAGGCGCGGCTCGGGCAGCTGCTGCCGCGCTCACCAGCCCCCTCCCCCGGCACCCAGCAGCCTCCCCCGCCCCCCTTTGCTTCTGGCCGGGCCACGCGGCCGCAGCACATGCGGGGGTTGGGGCCCGTGGGAGGTAGGAGACTGGCCGGGGGGGGGGCCAGGAGATCGGCCGGGGGTGGGGCGCGTCGGGAGATCGGCCGGGGGGGGGGCGCGTCGGGAGATCGGCCGGGGGGGGGGGGCGGGCAGTGAGAGACTGGCGGGTTGGGCCGCGGGCGGCGGGAGGCTGGCGGGGGGGGCCGCGGGCGGCGGGAGACTGGCGGGGGGGCCCCGCGGGCGGCGGGAGACTGGCGGGGGGGCCCCGCGGGCGGCGGGAGACTGGCGGGGGGGCCCCGTACAATCTGCCGTATGGGGCCCCAAAATTCCTGTCGCCGGGAATTCCTGCCCAGGACTGATCCTTGGGACACTCTACTGGATGCCAGCTGCCAACTAGACATGGAGCCATTGATCACTACCTGTTGAGCCTGACGATCCAGCCAGATTTCTATCCACCTTATGGTCCATTCATCCAGCCCATATTTCTTTAAATTGCTGGCAAGAATACTGGGGGAGACCATATCCAAATGCCACGTGGTAAAACACTAAAGCAGAACTGTCTTGTGCAGAAATCTCTGTGTATCTCATCATCTTTGAATGAGATGCTCGGCCCTTACCACATATGCATTCAGCAACATGGTGCGTGAATGTCTACTTCACCTTAACATGACAGGTACTTATGCCTGTGACTTAAAAGCTGAAGCCAAACGTGTGACCAAACATCTTTTAAAGTGTAAGAAGTTGAAGAACATAAAAACAAATGCGTAATAAATGGGGTGCCTAGTATTCCCATGTGTCAGTGGCTTGACATACAAAGAAAAGATTTACTAAAAAAAAAAAAAAAAAAAAAAAAAAAAGACAAAGCTATTCATAAATTACAGATGATTTTTTTTTCTACAGATACATTGTTTCTTGATATTTTTTGAAGGCTGTGTGCTGAGACACTAAATGATGGTTTTATTCTGATCATTCACATCTCACAAAGAGAAGAGCAAATTCACCACTACCTGCTGACCTTATGGAGGGCAAAAAACAGCAAAGAAAACAAAGGAACTTCTGTCAAGCTGCTCAGTGTAGTGGATTGGCATGTAGCAAACTGAAAAGGAGAGATTCATAAACTAAGCTACCATTCAAGGTTGCTGAATCCTTTTTTTTCTTTTAAGCAGCCTGCTCTGGGTTTATGATAAAGTACCTTTAAGTCTTCATTATTGGTGGGGATTTAAATGTAACTACCTTGAACCAAATGACCTGCAGTAATCACAGATCTAAAGGGAAAAAAAAACTAATTGTTAAACAGATAACAGCATCCAAAATCAGGAAGAAGTAAGTAGCATGAAAGGCACTTGCCAATTCCTTCAAGAAGTGATGTCTAAGTGGTTTACGCTTCAGCTATGAAATGCCTAGATTCCCTAGAAATCTCAGCTTCAAATGCTAGAGCAGTGTTAGCTCAGTCCATCTTCCTTCTGTGGAAGAGATTATCTAGCTGGTTCAAACATTGAAGCCCTCCCATGTTATGTGGCTTACTCTCTGCGAGGTCTCAAAAACTAACCACATTATCCTGCAAACACTAACTACCAGGCACACTGCCCCATTACTGCAAGTAATCTAATTTAAATTAGTGGACCTATTCATAGTAGTAAGCACTATACCCTGTAGTAAGTGTCTGCAGAATTATTCCCTAAATGCGATCTACTCTGGATGAACATTAAAAACCCAATGGCATTTTACATAAGAATAAGGATTTACCTTTGCCAGCAATCTATACCATGTGGTTCAGACTTATCTGCTGTCCCACCTCAGAAGAGGCTATATTTTAATGGAGGGTAAATAGAGTGATTTTTTTAGTACGCATGTAATTGACTGTGTGCTTTGGGATACTTTGGAATGAAAGGTGGTCTGCAAAGGTAACATTGATCATTATTTCTGAACATAGTATTTTTGCAATGGTATGTTGACTTAACCACAGGCAGTTTATTCACATGCAGCTTTCAGTTCAAAACAGGGCACGCAGCATCTTGAACTGACGTGCCAAGGAGCAAACGATCTTACCGAGAGCTCTAACCGCCGACAGCTTTTTCTCCTCCCATTTTTGAAACGGGTGCCATCCGGCATGGGAGGACAGTGTCTAATAAATATACACATGCTGCACTTCACACAGTGAAGAAGTTTAATCACTGTTATTATTTCATACTTATATTGTAGGAGAGTCCAAATGCCCTAAGCATAACTGGTACCCCCCCCCCCCCTGTTGCTAAGCCCTATACAAACAGATATGAAAAAATGTGTCTGTGTAATCCCTGACTTCCCTTGAGTGAATACCAGCTGGGAGAGAACACAGAACTGTCACCGTTTAAAGCACAGACATCCCCCATTTGAGGTTTTTTAGTTGAAGGGAGCAGGCGGCGCTTATATTCCAGGTAGGTCAGCCAAGTATGCACCTGCTGATATACACACACTTAGAACACAGAACTTTTCTAATGCACTGCATCCTATTTGCCCGACATATACTTATTCCATATCATGTGCATAATTCACTCATGACTAATGCAGCCATCCTAAACGCACACTGATATGCTAAGCATACTATTGTATAGTCTCCCTCTTTCTAGATACGTATACAAAACACCGCACATACGCATGGTGGTTTCCACTATAAATATCAACAAATTAGCATTTGCCTCAGTGTGAGATTTCCTAATCCCAAACTCCTGCATGCTTCTAGTTACCACTATGGGTTAAACATTGCCAGTGTTTATGCCAGTATGTTTAATGCTTTCACTGCACATGCGTGTGGAGGAAGATGCAAGTTGTCTGTCTCTCTTGTAAGCTTTTCCATATTTCCGTATCAAAGAATCTTCAACTGTGAAAAGACAGGTTTCCAACCCTGCCTGATGCATATTTCAAGGGAAGAGCGCTCACATCTGCTCAAATAGAGGACAATTTACAACTCTGTTATAATATGTTGTTCTTTTCCATCCCCTGTATTCTCCTTCATGGAAGCTTTTATGGGAAGACTACAAACTTTGGAGGATATGGAACACATCACAACACCCATTTCCCATGCAGCCTTACAACCAGGAACCTAGAATCTGATGGAGCACAGAGACAACCAGAGCTTCTATGAACGGGTGCAGTTTTATGTCGACTTAACGACACTAAAGTCGACGTTAAGCCATAATGGAGACCAGCCCTCAGAGTCTGAAAAGGCCAGCACTATTGAACAGAATCTGAAAAGGCCAGCACTATTGAACAGAGTCTGAAAAGGCCAGCACTATTGAACAGAGTTCAATGCTGTCCATCTTGGCAGAAGAATACATCCAGGATGACAATCACCAGTATAGCCCATTTACTCTTTTAGGAAGTTGGAATCCTCCTGTGGCAGGAATTTCTGAAATTTCAGATGACCATCTCAGTTTGTACCCTGGTGTTGGTGGTGTCATGTCAGACTAGACAGCAATGTTCAGTCTTTAAGTTTAAGCCCCTCACTTTCCTTTCTACAGAAGAGAAAATCTTCTGAAATTAAACTCCTCTGAATCTAGAGAGGAAGAAGAGGAAAAAAGAAAATAGGAAAGAAGAGTGAGGTTTGTATGAAGATGTTTTTATTCTCAAGTGACTTTTGGATAATAATTCAATTAATTCACTATCTGTCAGAAAATCTTATGCGCTCTTTTATCAAAAATGTAGGTGCTATAGCTCTGCTTTTTTACTTCTTTTACCTCTATTTTCCTCTCTCTCTCGCTTAGGATTTTGTGTTTCTCTTCTCTCTCATTCCTATTCTGGAAACGTTTCTCCTCCATTTTTCTACTATCCCTTTGCAAGTCCCTAACCTCCTTTCCAGAAGTGACTGATGGGATTCTCCATTATCCCTCCCCATGCAAGGCCAGGCCTGGCAACAGAACCTTCACCTTGGCGAAGATTTGCAAACAGCTCTGCAACAGCCAGTCAACACTGCTCCTTTAGTTAGTACAAAGAGCACAGACACATAGTAGCTGATATTATGGCTACAGCTTGGCATGAACTGGATTTTTTTTTCTATTTCATGGCAAATTCTGTGGTTTTGAAATTTTTTCCATTCCAAAAATTCTAAGTTTCCTACAAAAGAAAATTCTGGAGGGAAAAGTCATTTCAGGTTGATCAAAACATTTTGATCCAATAAAATCAAAATGTTTCATTCCTATTTTTTTATTTTATATTGTACAAAATAAAATTTTAAAACACAAACAAAAAGTAATTTTGAAACAGAAAATTGAAATATTCCATTCAGAAAGATCACAAACAATGTTTTCACCTTTTCAGGTTGCTTTTTTGAAAATATCTTTCTGAACAAAATTTTGTTAAAAATAAACATATTCCTCTGAACATTTTGCTTTTGCTTTTCCATCAGAAAATTTCTGACCAGTTCTAATTATGGGATCTTAGTATACGATCAGTGTCCAATACCTGGATGCAAGTTGAACTGCATGCTCTCACAAATTAGGGGTAAATATGCATATACACTTTGCAAGCATACTTTGAAAATAGAGTCTATATGTGCATGTAGACACCTATCACACACACAGAGAGGAAACACATTGTACTCTCATGGAGAAATTCCTTTTGTTCCTTCTTGTATTTTTGTTTCCCTTCATCTAAAATAGAAGTCATTCTAACTGACAGCATGATTGCTCTACGTCTGGGAAAACAAGGATTGAGTGGAAACTGAATATGGAGCTGAAGATTTACTCCTAATTAGGTTTATATGCTATAAAACTCAATACAAATTGTAATAGTGCTTTAAATAAGGAAGCTGCAATGGGTGTAATTTTATTATTTACTACATGGCACCAAAAACGTGCATGATGGTTGACAGGCACAAAATAAAACAAGATCCTTATTCCAAGAAGTTTATGATCTATGGCCCTGTTCCTGCAATAAGCTCCGTGTGAAGGAGCCTCTGTTTCCATGTGGAGTGCTATGGACTTCAGTGGGATGCTGTGCAGGTCCATCAACATGTATCCAATAGGAGGGAAAGGGACGTCTATTGTATTTACAGATAACACAAGGGAAAGATAACAATATGAGAAAATGGGCTACTGTTCATCTGCAGGATATGAGGGTTGTAAACTTTGCAGATTGCTTTTGTCTCTTCTTTTTCCATTGCTTTAATCTGTCCTATTTTATATTTTATCTTTCTTTCTTTGTGTTTCACTGCCCCTAGACTCTCGATACCCCAACAAGCTCTGACTGGACTTAATTCATGCCTGATATGGCCAGCTTGAGTAGAAAAAATGCCAGAGATGAATCATCCCCTTCGTGTTTTCCAAAGAAATTATAAGTGCAAGTTTTTGCACCTGGCTGGGAGCCTCAGTTGTTGCTCGTGAAAGGAAACATGGAAACAAATAGCACAAAAAGGAATCATTTAAAGCCTAATGAACCTGAGTATGGAATCTAAATGTGAGCTCTAAGGCTTTAATGCCTGTGCTTTCAGAGAACATATTTTCAGTGGGATTACTTTGAGGTTATAAAAACATTTTTTCACCCAGAGTAGAAATATAGCAGGTACCCTGCTAAGTGCAAGTGGGAACCTGCATGTTCTATGCGCTTCCAGGACCTTACCCACTCTCTGATTCTCAGGCTTCATCATGCTTAGCTTCCATTCCTCTTTTTTGTGCTTTCAGGCTCTATTGTCAGCTTTCCAGGGCTCTGTCAAATCTATTTTCTGCCCATTATATATAATATTTGAGTACAGATCAAGGATAAAACATTCCAGGTATGTTGTACTTATCCCCAAAACAAGCATTACATATCCAGGACATTCAAACTTGAGGTTAAATTCAAGAGAAATGCAAACCTGTTAAGGGAGTACAACGTAGAATAAAAATATGGTGATTTGAAAACTTAAGAAAACCAGACCTTCCCCTACAGCCGGAGGAAATGGCTATAGGGAAGATCAGAGGGTAAGAAGTACTGCCCTATTATTGCATAGATACCCTGAGATTGCGGGGGATATGTAGTTTCAGACACATGCATCCTAGCATATCCATGCAGAGAGATGCCTTCATCCATCCATCCATCCCTCTTGCTCTCTAGCCATCATTCATTCAAGAGCACGTGCCATTGCAAAGAGGGCAGATGCTGCAGCGGAGGAAACTATCGTTGCAAGGAGTAACAAACTCATCATTTTCAGTGTTATTGCTATAGCAATTTAAAACGCACAACAAAGACCAGTGTAATAAGTAGTAAATGAATTCCAGATTCTTTACCTCCTTTGCAGGCCCTACCCTTCAGCTTGCCTACTTGAGACTCTCCTCCAAGTTTTCTCAATACCATGCTCCACAATCTACTTTGGTGCACTCACAAATCAGAGAGGGGCAAGACCTATTGCATCTCTGTAGACCAAGCCCTTGCCAAAGCAGGTATTTTTACATATACTGCCTTGTGTTTGGTTCAGTCCAGTATTAAGATTCCACTATTTGTAACTCACTCTAGTGCCACATCCATCACAATACAGACATCTCAGCTGCCACTAGGCTCTTCTGAATGGATCATTTCCTGCTCCTGAAACACAGAAAATGTAGCTCCTGGCAGTACAGACTAGAATAATGCACGACAGATACAGTGACGGGTCAGAGCCGATACAGAAATAATAGTATTTTGATTTTTATATTTTCTAGTCCATATAGTGGATGTTTTCCCTTTTTATTTGGCTTTGGACAAGTGCTGGAGAGTCCTGAGGAGTTTTTCCAACTGTTTGAAGCTAGGAACATTTATCATAAATTATTTTTTTAAAATTGCAGCATTCAATCTTAAAAGGAAAATTTTTTTTTTCCCCTAACAGAAAATGGTGGCCTTTTTAATGCCCTAGAATAGAAAGCTGATAATAAGATGAGTTTTCATTTTGATGCATACAATATTTATTTCAGATGTCTCTGCTTCATATTCTAATAGTTACAGTTTAATTCTTTTGCATGCATCAATCAAGCTGGTCAGGATCATATATAATGGTGCCCTCTAAGAACTAAATAGCACACTCAGCTGAAAACCCATCTGTTATTGCATACATTTCCAGTTCAAACGGATTCCCTTACTAAATCATGAAAGCCTTTAATACGTCGAAACGATGGGATTAAATATGTTGCCTTTGAATATATTTGTTCCCTTCTATTTCAGAAGTACAGCATTAGTTATTCATTTTATTTAAAGATACATCTCTAGTGCTAACCAGTTACACTAAATTCTAGAACCAATGTCCCTGAAGAAAATGTGGTTCATTTTCAGACAAGATTCTTTAATGTTGGCAAATCCAGGGCTTGGCTGTTTTTAGTAATTCTGAGATGATGTAAATCAGTGTTTAACATACATGATAACCCACATGTTAAATATCTCCCAAGGTCTGGACTAGCTGCTGAAAGCATGCGGCTGATCCTGGAAGAAGCCTGCAGAAAGGTGGTTTGGGGGTTGGGGTACAGGCTGAAAAGACTGCTCATGGTGCTGTCAACAACAAAAGAAGTTGTTTCCCACTGTTCGATTCCCTCTGTGTTGAGTGACACAGGATTTTGTATATTTGTGAATTAAAAAAAAATGTTAAGAAACATCTACCGTCAGTGGCTACTCCCAGCTGGAACACTCACAGGGCCCCAAACTTTGACTAGCTGCTTGGGTCAAAAAGGGCAACATATACGATACCTACTAGCTGATCACTAAGCCGACTAGCTAGGGTGAGAACTAACTGAGATGCTTTGGCTTTCAAGGCCCCAGCCCGAAGAGCTGCACCTCTTGCTTTTTTAAAGGGAAACAATGGTTGATTTTTGCACATAGCATTTAGTAGGAATATATCAGACATCTTTCTAATATTTTTAAGTATAATTTGCTATGTCTTGGATTTATTATAGCTTTAGAGACGGTTTCTCACTATGTGTTTGTTCAGGTCCTACCACAAGCCCTACCACAGGACCTACCACAAAGTTCTGCCCACAACTATTTGTATGTAAATTCCATTCTTTTTGTGGGATTTGCATGTACATACTCTATGTGAGCAGAAATTTTCTTATAGGCAGGTAGAATGTGAGGGGGTTTATAAAGGGAAGGAGAGTAAAAAGAAATTAACAAAATTAGTACAGAGCTCATGGCGGGTGAGGGGAAGAGACAGTATCCAAGAACAGAGAGGTTGAGCTAAGACACTGGAGGTGCATGATGTCAAGACCAGATCCTCCATCTGGGACAGTATCTTATCACAAAGCTAAATGGGCGTTTTCATCTTTAGATACCCACCCTTCCTTTGCTGATATACTGCCAAGCATATGACATGGTCTCAGCAGGCCTGGAAGTCTCTGCTCTTCTGGCTACTATCTTCAGTTCTCATGTACTCTGAGATGGCCCTGTGTCAAAGGTGCTTCAGAAAGCAACACACACCTCTACTATTACTAACACTTAATGCTCCCAAAGCACTTTTAACCTTCAAAGCATTTTACCAAACACTAACACCACTTCAGTTCAGCAGTGTATTATTATCCCCATTCTACAGATGGAGAAAGCATGAAATGGAAGGAGAAGTGACGGGCTCAAGGTGACGAGTGACTAAGAGTACGTCTGCAACAAAAGATCCATAGCACTGCTGCATCTGGCTTGGGTCAGCAGACTTTGGGTTGTGGGGCTTAAGATTGCAGTGTAGATGTCCAGGCTTGGGCTGCAGCCTAGGCTTCAAGACTTGGTCATGCAGGTTTTTTATTGCAGTTAAGTGTTCCCTCAGTGTCAGAGTTCCTTGCTCTGTTTGCTTCTTTTCAGTTCCCTCCCTGCCCCTCTCCACCCATCTCCCTGTTGTCCCTTCCCCTTCTCTCACCTTAGTCCATTTGCTCTTCCCATTGGTCTCTTCTTCATCTTGCTCCATTGTCCATTGGGCAATTCTGACTTTAACTGGATTCTGCACAGGCATAAGTGCCTGCCAAAATGGGATTGAGCCTTGGGCCTGGGCTACACTTGGGGGTGAAAGGGGGTTCGAACTATGATACACAACTTCAGCTATGCTATTTGCGTAGCTGAAGTCGAAGTATCTTAGTTTGATTTTACTGGCCATCCTCATGGTGGCGAGTCGACCGTGGCAGCTCCCCTGTTGACTCCGCTTACTCTTCTTGTGGAGCTGGAGTTCTGGAGTTGACGGGAAGTGCATTCGACGATCAAGTTATCGCGTCTAGATGAGACGAGATAAATCGATCCTCAATGCATTAAACACTACCTGCCGATCCGGTGGATAGTCTAGATCAGTGATTCTCAAACTTTTTGTGGTGGTGACCCCTTTCCTACACCGGGCCTCTAAGCACGACCCCCCTACGGGTCAGGCGGGGGGGCGTGCCTGCAGCCCACTGCGGCAGGGGCTTGGATGGGGGGGTTCCAGCAGCCCCCGAGGCCAGTGAGGGGGGGTTCCAGTAGCCCCATGGAGGTGCCAGCAGCCCACCGCGGCAGGGGCCGGGCTTACAGGGGCACTTGAAGCCCACCTCTGCAGGGACCAGGTCAGGCACGTGGCAGTGCCGGCAGCCCGCCGCAGCAGGAGCCAGGGCCCGGACCGGGCTCGCCAGCAGCCTGCCACTGCGAGAGCTGGGCCTGGGCTCGTGGGGCCACCAGCAGCCTGCTGCGGCAGGAGCCACGTCCGGGACCGGCCTTATGGGGGCACCGGCAGCCCCCCATGGCAGGGGCATGGGCCACCTGCAGCAGCAGGGGGCGGATGCCAGCAGCCCATGGCAGCAGCATTGTTCAGGGCCGGCGGCTGCCAGCAGGGCCTCGCGACCCCCACAGAACTGGTTCGCGACCCCCCAGAGGGGTCCCGACCCCCACTTTGAGAACCAATGGTCTAGATGTAAACTCTTTGGGGGCAGTCACCCATGACTTTCCATTTGTTTCAGAAGATGCCTCATGCATCTTCCTATTCCAGATCATGCAATAACTGTACTACGCAAAAATTAAACAACAACAACAAAGTCTCTCCCCCCTTACTAATGTTCCTTCAACCAAAATTGGTGAGCCGAGATGGGACACATTCCTGGAGGATTCATCACATGACGATCTTTAATTAAAGATTAATCTTTGATTCCCAAAGACTCCAGGACAATCCTGGAGCGTTGGCAAACCCATCCCATCACTCTTTACCTCTCCTTTGCTCCTGCATTGCATGTTACACTGGCCTAAGATCTTTTATGCAACACATTAATACACTATTACTTGCTGGAAGAAGGGAAATTATATTATCTATGGATAACTTGCTTTGGGAGATATATTACCAAGTGCATATCTAATATTACCTGCCATGTCTTGACAGATATTTGATAGAGATGAAATTAGCCCAATTAAAGCTTCATTGTGATTCAATTTTTTTTGTAAAATGTCAATAAATGGAAACCTGTGATATCAATCTTTATCACGAATAACATAATATGATCATGACATTTCACACTCTTTTGAATTATAAACTAGTTCTCAATGAAAAAGGCTGCTTTCATGCTCATAATCAGGATTCAACAGCAATTGTTGAATCTGCATAAATGAAGCACAGAGGCATTAGAACACTGCACTTAATTACGCCTTCTGAGCACTCTTCCAATATGAATGTTTACCTTTGAGTCTATAACTAAATTGCATGTTTCCAAGCTGGTAGAAAGCTTTCTGGAGTCAGTGTGCAGATTGCTTTGGGGAAATGCATCTAATAATTATGCACGGACAGCAATTTTTTTTCAATAATTTACAGAAGATTACACTGGTGAATTACATCTTAAAAATCAGCAGTTCCATTTGTGTGGAGTGCTAATGAGGAGGATCCAAATGTAAATACCCTGCTGATTTCAGATGACGTCTATTCACAAATTAACTCTGGTTGGATTTTAAAGAATCCTTATTGAGATTGCAGGAACAAACCATCCCAATGTGTAGAAACAATAATAAATAAGACAGGTGACCAGCTTGGCTTAACAGTGAAATCCTTGCTGATCTTAACACACAAAAAAGAAGGTTAGAAGAAGTGGAAGATTGAACAAATGACCAAGGAGGTGTATAAAAATGTTGCTCAGGCATGCAGGAGTGAAATCAGGAAGGCCCAATCACACTTGGAGTTGCAGCTTGCAGGAGATGTTAGGAGTACCAAGAAGGGTTTCTTCAGGTATGTTAGCAACAAGAAGAAAGTCAAGGAAAGTGTGGGCGCCTGGCTGAATGAGGGAGGCAACCTAGTGACAGATAATGCGGAGAAAGCTAATTTACTCAATGATTTTTTTGCCTCTGTCTTCACAGACAAGGTCAGCTCCCAGAGGGAAGGAGGAAGATCCGGGGAACTACAGGCCAGTCAGCCTCACTTCAGTCCCTGAAAAAATCACGGAGCAGGTCCTCCAGGAATCAATTCTGAACAGGGGCAGCTCCAGGCACCAGCGCAGCAAGTGCGTGCCTGAGGCAGCAAGCCGCGGGGGGCAGCCTGATGGTCACTTTCAGGACAGCAGTTAGGTGGCCTCCGGCAGGCATGTTGCTCACACAGATTCGGCAGCATTTTGGCGGCAGATAAGATGAAGCAGTGGGACTGGCGGACCTCCCACAGAAATGCCGCCGAATCTGCGGGACCAGCAGACCTTCCACAGGCGTGTCGCCGAAGGCCGCCTGATTGTCATGCTTGGAGCGGCAAAAATCATAGAGACGCCCCTGATTCTGTAGCACTTAAAGGAGAGGAAAGTGATCAGGAACAGTCAGCATGGATTCACCAAGGGCAAGTCATGCCTGACTAACCTAGTTGCCTTCTGGCTCTGTGGATCAGGGGAAAGTGGTGGACGTGTTATTCCTTGACTTTAGCAAAGGTTTTGATACAGTCTCCCACAGTATTCTTGCCAGCAAGTTTAAAGAAGCATGGGCTGAATGAATGAACTAGAAGGTGGATAGAAAGCTGGCTACATCATTGGACTCAACTGATAGTGATCAATGACTTCATGTCTAGTTGGCAGACAGTCTCAAGTGGAGTGCCCCAAGGGTCAGTCCTTGGGCCAGTTTTGTTCCATATCTTAACTAATGATCTGGCAGATGGCGTGAATTGCACCCTCAGCAAGTTTGCAGATGACACTAAACTGGGAGGAGTGATAGCAGGGCCGGTGCAACCACTAGGTGAACTAGGCTGCCGCCTAGGGCACCAAGTGTTTGGGGGCACCATAAAGAGTGCTCAGGGGAGGCGGTGGAGCGGAGGTGACCTGGGGAAGGGGGAGAACGGGGAGGGCCGCCAGCAGCAAGTAACGGGGGAGGAGGCGCTCAAGGGAAATGCTCCCCACCCCAGCTCACCTCTGCTCCGCCTCCTTCCCTGAGCACGCTGCTCCCTCTGCTTCTCCTCCCCTGCCAGGCTTGCCCGCCAATCAGTTGATTGGTGCCGCAAGCCTGGGCGGTGGGAGAAGTGGAGCATGGCAGTGTGCTCAGGGGAGGAGGCGGAGGGGAGGTGATCGAGGGACGTGATCGAGGGACGTGATCATTCCCCTCTGTTCGGCATTGGCGAGTTCTCATCTGGAGTACTGTGTCCAGGTGTGGCCCCACACAACAAGAAGGACGTGGATAAACTGGAAAGAGTCCAGTGGAGGGTAACAAAAATAATTAGGGGGCTGGAGCACATGACTTACGAGGTTGAGGGAACGGGGATTGTTTAGTCTGCAGAAAAGAAGAATGGGGGGGGGGAGATTTGATAGCTGCTTCTTTCAACTACCTGAAAGGGGGTTCAAAGAAGATGGATCTAGACTCCTCTCAGTGGTACCAGATGACAGAATAAGGAGTAATGGTCTCAAGTTGCAGTGGGGGAAGTTTAGGTTGGATATTAGGAAAAACTTTTTTACTAGGCGGCTCTTGAAGCACTGGAATGGGTTGCCTAGGGAGGTGATAGAGTCTTCTTCCTTAGAGGGTTTTTAAGGTCAGGTTTGACAAAGCCCTGGCTGGGATGATTTAGTTGGAGTTAGTCCTGCTTTAAGCAGGGGGTTGGACTAGATGACCTCTTGAGGCCCCTTCTAACCCTGAGATTCTATGAATCCCTTCAGGATTGTGTTTAAAAAAAAATGAATGCAGTAGCTTCCAACTGCTTAAAATGAGAACTGCAGATTTCTGTGAGGCACACTCCAGGCTGCTGATCCCTAACTCAAAGCTGTGCCTATGTGTTAAATCCTCAGGATATTTTCCAGTTCCCATTAATTTTATTGGTATTATCATCATCATCACACGGGTGCCTAAAGAGCCGCTATTTTTTTCACTTGATTTTCCATTTTGAAGAATACTGCATTTCAACCTTACTTAGCACTTTTTACATACAAAAGTAATTGGAAATAGGACTTTAAAAATGTTTGCAACACTCTTGTGAGGTATGTAAATATTAATCCCATTTTACAGTGAGGAATTTGAGGCAGAGATGGCTAGTGACTTGCTCAAAACCACAAAGATATCAGGATTAGAACTCAGGAGTTCTTTGTTTGTAATCAAACTATGCACATATAGTATAAAAGCAGAGGTCTTCCCAAGCAAGTTTTCTACCAACTTTGATGTAAAATAAGGGTCACTTTTTCAAAGAAATTACTTCGTATACATGCACAAAACCAGCATAAGTACATGTAAATTGAATGGATTAGCACTCTTGACATTTGCACCCAGAAAATAAAGGAGCTTTGAAAATTTGGAGCTCCAGAGAGTTCAGACTGGTAAACAGTCCAGTTTCCTCATACTGGAATAAAGAGAGGTACAGTAGGCCACCACGGAGGAAATGGAAGAAAAAAACCTTCTGCAATTCTCCATAAGGGTTAGGCAAAGGTTATATCAGCCCTTAAATACCAATAAAGTAAACAGGTCAAGGACTGGACTTATTAGTGTCCCAAGTACTGAGAAATGTTTGTATAATTTCACTGTTTAAGTCTAGGGGCATAATGAGCATTGAGATTTTAGGCCAGTCAATTTGACTTCAGTTCAGGAGTTAGATTTAGAAATTTGACTAAGACATCAGTGGGAAAATATTAGCATATGGAGAAAATATCTTGAGATTTTTTTCCCTTTTTAAAAAACTTCTTTTTTTCAACAAGGAGAAAGATATGGGGCTAACGGTTAAAGTGTGTGTCAGGGAAAGGGAGGAGATGTGGATTCTCTCCTCGGTTTTGCTGCACAAGATTGAGCAGGTCTGTTCCTCAACTAGCCCATCTGCAAAAATGGAGATAACAATACTTCACTACCTCACTGGAGTGTTTCAGTGAGGACCAAATCCCGCCCTGTAATGGATGAATACAACTCCCATAGACTTCAGTGGGAGTTGCCTGAATAGGTTAGGGCAGACTTCAGCCATTAACATCTGTACAGTAAACCCTCGATTTAACGGACCTCGATTTAACGGACTTCGGATGCAACGGACAAAATTTCTGAGCAAGTCTGATGCATTCCTGATCCATTTCTGGCGGGCTGGCTGCCGGCTGCCGGCTGCCGCCCGGGTCCCGGCAGCGGGCGGGCCGGCTGACGCCCGGGTCCCGGCAGCGGGCGGGCCGGCTGACGCCCGGGTCCCGGCAGCGGGCGGGCCGGCTGACGCCCGGGTCCCGGCAGCGGGCGGGCTGGCTGACTGCTCCCGGCTGCCACCCGGGTCCCGGCAGCGGGCGAGCTGCGGAGCTGTCGCCCCGACCCTGTGGCGGGCGGGCTGCTGCTCCGACAGCTCATTTAAAAAAAATTATTAAATAACGGACTTTTTGATTTAACGGACACCCCCTCGCCTGAATTAGTCCGTTAAATGGAGGTTTTACTGTAATATGCTTCAGGATCATTGGATGAAAGTAGCTGTAGAATGGCGCAGTAGTTGCATTTTTATCACCGCCAAAACGAAAAGATTGCAATGACTTTCAAGCATAAGGAGGCGGGATTCACTTTTTGGGTTCAGATACAGTCAGTAATATTGACAACAGGTTACATACCTGTGGACTTACTGCATTGTACTAGTAATGGCATTTACAATAAAAAAAACAGTTATGCACACTTAACCTTCATTGTACTGGGTTCTCTCTTTCATGGTCTGAAATGTGGATTGACTCAGGACTTTTTGAAAAGGAATGGTGGGAAACAGAGAAAAAGAAAGAGTAGAATAGATGCATAAAGAACACCAAGGGGCAGAATTGTGATGGGGACAGGGAGGTGTGGTGTGGAACTGAAGAGGGACATCTGAGTGTGGGAGACTGGCTTGGATGTCAGTTTCAGAGAGAGATAGTTGCTCATTATTTAGGAGAAATCAAGGAGTGTTCACTGACATTGGTTCAAGATATTTTGCAAAGGTTCCCTATTGTGGTCTAGAGTGAGTTCTCTCAGCCTTGGAAAACTGTCATGAAACTTACCAGCCTGAGAAGAAAATCTAGTCCCCCTTCTCCCTCTGGCAGATAATGAAAAAAAATGAATGCTGTTCTACTCACTCATGACCAAAAAATGTAATTGCATGGAATTACTTAGCGAGCTGAATTTTGCAAAGTTGGGAGATCTATTCATCACTAAAAAGGGGGACAATGGTCCTTTCGGCACACATTTAAAGAGAATCATTTATGTTAAGGCTGCATCTTTGATGTATGGTGGAATTTCATTATTTTAATAAAGGCCTATTAGACAATTTCTCTGATAAGATAATTGGAAAATTAATGGATTCGACATGTAGCTTGATTAGGAGCAGTCAACTTGATTTTAAGAATGGAGGCACTTACTTAACTCTCTTGCTGGAATTGCTGTGATTTCTAGCAATAACACACACCAGTACAGAGCTACATCATT
This sequence comes from Sternotherus odoratus, assembly GCA_032164245.1. Taxonomy (NCBI): domain Eukaryota; kingdom Metazoa; phylum Chordata; order Testudines; family Kinosternidae; genus Sternotherus; species Sternotherus odoratus. The sequence goes on from JAVMKO010000006.1 coordinate 78,741,448, forward strand.
CCCTTGCATGGGGAGTGGAAACCAGGCCCAGTAATTTCCGCTAGGTTCACTTCATAACAATCTCCTCCAAAGCAGCGTTGTCAGGGGAGGACTCAGAAGGAACAGGGCACTCAGGGAGAATATTGTTCCCAGGCCTTTGCATCCTCCAGTCACAAATCAATGTTGCAGCTATGCCAGATGAATCCCACAGATCACTGTGGAGCCAAGTCTAGAACACTGGCCCAGTGGTTCCCAAAACACAGACGATAATCAGTCAAACTAAAGGAGGTCCTTCATCCTGTTGTGACAAACCCCTTCAGAGAAATATCATACACATAGCATTAGCTTAAAGGTGCAAGGGTTCTACTCCCTATTGGCAATGATCTCTCAGGGACAATTTTGCCACAAATGTCTCTCAACCCACCGCAGAAGGTGTTAATTTTATACAAGAGCATGACCTATAGCACAAAGACCCTGTCAGGCCACCTTCTGTTCAACCAATGGGCCAGATCCTCAATCACGCAAGCTGGCAGGTTCATATGGGCCTGAGCAGAACTATACCAGTTCATACCAGTGAAGGATCTGGCCCAATATATTCAGGAAGACAAGAGGTGAGGAGAGAGAACTAGGCCAAGGGGTAGACTGTTAAAGCAACATACACAAATACAGACTGGTCTCTACTGTGTAGCACAAGAAAAGATAAAGGAAAGTTTTCCAGCAAAGGCAAAAGGAAGATTAATTGCTACTTAAACATAATGCAGGAACCCCAAATTCAGCCAAGATATATTTTAGTTTCCTCCAGTTTTTCAGTAGCAAATACAAGCAAACCACAGTCTTCCTCAAAGTAATGGATGTGTTTCTAAGGAGGGGGAGGTGTGAACAAGAGTTGATGAAGTGTTTCTCAGTCACAGCTTGAGAAAAGTTTCAGCTTGTCTGAAAATATTTATGAATGCATCATTTTTAATTAATTACTTAACAAATTTTAAATCTTTAGCTTGGACATCTAGAATTTTTCAGTATAGAAAAATTATAATTTATGTAAGCTTTCCTGGAAGCCAGAGTGAAAACTAGCCCCCCAATGGAAACAGAAAAGAGGATGAATCTAGACTGTTCTCAGTGGTGGCTGATGACAGAACAAGGAGAACAACTCAAGTTGCAGCGGGGGAGGTTTAGGTTGGATATTAGGAAACACTTTCACAAGAAGGGTGGTGAAGCACTGGAATGGGTTACCTAGTGGTAGTATCTACGTCCTTATTGGTTTTTAAGGTCAGGCTTGACAAAGCCCTGGCTGGGATGATTTAGTTGGGGATTGGTCCTGTTTGAGCAGGGGGTTGGACTAGAGGACCTCCTGAGGTCTCTTCATTTCCTGATATTCTATGATTCTATGGTGTTTTCATAGTAGAATGAAGAGAAGATTAAATAGCACAACTCTTGTAAGTTGCATGCCAATGTCAACAATTTCTTTAAACAAAAAGTTAACTTATAAAGATCAACAGTTTGGCCCTTCTCAGCCAACTGTGGTACTACCATTTTAAAAGCATGGTAAATGTGCAGTTCCCAGCCAAGTAAGTAGCTTACTGAACTTAACTAAAAGCATTTAAGAATTGCCCTAGTGATGCATATTTTAAATGTACATTCTACTGTAAACACCACAATAAATTCAATAAAAATAAGCAGCTATATTTTAATATGATTAAGGATCTGATAAACTCACCATGGCAAGGAAGTTCATAGTTAAGACTGACAATCTGGGGTGAGACTGTCCCCTTATCTTACCTTGTCGATTGCAAACTCTGAAGGAACCAGGAGATTTAAGAACATGGCCTTAGCTCAGATTTTCAGTTTTAAATCAGAGTTCCATTCTCTTTTGCAAGCTTAAAACTCATGCTCATGCCTGCTTTACGCAATGCTTTGTGGTTGAAGTTCTATTTTTTGAGATGAAAGTCTGACACAGATCTGAGTAAGGTTCCTCAGTCTTCTTCAAGCACCATTTGGGTAGCTATAAAGACAGATGATTTCTGCAGGCAGAAGAATGTTGTCCTAGCTCTACACAGGTTTGTCCTTACCACATGACTGTTTAGCAATAGGAGCCGTAAGGGGGAAATCGTACTGCAAACAGACTGACCGCTAAAAGTCTATTTAACATGTTTACATGAAAAATATAAATTAAGACTCAATTTTTATAAAAGCTGGTTGACTGGAAGGGATCCTACAGTTATTCTGATTTAGAGATTTACTCATGCAAAGATTTAACTCCAGATAGAAACAAAAAACAAAGAGGATTGTGGAGGTGACTATTTAGGTCTCCAAGGGGCAGTTTAATTAGTGCTGCATTATGAGCATACCACAAATGCACAGAAGGAAGAGAACAGCCAAAATATTGTAATATATACAAAGATATGAGGACCTTCATTAGACCACGGCACTTTCAATGCAACTACCTCAAGGAGAAAAAGGACACTTTTAGCATTGCCCTTGTCCAGTGTTTACTTATCTCTAAAGGTCTCTGGGCAGATGGCACAGAAAATATTTATGGATATAAAAGCTCAAGGCCCTCAGTAGTTAAGGTCTTCCCATCGCAACACAAATGACATTCACAGAACCAACAGCTCCTACACAACAGCCCTATTTTCTTAAAATAAGTAAAATAAATAATCCTGAAAACAAACAAAACCATAATCCTCTCCCAAGCAGAGTTTCTAGATCCCCAAAACAAGAGGAGACCTAAAGATTCCATGAAGTCCACTAAAGACTTGGATATTGCCAGTCTAATATATATGGAAGGTGCTCAGATACAAAACCATTATCAATCCAACAAGAGATCCCAGAGTTAATGCAAAACAAACCGTGAGAAGATGGTGCTTCCTGACATACAGCAAAAAGAAACACCCTTTACAAAATAATTATAATGCAACTAGCACAGCTGGGATTGGATGAATTGGGAGGTAATCCAAGCTTGAAGGCTCTCAGCCATGTGGCTATAACTGATCTGAAAAAGGATGGTATTTCAAAATTAAAATCTGTTTTACATCCTAAAAAAGTTTTATGAAGAACTTATTTAAAATGGGAAATATGAAGAAAATAAGAATATAGAGATACAGGCTCATATGTGCTCTGCTGGACATGTCACATCACACCAAGAACTATAGTGAAGATGGTGCAATTCACAACAGTGCAGCTGAAAAAGGAGAGTTCACTCTGATGTTTCTAACTTTCTATGGAGATTCATGATACTTTTGTTAGTCTAGCAGACATCTACTTATCAGACAAAATGGACTACAAAACCAGAATATGTTGGATCTTGAAATTACACTAGATTTTAAGGAGCAGGAGGCCATATGTAAGAATGCAATTATACTTGAGATATATTTAATCCTGTAACCACTCTTCAGGAAAAATAAGTTTTGCCTATGTGAGGAATAAAATATCAGGACCTAATTTATTTTCCCCGATTAATATTCAAGATATCATTCTACCAATTAAGATGGTGCAGAATCTGATCAAGTTAAAACACAGATAGTTAATTCCTGGACCAGATCTAATATGTATGTTTAGGCCCTGTCTGCTGACAATCTATTTGCTCAGCTAAATTGGGAGCAAGTGAACTGCAAGTGGATGGTTAGATCAAAAATAATGGCTTCAGAATACAAGCATTTGTTTGTTTGTCTGGATCATTATACAGGAGCAGGAAGAAGTGGAGAGATTATAAATCACTGCAGGAAACTTGGGCACACTCACAAGCACTAACTGGGTCAGGAACATTAGCACTGTAGGGAATCAGGTGTTTGTCTGGGTAGACATCTCTATATGAAGAAGCTCTGAATGAATGGGTAAAAATGAAGATTATTCTAACCACATTCCTAAAGATCCATGGAGCTACACTACCTCCAGGTCCTTATATAGCCAGCTTCAGGTTGCACCTATGGCATAGATTTGTGGGTTCCCAGGCAGTGCGATGCATGGGTTACCATTGGCCTCCTTATCCTTGAACAGATCCTGGCATTCTCAGAAATAGGGGAGCGTCACAATCAATCTCCCTTTACCTGATATGCTGCTCACACCCAGGGCAAGGAGACAGAGATTTATTCCCTTTTTCCATAAACTCTGCCCTGTTGGCCTAATTTCACTGTCCCTGCTCGTAGTCAAAAGACTCAGACTCATAGTCGGATTCTTAAAACAACCGTAGACAACACCATTGCACTTATGCCTAAATTTCAAGCTGATTAGCTTAGAAAGCCAGGTGTGTAACAGCCTCAGGTCCTACCTACACACAAAGTTTAGTAAATGAACAAGAGCAAGGTAAACTAGGATTAAACCAACAGAACAGTGTCCACACACAATGCAGTACTGGTTTAACTAAATCAGTACAACATCATACAGTTAGTTAAACCAGTACAAGTGTGCTCAGAGATCAGACCCTTTCTTCCTCTAAATTCATTTGTATCTTTTATTTCAAATAATTAGTAAAAGTGACACAGAGTTTGAAATTTCACAAATCATGCAACCTGCCAGATTGCCTGACAAGGAATTTAAATAAAGCAATCTGGCAAGAAGAATAGAAGGAAACAGCTGATGCACGGAGGCTATTTTGGTTTATTTGTTAACCACTTTCAAAACTGAGGTACGTTACCACAGGTAACAAAATCAGGCAGACCAAAAAGAAAGAAAATTCATCACCACCAAAGAAGGCTAGTGGAAAAATCCCCAGGAAAGGGCAGACAGCATGGCCAGATGCATTCCATACCCCAACAAGGCATGGCTGGATCAGAGTGCTCAACCCACCAATCCCTGTTCACTAGCTGGCAAATGGAGTCTGAAGACCATGCTTCACTCTGATTTTTGAAGTGTAATAGCTCCTTTTAAGTTTGTGTCTCTAAACGATCTCGGCTAGTAGCTGCAATCACTGGCTTAGTTCAACTTCAAATCTCCCTCCTATCTAGTTGTGGCTTTCATGGCCACAGCCAAGCCCTTAGTAAAGGGTCCAGCAATCTTTTTTGGTCCCTTTCTGGTCTGAGCTGGTAGAAACTACCTAATCAGGATAATTTATGAGCATCTCGGTGGTCGGGTTGTTCTAAAACTTGACTTGGCTGGAAGCTGGGCTTGCCAAGATCAGAACAGAGCTACAAATATTCTTCCAGAAAGGAGAGGAACAGTAGAGTATGAGACCCTGGCTTTGTCTACATTACCAGCTGGATCAATGGGTAGAGCTCAATCTATTGGGGATCGATTTATCCCGTCTCATCAGGACATGATAAATCGATCCCCAGAGGCACTCCCGTTGACTCCGGAACTCTGGCTTGCCAAAAGGTGCAGGGCAGAGTTGATGGGGGAGCCCGCTGTCAACTGCTGCTGTCGTGAGGACAGCAGGTAAGTTGACCTAAGATGCGTCGACTTCAGCTAAGCTATTCACATAGCTGAAGTTGCGTATCTTAGGTCGCCTCTCCCCGCTAATGTAGACCAGGCCCCTGTCTGAGTTTTGCTTGGAAATTTAAGCAGTTAGTTTTTCATTACATTACATTGTGAATCATGTTTTTGCAGGAAATTGTCCTCCTTTATAGCCTTTAGTTTAAATGGTGTCAAATATAAATGCATTTACAGATTTTTATTTTAATGAGTAAGATACAGCATCAGAAGGCAGGGCAGAGATCAGAAGCAGTTGGTCTCAGCCAATTTATGTAATTTACTGTCTACCAGTTTAGAGCCATAACACAAACCATAAATACTGTTCTCCTTATAGGAAAATAATCCTACACGGAATTACAGATAATGAGACTCAATTCCAATTAGAGAGACAGATACTTCATCCCAAGACTCTCTTGTGCTCCAAATCATACAATATCATCTTTTGACAAAATCATTTGTTTAATGAATATCCACTTGATATAGCAAGTTCCACTGTCGAACAGTCTATGGGAAATGCTTACTTTTCTGGGAAGGGTCACTCTGGATGAATTCGGTCATTATCTCCTGCTATGTTGACTTAGTGCAACAAAAGCAAGCTTATTAAATGGCTCACAGATGTGATCACAGGTCTTGAGTTCAATGCAGCTGCATTTTGTAGGGTAAACAGAACCCTAATGTATTCCCCTACACCAGGCTAAACCCTTGAAAGGTCCTAGCTAAGGTGCCATCTCCTCTACAAAATGTAACTGTGTTGTAATCATATCAGGGGACCTCTGTTACAACTGGGTCCCTATATTCTGTTGTAATCATAAAATAGATGGCTCCTGATTCCTACCCCTGATGGAATGGATTAGCAAATTCTACTATGAGCCACCAGCACAAGAGCAGTGTACAGTAAGTTCCTCTCTCAAGGCAATATACTAATGATTTTTCTGAATGCTTAGACAATAGGCTCAGAAAGGGATGAACTAGGAGCATCATCTCTCATGGAAGTGTAACTACTCCCTCATAACAGAGAAGTCCAAATATATTTAGACTATGGGCCCAGTGGTTCTGTTGAAAGCTCCCACTGAATGCAATGGGAGAATGCAGAAGCTGGCCTCAAATCAGGAAATTCCTTTTTCAGAACCCACGTCATGTCACAATATTTAGCTACATGATTGTGAGGGGAAGGGAAAGAGGAGAGTTTTCTGCCTTTCCCCACCCCAGTCAACCATTTCCTCAGGTGGCAAGAAATTCTCCTCTCTTCAAGTAACAAGAATCCATGGCCTCTACCAACTATACAAATGCCAAGGACTCTTGCCTTCCCTCAACAAACGACTATAATGCAATGATGTGTGGTCAATACAAAATTCTCCAGCACTTTGTAAACTGAGGGACGTTCAGAGTTTGAGATCTGTATTAAGTAGTGGGGGTGAGAATACTGAGAGGGATAACATGCTGGCTAGATTATATTCATATTGAATTCAATTAAAACTTCTGGTGTGGTTTTTACTGGAAGCTTTCACAGGAATTTGCATGTGGTATATAAAATTTAGCACAGTGTATTGCAGAAAATCATCGAATTCACCACGAAGTTTGTCTAGCAGCAGACTACACAGATAATGAGCAAGGAGTAATGGCATCTCTACTCCTGTAATTTAATTTAATTCTCTCTCACATACTGCCTGATGAATCATTTGAGGGTGGCAGCTATACATGATGGTGGAATATTCCAGATAGGGGAGTGATCAGGCTAAATCCATTGGAGATACATACCACCAAGAACATTTCAGAGGTAGGAGTGGGCAACTTTGGGAACAGAGGGAGGGAAGGTGGGCCTGGAGCTATATTGACCCCTGATACTCAATTCAGGTTCCACAGACTTTCAGGAACCTGCACTGAGTTTCATCAAACCACAATCCCAAACTGACTCCGTTAGTGGACACAACTCTAAGTGAATTAAAGAACCCAGCCTTGAATGCTTTTTCTGGGTAGTGAGTTTGATTCTTCTTGGAGTGTAGATACAATCCAATGAACAAATTGAAAATCCAGTCTGTTTCTAATCTGTCTCAAATTGATCTATGTTTACATCTTTGTACACAGAGCTGTGTGGTTTATACCTACGGTGATCAGGTAGCAAGTGTGAAAAATTTGGACTTTTTTCCCCCCTTGGTGGAGAGGGGTTGGGGATTAATTGCACATATAAGACAAAGTCCCTAATATTGGGACATCTGGTTTTCCTATTTACACCAAACTCTAAAATATAAAATATTCTTCAAGTAACGATTAAAAAGAGAAGTTAAAGGTAATCCTTTTTATTGATTTAATTAAAAAGAAGGTTAAACTGGGGACGCTTTCAAGAATTCTTTCCTTGTTACAGAGTTCTGGGAAACAAACCAATGCAGAACATATATAGTGATATGAATTCATTTCTCATAATTATTTTCCATATCTTATTAAAAATAAAATGTTATGCATTTAAATACAGCTATTATAGGTTCAAAGCAAGCAAAGCTTAAAAATACAAATGAACTATTAGTCAGGTTTGTGCTAATTTATTAAAAACCAATCACATCCATCACCACCATGTACACACAGTGCAGATGTATCTATGAGTACAGACATTAAGCAAGAGGGTCATTTTAGAATGAATAATAAATGGTATTTTTGAATATGCACAGATTTTGATTTTATGCAGTATTTTAGTGCAAGTCATTTTAATCTGGAAGGAAACCTGTGTCTTGTCATTGCTCGCTATTTAAATACTGAACCCTTAACATTTTTAAAGTATTTGCTTGGCTCTAGCCACACAACTACTGCAAAAGTCTCTTTTCTCAATATATAAATGAGCAGGTCTTTGTAAAAGTATTTTCCTTCCTTAAAAATGAAGTAGTTTAAGTATTTAATTATTTCATTTTATTTTCATTCATGTTGCATTAATTTGTTTTCTTACACTGGGATGGTGCTTAACTTCTCCCAGGTTGATGCTCATGGAGTTAAACTTAGCAGCCTCTCCTCAAGTTTCTTCATACTAATTATAACAACCCTTTGTAGGTTTTTAATTACATTATTTTGCAGTAGATAGGGAACCAACCTGTTACTCAGGAGATCTGAATTCCATTCCTGGCTCTGTTACTCACTTTGTGTGACTTTGGGCAACTCATTTCACATTGTGCTTCAGTTTTTCCACTTATAGAATGGCAATAATGATACTTGCCCTCCTTTGTAAAGCGCTTTGAGATGTATCGATGAAAATCTCTACACAAGAGGTATCATTATTTTGTTTGGGGTTTTCTAGTTTTCCCAAGTGAACTTGGAAAAGTGTGCGCGTAAAAAACAAAATTAAGAAAACTTCTGAAACCTTGTGTGTCAATCTAGTGCTTGTGGAATGACTCCAAAGCAACAGCTCTGGAGACTGAAACCCTGCATTTATTCTACAAACATGTACAACATAAGCAATGACAGCTCAAGCTTCCCTTTATGGTTCTACCAATTCTGTCCTGGGGATCTACCTCTCTGAGAGGTAAGTCTCTAAAGCCCGCTCAGTCTTTGGCTACCCTGCTGAAGTTGGCAAGTACCAACAGTCTTGCCAATCAGGGGCAATTCTGATGGTTGTTGTGACAAGAACATACATCTGCTGGGATTTGGACTAAGATCACACACAAAAAAACATTCACATAAATCAAACCAAACATTCCAGGTAATATTTTTATTTACTGAGACACATAGGTTCCTAAGTCTCACTGAAAGTCAAAGTGCCTAAGAGTTGGTCTACACGGGTGTTGGATGCCACTAAGATTTCTAAAGCATGTTAATGGGTCCATGTAGACCCTGCTGGTGCATGCTAAAGGTTCCCCAGTGCACTTTAATGCAGCATGCCTCAGAAACCTCCTAGTGTACACCAGCAGAATCTATACTGATTGGTTAACGTGCAACATGTTAGTGCACTTTAGAAATCCCCTCCCCCCAGAGTGCACATTGCCCCACCATGTAGACATATCCTAAGTCACTTCTGAAAATGGAACTCAGGTGCCTAAGTTACTCAGTCATCATAATATAAAGATAAAGTTGGCTAAAGTTAAACTAGTGATACGGAAGTGTGTTATCCGAAATAGGAATGAGAATCTACCTACAACGAGACCAGAAGCTACACACCTGGACAACCTCTGCTGGCTGTGAGCCAGCTTGCTAAGTAGACCCTCCTCCTTGTGTTGGAAAAGGTTACAGCAGAGTGAGAGAAGCAAGTACTCCAGTAGCAGCTGCAAAACCAAACTCTGGACTCTGCTAATTCATAACATAGAGAAGAAAGATCAATTTCCCCTCTTCCCCACAAACATTTCCCCAGGTCCAGCACAGTGACTATCAACAAAAAGAACCAGACTTCATCCCTGTCATATCTCTTAGAAGTGCCTACTCTACAAGTGCCTGCTGTGGGCTGTGGGATAAAGACTAGAGGTGAACTAAAAGTTTCTTGAGCTTAAAAATAGTTCACTTCTACAAATGAGCAAAGGGTCTAGGGGGAGCGGGAAAGTTTTTATGTTACCCAGCCTGTTTTCCATAATTTACACAAGGTTTGTACTGGGTTTCAATTAGAAGATTGTGACAGAGTCACTGAAGAACTATGATTCAGTGTGAAAACAGTTCAAATATTCACATTTCATTAACCTCTCAAAACACGTTTTCTTTATTTCAAATACGGTGTGAATTCTATTGAACAATTTTATTATTAAAGTATAGACATCACAATGCAACTGCATCTCCATAATTAAAAGGGAAATGAGAAGTTAGGCCCTTTGGATTCATTTTCTATGTATAACTAAGGCCTGAAACATTTTTCTGGTCACCTTTTACATTCAAAGTTTATTAGAAAGCTTTGTTTTTCCTAGAAAACATCACAGAAAATGAAGAGAAGTAGGTTTAGAGAAACCACACACTTGAAACATGATCACTTAAGAAAGTTTTTAACATTCAAATTGCTTAAAACTCTTTTCTTCATGCTAACAAAAACAAGTGGTCAAGAGAAAATTGCTGTTTGTTAAAAATTCACCACACACTACCGCTTCAATCAAGAGCTGAGAACTCTCCTGGTTCACATCTTAGTCATCGAAAAAGTTCTCCACCAAAAACAAGGACAATTCGATATGACATGCCTGATATTTCTTACATTAAAAGAGAGGGGGGAACTTTTTTTGTGGGGGAAAAAAGGGAGACAGAGGAAGGGAACATCTTTAAGAACCTTTATTCATCACAAGGAAGCAACCCGAGCAGAAATCAGATTTTCCTGTCTCCCTCCACACCTGTACATTTTACACCTGAAAGCTATCAGATAGCTAAGATTCTTGCAGGGACATCAGCAACGCTGGCTGAGAGAAATTAATATTTCTCCTCTGTATTAAACAGGACATTTCTTCCATTTCCTGGCAAGGATGAGGGACATAATTCTGACTGAAGTAAGGGATATATTTGTACATCCTACTTGACTTGGCAGATGGATATTGAGCTTTATACAGAATCGCTCTGCAGTAAAGTACTTTACCATTTCTGATGGTGAGAAATATGAAGGCAAAGAGCATCTTTATAATGCTTTTTAAAGCTAACTGGAGACGTTCATGTCACTCTTTCATAGTTCCTGTATGGGAAAAGGCCACGACTCTGAACTCTTAATGAAAATGACACAAAAGAAATACAATCCATATTTTAGCATGAAGTCTAGGTAATTTTTGTATAATCAGGCAGCAGAAATGAATCATATACAATAGCCATTAGCACTGCTATAGTTAAAGTTCTGCACAACGTTTCTACTACAAACTGCTCACATAGAGAGGTTTAAAAATTTAGCTGTTGGGGCCACAACTTGGCTTATAATATGTCAATGTTTCGGCAATTTCTGAACTACAAAAAACATGTACAAACTGGCTCAGATTTTTAGTACTTTCCTCTAGCAAATTTTAAAAGAAAGATACTCCAGGTAATTAGTCAATAATGTGGATTAATAGTGTTTGATGTTTATTTAGCAACCATCCAGAATGCCACAAAGCCAAGCTACTGAGATTTAAAATGTAAATGTCTGGAATCCCAGCCCTAAAAATAGCTTTTGTAGGGGGTCATCAGGCTCTTAATGTTATGAAACCTCTTCATTGACCTATGGATGTTCAGTGCAGGGCCGTCAAAATGGCATGTGGTTGGATCAGTGGCCACACGCTGTACATCTCAAGTTCCTGACAATTTTCAAATAAGGAACATTCCTAGTCACGAAACGCGCAGTATTCAGCCTGCTTATGGGTTTGAATCAATGCATGTGTCAATATTAGCATACATTATAACCCCTGTACTACAGTGATGTAAAGCTTTTGTAGCCCTAACCCTGCCCACAGGATATTTCTGCTAAGATTTGGCTCAGTAACCCTCACTTTAGGCCAGGATGTGGTTGATTTAATAAATAATAGAGAGATTCAGTAATATAGGGCCCTATCATCCCCTTCAGCAGCAAATGCAAGGAAGGAGAAAAACTAATAGCAAAGCAGCATAAATTTCAGCTAATGGAGAAACTGACAGATTATTCCCTCCTGAGAGGATTAGAGGCAGTGCAGAAGAATGTTGGGCCATGGCTATTCAGCTACAAATTCTGACTACCAATACTGCATAATTAATCACTGGTCCACAGCTGCACACTCACCCTTTGCCTTCTCTCAAGAGGCAGCAGACTGGAAATGAGTGCTGTAAAGAACAAGAGTCGATCATAGCTGAAATCTGCTGAAAACTATGTGGATTTGCTAGGGAAGCATCAAAGCCTCAGCCAGAGTTTACAAGCCTTGGGACCGATGTAAAGTGTCACTCCTTCACCATTCCTTTCCTTTGTGCCCCTTTTCAAAAGTGCCCAGTTTCATGCCTGTGTGTGTCTGGCCCAATTCAACAATAAAGCATATTCCCTAAATGGTACTCTAGAGATCATGACTACTGCCCAACCCACCAGCCAAGACCAATGCATTTCCCCACATAGATCCAAATGTGGATTATACACATGGAAAGGCAAGCATGGTGTCTACCACCCTTTCATCTCCTCTATGTATCCTGGGCCTATTTCAAGGGAAGAACATGCTTTTATTCACCTCTGTGCCACATAGCAGAGGAGCACATGGGCTCCATAGTGAAAATATGATCAGCAACTTGTTAAAATCTTTGGTGAATGTTAAACAGAAGCTACTAAAAAGTTAGACATTTTGAAATAAGCAGGTCCAGATAACTTGCATCCAAGAGCTTTAAAAGAGCTGGCCGAGGAGTCACTGAACTATTAATGTTGTTTTTCAATATCCTGGAGCACTGGGGAAGTTTCAGAAGACTGGAAGAAAGCACTACTGTTGTGCCAGTTTTTTAAAAGGGTAAATGGGATGACCTGAATCATTATAGGCCTGTCAGACCGACAAGAATCTGAAGCAGTATAATGGAGCAGCTGTTACAGCACTCAATTAATAAAGAATGAAATGAGTGTAATGTAACTAATGCACATAAACAAGGGGTTTGTGGAAAATAGATCTATAAAACTAACTTGATATCTTTTTTCTTTTTTTTAGGTTACAAGTTTGGTTGATAAAGGTAATAGTATTGACATAATATGTTTTGACTCAATACCAAATGACATTTTGATTAAGCTTAACAAAGACACGGTTAAGGGTGACTTGATTACATTCTATAATTATCTACCGGGGAACAGATACTTAATAGGCTCTTAATCCAACAGAGAAAGGTATAACACAGTCCAATGACTGGAAATTGAAGCTAGACACATTTAGATTGGAAATAAGGCATATATTTTTAACAGTGAGAGTAATTAGCCACTGGAACAATTTACCAAGGGTTGTGGTGGATTCTCCATCACTGACTGTTTTAAAATCAAGGGTGGATGTTTTTCTAAAAGATCGCTCTAAGAATTATTGTAGGGGAGGTCTATGGCTTGTGTTACGCGGGTGATCATAATAGTCCCTTCAGGCCTTGGAATCTATCATTTACACAACAATTTATTCACTGATGAATCAGATGGGTTTAGTTTTGACAGGGCTTTGCATTTCCACCAACTTTTCTGCTCTTTTTAGAGCACAATGTTACTTACCCTGGAGCAATGGTAGATGCAGGAACATACACACAGAATGAAAATAAGTCATATATATTTTAAGTTGGAAAATAATCTAATTGAGTTTTTAATTTTTGTTTATCTTTATGTTTTAAAACTCCCAAGTTGGTTAGTCCTGCCTTTTGTCAATCAGTTTTTGGCAACCCTTCAAACAAAGATGAATCCTGCCCCGGGCTCAGCTCCTAGCTAGGCTGTGAGAGAAAGCAATCTCATATGGAAAATTGAAACCTTTTGTCTGGCTATACAGTTTGTTATCTGCAGAATTATATAATACTTCCTAGCCAACTCTAAAACAGTAGAGCTCAACAGAAATGTTTTCAGGAGTTTTGTATTAATTGAAATAAATAAATAAATAAATTGGGGGGAGGGGGGAGAAAGAGTGTTGAAAAACTTAAAACCTCTCCACTGTCAACAAAAATGGAAGTTTCTGTTTAGTCAGGAAAGCCATCCTTTTCCCCACTGGAAAAAATGTTTCAGTGTCTTAGCTGGATTTATTTCTGAATGGCAACTGTAAGAGGAGTACTGTATTTTCCCCCTCCCAAACTAGACAAGTATTGTAAAGCATCAGAAAGATAAACCACTACCACTCACTTTCCCATTAGTTAGTTCTAATAAAAAAAAAATCACAAATATATATTTCACAAGGCTGCATAAGTGTCTTACTTGAATGTTACCAGTCTGTTTTTATTATGAAGGAAACAAACTTGTGGGTTTCATTTAAATTGTGAACAGTTTTAGACTCAATCAAATATGATTTAGACAGAATATTTACTTGCCTTTGAGGTGCATCCTATTTTTGGAACTAGGGAGCAAATAAAGAATGGAAATTAAGCTTCCCCCTGGTTGAAACAGCCCTCACTTGCTTGCAGGGGGGCCAGATGTCCCAATTTTATAGGGACAGTCCCGGTATTTGGGGCATTTTCTTCTGTAGGTGACATTTACTCCCTTCCTCTGTCTTGATTTTTCACACTTGCTGTCTGGGCACCCTACCTGTTTGTGACAACCCAATAAAAAGTGTGGAGTGAACAGAAGAGCACAAGTTGCACCAGGGCTCACACAACACAAAGGAGCAGCCTCATGGAGTGGGATTCTGTTTATGCAGCACTTCCTAAAGCCACGGTCTAAGGACAGAGAACAGCAGCAGAAGATACACTGAAATGTAGTTTCCTGTCTGCAAACTTTGCAGTAGGATTTCATATTAAATACAACTGACAGTTTTAAAGGCTACTATAGCAGCTTTCTGTTTCTCTTTTAGTATTTTCACATTTCAAATCTTGATACACATGTTGGTGGTAAAATCTTGGCCTACCTTACACAGGTTGGCAGAGGGAGAAGAGAGTATGGAGGTAGCCTCTTCCAGTCCCTTCCCTATACTGAGAGCAGGATGGACATGAACCTCGTACTCCTTCCAGTGAAAGGCAGGGACAGTTACATGACTAGTTAACATGCCCCTGTGGATAGGCCTGTGGTAGATGATTAGATTGGTCACTGGGGTTAAGACTGGCCAAGCTCCCAGTCCCTCGTGCTTTAGCTGCAGCCATATTGAGAAACACATGACATTTTTTTTTTGGAGAAGCTGTACGAAGCAGAGTAATGGGCATCATGAACCCTTGAGGCATCGTGGCCTACATAGTAAAAACGGATTAGGGACCATCTGCTCAACTGCTTCTGTCTCATTGTCCTACCTCTGGTGCACACTCATAAGGTGCACAATTTGCTTAAGATCTTCTAGAAGCAAAATCTTTCTGTAGAAAAAAAATATTGCTGCTTGATGACAAAGGAGCTTAGACCTTTGTAATGAATCCAAAGTTACGAACCCAGTCTGATTTTTGCTCTCTTTAGGTTACAATCCTCTGCCTCCAAAACACCACAACAACTGATTCCTCAAGAGATTATTAGGACGCTGCACACAAAAAAAAACCCCAAAAAACAAAGGATCACCAGAATCTGGGGGAATCTGAGCTGGGAGGGGGCAAGGATGAGCAGATGAGTTTATCTGATCCCTTCTTTTACATTAAGAAGCAGAGTGCATATTCGGCAAAGTAAATATAAGCCATCTGTCATTGTGACCTAAGCACAGGTGGTAATGGGAAACACTACAATAAATTGTTGGGCGTGGGGCTAGTAACTCCACCCCATAAGGGAACCAATTGCTACTGAAACACCAACACCAGTTGGTGGCCCATACCCCGGCTGGGGGGTGACGGCCAAAGAGAGAGACAATAAATTTTACTCTAAGCTCACTGACCCACACTGTCTTTGCTGACCTCTGTCTGACAAAACAAGCAAGAAAACAAGATATGTTCATAGGGACAGATCCGCCACTAGCACAAATCACCATCACTTGCTTGACTTTGTTGGCGTTATGCTGATTTACAGCAGCTAAGGATCTGTTCCACACTTTTCTATTGCCTGCTATATATATATTATATAGTTAGTTGTTTTCTGCTACCGGAGTTCTTGTGCTGAGCTCATCACTATGAGGTCTGAACACAATAATGCCTATGGACACACGACTTCCCTCCTATGCTTCATTCTGTGATATTCCATAATTTTTACAAAAATATGCTTAGGACAGGCATGTCCAAAGTCCGGCCCGGGGGCCAATTGAGGCCAGTGTTCAAATTTTCACCGGCCCGCAGGCTCTGTTCTAAAATCAATAATATGCGGCCCGCCAGCACTGTCGCCAACCAGTGCGCGGAGCCGCAGCCGGAGGAGGGGGAGGGGGGGAGAAGAGCGGAGGCGGAGCCGGGGCCGGGGCACGAGGCGAGGCGGAGCCGGGGGAGAAGAGAAGAGCGGAGGCGGAGACCGGGCCGGGGCACGAGGCGAGGCGAGGCAAGGCAAGGCAAGCCGGGGGGGGGGGGGGGGGAGTGAGAGCGCGGCCGGAGCGGGGGGGGGGGGGGAAGGGAAGGAGAGCGCGGCCGGGGGGGGGGGTCGGCCCCCACACATCTTCACCTTACCAAATCTGGCCCTCTTTCCAAAAAGTATGGACACCCCTGGCTTAGGATATGAATATGACATAGCAGATATACTTTATGCAATATGGTTCATGTGAGATATCATGGGAAAGGTTCTGATTTACTGAATGTGATTATCCAATTTGTATGCCTCTATCATTTCTGTATCTGAAGTTAGGAATATTGACTATGGATCTGTATTTCAGCTATGCTACTTGGGGTGACGCCCACTGCTAACACTTCAGGTACAACAATGGAAAAATCCAGACAGGGCAGATGGCCCATCAGCGAGGACAATAGACTGTGAAGAGCTTGGCCTTCCTGTGGAGGCTCCAAACTGCCACTGAATCATGGACATGGACGCTGTGATCCTACAGAGTTAGGGGGTCTTGTCACCTGACACTAAAACATTACCTGTGACTTTCTGTAATTTACCACTGAAGGGAAGGGGAGGTCAAGTTTAGGAAACAAAGGATTCCTGCCTTAAGGGGAGGAAAGCACACAGGACTCCTCCTTTCCATGGTTTGTTTTCCCAAGAGGAAAGACTGCAAAAGGGAAGGGAAGGGGGAAGTCCAGATAGAGATGGGGTCTAGTCTGAAAAGGAATAGAACTGGAACTCTGAATCACAGAAGCTTTGCAAACTGCCTGTAACAATATCTAGAGTGAGAAATATTATTTGTAACCAATTTCTTTAGTGAAACTAGCTTAGTTTGCATGTTTGATTTCATTTGCTTTAGTAATCTGCTTTGTGCTGTTTATTACCCCTTTTACCACTTAAAATCTGCCTTTTTAGTTAATATTTGTTTGATTTATTATTAAACCCAGTTTCTGTAATTTCTAATGGGGGGGCAAGAACTGTGCACATTGAGGGAGGAGGCAAATTTCATAATATATCTCGGGGTCTCAACGACATCTAAGTGCTGGAGTGAATCCCTTAAACTGAGTCTTCCCAGACCTGATCTGCAGGTGGGTGTGGCCCTGCCGGTGTGTGTGATAGAGGAGATTTTAAGAGCCTGGCTCAGCATGACATTAAAGGGGACCCCTGCTGGCAGAACAAGTAGACTCAGTGGTATCTCAGACCATCAGGTGGCTTCCCAAAGGGTCCAACCCTTCACACATTCCTTCTCCAGTTTCAGCCTTATGCAACAGGATTTTTACATAAGAAAATTCAGAGTTATTTCAATGTCACACTTGAGAGAACACAAAGTATTTATATGCAAACCAAGAAAACGTGCTAATTGTGGAAAGCACACGTCTGGGGAAATTTGCCCACCAGTGCATCAGCTGATTTTGGCTGCATATCAAAGAATTTTACATAACAGTCTCAGCCCTCAACTGGTGTAAACTGGCATGGATCCACTGAATGTCACACCAGATGAGGATCAGGCCCTATTTGTTAAAATAAGCTAGTCACTGCTCCATCTTCTCAGCAATTTCATGGTATTATACTTTTCACACACGCGCCCAAGATTCCTGCACAAAACTCAGCTGCAGCACCTCTATCCGGCCATTTAACAATACACGTAGAAATGCATGAGCTTTACTGTTACATGATACTAAGTATTTTTTGGCCATTCTCTTGCAGCCACCCTTCAGAACAGCAAGAGTTTCTCACAGTTAGTGGCTCTGGCCCTCTTCAGTTCTCTAGCAGATTCTTGTGCATCTTGTTTATCAGTAACTTGAGCCACTTCTCTGTATTAATCTTTCAGATCTACCGAAGGAACTGTGAGCAATGGAGGAGAGAGAGAGAGAAAGAGAGAGAATACAAGCAACTGGAAAGCATGTTCAACTGTACGGAAATGAAACAATGTTCACTACATATTGTTTGATATCATGGTTCCAGCACAGGGAGCTAGTACGGTTCATGTTTATTAAATGAATTCTCTGCCTAATAAAGTTCTCAAGATCCTAGCTGACAGGAGGCTCTCATTTCAATGGCAAAGGACCACTCGTTATCGGTGTCATATTAGCAAAGTACTAGCTTTGTATTTTAAAACACAAATGTTTAGACAGCACAGTTCTGGCAAATAGGGAAGTGAGACAGAAAATGAAAAGAAAAACTACTGTTGTCAAAATCATATCTATTTCTGCGGCAGCTTCCCTGTATGCTTTTTTCCCATTACAAATTGATGTGTATTCTTGGATAATCTTTTACTCTACATAAAACTTAGAAGTATAGAAATAGTATTAAAATAATAGGGTCAATAAATTTTACACAGACCAAGGACACAGTCTATAAAATTACTTGTTTATTGCTATATGTGTTGCTCCAAATGCTAAGGCTGCCATGTAAAGGACAGAGTTACACAATATACAGGCTATTGTGGGTTTTACCAGTAACATTAAAGCTGTTGAGTACAATACTTAAGAAAACAGACTTTGGCTTCAATATACTTACTTAGATCTACCAGGAAAACATTTTCCCTATTTCTCAAAGCGGCAGGTTGGATGCTAGCCACACTGTTTCTATTCACACATTGCAAGATTATCATTCATCAAATGACCCTTTACTCTCCTGTACAGGCTCATTTGTCATAGTAGCAGGGTAGGGATTGTCTGTGCAAATGGGTGGGAAATGAGTGGTGAGGAATGGGTAGTTTTGATTCTACTGTGCCAATTCCCCTCACCCCTTAGCTAGCACAATTTAGAGGTTACAGCAGTTGAAAATAATCTGTACCTGAAAAAGTGCTGGCACAGATTACTTGCTCTAGAACAAAGGGAAACAAGGGCTTGAACTGTGGTTTGGAGTTACAACATGGTCTCTAGAGTCCTCCTGGGGCAGTACAGCTACATGCTGCTCTTTATGTGGGGCGGACGGTAACATTACAATGGAGCTCTTTAAGGGGAGTCACATGCTGAAACCCCATCTGTCACTCTGAAAACGTAGAGATCATAGTCCTAATGTCCTGAATAGCATAGGCAGCAGAGCAAGCTTTCCCACAGTCCACCTCAGTCCGGACTAGAGAAGACAAAACAGAGTGAGAAGCTGGTTCAGCTTCCAGGCCATCTTAATCCTGGTAGTGAGATCACACTTACTGCACCCACTTATTTGCAGTCATGCATGCAAATGACAAATTAGACAAACTGGTCACTTGCATGTGTAATTAATGCAACTGCACATACAATCACAGCAACATAGTGTACATAAGGTAATTGTGGGCCCTAGTCACTAACATCCTAGACTGGAATGCAGACTCAGTGCAGAAGCTGGAAAGTGTAGAATGAATAAGGTTTGGACTTGAATCTAACACACTGGAATGATCTTCAGGAAAGACAAGGTTTAATCAAGGCCACTGACTTCCTATGGGATGAGGAGTAAGCCAATTAGTTTAAAATTTCCACAAATGGCCATATTTGTATTGTTGTGTAATAGAGGGATCCATTTACAATATGTCAATATCTAATCTCACATTTCAGAGGTTTCGCAACAATATGTGCAACTAAAGACCCTCTGATTTAGTACAATGAAATGTTCACAAAGCAAAAATCACTGCTACCGAAGATCACCCATATGACAGTTTCTGTGAGATTCACTGAAGATGGAACAGGAACTTTACTTGATCCCAAACATAAGAGCCATGTCAAAAAATAATCTTTCGACACTGACAAAAAAAAATTATGACATAACATTTATGGTCTTGCCTGGAATTTTTCTTGGTTTCTGAAAAAGTAAGAGACAGTTTTGACAAAAAAGCTTCAGCCTGGCAAGCAAAGCCCCTGTTTTGCTGTGAAATGTCAGAATTTCTTTGTAAAAAACAGTGTAATTTCTCTGTTGGGAAAATATGCAATTTTCAAGAGCTCTGTGTGCTGGCAGAAATAATTATATTTCTCCTTGGATCAAATAATTGCAAAGCCAAAATGAGTTGTTTCACACTGACGTACTGATATGCTGGGCAGGCTGTAGACCTATTCAGTACAAATTTGTCAGGCAAGCCATAAACTATTAAAAATAAAAAGTAATGAGAACATGTCTAAAGGGAACAAATACAAAACAAAATGCATACATGCTAATAAACTTATTGCATGAGAGGATCAAGTCTATTTTACTACATAAAGTACCATTCTTTTTTAAAAAAATGGACGAACATCGGAAGCATTTAGAGCCAGAATCCTTATGCATTCTGAATAATACCTTAGAATTGCACTGAAACTAATAGACAAGTTGGAGCAAGGGACTACTCCAAGTGAGAAACGTTGGCAGAATTTGGATCTTGGAATATCACTTCTATTGTGAGAATGCATTGAGGTAAATCAGATTGTTTTTATCTCACTCTGATTTATCTTGAAGAATGTACTATCCTGACAGATTGTTCACAGATATTTTCCTTTTCCCTCCCATTACCTTAGGATATAGACTAGTTACTCTCTTATTGATGTGTGTTTGCAAAGGAAATCAGGCATGCTGCTGTGGGCATGTGGTATATTGCCACAGTAATCCTGTTGCTGTTGTTTTCAGTCATGGACTCAGCAATTAATTGTGTTAACTCATTCATCACCTAACACAGCACTGGTATATTGTACAACTTGTACTTCTAACAATGTTTCCCAAAATACTGAGTTTTTTTATTTCCCTTAAAAATGAGTTTGCCTGTTTACTTGTTCCTTTTCTAGAAACTGGATATTATATGTTCCACACTTCATCAATTAAGTACAGTATTCATAAACTAACTGGTGCCACTGTTGATTCAAAGTCTTTATTCTCAATGACTTACCAGTTCTGTAGTTTCTGAAGCAAATTAGTGTCAAAGAGAATCATTACTTGAAACATTTTTTACTTCGCATGAATAACAAAACCAGGTTATTCAATGGCATATATATATAAAACTACAGCTGGAGAACCTTGAAAATTAATTGCTGATGTCTGCCTGGTCTACATAAGCTTCACTATTACAGTTCATGCTCCAGCTAAATAGGACATTCACCTATTATTTCTGTTGCTTAAATCCAGAATCATTCAATTTTCTTCCCAGCTTCTATTCCTCGTATCCATGGCAGCCACATCTCACATAGTGGGCTTACTGAAAAACACCCTTAAAGTGTTGACACAAAGCAAGGAAGTACAGCAGGTGGGAAAAACACAACAACAGTAACATGGTTTCTAAAACCAACAGGGTTGCACTGCCTTAGTTCTAATTAGAAAAAAAGCATATTCGTTAGCGCTTACGGTAAATGAAAAGGGTCAGGAGACAAAGATATAAATGGCAGGTAACATCTATTTTTGCTGGTCTGCTAAAAACAAAAAAAAGAGAAACTGAAATAATCACATATCTTGTGACTAGAAGGGGAAATCCCCCCACAGGTACCCACATCCCATCTGCCCTCCTAGATGTAGGGAAACATAAGGGCTAAAATGCAGTGGACATGTTTGCATGGTGTGGGGGGTGGCCAGTTAAAGGACAGCTATGGATGGGGACTCTGTCTGGGTGAAATTCAGCCCCCATACAAGATCTAGGAACCATTCATATCATCATACTAACACTGAAGCATAGTTAGTCAGAAAGCGGGAACAAAAAATTGGCTAAAATTCTCTTTTCTGTTTTTTAAAAACTGTTTCCAGATAAAGCTTTTTAAATTGATGGGGGAGTGGGGGCGTGGCGATAATGAGAACATTTCAACTAGCAGTAAGTACATGTGATGGATGTAAACCAAGTTTACTTCATTCCCAACGGGAGGGATAGAGAGATTAATTCTCTGAATCACAATCTCCCTTCCCACTCTGCTCATAGGGCAGAGTAACAACGTACCTCATCTTGCTCTGAGTTAGTTCAAGTGAGCCTTCTATCACTTTCAGCAGTTTGTTAGTAACTTTTGCATATCTTCTTCTCATATTTCTAAGTTCTTTGCAGCATCAGTAACTGTACTGGTTCAGGAATCCACCTGACAGATGTTCTTTGAAAGCAGCTGACTGATGTTCCTTGCATAGAACTTTGTTACTGACATTAATAATATAGAGCTAACTCTAGTCCCATTAAAACTTTTGACATTGACTTTAAGACACTGGACTCAAATTTCAGAAAAAGCTATATTGAATGTACAGTATTTTTATTTAGTTTGATTGAGAAATACTTAATTCATTTTTTTCTGTTCATAGATTGTCAGAAAAAGACCACATTTGTCCTCAGATGTATTTACTATTTTACTTTTTCTCTAAAGCTTTCCTCTTCCAAATTTGAAATTTTAACTGGTGATCTATTGCCAACCAAGCCCAAGTCAGTCAACAGTAGTGTTTCTACTCAGTAGGGTGACCAGACAAAAAGTATGAAAAATCGGGACAGGGAGTGGGGGGAGGAGGAGGAGGATAAGAACCTATATAAGAAAAAGACCCAAAAATCAGGACTGTCCCTATAAAAATTGGGACATCTGGTCACCCTACTGCTCCTCAAAGAGCAGAATTTTAATAATTAGGGACTCTGGTGGATAAATTTGGCTGAAGATATTTGTTTAAAATTGTAAACAAGTATCTGCAGAAACATGTTGCAGTATTAGTTCTGCAGTAATATTTTTCCATTAGCAATTTCATCTGTAGAAACTAGTTTAAGTTATGTTCTCAAAGTGCAGTTGAGTGTAAGAAGGTGAAAAATCATACAGATGGTAGCTAATTCTTTGGGGAAGCTCAAATGGTCAATTTCAATAATGCCCAAGATGCAGATTCAAGACACCACTCCTCCACTCATGAAAGCACTTAAGCATGTTCTAACATTAATCTGAAGTAAATAGGATTTAAACATGTGCTTAAGTGATTTTCTGAACAGGGACAGATTTGATGTATGCTTAAGTGCTTTCCTGAAATGGGGCCTAATTCTAGATTTATTAATATTCATGTGTTACATACAATAGGCCAAAATACCACAGCCCTTAGTTTACATTGTCCTCTGTCAAAGCTACTGAACTCACTGTGAGACTTACTTGAGTAAGGACCGGTAAACACAGGAGGATTGGTCTAATGATATTTTAATGCCTACTTAAGTTAAAAATAAAATGTCAACTGTCAGCCTTTTTGGAGAGGTGTTTAACAAGAACTCTGTTAAAAATGAGCTAGTGCAGAGGGCTCCAGCCTGATATGTAGGTCAGCAGCTGGGTGCAGAACACTTGCTAGCGATTGTCAGGAAATAGGTCATCCCATAATGCTGGGTTTCTTCCTAACATCCACCTGCTATGCCATTATAAGACAATTGAAAATACTATTCCTGACATTCTCTCCTGTACATTTTTTTTTCAGATAAGCAGTTCCTGTAGTTACCACAGGGTGTCATGTAATTGCAAACAGAAGGGGAGGTGGGTCCATGAGACATAGGCTGACCATACGTCCCGTTTTGAACGGGACAGTCCCATTTTTTTCATGTTTTTGAACCGTCCCATCTTTTTGTCAAAAATATCAATTTTGTCCCGTTTTTGGAGCAGATGCAGGACTCCCAAGATCTTAGGTGAAGAATCTTGCTACCTAAGGACAAGTATCAGATGTCAAAATCTCCGATGAGCAAACTGCACTCATCGGAGACTATGACATCTGATACTAGTCCTTAGGTAGGGAGAGGAGGCAGTGGATGGAGGGAGAGAGCAGGGAGGAATGGAGAAGGGGGATGGAGAGAAGGGAGGGATTGAGAGAAGGAGGGAAGGAGGAATAGAGAGGAGGAGGCGGCAGCGGGCGGCGGGCATAAATTCAGTTATGTGATTATGAGTCATAAAACGTCCACCCTCCCCCCCCCGGCCGCCGGCACGCTCGGCCCCCAGCTGCGGCTCTGCAGTTGGCTTCAGCCCGCCGCCCGCTGCCGGCCTGACGTTTTATGACTCATAATCACAGAACTGAATTTATGTGATTATGAGTCATAAAACCCGGCCGGCAGCCCCCCCGCCAGACCGCTCGGCCCCCAGCTGCGGCTCCGGACAGCTCCGATCCACCGTCGGCTTCAGCCCGCCGCCCGCTGCTGCCTCCTCCTCCTCTCTATTCCTCCTTCCCTCCTTCTCTCCATCCCTCCCTTCTCTCCATCCCCCTTCTCCATCCCTCCCTTCCTCCCTGCTCTCTCCCTCCATCCGCTGCCTCCTCTCGCTCCCTCCATCCCTTCTCGCTATCCCCTTCTCCATCCCTCCATCCCTTCCTTCCTCCCTTCTCTCTATCCCTCCATCCCTCTTCCTTCTCTCTCTCTTCTCCATCCCTCCCTTCCTCCCCTCTCTCTCTCCCTCCGTCCACTGCCTCCTCTTCCATCTCCCTTCTCTCCATCCCTCCTTCTCGCTGTCCCTTGCCTCCTCCATCCCCCTTGCTCCATACCCCCATCTCTTCTCTCATCCATCCATCCTCTCCCTTCTCACCTTCGTGCCTTCTCTCCCTCCGTCCTCTTCATCCCTCATCCTCCCTTCTCTCTCTCCCTCCATCCTCTTCATCCCCCATCCCTGTTCTGCTTATTCCTCCATCCATCCCCCCCCCGACCCACCTCTCTCTCCCCCCACGCCCGGCCCTGGGGGGCCCAGGTGGGGCCATGCCCCCCCCCGTCCCGTTTTTGCCATCCCAGTGTCCCGTTTTTGTCTAAAGGAAATATGGTCAGCCTAATGAGACACTCTATTGAGATGAGGCTCGCACGCTATGGAAAACACATTTGAGAACTCCTTATCTAATGGATATCAGAGGACTGGGAATTAGAACTCCTGGGTCTCTTTCAGGCTCTTCCACTGATTCATGTTATGAGCTTCGGCAATTCCCTTAGTCTTTCCATACCTCAAGTGAAGATAATAGTTGTCTACCTCACCACAGTGCTATAGAGAAGCCTTAGATTACTCTGAGGCGCTTAGATAACAAACACTCTATAAATCCAAATTATAATTGTACTTACATCTAAACACATATGTATTAAAATTAAACCATTGCATAAGTCAGACTGAAAAAAATAGATTAATTTACAGTGGATGCAGTATGTGTAATCACAAGAGAAATAATTCTAAAATGTGAAGACAAATGTCTTGCTACACGTTAAATAGCTTAAGGATACAAACAATCTAGCTGCTTTTGTAGTTTGGTTATTGATATTACAGCACACTAGTGTATTCACTGAAGTAAAACATTGAGGAAAACACCATAAGAGTCACTTTTCAAATAAAAAACTAAAAGAAACAACCGGCTCAAACATGTAACCTATTTCTTTAAATCAGATCAAGTTCACTGAACTAGAAACTCCAGAAAACTTGCATATTGTGCCAGCTATAGCCTTAATAAGTCCTGGTCATAAAATGTTAATTGCATTCATTAAAAGTCACTCACACTGCCTATAAAATATTAAATATTGTTTGTTCAGATTTCCCCTAATTGGTGACAAAAAATGCTTCCAC
Organism: Sternotherus odoratus; assembly: GCA_032164245.1. Lineage (NCBI taxonomy): Eukaryota > Metazoa > Chordata > Testudines > Kinosternidae > Sternotherus > Sternotherus odoratus. Next base: position 78,767,215 of record JAVMKO010000006.1, read on the forward strand.
CATGCATTGGTATGTGAAACCTCACTTGGGGGTAAATACCTCTGAGACATGATCTGATTAGAGCATACAAAATTATTAGATTTGCCCATAAGCCCAATGTATTTCTGTTCCTTGAGAATTTTTCTTATGGAAGGGCTCAATCCAGCTCCCAGCTAAGGAATTTGGACACTGACTTTGATGGAAGGATTCATTTAATCCCTTTAAATGCTACCCTTAAAAAAAAACCCACTAGTTAATAATGTTCCATGTAATAAGCTATATCCACAGTGCAAGACAGTTAGAATTATGATTGTATTTACAATACTCCTCACTTAGATATAACACTTTATGTGAAGTGCTTAAAACATTTTCAAACAAGCAAGAAAACCATCTTCAGAACACTCCTGTAAGGCAACTAAGTTTGATTATACCCAGGTAACAGCTGGGCAACATGACAATATGTGTCCATAATAAAGTGTTGTAGGTAATGTATTGGGATCATTTGATGATAGAGAGAAATTATTTATGTGAAACACACCCACCTCACTCTTGACATTAATGCTTGCTGAATGATGACTTGGTCTGATGCTTGTGAGCCTTGTGATTACCGGATTTGAGTGAGATAAACAGATGCAGCTGCACAGAGAGAAGAATGTGAAGCAAAGCAGGTTACAGAAAGGAACACTGATTATGCTACACCTCTGGTCTTTATTTTCAGAATGTGTATCTTGGCTATAATATCTAGATTTTATATAATACTGAGGCTCTAATATAAGGTAACAGACTGCAAACACTTTCTTCTGGAATTCTTCTTTGTTCACTTATTTGTATTGTTATTTAAGGCTCAGGCACAGCCTGAATGTAGTCCAAGTATTGCTTGGAGCAAGTACCCTCCCACACTTCCCTCCTTGCTGCTATATGCAATACAGGTAAAAAGCAGGGGGCTTAAGGGAGAATAGAACAGGTTAGCCCAGGGTGGTCCACATATGGCTCGGGAGCTGCATGCGGCTCTTCAGAAGTTAATATGCGGCTCCTTGTATAAGTACTGACATCGGGGCTGGAGCTACAGGCATCAGATTTCTAATGTGGTGGAAAGTTCAACCCCTGACTCTGCTACAGGCCCTGTTCCCCCCCCCCCCCCCTTCCTGCACCCTCCTCTGTCCTGCCCTTGCTCTCCCCCCCCAGCACCTCCTCAAGCCATGAAACAGCTGATCGGGAGGTGTATGGAGGGAGGAGATTGCTGATCAGCTGCAGGTGGGCAGAAGGTGCTGGGAACTGAGGGGGGGCAGTTGATGGGGGTTGCTGACATATTACTGTGGCTCTTTGGCAATGTACACTGGTAAATTCTGGCTCCTTCTCAGGCTCAGATTGGCCACCCCTGTGTTAGACTATCAGCCTTACATGTAAAAAAGGAAGAGTAATTAATTAGTAATTAAAGATTCAGGCATAAGCAGGTTTACACAGTGCCTTGAAGGTAAGGATGGGAAGAAGGGAGCGGGGGTCATTCACTGGCCATAGGCACTGCCCTTGTGGCAGTTTCATCAGCTCTAGTCCCCCCACCCCCTTTCAAAAGCCACTCAGACCCTGACATGATTTGCCCCATCTCATGACTCATTTATAGTTCCCACCCCTCCCAGGGTAATAAAGAGTCCAAAAAGCACCTGAAGCCTCCAGCCCTTCCCTGGGATCAAAAGTCCTTGCCTGCTTCGCTCAGGGCTTTTGCACACCTTTTCTTGGTGGGCCAGTAGGAGAAGCCAGACCCACCCGCTGTACTGGGTTCCAGCCTAAGCCCACCATTTTCCTAGCACGATAGGAACTCAGCAGCTACAGTCTGCTTTGTCCGACATGCTACTGTTTCTCTGTGCCACTTCCTACCTCCATCTGCTTCCAGGATCCTTTAGCAGAGCAACCCAGTCCAGTGCTTTGTCCCTGGAGGTTAGAGCTCCTTTGACCTACTTTCTCCCAGTTTGTAGCTCATACAGAATCCCCTTCAGAACAGCCCAGGCTGTACATGGTCTGCCCAATTAGCCACTCTGTATCTTAACCCCTGGGTGACTGAGGCAGGATAGAGTTTCTACACCCATTACAGACCACAAACCTGAATTTGATGCAGAAGGCACTGCACAGCTAATGAAGGATTTTGACAAGGAGAGCAATTTAACCTGGGTAAGTGGAGAAATTGTTTTAGCAGCTGAATTCTTTCTTAAGCATCTGAAGCACAGCTCTATGAATTAGAATGAGTTGTTTGGAATGTGTAAAGGTGTGTGCGCCTTCACATTCGATATCATGAAAAGTGGGTGTTACCACAAACTCAGGATCAGGTTGTGCAATGTCTGATTATTTCTCTTCTTAGTCGGTGTTAAGCAGTGTGAGCTCATTTTTAAAATTTGCAAAGCAAACTGCTGGATTTTACAGTGTCCCATGGGATTACGCTAGCTTGGACCATCTTCTGAGAGGGAATCTGCAACTGTAGTCTTTGGAGCTCTGTTTTCAGCTGCTTTCTTAGCATAGACAATGCTCTAAGAGTCCTTTTATAATAAACCACTTAAATGAGGCTTTGAACTTACTCTTCAGGGGTACAAGCACTAAATGGAAACTGCAAGGAATGGCTGCAGGAATTTGCATCACAGAGTCTGGAGTCTGCCACATTTTGAAAGTGATGCCTGCATATGTGGGAGTAATTTAACAATGAAAACAAGTGGCAGTTTATATGTTCCTTTTTACTGGAAAAGTAGTACAATCAAAACAGAAATGTGTGTACGGTCCTGGAGTATTAAATTCCCATCATTGCCTATTTTCTGCTCTCCAACATGAATTCCACTGAATGCCTTTTAAAAAAAAAAAAAATTATCCCTTTCCACAAGCCAGGTAGAATTTTAAAGCTCTAGAAGTGTATGAAGAAATGTTGAGTCTGATCCAAAAACCAATGAGGTCAATGTGAGTTTTTCCATGGATTTCAAAGAATTTTGATCCTCAACAAGTGACCTATTGAATAAACACATTGATTTTACCACCATCCAGATGTTCTCTCTTTTAATGCTCAGATTTTATTACAGCTATATACTTCTGTGACAAGACAACTCCATATTGTTTCAGCATTCAAATGCCATATTGAATACAAGAATGGCCATACTGGATCTGACCAAAGGTCCATCTAGTCCAGTTATCCTGTCTTCTGACAGCGGCCAATGCCAGATGCCCCAGTTTTGATTGGTACTCAATGAAACGTTACATTAAGTTATTCTGACACAATAATTGACATTTCAAAGCTGTACCATATGTACATACAAATGTAACTTCCAGTGTTATCTAACTAGGAAAGCATCTATGACTAGCATGGGACCTTCACAGGCCATCAATGACCTTCTCTGAGAGTACTTTATTTCACTTGGAGATCTCTTCCTTCTGCAATCCTATAAACTTCCATAAATACCCTCCTTATGGAAGCCCTCAAAGAATAGGAAAAGGTATCCATGCTTATCTGAAAATTTCCTTTCTTTAAGAAATAAGGTCCCTAGATCCATCAGGTTAGAGACAGAACCAGACCTGTCATGTCACTGGCAGCATGAGAATACACTACCTCCCAAAATTTCTTCCCGTTGAGATAACATCAACAGCATAATTCAGTTGGCTCTCTTAAATACAGATTGTGTTAAATATACTTTGAGGAAAAAGCACATCCTGCTGGCTCTCTGGGAATTAGCTCTTTTCCAGCACCAGAGAACCCTCTGCAGGCCAGTGTCTTGCCTGTCACCGGCATCCCATGTCCCTCCCAGACCCTGGTGCCCTTTGCCCTGGGGTTTTGTCCACCTCAGTACCCCCCACACTCTGGGTCTCTCCTCCCCAGGAAACCTCCAATCCTCTATCCCCACTTTGCCTCAGTGGCTACTGCCAGTCAGCCTCTAGCCCCCACTCACTGGGGCAGACTGAAGTTTAAAGGTCACTCATCATTGGCTTGGGGTGGGGTGGGACCAGACCTGCTGCCTTTCCCTGCAGCACAGTACCTTTTCAGGCCTTCCTGTCAGGCCACAGCCTGGGAGGGCCCCAAGCCCCTGCATGCCTTCGGGCAACTAGACCCATCTCCCTCTAAAGCTAGAGGAAGACTGAGGTAGTGCCTGGCTGTTAGCCCATTTATCAGGGCCAGCTGTGGCCTAATTGGGGCATGGCCCAGCTGTGGCTACTTCCCCAATCATTCTAGCCTCTTGGCTCCCCAGGGCAGCCCTTTCCTAGAGCTTTTTTTACGCTTTCAGGGCCAGAGTGGGGTTACTACCCTGCTACACTAGGTCTCATTAGAGAAAACTCCTAACTTCAAATAACATTCATTCTATTGCAGACAGTAGCCATTGGGAAGCCTACTCTAATGAATAGGAAGTATAAGGACACCTCCTTCAGACACCCCTATCAATTGTAATGGTGGAATAGACCCAAATTAAAGGACTGTTGCCAAAGATACCATGTTTTACATATTTATTTTACATTATATATACTGTATATAGTTGTTTCCCAAGGTCGCATTGTGTCCCTTAATAAGGCCTTGTTTTATATACAGTGCTTGAGAACGGGGAACATAAACAGGTTTAAGATTAGCAGCCATGTTAGTCTGTATCTATAAATAAAACAAGGAATACTTGTGGCACCTTAGAGACTAACCAGTTTATTTCAGCACAAGCTTTCATGGGCTATAGCATCCGATGAAGTGGGCTATAGCCCACGAAAGCATAAGCTGAAATAAACTGGTTAGTTTCTAAGGTGCCACAAGTATTCCTCGTTTTATTTAGGGAACATAAAGGTATCCAGGGAAGGTATTTCATTTCCTCAGGTTTCTGGGTGGGGACTTGTGTTGGTTAATTTTTCAGAGGAAGCTCTAGACATTTGAACACAGCCGTTGTTGGTGTCCACAAAATGGGGCAGAAAGGTTACATAAAAATAGGAACTGAAGTTTGGAATTTTCATCAGAGAGGGCTGGTTGAGCCAGCGGCTGCTGGGAAGGCAGAAAAAAATTGGGGAACTTCAGGAGGTCGGCATTCCGCTGTTTGGTTACTGGCAGGTCTGATTCTCCAAACTGCAAGCAGGCTGCGGCACCTCTGGAATGGAACTGTGCACCTTAGCACAAACAAGAATAAATGTTGGTTTTGTACTATTGATTCTAGCTTTGGGTTGCTCAGCTTTTTTAAGTTTTCCTAGGGGAAAAACAAAACAAAAAACACAAGACAAATGCTCTGATAATCCGTTACCTCATTTCACTCCCAAGCCTCTTTAATGCAAAGATGTTAATCTACTTGTCTGGAGTCCCTTAAATCTATCCCTAAATCATTTTTGAAGTTTAAGCTTATTCTGAAGATTCATGTGTAACATGGGGGGAAAAAAGAGTGAAATCCACTCTCACAAAAGATATCAGTAGTCTGGAGAATCCCATCCTCTGAAAGCTAATTCACACTCAGAAGTGTGATTACTTGCATGCTGTATAGCTTAAAAAGTAGATTCCAACATCTTTATACACATACCCTTACTCTGATGTCAATAGGACCACTTGTGGAGTAAGGTACTAATCGACATAAGGGTTAAATTGCAGCCAATTCCCACACAAAAACAGAGTTACTGTGCTTTGTAGAAATAGTTTAAAGTAAAATGTAGGAAAGCATTAGCCATATATAGGGTTAAATCTTGGAGTGCTTAATCAGTCTTCAGTGGGGGAGTTCAGGCTTTGGGTCATACATCTTGCAACGTTCAGTATTATTTCAGAAATTCATGTTCCACGCATTATAAACTAAAGCTGTGAGATGTATCTTCTGGCTCCACATCTGTTGTGTTTACGCATGTGGAGTATTGCCTTACTCTGCAAGTAGTCTCATCTGGCAGCTATGGGCCTACTGTGGTACTATTCAAGATGGATAGGTATAAAAGAATCAGGACTATTGTCGCTTATCCTTTGCTGTTTTTCAGACCAAATAGCGGGGTGACAGGCGATAGACTGAGAACAAGCTATTATAGGATTAAAGATTATAACACTGTTTTGTAATATTCCCAAATCTTCAACTGAATTGCAGTCTGCTGCACTGTTGTAATATAACTAACTATAACCCCAATTATCCAAGCCTCTATTAACCCAATTTCCCTTCCATCTGAAATGGGGTCATGTCTGTTATGATTTAAGTCTATCAATTACACTGAAGAGTCCCTTAGTTACCCAGTCTTATGCAATGTCTCTCACTGTGTTTAGTTAATTTGAGGTAGCACCATACCTAGAAATCTATGAGTATTCTGAGACAGCTTTTCAGACTATGATAATTGAGAAATATCATCTGGGACAAACTACATAGCATTTCTGCCTATGGCCCCTCATTAAAAAACAACACTATCTATACCTACCACTATCTCACTAAGGAGGGAAAAGATTCATTTAATTTTGTAGGGCATAAGCAACTCACTAAAACTGTTCAGCCATAGCAGCTGCCTCAAATATATCACTATGGTGGTTTGGGCTGCATTCATTCTTCCAGCTCTATTGTGACATACTTCTCTTCCCCTCTAATATTAGCACCCAGCAAGCTATCATGGGGTGTGTTTCTGCCTGTACTGGATGGAATTGACAACAGCAACATGGCACTAATGACTTAGTGCTTCAGCACTAGGTGACAGGCTCCCCTCTGCCTCATTCTTTCACAAACTGTGTAAAGGGTGTTTGTTTGGGGGCAGGGGATAGTCATTTTTTGAAGGAAAGGGTTTTGCTTTTTAAAAAGCAGCTTTTTAGGGGGTGTTTTGTTTCAATTCACATTTTAAAGGGGGGAAAAAGGGATATAATTAAAATGAAAATATGTCCCCCAAAGCCTTTTTAAAACCCCATCAGTAACAGATTCCCATTACTAACCTTACCAAATATATATCAAACTACTGACCAGTGCTCAGAGATGATCATCATAGGAGCAGCTAAATAGAGATTAAAATAGACAGAAATAGGGATCAAATTTCCCACCTCTTTCTTTAAAATATACTGAATTAGCAGAGGTGGGAAATGTAATCCACTGATTAGTATAAATTTAAATGCAAGTTTTCATTACCCACGTTCACAGCGCTAGGTGTTGGCTTTTTTTTTTTTAATCAGTAATAAAAAAATGTTTAAGCTTTTGGTCTCAAATAAATAAAAGGGAATTTTATGTTTTCCTTTCCATAACCATTCACATCAGAAACATAATTAAAAAGAGTTACATTCACCCAATAAAGGGAACAGGAAAAAAGCTAAGTGAACATAGAGCTAAAATTCAGCAGGATATTGATAGATTGGAAAACTGGGCTATAGACAACAAAATGAAATTCAACAAAAACAAATATAAGGTGCTACACTTAGGGAAGAAAAACCAAATGCACAAATATAGAATGGGAGATAAGTGGCTTGGCAGCAGCACTGCTGAGAAGGATATAGGAGTTGTGGTAGATCACAGCCTTAACGTAAGTCAGTAATGTGATGTTGTTGCAAGAAAACCAAAACCAAACAAATGCAATTTTAGATTGCATTAACAGAGGCCTAGCATGCAAGTCATACAAGGTGATAGTACCACTTTAACTGGGCCTGGTTAGGCCTCAGCTGAAGTACTGTGTCCAATTTTGTTCACCAATGTATAGAAAGGATGTGGAGAAACTGAAAAGGATCCAGAGGTGAGCAACAAAGATGATCAAAGAGATAGAATACAAGCCATATGAGCAATGGCTGAAAGAACCGGGTATGTTTAGTTTGGAAAAGAGGCGATGAAGGAGGGACATGATAGTGGTCTTTAAATTCTTGAAAGGCTGCTGTAAAAAAAAAAAAAAGATGGAGAAAAGTTGTCCTCTTGCCACAGAGAGCAGGACAAGAGGCAATGCATAAGAGATTTAGATTAAATCTCAGGAAAAACTTCCTAACTGTAAGACCAGTAGGACAATAGAACAGACCACTTAGGGTGGTTGTGGAAGCTTCTTCACTGGAGGATTTCAGAAGGAGGCTGGAAAGCCATCTGTCGTGGATGGTTTAGACCAGGGACACTCAAAATTCATTGCACCACAACCCCCTTCTGACAACAAAAATTACTATACAACCCCTGAGGAGGAGTGAGGGGGAACTATGCCTGAGCCTGTCCAAGCTCCGCTGCCCCATGTGAGGGAAGGGGGAGCCCAAAGCCAAAGCCCCAATGCCCTGAGCAGGGGGTTGAAAGCCCAAGGGATTCAACCCTGGCCATGGGTGGCTGAGCTCAGTCTTCAGCCCTGGGGCCCCTCCAGCCTAACACCAGCCCTGGTGACCCCATTAAAATGGGGACAAGACCCACAGTTTGAGACCTGCTGGTTTAGACCCAGAAAAATCTTGTATCTTGGCAGGGGTTAGATTAGATCAGTGGTGGGCAAACTATGGCCCTGCTTCTCCGCAGCCCCAGCTCACTGCGCTGCCAGCGCTCTGGCCCACCGCTACTGCTGGGCAGTGTGGCGGCATGGCTGGATCCAGCATGGTAAGGGGCAGAGAGCAGTGGGGTTGGATAAGGGGCAGGAGGTTCCAGGGGGACGGTCAGGGACAGGGAGCAAGGAGCAGTTGGATGGGGCAGAGGTCTGCTAAGGGCAGTCAGGGGATGGTGAACAGGGTGGGGTTGGACAGACAGAGTCCGGGGAGCCTGTCAGGAGGCAGGGGTGTGGATAGAGGTTGGGGCAGTCAGGGGACAGGGAGCGGGAGGGGTTGGATAGGGGGTGGAGTTATGGGGGGTGGTTAGGGGCAGGGGGTCTTGGAGAGGGTGGTCAGGGAACAAGGAACAAGGAGGGTTGGATTGGTCAGGGGTTCTGAGTGGGGCGGTCAGGGGCGGGGGCCAGAGAGGCACAGCATTCCCTACCCGGCCCTCTATACAGCTTCGCAATGCTGAGTGGCCCTCGGGCCAAAACGTTTGCCCACCCCTGGACTAGATGATCCTTGCTATCCCCTCTAACACTATGGTTCTATGACAAGACACACAGTTCTAATATTGCGGAAGTAACAAAGAATCCTGTGCCACCTTAAAGACTAACTAAAGTATTGAAGCATAAGCTTTCGTGGGCTACTACCCACTTCGTCGGATGCATGCAGTCACGAAGTGGGTATTAGCCCACGAAAGCTTATGCTTCAATACTTTAGTTAGTCTAAGGTGCCACAGGACTCTAACACGGCTACCTCTCTGATTCTCAGTTCTAATATTAAATATCAAATAGCCAGACTTTTTACTCTAAGAAAAATAAAGTTTAGTGAATAAATAAAATTGCCATCTGCCCACAGAAAATAAGTCACATAAAATACAAATTATGAATTATCTGCTCAACTATGATTATTGCCCCTGGCAGCTTTCTCTAGTGATGAGTTTTAAATAACACTAACAATTGATTACAAATTAAGTTTGATAGCCAAATTACTTTGGAGTCTAACAAAACTAAATTTCCATACATGAGTGAAGGTTTCTTCTCCCCCACCCCCAGATTACAAGTATTTTCACTGATGATAACCAAATGTTTTATTTACAGTACATCAAGCTGCCATTGTGTTTTACTGAGTTGGTGGATACCGCTAACTGCCTTAGAGTGGCTGGCTATGAAGTGTGTGAAGGCAGCGAGACATTTTATAAATGTTTATCCTATATTCCTAAGGCATTAGTCAAAGCCCTGGCAGACTCCAAATGAAGCTCTTATAGTTTTTCTTGTAACTTTCCGTAGAGCTCAACAGCAAATTGAAATCTGGGAGCTTTCCAAACTGTTCAAGTTTCAGGTGCAATAGCTGAGAACTCATAAATCATGTGACAGCTATTAAATTGCGCTTGTATCACTCCTACATACCAAACCTCAGAACTCAAATGTCTGTCTTCAGCCTTGTTTAACAATTTTCTGTTTTTGTTTCCAAAGAGCAGTGTTACAGGAAAAGATGCTTCCTGCCCATGGTTTTACATAAGAAAGAAGTGTTACCAGAAAACTTAAAAAGATTATATCTGTGAATACTTATCTCTTTTTGGCAGATCATCCTCCTTCTGTCCAGCCTACCACTCCTCTGCTCCAAACATCCAGGCAGTTTCCCTTTAGTCTTTACTTTCTACAATACAGTGTTCCCAGGAATAGCCATTCTTAGGCACAACAGAATTTCAGGATCACAGTAATGAAAATGGATGCAGTTGACACCCTTCCACACAGCAAGTGAAGATTCATGCATGGAGGGTGCTCTGCACACACACAGAGTTGGCAGGTGTTATCAACCAAGCAGATATTCTACAACTGATCATGTCATAACCTTCATCTTCAGAGACATGAAAAGATGACACATTGGTTTTGGGGTATAGTGCTAATGGAAGAAATAACCCAAGGTATTGCTCTGATCAGAGTAAAACTAGATGTCCTGATGCAGGCAGGTAGCTAAATAAATGATAAATTACTACCCTGTGATGTATGTTTCCTAAAATTGGAAGAGAATGAACCAAAACCAGCACCGAGAGGGATGCAGTGATGGATGAGTTGCAAAGGAAAATATCACCATTAAGGAATGCTGCAATCCCTTTCAGCAGCAGAAATTAATGGAACATTGTCAATTAGTATGAAAGACTTAGTGTAATGGATCTGGAATACACCTGATGGATAGTCCATGTAGCTCAATAACAAAGGTTAGCACTAGAAAATTGGTTCCCTGTATTTGTTTTAATCCATGATTTTCTTCATGAAGGGAAAAAAGAACAAAGGAGATCAATATAATGTAACATTTTTGCGGAGTGAAATTGGTTGTTTCTTCTAAGCCTTCTGGTACTCCTAGATCCTTCATAACTTGAACTTCCATTAAAAAGGGTCTCGATCCTGCAAAAATCCGTAAACTATAAGCATGAAAGTAGTTTCACTGACGTCAACGAGACTTACTCACAAGCTTAAAGCCTTTGGATAAGACTTTGGTAAGCCTTTGGATAAGACTTTGCAGGACTGGGTCCCATGCTTCTGAACCTTTTCAATGTGACTCAGTCTATTGTTATCACCTTGTCTTAGGTGTGTCATTTTCCTTCCTCTGCAATCCTAGACCTTGCTTTAGCAAAGTACTGAAGCATGAGAGTTTAAGCATAGGACTTGTCCCATTTAAGTCAGTAGGATTTTTCACTTGTTTAAAAGGTAGGCGCATGCTGAAGTACCTTGCGGAATTGGGGGCCTAGAGAATGAGTGTGTATTGATGATTACCAGCCCTGCTTACTCCATATTACACCTTATAGGTTACATCTACACAGAATTAAACATCTGCAGCTGGTCCAAATCAATTGTCTCAGGCTCTCAGGGTGGTACTGCACAATTGCTGTGTAGATATTCGGGCTCAGGCTGGAGCATGAGTTCCAGGCCCCCATGAGGTGGGGGGTCCCAGAGCCCAGGATCCAGGCCAAACGTCTACAAAGCAATTTTTAGCCCTGCAGCCCAAGCCCTGCAAGTCTGAGTCAGCTGACCTGGGCCAGCCACAGAAACGCCATGGGTCTTTTATTCCACTGTAGACATACCATAGAAGTCACCTCTCAGTCAAATGACAGCAGATGTTGGGACTTTGCAGGTCAGGTTCGTGTTGAAGGATACTTCAGTGATAAGCAGTCTGCCAATAAAAAACTGCACTAAATATACCCAAACACAACATTCCTGGAATAAAGATGGCCGAACAGTAGGCATGCCATCCCTCTTTCAAGAATGTAAGCCAAACACTTGTGTGACTCCCAAACAGCAACTCTGCTTCAAGAATTGGCGCTTGTTGCTAGGTACATCTCCCACAAAGAGACTCCAACAGTATAATCAGGATCACAGCATCTCTTCCAAGACTAAGAACTCTCTTTCACGAAAAGAAACAGAACTTGCAAGACAATGCGTAACAGTGTCATCTGGTGATCCTTGCATAACAAGCAGCCGATAGTTCTCAAACTTAAGACAGTCCATAAACTTCAGTATTTATATGCATCTGTACTAGCCGAACACTATGCTAAAAGATTCTTCATTTTAAATGAATTACAGTTCAGCTCTAAACTTTTAGAGGAATCCCAGACCATTGCACTATTTTTAGACACATTTAATACCAACTTATTCCCCTGACATGAATGCAGCCATCTGTCAAATTCCTTCTGGAGCATGGAAGTCAAATGTATAACAGATTTAGAAATTACAGAATACTCTTCAGGAAGACAAGACATCTCTCTGGAACTTCATTAGTCAGCCACATCCCGACACTTTTATATAATTGTATTTATTTGCTTTATTCCCATATGTTTGCAGTTTATTTTAGAAAATGAAAAGTTGAAAACAAAAATTATGTTCCTGTCATTCATATCCTCTTTCACTTGCCAGTTGGATTCTTTATCTCTAGCCTGATCCCTTTGGAACCTCCAACAGTGCCTTCAAGTGGAGAAACCTTGCTGCTGAACAAGAGCAGACAACATCTGCCACATGTGTAACCCTTCCTCCACAAAGCCAACGTCACTTGGAATAAAATTCAGGTCATGCCATTCTTTTGATACGCAGGCCTGATCCAACTGAACAGCTCTGTGGCACAGTAATGGAGAACAAGCTAGAGAGGGCCATGAATGCTGCCCCCATGGCAGTCAGATAGCTTTGAGGGGAAGTTCCGCCTGCTACAAAAAGCAAAAGAATAAGAGCTCCAGTTCCTACTGTCAATATCGGTCAGATTCAGTTGTGTATTCAGTAAGTACCCTGAATCATCATCCGGGTTAAACTATCATGTTTGGGGTCTGGCTAACTGGAGTGAGAAAGGGATGTTCACAGGCTACAGGACAGGAAGAAGGGTCCATTAGTTAGGAAGCTAGCCCAGTGAACCAGAATTCCTGCACTGCCATATAAACTTCCTGTGACACCTTGAGCAAATCAATTTAGTGTTTGTGCCTCAGTTTCCTATCTGTAAAATAGGGATACCAATATACCCCTACCTCACAGGGATATAAAGATTGTGAGGAGTTCAAATACTACAATAATGGGGGGGGGCATATAAATATCTAAGATACAGCATTAGGTTTTGTATCAATTAGATCCTGTTCTGTTTTAAATATGGTGAGTGAAATTCTGTCCCCATTTAAGTTTTCAGGAATTTTGCTATTGACTTCAATAGGACAAAAAAATCACCGTATATTATAGGCAGAGCTGATAGCATTGCTAATAGTTAAGATTGCCTGTTTAATAAGCCACTGAAAACAACATCGTACAACTTTACCACATTTTAATTGTCTGGCTGTAATTTTCCATGCCAGGTACCTGCCTCAGGCAGAATATTTTTGGAATTTTTCAGCAAAAACGGTTCAGCTATTTCTGAAAAAGAAGCTGGGGGAAATGCATTGTTTCACCCATGATAATAATAATGATATAACCATTTGGTTGAGAAGCTTCTTCGTGCTTTGGAGCAGGGATTGAATTTTGGCAAGAAGGGTGCACTAATATCAGTGGGTACCTTTTTCTGCTCTTGTGAAAAGCTGCCCAAGTTTAGCAAAGTTATAAAACTTTCTGAAATCTCAGTTTACATATGCTCATTAGAGACTTGTTAGAGTTTTGCAGCTAAATTCTCAATTTTCCAATTGCACTGAGCATGCTCAAACCCAGGGCTAAGCAGAAATTCCTCTGCAATTGCGGCTGTTGCAGGACACCAGAACTGAGAGCACGCATCAGCAGGTTGGGATGAGGGAAGACTAACCTAGTTGTTGAAGCAGGCATCAGGCCCCCAGGGCTTGGGACAGAACTAGAGTCAGTAGTCAGGAGCCAAAGCCAACGGTTACACTGGAGGCAGGAATTGGATACCAGAGCCTCGGGTTGAGCTGGAGTCCACAGTCAGAAGCCAGAGCCAATGGTCAAACCAGAGGGCAGGACCTAGAGCAAACAGGCTATCAGATAAGGAGGGCTTCAAGACACGGGTAGGACAGAGGCAAGGCTGAGTGCAAGGCAGAACAAGGTAAGATGGGAGCAGGCACAGTGGTGGAAACGAGCATTGAGAAGCAACAAGCCGCTGCTGCAGGCTTCAGAGCCAGCCTGCTGGCCTCTGCAGCCAGTCAGGTGGCGCGGCCAGTGAGCCCCCTGCCGCAGGCCAGTTGTACAGCTGAGGCTATCTAGGGACCAGTTCCACTGCAGACTCTGATTTAGCGGTGCCATTCGGAGCATCTGCCTGCTCTGTGTAGATCAAAAGCTTCTCCCTCTCTCTCACCACTGAGATTTTTAAACCGATAAAAATAAAATGCTTTAAAACATACATTGCTATTAGCCATCAACACTAATTATGATACAGTTTTAATTACACGGTCACATCCTTTTTCCCCCCCACAGGACCCCTATCCTCAGTAAAACCTTGTAGGAGTTGGGGGTTCTGGTTGGTTGGTTTTGGTTAAGTGTAAATATATACACACATATTATATATATACACACTTCATAGTGATGAAACTTGCACATTTTTGTAAAAAGCGATATAATCTAGTGATCAACTCTCTGCACGTATTTTAAACAGCTGCTTTTTCCCTTGGATTTTTCAGTCCTGTCTGTTCTATCTTATTTAGATTGTAAACTCTTCAGTATTGGAACTGTTTGTATTTTGTGGCAGGTGTGTGTTTTTCCGCAGTGTGTAGCATATTGTCAGAATTAAACATATAAGGGCTCAGATAATAATAATAAGTAATAATAAGTACATTTTTAGCCAAACTTAGATCAGAAACTATTGAATAATTTTAGAGGGTCTTCCTACTGATTACTGCATATCCCATTATTTTCACCTAGCATGAGGAAAAAACCATCTGCTTTTAGTTTACAGACTTTCCATAGAACAGTGTTGGCTCAGAATCCACATTCACCGCTGTAGGTTATTTTCTTGGATAACATAACCAACATTTGCTTTTGCATTGCATCTTTACTGTAAATTTTGCCAATGATTTCGAGAACATAAAGGGTAGTATAATGACTTTAAATAACTAAATCCCATAGATATATGGTTAAAATAAAGTTACTTTCATAAATGATGAGTAAATTGGACTCCCAAGAGCAATATTGCTATCCCCAAACATTAAAAAAATCATAAGATTCTTTTTTTTATTGTTTTTAATTTGCCTTCTTCTGGGCCTTTAAAGTTTGAACTTTTTTCCATAATCAGAAGCTCTAGAAACTGTTTATTTTAAATGAAAAATGAAAGTCTTTAATTTCATGACTCCAGAAGCCAGGGATTTAAGAAACTCCCATAAAACTGCAGGAGTTCAGAACACTGAAATCATACACTCTCTGTTTGTTGCTCTTAGTATTCCAGCAGAGTGAAGTAGCATGTTGTGCAGTCAAAGTAGCACATCTCTCTTTGCAGCATTGAATTTTGGAATAATGGCTGATTGTAATATTTTGCATAGGATGACTCCTCCTTCAGGACTAAATCTTGCTTCATTCATCTGAATGGAAGATGTAAATCCATATTGCCATAGAACTGCTGTAATTTACAATTTTACTGGATAGCACACATATACAACCATACTTCTCTAAATGTGCTTGAAGACAATGGGATTGTTATTTTCCTAATTACAACTTTCATCTTCACTTTTAAAGTAGTGATATTTATTAACCATTAATATGGAAAAGTATAATTAATGTTTGTTTAACACAAGTGAACAGTTTGTCACAGAACTTCCAGCTGAACAAGCTTACCATACTTCATTCTGGCTCAGCCAAGGCAGGCTTATGTTTATATTATATTAGGGAGGAAGGTCTTCTAGTTAGAGCACAAGCCTGGGATTCTGGAAACCTGGTTTCAAGTTCCTTCACTGCCAAAGACCTCGGCAAGTCCTTTATCCTCTGTGTGGCTCAATTCCCATCTGTAAAATGGGAATAATTGTGCCTCACAGGGGTGTTGTCAAATGCTCAGATGAGAGGTTTGGCTCAAACATTGTGTTGTATATTGAGGACTGCATGGTCTTGCAAGCTTTCAGATCAGGGGTGTTCCCTGGTCCTTCTTGAAAACTAGGTGCTCTGTAATAAAGCATACAATTGCAGTCAGTTAGCAGACTGGCAATTTAAAGCAAGGCGTGGTGATTGGGCCTCTCTTTCAGGGAGCAGTCTGTTTTTCTCACTGTGTAGTTGGTCTGAATTCTCAGAAATGAAGCAGCATTATGTCACAATCTTGTTTTTGTCTACCTCTCTGTATACCATGAAACATAACACATTGCAGTAAATGGGAATTAAGATGTTCTACTGAGCATCTTAAATATCCAGACAGATATAACCTTAAGGATAAAGACAGAGATCGATTCATGTGGTGTTCACTATGCAAAGAAGCCATGTCCCTCTGGGATCTACCATGATGACAGTGATGATGATGATGATAACTGAGCATATTATAGGATCAGGCCCTTAGAACAGATTGAATAAGGATTAAACACTTAACCATTTTGGTCTGGACTATTCGTAAATTAGTAACCAGAGTGCAATTATTAGCAATTTGTTTGTAACCACTGCCTATTGTTTGTGAAGCTCATTAATAATATACTAGAGGGCAGCTGCAGGATTGCAGAAAGTGTCTGGGAAATGAACCAAAAACCATTACATCATCTTGCCTGTTATTTTTGTTCTAGCTGCTGTTATTCTTATTTCGGGCTGCAAATAAATAAATGAAATTATAAGAGTAATAATCCTGTGCACAGAAATATATCTTGCACTGAACAAAATTAATATCAGAGTCTCCATTGCTCACCAATTTGTGGCCTTCAGTTTTCTACTGTAGTGCAGAAAAATATTATAATCTTCTCCAGTTTTTGTTGTTTTTTGAATTTTCAAATAATTTTGGTAATATTTCAAATATTCTCCATTATGATGCAATTATTGTAAAAAAAAATTCAAAACATGACCTAAAAATATA
Organism: Sternotherus odoratus; assembly: GCA_032164245.1. NCBI lineage: Eukaryota > Metazoa > Chordata > Testudines > Kinosternidae > Sternotherus > Sternotherus odoratus. The sequence continues at coordinate 78,784,043 of JAVMKO010000006.1, forward strand.
TGGTATATTTTCCACTCTCTTGCTCTGGTATAAAACTGGTGTAACTCAGTTTCCAGTGAAAGCAATTAAGTTACACTGGCATAAAACTGGAGTACCTGAGTGATGAATCAGAACCTGAATGTGCAAAAAAAAAAAAAAAAGATACCAGGCATTACTCACCAAAACTGCAGAAACCTCCATTTCCTAGGATAAAATCTGAAGAGTTGGCTCCAGATTTCTCATCAACTTCTCGTTCCCAGGAGGCTAAAATGTTCAGATCCACAAATATCTCAGCTTCATTGTAGTCAAAGAAAATAGATCAATTGTCAGTCAAAACAACAGAAAAATCAATGTTGTGTGTGTTAGAACTGAGCTATGCAAGCGCCTGTTGGAAACACGTGTTTCCCTTTATAAATGACCTTTTTCTTAGTTTTCTTTTGCGTCACCACACATCTTTATCAATAATAGATATCAAATAATAAGTGTAAAACATAATGTGATGCTTCCAGCGGTCCCCTGGGATATGAGACACCTCACTACCACCTGTCCTTAGCATGAGGAAGCCTTGTGTGTGCCTGGCAAGGGTCAGCTCCCCAACTCCACCCACCATGGGCAACAGAAGCTCTCCCTTCTCAGCCTCAGAGACCCCGTTCTCTCTCTGCAGGTTTGCAGTAGGCACACTCCAATCCCCGAGGCCTCTGAGCATCTCCCTGAAGTGTCCAGATCCTGTACCACTGCACACATACGGTATTCACAGATTCGCTGCTCCCAAAGAAGCTCAGCTTACCAGTTTCACCTCAGATCACTGCTCCACTTAACACAGAGCACACAGATATGTTTAAACTAAAAGTTTATTTAACAAAGTGTAACGATTCAAGTGATAGCAAATAGAAGTATTGGAATCAAATGGTTACATATAAAATAAAATCACAACATTTCTAGAACCTAGACTGACTTAACTACTTATTTGCATGTTTTATAAAGCTATATGCTCACCTAAAGTCCTTCCAATGTTTTACAGCCAAGCTTGGCTGTGAACTTCCATTCATGAGACAATTCACACTGTCAGGTTGCCTCTTCTGTGGAAGAGTCACTGTGTCTGAACTGTTCTGATATATCTGGGGATTCAAATGATGTCCTTATTCATAAACAGGATCAACCTTTCTGGTTTTTATTCCTGTGGCTTTCCTCTCTTGTTGATTTTGCAATCTCCTGATTTGCCTCAGGCTAAGTATGGAAATAGGCAGACAGTTTGAAGCAGACAATACCCACTTTACGTATGACTAGACAGGGAGGTCCCCATTACTCTCTGTCTCTCCATCATCTCCTAAAGGTTACCTGCCTTAAAAATATATTGTTAGTCGACACAATTCCTTAAAAATTATCCATACACATTTTACAATGATTATGATGACCAGTGGGCTACTGGCTTTTGGTAGAGAAGTCACACTCCACCCTTTAGTGAATTATTATGCACATAATTTACCCAGGGAATCCTTTAAAAAAATCTATGCACCCTTGGTGCCCTCTGTCCAGGGCCATAACCAGGGTGGGGTGCGTGTGGTAGCCGCCAAGGGTGCAAAGCCAACAGGGCAGAAAAATAATGAAAAAACCAGTAGGGGGCACAAACATGCTTGCTTACCCCAGGTGTTAAAATGCCTAGTTATAGCTCTGCCCCTCCAGCTTGGCACCAAGAGGTTGCTGGGTCACACGCTATAAAGGACAATTCTGGCTCAGCAAGAGCACCTGGAACTCTGGACTAATGACTGCCCCAGCAACAACAACAACGTGCACTGAACGAGATGGGAGTCCCGTGGAAACAATGGCATGTGACCATGTAATTAACTATAAAGGACCATGATCATGGAAATGACCAGGTCGTTGGGCCCAAGTGAAGAGAGATTTTCTTCACCAATAATGGTAGGTTGAATTTTCTTCCGGTAAGAGTTTCCAAAAGAGCTTGAGTGTTATTAGTTAAATCCAGGTCTTCAGATCTGTCTTGCAAACCAAATACCCAAAAGATTTGGCCTTTGATAATCTCAGCCAAAACCCCTCTCCCTAAATCGGAATCTTATATCTTATCAGTATAACTGAAACCAGGAAAGTGACAAGCAGGTAAAATGCAATTTTTCACTTGCTCTCTCCCAAGTACTTCCTATATCAGGAGTTCATAAACATTTTTATAGCATGAGCCACTACTTAGATTGTTGTTATATAAAGCATCAGCCCTCCAATTTATGATCATGTGCCTTGCCTTATTTTCCATTTGCTATTGAATAACACCCCTGTAAAATAAAACCATAGTAATTGCTTAAATGGAAAAGCGTTTCTCTATTTTAGTGATCTTTTGTGGCAAATGAGCAGCTAAAACTACAGCTCTTTAGGTGACCAGATAGACCCATTAGTGGTCCACTGACCACAGTTTGAGAACCACAGGACTATACCTCACGGGTGAAGTTAAGAGAGGCTATTTGTGGCTTCTGCTGGAGAGGTTCTGACAACTTATTCTTTTCAGGAGTCATTTCTGACCCAAAAAGTTCAAATCAGAATGAACAGCAACAGAAACTAAATCAGAAGAGCACAAAAGCAGATTAGGAAGTTTCTCATCTGTCCACAATCAAGAGCAGCAGATGACATGAAGCAGTTTCACAGATTGCCACACTTCAGTAATGTAGATTACTTGAATACAAAGAGGAAAACTGACTATGACAAAATTAATTGGTGAGAAAATGTATTCAAGCTATAAAACAACAAAATGAAATTCTCAGGAATGAGATCTGTAACAATCCGGGTTGCCACACTCAGTCTATACCCACTGGTACCTTCTGATTCTATTACAAGAGCTCATAGGGATCCACATAAGTGTCCTTGAAATTTGATATTTTACACCAACACAGTGTGGGAATCAAACAGTTACTCTTGAGAGTGTGAATCTGCCTCTGCACTTGTGAATTGCACAAAACTTGGAACAAAGAAATACCACAGAAATGACTTCAAAATGTTTGCACTCTGTGGGATATCAGATTCTGGACTCACGACTTTATATTTCTGGTATACTTTCAAAGTCATTCCCTTCTGTGTCTTTTTTCTTTTAAATGGCAAGATTGCAAATGTCTAGACAGAATATGTCTAGACCATTATTGTAAATGGCTAGACCACTATTGAATCTGCGAGGTCAGAGTTTGAACAATTCTAGCAGTTTAAAAAAAAAAGTTTTGAACAAACATGTAAAACATTTTAAAAGGATACTGTTTCCTATGCCTGCTTCTGCTCCATTGAAGTCATGGAAGTTTTGCTGTTAACTTCACCAGAAGGAGGAGAATGCTTTAATTGTCCTGGTTTTTAAAATTTCTTTACCCACTTGCCTCATTTCAATCTTCTTCCCCTCCCCTTCTCCCCTTGTACCAAGGAACCCAAGGTGCATTTTATTAAAGATAACTCGTGCAGTTTCTCCACCCCTCCTTCATGTCCCTTTGTGACACATGGGCCCTGTAAAGGAAGAGAAGACCAGAGGCACCTGTATCCCAAGGGGTTGAAAAGACCCCAGCAGCCAGAGAGCTGGCAGTGTCTGATCCCATGCCACCTTCCCCACAAGCCCTAGTGCAGGGGAATGTTGGAGGTGGGGAGAAAGCATTCCTCTGGCTATCCTCAGCTGGCAGATGGACTTTTGGGAACTATTGCCAAATGACACATATTAGAGCAGCCCTACAGCTTATGCTCTAACCTGCAGCTTGGGCCAGGGAGGACAGCATTTACAGAGAGCCAAAACCTGCTCCCTGACAGCCCATCAGGAGGAGAGGTGTCTGGGACACCAATAATAGTACTTTATACTGATTCTTCTCCTTCAAGGTGAGCATCATCTGTCCCCTCCCCTCCCCCCTTTTCCCTCCACATTCACCTTTGACAGTCTCCCACTTTCATCCTTGGATACTTGAATCCCTACATCATCAATCAATCTGCCATTACTGATCTCTCAGCACCTGCTGTTCACCTCCTTCAGCCTCACTCTCAGGACCAATGACCTCACTTCACAATCTTGCAATGAATGAACAAGGGCCCAGTGGAAAAAATTGTATAGGATCATATAATAAAATGTAAATCATCATGTAATATACATAAAACATATACACAAGGGTGCAAAATTAACCATACGTAACCATACATCTGGCATTGCAATCTAAATTACATATTCAAAAAACTAAATATTTAAATATTATTGCCTCCATTTTTAATGGAAAAAGATCAAAGCAAATTCTATTACCTGTTTTCAGTTTTCAAATGATTTTGTTTTTGTTTCCCCCCCAAGAGAAGTCTATTTTGTCGGCTGAAAATTTCAACAAAAATGAACTATCCATTTTTTTTCCACTAAAAACCATTTTCAGATGAATTATACAGAAAGTGCAACGGAAAAGAATTATAGTCTTGTAGTTAAGGGACTTTGGTGATCTCTAGTCAGTTCCCAGCTCTGTCATAGACTCTGTATGCATCAGCTCCCCATGTGTAAAATGGGGCTAATAGTACTTCCTTTCTCCTAAGCATAAAGAGTCCCATCTACTTAGATTTTAATCTCTTCAGGACAGGGATTGTCTGGTAATATGGATTTGAACAGAGTAATTTGGTTATGGTTCCAGCCCACCACTACTTTTATTTTGTTTTTCAGCACTATATTTAACTCATATATGCCACAGGTCAAAGTTGAAATAGAGACTAACTTTAGTTTTCATTTTTTTTCAGCCAGGACTAGTAGCATCAAGCAGACCAGGTTCCTAGGGTGCTAGACTATGAACAGCATATATTCACACGGTGCCTGACTCAAAGAGCTACAATTTAAAAGACAAGATGTGCCACATAGGAGAAACAAACAAATGTTCAGGAAGACGGGGCGGGACAAGGTAGCAGTGATAATAGGATGTTTTAGTATAGTCTAGTGCAGGGGTGGGGAACCTCCGGCCCGGGGGCCTTATACGGCCCGCCAAAGCATTCCATCCGGCCCGCGCGCGTCCCTGGCTGGCAGCTCCCCCAGGCGCTTCCCGACTCCTTCGCCGAGCCACCCCCACCCGGGGTGGCTCCGCACTCAGCGAAGAGGCCGGGAAGCGCCAGGCAGGCAGGCGGGCGGGGACTGGGCTTCCGGGGGGGGGGGGGGAGGGAGGAGCGGCCCCCGAAGACATTGTAAATCTTCAAATGGCCCTTGGCAGGAAAAAGGTTCCCCACCCCTGGTCTAGTGGTATGCATGATTTGTAGGTGTATTAAACTTACTTACTCAGAAGCACAACTTCCCTTTGAAAATAAAGTTGATGTTAGATTTAGGTAAGACTAAAATATATTATTGAGCCTTTATAAGCTGAGATGATTGAACTGTGATTGGCAGACGAGTAATAGCAATCAAACAGACGATATGCCATCTTCCCTAGCAGAACTGCTGTGTGTGAATTTATCTGCAATTTACTAGCAGACATTGGTACTTCATTCAGATCCTGTGGAAAGCCAGAGAAACATGAGTCAGAACTAATGATATTCTTAGCTCTTTTACTGACTTGCCCTGTGACCATGGCCAAGTTGCTAATGTTATTTCTCTGTGCTTGGTTTACCGATCTGCAAAATGGCATAACATTTTCTATGATGCCCTTGGGGAATTGTAAAGTTTAATTTACATTTTTAAGGCACTTTAAGAGTCTTGGATGAAAAGTGCTGTAAGTGCACAGTAGTGTTATTTCAGCCCTGAAACAGTCAGGCAGCAGTTGATGTGCAGCAGCACTGAAGGTTGCTATTATCTTGGCTTAATAGTAATGGCTGGAAACAAGTTTCTGAAGACTATCGGGATGACATCAGACATTTTCACAACACTTATAGAGATTTAGTCAGGGTTGTTAATTTATTGATACTGTCTGACATTCTGTTCTGAGTACGGCTTTTAAGGTGACCAGATGTCCCGATTTTATAGAGATAGTTCCACTTTTGGGGTCTTTTTCTTATATAGGGTCCTATTACCTCCACCTCCTGTCTCAATTTTTCACACTTGCTGTCTGGTCATCCTAATGGCTTTTGATAAATAGATCACAGCATCTTGCTAGACAGAGACAAGAATTGTGTTAGTCTGGACTGCACTTTATTGATATAGCTTCACTTGTTCTTAACAGTCAGTAAGGGAAGAAACCACCCTTTGCTAGGGAATCGGCATATATTCATTGACTTATTGGCATCATTCTCATGAATGTGATTGTGATTATGGATAGGCAGAGTCAAACACTGTCTTGAGAGGCGGCAGCTCCAGTAGGTAACATGCAGAACTCCATGACAGCCAGAATGGGACATTTGAAATATAAAATATTTTCTGTTGCTGCGATGACAAGGAATGTTGGACCAGTGGCAATCAAAACATATTCATATTGAACAGACCCCTAAATGCTTACGTATTGATCCTCTGGGTATTGGCGCCAAGTTTCTGGTCTCTTTTTAAAAATTATTTGGACCCAGATTTTCCCTCATCCAGCCATCCTGCACCTCAAGATTTGTTCAGGATTGTCAATGATTGTGTGAGAGTGATACTTACCAATATATTAACTACACATGGGAGAGTATGAGGGGGCTTGTGCATGGTAAACAAGGACACAATTTGTCCCATAGTATAGGATTTTTCCCTGGTTTCAGTAACTGGCTTTTTTTCTATGTCTGTCCTTATATGAAAGCAAATAATTGTTATATCCCTATTCTTCAAAATTGTGTGGCTAAATGTTACTGCGGTGAAATGAAGCACAATCTCCTCCCTCTCTAATCTGTTTTCTATGTATATCTAACATGCCTATCATCATTGTATCTGGGAACAACTAACCCTGAATAATAACCTACCCTAGACCCATCCTGCTGTTAGTATTATTCACATTAAATGTTTAAAAAATCATTTTTCTGTAAATAAATGTTACAATTTCTTTTAAAAAACACAAACTTTTGTTTCTTAAAATCCAAAAAAGGGAATAGGAAAAAACATTCTGATCAAGTGAATACAAAGTAACATGAGTTTTTCGGAACAAAGTCCATGGTTGGAGTATAAATGGAGTATCAGTCCATGTATGCATTTTATAGTTTACTACAGCACTCATCACTATAGTACCTAAGTGTTGTGTATTCACAGTAGTACTTAACTGAAGAGAACAAGTTTGTTTCTCCCTGTTATAAGAAAGGGCAAAACTGCATTACAAGATATAGATACATAAGCTTGATAGATACATAAGCTTGTTGTTCTCCTCCCCAAAGGTTTCATTGAGGCACTGAGTGGCTGGGCTGACTGGATGGTATTAGACTTTGTTATTGATATCTCATTTCATCACATGTTTTATTTTTCTTGCTGTGATTTAAAGTCCAGAGCTTATAAATGCCAAACTTAAGAAATATTACCAGCATTACTGCATCAATAACAGTCTTAATGCTGTCAGATCAACACATGTGCCTCACTCACTCATTATATTTAGCTGTTCAGACATTTACAGCACTATTAAATTATGCTGAGAGTAGTAGTGTCTTACATTCCACTCCCTTATTTATTTTACATTGTTTGTGGAATATCATTTGATTTACATTAGTTACCCTGGACAAAAATGCATTATGCGTTCATAGCTAAATCAGCTTCAAAGTGCCCCACAGCAGGAGAAACTCTGAGGACCTACATTCACAGGTCTGAGTAAAAAATAATCAAACAGTGACTTATACCCTACAACTAGTGACATCTTTTACTAACACACTTAACATGATTTCAGTCTTTATCCTACATTCATTAGCTCCCATTAACTTTAATGATCTGGAATTAGGGCCTAAATGAAAGCTCCTGTCTCCATAAAACAGCATTTGCAAAACTAAAACCCTGGTACGCTGGCTTATGAATTGAGTGTTATTCATGAGGGTGAACACACTGCTGTAATATTATCATCATGAGGGTAAGTTCAGGATCTTAAGGTTGAAAAGGAAATTCGTTCTTTTCTATGGTACATTATTTCTGTACAGCATTACATTCATTCAATACTTACAAATTATCTCAAATTCTAATTTAGTCCTCACTTTGGGAAAACTCTCACTGATGCTATCAGTTGCTAGGATTGTCACTGAGAGCAGAATTATTTTTCCCTGTGTTCGTAATAATGCTTAGAATCAGATGCAGATTAAGATTTATTGGGGCCCTTGGTACAAAGAACATTGCCCCCCCCAACCACACACACATACACGCCATGGGGCCTCGCCCCCTGCTTCCCCACCAGCCCCCGCTTCCTCCCATGGCCCTGCCTCCTGGCCTGGCCATAAGTCAGGCCCTGGTAAGAGCTGCCCAGGGAGCCTGCACCTGTCCTGGATTGTGTGCTCTGGGGGGCCAAGGACACAGACCCTGGGCTGCTCTCAGGCACCTCAGGACAAGGGAAGGGTCCAGGACTCCCCACAGCTGCCTGGGAGGCTTGAGTGACCATACATCGTGGTTTGGCCAGAACAGTCCCCTTTATAAGCCCTGCCTCAGACATCGCAACTTTTTTGGCAAAAACTGGACATTTGTCCATCATCAGTTGACAAGAGCCAATGGAAAAAATACCCAGTTTTCACAAACAGGGACTTGGGCTGGGGCAGCTCCACATGGGGGGGAAAGGAGAGGTTCCAGGGGGTCCTAGAAGGAAAAGTCTATTTACAAATACAGGAGTGTGTATATCAGGGGTGGGCAACCTGTGGCAATGTAAGTGGTAAATTCTGGCTCCTTCTCAGGCTCAGGTTGGCTACCCTGTCTGTATACATTTAAAGGAGAGGGGGAAATGTTGGCTGTCTAAAAGACCCATTCAAATAGGGAAGAAAGGAATTTGAGTGAGGGTGAGAGAGGAGCAGAGAAAAGCCTAGAAAGCTTATGTACAATGTACTGGGCTGGCTGAAAAAGCCTTTTTGAAAAAACAGCTATGGGGGAAAAGCAGCTATTTATTGAAGACAAAGGAACCATGTACAGTTGCTGGACTTTATTTTACTGCCTTTATTGTTTTCAATGAGTTAGAACTGCCTATCTTATTGCAACTGGTTTAATAAAGAAAAACGTGTAATGATTTAAAATACATCAATTATTCCTGTTTCACTTACATACGATACATACATTTTCCTTTGTAAGGTGGTTTGAGAAGCGGGTGTAGTCGGAGAGTCTGAGCTGTAGGCTGTGGAGACAGAAAATGAGCCCTCTTCCTTGCTGGTGATCTTTGCTAAATGCATAACTTTGCACTGAGTTTCCACATCATAAAATGATTTTTACTTACTTACCTCCCAGCAGGAGTGAGGATTAATTATTTAGCTTTTATAAAGCAACTTGAAGTTTATAAACACTAACTATAAGCTACATATTTATTGGAAAAATACTAGATTGTCAGCTGCTCTGGGCAGCAGCCTTTTCCCTTTACATGTCAACTAATCAAACCCTAATATAAAATAGTCAGCATAGAAATAAATATGAATGAAAATAAATGGTTCAATGCACTAAAAATGTGGTTACCTTAAAGTTATCATCTTGTCAATAAACTGTTTGGCTTTGAATTTTGGGTTTGAATTAATAACTCTGCTGATACTTGTGACAGTAATTTTGGAGCCTGTAGTTTCAGGTGAGTGAGTTTGGACAGCTACAGCTGTCTGTACACATAATACAGCATTGTGCTAGAGAGCTCTGCCTAAGTGCTAAATATTGTCATAGCTGAGACACATGAGGGTTTTTTGATTAAAACAATATCTGTTGGTAAGTGTTGGAGACTGAGAGTTAGGACTCTCGAGTTCTCTAACTAGCAGTGATACTTGATTCACTCTGTGCTTGACTGTAAGCAATTCACTTAATCTCTGTGTTTCATTATACCCATGTGTAAAATGGGGGGAAGAAGAGGGGCTGAAGGAGGCAGCTCCACATGGGAAGGAAGAGAGGGGAAAGGAGAGGGAGAAGAGAGGAGACAGCTCTGCACAGGGGAAATATGCTTGGTGTTCACCCTACACAGCTCCTGCGTCCAGCCTGGCAAGGGGGCGGGGCCTCAAGGGGGAAGAGAAGGAGCAGGACGGCAGGGTCCCAGGGGAAGGGGAAACAAGAGGCTGGCTGGAGATCCAGCCTGAAGGGGCCTCCCCTTTTGGTCAGGGCACTTGGACCTCTCCAGTAATCTACCACTGCTTAGAATACTAAAATTAAACATCAATTCAACATCTGTTGTATTTTATAACATTATAACATTTTGCTTTGTCCATTTGGACAGTGAAAAATAGACTAGAATCATAGATATGTCCATCTGCCAGGGACCTCGAGAGGTCATCTAGTCCAGCCCCACTGTGCTGAGACAGGACCAAGTAAACCTAGACCACTCCTGACAGGTGTTTGTCTAACATGTTCTTTAAAATCTCCAATGATGGGGATTCCACAACTTCCCTTGAAAGCCTATTCCAGAGCTTAGCTGCGCATATAGTTAGAAAGTGTTTCCTAATATTGAACCTAAACCTCCCTTGCTGCAAATTAAGCCAATTACTTCATGTCCTACCTTCAGTGGACATGGAGAACAATTGATCACTATCCTCTTTATATCAGCCCTTTACATGTTTGAAGACTGCCATTAGGTTCTTGGTCAGTCTTCTTTTCTGAAGACTGAACGTGCCCAGTTTTTTTAACCTTTCCTCGTAGATCAGGTTTTCTAAATCTTTTACCACCGTGGTCCGCTCCTATCTTGTCTGCATTATTATATACACAATAGGTTTTTTCAGCAACTGGCATCTTTGTGTGTAAAAGACATTCATGCTTGAGGAGTCTAGGATTGCTCAAGTGTTTAAAGCAACTAACACTTGAAATTTTCTTGGGCATATCTTATTGGTAGTTAGAAAATTATAAAGGTAAAACCACATACATGTCCTTTCAGTTAGCAGATTCCTGTATACTTTTCCAGAGTATTGCTCTGAGTTATTTCAGAAGCCATATAGAAATTTTAAAATGCTCCAAGAGTGAAAATTACATCCACAATGTACTGTAGACTACACAAAGGAGAGGGAAATAAATAATATTAACAACAACAAAGAAACTGAGTATCAAACACTGATTTAGATCAAATCAATAATAATTGATCTTCTAAAATAGAGTTACTATGATAACAAGACTTCAAAGGGGGAGGGGGGAGTATGCAGCCCTAAATAACCTGAACAAGCTGACCTGAATAACCAGACCTGAAGAACTGTTTAAGCCAGAAAGCTCATCTCTCTCACCAACAGAAGTTGGGCCAATAAAAGATATTGCCTTGCCCATTTTGTCTCTCATCCCTAAATAAGTCATTTCAAAGAATTTTCAGGCTGCTTTACTTCAGAGCATCTTGTGCTTGAGTTTTAATTCACAACTCAAGTTGCCATACTTGTTTTCATAACATATGCTAACAGCAATCCCCATTAGCATACTCTTTGCCAGTAAAAAAGTACAATCTGTTGGCATAAGATATTATTTATTCATTTTACCACTCTGAATAATGGATGCAGCTCATAAAATGCTGTAGAAATTTAAAATACTTTATTATGTTCTTAACAGCTTTGCAGTGCACTTAGGGAAGACAAGCGCTTTATTCTTTATTGGAGGAAAAACTTATGCTAGTTTGAATACCCATTTCAATTTGCAGATGTTGTCTGATATTTTGCTTTAAGTTCTATTTAATTCCTGTTGTAAGAAAGGAAATTGGTGTAATTATTTAATTACCAATAACGAGACACAGAAACAAAGCATAGATACATGACAAAATATAAAGTATTTTTGCATTAAAATGCTGTGCTACACTTAAAAGCGACTTTGTAAATATGGCACCTCTTATTTCGCAAATCTATATCAAGTGGATATTCAGAGTCATCTCTGCTGATGTTACCTGGAAAACAAACAAACAAAACAAAACTATTTTTAGTTCTTTATACGCCTATTTGCACTTCAGAGGCATATCTACCAAACGGTGTGGTATCTACGAAAAGGTGTGGTGAAAGTGCACATCTTACACTCTCAGTGTCAAAGGGCACCTGCCAAAATCCAGCCAATGCATCTAATTAGCTGAAGAATTTGGATCCAGCCATTGCAGACAACAGTTCACTCCGTGTGGGCAAGTTGAAGTGCTCTCCTTTTATGTGTTTGTTCAGCTCCTTAGGGTCCACAAGAGTAGTCTCCCCTCCCCCTCTTTTCTTTATTCTCTACAATTACTAAGAAGTAAACCCAATCAGTTGTGATTTTTCTATTCTCCAAATGAAACCACTTACTATCAGGTTTTGCAGCTCTTCTTCAAGACTCTTTCTTAAGGTTTGTGGAACTTTTACTGTAGTATGTTCCACAGGTTGGGCATCTTCTGTTAAGTGTATCTTGTATGTCACTGGGAGGCAACATTTCCTGTGGTACATTTCATATGACACTAATAATATTTTCATCTCCGGTTCGGTTAGCTTTCTGTCTCTTTGTTATAGACATCCTCTTGAGACCAAGCACCTCATACGTACACCCATGACTGATTGCTTGCCTCTGAATAGAAGCACAAACTCTTGCTTAAATACAAAGGGAAAAATGATAAACATCAGTGTGCACATTCCCAACACTGGGATTGTTTCTCCATTATAGTTTTTAACAGGCCCTTTTTAGTCTTCCCTAATGATATGCTCTTTACACCAGTCTATTTCAGTTTTTATTATATTTACTTGTGCCCCGGTGTCTATTTGTGTATATTTTACTTAGCCAATCTTTTCACTTTTCAGCCTCCTCCATTATTATCATAAGAATGCCTCTTTCTCTTCACTTGACGAACCCCCTTCTCTAGTTAACACAAGCACTTTCCTGCTTTTCTGCACATTTTAGCATAATTGCTGGGTTTATTACAGTTTCTACAGATTTGCCAGAACACAGGGCATTTCCTACACTCATATTGGTTGCCACATTGTTGGCATTGTTTCCTGCTTTCCATGTTTCTGTCCTTGGCTAGTTTAATTTCTTTTAACTTTTTCTTGTTGGTTTAGGTACCATAATCCCAGTCATGTATTAGACTTATTTGTGAGTTTGTTCATTCTGCTGCTTGGTATATAAAAATTGTCCTTCAGTGTCAGATTCATCTTCCTTAGTAACCGTTCACTGATTTTTTTATTGTTGCTCCTCTAAAAACTAGATTGTTCTGGGGATGTGTTTTAAAATTGCATATTCACAGAACTGACTTTTTAGTTTCAAGTCTTTGACAAACTCTTCTATTATTTCCTCTTTATTCTGCATTCTCATCCTGAGCCTCTCTCTCTCGTAACCCCCCCCCCCCCAGGACATAGTGATCCTCAAACATTTTCATTACGTGTTCAAAGTTTTACTCGCTCTCTCTTTTTTCTCTCCTCCCACCCCAACATCTGTATGGAGTGTTTTGTATATATGTAGGGCTTCTGTGTCTGCCAGTGTTAAGAGCAGAGCAATCTTTTGTTCATCCTCCAACTTATTTGTCCCTGTAGCTTTCATATATAGCGCAAATTGCTGTTTGAACCCTTTCCCAGGAACATCCAGCATTTCCCCTTATTTTCAGGGCTGATTGGGGAGTTACTTTCAATTACACAAGCTCTGTAGCAGTAATATCAAAGTTACCTCCCTTACTCGATCTTCCGGCACCCTATGCTTTCCACTTCTGATGCCACGTGGTATCTTACTGTCGATTAGACTGGTGTCAAGATAAACTACAGTATTATTATGAACAGAACTATGGACAGAAATGAGAAATTTTTTTCTTTTTATAGCAGCAGCCTGTGATTGCCTGGTCCTTGGTGTCTTTGTTTCTGCTACAATAGAAAGTGTCTCTAGAGTATGCAGGATGCGTTTGCCAAACCAATATGAAATAGAAGGGAAATTTATTTCAGACTCAGGAGGCCAGATTTTCAGAGGTGCTGAGTATTTTCAGATTCCACTGATGTTGTTAACTGGATCTGTGTAGTTAGCACATCCAAAAAATTAGGTTCTTGCTGTTTTTTGGGCTTCTCTACCGTCAGGGTCACAAATGGCCACACTCTTTGCAGCAAGATGACTGACATTAGGATGAGGCTCAGAAACACTAACTGTAAAAGTGGGCTCACACCAAATACTGGGAACCAAATACCTATGTTTTGAGGAAATTTGGAGCCAGATCCAAATATCACAGCTAATCCAACTCTAATGAACCAAGCCAAATCCACAAATAAGAATATCTTCAGACTTTGGTGATCTGAATCTAGTTCCAGTCATTCCATCTTAAGATCAGACTCAGATTCATAGACTTTAAGGTCTCAATCTAAATTACATGTCAAAAGTTTTCACAGGTTAGCACAAAAATGCTCTTTCCATTTTCAGACATTCAGATTGCTGAGAAAGATATGTGCATTTTCCTTAAAAATATGTTAAACCAAAATGCAGACTCACTACTATAAGTAGCAGTGATTTGGACCATTCCTGTAGCATGCTGTAGTATTTTTATGAAGACTGTTTTACTTCATTTGCAGTGTTGTAATGATATGCTCACTCTTCTGATTTGCTGCAAGTTAACAAAAAGTAAAGCAGGCAGTGTTCTGAGATTATTAGTTATTAGCGGTCAGTAAAAATTAAGCTACAGCAGGGAGTTTGTAGGAAAATTTCATAATTAAATTTAAAGTTCATCTGAGCTATTTACCCTGTTGAAGTGCATCCTGCCAACAGCAAGAATGTTATTGTTGTTGGCCTGCCTCATGATGATATTTTCCTAAGAAAATACATGTATCTGATTAAGAGTTTTAATTAGCAATCTTGGCAAGAGGCTGAGGTTTTAGTCCTCAAACAAAGAAAATGCTTTCAGGGCTTGATCCAAAGTCTACTGAAGTCAACAAGAAGGCAAGAGAGGGAGACAAGTAAGCTTAAAATCTGCTGGTGCTGAAGGTAGGTTCTGATTATAGGCAAAACTGAGGGTGGATTTAGGTTTGCAAGATCTCAGTCCCATTTTAATTTTACAAAACCAAAACTAGACGGGAAGGTATCATTTCAGATTCAGAAACCACATTTAATTTAAACCTTCAGATCTGAGAGCCTACCTTTGCTCTGGGCTACATGCGTTCAGCTATTCAGTAGCCCAGTATAGGAATGGACCACCAGTGCTTGAACTCTAATAAAACCAGGCCAGGGAGACAGCTAAAGCAATTCCCAGCTGGCTGGAGCAAGGGTCTGGATTCACAGCATAAACTATGGTATCCTTTTCTTTATTTACAGCACTCTTCAAACACTTTTGCATTCATCACTATAAGTAAGCTTGGCAGAATTTAATTTTTAATATATATATATATATATATATATATATATATATATATATATATATATATATATATATATATATATATATATATATATATATATATATATAATGTTGACAGTTTATCAATATTTATTTTTAACCTTGTTTTTAATCTATTTAAATTTTCACAGTTGCAGGTAATTATGGCAGGGCAAACCAAATGCTGGGACAATTAGTTAATGACGGATGTTCAGATTCCAAAAGTTAAAGCTTTATAACTGTTAAAACGCAAATCGTCAACCTCACATGTCAAAATATACAGGGTAAACATTCTTAAGTTAAACTTAATAAATGTTCAAGGAGTGGTTTCCTTATTTTGACTATCCATAAATTTAGATTATTATTGATGGAAATATTGTTTCATCAATTTTCAGGTATATGGAGAAATTGTGGAGAAAATTACTGACATTAGGAATAATTATCAGAAATTCAGAGATTCCAAGACCAGAAGGGACCACTGTGATCTAGTCTGACCTCTGTAATGCAGGCCATAGAACTTCACCTGAAATAATTCCTAGAGTATATCTTTTAGAAAAACATCCAGTCTTGATTTAAAAATTATCACTGATGGAGAAGTTGGTTGACTTTCACTCTTAAAATGGATGCCTTTATTTCCATTTGGCATGTGTCTAGCTTCCACTTCCAGCCATTGGGTCATGTTATATTTTCCTCTGCTAAATAAAGAGCCCACCATTAAATATTTGTTTCTCATTAGTCATTTTTAGACTTTCATCAAGTCACCTCTTAATCTTCTCTTTGTTCAGTTAAGTAGATTGAGCTCCTTGCATCTAAAGCTCTAAGGCATGTTTTCTAATTCTTTAATTATACTTGTGGCTTTTCTGTGAACTTTACCACTCCTTCTTAAGGACACCAAAAAAATACCAGGATCAATGGAAAGAGGCAGCTAGAGGTATCCAAGGTGAGTTTCATGAGAATGGAGGACAAGCAGAGGTTTGGAGGTTTTTTTTAGGGAAGTGTGTCCTGCTATGGAATTTCACATTGCAAGAGATCAGAATGTATTCATGTGTTACCTTTAGAGGAGTTCAATTCAAGGCATGGCTAGGACTTCCCTTCCAAGGTGACATCACATTGGAGACCGTTTTATTCACCATAGCACAATTTGTAATAGAATGTTATATGTAAATTGCCACTTTCATAACAAGCCAACCTTTAATTAATAAAAATTGTATGGATCTTCTCCACACTAAGAATGTAAATGAGTTGTAAATTTAATATATATTAATTCTGTTGCTAATTTTTAATTTGGACTCATTAAATAAAGTCCCCTGGTTTGTACAGAGGGGAAATATTTCACCTGAAGTGATGAATCATAGCAGTTTATATAGTGAAATAAGGACTGCAGTGACAGTCCTTTGAACCCAAATTAAGCATACAATAAATGTTTTTAGGAACACAAAGGAAAAATGGATTTCTAAAAGCAAAATATTTTTTTTTAAAACTGAATCATTTGTTCTTTCAGTGCCTTCATTGCATCACATTTAAGCCAGGAAACAGGCTCATTAGTGGTTTTATGAGTCTTGATGGTTTCTCTTTGTACCAATATATTTGTTCCTATTGATAGTGTGTCAGCCTAGCAATATAAGTTTAGGGAAAGCAAAGTTATATTTAGTAAATACAAGAGAAATCCACAAAGAAAAAACTTGCAATTACAAGAAAACTATAGAATATATACAATATGTGACAAAATGTGGCATCTTCCTTTCAATGAATTATAAGTAACATCACATTAAACAGGAAGAGCTTACAGGAAAGTATAAGCAATGAGGCCATTGGCTCAGAAGAGTATACAGACTGAAATCCAAAATGGCTATTTAAACCTTTTCAGGACCTCTACAGTGTTATACTGTCACACTTGCGGGAGGAGGGTTAAGCTTCCTCTGCTTTGTTGTTAGAGACAAACGTGTTATTTACCTGGCTTCCCACCTAGTCATTTAAAATGCACATGCTGAACCTGCCCTCCTCTAGATTCTTTTATCACATTTTCACTTCTCATTATTAATTTCCTTATTTTTTATTTCTATCCTGTTTTATATTTTCTCTATTCTCACGTTTCTATTTTTAGCCTCTCCCCAGCTGCCTACATTATCTCCTTTATTTCAGAACGTAGCTATTTACCCTTAGATGTATTAATTTTCATTTGTAATCTCTAATTCCTTTTTTGCTTTCCCTGTGTGATGCAACCACGACCTTTTAAAATCAGCTACCCTAGCACATTTCTCTTTCTTGCTTCTCTCTCTAAATAATAATTCTACAGAGATTTGCTAGCCCCTTTAACCTGAAACCACAAACTAGAGCAAGCTGAAGTCGAGATCCCCTGAAGACCATCAGTATAATTCTTTCCTCCAGGCATTGAAGAATCTTAGACAAGTTAATACAGGAAACTGTTAGAGTTGCCTTGCAATTTTCCTTTTGGCATCTTGAGGATTTAAAAATCATGTGCGACTCCACTATCTCTGAAGCTTTAGATGAAGGATGGCTTTTTCAGACTCACCATAGCACAAAAGAGAATCAGGGTGACAGGGAGGAAAGAGAATGAACATCTGTCTTGAAAAGCTAAAACAAAAATATAAAACCAGCGAGGTTAACGGAGTCCTTAAAAATCAAGATATGTGGACAGGAAGATCTGTCTGTCCATTGCTTGTGAAGGCTCTTTGAACTGGCAATAGGACGTAAAGCCTCTCACTTCCTGGTCTTGTTTTCTAATCTGAAAGTTTCTAAATGACTGAGGCTACAGATTACCTTCAGTTGAGGATAGGCTGTGGCCCTGGTCACATTGACAGCAATAGGAAATGGTGGCCATTTTGAGAGAGGACAGTTCTTTGTGGAATTCTCTTTCGATCAGCGATGTCCAATATGTTCGCCACTAGCCACATGTGGCTAATAGGCTATTGAACTATGGCTAAAGCCAGTGACTTTTTTTATAATGTGGCTAAGAAAAATTCAAAACCACAAGTGTGGCTAGCAGTGTGGCTAGCATCAAATTTCTATTGGACACCGCTGCTATAGATCATTATTCTTCAGTTACTGCTAAAGCATAAACTTTCAGTTATGAGGAATAAAGCAAAAAATATTAATCCTCAAAAGCTTCTTTAAATACCAGAGATTTCAGTGCATTTTAACTCCGAAAATAAGTGCTGAAATTTGGGTAGGGTACCATGAATTTTTCCAGCAAAACAAAAAGGCTGAATTCCTGTGATACGCGCAAAACTCAACTCAGCCTTAACCATACAGCAAGACAAACACTGTGTCAAAAGGGAGAAAAGCAGGCCAAGTTTTATTCCCTGTATTTTTTGCCGTTCTTGACACTTGCTATTTAGACAGAAATCAATGCATTCTTGCCATCTGGCCAGTGCACAGCCCATATGGCATCAGTCTTTTAAATTCTGGGATAAAGACATTCCATAGTACAGTGTTTAAACATTTATTTTGTTTCTTTGCTGCTCTGAAATCAAAACGTACCCATCTCATGCTCTGGGAGCCTTTGGCAATCACTAAAACAGACCCATCAGTTACCCCCAATTACATCAAATAGCCTAGCAACAACATACATAAAAAGAATACTCCCCAAAGAATCCTCACACCACCACTACTAGACAGCCATCTCATGGGCCATGGGAAAAAGACAGGCCCTGCAATGCACAAACAAGGGCTGCTGCTAACAAACAAGTTCCAACACATAGTTCCCTAATGGTGAACACTTTACTAGCTGCCTTCTTTTATCTCAGTTGGGTTTCAGCTCAGGCACCTCTGCTGACCACAGCTGTAGTAGTAAGTCACAGGAAGAGAGGACATCTTAGAAGTCTCAAGGCCATTTATATGTCAAAAACCAATATTTTAAATTCAACCCAGAAACAAATATGCAGCCAGGACAAATTGGAGCGCACAGGTTTCATCTGTTCAAACAGATACACAGAATATACCTTTTCCTCTCTCTGTGTGCATGGACACAATAAATACACAAAATATAGTACTAAACAAACAAGCATTTCCTTCCCATTAACAGATCAAGACTACTAATTGCCACCATCACTCTTAGCCCATTTACATCACCTTTAGCCTTTTTTCTTCTCAAAGCCTGAGACAGAGAGATCTTGCAAAATTGTATCACAAAGAAATAAAAAGAAATGCAAGGTAGGCATACAAAACAATAGCTATTAAGTTAGAGAATAGAAGGGATTTAGTCATAAACATTGACTAATGAACTTAAAAACATTTTGAACATAAAGTTGGAGCTAATTAATCTTAACCGACAGCTAATCTAGATATGGATACCACTGAATATGGGGTTAACCTCTGACCAAGCAATAGGGTGGGGTTTTACTTCAGCAAGGAGCACCCCTTCTGTCAGAATCCAATCTGATCTCTAGTTGTCACCCTTGCGTGGCTGACAATTCATTTACACGCGCTATCAATTAGGAAGAGAGATGTTTTAATGTAATAAATACCCTTTGAAGTAGCCAGACAGAAAAGTTCAGTTGATGCCCTTTGTAAGACTGTAGCCAATTATCAGACAGAGGAGTCCAACAGTGAAGGTGGAGAAAGGCTCCGATATAAAGGTTCAGGTAGCTCTGAGTGCAGTAAAGTGACAACAGTGAAGATGTATAACCCTAGATGTTTTACATGGCAACCATCAGACATTTTTTAGGGCAGGATAAGAAATTAAATATCCAACTAAAGTGACTGGTATTTTAATGTGAAAATAATGCAATCCCACAGCACAGCAGGTTTAACAGTAACTGGTAGCCTCTGCTTGCTGGAGGCCTAGGATGTCCAATTATTTCACTGTCAACCACCAACTCTGATCAGACTGTTTAAAGGTCACAAATCATGTTTCTGGTTCTTTTCCTGTTTGTCCCTCCTCCCTACCATCCCCTCTTCATTTGACACATTCTTTATTGTTATCTGCACTGCAGTAGGAAATAAAGACCCGGATAGCCCCACTGACGCTAGGCACTGTCCACAAATATAATGAAAAGTTGGCCTCTGCCCCAAAGAGCTCACACTCTAAAATATAAGAGAAGAGACAACAGGTGAGCACTACAGACAGAGAAGCACAAGGTCAAAGTGAAATGGTTAGGATTAGTGTAATCTAATCACTAATGGCTAGACCATGCACTACATTCTAGCCCCAGGCAAGGAACAGTGTGTTGGTGGCCTTAGTGTATGCACAACATGTCTAAGGCGCCATGTGACCAGAATTCATCACCAAATTTGGTCTGCTGATTGGATAATTAGTTTGTCCAGCCCAGGCCAGATACTGAAGGGGGAAGTGCAACATGAACACTGATCCAGGCCCCCCAAGCACTGCTCCTGCCGCAGCCGGGGAGGGAAACTATGACTCGGACTCTGGGGTGGAAATAAACTCTGAAGGTCTCTACCCAGCTCAGCACATGCTCCCAACAGGCTCATGTAGCTTCACTCCCAAGTGTTGTGAGGTCTTACCAAGTCCCCACCCTTCGTCATAAGGTATGGGCATAATGGCTGTGTGTGGCCTGCTCTCCATTGTGCACATGAAGTGACAGTATGGCACACTGGTGTAAGGAGCACCTGAAGTCCTCATCCTCCTTTCTGCCATTGTGAAGAGTGGGACAAAATTTCACCCTCTACCATTAGTTCTGTCAGTTCTTCAGCAAGCACTGATGTCCATTCTTCTCTCAGTGAAGACACCTGCCTGCTAAGGGAATGTCTGTGCTGCAATCAAAAATCCATGCCTGGCCCATGCCAGCTGACTTGGGCTTATGGGGCTCAGGTTGGAGTCTGGGCTCTAGGACCCTGTGAGGGGGAAGGGTCCCAGAGTGCAGGCTGCAGCCCAAACCCAAATGTCTACATTGCCATTAAGCAGCCCTTTAGCTTCAGCCCTGCAAGTCTGAGTCAGCTGGCATGGGCTGACTGTGGGTGTCCAACTGCAGTGTAGACACCCTCAGTGTGCAACAGGCAGCACACAGCACCCAAGGACAAATCCTCCCACTTTTAAATTTGTCCAGGATTAAGGCAGTTAGTAATATTTAAAAGACAGAGAGCAGAAATGCAGAGGCCTAGAAGTCCAACAAATAGCATATGTAAATAAACATATTGAAAGTGAAATATCTTTGTACTGTTTTGAATGTGAGTCATTGATAAAAATCAAACTTTAAAGTAGAGGGCCCAGATGTAAGACCAGTGGTGCAAGTACTGTGGTACAGTCTAGTGCGCTGTACCGGTAAGCTATTTGTTGTTGGCACGATATACCAGAAAGACACAGAAGGAGACTGCACCCAGCCCGTCCACGCAGCTGCGTCTCCTGAGTCCTCCTGCCTGGGATCTTACAGCAGAAGTCTCCAATGCAGCGAGAAGAGGACAGAGCCCCTCCTCCCTCAAGTAACATGGGATGGATATGGATCATGATGAGGAGATGGGGAGGGTGCAGGGGTCCTGAGCTGGGGTCAGGGTGGGAGGAGTCACATGGGGGTGGTCAGGTGACCCCCATTTGTGTCCCCCCCTCCCCCCCATTGAGTGAAGTGTACTGGCAAGAAATGATTTCTACTTGCACCACTGTGTAAAACTAAGGACAATTTAGAATATTATGTGCAGGTAATAAAATACAAGAAACATATGCTCATATTTGGAGTGCAGTATTTAAAAAAAATCATGTCTTGTTAATTTGTTTTCTGTTGAGTGCAAATACACAGCTGGCAAATTGAGACACTTTTTAACACCAATTATGAACAGCCACTAGCAGTTTATCTGTTCATACTAGATAAAGATTTTTGTACATTATTTAATAATATATTTGTCAGCTATTTAGGGTTGGGTATTCCATTCAGCAGGTGACTTCCAATTTATCTTCTGAACAGTGAATACCAACTACCATATTTTTCGTCCTATAGGACGCTCCGGCCTATAAGACGCCCCCTTGTTTTTTAATAAAAAAGCCGGACAAAAAAAAAAAAAAAAAAAGCGCCTCGCTCTCCCGTCCCCGCCGCGCGGGCGGGCTGCCGGGAGTGTCCCGGTTCCCCCCTCCCCGCCGCGGGCGGGCTGCCGGGAGTGTCCCGGTTCCCCCCTCCCCGCCGCGGGCCCGCCCGCGGCAGGGAGGGGGGAACCGGGACGCTCCCGGCAGCCCGCCCGCGGCGGGGAGGGGGGAACCTCGGCAGCCCGCCCGCGGCGGGGAGGGGGGAACCGGGACGCTCCCGGCAGCCCGCCCGCGGCGGGGAGGGGGGAACCGGGGCGCACATTCGCCCTATAAGACGCACCAACTTTCCCCCCCCCCCCCCCGTTTTGGGGAAGAAAAAATGCATCTTATAGGGCGAAAAATACGGTAGTTGATTGGTAGCTTTCGCACATCCAGCTTCTTCACTCTGTGTATGCCAGAGGCTCTAGTCACTGTTGATGTCTTTAAAAGGATCGTATTGAAAAGCATGTTAAATAAGATGACTCCACACAACGAGTTTGCCTAGAGTTAAGTGCATTCTTTGGAAAATCCCCCATCATTTTAATAAAATTGGGTTTGTTCATTGGAGATTGGCAGTATTTGGTCAGTTCTCAAAAAGAGTTTCTTCTGTACTTCAAAAGCTATAATCTACAAGTTACATGTATTTTCTGTTGTCTAATGGTTGTCTTTATTTTGACATTTATTGCTTTTTTGATATAATTATTTTAGTAAAGTGTTTTCTTTGTTGAAGAATATAGCTAACAGAAATATATTACCAATTAAGATATGCCAGAGATAAATGCAGGATACTTTCATTCTCCATCAGTAGAGTATAACCAGCCGTAACAGCGTCTGTCACTCACCCAGCGGCGCCCCCGTCTGGTCGTCCTGGGAATTAGCTCTTTTGACCCTGGAGCGCCCTCTGCCGGCAGACGTCCGCTTCTCCACACTGGCCCCGTGCCCTTCCCGGACCCCGGAGCCCCTTGCTGAGGGTGCTGCACCCTGCAGTACCCCTCTGGTTTTAGGGTCTCCCCTCCCCGGGGAACCCACCACCCACTATCCCCAACTTGCCTCAGAATGTGCCACTGTCAGTCACTACTTGCCCCTGCTCACTGGGGCGGACTGCAGTCTCATGGCTACTCATCACCGGCAAGAAGGGGTTGGCCTGCTACAGCTATCACCAGCTCTGGGCCGCCCCCTGGCAACCCCCAGTACCCCGTGAGTCGGGCCTTCCCTAGGCTCAGCAAGCTGGGGCCTTCTCGCTAGAGCATAGGCTCCCTGGCTCCCAGCTGCCTTGCCCTGCCCCAGTCTGGGTACCCCAGTACAGGCTCCGTGCAGCCAGGCCCTGTCTCCCTCTGATTACAGAGGAGACTAACTTTAGGCCCTTGCCTGCACTTGCAGCCTGGGGCTCTCAGGCTAGAGCTTTCCCCAGCTCCTACCGCCTAGCCCCAGCCCAGTACCTTCCTTACAGCTTCCTGCAGCAGGCCTGTCTCCCTCTGTTTACTGAGGAGACTCCCCTGCTTCTCTGTCTCCCAGCCCTTATATCCTGGCTGGGAGTGTTTGGGGCGTGGCCACACAGCTGAGCCCAAACTCCCAATCAGCCTGGGAGTTTGCAGACTAGCCTCCCAGGCTATTTCAAACCCCTTTTGGGGCTTTTCCAAGCCCCTTCCAGTAGGGGGCGGGTGGTCACCCCGCCACACCAGCATTAAGAATGCTATTTAGCAATCTTAGCACAAGTTGGAGGACATTTAAAATAATCTGAAATTCCATCCATCAAAGTAATGGTAGTGGCCTAGTTTTTATACTGGTTGAGGTAGCACTCTCTGAAGATGTACAGATTTTGAAGTTTCTGCCTCAATTGGAAACCTGTTACAAGGTTTTGCTTTCTAAGGTACCAAATCAATACTTCTGCTATTGCAAGTCTAAGTGCACACCTAAAATTGTCTAGTGCTACTCTGCATATCCAAGACTAATAATTTTAGTTTATCTGGTTTTCTCTCTCTCTCCATAAATCAGCATGTCAAATATAAAAACATTCAATTGTGCCCAACTACCTGAAATCTAGAGTGTGAACTTTGCAGCTTGCAGGAATACTTTTGCCTTTGCTCTGCTTTCATCCTTAACCATTTCTATTACATACAGCGTATGTTATAATACTGTACTTCTGATATTTGAGGTGTTAAAACCTTACAAAAATATAGGAAGAGCATGTTGATATAGTTTCAAATGATTATAGCCATGGAACTTTATTTAATTTTTTAAGTAGTTCTATAAGACCATGTCTTTCTTAAAGAGCCTACTTTGTGGTTAGAGAAGGGAACTAGGAGTCAAGGAGTTGTGGAGTCTGTTTCCAGCTCTGGCATTTAGTCCCTCAGTGACCTTAGCAAGTCATTTCTGATGTGACTACTCAGAAATGTGAATTTAAAATGTGATTTCAGTACTATTCACATATGACTTTGAAATTTGCTTTCTACAAAAGCTGGTTGAAAAGTTTCCACTGAAACGCATTTTGATGCAAAGTTGGGTTTTTGTCAAAAATTTTGTTGAGTGAGAATGACTTTCTGTGGGGAAAAAACAACAAGCCCTCAAACCCAAGTCTTTGGTTTTGACCAAACTTCAAAAACATTTTGCCAAGACCAAAACATTTTGATTTGGATATGCCGCTATAATACTGCATTGGAATTTTAGTTTGATTGTCCTTTATGGACCAGGTCCTTCAGGCAGGCTGTCCTCCATGACACACTCCCATGGGACTTACATGACACACTGACTCCCCAACCAAGAAGGATTATGTGATGCATTATGGGAGATGTAGTCCAATGACAGAGCTCGGTTTATAGAGGAAAATGGAAGTACAAAGCACCCAAATTACACCACTTATGAGGCATCATATTGGCATTTCCAAAGCAAAATATTTTGGATTTTAATTTAAAATTTTGGGAGGTTTTATTTTATTTTGAAAAACAAAAGTTTTTTTGTGAAAGTTGTTGAAAATTATTTTTTCCCATTTTCATTGAAATTTTCCATGGGAAATAAAAAAAACTGACCAGCTTTACTTTCTACTAACATTGTTTCCTTCTAATTTGATTGCTCAGATGTTCACAGAAAAACCACACAACAGGAGTATGAGCATGGCTGAAGCAGTTTTAAAACACTAGCAGTTTTCAGCATTTACTCTAACAATACTTGCCTACTTTGTCGAGAATTGTGAAGATCTGGTGCCCGATAAATACGTTTGATAGACATTCATTAATGCTAGTAAATTGTTTTGTGATCCTCAAATGAAAGGGTGTCAGAAGTACAGAACATAACTATTAACCAATTCAGTTTAAACTAACCTACTTCCTGTTGAATTTATTTCTTGTTCAATTGATGAATTCACTTCCTACAGAATCAGAACTTTCTCTTTATAACATTAATTAAACCAGAGAAACCCGTAGCACAGCTGATAAAAATTAATGAATTTTCTCAAGGTGTAAACTAAATTAGTAAATGGTTAAATGCCCCCCTTGTCCCTATTCTGTCATATTAACCTACTAACTAAATGAAATTTCTAGTGGCTTAAAAGAGCATGAAGTACTTGAACATACTGTTAAACCAAAGTATTAGAAAAATATAATGAGAATATCAGTTCTGCAGTATAATCCTTAAAAACCCAGTTTATGAACTAGAGAAAATTAGTGAAGTTATGTTGCCTTGTCAAAATGAAATAAAATTTATACCAGGCCCATAGCAAAATTACTTATTTAGGACATTGCCAAGTGTTATTCTATGCAGTTACTTTAGCGGACATATGATCAAAACATTTTTTTCAAAAGGAAAAAGGCCAATAGCGCAAACTGAAGGTCATAAATTTAATGGAAGTTTAGGACTTCCCAATCTAGAGAGGTTATAAACTGCAAAATGTCTTTCACAAATGCCCCCTTTTTTCTTTTTGAATCTACTGTATCTTTTTCTAACTGTTTAAAAGCTCAATAAATGGCACAATTTTTAGTTCAGTGGTGCTTCACTGGCCTAATTAAAAGCACCCCCAATATCTCCTGTAGTAAGGATACATTATTTGATCAATGTTTTCCCAGATGTAGCCCATTGTTCTTCCTTTTGGAACACTGTTAAAAATTCATGATGTTCTTTTTTGGAGACTGTGGGAAATGACAGGAATTGCTCCTTCAAGACTTTTGCCTGCGGGGCTTACCCAACTGCCTTTGCATCCTGACAAAAATGGTTTTAACATAGGAAATCACCAGGTACGTTATTTGATTTGATGCTTGCTTGCCTACAGCACCCAACCCACTTCCTGTGTAATAATCTCAGTAGTGAAACCTGCATCTGCATTTTTATCCAGTTTTTAAAGTTTAAGTGACTTTGCTAGACCACAATCTTTCCTATTTGCACATATCAGTCTCAAAGAGAGAGAATTTTTTTGATGAAAGTAAGTTGAACGATTGAATCCAAAACAAAATTATAACATGATGTATTGCACACCAGCACCCTTTTAATATGTGGGCTGCTTGGCAATAGTGTGCACTGGAAATCAGAGCGGTAATCTCACACACATGATTTCTCAGTGAACTATCATTAGCATTTTGGGTCAAGTATTTTAAGTTATACAGCAGCAGTACAAAAACAAATTACCATCAGCATCTGTTTGATAATTCCTACGTGGATTTTCAACAGTATACTGGACTACAAAGACTATAAAATGCTCTAAAGTTGTATAAGGAGACTGATCTGGAGAAGATCAGGCTCTTAAGTTCCACTTTCAAGATTGATATGTTGAAATGGTAGAAATTGCTTTGTACCAGCACCTTCTCCATTCAATTACAAAAGTGAAGAACTTTGGGGAATAAACGTTTTTAATCTAGGGAACAAAGATGTCACTCATTTCAATGACACATACATGAGCCAGGTGTTGAGAGGAAGATGACATCACTAGCCAAATTCTGAAACCAATACTGTATTCTCCAGAGAGTCCCCTGACGGTAATAGTTGGTACTGCATGTTATAGTACAGCATACCACATGATGAGCCCTTCCTTAAACCTCTACTTCCATAAACCTTGATGACTCTTGTTCACTTGTACCAAGTGACAGTAAAATGTTACCATTCTGATCTGGCAGAGACTTACACTCAGTTGTCAAAGGTGTAAATGATTCCACAAGATGCAGGTCAATAGAAAAATCATGCCTAATGTCAACAGTATGGCAGACAGCTGGGGCTTAGCCAATCAGCTTCTGATAACCAGCTGCCCCTGCGTTTTGGACCAGGTTATAGCCTTTACCCATCTGCACAGATGAATATAACATAGTTAGTGTCAGTGGGGCTTCACAGGGCCGGTGACCCACAGAGCAAAGGACAAACTGCACCTTCCCACAGGAGGGAGTAGCTGTCACTGCAAAGCATGCTAGAGTCCCCAAAGAACTACTGGTTCAGCCAACCAGGCCTCCGTCCTGGGTGCCCCAGTGTAGCACATCCCCACTGCACTCTCACATCCAGCATTGTTTGTGGTGATAAGCCACAATCTAATGTGTATGTGGCTCACTGCCCTTTCTTTCTCCATTTTCTCTCTTCTAGGTCTGTGATGTCTTGAAGTCCTTCTCACATGTTCCATGACATACAGAGGATGGGACCTTCTGTCATCTTCTGAATTGCTTTGCATATCCTTCCCACTTTTAGCAAACCCAAGGGGGGATGGATACATTGAGATCTGCTCAATAAGTCTCTTAAAACGCAGTCATTCTAGCATGTTTTCTACCATGCTGTAATAACTGAGAGAAAAACGGCCCTTGGTGCCTTCTGGACATCCCAAGATGTTACAAAATGCATTGAGTTATTTTTGCATTTGCTTCATCTGTCCACACTCCCAAAAACACTTTTTATAGCACTGATTGAACTGGGTTATTTTGTTTGTTTTTATACACTGTTGCTTTCAATTACCAAGTGGCAGATCAATTGATGGGTACTTTTCTCTTTACCCCCTTCTTTTTTCTATTTCTCACTCTTACACAAGGTGATGATATTTTAAGACTATGGAAATACCCATAGCATTTGCTGAACATTGCTGTCTGCTTTGTACTGCCGCAGTATCAGAAAGCAGCCCTAGCAGCTGAAAAATCAAGGCCAGAGAATCTTGTCCAAAGGACTCCATAAGAATTGGCTAAAGGACCACACTCAGATGTCATTTCAGGAGTTGTTTGGGAGTAAGCACTCATCTGCATGGAGTGGAAGTTGCAAGATGCATGGAGTAGAGATGCCCTTATTTTGAATTGGCCTCCCCCCCCCCCTTAGAAAAGGTACACACAATGCCACAACCCATATATAAATGCATTTTTAATATGCCTCCCAAAAAGTATTAACCCTAATTCAATAAGGTTTAACGTAATTCCATAAAGTTTGTTCTGGATATTGTCAGCCTGTCTCAGTTCCTTCTCCTGTGTCTTTCTTGCCCAGATCCTGAATGAAGCAACATCAGACATACTATTACTTTTAGTTACTATTAGCTTGTTCAACTTGAACCTAAGAAATAGTAAAAATCAGTTCCTACACCCCATTAATCACAATGAATATTAATTTTAAAATAATAGGATTTTACTTTTCATC
This sequence comes from Sternotherus odoratus, assembly GCA_032164245.1. Taxonomy (NCBI): domain Eukaryota; kingdom Metazoa; phylum Chordata; order Testudines; family Kinosternidae; genus Sternotherus; species Sternotherus odoratus. Next base: position 78,812,840 of record JAVMKO010000006.1, read on the forward strand.
TGAAACCACCCACCCATTTGCTTTTACACTGTTTTGCAATGTTTTTTACAACTATTTTAAGACAACCTCCACAAAATACTGTTCTCTGTTATATACAGCAGGAAGCAGTGTACAGATTCCTTGCTTTTCTCTCTTTCGGATATAGTGCTCATATGTTTGAGTGCCTTGCTTTAGACTATCCAGGGGATATAAATAATGTACCAATAAGAAAACCACTAGGATGTAGCAGGAAAAATGTACACTCATGGATAATGCTGATGTTTTTAAGGTAATGCTCTTTCTACTGTATGGGAACTTGAAACAAAATCTTTTCGATGTAGAGAAACATAGGACTGGAAGGGACTTGAGAGATCATTTAGCCCAGTCCCCTGCACTCATGGCAGGACTGAGTATTATCTAGACAATTCCTGACTGGTGTTTGTCTAACCTGCTCTTAAAAATTTCCAATGATGGAAATTCCAAAACTTCCCTAGGCTATTTATCCCAGTCTTAGCCATCCTGACAGAAGCTTCAAAACAACATATCCAGTTAAAAATATACTTCATCTTGTAAAAACATTGTAACAGAATGTTAACGCACCATGCCAACAGTCATGACTAGAGATGGGCAATTTTTTTAATTGATTTTGCAAGGTCAAACCCATTTGCCAAATTTGGGTTGAAAATGATGAATAGTTCTGGTTGGGGGAGAAAACTTCAGAATAGACAAAACATTTTGACTTTTCCATTCAAAACAGCATTTCAATTTTGAAGTTTTAAAGTTGTTGTTTTTTACTAAGTACACAAAGAGGGTGAAAAAAACACCTGAAAAGGCCCCACTGAAATGAAAAATTTGGGGGGAAAATGACCGAGTCAACAAAAATGAAATGTTTTGAGTTGATGAAAAAAATTGTTTAGGTTTGAATTGAACTGGATTTTTCAGTTTAGTCCCCTCCCCAAACCAAAAAAAAAAAAAATTAAAAAAAATCCATTTGCTCAGCTCTGGTCATGTCATCTGGCTAATGTAGTATTGTTGGATATCAGGATGAGAAGCGTATTTACCTATTGTAAGTCTCATGATACTTGATAACACAAGGAAAATTGGAACTTAAAAATCTTTACACATATTCCATTTAATAGAAATGCACTTCCAATCTGGTTACCTTCTAATCAAGAACAGGACTCTTCCAAGCCATATTACTTCTCCTCTAGGGCTAGTTGCTCACTTATCTTTTTATGAGTAGCCTCTGTCAACTGTATCTTTTTCTGCAGCCTTAAACCTTTACCTGGAACCCACAATGACACACATAGTGTACGTATCAGATAGTGAAAAGATATGTTGAGGTATGGGGGGGAAGCTATTAAAGAAATAAAATATTTATATATCTGAAATTATTTGCTGGTTACTTTAAACTTTTTCCTCAACCCCCTTATTTTGATAAGTGCATTTTGCAGCCTGTCCCATCAGTTGGAAAAAGGTATACTTTGGAGATTAAGACCACCAGATCCTTTATATCAATCTGGTAGTGATTGAAAAGGATTGAGAGTTCCATTTAGGTGGCCAAAACTGTCATCTATCTACAGGAGGTAGAAATCAGAGCCTCCTCCCTAGCATGAAGAATAGCTGAGTCAGTTATACATCAAAGCTCCATTCTCATAAGGAATGGAACAGTGAGAAAGATATACTAAGAGAAAATAGCTATGCTCTTTCAATCTTTTTCCATAAGTACAATTTGCAGTTATGCTGGTCAGTCACTAGCTATTCATTCTGTACTGAGTACCAGAAGAAGTGTTTCTTGGGGAAGCTCTCTTGTCTTGTTTTTAGCTTGTTGCTCTTGTTAGTGATTATTTAAGGAGCACTATGACTCCAGATACTATGGCTGAGCCTCTTCACCACCCTCAAATCAGTTCAAGTTTTACTTCTCAAACACAATTTTTCTGCTAATTACCTCCAATTTCTCCAGGACCATAATTCAAGGGTCTGAGCTCTTAATAGTGTTTATATGCTATATACCTTAACCTAATATCCGCAGACCTTTATTTGCAAACTTACTATGATGTTGTAGTAGGTATGTACTATTTATAGGAAGATAAATTGAAGAAGAAAACCCAATTTATCTTATTTCGGGCCTGCAAACGTCTCTTCGTTTGAGTGGCCCCGATGAAGTTAATATTCATGGGAGTGAGGGTTTTGCAGAACTGGGGAAATGAATTATAAAATCTCCATGACATCCTTGTGTGTGGTTTGGAAAGTGCATAGCATAGGCTCACTGCTAAGTACATTTGAAAAAAATCACACCCATCCAGGGTACCAGGATTAATTGATCTGAAAAGCCTTGAAGATTTTCTTCCAGCAGCATTCCCAGCAATCTAAGATCAGTCTCATTCTAAATGACCTCTAAAGGGACTTAATTTAGACTTCCTAGTTTGCAGCTCCAGAACCTTTTCTACTGGTGCCCAGGAACACTATTGCCTAAGTCCTTGGAAACTCCTTTCTCTGACAGAGGCAGTGCTGTATTATGTGCTTTTAGATAAGTTTCTTTTTGAAAAACCATCCAGTTTCTATAACAGCACAGTCACACAAGACTGCACTAGGACATCCATCTAGGTTTCAGTAGGTCAATTTTACAAATAGAACACACACAAAAATCTACATTGCATGCCCCCTAATGCTAATATCTTCTGGCATTACAAGAGCATCCATTCACTTCAAACTTCAAAAAGAGAAAGGGTTGATCCATAAGCTTGTCTCTAAGCGGGAGCTTACCACTGTAAATTAGACCTATGAATCAGAGTAATGGACAAGGCTCCTATCTATTACTAATTTCAATTCACTGAGATAAATCTGCCTGAAGAGGACTATCAGACGATGGTCTTAGTTCACTGGGTGCAGCTGACACTTCGTGGTTGGTGTGACATCTGGGGATTACCCTAAATAGTGCACTTTGTCCTTGCCCTTCTCTTGGTGTGCCTCCTATAGCAGTGCGGCAGGCAGGCAGGGATTTCCCCAAGCAAGGGTAAGGGAAGATCTGACAGCTGCCAAAGAACTTTGCACTAAACAGAGTGGCAAAGGGAGCCCGAGAAAGGATTTGAGCACCATTTCTTTTTACTAAATGCTTGATTGTGATCAAAACAACCTACTGGAAGGGATAGGAAAAAAATGACCCTGGCTTCAGAAGTCAGGAAGCAAAATTTAATAGTGTTCATGAGAGACTTAGGACCAAATGCAGCAGCATTTTCTACTGGATTGGACCCTCAGTAATAGATTGAATTATTTTCTCAATCTCTGCAGTCAGAAGGGATGAAAACCAAGCAGATACAGCTTGGTGACTGATTGAGAGAAGGGGATTTGGTGTTTCCATAGTATCAATCCCCCTAGCAGGTACCCAACAGAACCGCTTCCTTGAATGCTCTGCAAGGAAAAGAACTAAGGACACTGTTCTCCCAGCTCCCCTGCAGAGATTCCCCCACCTAATTTAATGCGAATTACAAGATTGTTATGCTGAGAGGTACTGATAAGTGCACAAAACTCTTTGAAACTGGGTGTGAACACACTGTTCAGTTAATATAACTGTCAGGATAACTTAGTGCCCTCACACTTAAAGGGGTTGTGAACCTGACCAGGAATTATAGACTGGGTCGGTGGAGCAGCTTTTTGCTGAGTATTGTTTTGGGCCAGAATATTTGGGGAGCAATGGGGAGGGGGCGCGCAGGGAGGAAGAGACAGACAGATGGAAGGAGCAACTGAAAATCTGATATCCGACCCTGGAAGAAATCTCGGGGGAGGTTTTTGGGTTGGGGAATAGGCTGGGGCGGGAAAAAAAGTGATTGTGGTGTTGTTTCTTGCTGTTTGATTCCTTCTGAATTCAGAGACCCAGGATCATGGACCGTCTTTGTAAATATAGTAAAGAAAACGGCATCAAAGCAAAGAAATACCTATCACCAATTTCCACTGCCAAATGGAGGAGCCTCAGTTGCCAGATTTTGGCTAGCCACTTGGATCAAAAAGGAGTAACAATATCTACTGTCCTCACCAAGGGCATGAGTTCCAAGTGGTTTGAAATCACAGGAAGAGGTTTTACAATATTCAGCCAGTCTAGCTGGGAGGATATGCCTCAGAGGGCATCTTGCAGTTTTTACAGAAGGGAGCACACCGTGCTCCTGCCAGCTAGTGCTTGCTGACCACTCCTGTGGATTGCAATCATTTATTTTAGGGAAAAGGAGGGGAAGATTTAGTGGAAATTAGTTTGTTTTTCAAACAGCTCTACTGCGGTCAGCAACATATTCATTAGTAAAAGAGAGGTATGGAAGAAAGACTGGAATTCTCCCTAACCAACCCCCACACTATGCTGATCTGCAGACACTGTGGGCCAGCACTTTAGCTAACCAGCTGCCTAGGGAGAGAGACTGGGGGGTTCTAGATCAGTGCTGAGAAGTTCCCTACCCCCTCTGGCATACCAGTACTGCAGAGTGGGATTTAGCTCCAGCTGTATTAGAAGCTGATGATGCACTTTAGTGGAGTAGGATGCTGGAGCAGCACTGCCTTTTTTCAGACAGCAGACTTGCAGTTAGTTAATTTTAGCTCTGATGTTCTGCTACAATAAACATTTCTTAACTACACACAATTAAAAGTATGTAGAGAACATGATAAAAATAAAATATTTATTGCACTGTCTAAATAAAAAAACAGAAAGGTCATGCATCTTGAAAAAAGTGTTTTCAGATCTATCTGTTTCAGTGCTTCGGCAAAACACGATTGCCCATTTCACATTAACAATAGGACACATTCTGAAGAGAGCTACTGCAGGAGACTAATTGGAGTAAACTGTGGTGTGTACATTTGCCACTTGGACAGTCTTAAAGTATTTTTCAAAGCCCAGGCGACTCCTTTTCTCTCACTGCATCTGCACTTAGTGAAGTCATCCACTGAGAATTGGTTTCAAAAATAGTCTATAAGCAAGTTTGCCAGTGAAATCTGGGCATATATTGCTCTGTCATTTGGAATGAGGTTATTACCAGTTTTATTTAGATTTAAAAACTGAAGGTGAGATTCTCAAAAGGACTTAGGTGCTTAGCTGGCACTTTAGGTGCCTAGATCTAATCAGGCCCTACTGTTGAGCCATTGCCAAACCCTACAGGTGCCTAAATTTGCTCAGCACCTGAATGTTTTCAGTAAAAGTTCCCAAGGTGCCTATGTTTCTGCCTGTGGGCATGCAAACTGCAGCTCCATGCCAGCTATCTGGACACTCAAGAGCTAGAGCAATGCACGAACTAGGGGAAGATTGGTTTGCCTCCAGCTAACTCACCTGCAGGGACGGATCCGGCTAGCTTACGCAGACCTCACCTACCAGATCAGGTCCTTACACATGAGCTTACACAAAAGAGAGGAGGAGCTCCCTCAGAGCTTTCAGCCCGGTGGTTAGGATATTCATCTGGGAGTACTCACCTGATTCAAGTGCCCCCTCTGGCAGAAGGGATCTAAATAGGGGTCTGTCATCTCTCAGGTGAATGCCCTAGTTTCTGGGCTATGGGAGGGAGCTCCTCCAGTCTCTCCTGATAAAGATGTTACATCGTCGATAGATTTAAAAAAATCCATTGGAGCAGGAAATAGATCTGGATCTTCCATCTCCAAGGTGAGTGCTCTAACCCCCAGGCTACAGTGTCACTCTTTCTGGTACAGTGCCTCTTTCATTATTTATCCACAGGCCAACAGCTTCAACGGGAGAGAGTGAGGGAGCCTGTGTCGCGTGGGGTAGCTGGGGCTCCGCCCCTCCCGCCAGTCCGGCGGGGAATCCTACCCCTCTCGACGCTGCCGTGCGGCCCCTAAAGGGGGAATTAGCAGGGCCGCAGGGTCCTGGCTCCCGCCCTCACGCCGGGCAGGAGACGCAGCGGGTCCAAATCCGGGCCCGGCCCCTCAAGCAGGGGCTGAGCAATAGTTCTGTGGCCCAGGCCCTGAGACAGGGCGGGCGACAAGAAGTACAATGAGTCGGGGGCTCAGGCCCTCAAGCAGGGGCTGGGCAGTAGTTCAGGAGTCTATAGGCCAGGTGCCTGATCGAGGGGCAGACTGCCACCCAGCGATGGGGGGGACACAGGCCCACCCACTTCCACTGCGCCCCAGCCTGGGGCCCTAGCAGCAGAAAAGGCCCGCTGCAGTCAGTGGGGATCCTGACCGCAACACACTGACATCGGCTCGGGGTCTCCCCCCAGGCTACTTCCTGACTCCCCCTCCCACGGTACCTGGGCCGTCTCGGGGTCCTCAGAGGGTTCCAGGTTCATAGGCTCCTCGGGGTCACTGTCAGGGGGCAGGTCCGGCAAGTCCTCCTCCGGGTAATAGGGGCAGGGCTCTGTCAGCGGCTCCTCCGGGTAGCAGGTGACTGGCTGGCTCAGCGGCTCCTCCGGGTAGCAGGTGAGCGGCAGCCTTGGCGGCTCCTCCCAGTAGCGGGCGAGGGGCTGGTTCGGCGGCTCCTCCGGGTAGCAGGCAGGCGGTAGGTCCAGCGGCTCCTCCGGGTAGCGGGCAAGCGGCAGCCTCGGCGGCTCCTCCCAGTAGCAGGCAGGCGGCTCTCTGGCTGGAGCCAACCCCGGAATGTCTGGTCTCTCCAATGTCTACCACCCAAGTGAGCTCTGAGGCAGAGCTTTTACACTTCCAGGTCGGCCCCTGACCTTCTGGGGGCGGGGCTTGACAGGCCCTGGCTCCGCCCCCTCTGGCATCTGCCATGGGTTCTCCTTCCCGGCCAGCAGGGGGCCATACCACCCCTCTACAGAGCCCCATATCAGAACATCCTACAGCACCTTGGGCTCTCCTGCCGGGTGACCAATCCCTGTTCAAATTCTCTCCCTCAGCTGGAGGGAAGACTTTAGGGTACTCATGGGAGTCCTAGCTCATAGTGGGCTAAGCTGTGAGGGAAGTCAGCCTCTGCCTCTTGCTTGCCAAATGCTGGACATGCAAGCTCAGATATGTGGTGGGGCTGACGTATGGATAGTTGTAATGCCCCACGTATGACGGGTGTAATCTGTTCATGGACAATCCACAAATGAGAAAGTCACCAATGGCCAGTGCAACCATGGCAGACCAGGTGCTAGCTGCTGCCAAGGCCACTAGGCCTCACTGAACATTCACAAATGTATAGTTAGAAGTCACTGGCTCACTTATGTGTTAGTCTTATAAACTTAATATCCATTTTAATAGTGCTATGTTTAGACTTGATGAGATGTTTGTAGGATGTACTGAGCTCACTTATAACATCTGTATCCCATGGTATAGAATTATATTGAGCGTTTGCACTGTAATTGTGTAACTCACCAAACAGGAAAGCAGCATTAATGAATATTAAAGTGCTGGTCCTGAGCACAGGAACGCCCACTGAAACCAAAGGTGCCATTGTGAAACAAAGGAGAAAGACTGTTGATTGCCTCCCACTCCTACTCCCAACCATCCAGAGGAGACAGGAACTGACACTTGTTCCATCAGGTGGAACTCTGAGGAAAGGAAATAAAAATCCCTGACCAGAAGGCAAGCTTGCCTCAGTGACAAGATAGACCAGAGTGCCCAAGGAGACTGTCTGCAACTCCATGTTAAGGCTAGTATAATGCTTGAGGAGCTCACACTTGATACTTTGTTGGTGCAATCAAATTCTAGAACATACAACCAGTTTGGGGTTTGTGCCCTGGTCGGGTGACTAGTACCTTTCTGCATGAGTAGTATCATTGATCTCTGAACATGGCTTTGAGTAAGTTGTATTATGAGTTGTTTGCCCATCACAAGCGGCAAGTGATGCTTTGTTTCCATTAGCATTCATTGATTTCAGACTATTTGATTGAATGCTAAGTTGAACAATTCTTGATAACTTCAAGTTTTCTCTAACACATCAGAAAGGGAAAATGTTATTGTTAAATCATATTTCAATAATAGGAAATATGATTTAAGACTCTAACTTAAATTGCATATAGCTACATATCACTTAAATTTTGCTACATGTTCAGGTTAATTAAAATGCAATACAAACCATTAGAAAACTTAAACAAACACTTTGGATTCCTTAATCATAGGAAGGTTTTCAGTTTAGCTTAGCCCTTTCAAAGATAACATGCTTTCCCATTATTCTCTAGGGAAATTGTGAATATATATAGGAATCATTTCTTAAACTACATTTGATTACTCCTCAGCTCTTCCCAAGATCACTTTACAAAATGGTTGCATTTATCATTCAAGACTAATCTTGGTTTGCTTCTCATTGAGACAGGATGAATCAAATAAACAATCCATTGATTCCAACACACACTTCAGAAACCCTTGAAATTAGTAAATTCTGAATTGACTCTATGTGCACATGTTAGGTCACATCCAAGAGAAATAAACCTTGAAGATTTAAACCTTACTGTATTTTAAGTTGGCTAAACATACTTTACTGATCATGAAAAAAGCAGAGCCAATAAATAATCAGAGACCATGAGGACTGGGGGAAAAAAGCTAAATGTGCACAGAGCATTTCTTCTAGCCTAGGGGTAGGCTGTGCTTTGATTTTATTCAGCCTTGCATGGGAGTAAGGTTTCAGCTTGCTTCCCACTGTGACCATGAGGATTTGCCTAACTCTGAGCACAGAGCCAGAGAGTAGGGGCTGGACACCCAGTGTTTGCAATGGGAAATAAGTAGGGAGGCAGGGGCAAGGAGTGGGAGAAACCAAGGCCGGGCAGGCAAGGGGAAGAGAGAAGGGGGACAGGGTGGTGAAAAGTTATGCTGCACTTTGGGAAGGGGTGTAGTAATTTATTCCCCTCAACTCCCCACTCACCTCCAAAATAAGAGGTCAGCCTAGGAAGGAATTGCGTATCCAGGCACAAGTTCCTTCCCTGGACTCCTCTTTGAGTGGCACACCTCTGCACTGTCCCATACTCAGTGTACCCCAAAAGCTCCACCTAGCTCTCAATAAATAGCCTTAAGAATACATGTAGTGGGGACAAGGAGGTGTGCCCAGGAACAAAAGTTTCCACTGTGTACTAAATTGCAAGTGTTATTCTTCTGTTACTGTAAAATAGAGCGTTGCAGAGTTTGGTACTGCTAGTATTTATTATAATATATAGAATAAAAATGCATGTGAACAAGAAACCACTAAGAGCTAAGAATAAACTAACATTCTGAAATAATGATATTTTTAGATAAATATTTCAGACCAGCAAAATATCCTTTTTTTCCTTGCTTTATTTCTGTGACTCCAGATGTGTCATACTAGCGCATGCAGGTGAGGGTGTCATAGTAAAATAGATTAGTTGGATTAGCTCAGACAAGTTTGGCTAATTCTGAAAATCTGAGCACTTATCAACTTGCAGGTGTTTTGCCACTTGCGGGCCACAGAGCTGCTGCCAACAGACCAGGTCATTATCAGTTCTAGAAGAGGAAAGTAAGGGGAGCTTTTGCAAGGGCTTCCCTGACTCAAACTCCAAGTTCTCTGATGCCATTTCCACTTGGCACTGAGATTACTTTACATTTCTTTTAAATAAATAAAAAACTTCCCTTTTTTAAAAGGGTGATATCTTAGAATAATAGACTCTCCCAGCTCTTTCATCAAGTTACAGGATCTTGTCACAAATTCATCTAGTATGTAGAGGATCTTAAAAAAAAATAAAAATAAAGGGACTGATAAGCAAGTTGTGGTTTGTTCATGAGTTCCAAAGCTGCTGCAAATGCCAGCAGAAAACTTCTCCTACTACTACTTTTCAGTAAACAGCACTATATGCAAGTTAGCAGATGTTACAGCACCAAATGATATGTTCAGGTGGCAGGTGAAGTGACTAATGTCCAGTAGGTGAGAAGGTCTGTGAGACAGCTAGGGCCAGATTCAAGCCTCCTTACTCACCTGGAGTAGTCCTTTATTACACAAGTAGTCTCACTGAAGGCAGTGGAATTATATACAGAGTAAGGTACCAGTCCCAGAGAATAAGGGTATCAGACTAGTTAGAGCATAAATATGGTAAATAAAGTCTTGCATAAATATTCAAGTTTTGGTTTTATTTTGACTGCTTTCATTCTCTTTAAATATTCTGACACACTAGTTTACTGGCAAGGAAGTTTGCTGAAAAAACAAAATTTGAAATGAATATTGGGGAATATTTTCAAATATAAGTGTCAGGATTTATCCAATTGGGCCACAATAGCATCCCAGTAAAAGCAGATCACATTTCAGGTATTTAAATCCTGCCGCTAAGTGCTTGCAAATATATGAGAGAGGAGAGAGAGAAAATTTGCAGAAGTTATTCTATATCTTAAATTATTACAGAGAAGTCTGGACAATTCATTAAGAGAAAAATAAGCACAATGAGTTGAAAAAAAAAAGAGTTCATTATTAATTATTTGTCTAGCTCTAATCACAGTAATAATTTGGCATAAAATCTTTTCAGCCTGCCTACCTTTCTCTGCCCATCACCCCCCAGTCGGGGTATGGGCCACCAACCACAGATCCCTCCATCTCTGTTGTTGGTGTTTCAGTAGCAATTTGGTTCCCTATGGGGTGGAGTTGCTAGCCCCACACCCATGTTAAGCCTACAGCACGTGGTATTCCTAGGAGGTCTCCCATCTAAGTACTAGCCAGGCCAGACCCTGCTTAGCTTCTGAGATCAGACAGGATCGGGTGTGTTCAGGGTGGTTTAGCCATAACCGCCTACTGCTAGTTACCAATATATTACTATAGTCAGCCATATGCACATAAAGATCAAAATAAATTCATCTTAACTACATTTAGCTGCAGGGCAGATTCTCCATGACATTGAGGGTGTAGACATGAGCAGTAAGATGACCAATATATTCATCTTCATGCGGACATTGCTACTGTAAAGTAGAACTAAAATAGATGAAAATTTTGCAATGCATACATAAATTCAAATCCAAGCATAACTTCTCTCAGTATTATTCCATTATAGTACACTTTTATCATTCCATTATATAATAAATCTTGTTTCTATATACAAACAGTGATGAATACTCGTCACTCCCTTTGATGTTCAATTACAGTTGACAAAAATCCACATTGATTTACATGCAGAAGATGTTGCATTTGGAAGTTGAGAAAACATGCATTCCCCTACATACAGATGTTTTATTATGCAGTCTCAGTCAGTGGTCACATTGTCTGAGCTATGACCATTGAGAGGGCTACTCCTAGAGATTAAAAACCTGATGATATTCTTCAATAGAATTCAATTATGGGCCTTACCAGAGCTCTTCCCATAATATTCTAAAGAATAAGACTAAAATCAATGGTGGACCACTTTCACAGTAAATGCAAACTGAAATTCAAGGCACTTGTTGGCCTAGGTCTGCTAACAAGTCACAGACGTCAATGGGAGTTTTATCTTTGATCTCAACAAAAGCAGTGTCAGGCCAACGAGTGCCTTTGAAAAAATCTCAGTTTGCATCCTCACCAACATCTCTGGAGAAAGTTTAATTGGTACAGTAGCTCTAGTGGATATACTATGGGTGGGCTGAAGAGAGGTTCCCATGTTTCATAAAGTAGATACAAATACTTTAAGGCTCTAGCTCCTCTTTTCTGGACAACCTGAAAAGCATGACAGTCCACACCAGACCATGCAGACTTTGCACGCTGAAGTCAATGGGCTATGTTATGACTGAGCAGAATCTGGTCCAGCCTTTGCATTTCTGGATGTCAATATTTAACAAGTGAAAACTCCTTTCTGAGGCTTAGCTTACATTAGTCTTTTGATCTTTCATTTCACATGGCTTTCTATTTTCCAATTTTTCCTGCTCTTATTTCCCTGGCTTTTCAGATTTCCTTTGCTTCACCCTCACAATATTATACCTACAGATTTGATATTCAACCCCTGTTTTCTCACTGCAGTTTTATTTGGAGTATCATAGACTGTCATTTATTGTCGCAATGTATATACTTTAGACATTTTATTTGACTGGATGATTTGCTGTCCATGAATTTCATCATCCTTGCTAAAATTTCAGAAATTCCTAACAGCTCTCAATGTAATGTATCTCTTTACAAATGTCAGCCTTTTCTAAAGAACTAAGCCATATAGACCAGACAGCAGTTGCTACCACCCCAGTCTCTTTAAATTATTCTAGAATTTTTAATACTTTCTGCTACTAACTTTAGACGGCCACTTACTGTGACTTTCCATTATGTGAAAAAAGATAAAAATGCATTTCATATTGTTTGCATCTTGGAATTTGTCATCTCTAATGTGAGCTACGTGGATGGGTTTGCCTGGAGAATCAATGAGCCAAGCTGTGGTCATGGGGTTAGATTACAACTTGGGCTACACACATTGTTATGGTACACACTCACTGTTATAGCACCCACTGGCATCAGGACATGATGTTGCAGGGGTTTCACCTCTTGCACCCCCTCCAACCACTCCCTTGGCCCTGTGATGGCCATTCCCTCTCTAAGTTTTCCATGGCTTAGCCATCCATCCAGTCACTTCTTAAGTTCAGCTCCCTTCTGGGGTAACAGAAGATTCAACTATAAAACCAAATAAATATGCAAAGTCCTGCCCCTCTTGAGCGCCACTGAAGTTCTGACTCCTGGCTCCTACAGAGCTTCTCTTATGCTGCTTCCTCCCAGCAAGTTTTCCTTCCATGGCCTCTCATCCACAAGGACTGTGCCAGTTTCCCTTAGGGCTTGCAAAGGGCAGAGAAATCCCTATCTCAGGGCTCCCCCACAGGAGCTTAGCTTTTGGTGACAAAACACAGCAGTGCAGACATAGCCTTATTGCCTTCAGCTCTGTTTAAATCAGTAGTGGTCAACCTGTGGCCCGTCAGGGTAATCTGCCAGCAGGGCGCAGGACAGTTTATTTACACTGACTGTCCAAAGGCACAGTCGCCCGCAGCTCCCAGTTCACCATTCCAGTCCAATGGGAGCTGCGGGAAGAGTTTTGATTTAGAAGTCCACCATTATTTCTTTTTTTGCTCAAGTCTAATGTGCTGAAATATTTGTCACTCACATACTACAATTAATATTGAATCAGGCCCTAAATACATGTTGCAAGACAAAATACTTGATGTGCATATAGTCTTCTTTGGGCCTTCGTTAAGCTTACTAAAACCACGGATTATTTTTAAGAGTGTAGTTATATGTTTTGTTTTCATATCTTACTAGTGTAATATTGCAATGTAGTCTGGTAATAAACAACATTATAAAATAATCAGATGGGTGCCAATCCTAATGCAGGGCAGGGATTATTAACTGTTCTTCCCTTTCTCAATATCTAAAAATGAAGTCTGTTCTCTAAGATTTGTATTTATTTTAAATAAGACAATGGGATACGGAACAGCGAATGCTTTAAATTCATAAGCAATGAGTAATGTTTGTAGATTCCTACTGCAGTCATCCAGGGGAGTTTCTCTTGGGAGTTAAAACTAAACTGAAATCAGTCAAAGTACTTCAACAGCTTCAGTACCAAGTTAGTTAGTTCCCTTAAGGTTTTTATTAATTTATGTCTTTTTAAAGGAGCTGAACACACTAACTGCAACAACAATATTGCATTATTACAACTCCATCCTGATTGTGTTTTGACCTGTGGTTGTATTTGCAGTAATCTTGTTCTAATAATGAAATCCCAGGTTTCCGTCCAGCTTCCCAAGCAACTAAAAAAATCACACGCTCTTGTACAACCCTAAACATACAGCACACATAGCTTTGCAGAATGTGATGTATGACCTGTCATTTCTTTCCTATCACTGCAAAACAAAGAAAACACTGGGAGGCAATTCTAAATCATGCCGCACCACGTGTGCTTGGGAGAAAAGGATCTGAAACTCAAGTACATAATTATTCCTCAAGGGCTTACATCACTACACAAACCATTAGTACGTGCATAGTGACACATGAGCGGAAACAAGAACATCCGATCTGAACCTCTACTGTAATGAAAAGTCACACTTGGATCCCCAGATACAAACTTTGTTTTGTTTTGTGGTTTGATCTAAAACTGAAAAGGAGCTATGTTCTAGTACTGGTTTGGATGCTGCTGAAGTCTCATGAGAACTAACAGTCTTGTGAACTCTTAGCTGCAATATGACAAGAGATCTAAGAACGAACAACTCAAAGAGTTCAGCATCTTTGAAATCTGAACCCAAACACTAGCCTAAATGAGGATCTGTGCCAAACCTCTCCAGCATAAGTAAAAAGAGGCCATGCCAAAAATTCAGTTCTAGATGAAGATTTTGAACAACCTATGCCATCCCTTATAGAAAAGCCTGGGTGAAAACATAGATTTTATAGAACTGACTGAAAGGTATAGAATGTAGTGGAAAAGGAAATTCTTTCAAGAGGGATTTTTATATCACCCTGTAGAATTCTATAGCAGGGAATAATTTCCAATCCCATTCTTGGTTATGTTTTAAGACATATGGATTAATAATTATTTTCTATTGAATTTTCCATAGGGAGTATAAAAGACAGTTGCAATATTTGAAATTTAGATCCAGATTCTCAGATGCAAATACAGGGTATTCATGTTCAGGCTTTTTGTTTGGGTGCCTAATATATACATAACAAATAGGATGTTTGCAAAAGCCTGTAGGCCTAATTTGCATCCTTACACCCAAACTCCCTCAAGGGATTGCAGAAGTGTATACAAGGACAACTGCACCTTCTTTTAATCTGATAAACATCCTAATTCTACCATTTCTAAGAAGGATGCTTCAGAGTTCCCTCCCCTGTCTTTTTTGGAGGGGTAAGGGCCTGTAGGAAAATTGTTATGAAAATAGTTTGCAGTTAGTGCGCCCCTTACCCAAAAAGCTTGGTGTTTTGTAGTCCATGGAAAGATTTTCATGGGTTCTTGGAGAGGAAGGTATTACTGTACTCATTTTACAGATAGAGAAAATGAGGCACTAGGTGATTAATTTGCCTCTCCAATAGGAATCAAGTTCATAGAGACTCCAGAAGTCCTGAATCCCCAACCCCCAGGTCAATGTTCTCACTTCTAAATAAAACTGCCAGCTCTTCTGGGGGAAAAAAAGAAAAAAAGAAAGACATAAAACTGGATGTGCAGCATAAGAGGAATGGGTGGAGCAATATGAAAGAAATACAAAATAGAGAACTATAAAAAAACATGTCTGGGGCTCTGACCTGGAGCGTAGGGGTAGGAAGGAGAGCAGTGCCTCTTCTGAGAGTTTCCTGGCAGCTTTTGTAAATCCTCCTTCACACCACATCATGCGAGTCATCTGTGTTTATGACTCACTGTACTCATTTAAAATGTCACAATGATAACCTCAGAGACACCTTTTACAGGACAAGAATCAGAGAGGTAGCCGTGTTAGTCTGGAATTGCAGAAGTGACAAAGAGTCCTGTGGCACCTTAAAGACTAAGTTATTGAAGCATAAGCTTTCGTGGGCTAATACCCACTTCATCGGCTGCATGCAGTGGAAGTATCCAGGGGTAGGTATGAATAAGTAGGCAAGAACCAGGTTAGAGATAACAGGGTTAGTCCAATCAGGCTGAACTACCTTGTTATCTCTAATCAGGGAGGGTGAGGTATTCCTCTGGCAGCTGAACTGGAGGTGTGAACAGCGAGAGAAGAGAAACTGCTCTTGTAGTTAGCTAGACACTCAATCTCTATTCAGTCCTGAGCTGATCGTGTCAAATTTGCAAATAAATTGCAGCTCTGCAGTTTCTCTTTGCAGTCTGGTCTTGAAGGTTTTTTGCTGCAATATGGTGACCTTTAAATCTGTAATTCCGTGTCCAGGGAGATTGAAGTGTTCTCCTACAGGTTTTTGTATATTGCCATTCCTCACCCTCCCTGATTAGAGATAACAAGCTAGTTCAGCCTGCTTGGACTAACTTTGTTATCTCTAACCCAGTTCTTGCCTTCTTATTTATACCTGCCGCTGGATACTTCCACTGCATGCATCCGATGAAGTGGGTATTAGCCCATGAAAGCTTATGCTTCAATAACTTAGTCTTTAAGGTGCCACAGGACTCTGTCACTTTTACAGGACAGTCTCCCTCAGCCTTCTCAAACATACATCAGTGAAAGGCAAACAATACAATTCAGGGCCTATGAAAACTAGCCACCAAGAATAGGGAGATTTAATAGTGAATTTCAGTTTGTTTTATATTAACAGTTAAGATAAAAGTAGAAGTTTACTGAAACTAAAATTGTATTTGAGTATGCAGGGGCCCTAGTCATTCCCTGACCCTCTTGGAGAACAAAAACTAGATCAAAGTGAAATTTGGAGCTTGCTAAACTATCCTTAATCAGTGTTACCCTAATGAGCTGCCTTTCTGTCCTTAAAAGTGGAATGTGAGTTCACACTCAATCCTGCCATCTGTACTCAGATAGAACTTCCATAGATTTCAGTGGTATTTTTTCCTGATTAAGGATAGAAAACCAAATCTTACTTGCAGAAGTTAGGCCAGAAATTGACTGTTCACATAAGTAAAAGAAGCAGAATATGAGCATAAGGGTTGAAGAAGGATCAATCCCAAGCTGCATGAACAGCAGCAGAATCTTGCATGGAAGTGCAGTTCTAGTCTGAAGCATGACTTTGTAAAAAAGCGGAATGATCTAATCATGCAACTGATCTGCTCCCTGTGTGCATGCAAAGTTATAACTGTTTATTTAGTGACAAAAGTGATTTATTACTGCTTTTTGTCCCTGTAAAGCCACCTCAGTTAGAAAGGAATGAGCTGTATTCTGCACCTGCTTGTGAATAAATAAAAACCACTTACCGTATTTTTCGCCCTATAAGACACACTTTTTCTTCCCCAAAACGGGGGGGAAAAAGTTGGTGCGTCTTATAGGGCGAATGTGCGCCCCGGTTCCCCCCTCCCCGCCGCGGGCGGGCTGCCGGGAGCGTCCCGGTTCCCCCCTCCCCGCCGCGGGCGGGCTGCCGAGGTTCCCCCCTCCCCGCCGCGGGCGGGCTGCCGGGAGCGTCCTGG
Source organism: Sternotherus odoratus (assembly GCA_032164245.1). Lineage (NCBI taxonomy): Eukaryota > Metazoa > Chordata > Testudines > Kinosternidae > Sternotherus > Sternotherus odoratus. Next base: position 78,829,720 of record JAVMKO010000006.1, read on the forward strand.
TTCCCCCCTCCCCGCCGCGGGCGGGCTGCCGGGAGCGCTCCCGGCAGCCCGCCCGCGCGGCGGGGAGGGGGGAACCGGGACGCTCCCGGCAGCCCGCCCGCGCGGCGGGGAGGGGGGAGCGAGGCGCTTTTTTTTTTTTTTTTTTTTTGGTCCGGCTTTTTTATTGAAAAACGAGGGGGCGTCTTATAGGCCGGAGCGTCCTATAGGGCGAAAAATACGGTACATTTCAATGTTCCAATTAGCTACACTAATAAAGGAAATAACTCAGCTTGAGTACTATAGCCCAGACTGAGTTTATAAGGCTGGCTCTTAGAAAATCTTTACACTTGTGAATGGAGTATATTTGATATGGAGTCTTTAAGAAACAAGCATGGAACCCTATGTACTCACTTTCCACAATAAAATTGCACTTTCACCTCAGTGTGTATGCGATCTCATACCTGTTTGTACAGAGTGTCCTTTACAGCAATCTGGAGTTGTATAGGTGGGCGATGGATTACATTTTAAAGTAAATGCAAGAGGTCTATTCCTTTAAAATCAGTATCCACTATAAAACTCTTGAATATCCAAGATATTATGAGATGAAATGGCAGCTTTTGATTCAAACACACATACTCAAAGCTCATCTGACTTTTTTTTTTAATTAAATTTTAAAGTTAATCAGTTTTATACCATTTTTGGCATGAAGTACTACCCAAATGTATACCATATGCAAACTGTCAATCAGGAAATGTACAGTAAGCTTAGAAGTAACCTTTTAACTCTAGGTGACAAACTAGCAGTAGCATGCATAACTTAGTCTTCGTTTATATTCCCTGCACTGATTACATGCTGCTGTGGTACAAATCTGTCATTGCTGATCTATTCATAAAATGATAATTTTCTTCACTAAGAGTTACTAGGGAAATCAGGATTCTAACAGAGCAGGGAGCATTCTCGGGAAAAACTCTGGCTCTTTTCCTTCAAATAAACCACTACATAAAATTCTCTCTGGAAGGTGGTAGATAGGGTGGGGGATAGTTGAGTCACCCATTCACACCTCTGCCTTTGGTTATAGGCCTATCAGTTCCAAAGAAGGAGTGTGCAGGAAAATTACACAGCTAAACTCCACCATTTTATGTTACAATTGTGACGCCAGCATTTCTGCATTCTGGAAAAAAAGGGGCACCTTAATCAAAACTGTTGAAACTGAGAAACAAAATAGGCTGAAGTTTAGACCAACCCAGGAGCACAGACAGTGGCAGATATTAAATACATGATCTGCTCATCCTATCCCTCAAACATCCACCTGTAGAGGGCAAATCTTGCAGCTTCCTCCAGAGGTGAAGAAACAAACAGGTAGCGCGATAACTCACAATCAGGGGATGCCGATGTAAAACTTGTATTTGATGTTTGTTATTCCTACTTCAAGCCAGGGGTTGCAGCAGCACCCCTAGCACCCTCAGGCATTCACTGGATGAGCCTGGTGAAGAGGAGGTAAGTAATCCTTGACTGTAACAGCTGCCAACCTTGCCCCAATTATTTCTATAGATTGTGATGTTCTAGAGTGGACTTCTCCAGGTTCACTTTGAGGCCCAGACTTTCAAACCGATGTAGAAGCACAGTGGTTGCCTCACATGTTTTCTGGTAAAATAATCTCTTTGGGAGACAGCCATTTAAATAAGGATAAACTGTGACCCCTTGTCAATGAAAGTGAGTTACTACCATTGACAGTAGTTTGGTAAACAGTCTTGGTGTTGTTGAGAGTGCAAAGGGAGTGTATTGATAGTGTTGACTGGCCACAAATCTTATTCAGTGTCTTAGTGGGCTATGCTGAGAAGCCACAGATGATACCAATGAGTATAGGGATTTATAGTCTCTCATACAGGAGTGATAATAAATCCTGGAAAATCTCGATGCAGTGTCTGTGCTTCATCCCCTCCAGGGCTGTCCCCCACAGGGCATCATCCAGGACTGGGTTTCTGTCATAGACCTCTTTGACTTGGAGGATACAGATTCCACATGCAGAGAGGGGATCCCTCAGTACCAAGGGAGATAATGGTAACCTGCCTCTATACATTGATGGTACCAGAGATAATCTGGCTTCACCCCTTCACCCATAAAGATATCCGTACTGGATGGAGTCCTGGTGCTGCGCATTGAGGTCTGGAAAAGAGAAGTGACCCTGGTTCTAGAAGCAATAAAAGGTTCTGTAGAGTCAAGTAGTAAGCCAGAGTCACTAGTCATTTTCATAACTGAGGTCATTGATATGGTGGGATCCGGCACCCTGAACCTCCACAATAGTTTTGGTGCCAAAGAAGCAGTCCCAATACCAGATGATGGTATGGTTTTCCCTTCAATGTATTTCACATCCTTCCCGGTATTCAGTGCCCCTGCTTTAGTGCACTGGGCTCTCAATTGCCTGATGTGGGACAAGGATTTAGGTCTCTTTTTAGAGGAACTGCCTTTGCATTCTTCCCCATTGGCTTTTTAAGGTATGCTTACCTCTCCCTTCCCTGTCTGTTTGTTCTGGCTCTGTTGTCCAGAGTGGGGGAAATGGAGGTCTTGTAGCCACCAAGGATTAAAGAAAAGGGGCCTTTAGGGTGGCATATAGGGGATCTCCCTAGTCAGAAGCTGTTCCTGCCTTCATGGCTTCCTCCATGAGTAACTTAGAACCCAAACTCCCTGGACTGCTTAGTCCTCTACTTGGGAACAACCTGCAGCTATTGCACCTGGAAGGGATGTGTTCCTACCCCAGCAGTACCAACAAGTGACATGGCAGTCGGTGACCAATAACTTGTGGCAGGTACTGAAGCTTTAAAAGTCAGGGATTCTTGGCATACTCCCCACACCAAGGAGGGTCAGAAGAGTGCGGTGGTGTATAGAAATGGTTGTCTGTCCTGGAGGAGAGTTCCAAGATAAAGGAACCACACACACCCTTATTACACTAATTCCTAGATAATATACTAAGAAACTAACCAAAAGACTAAACACTTCAAAAAAAAAATCTATTTACAGAGAAGTTGATGAACTTAGAATGAACACTAAAGCTCTGTCCTAGACCTGGAACAAACAAAACAGACTCAACGTGAAGGCTGTAGGAGCAGCTGCATAGTGGGTCTGCTTCCACTCCCCAGCTTAGGGGTGAGAGAGGAATGATTCCTTTCCCACACAAGAAATCAAGCAAATCCCACTTCATTCCAGCCTCTCTGTTTTTATAATGTCTGTCATTTGGGGTCTTTGTCCCACATTTAAAAGGTGAGCTGCAAGTACTCTATTTCTATAGCATGTGAAAAGTAGAGAAATAACAACGGATCAAATAATTCAGACACTGATAGTTATGGTCATTGCAGGGGTCTACTGTTACTGCATTAAATACTGAAAGTGACAAGTATTCTGTAAAGGACGCTGAACAGAGCAGAACAGCTCCCAAAGACTGAGGTATAGTCTGCTGTCATTTAGGCCAGTGGTTCTCAACCAGGGGTCTGAGACCCCCTGGGGGGCTGCAAGCAGATTTCAGGTGGTCAGCCAAGCAGGGCCAGTGTTGACTTGTTGGGCCCAGGGAACAAAGCTGAAGCCCCACCATGTAGGACTGAAACCGCTGGGGCTGCAGCTGAAGCATGAGCAATGTAGCTTCACTGGGGCCCCTTGGGCCTGGGGTCCCAGGCAATTGCCCTGCTTGTTACCCCTTAATGCTAGCCCTGGCTTTTATATGCAGAAAATCAATTCTTGGGCACAAGTGGGCCATGGAGTTTTATGGCATGTTGGGAGAGGCCTCAGAAGGAAAAAAGGTTGAGAACCCTGATTTAGGCTATGTCTACATTGCACACCTTACAACAGTACAGCAGCTGCAGCAGCCGTGCCATTGTAAATTATGCGGTGTGGCCGTCCTTTATCACCAGGAGGGGGATAAATAAAACCACCTCCAATAACGGGAGATAGCTTCCTTGGTGGGAGCATGGCTCCCACTGACAACCCCCCTTCAATCTGGCACTTTTCATCACCATTACCTTTTGTCATTAGGGGTTGGGGGGGTTCACACCCCTGAACGACAAACATTTTAACAACAAAAGTGCCAGTTTAGACAATGCCTCAGATGCTCGCCACTCAATTGCCATCAATTAGTAACACATCCAACTGAGACAGTTAACTGACTTGTGGTATATCTAGCCTATGAAAGAACAGTCTCTGGTTTCTGATATCTAATGAAGTAATCAAGACCTTTACCTTACTGGTTCATTCTTTTTACGAGGAGACCTTTGTAACTCCTTCACCTTCTGCCCTACCACGGGACCAGCAGCTTCCTACATGATACATTTCAAGTTGGTTACTTTATCATATGCAGCCTATAAAAATTGAGGGGGTTATTCTGCAAGGCTTTTGCCTAAAAGTCCTGTGCAGAAATAGAACTACATGGAACACAGAGGCCGCACAAGAGGAGAACTCCCTAGACTCTTAGGAGCTTTAGCTTATTGCCCTATTAGGCAAAGTGAAGCGCCTTGAGGGGAGTTTTGATTTCTAATCAGAATGTGAAAGGCTTAGGTCAGATAGCACATTCGAGCTGCTCAATTAGAAGGGCATTGTTGCTTTCCTATGGTAAGCCTCCTTGCTTCAGAAGAGGACAGAAAATCGTTACAAATGGTTAATGCTTCAGTCAGTCTCTGGGTAGCAGTCTCTTGGGAAATATAAAATTGTTTATATCAGAATACAGGCAACAGATACAGCCAGAGTCATTTTTATCTTTTAGTTTCCATGGAGACCTGTGCCCTGCATATGCTTCCCCTAACCAGTGTTTCAAAGTCAAATCACTTTGAGTAAAGCTATAAAAACCACAACAAGGCAGCATCACACTATGTTATAGTGAGATCCTCTGCCAACTGTGAGTGGAGATACTTAGGTACATTTACTGTTGGTCAACAATTTGCAACAAAAGATTTATCCTGAAAGGTAGCATACAGCTGGAGGATTTTACCCTTACCTTATAGCTACAGTGTTGATAGTGAATTCACTGCCTTTCTTCTAAGAGAGCTTTCATTGCAGTAAGCTTGAGTTAGTTACTCTGTAACTCTTCACTTTCAAGAAAGGAAATCTCTCTCTTACACACACTTGATATAAAGATAAAGGCCCAGACTTTGAGCTGTGGAAGAGAAGTGATGTGTGTGAGAGAGAGTCTCTCTCTCTCCTCATGCTTAGGGCTCCTTAACAGCCAGCATGCACCTGAATGACATATAGCAATTTTCTGAAGTTACTACTATCTTGTTCTCCAGCATCTCAGTGTTTGTTTGTTTTTTAAAGTCTGTGGCAGATATGGTTGCAAAGAAAACCTCAAAACTGTGAACACAGTTTAACCAATGCAAATATATCTACAGAGTCTGCAACTATAACTCTGAGAATGTGAATGCCCCATTCACCCCAGTGTGGCATTCTCATAAGAACGGCCATATAGCCCAGTATGTTGTCTTTGGCAGTGGCTGATGCCAGATACTTCAGAGGGAATGAACAGAAACAGAACAGGGCCATTAACGAGCAATCCATCCCCAGCATCCAGCTCTTACCTCTGGCAGTCAGAGGCTAGGGACACTCAGGGTATGGGGTTGTATCCCCGACTATTTTGGCTAATAGCCATTGATTGACCTCCACAACCTAATTCTTTTTTTAAACTAGTTATATTTTTGGCCTTCACTTCATTCCCTGGCAATGAGTTCAACACATTGACTGTGTGTTGTGAGAAGCTGTTGCCTATTAATTTAATCGGGTAACCTCTATTTCTTGTGTTACATAAAGGGATAAACAACACTTCCCTATTCACTATCTCAGGGGTGGGCAATCCTTTTGGCCCCAGGGCCATGTTGGGGTTCAAAATTGTGTGGAGGACCAGGTAGGGAAGACTGTGCCTCCTCAAACATTCTGAAACTAGGAAGTATATCAGGTGAAGTAGGACATTAGCCACAGGAGACAGAGACAAAAGAAGAAGTTTGTCATTAGAGATTGCAACAAGCTGGCAAGACTACTGTAAATAATAATTACTAATATTCTGCACTTGCAGCACCTTTGATAAGAGGATCTCAAAAAGCACTTTTCAAAAGGAGGGTAAAGTATCATTAACCTTAATAGATTGCCTCATCTTGCAGAAAGCTACATTAAAAGTAGTACATAGAGCCACCAAGAAGGTACAAGTAGTCTTATCACCAAATTTACAATATGGAGGAGTCACCCAGAAATGTAGGCTTAATAAAAGTTACGGAAAAAATGTTCTGGAATCTCAAGAAGCTGGCAGAACCATAAGTCCTGATCCCAGAAGAAAAAAATAGCGTAGAATCATTTTTTAAGGCACAAAAGATAGTAATGTTATTCAGAAGCATTAACGTTAGCAAACACTCATATGTTACAGGAGAATTGTCTGAAATCTCAGGATGCTGTGAACACATTAATATGATTGATTCATTCATTTGTACAGGAAGGGACTTGAGAGCAATTTAGCTTTAATTTGGCTAAATCAGGTTAATGGTTATGGTTCTATCCCTCATGCGTTAGTAAAGTTGATAATAAGAAAACATGCTATAAAGATTCCGTGTTCTCTAAAAACACATTAAAGCTCTTCCTAATGAAAAAAATTCACACAGCAGCAGAGACTTAAGTAAGCTATTGTATGAAAGCATTATGAATCACTTATGATTCTGACCATCTCAGCAAGTAAACTCATAATTAGAATTGACCAGAAAATGGAAATCCCTTCCCATGAAAAAAATTGGGGGAAAAAATCATCCTTAAATGGGACAAAAGTAAAAACCATTATGTTTTTTTTCCAGAGGAAGGGATTTCAAGAAAAAAAATCCATTCAGGAGACCCAAAAGGGAATTTTTTGGCTTCCCAGCCACCTGCCTCAAAATCTTTGTCAGTTTCAGTAGTAAAATTGAAAAGAGCTTTCCAGCCTCACTGCAGGGAAGATGGGGGCAGAGCAGGGAGACTAAGCCATTTTTCTGTCAACCTAGTCGTGTGTGTGTCTACATTTAAATTCATTTCCCGCTGTTGTAAGGGTCCCCTTATGCCAGAGTAACACCAGCTCACTGAGCAGCATTGAGCCAGGATCAATCTAGGAGGTCAATGCAGCATGAGTGAAGATATTGTGTTACTTGTGTCAAATCTAACAGTCCTCCAGCAGCTGTCCCACAATGCCTAACACTGATTGCTTTGGTCACAGTTGTGAACTCCACTGCCTGGGGTCACATGGGTGCTCCCAGCTTGTGACATTTCTCAGGGCCCAATCCAGACTGATGAACAGCAGTGTCCTCACAGTTCTCCGACTTGGGGTGCCTCTTACATTGCTTTGCTGTAAGAGCTACCACTCCTGGTCTGCTCTCGCACAGCCTCCAGCATGCAGTTACTCCCAGTTATATTGTATGAGTACCATAGTAATTCAGGCATGACTGGCACTACAGAGCAACACTAGCAAATTCCCAGGCCCAGACCTCCCCCAGCAATGGGAGTGTTGTATTGCCCAGCTCTCTCCTAGACAATACAAGCTTATATAAAGTCTGTTATTTTATTAGTAGAACATGATATGCAAAAATCCTGTCATCCCAAATGGAGTTTCCCAAATACTTAAAGCCAAACACACTGGTTTAGATAAAACAGGAAATCATGTTTAACTACAGAAGGATAGATTAAGTGATTCCAAATAATGAGACATGTCAGAATTGGTTACAAGAAACCAGAAGTAAAATGCAACTAAAGTCTAACTTAACAAGCTAAGTGAATTGAAACCAAAGTTTCTTACCACATGTTTCAGCAGACTTACTGGATGAATTTCTTTCAGTCAGGATCCCTCCCCCAGTCCACAGCTGTTTCCTTTGTTCCTGTGGTGTTGTTGATGCCCTGAGTAGATAAAAGGGGAGAGCTCTTATGGGGCATCTGCTCTTGTTTCTTATAGTTCTTTCTCTTCCTCAAGAAAGATCTCCTGCTGAGGTTCAGGAGACGAAGTCTGTGTGGATAGGAGCCCCAAGCTGTTTCTTTGTCAAGATGTAGACTGTACGCAACTGCCTAGCTGACAATTCTGGTTACACACCCCAGTCATGCTCCTGCCTGGAATAGATGGGACATACACCATACCCTTGCTAGAACATGCCTCTACATAATGTGAATTCCCATAGAAGGCAGTCGCAGATCCCAAATTTAGCAATAGTCATTAATTTTCATTATAACACGGTCCCCACTAGAATGCGAGACTTGGCATGGATCCCAAATCCCACGTTCTAGTGAGGGTGTATCTGATCTTCTGGGCTTGTGAGGAGAAGAGGATGTGCAGGCATTGTGCCGAACCAGCCTAGAAACATCAGCATTAATGAACAGACTTCTCAGGGAATTCAGGAGGAGTACAACAGGAACCAGAAGCAGTGTCCCATGAAAGTTAAGCAACTGTGTACCCCAGAAGGCCAGAGAGCCAAAATCAATCAATCCAGTGCCAAACCACAGGCTTGCTGCTTTTACAAAGAGCTGCATGCCATTCTTGGTGGAGATCACACCACTCCACATGCCATCATGAATACCTCAGAGGAGCCCAAGTCACAGGCCCCTGCTGTTAACAGCAAGGATGAGGCATATGGGCTACAGGAAACCAGGGGATCCAGTTGTACCAGGAGCTAGGGCATGTTTCTGATTCAACTGCAATCCAGCCAAGCCCTGCAGTTGGACACAGGTGAGCCTGATGCAGGAGAAGGAACCTTTAATGTGTAACTAAATTTCCCATTACTGCAATGGTGTCACCAACTTAGCAGGGCACAACTATTGACTTTTAAATTAATTTTCTCATACAAAAGAGATAGCTGTACAACAAAGAGGTGAAGTTGCTATCTGCTTCCGATTCCCCTCTAGGCAAGGGGGGCATGCAGAGCAGTTGTACACAGGGGTGTCCCTTGAATCCCCGAGATTCAATGAAACTTCCATGGAGGTACACTGCAATCCTCTCCTGAAGGTTTCTAGGGATGGCAGCCATGTTTCTTCCACCACAGTAGGACACTTTCCCACACCAGTCAACAATAACTTTGGTAGACACCATTTTCATGAACAGGCTAGCAGCACACAGGCCTGGGCAGCTTTGGGATGCCAGCAGCAGCTGTAGTCTCTGTGCCTTATGTCACCACTGCCTATAGAAAATGATGCCAATATTCAATGCCAGTGCCCTCTATTCATAGTTTCATGCAACTGAGCAATTCCCTTCTCCTTTCCCTCATCCCTGGTGGGCCATACTCACCATGGCCTGATCTGAGAGTGGCACTGGGCACAAGGACTCCAAAGCTCAAGTGTCAATAAGCATGTCTTGCTAAACACTTTAGGGCAGTGGTGGACAACCTGCAACCCATAGGCAGCATGCATCCCATCAGTGTAATCTACTGGCAGGTCCTGAGACAGTGTGTTTACATTGACTGTCCACAGACATGGCTGCCCACAGCTCCCAGGGACTGTGGTTTGCTGGTCCCAGACAATGGGAGCTGCAAGAAACGGCGCAGGCCATAGGGACATACTGGCTGCCACTTCCTGCAGCTCCCATTGGCCACTGGAAGCGGAGGACGGTGGTGCCTGAGGACGGTCAAACTGTCTTGCAGCCCACCAGCAGATTACCCTGACGGGTGTGTGCAGCCTGTGGGAAGTAGGTTGCCCACCACTGTTTTAGGGGGGGGAAGAGCAGAGGTCTGCATTTTTAGTTTCCCTGCTATTCCTACTATCCTGACAATGGTTCCTTTGTGACCTTGAGGGGCTTGCCCTCCACACAAGAGGAGGGTCTTGCCCAGATGAGATTAAAAAAAAGAGTAAAATGGGAGGGCATGTTCTATGAGAGCCTGCAAGCTAGTGATGCATCCGATCTTGAAAACAGACCTGCAGGGTCAATCATGCAGATTGTATGGAGGGGAAAGAGCAGACAGGAGAGAGGCAGAGGAAAAGGAGAAGGAGATGCACCTGGACATAATGAAACTTCTCTGTCAGAAATTCAGATGGTGCAGCCTCTTGTGGCCCTACTGGTTCAACAATCCCAGGCTCATCTCTGTGTAGAACTGCAGCATAATGCTCCCTATGCCCCCTCCCCTCAGCATTCCACATGACCTCAAGGCCTGCATACCTAGCCCTACCATGGCACACCAGGGGAAAACATGAATATTCACTGCTTCACCTACACTGCCCTGTGAGAGCCACAGCTGATGTATGTGTGGGTTCAACACACAACAATGTTCCTTCCTTCTATTCAAGATTTCTTTAAAGAATTAAGTTAAAACTTATTTACTTTTAAGTTTGATTTTTTTGGAGTTGTGTATGTAAGTGAATAAAACTTTTGTTTTGAAAATTATTCATCTATTTGTTTGCCACAACTTAGTGTTTAATGCCTACTGAGAGTGAAAGTTGTGGTCTTATATGCGCAAAACCTATAGCATCAATGCCAATCAGTGTAGCCATCATAAAATGTACAACAAGCACTTCAACATTAGCAGGTGTAGTGTCAGTGATATATGCACATATGTGTAGCAAGCACCATAATTCATAACAGGCTCCCCAAACTGCAGTGCCAAGGTTCAGCCCTACCACAAAGCAGATTATTGCAGCTAGCTGTTCAAGTGTTCTTTCAAAGCCTCCCTTAGCTCCTTGTCATGCTTGTCTAATAGTCCTAGTATCTGCCAGTTCAAATTCAGCAGACAGCTGCTCTACCTCCACCCCTGTGAAGCAAAGGGTGAAACCTTGCTACAAATGTTATGCAGGACACAACAGGCAGCTACGACCTCTGCACAGAGATCCAATCTGGTGAGCAAATAATGCCAGCACCCTCTGAGTCTACCATAAGCATATTCACCTGTCATTCGGCACCTGCTTGTACTGAGTTAAGTCTTTCCTGGGTGCTCTTGAGGTAGCCTGCGCACAGCATGTGGTTTGGCTGGGGAGGAGGGGGGGAAGTCTGTGCACATTGGTCAGGAAAAGTATGCTAGAAACATGGGATCCTGATGCTTATTAGCAACTAGGACAGTCAGGACCAAGGGTCAGAGCAGGACAAACCTGAGTCTGGGAACAGCAGAGGAGTTCAGAGTCAGGTTCTAGGGCAGGGTTGATATCAAGGGTCACAGTCCAAGGCAGATTTCAGGGGTTCAAGTCAGGAGGCAAAGCTGATACCAAACCAAAAATTCAGAAGCAGGAGCTGGCCATAGGAGCTACAGAATCACTGTTGTCTAGATGCTTCCTGGAATGCCTGTTGGGTATATATAGGTCAGGGACCGAACTGGGAGCCCTAAGGCAGTCTGTCAAAACCTTGAGGTGGAACTTCCTATGGTCTATATCCACAGCAGGTCATGGAAAGTGGAGCACAAGCTGATTATAGCTTCCATTAGATGCCATTTCAGATCGGTCAGCTGCCTGGTAGTTTTACAGGCCTGGGTTCTAGACCCCTGAAGCCTTACAATAATGTTGCTGAGATAACATGGTTCCTCCTCCACCATAGAGCAGCACTAAGTGAACCCTTTTTTCCTCATTGGCAGTATGCATGCATGAAATGTAAGCCTGGATAATCTTACAGAGCACAATCCATTTAGTAGGAAATTACTATAGAAATAGGATATTGAACTTCAGCGTGAAAGCCAGCTGCTCCTGACAGACTAATATAGTCTCAAAGCAAGAGGCACATTGCTAGTATGAAAGACACAAAGAATGTAAAACAGAAGAGGGGAAAGATCTTAGAAGCAGCAAAGACATTCCTCCAAATTCTGAGGTGTGTCACAGGCTGCACTGTCACTGAGTCAGTAGAGTTGGTATGAGTGGAAGAGGGCCTAGTGGTCTCCCATTAGGGTAACTATTAATGAGGAAAAAGAGGAGCCTCTGTGATGACAGAAGAGACAGTTTAATCAATGAAGAGCTTAGCAATGATTAGTAGTAACAGACACCAGCAAACAGGAAGTGTTCACAGTGTTGCTTTAGATCAGTGGTTCTCAAACTTTTTGTAGTGGTGACCCCTTTCCCACACCGGTCCTCTAAGCGCGACCCCCTCTTGGGGTCAGGCAGGAGCCGCGGCCAGGACCAGCCTTATGGGGGTGCCGGCAGCCCACCGCGGCAGGGGCACGGGCAGCGGCATTGTTCGGGGCCGGCTGCTGGCAGGAGGGGCTTGCGACCCCCACAGAACTGGCTTGCGACCCCCAGAGGGGTCCCGACCCCCACTTTGAGAACCAATGCTTTAGATCTAACAGGTACAGCATAAGAGGAGGAGTTAAGTTTAACTTAGCAGGGATAAATGTGTGGCGTGCTATCCAGCTGGTCGTGCTACCCAGCCCCTCGGCATTGTATGTACAGTAACTCCTCAGTTAGCGGTGCAGTTATGTTCCTGAAAAATGTAACTAAGTGAAACGATGTTAAGCAAATCCAATTTCACCATAAGAATTAATGTAAATGAGAGGGCAATCGGCTGCCAAATGACGTTAGAAGGGAGCATTGCACAACCTTAAACGAGCATTTTCCTAATTGATCAGCAACATAACTACAAAACAATGTTAACCAGCATGACTTTAAGTGAGGAGTTATTGTACTAAAACAAAGTCAAATCATGCTGAAGAAGGTCCATGTGGTTATGTATTATTTGGTTATTGCTATGCCTAGGGAAAAGTATTTTTTCTGGGCATTTGGAATTGAAAAATTCTACTATAATCAGCAGCATTTATGGAATAAATAATCATTAATCTGGCTAGTCTTTTACAATACTTAATCCCTTTACATTTGCAACGGAAGTCGTAGGCATGAAAGCAAGCAGAGGGGTGAATGCTTTAATCTTTCCCCTTTACCAGTGTAGTTCGCACAGAAGTAGTCCATTTGACCCAGAAGGATACAATTACATGAAATCTTAAAAGATGGCTTTGTAAAATTGAAACGTGTGAGTATGAACAGAAACACAGTAGGAAAGAACAGAGGATGTAGTGGGGTATGGTTCATTACACCTTCCCCACGTGGTTAGGAAAGAGTAGTGAGGTAATGTGGAATGAAGCCACCCAGGAACAGAAACAGGCTCAGATCAGCCCTACTGACCAAATAGCAGCAGGGATGCCACAGTTTAAAAGTTAGATAAACCTTATTAGATGTATACACACAAAAGGAGGTCATATGTTCTAAGTGAGGAAGAAGAATCTTACTAAGATTTGCAATAGAATCAAAACTCCAACTCTGCCACAGGTTTACAGGGTATTGTAGCCATGTAAGTGAAAGAAAAAAGTCTGGATGCCTATAAAATAGTATGTCACTTCAGATTAGATAATAGATAGTTATATCAAACTACTCTCAAAGGGTGACATGACTGCAAGTTCATTAGCATTTGCAAAGCTTTGATCTTCAGGTCAAAGTTGAGAAGTAACATTATAGAAATTCTTCAGTTTCACACTCACGCAAGTTTTGTTAAATAAGTGAAATGCTAACTCAGATGTAACTAAGGGTCTATGGTATAGTTTTAGACACTTTGATCATATGTCAGAGCTCCAGTGACATATGAACATGTACTTGGGGGAAACATGCTGCTCTCACATATTTTAATGGAGATTTTGCCTTCCCTGTAGACTTGTTTCACTAGTGTTCATCTGACAAGAATTCTGTTATTCTTCTTAAGTTTTTGCCAATCAAAAGGTTCTTTGATCATATCCTTTTTATGAAACAAAGGCTATAGAGATTTAATCTTATTAATGGACAGCAGCTGAATGTTTGCCTTCCAAGAAAGACCAAAATTACCAGCATTCTCCTTACTGGAAAAAAAAAAGGGATAAATCTAAATTGCCTCTGTCAATTTAATAAGCATGGCCATCAAAGAAATCAGATCACTCATGGCTTAGTTTGCCTATGTCTGTACTCTGGTAGAGTATAAAGTGAAAGAAGATATGCTTTAATTTTTGTTGACTGTTTGAATATTTTAATGTTTAGTAGAGTAAAAAAAATAAATGATTAAACTTAATCTTAAAAGGTGGTTTGGAAGGAATAACAATAAAGACTTGTCTCCTAATCTTAGGTTACAATTTTGTTTACAAATATGTGAACCTGCTCACTTTAAAAGTGACTTGCTGGTCAGGCCTCTCTCCCCAAACATGCACAAGCATTTCATAATAAGTTGGATCAAGCAACCTCTCAGGCAGTTTCCCAAGTCTTTGTCTGGAAGCCCATATGGCCAGACTGTTCCCCATGCCCTCTAATTTACCATCCTCAGTTTCTTCTGCAATTTTTGAAATTAACAGGAGTCTTGCCATTGAAGTCAGTGGACTTTGGATCAGGCCATAAACAAGAGACCAGACGGAATAGTAGAGCATCTGCCAGGTCTTCTGCCTGTTGCTATGTTCAGATCTCCTGCTCTATGAACCTCTCCCCATCACGTACTTGGAGAAGCTCTTGAATACATCTGAAAACAGTCACAGGGTGAGACCCTCAGCAAACCTACGCTGACAGACCTTTGGTGTCCCACTAGTCTTGTCAGTGTTTGATGACTGAGAGGGAGTATGAAAAAGTAGGTAGTCATGCAAGTCGGTTGGTCAGAGGGAATGTCAATTGAGGAGACTAATGAAGACAGAAGTATAGCCTGGAAAGGAATATAAGAATGATTTGGAGAGTAGGGAAGAAGAGAGGGAAGGATGGAACAAATCTAAAAAAGGTTCAACTAAACAGCCTCCTTTGCTTTTTAATTGTTTGACTTTTATGAGGGCATGTTATCACGTGTTAAACAACACAGCACTGCCTTGCTGCAAACCCCATTGGAAATCAAGGAGAGACCTTCCATTGATTTCAATGGGCTTTGGATTAGACCCCACATGCCTTAGCATGGGGTATTTTCCAAATATGTGTTACAGAAATTGAGCTATGCAATATTTTTTTGTCCAAGTTGAGTGACAATGTATCCATGGTATAATTCCTACTAAATTATGCACATTATTTCTAGAGAGAACGGATTCAAAAATTATAAACCAGGGAGAACCTGAACTGAAATCCAATTGAATATGAACTTTGAGTTTGTGAACTGTTGGAGGCCCCAAATCAAAGCCTTTAAGCATGTACTTAATTTTAAGCACATCCTTAAGTGCATTGCTGAATTGAGGCCAGAATAAGTTAAAGCAGTTTGTGGCTCTTCATGAGAAGAAATTAGGGTATCAGCATCAGGAGGTTTATGAGAGCTGGTCAGAAAGTGTTAAGTTTTCTGCAAAGTTATTCAAGAGGGGAAAAAATGTAAAACAAAACATTTGGGGGAAAAACATAGTATTTCCTGAAAGGGGTTTTATTTTAATTTTAAATAAAGGTTTTTTGGTCAAAGTTTTCAAGTGAAAAATTCTCCCATGCCAACATCTCAATATTCAGTTCCAAGGCATGTTGGATTCATGGGGCAACACATCTGGGAGGTCTAACTCAAGGGCACCCTCAGTTGCATAAGGTCTGAGCAGGGAAGCTGGTCCAGGTCCAGCACCAATCCTCACAGAGACTTGTTAAAGTCAGAGGAAATGGAGATTATGTGGCTGGCTTGGAGCAATAGGGGAGGAGGGAAGAGAGGGGAAAGCAGTGTTTTGAGTGGTTACAGTTTGCTCTTTGAACTTGGAATTTTATCACCACTTCCACATACTTTATTGTATATTGCTTTTAATAGTGCCATAGATGTAAACAAGCTACCTAATCTTATCAAGATGTTCATTACTGCATTCCTTATAAGCCCCTGAATACAGAATTCTACGTTGAGATCTGGCTTTAGCTATCTGAAGCTAAATTATTCATGTCTGTTGTGATGATAGTCTATGAAACATTTCAATGTATGAAACAACTGCACTCTTTCCCCTATTGTTTACCATAGCAGCAGAGTTCATTCACTCCTCTGCTGCTCTGGGATTTGTTTTAATTTCAGACAAAGAAATGACTTGTTAGTGACTCTACTGAGAAAGCAGCTGCCTGAGTTGTCCTAACCAAAATAAAATCATCAATAATATACTATGCAGTTGTCTGTTAAGATTTGGTTGGTCTGATTCTGCATACACATAGCATCCAGTCATGGACACCAGCACCAAAGGCCAGTCTTCACTGGATGCTCCCTAATCTGGATTCAGTAAAGAGGACAAGCTTTTGAACGAAGTTATTCCACTGGGGTTTTGAACTAAAAATAATTATCTTACTTCTCAACCAATGGAACCCCTATGCCATCAAGGTCAAGGGAAGGGAGGCTTTGTCTGGATGGGCAGAAAAAAAAATGGTAGTGACTCCTTTAGGATGATCTCAACCTGCAGGGTGCAGGTTGAGATCACCAGAGCTAGTGGCCAGGTCAGTGAATCTCAGTAAACCATTGGCCCCTGGGGACCTAAGGGAAGGTATATAAACCCTCTCCCCCACCAGCTTGAGCCCCATTTCACCCCCCAGCTAGCAGCTGCAAAGAGGGGTGGGGTCTGCCATGGTTACATGCAGCTGCCAACTCCCACTATGTGGATTAGGGATCTGGGATCCCCACAAAAGCAACGGTCCCAGTGAAGACTGGCTATGGCTATCCCAGGATCACCAAGGCAGGTAGAGGAATGGGGCTGGGGCACCTTATATCTGGTACAGGATTGAGACACCTTCATACTGAGGAAACCGAGTTTACTTACAGTCCTATTCTCTTTGGTAGCAGGCTTTGCTCAGCCTATAGTTCTGATGCTTTCCTAGAATTTCAAGCCCCAAAATACCTCAGCTCTGGGCACAGGCAGTAATATGCCCTACTTTGGAGCTGAGGCAGCATAAAAGGTCAGCACACCACATTACAAATTCTGTGGTAAAGATCTCTATTCTATAGTAAGAGCAGAAATTAATGTACCTTCCCTGCTAAAATCCAATAGACCCTACTACTATTTTTACTTTTATTATCTGCTAAAGGCAGAAACCCAGTTGTTACATTATAAAATGATGCTCTAAACTTCTTTTTTTTTTCTGAGCAACTTGCAAAACATACCAGCAATAAAAAAAATGACAACACAGATGATGATTTGGCTATCGGTCCTTTTTTGATTAAAGAAGTGAAAAAAAGGAATGTAATTCAGTTGTTTAAGTTACATTTTTAGATAAAGCTGGTAAACACAAAGTCTCACACCATATTTTCATGTATATTCATAAGATTTTTTTTAAAGGAAGTTGAGCAATAAAAGAGGATCAATTGACAGGCAAACACTAGAGCAAAGTTTCCTAAATAGCATGCTCTGGGTGGTGGAGATACCCAGATGAGGCTGGGGGTAGAGAGGAAAATAAGCCAGCTGATTCAGTCACTCTTTCAAAGGGACAGACATAGGCTGAAATTCTGGTTTTGGGTTACAGGTATTGGCAACCTTGGCATGCGGCACCGCAGGGTAAGCACCCTCAGCGGACCCCGCCGGTTTGTTTACTTGCCAGTTCGCCAATCGCAGCTCCCACTGGCTATGGTTCACTGTCCCGGTCCAATGGTGGCTGCAGGAAGTGGAGGCCAGCACCGCACCGCTTCCCGCAGCCCCTATTGGACCAGGATGGTGAACCGCAGCCAGTGGGAGCCGCAATTGGTGAACCAGCAAGTAAACAAACCAGCGGGGCCCACTAAGGGCGCTTACCCTACGGTGCTGCATGCCAAGGTTGCTGATCCCTGGATCACATGTACATCTAAGATTATGTCTTCACACAAAAAATAAAAACCAGGGCAACAAGTCTTAGCCCAGATCAACTGACTGGGGGTGGGAGGAGTTACAGGGCTCACGTTACAGGACTATACAGTCATCTAGACATTTCCACTCAGGCTGGAGTTTGGAGCTCTGAAACTCTGCAAAGAGGGAGGGTCTCAGAGCCCAGCCTCCAAGCTGAGTAGAAATGTTTATGCTCCTATTTGGGGTTCGTGCTATAGGACTAAAGTGGATCTGGGTTCACACTCACTGCAGTGGGATTTTTTTTCCCCCAGTGTAGAAGTTTCTTGAAAAGCTGCAGCCAGAAAGGGATTCATTACTGCTGCACCCCATCCTTGCCTCCCTCCGTACCCGCAGGCCCTCTATAGATTTTTTTGTGTGTTTAATTGTAAGAGCAGACAGTTGGAGGAGGGGTGACTGATTAGTGGGTCTTGCCCCCATGCTTAAGGTCTAATTGCCATATTTGGCGTTGGGAAGGAATCCCCTTTCTCCTGGTCATATTGGCAGAGACCATGGAGGTTGTTCACCTTCCTCTGCAGCGTGGGGCACAGGTCATTTGCAGATTTAAACTAGTGTAAATGGTGGAGTCTCTGCAACTTGAGTCTTTAAACTATGATTTGAGGACTAGTAACTCAGCCAGAGTTTAGGGGTCTATTTCAGGTGTGGGTGGGTAAGGTTCTGTGGCCTGCAAAGCACAGGAATTCAGACTAGAGCAGGGATCAGAAACCTTTGGCCCACAGCCCGCCAGGGAAAGCTGCTGGCAGGCCAGGCCGGTTTGTTTACCTGCAGCATCTGCAAGTTTAGCAGTTCACTGCTCCCACTGGCTGTGGTTCATCACCCAAGGCCAATGGGGGCTGCGGGAAGGGTGGGAAACACATCCTTCAGTCCATACCACTACCTACAACCCCGATTGGCCTGGTATGGTAAATTGCAGCCAGTGGGAGCCGCAATCAGCCAAACGGCAGATAAACAAACTGGCCCAGCCCACCAGTGGCTTTCCCTGATGGGCTGTGTGCCAAAGGTTGCCAATCCCTGGACTAGAGGATGATGATAGTCCCTTCTGCCCTTTAAGTCTATGAGGTCAGAGACAGAAAGCAAAAGAAGTAGGACAGATATGAAAGGGCAGGGAGAAGGTAGAGGTCACCTTTTGTAAGGGAAGAATAGTCTGTTCCAAGTAGAGTGTACTCCATGAAAAAGGTATGAAGAGTGGGATAACATGAAAAGTGCTTTAAGGACAAAAGATTGAGCAGGCTACAAGATCCCAGAGAGGGCAGAAAAAGAATGAGGACTCAGATGTTGGTGTGAGAGGGAGCAGCAAGGTGAAGACTAGGAGATAGAATTTGATTCACAAGAGGAGAGGAAGTAAGTGAAGGGGTGCGTGGCACTAAACCCTTTAAGGCTCTTAGTAAACCCTTTTAAGGCCCTGCTAAAATGCTAAAAGGCCAGGTAGAGAGGCATGGGCACTCAGCAGGGAGCCCAGCTGTAAGACCTAAGGAGGGCTAGCTCAGAGCAACAAGCTGAGCTGAGTGGGAACAGCTGGGCTAAAGGACTGAGCAGACTACAGAAGCCCTGGGAAAACCTCAATGAGGAGGCTGGCCTGGGAGGAGACAGGAAGACTATTTTGTTGTCTCCTTACCACTGGAAGGAGCCTCAAGCACCAGCAGACCCTGGGAAGGGTCTGTGGTGTGATTGTTGTTGGGGGAATTGGGACTGCACAAGAGCACTGTAAATAAAGGCACAAAGGTGAAACTGCTAAAGAAGATGGTAGTACTCATTTATTAAACCAGCCCAAACACAGGGCACAGGCATGAGTGTGTGGAAATCTGCATGGACCCAGTGATACAGATAAAATAAGGGGATGGATGTGCTTGGAATGGAAGATCATGACTATCTTTATTGCAGCATTTTCCATAGATTGGAGAGAAAAATAAGACACAGGATTCTGTAGATCATAGGTGAATTTGCTGGAAAACTGTTACAATGGTAAGTCTTTCCAGGTAAAGACAATAGAGAAAGGGAATGAAGGCATGCCCCTCTGCAGGCGGGAAGACAGAGAACTTGTGAAGTGTCGGGGTAAGTTCCCAGAGACTCCCTTCTGTAGCCTCAGCTTGTATTATGGATATAAAATGTGCAATAAACTTGATTGAAGCACAGAATGCTGGTGAACAAGCTCAGAGTTCACAAACATGCTATTCTTTCCCCACTGAGACTTGCTTTTCATTGCAAGCCTGAAAGCACTTGTTAAACTCATGATTTGTGAGGTTAAAACACAGTGATTCCAACTGTTCTGAGTGTGGAAGTTAGCAGAGCCATGTAAGATAGGGAGAGAAAGATCACTGGAATGAGTACATTCTGAATGCAGATGTAGGTTGGAGGAGGTGGGTCATAAACCCAGGGTTCACAGCAGAGGAGAAGGATATTATGGATAGAAACCCAACACAGTACTGTATGTCAATCCTTTTCTCCATTGCAAATGCTCAAGACTAAAAGAACATGGACTTTGTGAAGCAGGGTATTTCAGTGTTTCCCTGCTCCTGGCCCTGTTCCCCGAGCAGCACTCTTCAGCGATAATCTGTGTGTGCCAGATTCATCGACGAAACATGCTAAAAACAAAATTAAAGAATCCCCCTGCACACACTCAGATTTCTCCAGCTTTGATTAGATTTTCCTAAGGGCAGTATCAGGGAACTGAAAACAGCTTAAAAGGGTGAGCCACAGCACCTAGAGCCTCTCCATTAGTCAGAGGAAATGCATGAGAATAAAAAAGGAAAAATTATCCAGCTGTAAAGAACTTATGAAAATGAGCTAGTACCCAGAATACTCTTTTTTTGAGTGAGTAAATGACACATTCATACTGTGCTATCTAAAATCTTCTACATAACGATTTAGATTTTGTGTTCTTTCTGTCTCTGCCCCAGGTCAGGGAGCTTTGACCTGAATCACGGATTAATTTTATTAGACCTAGGCAAGAAGCTGCATGGATTTTCCTCATAACCTTCTTTCAGGTCATTAGGTTTCCTTACCAGTCCTCTTTAGGATTATTTTCTGACATGTAGCTGAATCCCAACAATATCAAGATATTGGCTATCAGATGAATATGCGTAATCCTCTAATACAGCAGGGCTTTCAGTAATGTTTGACAGCATTTAAGGTATTTTGGTACAGTTCTTTTGCCTGATACAGAATAGCATTTTTGCACTTCCATCAGGACTTGCTTTGATGTAGCACCCTGGTCTTCAGTCACTGAGAAAGACCCTCCAAAGGATATTTAACTAATTCTGGCACACAGATTACAGGTCTCTTGAAGAGTAAAATCCTGGAAATTGCAAACCTTGCTGATCTAAAAACAGAGGTGGTGTTATATTTGTACCTCACAGGATAGTAATGAATGTCACCTATTGTCACATAATGGAGGCTAAGTATTTAACAGCAACAAGGAAAAAAAAAAGGACTGTCATTCCCTTTTTAGCTCCCCAACCACAGCCATTAACACAGGCTTGAGAATGGGAACCCATGAAATCCAGGTCCCTCACTGCTACAGCAAAATCCTTTAAATTATATCTAAGGATCTCTGTGTACTCAATGTGCTACCTTCAACTATTAAAAAGGTCAGATATAAATCAAGTTTAAGTTAAGAGCCCCAAGCCAAAGGCAGATCTGTTTCTTAATTCCTCTCCCCTTAGAAATCATTCTTAAGACATTCTGTGAGAGAATTAGCCAATTCTTTCTCAAGAACTGTGAAGAAGCTACCACCTTAAGATATTAACTCAGAAAAACTCAATCAAGGCCACACACTCCACAGAAGGTGCTAGGCATTAAAAGACCATTATAGAATGGAAGCACATCTAGACTCCATAACTGACCAGATGTCAACAAAAATAGGTCAGAGTCAGCATCCCCTCCCTTCCTCATACCATGAAGAAGGAGGGGGGAAAAAAGCAAAGGACTTCCAGGCTAGCAAGGAGACAACATATAGAAACCATTCAATAGGCTGGAGGGAAAGGCCACCGTTCTGCTGACTAAATCAGTGAGATCCTGGCCACCCTCATGTAATGGCACAAACAGCAAAGCAGGGAGCAACCAGTGGTGTCTGTTTTTTTTTAAAAAAAATAGTTGATATTCCTCTGAATCTGACCCAAAAGGCCCAGGGGAGTGTCCAGACATACTAGCCAGTGCCACAACATTGAGGCCACAAGATTGTCAGCAATCAAAACCCATCTCTGAAAGAGTCTAGGAAGGAGCCTGTGCCATTTCTGCAGGAGGCCTTACACCTTCTCCTCAGTCACCTCCCAGTTCCTTAGCATATACTGTTCAGATCCAAAAAAGATCCCTATCACAGGGCACATCACTCACGACTAGTCACTCGGAGGATTAGCTCAATGGCAACACCACATCCAGCCACAGTTTGCACACCATCACTCTGTCTCAGTCTCTTGCAGCCTCCAGAACCACAGTGTCCTCTTCATGGCTCAGCCCTCCAGCCATGTCACCACCCATGTTCCCCCTTCCCCACTCAGTATCGCACTCCAATACTCATGCCACTTTCCTAGTGGTGAGTTGGGGGAACCTGGGCCTGCCCACTACACCAGGTCCTGGTCCAGGGACCCTGTCGATAGCAGCCTCATAATGCTCTCCTTAGAACTGCCCACCACTTTTCCCTGGGCCTCTTCCCTATGGCCCCTGCACCTACTTTTCCCTTACCTGAGGGCCTTCAAGAACTGCCCTGTCCATGGTGCTAGTGCTGATTCCACCTGCTGGGAGCCAGACTCCACTCCCTGGGCTCCAGGCTGCTACTGAGCCAGCTCATCCCTGCACCTCCTCTTATCTGAGGCTGCCAGGCCCGGATTGGTGGCTCCCTGCAACTCCTCCCTGATTGGCTGGACTTCACATAGCCTCTCTGGGCTGCCAGAAAGGACTCACCTCCACTGTTCCCTACTAAGGTTAACCCTTCCTACACCTGTGTGGAGCCAACATCTCATCACAACCCCCAACACCTTAATCCCAGAGGTGCCCTATAGCAATTGTTAGGGCAACAAAAGGAGAGAGCTCAATAAGATCAAATTGCTCTTAGCCCAATTAATGTGGGCAGAAGATGCCTATTTATAGATAAGCACAGAGTGCCTGCATGTCACTGTCAGATGTGATAAAAACTGATATCTTCAGCTTAGACTGACAAATGAACTGGGAAAGCATCCACCACCCCGACACAGAAAGCCAGTCAGACTACTTCAGAGAAGGTGCAGGAATGGCTCCAAACTAAGAGCCTACAGCATCCCAGACAGAGGATGCCCCTGACAAATGCCTCTGCAAACTGGGAAACAACAGCTAAGACCCTTGATAACCTTTAGGCCACTAAAAACACTGGCCCAATACCAAAACCTTCTAACTTCTGTAAAAGATAACTATGGTTAACTCTATCAAAGGCCTTCTCCTGGTCCATTGAAACAAACTGCACATCCAGATTACAAAGTTAGCTAACAGTAAAAACATCATGAATTAAAAATAGAATATAAAAAACAGAGCAGTTAGGAATACAATATGTTTGATCTGGGTGTATCAAACAGCCCTTCAGTCAATCGGCTAAGGCCCTGGATAAAGTCTTTTAATCAGAACAGAGAAGAGAAATAGGTCTCAAGTTCCGTATGTCACAGAGGTTCCCTTTGTTGTACAGCGGGGTGATCACAGCCCTGCGGTAATTGAAGGGCAGATCCTTTTCCTGGATACACTCCAGCACCCCTAGAAAAAAGTCAGGACTGATCAGATGCCAGAAATGCCTGTAGAATTCAGATGGCAGCTCATGACTCCCTGGGGCCTGGCCTGTAGAGAGCTTCTGGACTGCAACAGAGAGCTCCTGCAGCAACACCTCTGTTCCTACCCAGTCAGATGGGTAACCCCGGCACAGCTCCTCCACTGCCAGCACAACACAGGCATCAAGAGAGTACAGAGTATTGTGAAAAGAAATAGCTGCTTTCCGGATCTCAGCAGGGTCAGCCTCAGACAACCATCCGGCAGCTGAAGGCTAAAAATCTGTTGACAGTGTGTGCACTTTTTCTCTATCCTGGAAAAAACTTTGTAGGAGTGTCAGTTCCAGAAAGCTGAATAAAATGGGCCTAAACCAGGGCTCCTTACACCTTCTCTGCCAACAAGCACCTCAGTAAAGGTTTGGTGAATCTGCACTGGGTTTCCAACATCAAGATTGCTACAGAGACCCAAGATGTCTCGTTCCAGGGCACTCAAGGCCTGATGCAAGGACCATGGCAGCCTAGGTATACTACTGGCAGAACAGTTGGATCTGGACCTTTTCAACATCCCATCACTTTCTCAGAGACTCATGGAATGGCTAGTGCTGCCACCAGGGCCGGTGACAGGAATTTTGGGGCCCCGTATGGCAGACCATACGGGCCCTCCCCCCCGGTCTCCCGCCGCCCGCGGGCCCCCCCCAGTCTCCTGCTGCCCGTGGGCCCCCCCCGCCAGTCTCCCGCCGCCCACGGGGCCCCCCCCGCCAGTCTCCCGCCACCCGCGGCCCCCCCCGGCCGATCTCCCGCCGCCTGCGCTCCCCCCCCGTCTCCCGCGCCCGCCCCGGCCGATCTCCCGCCGCCCGAGGGCCCCCCCTCCGCCGGTCTCCTACTTCCCGCGGCCCCCCCCCCGGCCGATCTCCCGTGGCCCCCCCGGCCGGTCTCCTACCTCCAGCGGCATGTGCTCCTACCTACCCCGGCATGTGCTGCGGCCGCGTGGCCGGCCGGGAGAAGCAAAGGGGGGCGGGGATGGCTGCCGGGAGAAGCAAAGGGGGGCGGGGCTGGCTGCTGGGTGCCAGGGGAGGGGGCTGGTGAGCGCGCCTCGCTCACAGCCCCGGCAACAACGGTTACAGCTGTACCGGCCCCAGACTTCAGGGGGCCCCCCCTGAAGTCCGGGGCCCGGTACAGCTGTAACCGTTGTACCACCCTGTCGCCGGCCCTGGCTGCCACCAAATCTCCCAAAACACAGCAAATATCTGGGTGAAATTCAAGTCCTGTAATAATCTGGTTTTAAAACGCCACTGGGAACTAAAGGCAGGAAGAGGGAGAAACACACTGATGGAAACATAATGATGACCAGACAAGCGAGTAGGAGACATGGAAAACTGAACAAGTATATTCACACTGGCCCTCATGGTATAAAAGTGATCCTGTCTAGCCCCTGAGGCCTGGTTCGAAGTAGGTTTCAGCTAAAAGTAGTGTGGTGAAAGAACCTTCAAACATCTACTAGCCCAAAAGTTTGCAGGAGATGATACAGTTCTTTGGCTGACTGAGTATATGGCTCCTCATGATTCCTGTTGAAAACATAATCTACAGTTCAATAAAAATCCCCTCCCAGGACAAGAATAGTATCAGGGCCACATCCAAGCATGTGCAAGTGTCTGCAGAAAAGAGACATGATCTCACCCTCAGAGGAGTCACATTCACAGTAAAAAAGATGAAAAACAATAGTGCCAGTATGTGTCTCCAGAGGAGACTGGCCTTACACAGCTAACCCAGGAGTGACATTGAAGTCATGCCTCAAGAACGATTCCTCATCCCATTCCTTCAACCATTTCCCCTGATTGTCAGGGTCTGAGCGCGTCTCTTGCAAAAAGACAACATCAATCTGTTTTGTCTGAGAAATTCAAAGAGCTGTGTCCTTTTATGACATCTCAGCATGCATTAATACAGAGCCAAAACTGAGCAGTACCATAGAGAGTGGAAGGAGAGAGCCAAACAGCAGAGAGAAACAATGGAAAGTAGAAGTACTTGGAACATAGTGACCTGTGGGGAGGGCTACAGATCTTGAACAATCCCCGCAAGGTTCCTCACCTTTCTCAACAACTTTTTAAGAAGGAAATTTTTCCTAGGCTCAACTGAGGTATGTCTCAAGACAAGAGCAGCTGAATGAACAAAGTGCTGTAAAAGAGGGATGTAGGCCTTATCCTCAGCTCCCTGACTCTCTTTAGTGCTATCCAAAAGTCTTTAATCTCCTTCACACTGTGCCCAGCCTTCTTATATAGCTGACTAGCTGGGACATAAGGAAGCAGTGAGATCATCATATCCTCTTTATCTGCCCCAGATGGCACCAGCTCAGTAGAACGTTGAGCCACCAGTGTAACATTCCCATCATTCACCAAGCCAGTGCCATCATTGCAGCATGCAAGATTGCTGGCTTGAGGACTCGTCATTCTTTGGGAAGAAAGTACCCCACGGGGAGTTCCTCACATGGAGCTACCAGCACAACGCTATCCTCCTTCTCAGGGCACACAGCTCCATCATCAACCATTGCCAGCAGGGCCTACAAAGTCTTAGCCCTTTTATAGTCCTACGTAAGTCCACTTTGTCAGTCTGTTCTTCACTCCCATCTCTAGAACCTCTCTCTGATTTTTCTGCAGGGTGCTGCTCCTCAACCTCCAGGACAGAAGTGATGGGGTCACAACTGAGGGTTCTCTCTGTACAATGACAGACCACACATAGTGGGAAGTGGACAGAACCTGGCAGTGCGAGTGCAGGCTCTGTGTCTTGATGGTTCCTTGATGTCCCAGCCTCCTCCCCACTATCCTGGGGTCCCACATTCTTACAAGGACAGGAACCCCTCAAATGATTGGGGTCAGAACACAGGAAACATTTCATGTTTTCAGAGGTAGCTAGCACTGTATAATCTATGTGGTATTTTAAAACCCAGCTAATCATCTTGAAGAGAGAGTGAAACAATGAAGTGGCAAAATCTGTAGATGACACAAAACTAGGTTAATCAAGGCTAGAGAAGACTGTGAAAAAAAAACTAGGTGATTGGAAAACACAGTGGCAGATGTAATTCAATGTTCACAAAGCAAGATAAAGCACATCGGAAGGAATAACTTTGATTATTCGTAGATTCTGCAGGCTACATTAACAGTACCCCTTCAGGAAAAAGACCTGGGCATCATTGTGGACAGCACAGAAAACCTACTTACAGCTTTTCAGAACAGATGCCTTTGTTTGGTAGCATTATCTTTAAAATTCACTTTTTCTGTGCAAGCAGCAGGGAAAAGTCATTATTACATTAAATACAAGCTGTGGCTTCTAAACAAACTATTTCCTGCTCTTTTCTCCACCGGGCTTGTGTCTGAAAAAATTCCCACCATTGCAACCCCTGGTGCTGCACTAATGTAGATGAGGCTCCAGGCAGTCACTGCTATTTTAAACCCAGGTTTACATGACATGGTGCGACCAATGCAAAGTTTTACAGTGTTAGCACCATTAAAATAGTAGTAGTGTTAGAATGAAAAAAAGGCTAGTGTGGGCAAAGCCTCTGCGTGTGTATATGTGTATTCACACACACACACACACACACTTGTTAAATATATCCTACATAAAATGGTGATAGCTAAGAGATCAATTGTGAAACAATATGATAAATTGCACTGATCATGTACCTTTAATACCTTACCTGCACTCTGCTCGCTAATCCATTTCCACTGGATCTACTTCTAACATTCCAAACCTCTCATCAGCTTCATTGAGCTGCCATAAAACAGTCTCCTCCTTTCTTCCAAATGATGAAATTCTTCTTCCTGTTCTCCTCCCCACCAATAAAATTACAATAGTTTGTGTTATAAGATCTGACCAGAGGTTAGGGTGCTAGTTTAGAACTTCAGAGTCCTAGGTTCACATCCTTGCTTTGCCATAGATACCTGAATGTTCTTGGGCAAGTCACTTAGAATCTCTGTGACTCAGTTTCCCACCTATAGAATGGGCACAAGTAGTACATCCCTACCTCACATGGGCATTGTGAGGATAAATAAATTAAAGATGGTGAGGTGCTCAGGGACTATGCAATGGGGGTTGTATAAGAACCTCAACTAGCTAGCTAGACCTATAATGTCCAGTTCTGGACTAATGATGGCTTAGGGTCCCACATCTCAAGAACTATCAGGACTAAGGAGAGCTGGGGATTCCCCTTTAACAAGGATCGAAACAAAATATACTATCTCACTGAAGAGGATGAGGTATCAGATCATAACAGCACAATATTATTTAGAATAGTAAAACTGTTTTAGATTATTTTGGAAGTTTTATTGTACCAGTTATAATTTTTCCTGTTTTCTGCTTCTAGAAAGAATACAAAGTGTTACAAAAATGGTACCAGTAAAAATGTATAAAGCTATCTAACACATTCTTTAAAACTATTATTTCTGTAAAGCATATGGAATAAACACGTGATGGCTGTCCATACATCATGAGGTCATCCAAATTGAGCACAAATCAAATTTTTGTAACATCCCACAAAATCATCTCTCTCTCTCTCATACACACACACACATCTAAAAAAAAAGAAAGATACTGGAGTTTGGGTCACCATTCATTCACACAAAATACCACTTACAAGATGAGAAACAGCTGTGTTTTAGTGGGGTCTGATCATACCTCTGGCCTCTGTTGGGCTCCTGAAGTTTGACTTCTGTGAGGAGAGACACAATATTGATACCAAAATTATACTAACCCAACTCTTTTATTCTTTTAATATTAGGTTATTTCAAATTTGTTTGTATCTTAACTGAATATTAGATATAGCTACAAGTATATCGTAGCCAGGATGCTTGAAAATATAAACATATCAGTGTATATTTTCAGTTAATTATGTAATAAAATGTTTGGGCTGCTTACAGAAATTGCAGGAGGTGTCTACTCTCTATCCCCAAAGATAAGCGCATGTTAGGAAGATAAAGCCATAAAACCAAGTTTATTACCTCTAAAAGTGTTATGCATATTTAGAAAAGCTGCATTTTACACTTTAGCATGCTTTAACTTTATACTATTTTCTTTTGTCCTATGTTTAAAAGATATATTGGCTATTGAAACGCATGCTTTGCACAAAATATTTAATAGAAGTTTAATTGCCATAACAAACAGATTGTAACTCTAAGGGGCTTGGGTTAAGAGACAAACCAGAATAGTGTCTTATGTGGACCAACTGGCCCAAATGTAATCCTTATACCAAGAAAACAAATCAAATCAAAACAAAAGAAATCATGTGAAACATTCTCTAAAACATGAAAGATCTGATAGAAAAAGGAATGTAAGGTTGTGTTATAAATCCACAGGTAAATTGTACCTCTACCAATCCCCAAAGTTTTGCAAGAAAAAACTCTTATGTCTTTAAGCCTGTAGGGAAAACATATTTTGTTGGAATATTTTAAACCTTTTGTTTATTTCTTAAATGTTTAAATGGCAAACGCCTTTATGAAATGCATAGTTCCAAATATGTTCACTAAATGCAAAGCTCCTAATATCATTGCCATGTAAATGATAAAATGCTTTTATGTTCCAACATGGAATATAATTACCTTGCTGAACTAATTACTAATGTAAGAAGTCATTTTAAGTATAGAATTAAATACTGGCACTGCTCAAGTAACTCCCTAGTACAACACAGGAAGACAGGAAGAATCATCTTTCCAAAAATGATCATTTAATATAAACAACTTCTTTAATAACTACTTAAACTACTGACTTTCTTTAAAAATTATTGAATATTAAAACATTGTTTTAAAACTGGAAAACTTTTTCATAAAGAACAGGAATTTGGACTTTCTGAAAACAGAAGTTCATTTTCTATCAAATTCTATCAAAATTGAAAGAATATTTCAGAAAATGTTTTGAATAAAAAAAGAGTTCAAACTAACTTTAAAAATTATCTGATGCTTTCCTGGCACAAGTAGAAAGAAGACAATTAAAGGTTAAATATGCATTAGACAGACTTCATCTTCAAGAGTTGAAGGTGTCACCTCAGCAAACCTTAAAGGCTTGGAGCCAATGAAAGAATGACAACAACCAACTTTGAATCTCAGCCAGTCTGTAAGAAGTGTATTTTCCCAATTTCATGGAAATAGGAAGGAAGAGAATATAAAAAAATGCTAAAGCGAGTGCCACTCACACACGTACACCCGTTCTGCCAACCTGCATTAACAGGAAGCACATAGCACTCATCAACTTATCCTATCTACGTCTACAAGCGAGCTGCCATGACAGCCACGAAAAACAGAGAAGACTAAAGAAGATGCCAACCCAAGAAACCCTCTCTAATATTTCAACATGGATTGTTAAGAGAAAGTTAGCGAAAACAATGGAAAGGGATTTGATTTAAATGCTTTAAATAATCTTGTTGCAGTCATTCGACAACGAAGTGGAGTTAAGGAGGTGATTCAGTCAATCTACGAAAATAAGCACAGGTGGGCTGGTCACATAGCACGACTCCAGGACAACAGATGGACCGTACGATTAACAGAATGGATTCCGCGAGGACAACCGCGCCAACGTGGTCGTCCTCGACGACGCTGGGAGGATCCTATGGTCAAGATGTTCGGGCAGAGATGGCATCGACTTGCGCAAGATAGGCAAAGGTGGAGCGGTATCGATTTGCGTTCATGGCGGAATCAAGACGCCGTGTAACGAGGACAAGTCGGATCCAAGTAATCCAAGTAATAATCTTGTTGGGTTATGGAAATGCTGTTATAACTTAAAATATTTACAGTTCTTATTTTAATCACCAAATGGTTAGACTATATATTCCTGAAGAGGAGAGAAGGCTAAACACTGGCAAACAGAGGAAAAACAGTGGAATTGAATTGAATATAAGTTTCTTAATATTCATGTTTGGCCTGTCTCAAGACAGCTCATTAAATGGCTTCTTCTAAGTACTGATTTATATACCTCCTTCAGTGTCATAGGATTTAATTACAATAACTTACTGTGCCCATCTCTAAACTGACTGATTATTATTATTAACAATGACAGGTTTCACTTGCCCTTAAATTATTTTGTCTCTGAGTGAACAGTTTTAAAGTATCTAATAAGATATTAAGACTGAATTCACAGTATTTTGGGAAATAATATACTTTGGTCTTAACTTACCAAATGAAGACTGCCCCCCAGCTAGTTCCTTCTCAAAGGTGTAAGCTCTGCTAAAATCTCCTCACAGACAGAAATAAAGAAGAGATTGTAACTGAAGTAACTAGTTTATCAATTGCGTTCTGTCATTTGTGTTGTTTTGTTTAATGTTTTTGTTTCTTTTCTTGATGATAAAATAGATGTCATTAATCATTGTGATTATTTTGTTTGGTCTCAATCATAGTATTCTGTAAGGTAATTAAAAAAATAACCCTGTGACTAAAATACTGGGGGAGTCACATCCCCAAGCTGGTAGTAAGAGACACAATTAGAAAGAGCTGGCCTACCATTTCTTGATTCTCTAAACTAAATTGTTTTAGTAATTTTTAAAATAAAATTATTTGGTATCCAGCAATTTAAAATTATTTCTTTCTATCCCACACGTCCCTTATTACTAGCCTTATTTGTGTGTATTGTCATAGTACCTAAGAATCCCAATCATAGCCCAGAACCCACAGGCGCTGTACAAACAGAACAAAAAGACACTATGTGCCCCAAGGAGCTTACATAAGGCTCACATGTCTTGCTGGGATTCCTGAGCTTGGCTCTCCCTCGAGGGGGCTCTGATGCCCAACTTGGGCTTTGCTGGGTTCCTTGCACTTTGTTCCTTTTTGATTGCACGTAGAGAAAAGTGGTCATATCTGGGTAGTGCCAAAACAAGCTGTCATTCACAATAGATCTTTGATGTCTTCATCTAACATTATCTTCCCCTCTCCGTTTTTACATGCTATGATGAAAAATGAGTTAACAATGTTAACATTTAAAGTATTAATACTGGCATCTCAGTCCCCATTGAGATGAATGGGTCAGATCATACCTCTCAGAACTATTGTTACAGGTTGTGCAAACACAGGCTGATATCACAGTGTCCCTTGGCCTCAAAAGTGTGATCTGAGCATATCTCAGCAACCACTGGAACAGTTAGCGACTTCATTTTTAAAAAAATAGATCTTGGATTCTGGAAAACAAGAAGGCAGCATAAAAGAGATGCCCTGTACTGTTTGAATCCTGATCTAGGCTTTCATAGTTTCTTCATCATCCTGGAATCTGATCAGTTGCATGAGTAGTTCTAGAGAATAAGAAGTTCATCTTTATTCTTCAGAAATTAGATGGCAACTGTTAAACTTTAAACTGTGAGCCTATCATTAGCCCATTAAATTCTGGGATTTTTTTTTAAATTGAGACTATGGAACCTGGGTAGTGTTAAATATCCAATGGGCAGTTTGTGGCAAGCATTACATACCCAAAAATGAGATAAATAACTGATGCACAGTATGAAATCTGCTCCTAACTCACGTTCAGCAGTTTCAGAAAAGTCATGCTTCCCTACACTTCTAAACTATTGAAAAAAGACCCTCCATACAATGTCATAAAATTCTAATATTTTCTCCACCACTTGGTTCCAGACAGTAAGTGCATGCATTATTTATAGAAAATAATTGCAAGACAATTAGCTCAGTGAATGTAATCATTTCTGAATGGGAGTAGGTAGTGAGACACAAAAAGCATATGGTATTTTACAAACTGTTTATAAATATTAAAGGCAGTGAAAAGAAGCGTGGACTTGATTCATCAAGAACAAGAAGAGAAAAGGAATTTTCCCAAAGGTTTACCTGAGATTATATTGATAAGGCCCTTCATTTAAGGTTTATTTGCACACATTACATCACTTCTGATGTTTTCCTACAATACAGACATCTCTGAACTATGATTTAGGATTTCAAAGTGTTCCTGTTTATGTTCTATAGTTAATCTTTAGAAGCGGAGGTCTTTGACAGAAGACAGGTTTGGCTTTCCAAACAGAGAGAAAACCCAGATATACAATGAAATGTGACCCAGAACTCTCTTAAAGTGCATCTCTTGCTTTCCTGAGGTTTACACAAAAAGAGATGGATTGCCTGCAGTATTTACGGCCTCTCTGCAACACTCTGCTTTTTTCTTGTCCTCCCACATTTCCCCTCCATCTCTCTTATTTGATAAACCCCTTCTCTTCCTGTGTACAGCCTCCAGAGAAAAATGCTCCCCTGAAATCCCTGTGCCACCTTCTCCTCAAATCTGCCTTCATTTTGCCCTCTCATTTTATCCGAACTCTCTGTCTTCCTCACCATCATTTTTATGTGCTTCTCACATCCCTCCTCTTTTTGTGCCTCTTTGAACTACTCTCTCCTCCATTTAGTTGCCTATTCCTTTCCTTCTCCACTCCTCCTCCCCCCCGCCATTTTTTTAACCTGGTTGCCGTTCCTGGACTTTGCATGTCTCTCCCTGTCCCTCTATTTCTGCAGAGCTTTTGACTTTGTCCCATTTTGACACTTCTTCAACCTTTCTCCTTGTATTTTTGTACCTATCTGCTCCTCCTTATTTTTCCTCCCTCTTCCACCACCCTCATTTTGTGCTCCCCCTCTTCTTGATCTTCTGCCCCATCACTGTCTGCCCAACACAGTTAATCATGACTTCACCTTCATGATTAACACTTCTTGGTTTCACTGAATTAGATTACACATCCAAATCTCAAAGTTTGTATTTGTCCATCCACTGAAATAAGCAAATGAGTATATGGACCCCATGTGTGTATGCATGTTTCCTGTTTGTCTAAAATCTGAAAATAGGCAGATAATCAGTAGGTGTATGTGTGTGTGTGTCATCTGGACATAAGCAAGTGTGTGTGTGTGTGTTAGAGAGAGAGAGACAGAGACACACAGAGAGAGACCTGGACATAAGTAACTGTGTGTGTGTGTGTGTGTGTGTGTGTGTGTGTGTGTGTGTGTGTGTGTGTGTGTGTGTTAATGTGACATCTGAAATTAGATATGTATGTGAGAGAGAGCTGCAAATAACTGTGTGTGCGGGAGGGGTGCTGAGACCCATTGAACCAAACAGTAAACCCTGTATGGAAAGCACTTCAAGCCAGGGGGTACAGCCAGCACTCCCCACACTCCTAGATCTAGCACCTATGGGTGTGGGTGTGTGTTAGAGACAGCGAGAGTGAGTGAGAGAGCGAGACGTCTGCACTGTAGTAAGTGAGTAGATGTGTTCCAGTGTGGGCGCGCGCCCCTCATTTGGCCATAAGCGAGGCGGGGTGTGTAGGCGCACATCACCTACACTAGGGACGTTTCCGTTTCCTCCCCTGGAGGACGGGCAGCTCGCGCCAGCTCCGGCCCCCGCGGGAAAGTTTGTGCCGGAGTGGGACGCTCTCCGGAGCAGGCAGAGCCCAGCCCAGCAGAAGCCGGGTGCCAATGTCCGGCGTTGGGCTGCCCCCTGGCCAGTGCCCGGCCCCCGGCCCGGCGCGGGAGGTGGATGCAGCGCGTGTGCACTGAGCGCTCCCGCCGCTGGGGAGAGCTGTTCCCGCGCCGCCGCTTGAAGCACAGGCAGGGACAGGCTCAGGGAGCCCGGGCCGCTTCCCTGCCTGCTATCGCATGCAACTAGTGGGATCCTCCTCCTCCCGCCAGGAGCAGCCGGGCGATCCCTCCACAGCAGAGCCAGCAGGGCAGCCCCCCGGAAAGGCTCCATTCGGCGCAGAGGGGGCGCGGGGGGCTTGCCGAGGGGGGACCCCCTGCTGTGGCTGGCTCCCCACTATGCAGGCGGCTGCCCAGTGGCACCGGCGGCGGCAGGCGGGCGGCAGGCAGAGGCAGCCGCCGCGTGCAGCGCTGTGAGCGGAGAGCTCGGCTCCACTCCCGAGGATGCTGGGGGGCGATGCCTGGCGGCAGGGAGGACGAGATTTGCCAGAAAGCGCTGCAGCTGCTGGCCGAGCTCTGCTCCAGCGGGGCGGTGGAGAACGAGAACTGTCTGGATTTCATCTACTACCTGCGGGACAGAGCCCGACCCCGGCTCACCGACTCAGGTACACGCCGCTGCTCAGGCCGGAGGGCGGGGGATGCCCGGAACAAACAATACTCCCTAGTCCCTCCCCACCCTCGTTGTGCCGCTAACTTACCGCGAAGGGGAGAATCCTCACTGCCCCGAGACGCCTTCCCCGGTGTCTGGAGTCCGGGAGACGCTGGATCAATGCTCTTCACCCCAGCCATGGGGAGATGTAGAATCAATACCCCACATCCCATCCCACCCCAGGGGGACACAGAATCAATACCCCCATCCCACCCCAGGGGGACACAGAATCAATACCCCTCCCCATCCCACCCTAGCCATTGGGGAGATGTACATTCAATACCCAAATCTCTGATTCCGTTCAATACCCCCGTCCCACCTCAGCCACGGGGAGACACAAAATCAATATCCCCATCCCACCCCAGCCATGGGGAGGGGCATAATCAATACCCCCCATCCCATCCCAGCCATAGGGAGGTGTAGAATTAATATCCCCATCCTACCCCAGCCATGGGGAGACGCAAAATCAATAGCCTCACCCTACCCCTAGGTACCTCCGCTGAACCACGAGGGAGAAAAATGTGTCGCCCTTCATGCCCACTCCCCAAGTGCACATATACCCCCTCTGCTATAACTTCAGAGGGGAAACATCAGCGTAGGACAAAAGCAATAGCTCCCTCCGATTGTTCAGTACAGGAGTGGACTCAGTCACGGAATCTATTCTTTAGTTTCAAATAGTGTTGTTTGAAAGTGTTGTTCTGCAGAGTAATCTAGAAGGCTGCTGAAAGGTAAAACCTGATGATGTTTAGAGTGTTCCTAAATCATTAGGATTTTTTCTCAGAGTACTTGAAGCAAGCAACAAATGGTGTCATCAATTTCCAGCCGTTCTTTCAGGTGGTTACACTATTTATATAATTAATTTATATTTATTTTATTTATATTATTAGTTTGAAACTGGATTCATTTAGGACTAAAGCATTTATGTACATCAATTTTAGTAAATCTTAATTTCAAAAGTATTCCCAGTGAAATATAATTGTGACTGCTGGTCTGAAACCAGGAATTATAGATACACTACTTTAAATTATCTCATCTTAGTTGTTCAGTGTTTTCATTTGTTTTAAAGCTTAAGAATTTGTTTGCTTCCTCATAGTAGTTTGAACCTACAAGTAGCTTTACTGAGTTCAATAAGCCCAACATCTCAGTGTTCAGTGAATGGTCCTTGAGGGGTTGTTCAAGTGGTAAAAGATTACCCATCTTTTCCTGAATTTATGTGGTCCTTGCATCAGTCTAGATTTGATTTTAAAGTTATTGGTTTTTCATATAAGTGTTCTGTTTAAACATAACAAGATCTAATAGCTGACAGGACCGTGTTTTTGTATTGAGGAGCTAGATGGGTTTCTTTTGCCTTTCAGTGACAGAAGGCAGAATAAACAACCTTTAAAATTGACAGAATGTAAACTGAGAGATTTATTTTCAATTATGTCTTGAGTATGGTTGCCTTAGTTTCTTCTGATTTAAATACTCCCTTTAAGCTTTTTAATTAGGAAGCTGAACTCTGGCTGCCATTCAGAAAAATAGTAAACATTTCACATTCTCTTACCCCAAAGTGCCCAAATTCCTTCTACCCACAGTGAAGAAAACATTTTATAGAGCATAAGCAGATTTAAAAGTTTCTCATATTATATTTCAATTTCTATGCTGTGTCAAATCACGGTTTCAC
The DNA here is from genome assembly GCA_032164245.1 of Sternotherus odoratus. NCBI lineage: Eukaryota > Metazoa > Chordata > Testudines > Kinosternidae > Sternotherus > Sternotherus odoratus. Next base: position 78,865,809 of record JAVMKO010000006.1, read on the forward strand.
AGGTGTGAAGGAAAATTAAAATGAGCAGAACCATTTTTAGAAAGAGTTAAAATAACTGAGAACTGGACATTATTTGCAGTACTCTAAATTGTACTGGCAGTTTAGCTACTTGTCACTGAATAGTAATAATAATCTATTTACTATTCTTACAGTAGTTAGTTCACTTAGCATATTTTATTCTGATTTCAGTCTATTCTTCAATGTCTAATTCTTTCAAACAAAGATTTTGCAGTAACTTGATTAATATAAGGCAGGTTTCATGATGTAAATTACTGACAAATGGTAAACTAAGATAGCCTGAGCAATCCAATGAGGAGAATAAAACTAGTTAGGTAAAAAAATCTTCCATGTAAAATAAACAAAGCAGAATTTTCAAATGTCTAGGTTATTTGTATTACGATCTATTTTCAGCTCTGAGAACTTCATTCACTTAAAACAACTATAATTTTAAAAGATTTCAGACATTTGTATCAATAACTTTAAAATTTACTTAAAATAGGTAGAATAACTCAAGCAACTATTATACACATGAATTTAATAATTTTAAGAATTATTTGGTTCAAATAAATACTTTGTGTGTGACAGACACTTGTCTGTCAAAAAGCATTCAAGAAGTGATTGCGTCTGTTTCTAGTTTCTCTAGTTTTTATATACCCAGGTATCAATCACATTCTTGTCAGGTATCAACGGGGTAGCTGTGTTAGTCTGGATCTGTAAAAGTGACAAAGAGTCCTGTCGCACCTTATAGACTAGCAGATGTATTGGAGCATAAGCTTTCGTGGGTGCATACCCACTTTGTCAGATGCCTCTGATGAAGTGGGTATTCATCCACGAAAGTTTATGCTCCAATACGTCTGTTAGTCTATAAAATACCACAGGACTCTTTGTCGCAATCACATTCTTGTATCCTAAGACGCAGATCTCCTCTTGGGAATCATTAAAGTCAATTATCACTTAGAATTGTGAGTTACTTGAACCATATGTAAAGAGGTAGCCTAAATCGCTTTGAATAACAAGAATCAGAGAGGTAGCTGAGTTAGTCTGGAATTGCAGAAGTAACAAAGAGTCCTGTGGCACCTTAAAGACTAAGTAAAGTATTGAAGCATAAGCTTTTTGGGCTAATACTCACTTCGTCGGATGCAGGTCTAATACCCACTTCGTCGGATGCAGGTCTAATACCCACTTTGTCTTCTCATATTACTTTCCTTAACGAAGACAACTGTTTCTGTATTTCTTATTTTAGCTCATTATTTCTTAAACCATTATGGTAGGATAGTTGTTTAGTATTTGCTGCAAACTTGATCTATTACACGAAGTAACTACTAAATTAGGAAGCTATTAATTGTACTTAAGTCACATTTCTGTAATTCAAATGTGGGATTGTCAGGAAAATGAATTGCCCATAAAGTTTGGTTTCCCTGTCAAATCCATGGTTGGTAAAATGACAGTGCATTCAATTCCCAAAAGAGGGAGACAGTACCCCTTCAATACCAGATAGGCCAGATCCAGATTGATTTACTCCCATAAGAAATACCATTGAGTTAATGGTGGAATGTAATTTATGGACTGTGAAGACAGACTCATCAGTTTTCAAGGACAGTAAGAATGTTGGCTACAGTATTAGGCCTGGGACAGATTCTTCTGGTCAAAAATAAGCATGAAGTCATCTTAATTGTGTCATACTCTCTTTCCTATGTAAGCAAATTTTGCATCAGCCATCCAAACTACGTGCCTCTCAGATAGCTGGAAATCCTGTCAAGCCAGATGCACAAAAAACCCATTTAAAAATACAATGAAAATATGTTAGTAAATAGAGCTGACAAGAGTATGGCTATAAAGGAAAAACATATGTGGTATGTGGCTCATGGCTAGCAGTGCTACTGTTTTCATCATGGCAGTTCTTGGACAAAAATATGTGAATGCTGTTTTTAGAAAGTTTCTCCATGCTGAGATGCTTTTTCCTAGTAAATTATACACTCACCTAAACTCTTCAGTCTGATGAAAATGATGATGTACAGGATCTTTACTTGTTACATAATTTTCCCTATAAGGAAGAAAGAATGGTTAGGTCTATTGGTTAGGGTACAAGTCTGAGACATAAAAGATCCACATTCAGTTTGCTGCTTCCCCACAGACTTCATGTGTAAAATTACTTGAGCAAGTCACTTAGGAACAGATTTCAAAATATTTAGAACCAAAAGATGAAGATAGGCACCTAGTAGGATTTGTTTAATGAGAGTTAGGTGCCAAGGCACTTTTGGAAAAATGCATCTTTAGGCATGTAAATACCATTAACAAGCTGGCCCTTAGCCTCTCTGTTTCAATTCTCCACCTGTAAAATGGTTTAGTAACAGCACTTCCTACCACAGAAGGGTGTTGTGAGGTTAAACACATTAAAGACTTTGAGATGCTCAGATACTATGATAATGAGGGCCACATCAGTACCTTGGATAGATATGCATGTGAAAACCATCTAAGTGGAGTTATGGGGCCTTTAACTAAAGGCAACAAAATGTTTGCTGTTGAGAAATGGGTGTTCGGTTGCTGTGGAGCAGGGTTTCTCAAACTGTGGGTTGGGACCCCTCAGTGGGTCACAAGGTTATTACATGGGGGGGGGGGGTCATGAGCTGTCATCCTCCACCCCTCAACCCTGCTTTGCATCCATCATTTATAATGGTGTTAAATATATAAAAAAGTGTTTTTAATTTATAGGGGGGGGGGGGCGCATTCAGAGGCTCACTATGTGAAAGGGGTCACCAGTACAAAAGTTTGAGAACCACTGCTGTAGAGGAATCAGGGCATGTGCTGATTCTTTGTGGACTTTTCCTGTAGTAGGTTCCTCTCCTTTCTCACTTCCCAATTTAAACATCTGATGTGAGGCATGTCTTAGCAGTGTGTAGAAGCAGCTGTATACTTTTGTCATACAGGTATGTGACTCTGGATTGCCAGAGAAATGGGTGTTTTGTAAGATCAGTCAAAAGTACTATGATTTTGGTTTAGGACTGTTAAAAGTTTAGCACCAAAGATAAGTGATCGTGGTCTTCTTCTGTCCGCTAGAGTCAATGCTGGTTTTCTCAGAGTGATGAATTTTGTGGCAAAGTACTGTGGTTTACACTTCTGTTACAAATAGGACAATATGTATATTTTTGGATGACAAAATTCTGTACATCAGATGGCAATTTTATGGGTTTTTGTGGGGGTTTTTTTGCCACTGCGTTTTGTGGTGTTTGCATATCTTTTCACACATCTTCTTGCTGGAGTCCAACACACAAGATAATTCCTCAGGGACCAGTCATTTGGCAGGGTTGGTCTGTCATTGTTCTTTGGTAGACGTGCCCATTCCTGCAGGGTCCTGTGGTGTGGCATGTCTCACCCTTCTCAGATTACCCCCCACCTTTCCCACAGCTTCAGCTCTCCATGTGCGCCTTACTGAGCATGTCCTGCAGCTACAGAGTCCTCACTGCCTGGCTTCCAGTTTATTGATAATTACTGAAATACCAGTATGAAGCATTTATTCCAAGGACTAGGAAATTCTGTGATAAAATGTTTGAGATTATGTCAAAAAAGACAGTATGCCTCTACAGCACATTCTGGATTGGATTCTTCACTCTTCCTGTAGATAAAAGAGTGAAAGGATCCAGCCCTAGAAACTTACAATAAAAAATTTAAAAAGGTCATTGGAAGCTATTGTGGACCTTTTGAGGAGGATGAGAAGAATGATCAGGAAATGTTTATGCAGATAAGGGAGTTATATAAAAGGGCTAGACCATTAATCATGGTGAATTTTCATTAATGTCACACTGAGCAGAATAATGTCAGTAGAAAAACTAAATAAAGCTGCCTATTCTTGACTGTAATATTGGATTGCATATTTAGAGGATGAGCCAATAAGATCAGAGGTTATTCTTAAGTATGTCCTTTTAAAATGATCACTATCAGCTAATGTAGAATAAACAGTGAATATTGTGGTTTAGTGATGGACCTTACACATGAAGAACTCTATAGGTCTTGAGCAAAAGCAATGGATTTTATACAAAACTCAGTTTTTATTATTTAATCAAATTAAAAATAGTTGATTGCAATCAAGAAACCAAGAAATCTGTCCATGGAAATGTGATGGTTATTGAAGGAACAGTGTGAAAGGGTACAATTTACATTTATGTCAGTGGAAGCTAAGGGTCCTCTTCATCAATACATTACTTAACGAAGTGCGTTTTTAACTCTGCTTGATTCCTCTACACAGGGCAGAGGTGTATTAGCTGCATAATACATTATCAACAGGAAAGTGGGAAGCAGCAAAGATGTCTGGACTGGCTGGCATTCAGCCACGTGAGCACAGAAGCCAAATTTGGGGCTTGCTTAGATTAAATCTTTGGTGAGGCAGGGTATAAATCTACAATGCGTCTAGCCTGTGGCACACTAACTGGATGTGTGAACCCTGTTACTGCCACTTAGTATGTGGTACATTAGTGTGCTGTCGATACACATTCCAGCTTGCCACAGGCTAACAGTTGGTATAGACACACCCTTGCTTACAAAAATCTTTTCAACATGGACTGTACAATTTACCTCAAATTAAGATGACTAGTGTGTTGTGAACTCATCTTAAAACCAGTTTCATTATGGGGGCTTGCATTCTTCTGAATAAACTGTAGCCCTTATATTAAATCACTTTTTTAAAAAATGGGTGAACTGGGACTGGGTTTTCACAGAACCCTTAAGGACTTGTGGCTTAATGGGAGCTGGAATCTTCACACCTTTGAGCCTCTGAAAACCTCAGCTTAGGTTTCTTCAAACATGTCATTCCTTTGTCCTTAACTAGGGCTAAGTCCCCAGCAAGTTTGACATTAACTAAAAAGTTTTTTGTCATTTTTTTTGGCGGGGGAGGGGGTGTCATGGTAAAAACAGGCTTCAGAAAAGTAGCTTAATGTCTTAAGAGGGACATGTCTAACTTTTCATGCTTGGATAACTCAAAAGTTGATTTTGTTCAAACTTTCAAAAAATGAAAAGTATCAGGGAAAAAGATTAGTTTAAGCATGAGAAATTTCAGCCAAAGGGGAAAAAACAATTTACACAGTCATGAAGTGAAAAAAGATGGAATAATCCTTGTCGCTGTGCTTTTTACTCATTGTGGGCCAGAGTCACCATTGCCCTGCATATTTTGTAGCCAGTGACACCAATACAAATAAAGGTAAAATGCTACAGTTCTGAATTGATAGTGTTTTTGACCCATTTCCCATCAGAATAAATCAGTCCACACAATGTAAGGCAGCAGTAAGTCAGGTCCTGTGACATGATGGAAAATGAACAAGGAAGACTGCAGCGCAGATTCCTTTGAATGTTAGAAACCAAAATATTGTTTTAAACTTTGTTAAAATATAGTGTTAATTACATATTTTAAGTGGGAGCTGAACACTCTTTTCCTCTTTTGAAAAGTCAGGAGCAAGTTTTGGGGATTTAAAGAAACATTTGCTGTTCACCTTTAGTCTGTTTAATTGGTTTTAGTGCACATTTACTGTAAATGGCTAGGCATTCAGAGATTTTCCATTGACACTAATAGGGTTAAGTACTCAGGTTATGAGAGAAAAAATGCTGCGTTCAACAGAGGACTGTAAAATTGTGTGCTTTGAGAAAGAGGAAACAAAAGACCACGTATCTGCTAAAACAAGAAGGATTACAAGTGTGCTTACCAACAAAGATTGGGGGACTTTAGTTGTTACCTTACAAAACCAGTGATACAATGTGAATCAAACTCAAGAAGATGGTGACAATCATTGTACAAGTTACTATATTATTTTTCTAAACAAAGGTTCTGCCTTAATATAACAACTGTGCAAGCCACTACATTTCCCATTTTTATGAATATTCTGTGTGTGTATAGACCAGGGGTAGGCAACCTATGGCACGGGTGTCGAAAGCAGCATGCAAGCTGATTTTCAGTGGCACTCACACTGTCCGGGTCCTGGCCACTGGTCCAGAGGGCTCTGCATTTTAATTTAATTTAATTTTAAATGACGCTTCTTAAATATTTAAAAAATCTTATTTATTTTACATGCAACAATAGTGTTGCAGGGGGCTTATCTCATTGCCGGGAGAAATGAGGCTTCACACAGGTGGCTAGTTGGAAAGTGGTGAGTTTATTGGAGGGAGCGGCATTTCGTGCTGGGGGACTTATCTGCCAGCATGGCCGCAATACAAGATGTCTGACACACCCAGGCGATGTCCAGAAAGCCCAAAGAGGAAGCCCAACAAACAGGGGCGTGTCAGCACAGATATACCCATACTCATTTGCATCTCATACATACTCATGTCTCATTTGCAAGCCACAAACTGATTGGTTTCACGCTGTTCAGCACTTGTTGATTACGCAGTCCTGCCTTAATTTCCCCATTTAGTTTCCCACCATTCATTCGCACACAAATGGGGTAAACACTCATGCAGCTGGGAACTGTCTGGGAACTGTTCCCAAACACACAGATAACAGCAAGGTCATTTTCAGATCAATACCACCATTATGCACTCTCCTGGAGTTGACTCAGAAGCGTAACTTTGCCCCCTAGTGGTTGCCCATCACAATTTCTTCTGGTCCTAACATAGTTTCGTTCGATATTATAGGCTTATAGAAAGAGATCTTCTAAAAACATTAAAATGTATTACTGGCATGCAGAACCTTAAAGTAGAGTGAATAAATGAAGGCTTGGCACACCACTTCTGAAAGGTTGTCGACCGCTGGTATAGATGCTTCAGATGTTTGTTATTGGCTGTGTTACAGTGGGATCCAGAGGTCCCCGATTGGAGCCTAGTTGTTGTAGATGTTGTACAGACATGTATGGCCAGATCCTCAGCCTAGCTAATGTCACTCTGCACTGCCAGGGTTGCATAAGTAACCTTAAAACTGCCCTAAAAGAGTCAACTGAGCATTCCTCCAAGTTGAGGAATCCTGAATTGGAAAAAGCTAGTGTGGCTGACTTTATTCCAGCCTCTCCTGGCATTTCCAGCCTCATCCCCTTCCACCAGTTTTCTGTGGCTGCTTTGAGAGGGTGAGTTGGTCCCTTGCTGGCCACAAGAGAGAGAAAGGAGTAAAGGTGGCTCCTACCCACTTTCCCCTTCTTCTCCATATCTGTGGCTGGGTAAGAGATTGGAGCTGTTGAAAACTGTCTCCATATTGTTGATTTAGGGAGCTTAAAAATTAACATGAAGTAAATTCTTCATGCTCAGAAAACAACAAGATTGCAGAGAATTACCTGTAAAAAGTTGACCCACCAAGTGAGGGTAGGGAAAAATATTTAATGTAGCAAGTGAAAAGCAGAAATTCTTACAAAGGATTGCAGGTGACTTTCTTAAAGTGGAAAGAGGGAGAGAGAAGGGACTGGGTTGTACATTCCTTCATTAACATTATCCTTGCTGTAATCCTAGATCTTCCCATGAGTTACACCAGACTTACATGGTTTGCAAGACAGTCCTTAAATGCACACAGTGGTGTGCTGTACAGTATAGGGGCTGCTAACTACATTTGCAGTTTGCATTTTTGGGGTGGATCTTTTTAATACTCTGTGAGAGAAGACAAATGTATCCAGTCTTCCACAGTATTACTTTAGGCTCCAATTGGTATAAGCTGCTAAGCGTTCTGATTTGTTAGCAGTGACCTGATAAAATCCCAGCATAAATCTTGAGAGAGAATCACTTTATCAGAGCTTCCCATTGCTAGTCCAGTCAGTTCCCCACATGACTTCTCATTTTTATTACTGCATCTGATCTCTGATTGTATTTATTGGGATACTTCAGCCAGACTTGTTAAAATTATAACAAAAACATAAAGAAATTGACTTGCAAAATTAGAGTTGCTTTATGATATAAACAACCAAGGCAAAAATGCAGAGTCAAAATGAACCCTAGGTCTTTCTATACTTAGTCATAACTGGATCCCTTTGAACTAGTTTTCTTAAGACAGCTCGTTTATCTTTTCATTTTGTAGCATAAATTTGTATAAGTATATGATATGACACATCCGTTCACTTATTTCAATACCGTGCTCTGTGCCTCAGTTTCTCCAGCTCTAAAATCAGAATAATCCTTGTCTCTCTCATGGGGCATTGTGGTTTTTAGTTAGGGGGAGCTAACAGAAGGCTTGCACATGAGAGAAATATCACTCTAATTTTTCCTCTCACTTTTATAACTTATTTTTTGCTATTTTTTATTTATATTTTGCTACCCATTTTACTCACTCTTCCATTGTTTACTTTACATTCTTTAAGGTCTCCTTGAACTTATGAGCTTTTAAAATTTACAAAGAAATGAATACAAAGCCAGTGTTCCTGCCATGGTGTTTTTCAGTACTCTCCCAAATACACTCCCTGGTCAGCCATGTCTGAAGTTACGTGAGTGAGTATTCCCATTGACTTCTATGGAACTACACACACACTTAAAATTAGGTCCTGCATCATGTCCTATATTCTGAACTACTAGAACATTGCAATATACTGAAAAATATGGTGGCAAGGATTATTTCAAGCAAGCTGGAGGCATATGCCAATTGTCTACATCAGGGGTGGGGAACCTTTTTTCTGTCAAGGGCCATTTGGACATTTATAATGTCATTCGCGGGCCACTCCCCTCCTCCCCCCCCCCCGAAAGCCCAGGCTGCAACGGGAGCTGAGACCCCAGCTGGCAAGGGGCCAGCAGGGGAAACCCCAAAGCAGTGGCAGGCGGAGTGCTTAGCCCTGCACTGCTTTGGGCTTTCCCCTGCTGGCCCCTTGCCAGCCAGGGTTCTGCCGCCTGCCCCAGTCAGCTCCCGCTATCAGCCTGGGTGTAGGGGGTGATCTTCCTTTACCCCCGCCCAGCCTCCCCCCATCTAACCGCCTTTCCTCCCCCACCCCTGCCTGGCCCATCCCATCCCACTGAACCTAACCTCCTCCCCTCCTCCCACTCCCAACCCAGCCTCCTGCCCCCCCCATGCCTGACCCGCCCAGTCCAGCCTCCCCCCCACCAAACCTCCTTCCCACCCACACCCACGCCTCGCCCACCCCATCCAGCCTAGCCTCCTGCCCCCCCACCGCCCCCTTGCCTGCCCCCCAGCCTCCCCCCCACACCCCCTTTACCGTTGGCTCCCCACGGCTCCTCCGTTCGCCACCCGGCTAACAGTGGCCGCGTGGCGCCGGCGGATCCCCCAGCCGCGAGCCGCCCCCGCCTGGGGGCCGCGCGGTGCCGACGGCTCCCCCAGGCGTGAGTCGCCCCCGCCTGGCGGCCCGTGCGCATCCCTGGCCGGCAGCTGCAGCGCATCCCCAGCCCCGCCGCGGGCCGGACAGAATTATTTGGCGGGCCATATAAGGCCCGCGGGCCGGAGGTTCCCCACCCCTGGTCTACATGATGAAAGATTTTCTTGGAGGTCACCGAATCTCATCCTATGGTGTCTTTGAAAGTAACCAAGTTTGATTCCTGGAAATACACCAGGAGCAAATAAATAGCAAACAGTGTCATTAATAATGCATCTTAGGAACCTATAGAAACAGTCGAGGAAAATTATATGAAGACCTGAACATAGGTAATTTTAATAAATGTTTTAATATATACTAGAGAGCAGGTTTGTAAAGCATTCTTGGAAGTGGGATTAGCATATCATATACAAAATCAAATCAGAAATTATTTGTCCACTAACATCCAATTTATAATGTAATATCACTGTCAAAAGAAAATTGGGATAATCAATGGAAATATATAGATGATGGGGAAATTACCAGAAGAGAAACATCAACATTTTCAGATGTTTGTGATTAATTACAGTCCAATCCCTGTTCATTACTCCAAGCTCTAAATGCCTTTGCATATTCAGTAGATTTCAACAATTGGGCCAAATTCTGATTTCACATGTATATGCTTGTAATTCCCACTGAGTCCTTACCATCACATTAGTAGTGACAACATTTTCTTTCAGTAGGATTTTCACATTCTTGGCTGAGGGCAGGATTTTCTTTATGATGTCTCTAAGAAATATTCATGAGTTTATTTTCTACAGATAATCATTTACATTTATAGGGCACAGTCCTAATCACTTAGGTAGAGGTCTTCATTTCTAATGGCTGTATGGGTTATTAGTTCCTTATAAAAACGTTTTGTGAACATATGGTACAATAATGCTGTTGAAATGTAATGTTGGCATTCTAACTTGTTAAGTTTTGTGCTAATTTAAGTGACCAAAGTGTGAATAATAGGCCACATTTCCCGCCCCGAAATGGTTTATAATTTCCTGAGCAGAATCAGTAGTGCATGCAGATGTCTGCATTTAGACATCCAACTCCTTGATTACATCCACAAATTTCTGATCCACAAATCAGAAGCAGAAGTATAATCCCAACTGACTTTCATTATAAAAACAAAGCTTGGGTTTGAGGTCCCTTCTACAGATTTGACCTCCTATATGTAATTGTCCTATTTTTCTTTTTATTGGGCATTGCAAGGTTATTGCATATGAATGGAAAAGCTTAAATGAACATGGAGTTAAGGGCAGTTTTAGATCCTGAATGCACCACCGATCGGGCTGTGGGTAGGCAGTAAATGTAGAAATAAATGTTAATGTATATGCTTTTCCCACAGCACTGATTGTCTTGCTGGAAATAATGCATAATTCTGTGACCTCTTCAAGATGATGGTTTGCCATGAGATTCAATAAGTTCCAGGCATTAGATGTGAGAAACTTTTATCTAGTCTGTATTAAAAACCTTAAGTGATAAGGCTTTCACTACTTCCCTTGAGAGTTTGTTCTACAGCCAAACTGTTCTCGTAGTCAGATGGTCTTTTTTTATGACATTCAGCCTATATTTTCCTTTTTAAAATCTGATTCCATTACTCTTAGTCATTGCCCTGTGTACGTCAGGAATGTTCGATCTTATACCTTGCTGCCCATGGACCTCTAGGACTTCTCAGGGACCCAGACATCTCTGAGGGATCTTAGGGATGCTCCAGTCCTGCTTCCTTTTTCCCAACCAGGACCCTTGCACCTGGGGTGGAAAGGGGGGTGACACAGGAGCTGGACATGATTATTCCTCTAAGCAGGAGCAGTCAGGGAGCTCATCTTTATGGTAGCTTTGAACCATCAGAGTAGGCCTGGATCTAGACTTTTAATTTATTGTTGAATAGTGGCTTTGCCAGAAGCCCTGCTGAAGGAGCAGCACATAGTTGTGCTGTCCCGGAAGCAGGCGAGGGTCTGAACTGAGAGTCAGAGTCTCAGTTTGGTCTCTGAGTCTCCTCGCACCTTACATTGCAAAGACACACCCACACACATACCCCCACATCCACACCCACCAGGAAAACGTAAGATGTGCCAACCTTTAACTGGGTGAAGATTACGTCCACCTCCACACTGGCATGGCTGCACTGACCAGCTTCTTTGAGTGGAGCAGGTGAAATGAAACCAAGACTGCTCCACGTACTCCCCACTATTTGCACAGGAGGGAAGGTAGCAGCTCCAGGAAGGCTGCCCACCCCTCCTCCCTTCTGTGCGGATACCAGGAATAGAGGTACCCCAGGCAGGGGTTTAAGGCTACACCTCACACTACTGCTCAGGTGGATAACCAGGATAACGACTGTGCCTTTCCTAAGCAATCAGAACCAACTCATAATTACTCTCCAATGCTAGCTCATATTTCTAAACTATCCCTTTATTTAGCACCCGAACATTATATTTTTGCAATGAGTTCTTTAATTTATGTTTCATTTGTAAACACACATTTTGATGTTTTTTTAAATTTCCTTTGGGGGGAATAATGAATGTTGTTGTTGGTTTGTTATAGAGCTGTAGTCAAGAACTTTCTATAATGTGGATTTTTGCAGTGCTTTAGCATTAATTTAAGCTCTTTTATGGCTTTATTTAGACTGAACAGATAGAGGGAGATTATTTTAGTTTAAAGCTTTACTCTGATGCTGTGTTTGTGGCAGTGCCTGCTTTCAAATGGATAAGAAAAATAAGTGAGCTTACAAACCAAAATTCTTCAATCACTGGGTCATCAGCAAAAATAACAATAGAAATGTTTGCTTTATAAAGAATGAAGTTGGTCAAAATTTATGAAGTATTTGATCACTGAGTTTATTGCAAAATAAATATTTACCTACTTTAGTTCTTTAGTATTGACCATAATGAATATATTACAGAGAGTACAGGGGTTTTTGTTCTGTCTAATAAATGGATGAAGTCGAGAAAACGGTCTTCATTCAAGCTGGTGCTGAGTACATCCGTAACGTTGGCTTTTGTAATGACACCAAATCAGCGTGTTCTTAGGTGCTCACTATGTTTAGCAGCATACTGAATACTTGTTAAGCAAGAAGAATGAAGTTTCGCTTTCTTCCCTGACAAGCAGGTCCACAGCTAGGATTTGTATGATATGCTTGATATGCTTAAAAGGGATCCATGGAGGTAGTGAATGTAGCCAAAATTAACACATTAAGGTTTGCCCTGTGCCAATTTACAACACCAGGGAAATATCAGACTGTAGGTGGCAGAAGGGTTCAAGGGCATGAACTCCCTCAGAAAAATCTTTTGGATATTGATGAAAATCTCACATGGGAGTGAAAAAAAATCCAATGGCACTAATGATTCCAGATTTTAGACATGCAAGGAATGAATAGAATAAAAGATATTTGAGATGGGATGCAGGATGGTCCCTACAGTATATTTTCTAGCATTTTAGACAGTTTCCCTTTACAAGTCCTAAGCAATGAGGTTTTCAAGACTTCCCTGGGGAGACTGTTTCTTCAGCGTGATAAATCTCAGTTAGGACATTTTTCCAGATACTCAGTTTAAATGTTCTCTTCTTTAATTCTATCTCACTGCCAGTGTGCCTTTCTAGCTATGGTGTGTAGCCTGTTAGTGTGACTCCACCCTCTCTTTGCTATCTCTTAGCTAAGTGCAAAGCATTTCGCTCTTTTAATCTCTCTTTGTATATCAATCCCGCTAGCTCGCAGATCATTTTGGTGGCTGTTCACTCAACTCCCTCCAATTTGCCAATAATTTTCTGGTAACATGGTGCCCAGACAGAGCGTGATAGAAAGGGGTTCTTACCTCCCTGCTCTGTTGCCTTTGAGAAGCACAAATTTGAATTGGCCTTGTTTGCTGCCATAGCACATTGTAAACCCATGTCAAATACGCTATCCTTTACCATCCCATATCTGTTTGCCAGATTTGTATGTGTATCTGTGTTTCACATTATTTTCCCCATGCTCATGAGTTTGTGTTTGTCCAAACTATATCTCATTTTATTATTTTCTACCCATGGTTCTAATCTCTGTAGGTCTCTTTGTCCTCAGTGCTGTTTGCAACTCCTTCAAATTTAGCATTGTCTAAGAAGTTCTTTACTGTGCTCTTGAATCCCTCTTCCTTCACTGGTTCAAGAATAGCATCTGTGTTAGTCTGTATCCATAAAGAAAGTGAGGAATACTTGTAGCACCTTAGAGACTTCACTGAAGATGATAGATAAGAAAGCGAGGAATACTTGTAGCACCTTAGAGACTTCACTGAAGATGATAGATAAGACCAGACCTTATGCCGCTCCCTACGTTATCCCGTCAGACACCACTCCACAGCAATATTCAGTTCTGTTAATCATCACCCTTTAGTTAGTTTTCAATTCATATGAGAGGGTGGCCTATTCAATTAATGGTTAAATTAAGGTTTCATAAGATGACATATTAAGTGCTTTATTGACATCGGTCATAGCTTAAAACTAATTAGAACCTGCTCTGAAATAACACAGTGAGAATTCTGAGTGTCCAGAAAAAAGGGACAGTAGACTGTCTGATAATGGTATCAATGAAACCAAGAGTCTTACAGTCTAATGTTTCTGTCGTAGCAGAGGAAAAGCCTTTCTACATGTCAAAGAGAGAAAGTTCTTTTATCTTTCCTTCCAGATAGATTTTTGATATAACAAGATAAATGGCAAGTTATTGCAACTGTCTTGGGATGTTTCCCATCATAAATAAAATAAAATAGGCTTGACTATTCATTACATTTTGGTCTCTTCGTGTTGCTGGCCAAGCAAAAAGGAATAATAAAACCTGTAGATCTGGCTACCAGGGAATACACCTGGTGTAGTCCACTACTTGAGCTCTACTAGACCCTTTATATGCCCCACTGTAGGGGATGTAGTCACACCACTAAGGCCCAGATCTTTAAAGGTATTTGGGCATCTAACTCCCACCAAAATCAACCCTCAGCTGCTGAAAAGACTTTTGGGGCTAGGGGCAAGCTAATGCAAAACAAAGCAGACCGGAGGCTGCTCTAAATTATGGCAAGTTCTGAGCAGATAGCTGGTTGGGCCCAACAAAGGGGAGGTGCTAAATGTAGCTCACAGCCCTTTTAGCTCCCAGCTACCCCCAGCTCTGTTCCTGGGCTGAGCAGAGGTTGACCAGAATAGAAAGTGAGGCCAATGTATTTACACTGTATCAGTCATTATTAGTATATCTATAATAACAGGCTTCAGCAATCAACCTCCTATAAATCTAAAAAGTTACAATAAACTACAGTATGTAGGTCTCACGCTTTGTTCTTCCCTCTCTCTCCCATCATTCCCATTTCTTTTTTCCATATCTAGAATTCTCCTTTAAGTCTTTTTCAATGACTTTTCCTGCCAGTTAACTGTCATTTTCACTCCTTTTTTGATCTGTAAATCTCTGCCTCCTAGCACTCCTGCTCTTGAACATTTTCCCTTTATTCATTCCCACTTCAATCTTTCTTTAGTCCCCTGCTCATTCATTGGCCCTCCTTTGCCTGCTCTATCCCTCCTCTTTCTCCTAGGGACCCTTCTCCCTAACCAGTGTTATGATATTTATTATCCGTTAAGCTCTCACATTGGGGATTGGGACTGTACAAGACACAAAATAAAGACAGTGCCTGTACCAAAAACATGTCAGGGTCTAATCTCATGATGGTCTCTTCCCTTATCCCGGGCAGATCAAGCCATAAGGAGAGGCTACTCCTGCTCTCCTCTTACCCCCAAACGAAAAATTAGCTTCCCTGGTTAATTATCTTCTGTGGGTCAATTATCTTCTGTGGGTCAATGCCAAAGTGAGCTCCAGATGTCCTAGAAAATCCTTAGAAGCAGCTCCATCCTTCCACTCCCAATTAGTTTTTCAGATGAAGAGGCACTGCTCCATGCCCTGAACGGCTGATTAGCCTTGGAGGTAAGGAACCTCTAAGTACTCCATGCTCTGACCAAGATGGTGAGAGCTGTCGGGGGAATCAGGCTCTCCCCAAACCACTGACCAGCACTGTCCTTTATCAAGTCCTTCCACCAAGCAAGATCTGGGACAGTCTCTCCTCTTAATATGGTCATACTGGCAAACAGCCACCATCAGAACGGTATGCATATATGATATCCTCTTTCTACTCTTAGTAACCAAACAGATCAGAAAGCTGTAAAAGAAGTGCCTTAAAATGTTATCCAAAAGTTGTGTGTAACTAAATATGAAAGACCAATTATTAAAAGAACACAACATAAAATATGACAGCAAGAAAAATCAACCATATCAGGCCAAAAGCAATAAAAACAACTCTCTCCTTTGGATATTTCCCAACATTATCGTGTACCCAAGGCTATAACAGATGGGCCACTTTTCACCATTCTTACCTTTATATGGGAATCCTAATGTAATGCCAACAGACCCCCAGTCATTGGCAGGCATTATTGAACCTGGGTCCTCTGGAGCTTAGTGAAAGAGCCTCTGTAGCATGAGCTAAAAGCCATCTAGCTGGTACCTAAAGCTGTAACGCAAACTCATTAATCTCTCTCTTGCCCTAAGTGATCTCAGTGTCACCAGCTGAGACAAAACACCACACCCAGGAGCTGTGTGGGTTAGACTAGTATGCTGCAAAGTGGCTGCATTAAATAAACCATAATTTCAAGCACAGTAGAGTTAGTGTGAATGTTTCATGTTGAAGAAGTCATAACGTTCCCAAACCATAAGCTACACATAATCAAATTCAATTGTAAATAGTCTACCACAAGGCTGAGCCAGGACGCTGGGATTGCTGCTACCAGTAAGAGAATTTTTTAAAAAAGCAGGAGAGAATTTAATTACCATTGTACATACAAACTTCTGCATAACGAACCAGTGATTATCAGGCAACTTTCATAAGACTGTTTTTAGAAAAATTCACAATGCATTGTACCCAGTGAATGATATTCAGCAGAGAAAGGGGTAGTGAGCCATTAAGTATTCTTAATTGCAATATTAATGTATTTGATTAAAAACCCTAAACATTGCTTATTCTTATTTGCCAGCAGTCAGACACTGGAAAAGCTCCTCAAAGGTGTTTGCTGATTCATGCTAACAAGATGAAGTAATGAGCTGACAATTACAGGGTTAGTTTAAGGGGAAAGGAAGACATACAGAAAGCAGTTTGGAATTCTAAATACTATACATTCAAAATTACATTATAGGAGTGTTGGATATGTCCTGTGCATCAATTTTGCTCTCTCTTATGTTGGTGCAAACCCACTGATTCAACGAGGTTATATGGCGGCAGCCTGGTCTAGTAGTAGCTATGACAGTAGACTTGGACTTGGGAGACCAGAGTTCTTTTCCTAGCTTTGCTACTCACCTACTGTGTGACCTTGGGCAAGTCACTTCACCTATCTATGCTGCTGTTTCCCTGTCCACCCTTTGTACTGACTGTAAGCTCTTTGAGACAGGGACTGTCTCTCACTATCTGTTGTCACAGTGCCTAGGACAATATGGCCCTGATCTCAGGTTGCCATATAGGCACTAGTATAATAAAGAAGAATTTGTTCCATGTGCCTGAAAGGGAGAGGATGGGTTGGTATAACACCTTTTAGTTTTGCATTCCTATCAGTAAGCACTAATTGAACAAAAGTTTAGAGTTTTGAGGGGATGCAGTATTCAAATGTGGGCACTAAATAGGACATCATCTCCTTCGTTTGGGCATTGAAATCAACGGGTTAAAAAAACTAGGCACTTAAAGAGGCATCTATTGGCCTCTGTATTTGTTTTAATGTGCAGATGTGGGATTTGGTGTTGGAATTTAGGTCCCCATGTATTTGCAAGTTGTGCTCTCTGTAAAGAACCAAATAGAGTATTTTGTAGGAACCATTCTGCCTCAGAATCTGGTCTGTTTTTGACTACAAAATAGGAATTTGGGTTTGCTTTCACTCATTCTCTAAATACCCAACAAATTTTGCGGATTGCTTCCTATTTTTGTGGAGGTATAAGGCTGTCAAACATCCATTGTATGTTTGCAAATATACTTCTTGTATGAACCAAGCTAAAGCAAAAACTAAGAGGACTGTTATCATCTTTGCAAATTTGTTCCAGTTGTGGGAATAAAGAGACACAAGATATGGAATCCTTTTATTTCAGCAAACAAACTATAGTTTGACTCCCACCACTTGTAAACAAAATGGACACACACCAATTATTTTGGTCTTGATTTATTTGCTCTTTAAGTTACATATTTGTCTCTAAACTCTACCCAAAAACTTTGATATCCATATAATGTTTGAAAAAGCTGTTTAAAATGCACCAACCTTCCCCCCATGTGAAATTCTTGTGGGAAAATTGCAGAATGGCAGTGTAACTCGCTTTTAACTGAGCAAGCTCCTTCATGCTCCAGCTTCCTTTCATAAATCTCTAGAAATTTAGAACATGAAGCTCTTCAAGATTCTTTTGTTTAATTAGGTTTGATATAATTGTCTTCGTTTTTTTTTAATCAAAATGGATAAAATCTAATCCTTACAATTTTCCTAATTGAGAAGGATAGCAAGTAAGACATTTTCTGCTCTCTTAAATTGCATTTGTCTGGTAATTCAAAGGAATATTTCCTCTACTTGTCCTTGTCTGAATTTATCTGTTCTTTGAGACAAATTCAACCATGGTGTGACTCTATTTCAGTGGCATCATGTCAGTTTATATAAGGGGCCACTAATTCTGGCATCTTGACTATGGTACCATTTTCTTTAACTCACAAGGGTCTTTTTGATTAGGATTTTCAAAATGTTCATAGGAGTTAAATACCCAAATTTCACTCAGGGCCAGCTCTAACCTTTTTCCCGCCCCAAACAAAAAAAAGTGTCCGGAGCCAAAGTAAAAAAAAAAGAGGGGCGAGTGGCCGGAATGTGCCGCCTCAAGATTGGATGGAGTGCCGCCCCTTAAAATGTGCTGCCCCACTCACATGCTTCCTGGGCTGGTGCCTGGAGCCGGCCTTAATCTCACTAACATTCAATGGAAGTTGGATACTAATTCCCTTAAGCATCTTTGAAAATCCAAGCTTTAAATTATATAAGGGTATATGAGAACAATCGTTGATTTTTTTCTATTAGAGATGAGTTGAAATGACTTGCCCAAGTACTGCAGTGTGAATAGATTCCTGGTATGCATTAAGCATCCTACAGAGTTATCCTAAAATTACTATGTGAAACTAATCCTAAAATAAGCAAACCTCATCATTAGTGTTCCACACCACTACCTAACAGAGGAAAGTGAAAATGCAACATAAGACATAGGCCCATGGACTTCAGTTCGGTGGCCCAAATGTAGAAAAAAGAATGGGGTTTGAAAAGTTTCTCTTTTCTGATTCTTCTAACCATTAATTTAAATGAAGCTGCATAAGTGTAACCGTGAACAGAATTTGGCCTCAAATTCTGTATAAGATAACCCCCTCACCTCTATCAGGAACTGTCACGTCACATTGTATCAATGGATATACACGTATGGTTGTGTGTGCCCTAACTGGAACATTGATGTTTTTGCTTGAGTTTTCTATTCAGCCAACAATCAAGAAAGGGAAAGATTGGCTACTGATAATCATAAGAAAGAAACATTTCGTTCACTCAATGTGGTTATGCTGAGTCATCATCTTTATCTCCCTTATCACCCTCATTTTCCTGGGTGTAACATACATAAAAAACAACAATAATAATAAAACAATAATTTACAAATTCTTCCTTTACAATACCAGAGTGGCAGGGTTTTCCTGTTGCTCTGCCCTTTTAGAAGATGGTTGGGGGCATAGATCAGCATTCATGTCACATTCCCCATCAGTATGCAGCCCGGACAGGGGAAGCTAATAATCTAATCAGCAGACTAAATTTGATGATGAATCTTGGTCACGTGCCTCCTGAGGCATGTTGCACATACACTAAGAAGCAGAAAATGGTGGAATCCTACAGGGAACTGTGAGTTAATTCTAATGGTTCACTGAGACAGGTGTGGCCTATTCAACACCACCCTGAATATAAGAGAGGAGGGAGGAGCTCTGAGGTAGAATGGTTCTCTCAGATAGGTTTTGAGGTAAGGAACTATAGGAGAAACCAAACAAGAGACTGTTTAGGCAGGGATTCATGTAGAGTGTTATTTTGAAATGACCTTCTTGTTAATAAAAATTAGACTCCAGGAAGGTTTGTTGACTGCAATGACTGCATAGCTCTTTTGGGGGATCTAGGGAAAAATTCCATCTGTTTTCAGTTGTATTTTCCCCCTGCAAAAAAACCCTCAATCATGTAGAAGCCAAAGAATGACAAGTTTCAGCTCACTGTGGTTACATGGGGTTATCCTGCTGGGGATTGCCCCTCTTCCCTCAGAACAGGGAGGAGTCATGGAATTCCTCAGAACCCAAGGAATCCTCCAGATCTGTGAAGTATTCCAAGAGATCAAGACTGTGGAAAAGACAGGCACATTTGCAGAGGCCCATGTTTCTGTCCTATTTCTTGGAGACATCTTTGTCCATGGCATTCTGGCTTTGATAGTAAAGGTTCTGTGGCCTCATTGATGGTTGCTGCCTCAGTTCCTCCTCAGTGCTGATAAAGTCAACAGTTTCTTACATTGCATATTCTCCATAACTTTGAGGTGTACTTTGGAGAATGCTTATTCCTCAGCCACACCTGCAGAGCCCAGATCCTGTGGTGTGTCTGCAGGAAATCTACAGGCTCATAGGAAGCATGCTGTGTGTTTTATTAGCAAACAGTGAAGCTGACTGCAAGTTAAGTTGAGCATGTGGTATTTTATTATACTCTGCAGACTGCTCTGTCCACGTGGTTGGGTAGTTTACCACCTAACTCCCTGTATTGTTTTCCTGGTGCCCCTCAATAACAGTAGTGGGGGGGTGTGTGAAAGCCAGGCCCCGTACCCCTGTCCGCCCCCCCCTCGCTGAGGCTGGGAGCAGGACTATGTCTCATGGGGGCCAGGGCTGCTGTCTCATGGGGGCCAGGATGCCAGGACCCCAGGTGTAGGGCCAAGAGCAGAGCCCCGGCTGTGGGGTCCCAGGAGCAGAGCCGAGAGTAGGGCAGCCCCAGGAATGGAGGGCTGGAAACAGAGGGTGGGGTTGGACACAGAGCCCCAGACCAGTGGCCAGGGAGTGGGGCTGGTGGCTGGGATGTGAGCCCCAGGTGAGGTGAGAGGTTGGTGAGTAGAGTGCGGACAGAGAGCCGGGCCAGGACATAGGTGCAGGAAGCGACCCTACTTTTTTGTTCTGAGTTAGTGGCTAGGGAGAGAGATGTGGGGCCACTGGCCCTGCATAAAACCTGGCGCGTGCTGCAGCATTCCCCCACCCCTACTTCCTGCATCTATGCTGCACCCCAAACCTCTCATCCGTGGCTCCATCCCAGAGCCCACACACCCATCCCAGAGCCCGTAGGCCCTTCCACACACCAACCCCCTACCTCAACCCACAGCCCCCTCCCACATTCAGAATTCCTCGGCCCCACCTCCCAGCATGGAGCTCCATCCCGCACCCTGAACCCCTCATTTCTGGCTCCACGACGGAGCCCACACCCTCAGTTAGAGCCCTCACCCCCTCCTGCATACCAACTCCTTGCCCCAGCCCAATGAAAGTGAGTGAGATTTGGGGGCAGCAAGCCATCGAGGGAGGGGGAATATAGTGAGCGAAGGGTGGGGTCTCAGTGAATGGGTGGGGCCTCGGGGAAGGGGCAGCTCTAATCGGGCCCTCATTCTCTGACCAAATGATTACAATGAGCTTTCCTTTAAAGAAAATGTGAGATATACTGTATATGATTTCACACTATGGCGATGTTTGTTACCCTCTTTATCTTATCTGTGGCTTAATGAGCATAATACATTTTAACCTGTGGTTTAGAAGAAATAAGGCACTCAACATTTGGCTGAAATCCTCTACAAAATAACCTTTAATCCTCTCATACGCAAAGTAAGCTAGTACTGAGTTACCTGAAGCTCCATTTCATGTTCTCCTTCATGCTCATTTCATATATCCTTGTTCAATCTATTCCTGCTATTCTGATTAGCATTGCAAATTATTATTATTAATACTTTTACCAGTAATACCCAGAGGCCAAATCACGATTGCACTAGGAGCTGTCCATACACATATGAAGAGATGGTCCCTGTTCCAAAATGCACATTAAAAATTGTATGCGCAAAAACAGAATAAGTAAATCTTCTCTAATAATAAGTATGGCAAGACAGTTAACATGCTGGAAATAAGTCACAAATCCACATTAACATGTATATTATTAATTACTACTAACTTTCTTTTATACAGGAATCAGAATGCTTTAACTAAGTTTGGGACTGAAACTGCAGTCTGTTAAATAACTTGTCTCCTTTGTTTCCTCCTAGCTCTTTCAATTAACAGTAATTGCTATACTGTACCTATTCTTAAAGTACATAATATGTTAATATCCCTCTGCTGGGAACTCATAAAACTGAAGAGTGAACTGCTTGTAAAAACTATTCCGAATGAACAGTCTTGTTTGTGTGAGTGTTTCTGGAGTTAAATAAATATTCAGATTTTGAAGAAAAGAATGAAAAACAAACAAATGTAATGCCCAATCTTGTAGTCGTCCTATACTTAAAAGGGAGTTACTTATGCACAAAGACATGATACCATACGGAAAATTGGGGCCTACAGATATTAAGACAAATTCTGCCCACATTGTCATCCAACATTGGGAAATGAGTGTTGCCCTTTGAACAAAAAGAATGAATAATTCCTAAATAGAAGAGCAGAGGCAAATGCAGTCTCAGCATGGTGCCTCTACGTTTGGGGAGCCTCACTCCATGTATGAGTTGGGAGCCCTGCATCTATTTGGAATAGGCAGACGTCAAACAGGTGACATCTCTCCCTTCACTTCAACAGTCAGTTTGTCCAAAGTCCAGGGGAAGAAGGGCTTAACACTCTCCTAGTGTGAACAATGATAAGTTACTTAGCAGAGCTGGATAGAAAATGGCAAATATTTTTATGATGTCTTTTAAACTCTCATCAGAATTGATTTTTTTTAAAAAAACTACGCTATGACCCATTCCACAAACTCATTCAAGCACAAAATATTTTTCATGATTTTTTTTTAAATTTCACTGAAAATTTTAACAATCCCAGCCAGCTGTTCCTACCACACTCACTTTGGCTTCAGTTCAGCGCAGCAGTTAGCCCTCGACACATGCTTAAATCCTAATGACTTCAAGATAACTACATGTGAGAAAGTGCTTTACTGAACAGAGGAAGTCTTAAGAACATGCTTGAGGCTAAGCATGTGCTTAAGCACTTTGCCGAACTAGGGCCTTGGGATGCTCTCATATCTCCTGAGAAATAAGCTGATAGCTCTTTGGCTAGACGTTGCCATAAGGAAGATTATTTTTATCGTATTAGTAAAGCTTACAAGGCTATAGAGCCTGCCCACAAAAAAGGATGTACACTCTAGAAGATTCACTCCTTCAGGGGAAAGGTGTAACAAACTAAAGTAGCTTCAGAATACCCAGCAATAGAATTACTGCTTCACCAGCAAAATTCCCTGTCACAAAATGATCTCTCCTAATGCAAATGATTAAATGGAATACAATCCACCAGATGAATCAACAGAGGCATGTGGCTGGGTCGCCAAAGAAGACATACAGCATGAGTAATTCCACGGTAGACCCGGAAGGGAGTATATTTTCCAAAAATATCATAGCTTAAAAAGTGGAGGAAGCACTACATTTCTCACATGAGTTACTCTGGCCATTTGTGCTATTTATATAGCCAAGGCTACTCTGGACTGGCTACGAACCTCAATAAAAGAGACTGACTGCTCCTCACAGAACTATCTGGGAAATCCAAGAAAACCCTAGCCCAGTCTGCAGAAACAGCACAGGCATCTACCAAATTGCCCTACTAGTTAATGGAGAGCTACGTTGTCACCTGATGCACCATAGGGTTTGGTTTTGGAGCATGGATCTGTTTTCCAAGTTTAGGCTGCAGCTTTCCTTTCCCTACCCCCTCCATTCACTGGGTGGCTTTTCAGGGAATAGCAGATAAAAGTGCTCTTTCTTCTTAAGCCCAGGGGATGAGACACTTTAGTTCCTCTTTTTCCTGTAAAAATAATTTCTGCAGATAAACTACTGGTCTAGCTAGATTAATTTAATTAAAGAAACAAGCCTAGTTCCTGTTTGTTGCCGACATGAGACATAAAACAGGGTGAATTAACTCCTCTAAAGTAGCAGAGAATTCATATTGGAAATATTGAAAATAATTTCCAAACATTTAAAAAATGTTCCATCAGAACATATGCTTTAAGATAAGAAATTGTTCAATTCGTAGATATTATTTAGTTGTTTCCACCGCATGCAGAGAGGCAACATATACAGGGAGATGAGCTAAAGAACATTTAAACTGTTTTGGAATTTTCAATTCAGTTAATTATTTTGCTATTCCCCATTCAATTCATTGTCATTTTAATGTTTTCATGTCACATGTATAGCAATCCTTAAACAATACAAGGGATTACTGCAGAGTTTGTTTTAGGAAAGATAACTCAGCAAGCTTGAAACCTCGAAATTCTGTATATAAGGGACTATTCACGTCATACAAACATTGTATATATATAAACTAGGCTCTTTTAATGGAATCTTTACAATTGGCTTGTTGGTAGGAAGGATAGGAGTTTTTAGATAAATATTATTGCTGAGCTCTTCAACTAGCAGCATGCATACCTTTAATGAGCTCTGTACTATATTTTATTACAACAGCTGATCAGTTATACTAGATGGTCTCTTTTGTGCTGCATTTCAGTCTTCCTGAAACCTGCCAAATTATCTTTCGCAGCTTTCTGATTTACAGTCAGCAATCGCTTTTGACTGCAGTATGCACATAACTTCTCAATTGTTTCTGCTTTCTTTCTTCCTATGTCTATTGTGTCAGTTAGTAGCTTAACTGTGGTGCCAATATGCCTCTTACAAAGTCATTGGCTTTGGATTAATGATTACATGATGATAACTTCTCTGAAAACTAGATTATTAAAGTTAACCCATTAACACACACATACACCACCTCCTTTTGGAAAGTACAAAGTGTACCCCTAAAAGTAATAAGCATGAATATGCATTAAACAATGCATCACATTTCTATGGATGTTGTGTCATTAAATCACATTTTGTTCCCCTAACATAGTGGATATTGCTGTGAGAGTGTTTAATAGGAAAGTGCTGTTATGATGTGATCCAGGAGGCTCAAGAATGGGAGTCAGGGGACGCAGATTCCATTCCTGGCTTTGCCACTGATTTACTTTGTGACCTTGTGCTGTGTCTCAGTTTCCATTCCACATCTGTGAAATGGAAATGATACTTAACCCAGCTGAAATTCCTTTGAGATCTATGAAATATGTTTCATAAGTGTTAACTAGTTTCATTACTGTGATATTGTAGTGACTCAGTTCTCCAGGCTGCATGGCAGACAGATACAGGTAGGACAACACTACAAAAGTTCTGCAAATATTCATTCAAACTACTAAACAAATTATTTCTCATCATGTTCACTTTCCATGAATGTCAGAGTGAGATTTACTACCAATTTTTTAAATTTGCATCTCAGATCCTTGCACAATGTATGTGCAGAATTTTAAAATCCCTTTTTGAGACCATTCATGACAGATACTTGATTTGAAAAATTACAGTCATCCAGTCAGGAATGGAAACTTTAGTGCTAATTGCAACTAATCAAAGATAACCGAAATTTCAGAAAATGAATTCCAATGGCAAGCCAGAAAAGAAACAAAATTCATACACCAGAAAATGTTGAATGAATGGATTTGCATAACAATACATTTGAGAAAATGGCAGAGGGTTCACAGACACTCTATAAGTAGAAAGAGGAGAAAATCAATTATATGTTATGAATTATTCTGCCGATTCTAATGATGGATGTTCATAAAAACTGTAAGCATGCTATTTTAGGGAGCAATCGTTGTGTATCCATAGAATGCGCAAGTGGTTAATCCATTATAAAACCTCTTTTGTTTTAGTTTACTTTATATTATTCGCAGCTTCTGGCTCATTCACATTTTTGGTCAGAAAAGTAAGACTAAATAAGTTGTCTCCTGAATAAGTAGTGTCAACTATTCCCATTGCCCCAGTCCATGGGAACATAGCATATTTTTCTGTTCTAGCACTAGTGAGGATTAAAGGCTTCTTTTCTGATATGAAGGTGGATAGATTTCAAAGTGCAGTTTCTCTTCAACTAGGCTAGCATGGTAAATTCATTTTACATTTTCTTGATATTTGCATCTTTTCAGCCTTCACAATGATAAAGGTTTCTTACAGAAATATCTGCTTAGATTTGGGGCTGGTATTTTTTATGGTGCTTAACATTTTAATAATACCAGAAAGCAAGTAAGATTAAAGGTGATGAGGAGTCATTGTCAGCACAGGCTAAAACACTCTCCAGCAAACAGCATCCTTTAACCTGCATATACAGGAAACAACAAAACAGCCCTCAGGTTTTTCTTCTTTTTTTTTTCCCCCCTCCCTCTCTCCCAAGGGGAAATCACCATCTGTAGGGATAGTGCTTCCACAACAGAATGCAGCAGACAATGGCCTCCTCTTGGAGGCCTTTTGCTATTATCCGTGCATGTAGGCGCCATGGATTGGGACTCCATTATGTTAGGCACTGTACAAACCCAGAAAGCTGGCCTCTGCCCCCAAAGATCTTTAAGTAAATTTAAATCTTTGAGGTTTTAATATGTGATTTAATTAATCGTCCTTAAGTCCTTAAAGCAAGAGAACAACTATTGCAGATTCTCAGAATATAGGGCACGCAGGTTTCTTGGTCCTCTCCTTTATGTCAGGAGGCAGAGAATGGTGTATTCGAAGTGGGGTAACTGTCTGCATTGCACAAATAGCCCAGCTCTGATGATCTACAGTGGAAAAAATACAGATCAGTAGGGATGGTCATGCAAGCCGTCAATGGCACATCTTGATTTCCGACAAGTTGGGTCACCAGACAAGGATTTGTTTGGTATGAAGTAAAACAATTAGTGAACAAGGTTTGTCTCCAAAGCAGGAAAGGACCCTCAGTCCACATCAGACACATTCCGGTTGCACTAGGGGAAGGGATTCCACTATTATCTCCTGTGTTTCTTTCATTTACAAAGTCTTGAGGAAGATTTGCCAGGGAGAGCCTGAGTAATCCTGGTTCTGTCAGGACAGGCATGGTAAGATTGATATACAGATTTTCTAGCTCTGCCCACCAAACAGTCACATTTTCTTCCTCTTAGGAGAAGTGGGGGAGGCGACCATCAGCACCCAAATCAGGGCCCCGCCCCCTCACTTTGCCTCTTCCCCCAAGGCCCCACCCCCTGCCTGCTCCTCTCCACCCCATCCTACCGTCACTTGCACTTAAGGCAGGTAAAGAGTGATGGGACCATGGCCTCCTAGGTCCTCATTCCTCTGCCCCTGGTTGGGTGGTTCTCCAAATCTCTTCACCTTGCTGCTTAGATGCTGGGGTTTAGATCCCGAGTACTGGGTACTTTGTGATTAAATTGAGGCATTGCTCCTGGAACTCAGGCAACCTACCACTAGAAAACTCTGTGCTTTAAAGTAGAAATGGTTCTAGATATTTATGTAGGCCAAAGGTCTTGATCGGGTTTCTCACAAGGGGGCTCCACTCTGCATGCTGCCCCTGCCCCAAGTGCTGCCCCCACAGCTCCTATTGGATGGGAGCTACAGGGATGGTGCCTGCGGACAGGGCAGCATGCAGAGCTGCCTGGCCATGCCTCTGTATAGGAGCTGGAGAAGGAACATGCCATTGCTTTTGGCAGCTGCTTGAGGTAAGCGCCGCCTGCACCCCTGAGCCGCTCCCTGTGCCAGTCAAGGGATTTTTAATTGCAGTGTAGACATAGCCTGCGGGGCTAATGGGGAGACAAGCAGGAGGTTCTGGCCTCCAGCTGATCTCAGGTGATCTGCTGGTTAAGGGATAGAATTTGTTCTGAGGAGAATTGCATTTCCATTCAGGTTTGGGAATAATCTGAACAATAAAAATTATGGCCCAATACCTAATTACAGTGATGTCCAAAACTATCTTTAGTTCATCTTTAATACGCTCCTTCTGCCTCTGTCTGCTTATTTGTGCTAGATTGTTTTGGTACTAGGATAATAAACAAATACAGAAAACGTATCTAGTAACAAATTAAAAAATTATTATTATTACCACCAAGTAATACTGTTGTTATAAAGGGAAATTAAATAAAGTGTTACCTAAATTTTGACTCTAGAAACCACCTTTTGAAGGAATGGATAAAAGTGCTAGAGAATTATCAGCTGTGGAGTGACGGCAAGAAGATCTTTAAAGTTATGTACCGGGGCCAAATTCTGCACTTCCATGACTGCAGCTCCTCCTGATATCAATATGAATTATGTACATGTATTCAGTGGGAGACTCTGGCCCTATATATAGCAGAGGTTGGCAAGCTGCTAAATAGAGATACACACCCTGACAAATGATTGCTTGTGGGTTTCTCTCAGAAATCCAGATCTGGCTTTCCCTTCATGTTAGGCACACAATGACCTTCTGATAAATTAGAAGTTACTGTAGAAAATGTGTCTACATCTTCTTTTTTAATGTTTCTTCCTGTCTTCCACTAAAAGGCAGGTGGTACAGCAGGAGAAGAACAGAATAAAGGTCACATTTTGTGTCAGAAAGGTTGTCTATAAATATAGAACTATGGAAACCAATGACAAGGATTTGAACCTCCCAACCTGGTAGATGGGCTAACACTGGCTTGAACACCAGCCACTGACTCAGACTGGGCTTCCTTAGCTACTGGAGATCATTAGCAGTCCTTGGGAGCTTGCCCTCCTGGGAATACTTCTCTCCTTCTCTGTGGCAAGTTTGCACCCTTTTAAGGTCTTCTTCTCCAGGTGGAGCATGTTCTGCAGGAGTGCTTAATTGGCATTGACTAAGCAGGAATGCTCGTTAGCCTATCTATCAACAGGATGAGGGAGTGTCCTATCATGCAGACATATACCTAGTAAATCTAATTGCAAGGAAAAAATCCAAAATTTGCCATGATCTAGCTTCACCCTCCTTTTAATGAAAAAAAAAATTGAGTATTACATTTTAAACTTCATATGAAAATTGCAAATGATAGTCATTACCATTGGTTCTTTTTAAGGATCCCTTATAATGGCTGCCTGTATAGTGCTACATCATGGAATAGAAATCCAGATTTGTAAAACCCCTACACTTAAGGCATATTTTATTTAGTTGTCTGTAGTATTTTATTGATTAAAATGTGTGTTCTGCTTGTTTTAAACTTTTTTTCTATTTCCTATCATGAATCCTTCAGATCGTTTTGATGCCTAAAAGGAAGTATTGGTAGTATGTGCTAGGGATGAACACTGGAAAGTAAAATTCATTAAAATGTGATTATAAGCAAAACTGAATTATCTAGTTTCATTTTTCAAACCAAGGGAGTTATAGATAGCTAACAGCCGTACTAATGAAAAATAAAGATTTTAAAAATTCTTTCAGTTTTAATAATTTACAGTAATGGTAACACAGGTAAGGAATACATTATATAAAAAATAGTCCTTGTAATAGATAGGAAAAACCACAATGGTAGTTTTGAATTTCTGACTGTCCCCCATACTCCTCCTCCTCACTTCCTCCTCACAATTCATGGGGGGGGGGGGGAGATGAGGGAGGGGGTTCTGACTCAGACTCCTCAGAAGTATCCATGGAAGAGGTGGTGGGGTCTCATCCAAGAATGGCATATCTGTAAAAGTGGCATGTCTGCAGCTTCACACCAGAGTCATTGTTAGCCTCTCTTGCCTTCTGGTACACCTGCCACAGCTCTTTGGCTTTTATGTGGCACTGCTGCTGGTCCCTCCTCCATGCCCAAATGATCTGCTCATATAGGACTACATTTCTATGGCTTATGCATGGAATACCTCCCCTGAACTGCTCCATAAGCAATCCTTCTCCTCAAGACCCACTACCACCAACGTGCCAACAAAATATTAGCCAATCAATTACTAGGGCCCATTGAGGACAACGGACATCTTCCTCATCGTTCCCCATTGTTTTGTTTGAGTTTTACTTTAAGTTGTGAGTTCTTCAGGGCAGAGGCTTTGTCTTTCTGTAAGTGTGGACACACCTAGCACATTGTAGGTGCTAACGTCATCCTGCCAGTAATGATTTATGTAAAATGTGTGAGAGACTGGACAGTGGGGGGAGATCTTTGAATTCTCTTTTCCCCCATTTCACTCCCCTTAATTCCTGTTCCAAGAGAATAGGAGCCCAGTTGTTTGTGCTGGATTCTGTTTGCAGCTGCCAACATTTAGAGAACTTTTACAAAGAAGAAATCGCCGGCTAAGCTAGTATTCTCTTGGGGGCCACTAGCCTTCCTGCTGCCAGAAGGGTTTGTGACTTTAGGAGTTCTAAGTAGTCCTTTACAAACTGTGAATAACCTCACATCTTTACGAAAAATCACTGACTGCTTTCAACTCTACTGAGCAGGTTACATTTTAACGTGTATTTTGGCAATGGGAAGGGCTTGAAACTTACGTTAAAAAAAAAAGGAAGCAAGCAATCTGAGGTTCTTCTCTACATTTTGAGTTGCCAAATTTAGGGGAGGCCTGAGGCTGACATCATCATGGGCTTACAAAGGCCAACTTCTGTTCATAAACATAAAAGAGCAACACAGAGGCTTAAATATTCAGTTTTGTTCAAATACCTGTAGGTTCTTTGGTTTTGACATTTTTAAAATGTCTCACTTCTTCAGACTTTTTTCCCCATCTTGTTTTTTTGCATGTTTTAGTCTCTCTCCTTTCATATCTGTTTAACATTTCTCTCTTTGGAAAAGAGAAAATGAAATACAAAGGCCAGATCTCCAAAATTACCTTCCAGAAGCAGTCTACAGAAACTTTCAGCACATTTCTTCTCCTGTCTGGGGAAGTAGCATGAAGGAAAAAATAGCTTTTTGCTATAAATTCACTCTTGGACCCCCAAGGACAGCAACACTCTGCTGCACCTTAACAAGAAAAAGTTTCAAAGGTTTCCATTTTCACTCAGTCTTCAAAGGTTTTCCCCACACTTAAAAAAACCTTGTAGATAAAAATATTCCTGATTTCTAACATGATCAGATGACCTCACTCGGCTGAAATCTCCTAAAAGCCAGTGAATAAATGAGGATTTCTGCAAAGAGCAAGGTCATCAGGCTGCAGAGAGCAACATAGGGGGTCTGAGCGAAGCAGATCTGCTGATCTTTTCAGAGAATCATAAAAAATAGAGCTGAAAAAAACCCTATTAGTTCCTCCAGGTCACCTGGCCTGGGGTCCAGGGTGTGTCCTAGAGTCCATTACTAATTCATTGTTCAATCTAGTTTTAAATGTTCCAATCAATAAAGCACCCATTTTTAAGGTATCACTGTAAGAGGGTATTTTCTCATATATTGCCTCAATTTTTATCAAATTTACTTTTTTAAGTGATGTTTCATTTTTTAAAACTCTATCTGTCGCTAGAGTGGAAGACACTTCCCTTATGTCATTTCCCTTATGTCTATGCCAGGACCATAGCAATCTATGTTCCCAAGTATGCAATGTTGTAGCCAGTCCCAGGAGATTAGAGAGACAAGGTGGATGAGGTAATAATATCTTTTTATTGGACCAGCTTCTGTGAGTGAGACAGAAAAGCTTTCCCAAGGATGGCATTTACTACCAGGATAGAATGGAGAGTGGCTTAAGCTGATGAAAATCACTTTAAATGGTGTTTAATGCTCTTTGCAGCCTTAGTGAAGGCCAGAAGTCACAGAGCCTGTGTCCAGTATTAATAATACATTTCAAAACTAGAATTAATTAATATTTTATTTATAGTGAGACATTAATGAAAGTTAATGTTTCTGGAGGAAATGGAGGAAAAACATTTTGTTCTGTTTCTTTTACCTGAATGTTGTAGCTACCAATGCTTAATTTTTGTAATTCAGTAGAAAAGCAATATATAAAGAAAGATTAGTTACATAATGGTGCCCCTTTGGCGCTGCACAGAGCCATATTCGAACAGGAGGAAAAATGTAACATGCCTCTGTATTTTTCTTCTTTGCAGATATCTCAGTAAGCTTGCTGTCCTTAGTTGTCACAGCCTGTGGACTTGCTCTCTTTGGTGTGTCTCTGTTTGTGTCCTGGAAGCTTTGCTGGATCCCTTGGCGAGAACGTGGCCTACCCTCTGGGAGCAAAGACAACAAGCAGGAATCGCTGAACTATACAGAAACAGAGACCAATGACCATGAATACAGTGAGGATTACCTGGGGCATCCCACTTCCTACCCAGAGTCCTCCCTGAAGATTAGCCACACCTCCCCTGATATTCCATTAGATGCTCAGGCAGGGACCAAGGAGAATTGTGTGCACAATGTCCGAATGCATCGCCAAATCACAGAACCAACCTCTTCTGCTCGGTCAGTAGCTGTAATTTCTTTCTAATGATAATCATTATGAATGGAGATGAAACCAAGAGAGTTACACTTTATTAGCTAACATAGAGCCTGACTGCAGATGTATAATTTACTTGCCTCATTCTTTTACTTTAACGGTTATAGAAAATAAGTTGTGTGTTGGGGTGTACCAGGTAATGGATGGCTTTAAAATTAGGAATGTGCTTCCATAGTAGCCACAATGGCCATCCATTTTTTTCCCACATGAACAACTACTGCATCATCTGTGTCTCCCTCTTGTAAGCTGGACAAAATAGCCAGGAAGGTTAGTGCCCTGTAAAATAAAAGAACAGTCTACACTGAATCTTGTAAATCATGTTCATTTGAAATTATCATCAATGCTGAGGACTCTGCAAAGATTTCAACAACCATCAAAAGAGAAAAATAGGGCAGGCTAATGAAACACTTGTGAGAGTTAGAAATAGGATGAAGGTGATAGGTTTTATCCACAGCCTTGACTGTGGGGGGAAACTGACTGAGCAAGATTAGATGGAGGCAGAGGTACCAGAGTGCCAGCATATAAGGGAACAGGAAAGGGGCAAGGGGAGAATGTGAGAGTGTGTAGGGGCAGGTGATTCAAGGATTAGGCAGAAGGATCAGCATGTGAACAGCCAATTAGTGGATTTCTGAGCCAATGCAGATGTACTGGACCCAGAAAAGGTACAGAACTCTCCCCATTGCTCCTCAATAGCTTGTCTGGCCCTCTGACTGGAGTGGGTTTGGCAACGGCTCTTGCCTGCAAGATGTAGTTTAAGATAAGGTGCTATCACAGCCGTTAAAGTTGAATAATTGTTGACAGACCCGGGTTTAGGTGTGAGGAGGCTTGGCCTAGATGAACAGATGGCTCAAAAAACACCACACGTACTACAGAGCAAAGGCTCCATGTACATGGACTCACTGTGTTATCTTTTTTTCCACTGGCTGTAGATCACTATAAGGAGGCACTTTCAGAGTCTTTTCTAGGAGTCCGTGGAGAGGGCATTGTTGTAACTGTCCATGGTGCACACCATGTTGCACACACAGCCATGTGCAAGGTTGATTTCAGATTGGAATTGTAGTCAAGAGCTGTGGTATGGAGCTAGTGTTGTTTTGTTTTCAACCCCCTCTAAAAGTAGTTTGCCCCATGCTCTGTGGTTCACTAACAATACCGCTAGCATTAGATGTTGGATGTGAAAAGGGCCCTCACATTCACTATCAGAGGACCACATCTATACTGATTAACAGGCCATACAACGCCACAGAAGTCAACAGTATTGCACAGAGAGTACGGCACATGGCTGTAGCACTGCCCAGAATCTAATCCCAAAGCATCTCTAGGACAGCAGTAAAATGGAGGAGTGTTATAAAGCAGGAGCAAAAGAACAGCAAAAGAGAGTGAGAGAGGGGTAAATGAGTGGCAAATAATGGAGTGGATGGGTAGAAGGGAAAATATCAAAGACACCCAAAAAAGAAGGCACTGAAATTTACCCACCCAAACCAGTGCCTCTTCTTGGTACTCGATAAAAGGCAGTTTAGGGCTGGGGAGGGACAGGAGTCAACATCCTCCAGAAAAAGGTAAAAAGAGGAAATTGAGGGATTAATGTTACCATTATCATCATAATCATTTATTTATTTATTTTTGGCCATTGGTGAAACATTGTCACACTTAAGTCAATTTTGGAAATAAACCCTGCGTGGGGTCCAAGAAAAGAATGACCCTCATTTTGATCCCATACCACTGTATGCTTTTTTGTGTGTGAACAGTTCTGACCTGGGAGCCAAGATATGCAAGCTGTATAAGATACTGTATGTGAGGCAGTGTCGTCTAGCAAGCACAGAACTGAGAACCAGGATTCTAGTCTTTGGTCAGTTACAGCCTTTGCTCTGTGTCCTTCATCAAGTCTCCAGGCTTTACTTTTCTCATCTATGCAATGTCGATAATATACTAACTCAC
This sequence comes from Sternotherus odoratus, assembly GCA_032164245.1. Taxonomy (NCBI): domain Eukaryota; kingdom Metazoa; phylum Chordata; order Testudines; family Kinosternidae; genus Sternotherus; species Sternotherus odoratus. The sequence continues at coordinate 78,899,457 of JAVMKO010000006.1, forward strand.
ACACCCTATCTGTCTCTATTATAGCATCTCGATGATCTATAGAGAATGCGAGGGGTTAAGTTGTATAATTTTTTATTTGTGGTGTAATATCTTGTCATGGAAATTACTAATGCACAACAACATAATTATGCTTTTATTGTGCAGTAAGGGAGAAAAATTAGATAGATTATAGGAGACGATGCTTTTGTTTTAATGCACACACTTTCAGGAAGTGATAACATCAGGGAAAATAACGCTAATTATACTCAACATAAATAGTTCTGGATGAATCCTATGCTAAAATTTTCCCATATTTTCCTTTTTATGTTCACCTCATTTTGTTTCTACAATATTCTGCACGATTGCTGTATATTAACTGGGGGGAAATGTAAAATCCAACTTGTATAGGATTAAGGTTTTATCTAATCCAGCTTTTACATCCCACTGTCATACAAGAGCTACAAATTTGATTTCTGCAATCTTCTTGTGGAGTGGAAATTTCAATCACAATAACCCAGTCTAGATACTAAATCTCACTGGACTGAAACTAAAAGTAACTTTCTCTCCAAGGAGCAATAAAACTAAAGCAGCCTTTCATTCTAAGTACGACAGCGCTTATTACATCAGTTAGGAGTTCTGAGAGGCAAACCAGCTTGATAGGAACAGGCAGCAAAACCATTTAAATTAGAATAACCAGTTTGTGAACCGAGTAGTAGGTTCCATCAGTAAATACAGATGTTTGGAAATATCGCCTCCTGTCACTGCAAGATATCTGCAAATTCAGTGTAAGCTATTACTTAGCATATGGGACCAATTCTGCTCTCAGTTGCATAGGTGTTACATCCTTTTATTTAATGGGATTTGTCTCAGTATTTATAAAGCCCTTTGAAGATGGTAACTGTTAATTATTAATATTTATAATTATTACACTTTGTGGGACAAATTCATACCTGGTGTACTTAAGTCCACTGACCTCTGTGGATTTACACCAAGCATGAATTTGGTCCATTTCCTTTATGGGCTACATATGCAGTTAGATTGAATAGCATACATTTCTAAGCTTTTCTTGGGAGTCAGTGATTTCGCAGCATTCTTGTGAGTTTCATCTAACGGGGATGTTACTATAAGTTTCAATCAATTTTGGAGAGTACTTATTGCCAGGTTGAGGTATAGGAACTGAAAATTATGCAAGCACCATGAGTCCAGTGATGAAGAAGAGAACTCTAGTAACTTTTGGCTAATATAAATATCCTTCTACTCATTAAAAGGGATATTGTGATCTATAGGTGTATAGAAGTAAAAAGCACCATATAATCCAAAATCATGGTGAAGGAAAGCCAAATGAAAATAAATAGTAGGTCCTTTATACAGACCAGAATCACACAACACCTAACATGTAATGAGTTTAGTTTCTGTCATTTTTCCCTTAAGGCACAATTCCATCCGAAGACAGCTCAATCTCTCGAATCCTGACTTCAACATCCAGCAGCTTCAAAAACAGGAGCAGCTGACGGGGATTGGACGCATTAAGCCAGAGTTGTATAAGCAAAGATCAGTGGATACCGATGATGGCCGGAGGAATAACAGCAAGGCCTGTGGGAAACTTAACTTCATTCTGAAATATGATTGTGATTTAGAGCAGTTAATAGTGAAGATTCACAAAGCTGTCAACCTGCCAGCAAAGGACTTTTCTGGAACTTCAGACCCTTATGTGAAGATCTATTTGCTTCCAGATAGAAAAACAAAACAACAGACTAAAGTGCATAGAAAGACCCTAAACCCAGTGTTTGATGAAGTTTTTTTATTTCCTGTTCCATACAATGATCTGACCACAAGGAAACTCCACTTCTCTGTGTATGACTTTGACAGATTCTCCAGGCATGACTTGATTGGCCAAGTGATAGTGGATAATTTTTTAGATTTGGCAGATTTTCCCAGGGAAAGTAATATTTGGAGGGATATTGAGTACGTCACCAATGTGAGTATGACACTTTTTGATTTTGAGATTTTATACAGTAATTTAATAATTTATAACCGCTACCTTTTTTTTAACAGTTCTCCATGGTAGATTTATGGAGAAAATCATCTCTCTCTCCCTCTCTCTCTCTCTCTCTCTCTCAGAGCATTTGACCACAATCCATGGAAAATCCTAATTTTACCTTTACTGGACATTAGAAATGTCCTTTATTTAGGAATTACTGAAGATTAATCATTACCTTGTTTGTACAGGGAGGAAAGCCACAAAAATCTGTTCTCTGTTTCTCACTTACCCCAGGAACTGTTATTTTTTCTTTTCTCTCTCTACTTTTCTGTGGTTTGCATTATTTTCCACATGTATTCGAGGATGCTATTGGCCTCAGTTTGGAAATTGAAGACTTTTGCATGGCCTCTGTCAACCTCCCACCGAAGGTCATTCTGATAAAGACAGCTGACCTTCCACCTACAAACAAGGGGAATATCTGAGTTCAAACCTAGCACCCACTGTTAGTAGCCACAGCCTAAAATGAGAGGAAAGTTTGAAGATGTCACACAGGATTTAAAAACTCAAATCCATACAAGGACCATCTCAGTTTACATTCCAAGAGGCAGGTTGCAGGTACTACCTTTGTGTAGTGCTGTCCTGCTAGGGGCATTTTCTTAAGGAAAAATTAAAAAAGAAGCAGGGGAACATCTTTACTATAATCTACTAATATTCCTGCTGTCTTGACAACCTTCGGTAAGGGGCCTACGTAGGAACATTCTCAGAGCACCAGCTACAAAACAGTACTTTCAGGTGCCAAGGGCATAGGCTAACCTCCCATTAATATTAATGGGATTTCAGCATTCTCCAGTGGAGAAAAAGAGCCCTATGCACTTCAGAGCCCACAAGGTGAAACTACTGGTTCGAGAAGCCAATAAATATTTCATATGTTTTATGGAACTGTAGTGTTGCAGATTCCATCCTTTAGTGTCAGTAAGTCAATAATAGCAAAAGAGTGTAAGTCATTTAGGCCCCAGTCCTAAAAAGCATTTAAGCATGTGCTTAAAGTCATAGGTGCTTGACCTAAGGGTGCTGCTGTATCATAGAATCATAGAATATTTGGGTTGGAAGGGACCTCTGGAGGTCATCTAGTCCAACACCCTGCTTAAAGCAGGACCAATCCCCAACTAAATCATCCCAGCCAGGGCTTTATTAAGCCTGACCTTAGCCCCTGGCTTGAAGTGATTTAAGAACATAAGAACAGTCCTACTGGGTCAAACCAAGGTCCATCTAGCCCAGTATCCTGTCTTCCAACCGTAGCTAATGGCAGGTGCCCCAGAGGGAATGAACAGAACAGGTAATCATCAAGTGGTCCATTCCCTGTCGCTCATTCCCAGCTTCTGGCAAACAGAGGCTAGGGACACCATCCATGCCCATCCTGCCTAATAACCACTGATGGACCTATCCCCCATGAATTTATCTAGTTCTTTTTTGAACCATGATATAGTCTTGGCCTTCACAACATCCTCTAGCAAAGAGCTTCACAGGTTGACCATTTCCATCATATAGGGGTTTACTGTTTGGTTCAATGGCTCTTGGTACCCCCAAAATACACACTATTCCAGCACCCTTATCTAAAGTTGCTTTTGACTTCGGTGGGACTTATGCACATAGTTAAAGTTAAGCATGAGCTAAATGCTGTGCTAAACAGGGATGCTTTCCTGAGTCAGCACTTTAATCTTTTTAGTCTATAGCCTGCTAATTTGCCATGTTATTGGCCAAAGAGCTAAAAGGACTAACTTCATTTTTTTCTTAATATTTTTTTGGAAATGTTGGCATTCACAATGGCTGTCATTATTTTAAATTATCTTATCTGTGAGGTTCACAGTAGACATTGGATACCCTGGATGGGGGGAATGGGGTGGGACAGAAGCTCCATGCAAATGGTAGAGTGGAAGAATAGGAGAGGGAATGAGGTTTGGCCAAGAAGGTTGGAAGGCAGCAGCTGGCTCCAGGCTGGGAAGACGGGTCCTACCTGCTCCCAGACCCGTTCCAGCCCCTCTAGGTCCTACTCTTGCTTCTGCCTCCTCCCGGGCATGTGCAAGTTTACAAGAAGGAAATATGCCCCACCCCTACTATCCCCTCCCAATATTTCCATTGTGTTTGAGTTCAGATTTTTAAAACTCTTGAGTTCCATATGTTCTGCATGGAGGTTGAGGTATGGGCCCTTCTATTGTCCTTAGAGTTTTAGTCAAGGTGCATTTCAGAGTACAGTAGATTACACTGACCCAAACAGAACAGAGGACATGGAATTCATTCTGATAAACTGGGACTTTTCAATGTAAGTGATGCACAGCAGGAAACATAGCCAGTTTCAGGTACTGTTGGCTTCTAGATAAGGAGTTTGGATAAATGATGCTCTATAGTACTTGATTCTCCAATTAACATTTTTGAAAATTCAAAAGGTTAGACTTAGCATATTAAATATTGACAAACTAACCCAGCATAATTCAAGACGTTGCACTGAGTTGCAGCAAATCCGAGTTCACTCTTTTATCTGCGTCTCCAGATGGACTGGCAGCAAAATCTCAAACCCTATTGGGAACATTGTTGTACAAAACTCACCTGGTTTAATCGCAAACCTGAGCACAAGACAAAAGGTTCATGAGCCTTTGAAGCAAAACTGGGCTGAGTTACGAATAAACGTGAGTTGATTCATGGTTGTGAGCAGAAATTGCATCAACTTTGGCAGCAGTTGAACTTTGAGTTCCTTGGTTTTGCAAACGTCAAACTTAAAAAGTTCTAAATGCCACACTGATTTACACCCAGTATAACCCCACTGAAATCAGTGGACTTTCACATGGTGTAAATCATCAAAGAATCCAGCAAAAGAGCAGAAATAAGCATTATACAACCAGAACCCGCCACAGTTCTGTATTGCATCTGAGCAAAAGTGCATCTACTTCAGTTCCCGATGCATCTCATTACATTGTATAGCCAGGCATCCCACATCCCATTATCTTACATTATTCCCTACTTTATTCTATTCTAATCCAATCTGATACATTACTGTACCATAGTGCATGCAATCAGACTTTACTGAATACCTAACACAATGGTCTTTTAAAGTGAATATTGCAGATTATACATGAAATAAATCAGCTCCACCACAAACAAAGCCATTCGATTCACCCATTAGACCACGCATCAATGTGTCTGTTTGCTATTCTCAAACAAGGCTGAAGGTTTACAATTCCATTGAAGCACAGTAGCTTCAATTTTTCTCCTTCCAGAGTGCAGTATGATCCCAGACTATGAGATTCTTTTCTAATAGCATTGTATGCATTAGGTTAGCAGGGCTGGATATGCATATGTTAATTTACACAGCACACAGAAGAAATCTGTGGTGAGCACTGCCTCTAAGCAAAGAGCAATCTGATATTCAAATGACTGTTCTTCTAATCTTAGTCCCTCTGAGCATAAAGCTGAATCTCTTGTGTCACTCTGCTTTTTCCAGCCAGAGAGAAGCAGAAGGGATTGCCTTGCAGGCACCAGCAGCGGGTTGTTTAATGGAAGACGTAATTAAGTGGATTGGCCATAGATAAACATGAAAGCAAGTTTGATATGCTTTTTGTACATCTATCGGGCAAGTTAGTCTGATTTCTGACTGTTAGGATGAAGGAGAAGGGGTTGCTTTCATCTCTATTTTTAGGTCTGAGTTTAACAGGTCAAATTAATGTTCTCAGTAGCCTCTGAAGTTTGTATTCAAAAGACTTTTAAATGTTCACAGACCAGTGACATGTTTTGAAGAGGGCATGATTGTTTGTCGTCGTCCCACACATACACACATCCCATATACAGTGCTACCCTCAAACTCCTATTTCCTCAGGAGTAGCATATAGTCTCCGGGAAAGGGGGAAAACATATCTATATATATAAAAGTCAAATGGTGTATGCATGTATGCGTGCGTGCATGTATGTACGTTCCCTTACTCCTGCCACACCTTTTGAGCTAGAGACTTGAAATATGGTATACTTATAGGCCTTAGGGTCCTAATCAGGGTAAGAGTCGAAAATTTTTCAAATCTCACCTCTGACGCCCCCCAGGGGTGAAATTCTTTAAAGCCCATTCACATCAGCTGGGCAGCAGGTTAACACCTGCTGTTCTTTGTGACATAGTTATGATGTAATAATACCCCCCTCCAAAGGACCCCGCACTCGCTCAGCTCTCTGCCCCCGCCCCCCCCCTCCAACAGCCCCGGCACTCGCTCAGCTCTCTCCCCCCTCCCCCCCTCCAACGGACCCCACACTCACTGAGCTCTCTCCCCCCTCAGGAAAGAATAGAAAATTTTTAAAATCCCACCCCCCTCCCTCCCTCCAACGCCCCCCGCACTCGCTCAGCTCCCCCCCACCAATGGACCTTGCACTCACTCAGCCCTCTCGCCCCTCAGGTAAGAATCGAAATTTTTTAAAATCTCCCCCTCCTCCCCCCACTCCAACGCCCCCCACCCACTCGCTCAGCTCTCTGCCCCCTCCCACCCTCCAATGGCCCCGGCACTCACTCAGCTCTCTTCCCCCCCCCAACAGACCCCACACTCGCTCAGCTCTCTTCCCCCCATCCAAGGGGCACCACACTCACTGAGCTCTCTCCCCCCTCAGGAAAGAATAGAATTTTTTTAAAATCTCACCCCCCCTCTCTCCCTCCAACGGCCCCCACACTTGCTCAGCTCCGCCCCCCCCCCCCCCCCCCACGGACCTTGCAATCGCTCAGCTCTCTCGCCCCTCAGGTAAGAATTGAAATTTTTTAAAATCTCCCCCTCCTCCCCCCACTCCAACGCCCCCACCCACTCGCTCAGCTCTCTCTCCCCTCCCACCCTCCAACGGACCCCGCACTCGCTCAGCTCTCTGCCCCCGCCCCCCCTCCAACAGCCCCGGCACTCGTTCAGCTCTCTCCCCCCTCCCCCCCTCCAACGGACCCCACACTCTCTCAGCTCTCTCCCCCCTCAGGAAAGAATCGAAATTTTTTAAAATCTCACCCCCCCTCTCTCCCTCCAACGGCCCCCGCACTTGCTCAGCTCCCTCCCCCCCCCCCCAACGGACCTTGCACTTGCTCAGCTCTCTCGCCCCTCAGGTAAGAATAAAAAAAAAATTAAAATCTCCCCCTCCTCCAACGCCCCCCACCCACTCGCTCAGCTCTCTCCCCCCTCCCACCCTCCAACGGACCCCGCACTCGCTCAGCTCTCTGCCCCCGCCCCCCCTCCAACGGCCCCGGCACTCGCTCAGCTCTCTCCCCCCTCCCCCCCTCCAATGGACCCCACACTCGCTCAGCTCTCTTCGAGCAATGCTGGGTCCCCTTCCCCCCCTCCGACGGACCCGAGCAACGCCGGGTATTTCTGCTAGTAAATTATAAAATAAAATAATTAATGTATTTGCACAAGACATGGAACCCCATGTTACAGCATTTTGGATAGATGTGAATCACCTTCTCCACCCTTTACTAATATGCCATGTACCAGAGAATAAAAAAACTCTTTTCAAGGAAATATCCTACCAAACATGACCATGCTGCTACACAGGCAGACAGAAAGATTGCAAATCTTAGATGAACCAGTTTCTACTGTGAACATTTTCTTTCATAATGACTTGGTTTTGTTACCCATAGACTTACCTCTGTCACCCTGCTGTGTAGCAGATCCTTCCCCTATCTTCTTTCTTTAAGAACAAAACAAATATTCAAACTGGGGAGTGATGATTGCCACTTAGAGAAGAGGAATAAATGGGAGCTGGGACGTCTTCACTTCTACTCCCAGCTCTGCTAGCATTTTCAAAAGAGGTTTTGGATGCCAAACTTGAGACACCTAGGTCGTGATTTTCAAATGTGCTGAGTACCCACATCTTCTACTGAGATCAGTGGGAGCAGCAGGCACTCAATAGCTCTGAAATTCAGGCCAGCGGTGTTTCAAGATGGGCACATAAAACTAGTGGGCATGTCTGAATATTCTTACCTTAAACTCTCGGTGCTTCAAGTTTAGCAGGTATGGAAGTAGGAAACACCTATCTGCCACACAGAGCTATCGTGTCTGGTAAACAATGTAGTGGTTGTTAGGTGCTGGATGTACAATGGCAAAGTATTACAATGCACTTGCCTATTTGGCTTTGTTAAGCAGTTTTCCTACTGGACAGATAAACCCTAAAAGAAGTTAGTATAACTCCAGGAGTTGGGCACACAAGCACAGAACACAACAGGAATGGTCTCTTGTATGATCTAATAACATTGCTTCCCTCTTCACTATCTGCCTGCTTTAGTGTTAAATGCCAGATATTTTTCATGGTGCAGCCACTTGATAAACCAATACTGTCACCAGTTACACCTCGACGTAGAAAACTTTTCTAAATGATGTAATAAATTGCTGTGGCAAGAGAGAGAGAGCTCATGACACTGATGGTATCTTTTTAGCTTCCAGGTATAGTTATCTTTGAGATCTGGGTATGGTAAGTGCAGTTGGATGTTAGATATTCAGTGTCTGTAAGATTCTTCTATTCTGAATGGTTAACCCAACACTAATATATATATTTTCAAATTTTAGTATCGAAGAGACCTAGGCACTTTCACCCATGCCACTCCCAATCATGGAAGGAGTTCCTCAGAAGCACCCACAAAGGCCCTCCTCCTCATTGTCCTTCTAACCCCTCCTTAAAACTCTGCTCTGTGATTAGTCATCTGGTGTGCTGTGTCCACTGCTTACCATGCTTATCAATTCATTGTTACCATGTGCTCCCTCTGTCTGTTGTATCCACCTGGTATATCTGGTCTTCTTAGATTGTAAGCTCTGTGAGGCAGGTATTATCTTTTGTTATGTGTTTGTATAGTTATGTGTAGAACCGGGGTCCTGATTCATGATTGCAACCCCCAGACACAATACGTATAAATAATAATTACAATTAAGGGTAAAGGAGAACAATATATTGATAAAGAAAGCGAGGAATACTTGTAGCACCTTAGAGACTAACTAGTTTATTTCAGCACTAGCAAAAATACCCGGCGTTGCCTGGGTCCGTCGGAGAGGGGGAGGGGGGAGAGAGTTGAGCGAGTGCGGGGGCCGTTGGAGGGGGGGGGTGAGATTTTAAAAAAAATTATTCTTACCTGAGGGGGGAGAGAGCTGAGCGAGTGGGGGGGGGCGTTGGAGGAGGGGAGGGGGGAGAGAGCTGAGCGAGTGCAGGGGCCGTTGGAGCGGGGAGGGGGCAGAGAGCTGAGCGAGTGCGGGGTCCGTTGGAAGGGGGTATTATTACATCATAACTATGTCACAGAGAACAGCAGGTGTTAACCTGCTGCCCAGCTGATGTGAATGGGCTTTAAATAATTTCACCCCTGGGGGGCGTCAGAGGTGAGATTTGAAAAATTTTCGACTCTTACCCTGATTAGGACCCTAAAGCCTATAACTGTACCAAATTTCAAGTCTAGCTCAAACGGTGTGGAAGGAGTAAGGCAGCATACATACACGCACGCACGCACGCGTACACACACACACACGCATACACCATTTGACTTTTATATATATAGATAAGCTTTCGTGAGCTGTAACTCACTTTGTCGGATGCATAGAATGGAACAGAAGTAAAATGCATTTATACACACAGAAAGAAAAAGAAAAGAAAAAAAATTGTACATTAGCATACCAATTCTAAGAGGGCTGTTAGATGTAGATGGTCAATTATCACTAGGAGAAAAATACACCTTTTGAAATGGAGACAGAAAAACTTCCAAAACAGACTCCAACGAGAAACTGAGGAACTGGAATTAATTTTCAAATTGGACACTATTAACCAGGGGCTTAACAGAAGTTCAGATTGGTTCTCTCATTACAGTAATTAATTGAATTTCCTGAGTTACTGACAACATCTCCATTACAAAAGGTGTATTTTTCTCCTAGTGATAATGGACCATCTACATTTAACAGCTCTCTTAGAATTGGTATGCTAATGTACAATTTTTTTTTCTTTTCTTTTTCTTTCTGTCTGTATAAATGCATTTTACTTCTGTTCCATTCTATGCATCTGATGAAGTGAGCTATAGCTCACGAAAGCTTATGCTGAAATAAACTAGTTAGTCTCTAAAGTGCTACAAGTATTCCTCACTTTCTTTACGGATACAGACTAACACAGCTGCTATTCTTGAATATATTGATAGATTCCTTCCACTGTGTATGTGGAAGGACTGAGATCTGAATTATGTCAGTGGATTCTATTGATGGGAAAGAGTTACAGGTGGAAGGTTTTGAAGTGTAACTGGAAATATTCCTGAAATTCAAAATTGCAGTCACCTCCCCAACAAAACAAACTTTTCTCAAGGCTCCCCCACAAATTACGTACCCTACTCATATGCCATGAGCAATTTAATTTGCTTTGGGGAAGAATATTACCCCACTGGGACACACACAGCAAGTTCTTTCCCAGGACCAAAGCTTTCCAGAAGAACTAATAATATGTGGTACTTCTATAGTTCACACATTTGGCATTTACACTTTTAAAGCTCTATACAGACATTAATCCAAAACATTCTTTGAGGGAAGTTAATATTAGCCCCAATTTACAGAAAGGGAAACCGATATAGAGAGGTAAGTAACTTGCCCAAGGCAGCACAGTGAGTTAGTAGCAGAAATGAGACTGGAATTGGGGAGCATCTGCTTCAAGTGCCAGATTTAATCCACTATATAATTGCCTCTTTCCCTCAGTTTACAACCAGTTATGCTGACAGCAAACCATCCAACTCCACCTACGGTGGTTAGAGAAACCTTCAGTGTGGCATCAAATTTTAGCCATTTTAAAAAAAACAACCTGGTTTGGCAAATGCTTTGTACATATACAGAAATGATGGGCTTGAGCTGCAGATCTCAAATCTGGATTTTAAATGCCCCACGTCTGGGATTTTGGTTTGATAAACTGAGAGAAACCCCAGAGATATCCTATAAGACATTGGTTCTCAAAGTGGGGGTCGGGACCCCTCTGGGGGTCATGAGCCAATTCTGTGGGGGTCGCGAGCCCCTGCTACCAGCAGCCGGCCCCGAACAATGCCGCTGCTGCTGGCATCCGGCCCCTGCTACTGCAGGTAGCCTGTGCCCCTGCCACGGCGGGCTGCCAGCGCCCCCATAAGGCCAGTCCTGGCCACGGCTCCTGCCGCGGTGGGATGCTGGTGGCCCCGTGAGCCCAATCCGAGCTCCCGCTGCAGCAGGCTGCTGGTGGTCCCGCGAGCCTGGTCCCAGCTCCCGCCGTGGCGGGCTGCTGGCGGCCCTGCAAGCCTGGTCCCAGCTCCCATCGCGGCGGGCTGCTGGCGGTCCCGCGAGCCAGGTCTGGGCCCTGGCTCCTGCTGTGGTGGGCTGCAGGCACTGCCACGTGCCTGACCCAGCCCCTGCCGTGGTGGGCTGCTGGCGCCTCCGTGGGGCTGCTGGAACCCCCCCATCCCAGCCCCTGCCACAGTGGGCTGCAGGCATGCCCCCCCCACCTGACCCCTGGGGGTCGCGCTTAGAGGCCCAATGTGGGAAAGGGGTCACCACTACAGAAAGTTTGAGAACCACTGCTACAAGAGATCTGAGAAACTGAGAGAAACCCCAGGGATATCATCATATAAAATAAAAAATAAAAACCAGAACATGTTTTTGATTTTATCAAACCAAAATGTTTTGATCAACCCTAAACCAAAAAAAACCCCAACATTTTATTTTTTGGGAAAATTCTTTTTTGGGGGGGTGGGTCTGTTTTGAAGGGATTTCTTGTGTTGTTGTTTTAACTCTCAGGATTTCCTCTAAAATGAAAAACCTAGTTCCCATTCAGCTTTACCCAGGAACAATACTGCATATTTTTGAGCCCATCTATGGTAGGCACTTTGTGCACATACACATTTCTCTTATAGAGCAGTCCTGTAATGGGCAGTGTGTGAAGATAAGAGAGAAACACTTCCCTCCCTACACCATGTACAGTCACAAATTAATAGAAATAATAAGGTTAGACTGAGTTCTAGTTCCATGCTCTATTAGATGGTCCAGATTTTACAGAAACAAGATGTAGCTAATTCTGTAGTCAGCATCTTTTTCTCTCATTCTGTCTCCCACCTACTTCTTACCCTGACAATCCTTCCCTAATCTATGCAGAAAAAAAGCAAAATGCAATCTGCTGGCAGCCTCCAATATTACATTATAACAAGTCAAACCTAGCCCTCAATTCCACCATACAATCCCAGTGATTTTAATGAGATAGCACTGGTGTAACGGGGGGGGAAGGGGGGGGGAATTACAGTTGATAGGCAGCAGTTTTACCAAGCAAGCAAGAGCTCCCCTCGCTGTGACCCTAAAGTAGATATGCTAAGGGGGGGCCTCAACTGGTGTCACTTTGCTCAGTGGGCAGCTGTTAAGTTACTCAAAGACCTAGATTTTGTCGTATTCATATTCGCACAAGGTTATATATTTAAAACCTAAAGCCTGCATCTAGCCAGGTGGAAAAAAGTCACTTCAAACCAACATTTGTTTAATTATTAAATAGTTCAGAGACTTCTGACTCCGCTGCTTTTCAGTGGAGCTTATGGAAACTGTTTAAATAGCTGTAGAATTCATCAGATTTTCTGAAAGATCCCTGCTCTGTAGATTCAGTTTCAATACCTGGAGCCAAACTTGAATTTGTTCTTCCCATTGAATTGCACATACTGTACTTACTTGAAATGCCTCAAGCTATTTTTCGTCCTTAATCCCTACAAGATATCAGAGCCATCAGTCTTCCTTCTCCACTGAATAGACTTCTTTAGAGATTTAGGATTTCAGATCCACTGTGTACAGTCAATGCTCTGGTTATTCCAGTTTTCAAATTGTATTCTTCTTTGACTCTTCCCTAGCTTTCATAGACATGCTGAGCAATGGGCACATTTTTGTTCTAGTTATGTATTATTAATTCAGAGCTCTACTGTGGCTCTGAGCAGGAGGTTCCAGAAACCAACCAGGAAACAGATTGACTTGCAATCCGGTTCCTGGTTGGTGCTTCCCTTGCTCCAGGACAGGGAAAGGCAACTTAACTGTAGTCATTTTATCATTGACTTCCCCAGTGCACCAGCTCAGATGCACTGCCTGGTGAATCTGATGCACGGCGCAGACACTTGGCTCCACCAATCACTTTCCACACCTGCTTATATGCGCAGGAAGGCAAGTAGCAGTCCTGCGAGGCTCCCCACCAACAAGCAGGTGGCTCATGCAAAGGAATAAGGGAGCTCCTTACACCCTCTCTTTACAGAGTGGGCATAAGGCATCTCACAACTAAGCCATTCATGATGCCAATGTGAGCCTAATTGGATATGTGCTGTCCATTGTGGAACTCTATACAGAAAGGAATTATTTAACCTGAACCGTTACACTGGCAAGCAGGGTGGCAAGCTAACGGGCTAACTTGCAGAGCAAACTGTGCTTATGAGGAGGTCATACAATTCACCAAGTAATCTGTGAGAGCAAGCTCTCTCTCTGGCTCCAAGCAGAAGCTCATTGACTCTCAAAGGGGGCTTGTTCTGTGTGTGGAAGGGATCTTGGAAGGTGTGATTCAATGATGAACTGACTCTTCGTGACCTAAGGGGGTGAGTAGTGATTGATCCATCAGGGATCGATTTATCGCGGCTAATGTAGATTTATTGTGGCTCACCGCCATGAGGACGCCCGGGTAAGTCTAGTGTAGACTTGATAAATCAGTCCCTGAGCGCTCTCCCCGTCAACTCCAGAACTCCATCACTGTGAGTGGTGGAAGCAAAATTGACACGGGCATTTGACTCGCCATTATGAGGACGCCCAGGTAAGTTGACCTGGTAATACGTTGACTTCAGCTACATGTTGACATGCTGCTGAAACACGTAGTGGTGCTAAGGAAGTGATATTGTAAAGAACACTGCAGCAGAGCGACACCTTAGCATCACTTAAGTGTATGCTGCCATTGATCACAGAGGTTAAGAGATAAAGAATGGAAGCAGCAGGGAGGGGAGCAGTAGAAAGAGAAACCTGCTGGCCCAGACATGTGTTACAGAATTCTGATCAGGTGTCAGCTATTTATAGATTCTCTTCCAGGAGGCTTTTAGCAACTGATCATGTATTTTGAATCAGATTTTAAAAGGGGGGAAATGAGAGAAGACGGGGTTAACATAAATCAGAGCTGACCATATTTAACCAGTCACTCAGCACTGTCAGTTAAAACCCAATTATAAATTCAGCAAGCAACTCAGAGCCTGATTGGCCACATAGTCTCACAAACCCACGCAATAAGAGGACCAGCCTCCTGCACAGCAGCTCTTCCCCAGTACCACAAAACCCATTAACACATTCAAGGATCTGCAGATAAAGCCTCAGGCTGCAACCCCCTTCCCTCCACTTCTGCTTGGGAACCTCTGGTAAAGGTTGACCCAGGGGCAGGCACAGGATGTGAAAGCCTTGTCAGCACAGCTCCCTGAACCTGTACTCCCAGGGAGAGGGGGCACCATAGAACCATGGCAGGGACACAGTGCCTCTGTGAGGATGACCCAGCCCCTGCTTCAGGGAAGGGGGAGTAGCAGCCAAAGGTTGTAGTATCTTTCTCTGCAGATCCTTGAATGTGCACACCACAGTGCTCCATCACTGGCAACCTTTAAATGAAAATTGGATGTTTCTCTAAGAAATATGCTCTGGGATTTATTCTGAGGAAGTTCTAGGACCTGTGTTCTACGGGAGTCAGGCTAGATGATCACAATGCTCCCTTCTGATCTTGGAACCTAGGAATCTATGAAACAATATAAATTGGCAAAACATTTCAGTGTCACTGAATTTGCATTTTGCCCTGAAAAAAAGTTTCAGCCAAAACTTTTGTCCAGCTCTACTCTTAAATCACATAGGTACTTTGAAAATGTAACCCTATATTTTCCTTATTTCTTGAACAGTGTTGAGCATAGTGGGCACTTGAATAATAAGTAAGGATTTGAATTGGTCATGGATTCTGTTACTTTAACAGATTTCCATGACTTCTTTGGTTCTGGCTGTCAGCCCCAGGCAGTGGGACTCCAGCTTTGGCTTCAGCGCCACCGTGACCATCCTCTGATTTTGTCCTTTTATCCCATGACTGTTCCTTGCATTTTGCTTAATTTTACTGTGACAAAATCATATCCCTAATAATAATTAGTTGATCTATATATAAACGTAACAGTGGAGTAACACGGGCAGCTCCCACAAAATATCACCTGAACAGGTCTGCTCACTTGACTCCAGAAGAACAGTAAAAATTCTTAACACTCCCTTTCCCAGATTTGGCTCCGTCAAGTACACAGAGATAAAACCTGTTCCGAGAGAAAACTTTCCAGCTTGTAGAATGCTTGATTCATTTTTCGGTACCTACAACAATCAGATCCTTTTGCCTGTGTTAAGTGCACTCTTGTTATCCCACATCTTATACAGCCTCTTGTGTGGTCCGTAGGGGAAGAAAAATGCTCACCAGCAGAGATCATCCTAAAATTGTCAGCCACTATTGCCTAAATATAATGTGGAGACAAGAACATCTGTTGAGGTATAAGTATTATGGAAATAGAACTGCGATCACACGCCACATAATCACATTTTCACCTGCTCGTGGTATAGACACCTGAAGCGTGTTGGTGATTCACTTGACTGCAGTGTCTGCAATTTCTCAGCTAGATTACTCTCTTCTTCCCCTCCCCCCACCCTGGCAAGTTCCTCAGAGTTTTTATTATTTTATTTTGAAATCTTTTTTAGTTACAGGTTTCTAAAGTGGATTTAACGTTAGATTGGTACAATGCCTGGCTGACAGATCTGGGGCTTGAAGCCACCTATTTATTGGTAAATCAGGTTCATCATGCAGTGACAGCACAAATTCCCCCTCCTGTGGCTAATGTAACTTGATTTTGACTTGAAGGAACAACCTCTGAGAACAACAGAGCAGGGTAGTTTCCAGGAGCTTGGTCTTTCAGTTAACACCATGGCAAGATGCCAATCTGGACTTGTTTATATCTAGGCTTGGAAGGATTTGATTTTTATTGGTAAATGTCAGTAAATGTTGATTTCACTGTACACACACTAACTGACCAAAAACTATTTTCCTCTATAATAACTGAAATTCCCACATTGGCAAAGTAAGAAAAGTGTTGCTATTAGAGTTTGATTGAAGGATATTTTACTTTGTATAGTTTGACATGCAATGTTGACAATTTATTTTGTAATGGTTATAAAGCTTTAACTTTTTGAATCTCAATAACTATTGTCTGACCCGCCCTCCCTAATTTCCTGCAATTGTGAAAATTTAAATCCACAGAAATTAAAAAATGATTGAAACCCATAATTTTGTGCAATAGTGAAAATTAGAGGGATAAAAATGCTTTAAAATAAACATTGATATTATCTATCAAAATTATTAAAAAAATAAAAATCAAATTCTGCCAAGCCTATTTATATCCATAGAATTGCTGAGGTCATTTCCTCTCCCTCCCAGACAAGTGGTTAAATTAACTGCTTGCTTGTTGACCACCCCACATGAAAGTTCCATAAATGTTGGCATTTTCTCAGGGGATAGGGATTTGTGCACTAATGAGAGGTTTTGGCATCATGTACTGGGTATGTTTATACAGCAAACAAAGCCTAATAACAATTACATATAAAATTAGGACTAGTAACTGTTATAGGAAGAAGAATTTTTTCCTCCTAATTAAGGTGGTGATTTTTTTTATACCATGGGAACCTAAATTCTAAGATTAAATTCATCGGGCCTGTTATTCACACTTTTGGAGTGAGACTCTCTCCTTGTCAGTGATTTTAAGTTCATTCTCTCTCCTCCTTCCTAACTTTTGCTATTTTGGTTCCTTTTGCATTTCAACAGAAAGATTTTCCTTTCAGTATTTTTGAATCTCAGTGTTGCATCTGGGTAGTTTGCCATTTAACAAACCTAGTAGGACATAATGACTAGCCCTGGATTCTGTGACTTTTTCTTCCATCTAGTGTACTGATGATTTGGTTGTTCGTTCCATTTTAAATTTCTTTGATTATTTCATAGTGAGATTCACAACTTTCACAATTCACAACTGAATAACCCACTCACTGAGTACTACTATAATTGTAATTATTTAGGTTGTTCCACTTTGAAATACTGAGATTTTCTTTTCTACGTGAACCTATTACTTAAAAAATAAATGAAAGCCTGATCAAAATTGCTTCACTTTTGTTAAAAATTGGTCATTTTACAGACAAAAATTGCTGATCAAATGAATGTTCAATTTAATTCGGCGTACCATTTAATTAAAAGATACTTATTCAAAAATAAAAGGTTTCCCATGAGGAACAAAATCTCTTGGAAGAAGACTACAGAAACAGACTCACAATATCACCATCCTGGCCTCAAGTGAAAAATGGGAACTAAAGGGACATGTGGTGTGGAAAAATACATTAGTACTGCAAAACCTGCCTTGAATGTGCCCTATTAGCTATGCAACACTTCTGTAACTTCTTACCGTGATAAAAGTGATCATAATTTTATTGAGTAGGGGAGAGGGAGAGAAAGAGAAATGCATGCAAGGCATCTTCTAGAACTGGGCAAAATATTCATAATGCAATATTTTTTCATTGAAATTAGCATGTTTTTGAGAACTCAAAATATTCAAGAGCTGAAGAACTCAAAAATGGCCAGATGGATTTTGCAATCACTTAAACCAAAAAAACAAACAAACAAAAAACCCCACACTCCTCAAGCTTTTAACCAAACATGGAGAATTTCAACCCATAAGGGTTTTGTTGGAGAACATTATGAACAGCTGAAATAGAAGGTTAGCATGGAGTGTTTGCGTATATTCCCAGTTGCCGAAGAGGAATACTAGAAATGTAAAGAGGTTTTGATTATAGCAGTAGTTAAAGATGCCAAGCACTCCTCAACAAAAGCTTTAGAGCATAATCAAAATAAGATCTGTCAGGATGGGTATTTTAATATTCAGGATGTAGTCATCAAGGACCAGGATAACCACAATATTGAACACATACTTCCTGAATACTTTTTCAAGAGAACAAGAGAGAACATTATATAATATCTCATTTAATTGTATCCTTGCATTTTTTTATCAAGCAAATGGTTTTAAGTCTGAGTGACTCAAGGCGAGTCTATAAAAAAGAGGAAGTTCAGCTGCACAGTGCTGCAAAAATCCTGTGGCAGAAGACTAGAGACTTCCCCTGATCACCATAAGTTTTCAAAGATAATGGCCAATGGCTCTGCAATCACATCCGCCAATTCCTTTAGCACCCTGAGATGCAGTGTTCAGTTTAGCTCATCAGCACCAAATGCTGATAAAGACGACATTCTGGACAGAAATATTTTAATTAACTAATTTTCACCAACATTTTCCTCCTTTACATGTTTTTTCTTAGCTGTATAATTAATAGTATACAGAGAGAAATAAAAGTTCCTTCCACCTTGTACCAGAATAGAAGTGAGAAGGAACTGGCAAAGAACAACATGTACCTGAATATATTGCAGAAGAAGATTTCAAGCTAGAGGGTGATTTTGCTGCTTTATTTTGGATACGTTCCAGTCCTCTTAGTGAAAATTTAAACTCAAAGCCCTTGCTAATTGCAACAGATCTGAATTTCCCCTCAAACTACAGTGGTTTACAATCTCCTCTCCTTATATCTGTATTACTACCACTGAGAGTTTTATTTTAAGTGCCACAATGGAAATAACCTCTCTTTTCTCTATTTTTTCAAGCTTAATATTTCATAGAAATTAGAGATGGACTTAGTAGGCCATCTTGTCCAAGTGTTTACCAATATGTGACTATTCTGTACACAGCTATAAATTCCTCAGTACTTGACCCAATTTAAATGTCTCAAGCCTTGGACCTACCGCCACTTGTTTTGGGAAACTATTTTATTCTCTTTCAGATTTCCCCATTGGGAATTTTTAGCTGAGCTGACATCAGGGAGGCAGCTCCTTGCCTACCGGAACCTAGACCTATTGCCCATGCATGCTATCACCATCTCTACATACCTAACTCCAAAACCCTCATGCATCCCATCTGGAATTTTCTTTATATTTTCTTTGCAAGAAAATGGTTGTTCTATAAACATCTCTTCCAAATTCGAACACTGAACATTTCAAAGTAAGCTGTGGTTTATTCTTCAGTTTGTCAACATTTCTAAAGCATTACACTCAGGTCTACAAAGAGAAATATTGCAGTGACTTCAACAAGAAAAGTGTTCTCTTTTAAAAGGTTTAACATTATGAAACCATTTAATCCACCCTCGCGATGCTTCCATTTTAAAGACTTGTGATGTACAATACCAAAGAACAGAGCGCTTTAAATACAGGCACTTATGAAGAGATGTGAAGCAAGAGATATTTGCAGACAAGGAGTAGCAGTTATCCCTCCCCAGAATCTCACTTGTAGACTCCTTATAAGAAATGGAAAGGGAGGTGGATGTTTTTTGCAGTTTTTAAAATTAAATAGGCAGCTAGTATTGTTTTTAAAAATTATTATGAACAAGTTTAAACTTTGTTGTAATGTGCATTGTTTGCCTGAACTGCTCAAGACCTGAATGCTTGTGTAGGAGGAACTCTTTGAGTTGGCTTCTTAAATACCTTAATGCTGTTTCACATCTGATACTCCTTGATGAAACATAGGAGCCTTGTCATATAACAGGCTTATTCAAAGTGATACAGCTACGAAAGTGAGATCTTGGAAGAGTGTTGCCATTTTCATAATGTAATAAAAATACTGGAAAGATAAATAATAATTAATAATAAATAGTGTGTAATAAGCATGTCATAAAAACAAATGTATTTCCAAGATCACTATTTTTATAACTTATACTCAGGTAAAGGAGAAAATCCCTGGAAATATTCATTTTTAGGCGGGGTGACATTTTAGTGAAAGGGGTTCATGGGTTGTTAAAGTTTGGGAACCACTGACTTTAGAGCTATTAGCTCTTTACAAATGTTTGTATTCAGAATTCCCATTAACAATTATGTATGTGGAATCACTTTGTAACACGGTGTATGACACACATAAGCAGAATGAATAATTCCATCTTTTTATTCACACCTGATTGCCAATTTGCATTGCATTGTTCACTGCAAGCTTTGGCTCCCCAGCTCACCACTTTACCTCATAACACCTTAAGATATATCTCTGTTCATAACTCCAGAGTAATCAATTAAAATCCACTATTAGACCCTGAGTCACCAAAACACGCACAACCCTGAAATCCAATTAAAGTCAATGGGATTTAAGCATATGCTTTAGTGCTTTGCTGAACAGGAATGCTTTAGTGAATCAGGCCCTTAATGAAGAATAATTTGCTATGAAAATATCAGCTGGATCTGTGACAAAACCAGACGTTGTGCAGATGGACCACTAAAGGCAATATTCAGTTCTCTGATTTGTGAGGCAGATCTCAGCTCTGATTCTCAGCCTGTTTGTTACAACTGCATTACATACATTTATGACAATGGAGGTTTTGTGTATGTCGAGAGAACAGAATATCAGAGTCAAGATACATTTTGTGACTCAGAGAATGGAACTTTTTTTTCATTTATGAATGACATTGTGGCAAGTGCCGGTTACGTGCATATTATT
This sequence comes from Sternotherus odoratus, assembly GCA_032164245.1. Lineage (NCBI taxonomy): Eukaryota > Metazoa > Chordata > Testudines > Kinosternidae > Sternotherus > Sternotherus odoratus. The sequence continues at coordinate 78,920,006 of JAVMKO010000006.1, forward strand.
ATTATAAGTATTATCTGGACTTGTTCTCAAATATATGTACATTACAATCAGGACCGGCGCCAGGTATCTTGCCACCCTAGGCGGCAAGTGCAGGAGGGGGCGCCGGCGGCGGGGCATCCTACCATCCGCCGAATTGTTGAGCTGCTGCTGAAATCTCGGCGGTGATTTGGCGGCAGCTCTACATGCCACCATCATTTCTACGGCAATTCGGTGGATATTAGGACTGCAGTCAAGACACTGAGCAGCCGCCAAATTACCGCCAAAGGGGGCGAAAAGCCGCCCTCCCAATTCCGCCACCCCAGGCGATTGCCTAAGTCGCCTAATGGGTAGCGCTGGCCCTGATTACAAGAATATATCCCTGGGTCTCACTCGCACAAATCTTGAGCTGTCTATGCTGACCAGCCCATAACGGGCCACAGAATTCTGTGTTGGAGGATTTTTGCTATTGTGCTGTAAGGTGCTGCCTGTGAAAAGAAAGTGGTCATGATATGGGGTGAGTGTAAACACAAAAAAACCCTTTGGAGAAGGAGTGGTTCTGTGAGCTTTGGTGGGAATAAGGAGGCCACCATTAGAAAGCATTAGAGGACAAAGAGGTGGGTTAAGTCCCCTGTACTTCTTACACCAAATGAGAAAGGGCATGGCAGGGAATTATCCTGCCCCTCTCACACTGACTCAATGAGTGGCTTTGAGAAAGTCATTTAATTGTCTGTGCCTCAGATTCCCATCCTGGACTATGGGAATACTATTTACAATAATCCCTTCAGAGGGGTGTTCAGAGGCTACAATAAGTTAGGGCTCAGTCCTGCTCCCTCACCCTCAACACAGTAGAATGCAGGAGTTTCTACAGTGAAGGGAGGGTAAAGATATGGGGAGCCGGCCCAAATGGCTATATCATTGGCATATTCTGGAAGACGGCTCTTTGAGAGCTCCCATGCAGCCGGGTTTGAGGTAGGGCACAGGCAGACTGGGGAAGGAGCTGGAATGAGGCCAGTAGATCCTGTGCTTTGCAGATCCACCAACCAAAGTCACCAAAGGAGCCGGAAGCACATGGCTAGCAGGGGCCTTTCCCCAAGTAATGTCTTGACCCCGAAAAAGGAACAGTGCCACAGACTCCATGAAGTACACTGGGGATTCGATTTTACATCGAAGCTGCTCAGATATTAGAGTGACGGGTAATAAACCACAAGATAAGATAGTCCTAGTGCTGAGGGGGCAGCCATGGTGCAGATCCACTATCACAGTTCTTAGGAAGGATTCCTTCCTCCTCCAGACCCTTGGGAACTCCCAGCGTCAAGCTCAGCTATTCAGACTTGGCACGGGGGGACAGAATTTATCCCTTAGTGCCTATATAGCACTTTGAGAACTTCTGATGAAAGATGCTGAAAGGTACAACATTATTATCTTTTTGTTAGATGAACAAACTCTGAATTAAAATACATTTTTCCAGAGTGAAAATACCTATTTGAATAATGAGATAAAGCTTTTTTCTGTCTGATGGAAAGTATTTTTTCCAGTGTATAAATAGAACGGAAATTTTGTGGAATAATTCCTGTTGCTCACCATAATCAAGAATTGCCCAAATGCCATTTGTCTGTTTTTCATTCCTTCATTGCTAATGCACGTTAGCCAGTTATATAATGGATAAAAATATACATTACCAAAAATGATACACAATGTGTACTTTTTATTCACACCATGTGTAATTAGAAATTGGATCATTTCCAAGAACGAGTCACACATTAGAGGTGCTTGCTATTCTGTACTGCATTTGTTTTGGGAGTACCAGGATACCTCATGCTGTTTGAGAACATGCACTGTGCTGAACTATGTATTTTGTGATGTGTGTCACACAACAAACTTTCATGTCTAGCATTTTATTAGAGGGTAATACACTTTTATTACCCAGAGGGTAATAATTTCTGCCTGTACTACAGACAAACCAATGGGTAAAACACTAGGAAATCAATCCTGTCCTCTCATGTCACTTGTAATAATGGCTTCTTTGCATGGATGGTCTATACTTAGCTCTACCAGGTGTGCAGGGGACTGGACTAGATGACCTCTTAAGATCTCTTTTAGTCCTATGATTCTATATTTCCTGTAACAAAAGTTATATTGTACTTTAAAACCAGGATCAAACTTAGGTGATTTACTACCTGACAATTCAGGCTTTTGTGTGTTTTTTCTTTAATTAAGTAAAGCTAAGCTTCAGAACTGAATTCTTCCTTATATTCTTTTCTAGCAAATAAAACCAGACTCATTTTAACATAGATTCTAAAAGCTTGTCTACTTATCCATTTTCATTTTCTAAAATCAAAGAAATGCTATTGCTATCACACCAAGAAAATAAATGACATTTACAAATGACTTAAAACATCAAATATAGTCTGAAGTAGATATATTGACGGATAATTATAAAAGACAGGCCATTCAGATTTTTCACGAGTCACAGTTAATCATCTCTCTGCAAATATAATTTGATTGAGGCATTAATGGAAGTCTATTTTACTACAACTCATTTTTTTTATTTGATTTAAGGTGTCATGAAAATAAAATTTTCCAGTCTGAGAGGGAATCACACGTTAAGATGACTAAAGAAAATCTAATGAGAATGCAGTTGCCACTTTGCTAGTGATGTACAAATCCAATTTAAATCAAAGCTTTCTAACCAGCGTTCTTTTCCATGTAAATTTCTGATGCATAACACTCATGAAAAAAATCTCTAATAACTTGGAAAATACTACAGTGAAATGGCTGAAAATATAGACCTAACATCATCATTTTATGCTGTAAATTAAATTGAAGGGTTTAGAGTTACGCACAATCATTCACAATCAGATTTAAAACTCAACTCGTGTGTGTAGTGCAGGAAATTTTCACAATGTTTGTATCCTGGACATAGACCTGAACCAAATGCAGGTCTGAACATTCATGAATCTGAATCCAGACTTCACAACACAATCCATCTCCAGTATAAGAAACTGATTTCCCAAAAAGTATAAAGCATTTTTCAGATTGATGGCATACTTTGCATTCATTTGGATGTAATATTTATAGTTATTGTACTGTACAAGTATACCTCATTATTATCAGCTTAACTGAGTGTAACTCCACTAAATAAATCCTTGCAAAAGTTCCAAACCTCACATTACCAAAGATTGGAAGGACAAAGTAAAATTTCATCATTCAGCAGAGATGCATATTTTGATTAATTCTATGGAAGATTAAGGACTAACTGAACTAGGGGGGTTTATTGGTTAAATCAAACTAATGCTCCATGCTGATTGAGAAAAAAAATAAGTCAGGAGGTGATGTTTTTGAAAAATAAAATATTATTACCTAATATTACAGTAGCTGTTTAATTAATATGTTGGCAGTCCTTGACACACTTTAAAAGTTCACATGAAATTGTCTGGTTGCTGATAAATATGCTTGTACAGTAAACCCTCAATTTAACGGACCTCGATTTAACAGACTTCGGATGCAACGGACAAAATTTCTAAGCAAGTCTATTGCATCCGAAATCCATTTGTCGCGGGCTCACTGCTGGTTCTCGGCTGCCGCCCGGGTCCAGACAGCGGGCGGGCTCGGCTCCCGACGAATGGTATTAGCCCACGAAAGCTTATGCTTCAAAACTTTATAGTTAGTCTTTAAGGTGCCACAGGACTTTGTTACCTCTGCTATTCCAGACTAACACAGCTACCTCTCTGATTCTAGAATAAAATAAGTGAACTACCCAAGATCACACAAGACATCTGTGGCCGAGCCAAATCCTATCTATTGTTTCTCCTCTCAAATGATATCCTAGTGCAGAGTCATGTGAACAGTCAGTAGCCTTACCAGTTGTGTTTGAGAAAGTGACTCTCAAGCTCAAATCCAAATATAGGGACCAAAGATAAATGAAAATGACAAAAAATATTTTCCCAGAATTTCATTAAGAATGCCTAATTTTTTAGCCAATATCCTTGCAATTTTTTGGTGATATGGCTTATTTCACATCAGAATTTTGTATGGCCTGGGGTAACAATTAATCTTTGTCCAAATGGAATTTTGAAATTTGCAACAACTGCCCCAAACAGGATTTTTTTTCCTGGTCCACCGAGTTGCCACTGTTTATTTATTTTTCCAATCACACACACAGTAGTAGGATAAAACAGTAAGTAACACTTTCCCAACCATGCAGCTGAGATTGTAGACAGTACAATACATTAGCTTTTGCCATTGAAGACAGATTTTTTGTAACTCCAAACTAATCTTTACCTGACTAGTTAGCTGAAAAGCACCATGTTGCAGATTCTGAGCAATAAAAAATCTTATGACCAAAGAGAAAAAGTAAGATGTTTATTTCCAAGAGAAACATTATCAGTGCTCTAAGGCATCAAAGATTATGGACTGACTTTTTCAAACTTGATTGCCAAATTTGAAGGCTGTTGTGTGTATGGGTTATGATACAGTCTTTAATTACATGACCACATTTTTCTCATGGTTCATTTGCATAGCCATTCCCTGTGTTAATAAATAGTTTGAATTATAGGACCTTCAGTTGAATACCAAACAGTTCTACTACCTGAGCTAAAGGTATGCTTTAATAAGTAGAGTAGGCCCTACTGGCCATTGCAGCATAGTATTTGCCTCTGGATTACGCAACTATTTGGTGAGACAGCAGTGGAATGCTGGGTGTTAGGAACCCTGGGTATACTTGTTCTGAAAGACAGTGTGGCCAATGGAATGAGCCTTTGGTTGTATTCCTATTCCCAGGAATGATTATAAGCCCTCCCTTGGTACATGCTTGTCTACACACAAAAATCATACCGCTTTCACTATACCAGTGTAGTAAAAGCAGTACAACCTCCTGGTAATATCAGTATAAAGGTGCCTTACATTGGTATAGCTACTCCTGTATTGCCAGAGGAATAAGCTATGATGGTATAAGGCACCTTTTTACTCATAAAACTGCATCCACACTCAGGGGGGAAATTGTACCAGTACAGTAAAACCTCCATTTAACGGACTAATTCGGGTGAGGGGGTGTCCGTTAAATCAAAAAGTCCGTTATTTAATAATAATAAAAAAAAACCAAGCTGTCGGAGCAGCAGCCCGCCCACCACAGGGTCGGGGCAGCAGCTCCGCAGCCCGCCTGCTGCCTGGACCCGGGCAGGAGCCGGCAGCCAGCCCGCCCGCTGGTGGGACCCGGGCGGGAGCCGGCAGCCAGCCTGCCAGTGGCTGGGACCCGGGCGGCAGCCGGAAGCCGGGAGCCAGCCCGCCTGCTGCCGGGACCGGGGCAGCAGCCGGGAGCCAGCAGCCGGCCGCCAGGGAAGGGGACTGGGGCCGCAGCAGGGAGGGGTCGCGGTCTGATATGGATCAGAAATTTTGTCCGTTGCATCCGAAGTCCATTAAATCGAGGTCCGTTAAATCGAGGTTTTACTGTACAACTATTTCAGCACATGCGCATAAATCAAAGCTCTAACCAAAGTAGTTACATCAATATGCAAACCGTATGTAGATAATGCCTGATAAGCATTGTGAACTATAGAAATATTAGAAGCAGTTTGTGGAAGAGATGAGTCTAGATTAGAACATGTGGTGTCCTGCCTGATAGCACAGTGCACCTTCCCCGAGGCCCCAAACAGTATCAGAGAGGGAATTTTGACTTCAGTCTCTGCCCACTGTGATGGGGCAAGGCCAGATGGCTATAAGAAAGTGCTAAGGAACAGATATGTTAGTTCCAAGCTAAACAAATCCCTGCCTTTGGAACCAAATGGCAGTTGTTCAGGTTAATTAAGACACCTGGGGCCAATTAAGAAGCTTCTAGAAAGCAGTAGAAATAGCTAGCCTGATTGGGACACCTGAAACCAAGCAGGGGCTGGCTGAAACCAGTTAAAAAACCTCCCAGTTAGTCAGGTGGGGGTGGATGTCAGGAGCTGTGGGAGGAAGTTGTGCTGTTGGTGAGACTGAGTGGTAGACAACATATCATATGCAAGAAAGGAGGCCCTGAGGTAAGGGTGAAGTGGAGTTTGAAGAAGCGGGGACTGCTGTGGGGAAGTAGCCCAGGGAATTGTGTTTTGTGGCTAAAAGGTCAGCCATCTTAGCCAATACTATTAGGGTCCCTGGGCTGGAGATCGGAGTAGAGGGCGGGCCGGGCTCCCCCCTTTCTGCCTCCCCTAATTAATAACTGAGATTGGGAGACAACAGAGACTGTGCCAGGAAGGATAGCTTCTCCTCACTATCTTATGATGAAAATGGCTCACTATGCTGTGACCTTGTCCCTAGAGAGAGAAGGGCTACGTGGAAAGTCAGACTGAGCCTCTGAGGCTAGTGAAATCCACCAGGAAACGCAGGATCCACGAAGATAAGGACAGAGCTTTGTCACACCACCTATTCTGTATAGCCACTCTACTCAGACATGAATGATTTCACAGGCGGGGGCAGTTGATCTATAGGGGACCCCGATCCACAATGCTAGTTACATTTTGTCCAAAAACCTCCTACTCCTATATAATTTACAGATTGCGGTGTGGAAATCTGACTCAACATAGCCCCAAGGGAATCAGAAATGGAGCCATTAAGGAGTACATTTGTCACAGCTCTCTTTACGGTCACACATTTCACTGTTTGTAATGCTGAACTATACTCACCTTCGGACCAGTACAGAGACTGTTGACATAGTACTAGGGGATGACTCAGCCTGCAGGCTTAATAATTTTAATGTCTATAAATAATGTGTGAAAAAACAGATTAACAAAGTATTAGAATTTCCAGTGAAATTCAACATTTAAAGATAGGTGCTCACTACACTAGCTTTACATAAGAAAATCAGGAAAACATCTCTGGGTAAATCAGAATCATTTGAAATAAGCTGTCAGTCGTCAAGAAGCATAGCTTCTTACATGATTCTGAGGGTAGACCAAATGTTGGCTGTAAAAATGGAGTGCAAATGGTGGTGGGGGTGTCAATAAAATTTCATAACCCTTGAATCTTCGCAGAAAATCCTTGTTTTTGGAAAATGGATTTTTTTGCTCCTGCCTGAAAATTGTATCTCTGCTCAGAGCTCCACAAACCTGGAATAATGTAAGAGACAGGAAATGCCACCAGTCAGAACAGTGAAGGTTTTAGTGCTCAACCCTTGTCAGACTTCTCCAGCCAACAGTTAGCCTAGCAAATAGACGTATTTAACCTAGAAAATCTAAATTCCACAGGTGGGCTAGCAGAGCAGAGAAGACCCTTTCAGAACCACCTTTCAGAAAAGGAACTTCAAGCTCCCCAACTCTGGAGTAATCACCTGCGTCTAGCTAGCAGTGCTTATCGACAGACATGGGCAGGATAAACAACATGGCCAGACCATTGGATAACTTCATTCCAAACATCTAGCTCCCTCCTGGCACTGTACAAATAAGTATGTAGGTATTTTTGCAAATAACTGATGCAGAACTATTTTCAAGTAGGAATCCATAATGAACCAATATGTCAGCTATTTTAAAATACATGTTTGCCAATTGTGAACTGCCTAAGAAAGCTGAATACAAACACATTCACTGATCAAATAAAAAGTTATTTTAGAGTCATTTTTAACAAGAATACAAAATAATGCCCTGAAAGTAGAACATTTATACAGCCATATTTTGTTTTGCATACATAGTAATATAGAAGTACCCAAGTCATACTGAAACATAATCATCACTCAAAATCCTACCAATTAGGTTTTTAATTATAAGCTGAAAATGCAGTTCATTTCTTGACAGTTACAGCCCATGTTGGGTGATGGTACCTGGCACAAAGCACTACGGCTCAGCGATATTAAACCAACCCAAGATATGCAATAATTCTGTAGACATTCTCTGCCTGGGGGGGAAATGAATTTACAAATAAAACAAAATGAAACAGAAACACTTATCTGAACTCATGTATTTACTGGGGACTTGGCCACTCCTGTGACATCACTGATTATCAACCAAAAAGCTCAATTTGTTCTCTTGGTTCTCTCTTCATTCATTTAAATTAACACACTGGGTAAAGTTGCATTTTTTGGTTCAGTATAAGAGCATTGTCTCATATGCAGTCAAGTCTTGAAAACCCCAAAGCAAATTTAACATTTCTGGGACTGCAACGGTGACAGAAACAGCACTCTCACGTGATAAGATGTAACACCCCGCAGTAAAAATAAATAGTAGTTCACTCAGCGGGAATGGGAAAGATTATGAGGCTCTCTCCACCAGAAATTTACTAACTTTTGAGATTTCAATAGCAACATAATAATTTAATCTTTCCCAGATAATCAGTGCTTTGAAATATTTTAACTCAAAAGTCACTAAAATAAAAGCACTTGATGAGACTGGGAAGTATCAAATATTGATTGATTGGTGAGCACATTTGTTTGCTGGTATCTCATAGCTAAATCAGGATTAGCACGGATCTGTACTTAGGAGGAGGAGCACTGAGGAATATTTAGCCACCACAGGGTACCTAGACTGGTGATCATCATGTACCCTCAGAAATAGTACCAAATCAGAGTTGAGGAACGGCACGATGCTACTGAAGAAGCCATATTTCAGGTGACAAAAATAGATTTTAACCATTTGTGATTAGTAAAGATGCCAGGGTTCTTTCACAAGAAATCGAATATTAACCTTGTTTTCCTGGCCAAATTCCAAGTAGTTACATTCTGCCTACCTTAATTGACTCTGTTGGTTCAAGTAGAGGTAACAAAGTCCTGTGGCACCTTAAAGACTAACTATAAAGTTTTGAAGCATAAGCTTTCGTGGGCTAATACCCACTTCGTCGGATGCAAGCAGTGGAAGTGTCCAGAGGCAGGTATAGAAAAGTAGGCAAGAACCAGGTAGGAGGTAACAAGGTTAGTCCAATTAGGCTAAACCAGCTTGTTATCTCCAATCAGGGAGGGTGGGTTATTCTTCTAGCAGTTGAATAGTAGGTGTGAACTTGGAGAGAGGAGAAGCTATTTTTGTAATTAGCAAGCCACTGAAGGTCTTTGTTCAGTCCCAGATTGATTGTATTAAATTTGCAAATGAATTACAGCTCTGCAGTTTCCCTTTGCAGTCTGGACTTGAAGTTTTTTTGCTGCAGTATGGTGACTTTTAAATCTGTAATTATGTGTCCAGGCAGGTTGAAGTGTTCTCCTACAGGAGACTTGGGCTATAAAGGGGAAGAGGGAACAGCATAGCGGACTTTTGTTTGATTCATTAAATGGACATGACCATTAATCCAAAGGAGGGCCAAACCCACCAGAAGAGTTGGGAGGACTTGAACCTGCCAGGGTCCCCATAGGACTGATGGGTGACTTCTGGTACATTTGATGCATTTAGACCTTTTGCTATATTTTCTCTGTGTGCTTTTGTCCTTATATAAATGCACCCTGCTTTGGAAGAGCTGTGTGATCACTTGCAAGCTCTGGCATTCCCTAGTCATAGCTCTCAAAGGACAAGCAAAGCATGGAAGCTGGACATCAGTCAGAATCTACTTTTGATAATCATAGGGCAACTGTAGGCAACTGCAGCCTAAAACCCTGAGACAGATGACAGCTAGAGGCCTGAGATGGCATTCCTTGATCAGACCATATAGGGGGTCAGCGATTCAGTTACCCTGAATCTGCGACAGAATCGTTTCTTGATTTGATTATTGTTTCAATCATGATTATTATATAAAGAAATTTAAAGGTGAACTTTCCTTGCCTGAAACCTCCAGTGAACACATTCTCATGAGTACGTGCCAGGCTTTCACTTTCTGTGAATGTTCTTGTGAGCAAAGTTGCTCTTACAAATGTTCACAGAAAACAAATCAAAAAAGTAATGAATACCACTGAACAATATTTGTTATTTTTATTTATCCAGTTCTATCTATTGTGACTTCTGATTACAACAAAAGGAAAATATATTTAATTTAATAAGTTAGTTAAAGAAATCTGCTTTTGTCCACTAGAACTAATGATCCATTATTAATACCTATGCCAATTGTAAGTAGAGCATACTGACTTGGTAGGTATATTTTTTCTGGGAAGTTCTCACATTCAAAACCACTTCACAGGGTCTCATTGAGATTATATTTTCTTCTTGCTAGGAACTGCTGGAAGGTTTAAGTTTTGAAAGTATCAGGCAGGCTGATAAATTCAGAGAAAATAGGGCAACTGAGGGTGGTGGGCTTTTTGTTGTTGTTTACACTAAACCAGTGACAGTAACAAAATAATGAAATATATAGCCACTGAGTAGAACACAAGGTTGAATACAGAATGACACAGCTATGATTGAAAGAAGATAGGAAATCCTATCTTCAACTAAAGCAAACAAGTGAGGGGGCTTCTTTGCGGTGTTTAAGGCCAAATTACATGCTTCATTAGTTTGCCAGATTTTCCTAATAGCTCATGAGCAATTTGATAGTGATGATCCCTCCTTTGGAATTTTCCTCAATTTTTTTGGTTCATGGGAGCAAGTTCCTGAAGGGTATAGACACAAAAAGATGTCACTAACTACTGTAAATGGACCATAGAGTTCTCCCCTCACCTCCCCCCCCCCCAAAAAAAAAAAAGAGTTACATAGTTTGCATCACAGGAGGGAAAATTGTATAGCTCAGAACCCCATGAACCTAGGAAACGTCCCACCAATCTCTTGAAACATTTCCCCCCAGAATCAGAAGAGGCAGTAGTGGAGTGCTTGTGTACCATTTAGGGAAAATTTCTCAGTCATGTTCAAGTATTCATCAGTGAAATTTGACAGAGCAGATATACCTCGCCCAGAGCTGAATGCAGATTTCAGCAAAGGAGTATTTCCTCTGAGTGTGGTGACACCACTTATAGTCCTCAGGGCTACCTAAGCATCGCCTTGTCAAACACCACTTTGATCTTCCAAATTAGTCAGTGACACACAGAGTGTGACAATAGTCTATTTCCACACTGTGAACTGTTTGGAGACATTAAACAGTGTGAGGTAACAAAGTCCTGTGGCACCTTAAAGACTAACTATAAAGTTTTGAAGCATAAGCTTTCGTGGGCTAATACCCACTTCGTCGGATGCAAGCAGTGGAAGTGTCCAGAGGCAGGTATAGAAAAGTAGGCAAGAACCAGGTGGGAGGTAACAAGGTTAGTCCAATTAGGCTGAACCAGCTTGTTATCTCCAATCAGGGAGGGTGGGTTATTCTTCTAGCAGTTGAATGGGGGGTGTGAACATGGAGAGAGGAGACTGAATAAAGACCTTCAATGGCTTGCTAATTACAAAAATAGCTTCTCCTCTCTCCATGTCCCCCCCCCCATTCAACTGCTAGAAGAATAACCCACCCTCCCTGATTGGAGATAACAAGCTGGTTCAGCCTAATTGGACTAACCTTGTTACCTCCCACCTGGTTCTTGCCTACTTTTCTATACCTGCCTCTGGACACTTCCACTGCTTGCATCCGACGAAGTGGGTATTAGCCCACGAAAGCTTATGCTTCAAAACTTTATAGTTAGTCTTTAAGGTGCCACAGGACTTTGTTACCTCTGCTATTCCAGACTAACACAGCTACCTCGCTGATTCTAAACAGTGTGAGTCACTCCAGTCATCTTGCACTAGGGTCACGCCCTTTAATTGCTTTGTAGTCAAACAACTTATTCACAGTGATCACTTCTACTGCCAAGAAGTGAAGACATCTGGACTGCTGATACCAATGGCAGGGTATAAAGAAAAAAGTAAAGAGGATTCCATTAGGAGACGGTCCTAGAGTGTTACCTGGAGTGTATCTTCATCAGTTCTTGTCTGTCAGTGTTTTAGTTCTGAATACAAGAATGGCCATACTGGGTCAGACCAAAGGTCCATCTAGCCCAGCATCCTGTCTTACCAGTGGCCAATGCCAGGGGCCCCAGAAGGACTGACAAGAACAGGTAATCATCCAGTGAGCCATCCCCTGTCACCTATTCCTAGCTTCTGGCAAACACTTGTATATAAGCACTTTAGAAACTTGTCACTTTTTAGCTGTCTGCTATTACATGATGTAATTGAATAGGACTTTTTTTCATTTGACTTCTCATCAGATCCTACCTGTATTTTAGCATCTTCCACCCTCTTCTCCTTACTAGGACATAGAGAATCTCAATTAATAGATCCTCCCCTAAGAGATGGCACTGTCCTTAGCATTTGCTCTCTTCTGCACCTGTAAGCTTTCCCCCAGTTCTTAGTTTAAAAACTGCTCTATGACCTTTTTAATTTGAAAAGTCAGCTATAACCAGTTAAAGGGCTAAGTAGCTACGGGGGAAGACCGTCTCATAGCTGGAAGGAAAAAAAGAAAGAAAGGGACAGTGTAAGTAGTGGACAGGACACTGGACTGGAATTGAAGAGACCTGAACTGCCACTGAACTGCTATGTGTGACCTCGGGCAAGTCCTTTCACCTCTTGTTCCAGTCCCATTCTTTGTCCTGTTTGTCAGTCAGGGATTGTCTCTTACCAGGTGCCTATGCACTGCCTTGTGCAATGAGATCCTGATCTTGCTTGAGGCTTATAGGCGTTACTGTAACAAATATAAATATATAAATATATCACAATAAGGGGAAAACCAGCTGGTATGGAGTGGTACCAGAAACAGGAATCTGTACTACCTCAGCAGATTAAACACATACACTGTTAACAGAAAAAGATATCTATAAATAGAAAAATTTCCTTTGAGAGTCTGTGGCGGGGTGACCACCCGCCCCCTACCAGAAGGGGCTTGGGAAAGCCCCTTAAGGGGTTTGAAAGCCCAGGAAGGGGGTTTGAAGCTGGGAGCCAGCAGGCTTTTCAGGCCTGATTGGGCATGAGGCCCAGCTGGGCGGCCACGCCCCAAACACTCCCAGCCAGGATATAAGGGCTGGGAGGCAGAGAACGGTCTTCCTCTGCATCTAGAAGAAAACAGTCTCCTCTGCATTCAGAGGGAGACAGGCCTAGCTGCAGGAGCTGAGCCAGGTACCTGGGTTAGGGCAGAGCTGGGGCGGGGCAGGGCAGAAGGAGCTGGGTGGGCTCTAGCCACGAGCCCCAGGCCTCCGGGCCTGATACAAGGTCCGACCCAGAACTACCAGGGTTGCAGGGGGCAGCCTAGGGCTGGAGATAGCAGCAGGCCAACCCTCCTTGCCTGTGATGAGAAGCCGTGATACTGCAGTCCGCCCCAGTGAGCGGGGGCAAGTGGTGACTGACAGTGGCACACTCTGAGGTGAGGTGGGGATAGGGGGTAGAGGGTTCCCCTGGGGAGGGGAGACCCTCACACCAAAGGGGGTACTGCAGTGGTGCAGCACCCACAGTTGGAGGGCACCGGGGTCCGGGAGGGACACGGGGCCAGCAAAGGAGCGGGGCATCCACCTGCGGAGGGCGCTCTGGACACTGAAGGAGCTGATTCCCCAGACGACCAGCGGGAGGCGCCGCAGGGGTGGTGACCCCGTTACAGAGTCCAAAAGGAAAAGTGTGTAACCTATGAAGAGAAAGACCTATAGGGCTGCTTAATTAGGAGGAGATATTATTAATCAAAGAAAATCACCCCACCAGATAGTCACAGTTATCTATCCAAAATATAAATAGAGTTTTCTTCATCGATAGTTTTTTCATCTGTTTACATTGATACCAAAACTGTAAAATGGTCAAAAATCATCTCCAAACTCACTTAAAAGCTTGGTAGAATGGAAGTGATAAATAAAATGTAGAGTCCTTTCTGAGATACTTCACAGATATCACTCCAATCACAAAACAAATATTTATCTGCTGGTGTCAATAAATATTTATTAATTCATGCTCAACTATATATTTTCAGACAAACAGTGACCATTTTCCCCACTCTGTCTCATGGGAAAGCGGCCTTAAAACCAAACTACTACAAAGAGTTAAAAGTAAACCTCTGCTTTTCTCCCAAAAATTATGTTCCCCCCAGATTGCAAAATGCCCCTATCACAACTCCTACAGCTTCTTATTATCACAAATAATAGTCATCTAAAGTAATATGTTGTCAATTAACACCCCCTTAAAAAAAAAGAGTGAAAGAAACTGCAGGGAAAAACTATCGCTCAGCCACCTTTTCCCACTCCCAAGGCAAAAACTAGCAAACAAATGTGCCTTACAACATATTCCAATCATCCCTACTGAATGACTTTGAACGTTGGCAGGTTCGTCCAAAGTGGATGAAGCATTTGGCTAGATAAAACAAATCTACTAACATTTTTCCTTTGTAATATTTTTCTTTGTAATATTTACATCTGGGATCTGGTGGACTTCCTCCTCAGCTGTCCTTCTGAAACCCGGATGGTACCCAGTGACTTGAAACAGGAATGAGATGCAGTCACTGCATCAGTTAAGGAGGAGGGAGGGCTGCAGGGGAGAGCTGCTTCTGCAAACCAGGGAGAGGAAAGTTCTCATTCTGGTTTTGATGGAGGGAGAATTGCACTCCCCTCCTGTTCCGGGTTACTTTAACCCCTGATGGTCCTCCCTCCACTGACCTTCCCCACTGCAATGTTTGGCGTGACAAGTCCTGGGCAGTTGTGTGCAATCTCATCCTACCTTTTCAATTTGCTGTTCCTCCCATGCATCCTATTTTGGTAAATTCCCTGCAAATAGGGAACCCAAGGCACAAAGAGCTCCAGAGACCTGTCCAACATCAAACAGCAAGTCAGTGGTAGAACAAAGATCTCCAGGTTCTTACCTCTAGGACACGGCTTCTGTCTCACTACTGACTGCTACAAAATTGTAATGAGGTTTTCAGGTCATGGTACAACCGGTGTCAGAACTCTGCCTACAAACTCAGCAGCTTGGGCAAACCTCTGCATACAGCGAGTACTTTTTTTGCCATATGCTTTGCAAGTGAGAATTAAGATTCCTCTGGAATAACCAGGGCAAATGTTAAATACACATACGTTATCCTTAGTTACTCTGCGCCTTGCTAGACAGAGAAAGAGAGAGAGATTTATTATTGTTTCACAAACTTTTTTTTTTTTTAACCAGGACAATGTGGATCTTGGTGACTTGATGTTCTCACTCTGCTACCTTCCAACAGCTGGCAGATTAACTATTACCATAATAAAGGCTAGGAATTTAAAGGCAATGGACATAACAGGAGCATCAGGTAGGAATTTCTTCCATCCCCACCTTTACAATTTCATCTTCTTCCCCTTGAATTAAAAAAATGGTACAGTGTTTCCAACTCTTCTGATATTTGGTGTTTTTCTTAAAGCCCTAGTTTCTGCAGTTATTTGATTATGGAAGAGTCTTTCTAAAAAATATTTTAGCCATCTGGCTTTTGAATACTTGGAGCATGCTGTGACTGTAACCACAGAATTTAATTTTGCACTGCCTGCTATTTGTTGGGGTATATGCTGGGTACACTATAAACCCCAACACCGACAATGGAGAGGCTTAACAGCCATTAATCTGATACAAATTATGCCTGGGCCAAGGTTATGAAGCCCATTGTAGCAACCATTTTCAGGGTTGGTATTGAAAACAAAATGAAACAGTTTGGGATTTTGCTACAAAAGGGTCACAGATGCCTTGTTTCAATCCACTGGCAAAGGGAGGCGAGGAGGGGGGAGATAATAGTACTGTCAGAAAGGAGCTACAATGAAACAGTCTTGTCTTTAGAGGTAGTTAAAGCTGTGGGTGTAGTAGAACAATAATTTTACACCACTCAAACTATTTTACTTCTAAAGTGGTTACATAATTTATTCCATATAATCAAACACTAACACTGACGACATTATCTGATTGTGTCCAGGTTCTACTTGTGCTATAGATGAAGTCAGTTACACAGACTGATACAAACATGGGAATCATATTGTGTCAATGAAAATTTTTACATTCTTTGAGAAGACACAATACAATTCAACACAATTCAACTTTCTGAACATCTAATTGTTCATGACAGTCATTCAACCAGGAAGACCTTTTAACTGCCTTCCAGGTGTTTCATTATTGAAGAAGCTCAGATTCTAATTTAGGTACCAGTGAATAAATTATGTATAGAGATATAGACATAAATTAAGGTTACTCCATTTGCTTTCCATCCATGTTTATTTTTAAATCAACAAAACTACTTATTCTGATTCACCCAGATCCCTACGTGAAGGTTTCTTTAATGTGCGAAGGAAGGCGGCTAAAGAAACGGAAAACTTCCACCAAGAGGAATACCCTCAATCCTGTTTACAATGAAGCCATAGTCTTTGATGTCCCTCCGGAAAATATTGACCAAATTAACTTGTCAATAGCAGTTATGGATTATGACCGGTGAGATACCTGCTACTGAATACAAAATGTACAATGCAAGATTTTATGAGGCAAGAGATTGTCAAAAGCTGGCACAAGTTCTCATAGTTTTCTCTCAGTTTGTGGTATTGATTGAAAATGTTTTGTGGGGCAGGTCTGAGCAGAGACCTACAATTCTCTGTACTGTCAAACAGCATTTCCTTCTTAGTTTTTGAGATACAGAATTGCATTCGTAACTTTGTATGCCTAATTTGCATACATATTTACTAAAATTGTAATGATTGCCTATCCAAATGAACAGCCTGTGCTCTGAATGGCCATTTGTGCACCATCACATTAATTCCTCAGATTTCCTCTGAAAATGTGGCCCCCACATATTCTATTTGCAAATAATTGCTTTGGAATAGGTGTCATGTTTGTTCGATATTCCATTTCACATAGCAGTCTTTACATGTTGGATGCATTGGGTGGGCTGGAGTCAGAACAAGTATGATCTCTAGTTATTTTTCTCTTCTGTAAATGTTAATTAATTTTTCTGTTGGTTAAAATTGGAGTGTAGACAAATAGAAGTCCAACTGTCAATTTACTTCATAGAAAACCAACACACACATAAGAGGATATAAAAGAGTAAATCATTAGTATATTATCTAGGTGAGTGAGAAAGATAGCAATGAAGCTCAAATCTGTGTTGTGTAGCTCATCAAGTTTCCCCAACATCCTAGATCATTGTCTGTCATAGAGAATTTAAATGGCATTTGTTCCCAAATGTAAAATTTTAAGAAAAAAATATTATGGCACATTTTCACAGTGTAGGTCACAATGAGGTCATTGGAGTGTGTCAAATAGGCAACGATGCAGAGAGCCTAGGCCGGGACCACTGGAATGAAATGCTCTCGTATCCTCGGAAACCGATTGCTCACTGGCATCCGCTTGCAGAGGTAAGATTTCCATTTCCTGTGTATTTACTTTAATTGTGAAAGCTCTTAAATGAGAAACTAGAAGATGGATAAAATCTTTGCCAACAAAACAGTAGGATCCACATTTGTAGTCTAAACTCACAAAAGGGCTTTGAAACTCCAATTTTTAAAGTGAGCCTGACATAGCATGGAAGTAAAATCAGCTATCAGTTTTAGTAGGATGTAAAATACTTCAAACTTAAATATAAAACTTAAAACTCAGGCATTATATATAGGGTTATTTTATAACATATAAAACTTTGAGTAACTTTCACTGTATATTGGCTAAACCACATCTATCTGTTTAGAGCTGTTAAGGAATAATTAAATAGTTAGGCTGTTTTACATTTATATATCAGATAAAAATATGACTTATTTTATTTCCATTCCATTGGCATGTCCAAAAGGATGTTTAAATGCATCAATAATAAAATGTCCTTGGAGATTAGCAAATGTAAAAAATAAGAAACGGCACAATCAGAAAGCTCGTCAAGTTACAATCGGCTTCCTATGTTTCTTTTGTCTTCATTTAGGGCCCTATTCAGCAGAAATGTTATGCGGGCCTTCTGCGCATGGATGGCTGCCGAAGAGGCTTCCTCACCCTTTTAACCTATTCAGCAGAAATTTGGCATTCCTGTTGATCTTTCTTAGCCATTTCCTCAGGGGCCATTCCGCAGAGAGTCCAGAGGGGTACAGACATCCTTCTAACCCAGGGGTGGGCAAACTACAGCCCACGGGCCACATCCAGCCAACTGGCTAATTCTATCCAGCCACCCAAGCCCCCGGCTGGGGAGGCTAGCTCCTTCCCCCTCCCCCACGTACTCCTGCAGCCTCAGCATGTCGCGCGAGCCACGCTCTGGGGGGGTCAGATCAACGCGGCAGCGTGTCTGGCTCCAGGCCAGACACACTGTTCTGAACAGCATGGTAAGGGGGCTGGAGGGTTGGATAAGGTCCATAGGGTCTTGGGGGGCGGTCACGGGACAGGGAATGTGGGGGTTGGATAGGACGTGAGAGCCCCAGCGGGCCTGTCAGGGATTGAGGGTGTGGTTAGGGGTCAGGGCAGTCAGGACAGGGAGCGCGGTGGGGTCCTGGGGGATGATTAGGGGCACAGGGGTCTCTGGAGGTGGCGGTCAGGGGACAAGGAGCGGAGGGCTTATATAGGGGCAGGGGTCTCAGGAGGGAGTAGGCAGAGACAAGGAGCGGGGGGGGTGTGGATGGGTTGGAGGTTCTGAGGGAGGCAGTGAGGGGGCAGGAAGTGGGAGGGGGCAGATATGGGGCGGGGTCAGGCTGTTTGGGGAGGCACCACTTTCACTACCCGGCCCTCCATACAATTTTTAATCCCAATGTGGCCCTAAGGCCAAAAAGTTTGCCCACCCCTTTTCTAACCCCTCCCCCTCACTCCCTTCCCTCCCCAGGGAATACTAATCCTGATTCATGAGAGACAAAAAATCATAGACACAGCTATAGCTTGGTTTCTGAAACTTACCATCATTTAACATTACATTTGCATTAATGTTATCCCCATACAACAGAAATAGTGGCCTCTGCTGTAACCTAGGAATTACTTTTATTGTTACATGTATTATCTAAGTTCAGATGGCAATGCCTGTTCATACCCATTTCCAAAGGCTTATGGATATAAATATGGTAGCCTGTTTAACAACTAGCATGCTAACCTTCAGCGCAGAAGTATGGGAAGGCCCGCCATCTCGATATTTCTAGCCAGGAGCCATACTCCCATAAATTATGCAGAGAGATGATTAGTGGTCTGCCTCTCTATATATGTTGTATTGATTAGAATGTAATTGTGGATGCTTACAGTGATATGGTAGTTTTGCTAAGTTATAGGAGTCAACCATAGATGGCTTCAGCAGACAGCTGGCAAGTAGCAGGAAGCCCCTGTACAATGATAGCAGTGTCCTACTGGGGCTACATCTCCATGACTGATCATGTTTATTATGAGTCCCACTGTAGTTCAGTCTGCATGTCTGAGACCGATGAGTGCCCACAAACTGCTTGAATGAATGGAAAGGAAGAGTATGGCACCTGGAAACAAACCAAGGCAAGGTGGTGAAGTTCAGCACAAAGCTTTGGGCTCAGTGAAAAACTGAAGACATGATCAGTGGCACTTTGTCCCTTTTCATGACAGCCAAGAGCCAAAATTGTGCTTTGCTCCGATTGAGCTGGGTCTGGAAAACCGAGTACCTTGCTCTTGACTGCAGTCGGGCAATGACACGAGTAGCTTGACAGAACACTCGTGTGGCATTGTAAACCAGCATGACAATGTCTATTACCAGAGGTGTGCACACCCTAACATCAAACCCGTATTTCCCTCTTTGAGGGCGATGGGCTGGAGAGGTCTTGTCTATAGAAAAGAGAGGGCTGTCAGAATCTAATTGACATAACTATTCTCTCAGCACATGCTCAGTTGAGTCCTTCAGTGGTCATTAATGTGGGTCACTTTATATCTACCTGAGCTACAAAGAGACATATATTTGTAATTCCCAAGAATCAAGTGGGGGAGGGTGTGCAAAGCATCCAAGCTGTGCAGAGAAATATTTATACAAACATATAATTTTGGGTCCTGAATCAGGATTAGGCTCAGTGATCGCTAAGCTTTGGAAGCTTCTTGTGGCCAGAGCCATAAGACTGAATAGGACCCTCAGTTTTCAAACCAATGTTTCAACTATGTGAAGAGTGGTTCGTTTAGATAGTCTAACAGTATCTGCGAGTAACAGTAACACCCGGAGGCCTTTGGTGGTACCTACGAATTACTGGTATGGACACTAGCACTGCCCAAATTCAGAGGGTAAGCTATAGTCATGCCCATTTCCAGAGATTCATGGAAGTAGTTTGGTTTTAACAGCCAGCCTGATTGCAATGGAAATCAGCAAGCACTGTGATTTGCAGCTGGGTGCAGCAACCAGTTTGATTCATATGTTCAATATTTTTCAAACAAAAAAAAAGAATGATGAGCTGGATATTCTTGCAAATACATTCTTCAGGATTGATTGTCATTATGACTTTATATTGTGGTCATGCCTCAAGATCCCAGTAAGGATTGGTGTCCCCTGTCAGCATGTACAAAAACCAAGGTTAACCTGGTTCCTGCCCCAAAGACCTTACAATCACAGAAATTAAAGAAGGAGCTACTGTCTATAGGGCAAGAATGAGACAGGTACGGCAACCTTAGAGACACAATGTTCCTCTGGCAGGAAGAAGAATAAGAAGGATTGTGTTTGTATTTTATGTAGCCTCTAAATCCTCATTGCTCTTTGCAGATCAGTTTTCAACAGCTGCCTTAGTTATATAGGTAACATTGAATAAGACAGTTTTGTTCACCTTAGTATAAAATAGGTGCAGATCACAGGTGGCTCTGCCCCATAACACCCGCACAGTTGTCATTTTAAATTAATTTACCGATGGTTAATGCATAGGAACTTTCTCTATAATTTGCACAGGAAATAACTGGAGTACCTTAGATGCCACTGTGTGGTAACTGCTGACAAATGTTGAAAGTTGATCACAGTACTGGGCAGTACCACACTAAGAAATCCACATCCACGAATAAGAGACACTGGGATAAAAAGCTACTTTCACTATTTCTTCAAATGTGAATGTAATTAACTGTCTAAAGCCGGGGTGGGCAAACTTTTTGGCCCGAGGGCCAGATTGGGGTTAAAAATTGGGTGGAGGGCTGGGTAGGGAAGGCTGTGCCTTCCCAAACAGCCTGACCCCGCCCCTTATTCAACCCCCTGACCCCTGGCCAGGTAGCGCAAGGCCCAGCGGCACGCCGCACTGGGCCTGGCCAGGGAGGGTGGGGCCCCGTGGCTCCCCACCCTCGACCCAGCCCCCGGCCAGGGGGCGCAGGGCAGGCCAGGCCCGGGAGCACTGGGACCAGCAGCAGGCCAGCCCGGTCCTTGGGCTGGGAGCACGGGGCCTCTGGGCCCGCGCCCCCGGCCCAAGCTTGCAGGCCGGATGAAAATGGCCGGTGGGCCACATGTGGCCCGTGGGCCGTAGTTTGCCCACCCCTGGTCTAAAGCCTTTCCAGCATAGTTTAATTTCAAGGATTTAGTAAAAGCCCTAATGTTAAAAACATACATGTGCAAACTTGTGTACACTTCTGTCTGCGCAAAATGCCTGATGTATAGTCACACTTTCCTGTGTGTCCACACACCATCTTGCATGTTCATTAGGCATGTTGGATTTACATCTGAGCGCATGCAAATACGAGTAGATAGTCTTGAGCACATGCTTACAAGGCTGGCCCAATATTTGCAAAAAGTGTCAGTCTGTCTCTGTCTTGTTAGACTTTCAACAAAAGCTGTCTGAGCAGCTCCTTGGTATCAGGAAGCCTATGGCACAGTGACACTATTCTGGGCTGTCATGCGTGAACCTCATTTCAGGCCTGTCCTCTTTATTCAGGCAAAACTCCCATGGGGGCCAATGAATTTGATCCTGTAAGAGAAATATTTTGATTCCTTGGACAAGTCAGTGCATGCATCCCTGCTTGGAATGCAAAGCAGAAGGTGCGTACTTACCCACTGTAGCTACCACCCGCAGTGTGGTGCCAGGATTGGTGGCTGCAGTGGAAAGGGAAACACCTATATTATGGGGGGGCAGGGAGGATATTCATGATGGATGTTGAAGTTCTCACACAGCTTCTGCATCTCCAGCATGTTAAGGGACACCCTTATAGACATAAAATTATGTATTCGGTATTGCCTGCTCTCATTATTTTATAGCCATTCACACACTGTTTGGTGTTTCACTTACAGCCCCTGTTGCTGGATCTAGAAAACTGAGATTCTCATGGTCTCATTTGCGGGGGAGGGGATTTCTAGCAGGCACAGTTATGGAGAAAGTGCTTGGAAACTTAGCCTGAGCGCACCCTAAAAGGTTCAGAAACCAGAAGGCAAAGAAAAAGAACCCAACATTTATTTATTTTAACTCTCATGATTATTAATTATTATTATTATTAATTGGTGCCCAACTCAGGATGCTTGAACAGTTGGAAGCGGCAGTACTATATCAAAGATGCATGCAGTAGGTTTGCACCATACTGTGAATATCAACATTCTTCCTTTTTCATAATTGATGTGTCACCATTTATAATTTCTGTTTACCTTTGTACCCCTTTGGACAATGAAATCCACTAGATCAGTCAATTCCGTGTTCTGGTTCTCATGCATTAGCACAATGCTATTGTACCTGGGGTTCCAACCCTGCAGAGCAGCATTATACTGGGTGGAGTACCCCAGAGATCCTGTTTAAATTCTGCCACCAAACTAACAGGAGAGTTGTGGTGACTACCCTTGACCCTGACACAGTCGACCCCTTTTTGAAACACTGCTCCCAGAGGTAACTTGTCACTAGGGCCCATGAAAATAATCCCAACCCTCTTTTTAAAATTTTGCATGTTTGCCTTGGAATGGAAAAAAATGCTCCAAATGGAAGATACAGTAATTTCCAGAATACATCCTCAAGAGAGAAAACTCCCTCCCCAAAAACCTTACCGCCACTTTAGATTACACTGTACACTTGTGCTATGCTACTTTATACAGTCAGTAGAGTTTTCAGGAACACTTCCATAACATAAATTTGATCACTAAGTAGGCTGACCATATTTCCTTTAGACAAAAACGGGACATTGGGAGGGCAAAAATGGGACGGGGGGGGGGGGGATGGTCCCACCTGGGCCCCCAGCACCGGGCGGGGGGGAGGCAGAGGGAGGTCGGGGGGGATGGATGGATGGAGGAATAAGCAGAACAGGGATGGGGGATGAAGAGGATGGAGGGAGAGAGAGAGAAGGGGGATGAGGGATGAAGATGATGGAGGGGACGGAGGGAGAGAAGGCACAAAGGTGAGAAGGGAGAGGATGGATGGATGAGAGAAGAGATGGGGGTAGGGAGCAGGGGGGATGGAGGAGGCAAGGGACAGCGAGAAGGAGGGATGGAGAGAAGGGAGATGGAAGAGGAGGCAGTGGACGGAGGGAGAGAGAGAAGGGAGGAAGGGAGGGATGGAGAAGGGGGGTAGAGAGAAGGAAGAGAGGGATGGAGGGATAGAGAGAAGAGAGGAAGGAAGGGATGGAGAAGGGGATAGAGAGAAGGGATGGAGGGAGCCAGAGGAGGCAGCGGACGGAGGGAGCGATCTGGGAGGAAGGGAGGGATGGAGAAGGGGGATGGAGAGAAGGGAGGGATGGAGAGAAGGAGGGAAGGAGGAATAGAAAGGAGGAGGCGGCAGCAGGCGGCGGGCTGGAGGAGGCGGCAGATCGGAGCTGTCTGGAGCCGCAGCCGGGGGTCGAGCGCGCCGGCGGGGGGGCTGCCGGCCGGGTTTTATGACTCATAATCACATACATTCAGTTATGCGATTATGAGTCATAAAACGTCCGGCCGGCAGCGGGCTGAAGCTGACGGCGGAGCAGAGCGGTCTGGAGCCGCAGCCGGGGCCCGAGCGCACCGGCGGCGGCGGGGGACTACGTTTTATGACTCCATGTTTTATGAGTCCACGTTTTATGAGTCCTGCCCCCAAAACGGGACAAAATTGATATTTTGGACAAAAAGACGGGACGGTTAAAAAACATTAAAAAAACGGGACTGTCCCATTCAAAACGGGACGTATGGTCAACCTATCACTAAGAGATTATGGGTGCAATCCTGGTCCCATGGAAGTCCATGGGAGTTTTGCACTTATTGCCTCATTTTCTTGGTAGGAGAGAGCATTTTTCTTTAGAGAGGAAATTAAAAGAATAACTATTTCAATCCTTCCAAGACACTCATGTTGTTGCAGGCTAGAAGGGAATTTTTGTGGAAGTTCCTTGTTAATATATTGACACCAGATCGCTGCTACACATGAATTTAAAAAAAAAATTTAAAAAAAATCTGTTCGCTGAATTTACGAAGCAGTAAAAACATTTCTATTATATAATTTTATAAAAACTTTTCCCGTCTCGTTTCATAAACAAACCATAAATGGGGGTCCAAAGTACCTGGCAGTGAATGAGCACATATGCACTTCCACTGCGGGGGGCAGCAGGTGCTTCCAGAGCAGAAATCAGGCACGTAGCAGAGGAGTCGCATATGTCTCAAGATGATGGTACCAGTGCATGTGCATTTCAGCATGCTTTCCAGCTGATCCATGGATCGACTAAGAGCAGTAAACAAAAAAGGTAATGACAGCCTGTTATACAAGGGCCTGATTTAACTCCCACTGGAGAAAACAGAGTCCCACTGGCTTCAGCAGAAGTTGGATCAATCCCACAGAGAGGCAGGAAAGGAAAGAGATCCAAAGAATCACAGGAAGACTAAGTGGATGAGAGTCATTCTCCATTCAGGAGTGGGTATCACTGAAAACAGGAACATTTCCTTCAGGGGAATTTAGAAGGCGTTTTAAACTTGGGATTATATAGACCCATATTATTACACAAGATATAAACCAAGAGGCACAAGAGACACATTTCATACCAACACCACTCCCAGTGTTAAAACATTAAGGGGGCCTATTTGCCATAAAAACAAAATTGCTGGAAATGCACTTAAGCTTAAAACATCAACTGATTAAAAAAAAAATCAGGATTTTTAAATCTTTCTGTTTTGTTTGACCCAATTAGAAATACAGTACAATTTAGTGTATTGTTAAAACATTTTGTTTTCACTGGAGAGAAAAAAATAGTAGAATTTAAACTAAGCTGAACCAACATAATTGTTTTCAATTAAATGTTCTTACCTTCTATTTAGAACAATGCACTGTAAAATGACTACACCTTAGAATCAACTGGGGGAAAAATGGCATTATTAGAAGGAAAAAAATGTAGCGTGAGCAATCCAGAATATAGTAGAATTTAATAAAAGCATTTGTGCAGGTGAAAATGGAAGTAGAACAGGATATATAACAGATGTTTAAAGCTTTCTCTTTCTGCTATAATTAAAGAAGATCCTTGCTTGCATCAGAATTCAGTTCTGAAGTGACAAACTGAAGTGACAGTTCTGAAGTGACAAACTTTACAGCATGTGAACAAAGTGGTATAAATGTGAATAATACTGTGTAAATGGAACTGAGACATTTATGTGTTCAAGAATTGCATTAAAAGATGATTTCTAATACAGTGGGTTGGGCAAGGAACTACAGTTGGAAGCACTCCAGGGTCCTGCAATTCTCTGAAAGGACCACCATCTCCATGAAGGCACTTGAAATTTATGAATCCAAATGGCAATGATGGACCACATGCAGGAAGAATAACTTCAGGAACACCCATCTCAGCTGCTAACTAAGTGTTAACAGACCTGGTCCAGAGGGAAAGAACACAAAGGGGACTGTAAGCATCTGGGATGTTTGTTTGTTTTGTCTGTTTCTTTTAGTTCCTTTTTTCCTCTGGCCAAACTCAGACATCCCTAAAACTGTAATGTTTTAGTCAGTTGCATGCTGGCCAGTCGTCATTATTTTTTTTTAATACTCATCACCAAGGTATGTAAAGGGACCAGTATAGTTTTGATATTCAGTAACTTTGATTTTACTACACATGAACATTGTATTCTACCTTACTATTTCTTGTTCAATGAGTAGTCCTGGTATGTCTATGTTTCATGTCTAATTTGGAAAGTAGAGCCACATCTTTATCAGGGCTCATTCAGTTAGGTGGATCTATCTTATCTTTGTTCAGTAGAGATTATGCATGATTCCTTTGCAGTAATGGTTTGAGGGATAAAGTAAATACATTTAAAATTTCTTAATTTTATAAAAAGTATATCATTCTTCTAAACACAAATAAAATGTACTTTGATTTATTTATATAGAGCTAGTCTATACAAATAATTTTGTTCTTAAGACATTGTGCAATTGTTATTTATTCCTATTTTGTATTTATATATTAAAGTTTAAGTGAATGTTTAAAGAACTCGCATGTAATACTTTAGAGATGTTTTAATTCAGTGTTTATCAACAGGAAGCATTGGAAAACCTCTCTAGCACAGTTCTGAACATTCATTTTTAAACAAAATGGGCATGGAGCCCAGGTTGTAGATGAAGTAAAAGACATAGTATCACACAAATAGCATGTTCAAAGAGGAAAATCAGAAGGCTACAGATAGCTTTCTGCAGAGCGAAGCATAATTTCCTAGCAATTTAAGGGCATCCTGACTTTTCTCTATCCACCATATTTCAGATTTTCATGTAATTTTCAAAGTGGCAAAGTATGATTTTCTTGTTTAAATTAACCAGGCCGGTATTCTTCCTGTCAGAGCTTGACATGCAGCCCAGGGAAACTGCCAGCTGTGCTGAGGTAGAGTGTAGACACATGTGGAAAAGAGTGTATAGAAATAAGAAACTAACCTAGCAGCATGCATAGGCAACGTGTAGAGAGGGGGACATGCAGGAGCAAGTGCCCCCTCCCTCCAAGATTTCTGCTGGGCCTGCCAGGGAAGGGGGGTGGGAGGGAAGAGGGGCTCTGTCCTCCTCTGTTGGGCTGCTGTCCCTGGCAGCCGGGCCCAGGCGGGGAGTGGAAGGGACAGGACCAGCTGCTTCTCATGTCAGCTGCTATGGGTTGCTGCTCTATGTGGCACAGCCTGTGAAAGCCCAGCTGGGGAGGCGGCAGCTTCTGCTCCCTGCCCGGGCCCGGCTGCCAGGGACAGGTGCCCAAAGAATCCCCTCCTCCCCCAGCACGTTTGGCCCCATCCCTGGCAGCTGGGGCCAGTGGGGAGCAGACGCCACTGCCTCCCCAGACAGGCTTCCTCTCAGGCAGCTGCCATGCTGCACAGAGTAGCGATCCTGAGCAGCCCCCTTCAGCCATGTGAGCTCTGTCCCACTCCCCACCCAAACTCATCTGCCAGGGAGAGTGGCCGAACATAGGGAGGTGGGGGGGTGGGGGGTGGGGAGAAGGGAGATGTGGTGGGAGAAGGACAGAGCTCTTCCACCCCCTACAGGTAACTTTGGTGGAGCAGGGAGAATGCGGCGGTCCCTGGGCTGGGCACAGGTGGGAGGTTGCTAGGGAAGGTGCTAGGAGCAGGTTCCCAGAGACCTGTGCTCCCCGCTCCTGTGGCCTCAGCTCCCCCAGGAGATGGCAGGATTGGATGCCCTAACCCAGAGAGATAGGGCTGGAAGTTCCGCCCAGAGGAGAGACATGGGGCAATCACATGCCCTCCCCTTTAAATTGTCCCCCACCCAGTATCAGGAGGCACGAGTCATCTATGCCTAGCAGAACCACATTCTCGTCATACTCCACACTCAGTGATGTTCCATTCCCATCAATGAGAGTTCTACACATGCACCGAACCTGATTAAACAAGCATCCATCGGGCAAGCTCACCATTAACTCATTTGGAAGATCTGTACCCACCTGCTTCCACTACATTAATGGACTAGTCCCCAGAATGTAAATTCTGTGGGTATAGAGCAGCAATTTAACAACATTGTATA
Source organism: Sternotherus odoratus (assembly GCA_032164245.1). Taxonomy (NCBI): domain Eukaryota; kingdom Metazoa; phylum Chordata; order Testudines; family Kinosternidae; genus Sternotherus; species Sternotherus odoratus. Next base: position 78,947,559 of record JAVMKO010000006.1, read on the forward strand.
ACACTGCTCTTTCAAGTATTTGAAAGTCCCAGGGATACAAGGAAGAATTTAGAGCAGAATTGTAGTTTTGAAGTTGATACTGTATTTAATCATAATCCAAAAAAGGACCAGGGCCCCATTGTGCTAGGGGCTCTACAAGCACATAAAAAGACACAATCTCTGCTCCAAATAGCTTACAAGCTAAGGGACAAGAGATATACAGTGGTGGTGGGAGAAAGATACAATTCAATAAATATGACATCTGTATATACACAGATTTGCTTTTCCTCCCAAATTATAAATAAATTAAGTGCCAGCTATCTGCCTCTCAAGCCATTATTAACTGGCTGATACAGACATCACAGCAGAGAAAGAGAGATTTGAGGAAGAGCACTTACGGATCAGTTCAAGTCATATGCCTCTTTAAATAATATATTATAAATAGGCCACTCTGAAAACGGATATCACATCTGTGTTTCTATTTTAAACTACTATCTTCTTTCAATAGATATTCCCACATTGTCCACAGTTTGATCATTTGCATTCAGACTGCAGACTTGAAACAGACAAGATGCCTTATGTTTTGGGTGCCCGGAAGAATTTGTGACTATGACAGACTTTACTAGCCACTTGTTTGCCACTTTCAGTTCATCAGTAGTGCTGTATGTCATCAGCACTTGAAACACATTATTCTGAAGCAAATAAAACACTTAGCAGTAATATTAAATATGAACAGTCAAGAGATCCGACAGAGTTAATATTTAGTTAAATGAAAATTCAGTTAGAACACACACACCTTGGTCCAAACATTAAACTTCAGAAATGTAGGCACTGCAGATGAATGTGTCTCTTTACATTTAGACAATGGAAAAGTAAGTGGATTCCTAGTATCAACAAGAAATGAGACACATTTCAAAGAGCCTCAAGTGATAAACTGGAGAGAAGATACAAGATGAAACTTATGAGTGACCTGAGCCAAAGGCCAGTAGGATAAAAAGCCAGGAACTCCAAAAGATAATTCAGGCCCTGTTTAAGAACATAAGAACGGACATACTGGGTCAGACCAATGGTCCATCTAGCCCACTATCCGGTCTTCTGACAGTGGCCAATGCCAGGTGCTCCAGAGGGAATGACAGAACAGGTAATCATCAAGTGAGCCATTCCCTGTTGCCATTCCCAGCTTCTGGCAAACAAAGGCTAAGGACACCATCCCTACCCATCCTTGCCAATAACCATTGATGAACCTATCAAGTTTTTTTTTAACCCTTTTATAGTAACAGGGCTTGCCTTCACAACATCCTCTGACAACAATTTCCACAGGTTGACTATGCATTGTGTGAAAAAATACTTCCTTTTGTTTTAAACCTGCTGCCTATTAATTTCATTTGGTGACCTCTAATTCTTGTGTTATGAGGAAAAGTAAATAACACTTCCTTATTTACTTTCCTACGCCAGTCATGACTTTTTAAACTTCTATCATATCCTCCCATAGTAATCTCTTTTCCAGGCTGAAAAATCCCAGTCTTATTAACCACTCCTCATATGGAAGCTCTTCAATACCCCTAATAATTTTTGTTGCCCTTTTCTGAACCTTTTCCAATTCCAATATATATATATTTTTGAGGTGGGGTTACCCGATCTGCATGCAATATTCAAGATGTGGGTGTACCATAGATTTATATAGAGGCAACATGATATTTTCTGTCTTCTTATCTATCCATTTCCTAAGGATTCCTAGCATTCTGTTCACTTTTTTGACTGCTGCTGAACACTGAGTGGCTGTTTTCAGAGAACTATCCACAATGACTCCACAGTCTCTTTGAGTGGTAACAACTAATTTAGAACCCATCATTTTATGTGTATAATTGGGATGTTTTCCAATGTGCATTACTTTTCATTTATCAACATTCAATTTCATCTGCCATTTTGCTGCCCGGTCACCCAGTTTTATGAGAAAGCTTACTCTGAACTGGCAAACACTTATAATTAATATGACATTTTATGAGCAACCAATTCACTCTGGATAGTATTGGGGTGATATGATGGAAGCACCTGCTGCCAGCAGGAATATAAACAGCTGCATTTTGTACTGTTTATAGCCCACTACTCAAACAAGTTGAAATGCTGGTAAGAGCATTCCAATAATCAGTATAAGAAAGCCACAAATGGATAGATCAGACACTCTGTCTGCGAAGGAAGGAGAAGGGCAGTACAATATGTCATTTTTAACTGGCTTTTTTCAGGAAACTGGGTGACATAGTGTTCTGTCACATACTAGTGCCATTCACAGCTGAAATCATTGTGCCTGAGCAAGAGAACTTGCTATGGTAGAAACCAACTACTGTTTGCAATACATACAATATACAAATTGTGTATAAGATTTGCAGTACATATTCGTAGGGGACAAACAAAAACACAACATGCTTTGCAACAAATTTAGCAGACTGATTAGGTCTAAATCATTCACTGGCACAACTTCGGCAAAAGTAGGAAGTTCCCATGATCATGTCTGAGTGCTGAAATTGTCCCATAGTGGAACATTAACCCCCAAAAAGTGCATCTGAATCTTTCTGATCTAACATGTAATCTTCCTGATCTAAGTCTTTATACCAATTTGTCATTCTAACACAGTAATCTACTGGATGTATTTAGATACATTTCCCATTTAATTAACCACATGTCCAAATTTGGCACACAGAGTCATTAAAAAGGTCATTGATTTAAACCCAATGTGATAGCACTTGGAATCATTAAATAATTTGCAAACAACATTTAATTACTTTAGTGTTCCAATACAAAAACAAGTGGGGTTTATAATACTGGGAAAACTTGTAAGTGTTCCATCGGATATAATTTTAGGCCACATTGTCTGCTCAGACACTAAAAGCCTAACAAAAGTAGCTAGCAATGTTAAGCGATCCGTAAAGATGTACTGTTTCTCAGTACTTTGAGAATCACCAGTCTTCTAATTCATCTGTACAGCATTTTATCTGGGAAACAAATAGACAATCACAGATAATTTTTGTATGGAAAATAATCCTTTAAAATTTTTTAAAGCTTTACTATTTTCCATCTAGCAGACTATAAGTTTCCATTTCTAATGTGTCACTTTCTGGTGGTTAGTCAGATCCTGTTAGTTACTGATTTGTAGGTTACCTAACAATGCACACCTAAGACATCAGGTTAGTAGAGCTCAGCTCATGACTTCAGAAAAAAAACGTTGAAAAATAAATCTTCATTTAAAAAATACCCAAATATTCCAAAAGGGTATTTTTAACTACTTTCTTTTTCTTGAAATGATTATTTTTGTTTATGAAATCAACAGATAAATAATAATAAACAAAAAATAGCATTTTAAAAACATCAGCTGCTTTTTTAAACTAAATTGTGTGAATTCAAAACTCACCAGTCCAGTTTCCAGGCCAAACTCTTGCCAGGAAACATTTGCTATTCTGCAAAAGAAAAATCCCTCATGATCACAGCACTGATATTTCCTCACCCCTAAAACACTACTGTTCTGATATGGTAGCATTTTAGCCCCACTTTACACTGATGACTCCCGTAAAGTGCAGGGTACCGAAGAATCAGGCTCCATGTATTATAAAGCCTTGCTCTCTCTGTTTGCAGCCCTGCTAGCCTCGACACCTGCACTCAGGGGAGTGTCACGGACTTTCGTAGGACTCCACAGAGATGCAGAGGTCTTCACTATCACAATCTGATACAGGATAAGGGCCCTGGGTGAAATTCACCTGCATGCAAGACTGTATTCAGCACTTGAGCCTAAATGCTGGGTTAACATAACATTGAGGGTACTGAATGGGGTCTCTGCTCCTGAGTGCATTTTGCCACAAAAGTCTTGTGAATAAATGAAGCTTTCGCCCCAAATGAAGAGGAAAAATCAATGAGTTATGGGAATTAAAGCTACCTGAGGCTCACAGCAGATTCATGTGATCACATCTATTAAAATAAGGGGCACTTTGTTGTTCTGTAAATAAAACAAGATCAGGCAATCGCCAGTAATGAGCTACTCTCTAAACTGTTATGGACACTGCTGTTGCTTTAAGAGCCCCACTCCTTTGTTTTTCTCACTATTCTCCATCTTTATCATCTTTATTTCCCTTTGTCTTTCTACAGTTCCTCACTCTCTCAAGACTATTTTTCTTACCTCTGGACACTTTAAACCAGTGGTTAAAGTGGGCTGAAACCTGAAGAAAGTGGGGCCTGATCTCCCAAGCCAGAGAAAGGAGCACTGTTCCTCCCACCCTTAGTTTACCCAATCCTACCTTGAATTTAATACACTGGCCCAAATTGTCACATTAGCAGGCCCCCACTGAAATCAACAAAGTTGCACAAGGACCAAAAAAGTAATAAACAAGGATTCAAATGAAACATGGCCCCTATTTTTCTCTGCTTCTCTTATATTCTTTTGCGTGGACACACACACACAGAGTTTCTTTCGTGGAATAGCCCAATCCACAAAAAGCCCCAGGGGCTGGGCCTGAGAAGAGATTAGCCAGTCAACACCAGCCACTTAGAGATCCAAATGGCAAACTACCTGCAGGAGTTCTTCCCTTTGGTTTCCTATCCACTGTTTTATAGAAACAGAAACCTGGGCACCTTCTTGGCCCAGAGAAGAATTCCCCTACAAAGGGAAACATCTCCAAAGGTCTGGGTTTCCTCTGAAAAGCCAGCATTGCTTGTGCATTGCTGGCAGCAGCCTTCCTGGAGTCAGGTGAGTGAGCTTGGTGTCAACTTTGCACAGCACAACATCATGGCAGGAATGCCATACTGCACCATTCCACAGCCAAGTTCCCAGGTGTATGGTATTTCTGTTGTGTTTCATTTTCTTATCTCTGTTGTGTACATGGTGTTGCTGCCCTGGCTTCCTGCTTTAGTCAGAGGAGGCTAAGAGGGCTGCATTACTAATAATATGGATTGAGTAGGTCTCTGCTTGTGTGTTTTATTTTAAAGAAAATAAGCAGCTCTGGTTTAATAAAATGCATGGCAAGATGGAGGTGGGTGGGTGGTGAAAGCCAGAGGCAGGCTGAGCCTAGGGCACTGTCTCCAGCTTCAAAGTAGCTTAGAACTTCAATATGAACCCTGGGTTGGGTTTTCTGACTTGCTCCTTTTACAGCTGGAATGGCACCTCGTGTCCTTTGGCATTCTCTGCACCCAGGTTGGCCCTGGTGAGCTCCCTCTGCAGCACTGTTTAGAGGAGGGCGGAGTGTAATCCCCTTTCCTCTTAGCCTCATACTGAATGCTGATACTCCAGGTCCTTCCTCCCAGCTCAAGAATCAGTTTCTCTCTCCAAGTGGCTGCTCATGACTGTCCCTAATTACCAGTATCCCAGGCTCAGTTAAAGTCATCTTGAGGACCATAGGCGTGCACAGCACATTTCATTACGGCGTGCACCCAGGCAATTTGATTTATTTTAAAGGTGCCTTGGCAACTTTCTTGCCTGGGTAAGGACTGGAGAATCAAGGACACTAGGTAAGGCTGGTAATGAGCTGTTCCAACTATTATCGTAATTTCTCTCACTACAACAGTTTGGATAGCACTTTCATTAGTAAGGTGACTCTTTCCCCTGGGTCCCAGTCCCGAAGTGAGAGACAACTGCTGATTCAGAACATAACAAGGATCTGGTAAGCAACAGCATACGATAGGGTAAAGTTTTGGACTGGAATTAAAGTAGTAAGTAATAGCATACAGTTCTGGTCCATTTTTAGTGAAATGTGCAAAATCCAGGGTTGCAGCAACTGAGTCAATGGAGATTTTAACAAATGGAAGTTGTTATCCATTTTCAACATGTGAGGAAATCATAAATAAATAAAGTGTTCCAGCCCAAATGACAGAAATATTCCAATTCTAATCCAACACAAAGCGGTCATATAGCAATAATATAGTAATGTTTTCCTCTGAACTCCCAGTCCCCCCCAAAACTAGTTTCTAAGTAAAACAAGAAGAAAGTCTTATTTTGTGATAGGTGATAATGTGGAAACAAGTAGACTGGCATTATTTCCATGTTACCTTCAATGAAATGGCAAAAATTTCATTTTCCGCCCATCATTTCATGGAATAATGCCAGCTGGATGTTCAAGAATTTGTTAGTTAAACCAAAGGAACTACGAACCTCTAATGTGCTTTTATGATATCCACCTCTCTAAAGGAATGACATTCTGTTTTGTTGCTCTGTATTAAATTTTCTTTCCTATCTACTACATCTTCTGCTATTGAAGAACAACATTGTCTTCTGTAATAGTCTACACTAAAGCAAGCAACCCTGAAATCTCAATGCCACTATTCATTAAGGATGCTTGAATAGAAAGCACTTTTCCAAGTGGTGAAATAAATCAGGCAAGTTTTCAATGTGTGAATAATGCATAAGATCATGCATTTAGCAGAGATGCATATCTAAGACAATTAGTTATTCACAGAGGCAAAAGAAAGGGCTAATTTACTGTTCTGCTATCTTCTTCCATTTAACATTCTTTTTAAGCTTTAAAGAATGACTATTCGGGAACATGCATAGGTACAGAATAAACACAAAGTGCATTCTTATAGATTGTTTGCAGGAAGACTACCTCTTGTCTTCTTATGTAATATACATTGTAGAACTATATATCCGTTTCGGGAATGTGCACAGGATGTTATAATATGAATATGCTTTGACAGAGTACATGTAACAATTCATATATGTTGTGCTCCTATAGTACCCTTCACCAGGATCTTAAAGAATTTAGGCACTGAACACCCCCATGAATTAAATATTTGCTGTATTTTGCAGAAGAAGAAACTGAGACCTGAAGAGACTGGATGCCCTCTCTTCCACTTAGCGAAACTCCATTCCTTTGTGGGTGCAATCAGGTAGTTAGTGACATTAGTTGTGCCTGTAAATATTCATGGATGCCAAATGGAAGGCAAGGTTCCATATATTCCACATTGTGTCATACCAAATTATGCAGGAAGTACATGCAAAGCCAAAAACAGTCCCCAGCAGCCGGATCTTATTACTTTAAGGTCAGTTATGTCACTCAGACTACATACAGGGGCCTTAAAGGAGTAGAAAAAGCCTCCTGAGAATACCCAACTGCACAGAGTAGTAGATGTAAGGGGAAGAGTTTTATGCTAGCCCTTCTCCCAGCTCCCAGCATAGGGGTTGTTCCCTACTTCCCAAGACATGTAGGGTATGTCTACACAGCAATAAAAGACCCATGGCACGGCTGGCACAGGTCAGCCAGCTCGGGCTGTCAGGCTATAAAACTGCAGTGTAGACATTCAGGTTTGGGCTGGAGTCCAGACTATGAGACCCTGTGAGTGGGGAGGGCCTCAGAGAACCAAATGGTGGACCAGGCAGACCCTTGGCTGCTCTAGAATAGGGTGAACTTAAAAGGTACCGGTAGCTTAAAGCCACCTCCCCCCCCCCCTCTATTTCTGTGCTTACTGCAGGAATGAAGCACCAGAATCAGGGACTAATGGCTCCTGCTTAATCCTGTGCCGTACACATAGGACCATGTTAACATATTTAGCAAATACATTTTGGAGGTTTCTTTGCAGGAGTTGGGCTGACTGGTCATTCAGAGTGGCAAAGTGAAGTCAGCGGCTATCATCCTATGGGGGGTGGGGGGGAAAGCTTGCATTTCCCCTCAGCAGGTGATGTGTTCGTTTGATCCTAATCACTTCACACACAGTAAACCAACACAGAGAAAGAATGATACACAGAAACCAAGCCACATGAGAAAGCTGGCGGATGGTGAAGTTGAACAATACAGAATTAGGAGTGACTTATCTAAATGTAGAATACATTTGTATATCACCTTTGGAAAGAAGGCAGGAGCACTAGCTAGTCCCCAGGACACAAGTATTACTTCCCCTCCCCTGAGCTAAAGGGAAGGGCTATAAAAGGGCTGCCCTGAAGATGGGAGAAGGCGAATACCCATGGGAAGGATGACTACTGCTGAGTCATCCACCATCTTACATGCCTTTCATCTCAAAAGCACTTCAAAACCCTGCTACACACAAAAAGACTGCTGAGTCATCCCACCTTTCAGCTCAAAGCACTTTAAAACGTATTACTTGCAATACGATGACATGAAAAGAAGGTTAAGGTTGCAAAATCAAGCACTCAGAAGTTAGGAAATGCCAGAATTACGATTGCCCAGGCCATCTTGATTTGACCTCCTTGTGCACATGTATTATGCTGCAGTCTTTAATTGCACAAGCACATATTTTTTTTCCACAGGACTCCTGCCTCATTCACAGCACAGGATGGAAGCTGCTCACTGACCAGGCAGCAATTAAATATTTTATTTTATCCTATTGCTCAATGTGTGGCCCCATTTTTTACTTATTGCACATTATTCATTCCTCGTGGGCTTTTCTATGGCACTCATCACTTTAGTCTCTAAATGCTTCATAAACATTAATTATTTTCACAACACTCCTGGGAGGTGAAGCAATATTATTATCTCTATTTTATAGATGAGGTGCAGAGAAGCTAAACTCAAACGTGTCCATTAATTTAAAGTGCTCAATCTGAGAAGTTTAGGGCCTGATTTTTCAGAATACTTAGTATTTTTATGGCACTCTGTTCATTCAGAGCACAGCTCTGTTCCACTTCATTTGCAATGGAGTTCTCTGCACTTCGGCAAATCAGTACCAGGGTCTCAGACTGGGAACCAAGAAAAGGAAGTACACCTAATTAGTGGTTACTTGTGAAAAGTTTGGTTTAAGTGACCTTGCCGACCATCACACACTTTTGGCAGGGGCAGGAATAGAATCCAGTTCCCCAGGGTAGAATTAAACTGCCCTACCCACGAGACTCTTTTCCCCTGATTGCCTGTCTTATTCACTACAAACCTTCCAACCACAGGAAGCAGGGGACAACAGCCTCCTTCACCAATTCACGCTACCCTGGTTCATCCCCAGAACAAGATCCAACCTGTGCACTGAACAAGATAGAAATCCTGTGGAAAAATAGTACGGTAGGTGGCCATATCAATTATCACCAGACTTACCCAGCCAGTCCCAAAACTGTATTGTAAATCTATGGGAACAATCCTTTTAATCTGTTGCACAAAAGTTTCCACTCTTCATTGTTAAGGAAGATTTCATACTAGCCCTCCAAAACCTCCTAATTATTAACCCATTCCCGCAGGTTTTACTCAGCCAATATTCCCTTGAAAGGATTTTCATATAAGAAAGCCTATAAATGAAATCTGAACTTTCAGACCCAAATGATTCAACACAAAGCATTTTTTTACCCCGAAAAATTAAGGTATTTTAAGGAAACCATAGTCCTTCAGCTATAATAGCATGACTGGCACTATTCTAATGTCACATATCTGTGCATAATATTACATTACCTTACTTAATTGTTTTTAATTCATCTCTTTGCTCTGAGCTCCAACTGTGTGTTTGTTTCTTACTCAAGATAAGCGCCACAGATGTGCTCACACTTTGCCTAAAATTGCAGCTGGTTTGTAATTACAGTCAGACATAAATTATCAGAGCCTGTGCCCCCCTGAAAAGATATAATTATGGAAAGGATTTTGTCTGTACATTTTGTCTGCACACTCAACCATCAATTAAGTCATTACCATCTAATTCTGTTCCCAGGCTGTGGAATATTCTGAGAGTTGCTAATTTCTGAAGCTACTAAAGCTTGTTTTCAGATGGTTTTTAAGTGAAAAATTACCAAATTTATTGAGTGAATTAAGGTAAGTGCATTTCTTTTATAGAAATCAGGGCTGGAGAGCCCTTTATCTCTTTCCTCTGTGAAATGGCAGCATAGTGCCATTGTGAGTTACCCTTGCTAGATGAGTGAAGTGGAATTACGTTTACTTACCTCTTCTAGGCATGTGGGGAGCAGATTAATTACTTAGGGCTAAATCCTGCCCTCTGACCAAAGCCCCATTAAGCAGGCTTTGACTACAGTTCTCATGCACACCCCCAGACTGCAGAAACTCTACAGGGTTCCTGCACTCCAGCACCACAGGGAAATTTGGCTGTAGCTCTTGCATTCCACTTCTAAAGTTTTGGCCATTTAGGCTTTGTCTACATTAGCACTTTTGTCAGCAAAACTTTTGTCGGTGCGGAGTGTGAAAAAACTTCCATTAGGAAGGGGTCTCAGGATCTACGATGGAATTGCTGGTCAAAACAGGGCAGGGAGGAAAGAAAACCACCCCAGATTAGCCAATAGCCCAGTGGTTGGGACACTCATGTGGGATGCAGGCAATGTTAGCTCAATTCCTTCCTCTGCCTGATTCAGAGCAGGGACCTGAATTTGAGAATACGGGTTTACATGGAAAAAATGGTGAAAGGTTTCCGGTTCTGATGCAGAACAAACACAAATTCTGAAATGCCAATTTTTTTTTCACGAAACAGAATTGTTGGTTTTGGGCCAGTCCTACTCAGCACAGGAACAGGGAGCTAGAGGGCTAGTGAAACATGATAAGATAACTTTGCTGCAACTCCTGCTTTTGTGGGCCTGGCCCAGCTAGTGCCCTGAGTGTACATCAGAGGAGCCTCAGACACGCTTGGCATGACTTCTACTCCTGTTATGTGCCAACTCGGCAACCCCTTATGCCATGTTGTTCTTTGAGGGAAAGGAGAAGGGCTGGCTTTGGTAAAGGCCCTTTCTGCTGCTGAATTAGCTTTAGGGCAATGGAGACCTGTGCCCTTCTGTGTTGTGTTGTGGACAGAACCACTGCTCTAGGGTGCACGGAGGCACATGGCCTCTTCAATGCTGGGACCCCTTGGAGGCCTTACATGGCCTTTCTGCAGGCCTCAGCACTCTGAAGTGCTATGTGTGACCATGGCAATAGCCTTCTTACCGTTTTAAGCATGCAGGTCAGAAAGCATTCTTTTCCCTTACAGGAGCTGCGTTCCCTTAAAAATGCTTCACCATCTTCCTCTCAGCTGAGATACTGTCATTCACGGGAAAGGGTATATATAAAGGAAAACATGCCCCCTTGTTTCCCTTGAAAGACATGCACCCGCTTTGCATGGTGAGGAGCTACCTGTGGCAATTTCTATTCTCACTCTTCCATAATCCTGACAAACATTTCCAACTATCAATACACTTAATACAATTGTGGAACAAAGATCATACATCACATACTTAAACACTTTCAAGTACTTTGCTTAGACTACTTTGGGGAGATGAGATTGTGCTGGTTTCCTCTATGTACATAAGAACGGTCAGCAGGGCCGGCAACAGGAATTTTGGGGCCCCGTACGCAGATCGTGCGGAGCCCCCCCCCCGGTCTCCCGCTGCCCGCGCCCCCCCCAGCCGGTATCCCGCCGCCCGCCCCCCCCCCCGGCCGGTCTCCCACCGCCCGAGGGCCCCCCCCCCGCCGGTCTCCCACCGCCCGAGGGCCCCCCCCCCGGCCGGTCTCCCACCGCCCGAGGGCCCCCCCCCGGCCGGTCTCCCACCGCCCGAGGGCCCCCCCCCCGGCCGGTCTCCCACCGCCCGAGGGCCCCCCCCCCCGGCCGGTCTCCCACCGCCCGAGGGCCCCCCCCCCCGCCGGTCTCCCACCGCCCGAGGGCCCCCCCCCCGCCGGTCTCCCACCGCCCGAGGGCCCCCCCCCCGCCGGTCTCCCACCGCCCGAGGGCCCCCCCCCCGCCGGTCTCCCACCGCCCGAGGGCCCCCCCCCCCGCCGGTCTCCCGCCGCCCGAGGGCCCCCCCCGCCAGTCTCCCGCCGCCCGCGGGCCCCCCCCCCGCCAGTCTCCCGCCACCAGCGGCTCCCCCCCCCGGCCAGTCTCCCGCCGCCCGCGGCCCCCCCCGGCCGGTCTTCCGCTGCCCACGGGGCCCCCCAGGTGGTCTCCCCCCCCCGGTCTCCCGCTGCCCACGACCCCCCCGGCCGGTCTCCCGCCGCCCACGGGGCCCAACCCCCGCATGCGCTCTGGCCGTGTGGCCCGGCCGGGAGAAGCAAAGGGGGGCGGGGGGAGGCTGCTGGGTGCCGGGGGAGGGGGCTGATGAGCGCTGCAGCGGCTGCCCAGAGCCGCGCCTTGCTCAAAGGCCCGGCGACAAGGGGGTACAGCTGCGTACCGGGCCCGCCCCGGATTTAAGGGCCCCCCCCTTAAGTCTGGGGCCCGGTACAGCTGTACCCGTTGTACCCCCCTGTCGCTGGCCCTGACGGTCAGACTGGGTCAGACCAAAGGTTCATCTAGCCCAGTACCCTGTCTTCCGACAGTGGCCAATGCCAGGTGCCCCAGTGGGAATGAACAGAACAGGTAATCACCAAGTGATCTATCCCCAGCCGCCCATTCCCAGCTTATGGTAAACATAGGCTAGGGACACCATCCCTGCCCATCCTGGCTAATAGGCATTGATGGACCTATCACCCATGGATTTATCTAGTTCTTTTTTGAACCTTGTTATAATCTGTTTAAACATAACCCTGTTATGTATTTCCTGTAAGAACTGCATTATTCTGAAGAACTGCTTATTAACTCACTTTTAAACTATTTAATATTTGGTGGGGGAAGGGTAATTTGTTAAAAAAAAATATCAGAGGATAAGGTTATGGGAAGTTAAATGGCCAGATTTTCTCCCTAGGTATATAGGTAACTGGGTCAGGTGAACAGCTGATGTAGATCAATATAGCACCATTGAATTGAATGGAATGACACTGATTTACACCAGCTGAAGTTCTGGCCCACACTCTATCCTCTGTATCCTCCTGCCTTGCTCATCAGGCCCTACATTCCCCTACATTGTTAAGTTAATTGCAAAAATCCACTCTAGTTACAGGAAAATTCTGGAATGTATCATGGCTTTTAACAGGTACGGTACTTCTATGCATTTCAGATCTTTTAGCATTGCATGGTATATCCACTTGCTATTGTTGAAGCTTAATGCATTCATTTAGCCATCAGTCATAAATGCAACAAATGATGTTCATGAAGAGTGTTATACTGAATTATCAGATTGCATGCTGTATGAAGAGAACCACCTTGGAATGATATGTCAGAATGACAGTCACTTCACAACTGGATACTAATTGAAACAAGGCAATCTAGTCCTGCATGAAACTGAATTTGAAAAACAGTAGATGTGTTTGGTTTTTTTAAAGAAATGGGAATTTGGAATTTAACTCAATGATCATACTGCTGCAGCTTTGAGCTGAGCAGCTAGCTAAAATTCGGGTTACTTTAGGGTTATTTCAATTTGGACGAGAAAACAGTGAAATGAGTCAGGTATTTTTTGTCCAGTCTTGCTCATTCACAAAAAGGTAGGGCAAATTCCTTTCTCTGAATGCAGTGGAAGAGGTGGCTTTAGAACTCTTGCTCTTAGTTCCATACTTAGTTCAAAAGACCATTTTGCCTCTCAAAGAACTTCCCCCTGTGAGAAGCTGAGGACCATTTATGAGGTGCTGAGTGCTGTGAGCTCCCCCTGATTTCTGAGGAATGTTTTCCATTTCAGTCACCAGAAGCATACTGAGTCCAGTCCAATATGTAGCCTTTGCTTTTCAAACTGCAGTTGCCCTTTCCTACACAGAGTCTACAATCTCTGTCAGATATGCACTTTCTTCCTTCAGAGCAGTGAGTGTGAAGGACTCAGTCCATGGTTTTCCATACAGCATAAGAGACAAAAAGCATTAGTTCATTCCCTCAGTGATTCATTAAAATGCTTTACAGTCAAGTTGGAGTGCACATTTCATGTAAATAATGTTTGCATGGTGCTTCCCTCAAAATAAAATGAAAAAAAAAGGTTTTTAAAACCAGATGCGACAACTCCTTGAAAGAAAAATCTAATATATCTCAAACATTTGACCAATGCAAAAAAGATTTTGTGGCCTAATCCTGTGCCCTTTGAAGCTAATAGGAGTGTGTTGCCATTGACTTCAATGGGAACAAGCTGTTGGTTTGATATTTACTTCAGTTACAAAGCAGATATTATGCCAAAAATGACATAACATTTTAGCATTTCTCTGGCTAGATTTTTATGTGACGCATAAAATGCTGAACAAAAAGGGGAGATGGGAGTTGTAAAACTTAGAACTTTTTCTAAGTGCTTCCTTTTTGTTTCAGATTTTACAAAAAATAAAGTTTCATTTCAGTATGAATTTGACATTATTAACTTGGTAGCATCCTATCTAGCCTCTCTGAATGGTATAGTACAGTTGCAGGTGCATGAATATCAGTGGAGTGACTGCATGGTGGTAATGAGAAAATTTTAATAGCTTCTGTCAGATTTCGGGTGAACCAGCCAGAGGCAACTCCTGCCATCACACATTTTTAACCGGTCAACATTTATGTTCCCATTACTGTCTCAGCCTATCACAGTAAGGAATGACAGTGCTGAACAATTGACAAATTGGTAATATTCCCAAGGGTTTATCACTTATGGGCTAGCAAATTTGACTTATCGATCAAATTGATGATCAATCTTTTATAATGATTGAAAAACCGTTCTGCAATTATTCTACTTCTAGTTTCAATACAGAGTTAAATTAGAATATACAAAAAATAACAGAAATATTGACTGCCTTAGAAAAGAATTGCATATAAATTTGCTTAGAGGAAATACATCCTGATAACGTAATTTAGGATTTAATCCAAATCCCACTTCAATGTCTGCTGGACTGGACCAATATTGCCCACAGTCAGAACAAAAATTCTGTTTCACTGATCCTAATCTCAGCACTCAGTCTGATGTATTAACCCCCGAAACCTTTCTGGCCCTAGTGACCTGAGGCCTGACTGTGCCCAACTGGAGTGAATAAGAACCTTGCCATTAACTTCAATAAGTGCAGGAACAAGCTCTGATTGAAGTAGGCACTTCAGGAATTCCTCTTGCTCTGCCAGGATGAAGGTTCAGGGATGAGGGAGATGTGGCACTGCTAATCTTTAGATAGGGGACTGAAGTAGTACATTTCTCCTTTACTTCCCTTACCTCCCCAGTCTATTCCCTCTGCCTCTCAAGCCCCTAAAGGTTAATATTGGAGTTGGGAGGCAGGGTAAACTAGGCCCTTCCAAAATTAGGTCTCGCAAAAGGACTGTGGTACAAGTGCTCCTGTTCCATAAATGTATGGAAGAATGAAAAGCAATCAGAAAACACTGTGGAATTTTTATTTCAAGAGTGGCTGTTTTGTGCTCTTTGGGGCTCTCAGACTCCAAGGGCCATGTCGAATCTTGACTCCAGGACAGCAAATTTCTGGGTATCACATGTGCTGTTCGCTCCACATTGCTCATGGCCCTCCATCACAGCTCCTTTGCCCATCTTTGTGACTCATGGTAGAGGTAAGCTTAAAAACATTCCCCATGACCTGCCATTAAAATGATCCAGGAGTCAATTCAGTGACGTGTTTTTACACTGTTTCCTGGACCTCACAAAACTCAGGGTACCACTAGAGAGAGCAGCTCCTTAGAAACTGTGGCCCAAAGCGCACTGAGGTGAATGGGAGACTTTCCAGTGACTTCTAATGACTTTGCATTGAGCCCACTGGCAAGTGCTTCAGTGCCTATCCTCAGTAGTTCCAGCTGAGGAACCACCAGCAAGAATGATGCAGCAGAAAATTGCCACAACAGGACACAGATCCCAGATCATTGAGGGTTTTATGTATCAAATCACCACCATGAACTTACACACAAGTGCAGGGACAGCACAGAAGCCTAGCTCCACAAAGGTATTAGGCTCCTGACTTCCTGAAATTGGTGGAAATCAAGAGCCTAAATAACTTTGCGGATCCGGGACAGAGGGCTGCTTAAAATATCTAGATTCACCTCCCTACCCCACTGAATACAAAACACTTTAAAAAAACAGACAAGATTTTCAAAATTGATTAATGATTTTGGGTGGCTTCCATTTTTGGGTGCCTAACTTGAGACCAACTGAAGAGGTTTGATTTTCAATAAATGCTGAGAGCCCACACTCTGAAAATCAGGCCTTTTTAAGGTATCCCAGATTGGGTACCCAAAAATTTAGGCACTCAAAATTCAAGCCACTTTTTTAAATATTGGCCCAGAAAAATATTACAAACTGGGAGGGCCAAATTCTCTTTCAGAAGCCCACCCACTGCACAAAATGTTTGTGGGTGTCTCCATGGGACACGGACAGCATCATGTACTTGATATTTTGCCCTACTCTTCAAGTGATCCAGAGGAACTGACCTATGATGTTACTCAGACCACCCCACACCATCCCCAAAGGGGTTAAGATGGCCCAGAAGAGGACAGTTAAACTTCTATGGTGCACTTGGGATAAATTCAGGCTTGAGTGATCAGATGAAACCCAACTGGGCAGGTTGGGCTTGTATAAAGCCACGATGTTGAGAGCAAAAGGGTACTATAGGGAGAGAGTATGTAGTATATTAGGTACAGAGAGCTGGGTAGGAGGAAACCCAAAGGGGAGCAAAAGCTCTGGGTTCCTTCCCTGATGGAAGGCATTTACCCAGAGGAGTTGCAGGGGAGAAAGTCTAGACCTAGCAGTGAATGTTCCCCCCTTACAAGATCAATCCATAGTATAAGAGTTTAATCCATACCTTTATTTTTATATAACTCTTTGCTGTTGGCTTTTTTTTTTGGGGGGGGGGGGTTACAATGTGTCTCCTGCAGGAGTTAAAATCTAGAATGGGCTTCCTAGTTATTTCTTTTCCTGTAGTGGCACTGACTCTCTACATATGAACAACATTATCAGAAGAATAATCAATGTTCTGCTATAACTCCAGGGCCCCAGCAAATTATCCCAAACTGCATTACTCAGACTCCTGCCCACAGTTTAGAATAAATGCTCAATTTGGAAGTGGAACAACTATCTAGTAAATATTTCCTGTGTTTCTCCATCACGTGGAGAGAACTTTTATTTCAAGCAATGAACCAGAAAGTGACGCAGCAGAGAGCAGGAAGGAAAATAAATAAATAAAAGACATGGGGATGGGGGGCAGAGGGACTAAGCTCATTAAAGTTAAAGTCATTCATGTAGAAAAATCCCTGACAACTCTAGATGGCTGAGAGAGAAGAAATCCACAGGCCGCAAACCAGGAAGAAATAAACAGCAAAGCCACCGTACAGGTCAGTGGAAATGAAAGAAGGGGGCTGGAACTAGCTGTGTACACTGAGCATTAGCTACATTTTCAGAATGCCAACATCAAACTGCACTTTGAAAACAGAGATTATGAATGGTGCACCACGAAACACTGCTTTATTTAACCGTGGTTTGGTTGTAGAGAGGAATCCAAACCCAAGACTCTCCGATCTGTGCTTCCCCTCCTGGTAACAAATATGGAAGTGCTAGCAAACATTTTCAGGAAGGATACTGTTTCCTGGGGGGAAGGGGTGGGGGGGTTAATGACTGTTGGAAAGGAACACCTGTCTGAGAAGCCATGACCCTGAATAAGCCATGTTGTAAGCAGCTACAATAAAGCTGCAGTTTGTTAATTAAACTTGCATCAAAGTGAGATCTTATATGGTAGATTATCCAGGCCAGACACAACAAAGCATAAAACATGGTGAAACTGGAAATCAAATTCAAGACAGCAAGAGGGACCGGTCTTAGCTGCACGGCAAAGAGCAAAATATCTCTGAGTACATAGTGTGTGTTATCTGCCTTCTCTTGTAATAGAACATGGAGGGGCTGAAGCCTCCCAGGACATTAAACTTGCAAGCTAAGGAGTTAGCTCAGGCCTAGAAGAACTGGAAAGAAGAATTTAAACTCTATATAGCTATTGCTACGGCTAGGGTGACCAGACAGCAAGTGTAAAAAATCAGACAGGGGATGAGTGGTAATAGGAATTGATATAAGAAAAACTGGGACTGTTCCTATCAAATGGCTATGGCAGATAGGGAGGATGTTGTTAAATGATTGGAGAAAAGGGGGGAGAGAGAGAATGAGCATGATCAGTGGGATTTTGTGCATGGAAATGCCCCAGGCTGCACCCTAGATGCAATAATGGGCTATTTTGATACTCCCTGAAACAGCAGAAAGATATAATTTCTTTACTCTGGATCAAGCACCTGGAGACGGAATAGATTGAGTACAGCACCCATTTAGAAACGCTAGCAGCCAGTAATAATTTTAGAAATATTAAAGATCTATTGATAAGAGACCAGACAGCGTATGGGATACAACACTTGCAAGTATGAGAGCAGTTGCTGAGGGGCAAAACCAGACACACTGCCACTAGATGACAATGAGACAAAAGAAGCCATGTTGTAAGCAGCTACAATAAAACTGGAATTTGTTAATTAATCGTGTGTCGGGGTGAATTCTTATATGGCAGATGATCCAGCCACAAAGCATGGAACACCTATTAACCACAGTAACACCCAATCCCAAGAAACAACCAGAATACAACAATGAGACAGAGTTCTGAATCCTCTTGATGTGATCACAGTTGATTAATTATTACAGTGGCTAATGGTATTGCAGGGTAGTGCATTTCATGCAGTGCCCTAAGATCTAGGTGAGCGTGTTTTTCTCAATAATGTTATCATTAGATGCAATCACTCTGCACCAGGAACAGCACAGAAGAGCTTTGTAGGAAGGGAAATGCAGAGTGGAACAAACTACATAAAGAACTCATTAGTGGCAGTTATCCCTTGCCTTGGATTACGGGTGGTACCGAACCACCACAGCAGGAGCTCTAGGAGGGGCTGTACCTTTTCCAATTCTTTCCATAGGCATAGGATATAGAGGACATGATGTCTGCCACATTACTCCTCAGGATCATGGAGAATACTCACTTCTCTGCTTCTTGTATTCCCCTCCACCCACCCTGCAGACCAGGTTCAATCAGATCCAAGTGATTTTAGCAGAAAATATGTGCAATAAAACAAAGAAAATTATGATGAATATTTCCCTATTATCCCTTTAGAAGAAGGCAGGTCTGTAGCCTGAAAAGACACACCAAGGTGGAAGTTGGGAGGTCGATAAACATATTAAATGAATTAACTGGTTGCTACAATTCTTTCAATAATAGTGTTTATAAAGGGATTTCTATTGTTCTGCACTCATTACAGAGAAAACAGCATCTTAATACCATGCCTCCTACAGTAATTGATGCACCCTGGCAATAGCTGAGAATCAATCTCTTTTTAAAACAAACCTTTCCGTAAACTCTGTATTTCCCTTCTCTTCTCTCCCATTGTTTTGTTTTTCTGAGGGCATTTGTAGAAAAACAAGATGTTATGTTTTAGGAATTCATTTATTCCTGTTACTGCTTTCCTACCTCCATTCATAAACCTCTGTTAATTTCATTTTTGTACCAGTAGATTATAGCTAGTGGCACCAACACAGCAGGAACAGAGGAATTCTTAAATACAGGTTCTATTTTCAAGCTAACATTCAAGTATTACTAGACATCTGCATTCCTTCCCTAAGATTTCCAAAGGCACCTAACACATTTTTAGCCAATTACTGCCAATCATGCAAACTGTTTGATCGTATTATTTTGTAGACAAAAGCAATTAGGAAGTTCAAGGATGGTGTGTGTGTGGTTGCCAAGGGAGAGTTGTACTAATTTTTCTTCCTATGCCACATTCTTCTCCCTTCATCTCTCTTTCGCTCTCCACCCCTGCTGTCATCCATCCTGGTAATTCACTTCAAACCCTGTAGTATATCTAGGAATAACAAGATGAAGTTATGAAGAGAAATTAGGCTAGAAAAACAAAGCACCGTGTAGTGAGATTTCCACAATTGTACAGTAATCCCTCCAGGGCTCATTGCTTGGGAAATTTAACAGTAGACAGGACAAAGCCCTGAAGAATGTATTACAGAGAACAATATATTATTAGGTAGATAATTAAGGCACTTGGCTTTTTAGGTAGATGGATACAAGAAATAGTCTTCATTACCTCAAAAAAGGTTATCCTTAACTCATTTCTGAAACATAGCACTTAGCAAATACACGGTGTGGCATGGTATAAAGTTTTCACTGGCTCTCCATTGGGATGGCCTGCATAGCACAACCACGTCTTGTCATCTGCTGTGGTGTGTTATAAAGATTTGGCTTGAGGTTAGCGGGGCAGGTATCACCTTATTAGTAAATTCCCCCCTCAATCCTGCAACTGGCTCCTCACAGGCACAGTGATCCACCTTCATTAAGACAGTTGCAGGATTGAGATCTTTAAAGACACAACCATGTAATTATATTACCATTGATACTGTAATGACATGATCTTAAACAATTACACAGACATCAAATGAATGTACCTGCTTGTCATGGATTTGCTGGAGCCAGTGGGACATCTCACAAAGTGAGCTCACCATCTTTTAAAACGGTAAATTGATATCCAACTTAAGATGGCCGGCTGGACTTTAAACTCCATCACATACAACAACTCGACACTGGCTCAACCAAAAAGGTAGGCAATTAGGCTAGCTAGCTCTCTCCTGTTCTAACTTCACCCTGAACTTGGGTCATGGAACAAGCATCCGATCCTTTTTATCTTGCATGCTGAGCTCTGATTGCCTTCTATCTGTTTCTAACTACTAGAGTACCAATTCTCATTGGTTCTGCCAGCCGCTGACCCCGAGTGATCTCTCTAGGTAGTTCTTGGAGGTCTGAACTTCCTTAGAAGAACACCTCCTTTGGGTTGGGTGCACCAAGGCAGCAGGGCCTACAGCTGGGGCACCAAACATCTCTATATGCCATCACACTGCTCTTTTAAAGACACTAATGACAAATACATGTTCCTGCTGCATATCGTTTTCTGTTA
Organism: Sternotherus odoratus; assembly: GCA_032164245.1. Taxonomy (NCBI): domain Eukaryota; kingdom Metazoa; phylum Chordata; order Testudines; family Kinosternidae; genus Sternotherus; species Sternotherus odoratus. The sequence goes on from JAVMKO010000006.1 coordinate 78,968,199, forward strand.
TACCATACAAGGCAATATGTAAGACTTGCATATGAGAGACCATTATATTTCAGGCTCCAAGAAGTAAGCTAACAAGTAACAGTGATTTATCAAACTATTGAAAGCGTGTTGGACCTAGCACCTTGATGCCTGGTGTTAAAGCATATTGTGATTTTCACTACTATCAAACTCTGCAAAAAAGGGAGGCCCCCAATTTGAAGCAAGTGCTGTTCAGGCTTTTGTTATGAAACCACTCAACATTTAGCATAGGCCAGATATCAACAGGGAATTAATGTTACCAAATGGGCACCATCTTTTTGCTTTCTACTCTGTATGAGTTTTGGGCTGTGACCAAAGTGAGGTTACACCGTTTGCAAAGAGTCATCTTCCAAAAAAATCCTTTCTGCTTTTAGAGAATGGATTTTATTTCTCGTGTCTCTCACTCCCGTCCCATCATTTATTGAGTAGCTGTTGACAATCATTGCTTAACTCTCCCATCCAAAAATATATCATTTAGCTAATATCTAAATCTGTAAATTTAACACCCGGTGACCAATCCACTTAAATCAATGGGAGTTTTACCATTAACATTCATTGGGCTCTGGATCAAGCCCAGATGGCATAATCACCTGCAGCTATGTGCACACAAGTCTGTGTGTGCATATCTGAGGCTAAATTATGGCTCAATTTGAATTGGTATTAGGGGAATGCATTCCTGAATCTCTCAGTATTTGTATTAGTTTATCTAGGTTTTTTTTTTATGTTTCTCCTATGGAAAAGTCCTGTAGAATTTAATAGGAAATAAACTTAATATTTTTGAGCCATCCTCTAGAGATTATAATCATAACTTTTCAATAATCCTGTTCAAAATCATCTAAAATGGATATCACTCTACTAAAGTCTATCAGCAGACTCTGAATTGTAATCTGGCTCCTTATGCTTCTGCAGCAGGGCAAAGGGGCCTGTGATGGGGCTCAACTCACCACAGTGTGCCTCCAGCTGGTCATTTTGGGGATTAGCTCCGCAGATCAGTACACCCATTCCTAGTGGTGTCCCACCCACCACCACTTCTGCTCCTGGACCCACGTCACTCCAAGGAACGCGGCATTTTCTTCAGGACACAGCCCTCCACCTGCATCATGATCCGTGCTTCCAACTTTTGGGGGTGAGTGTGGCAGTCCAACTGACCAGCCACTTCCCCAGGGCTCCAGCACCTTCTTCACCTTTGCCTCAGGGCCTCAGACTGCCAATCCCAGCAGGCAGCCAGGAGCTCTTCTCTAGCTACCCTGGTCCCTGTTAGCAGCACTGCTCTGTCCAGGGTGCTAGCTTCCTTCTATCTGCCAGGCACCTAGTGCATCCTCCTTGAGATCCAGGGAGTAACTGACCTTGCTCTGCCCTGTGGCTCTTCTTATATGGGCCTGCTGGACCCTGACTGGCTCTTCTTCGCAGCTCTCTCCTATTCACTGCTTCCTGTGTAGCCTCCCTAGTGTGGGTTGAACACCCCATCACAGGACCAGAAAGAAGTCAGTCGCTTTCCCCCAGCAAGGAGCAGCGCCTAGCTAGTGTACATCTTTGGTCCCTACAACTCCCCCTGATGGCTACTGATGAAGGGGATGTATGGCCAGAGCAGTACTGGAAAGAGAAAAGTATTTAATCTCTGTTTTGGGGCCCGCACTCTTGACCTCAGCCTCTCTCTCTTTCAGCGGGTTATTTTGATGTTACTTAATACCGGAAGCCTGAAATTACTTATGTATTTTGAAACTGTAAATTTATCCTTTATACATACATTGATTACTATTCAGCCTGAAGCACAAAACACTAGTCAACTGTCATAATATCAATAATAGCTGCAGGAAAAATAACAGCACTTCATTATGTAATGCATATAGTAACAGCAGCATATAATAGCAGTAGTAGTACCTACTTCACCACATGCCACTTTCCACTTGCATTGCAACTCACCATCATCCGAGTTCACTGAAGGTGAGTGAGGGCCTATACATTTATGGGAGTTTTTTATATTTTCTCCACAGTATTTTCATAAAGAGGGTAAAGAAGAATATTTAAATCTTGGGGTTCCCCCGGCCTGTATGTAGTCAGCAGCTGAACAAGGCAACAGTGTGCAACACAGACTCACACAATAGTGTCAACATATTTTAAATCTCTCTTTGAATGGTACTGGGCCCATTTTTAAAAGTGTCATTACCATAAAGCTATCCTGTATCTTTTCATTCAGCCGATGTATTCAAACAGCAGGACTCCACATAATCTTTTAAGCATGCTCAGCTACTCTGAGCAACTATAGTGTATATTTTTCTTTACTTTAGGAGCCACCAACTGTCTGCCAAAATCAAACAAACTGCAGCTGTACCAACATTCAGTACCACAGCAGAATTACTTCGGATATTGTTTTTACTGCCAGTTAAGTGCACGGCCCTGTGAGATGCTGAGCCTGTCCTGTGAATCCCATTGGCTGTTGAGAACAATCAACACCTCACAGTCACACTTCTCATCTCTCACCAATCCTATTTCCGCTACAATCAATGGGAGTTTATAGTCACTCAGCTACTCCGAAAACCAGGCCATATTTGTTTCATTTGCAGTTTTTGAGGTTGCCACAATACCCATGTGTAGTTAAGTGGTTTCAGAATTAGATTCCTCCCAAGACCTGAGAAAGGAACCAGTACCCCAAGCTTAAAACATGGGTAAATGCTCACAAGGGCATAGGTGAGACTGTCCAGAACATCAGATACATGTAACTCCCACTATTTTCAGAGGAGCCTCTAATATTCATAAAACTGGTGGTGCCACTAAAACTCAAAGCTGAAACTTCAGCTCTAAACATTCCACAACTGAAGGTGACTTTGGAGGAGTAGATAGTGATTGGTTTTATACAAATCAATTATGCTCAGGAACAAGTTATGAGATACAAGATGTTCTCTACCTACAATATTCACGTACCAGCATTAGAAGAGTTATCACATTTAGACCAGATAGACCTGCTTTTTCACTCTACGCTAGTCTATGCGGAAGTGAATGCCCTTTATTTTGCATTTTACAACACCAAGTACAAGATGCCCAACCTGGTATTGGACTTTAGGTGCTATTGGAATGTAAATGTTAAATACATGTACTATTACTACTACCAGATTTTAGAAACTACTTCATCATTACACCTGACCTGGATTGGTATATAATTACTGTATGCACATAAAAGCCACTTAAGATGCTGTTTTTTATTATTCTATGTAAAGACATGCAATGTATGTGTGTTCTAAAAAGACTTATAACAAATAACTTTCAAGCCAATAGCTTTAGGTTCGGCCAACTGTGCAGCATCTATTTTGCTGTTTTGTTTCAAAAAATTATGTTTATAATTGTGATATATGAACAGCTAACATTAAAAACCACAAGCCTAGCTGCTTGAAAGGAAGAAAAGTGTTGTAATCTGCATATAGCCAGGGATTCTTACAGTATAGATATATGTAATCCTGTCTTTACTTCATAGGACCAGCATAGGCAACTGTGAAACTGTGTATACAAATAGCAGAAAAGGTTATCAAGCTGCTAAAACTAATTGAATTATACCCAGTAAACAATTTGTTCAGATAATTTATTCTTTTTTTCCCCTGTTTGCAAATTGTCCATGGCAACAGATCAGACTTTTTACAAATATGTTCATTATTTGATTAATATTGAGGGCTAACCAATTACAACCTGTAAACTGCATAGTGAGCATTCACCTGAGAACCAATTATTAGTGAGTTGAACTGTGTTATTGGTAACTTAAGTCACATGATACTTGTGCCCCCCTATACACTTAGGTTGGCCAGATGTCTCAATTTTATAGGGATAGTCCCAATATTTGGGGCTTTTTCTTATATAGGCTGTTATTACCATACCATATCCTGATTTTTTCACACTTGCTGTCTGGTCACCCTATATACACTGTACATTTCCTATGTTTCTTTCTTATCCTGCCTAAATAAATTTTTATTATATCTCTACTAGCTATACTTTCAAAGTAGCTGATATACAATTTGACCAGATCTACAATTGAATAAGGTTTGAGATGTTAGATGATATGTAACAAGATGTAAATTAAAGGGCTGATTTATAAGAACAGCCCTACTGGGTCGGACCAAAGGTCCATTTAGTCCAGTATCCTGTCTTTCAACAGTGGCCAGTGCCAGGTGCTTCAGAGGGAATGAATAGAAGAGGCAATCAACAAGTGATCCATCTTCTGTTGTCCACTCCCAACTTCTGGAAATCAGAGGCTAGGGATACACACAGCATGGGGTTGCATCTAGGCTGACCAGACAGCAAGTATGAAAAATTGGAACAGAGTGTGGGGGGTAATAGGCCCCTTTATAAGACAAAGCCCCCAAAATCAGGACTGTCCCTATAATATCAGGACATCTGGTCACCCTAGTTACATTCCTGATCACCTTGGCTAATAGCCAGTGATGGACCTATCCTCCATGAGCGTATCTAGTTCTTTTTTGAACACCGTTATAGTTTTGGACTTCACAACATTCCCTGGCAGCGTTTCACAGGTTGACTGTGTGCTGTGTGAAGTACTTCCTTCTAGTTTTTTAAAACCTGTTCCCTATTAATTTATTTGGGTGACCCCTGGTTCTTGTGTTACATGAAGGAGTAAATAGAACTCTTATGCACTTTCTTCACACCATTCACGATTTTATGACCTTTATTCCCTCCCTCCCCCATTAATAGTCTCTTTTCCAAGCTGTAAAGTCCTAATCTCTCCTCACATGGAAGCTGTTCCCTAGCCCTAATAATTTTTGTTGCCCTTCTCTGTATCTTTGCCAGTTCTCATATATCTTTTTTGAGATGGGGTTACCAGCACTGCACACAGTATTCGAGGTGTGGGCATACCATGGATTTATATAGTAGTATTAAGACAGAAAATATATTGGCTATCCTTTCCTAATGGGTCCTAACATTCTCTTAGCTTTTCAGACTGCCACTGCTTAGTGAGCAGATGGTTTCACAACACTATCCACAATGTGTAAGATCTGAATGGTAACAGCTAATTTAGATCCATCATTTTGTATGTAATAATTGGGATTATGTTTTACAGTGTGTGTTACTTTGCATTTATCAACACTGAATTTCGTCTGTCATTTTGTTGTCCTGCCACATAGTTTTGTGAGATCCCTTTGTAATACTTTGCAGTCTGCTTTGGACTTGAATAATTCTGCCTGCAAATTTTGCCACCTCATTGTTTACCCCTTTTTCTAGGTCACTTATGACTATGTTGAACAGCACTGGTCCTAGCACAGATCCCTAGGAGACACCACTGTTTACTTCTCTCCATTCTGGAAACTGACCATCTATTCCTACTCTTTGCTTTCTGTCAGTAAGGAAATTCAGTTAGGAAACATAATAAATCATCTCGAACAGCTCCAACTTTTCATCCGTTGATATGATAGCACTTTGAAAATGAAGGTAAGTATCATTATTTCTATTTGCAGATGAGGAAGAGAGGGAAAGAGAAATACCAAGGTCAATTGCTGAACCACGAATTATAATCCAGGTCTCCTAACTCCCAGACCAGTGTCCCATTTACTGGACACTGCTATCTCTGTAAATAGTCTATACCAGTGGTTTTCAACCTGTGTTGTGCACACCCCTGGGGCTTCACAGATTATGTCTAACATTTCCAAAGGAGTCTTGCACCTCCATTTGAAATTTTTAGGGGTCCACAAATGAAAAAAAGGCTAAAAACCACTGGTTTACACTGCCATTGTTTACAAAATCAACTTGTTCAGATTCTTATCCATTTTTTCATCATTTTGGGCCCACTTTTCAGCTTTCATATACCAGGCCAAATTCTGCCCTGTGTTACAATTAGTGAAATCCTCATGATATCAATGAGACACTATGGACTTAAATCGCAGAAGTATTTAGTTCATCATGTTCAGTTTTGACATTAGTGGAAAACACACGCTACAAGTCCTCTGCAGATCCTCTGCCAAGTTACATTTTGCGCACACATTTGGGAACAATTAAAGTTAGCCAAACCATCTCAGCAATCTGTGTATTAACTAAATTAGCATTATGCCTAATACTATCAGAGTGCCATGCAGAAACATTGTTGCTTTTCGTTGTTACCAACTAATCAGTGTGTTCTGTGGTACAACACAATAAAACTGAGATCAGTACTAAGAAAAACCCAGTTAAGAGCAGAAATCAGAAATGTCTTCAATACATGCAACGCAAAGCAACATAATAGAAACTCCTACATATCAAAGATGCCAAATATTGGGTTTTAATTGTGCCTAACAATAGGCAAATTACGAAGCAAACAATTTTTAAAAATACCAAAGTGAAGAACAGTTGGCATGGAGACATCAGTTGCCTTGGGGTTTAAGAAAAAACAATTAGCCTGCAGGATGACTTAAAAACACTTTTATTTTACTCTGTGTTTTTCCAGCCAATATATCTTACTGCATTTTTAAAAAATCAGTGATTATAGATCAAAACGTTTCCATTCAAATATTTTTAAATTGCTTTTTTAAAAATAGGGAAACCTTACGCTTTGATTTTCTTTATGCTGGACTCAAAAAATAAGAAAGGACAACTAATTGCCACAGAAAAATGACATTTTCCATCTTTATTTTCTTTGATTCTCTAAACCTTTCTAATTCCACATGCGTGCAAATTATTTTTCTTTCATGCAACTAGACTGTCCCTATAGAAGCAAAATGCTCCACAATTTGACTCGGGTATTATATGCAAAATCGTTGTCTGCTAATTTTCAGTTTGCAAATGACAATCCTCATACAAAAGACAAAGGTATGCCTAACGACAAGCAAGTGAATCATCCAGATGAAAACAGTAGCACCATTTATTTGCTTATTCAGGTAAATGCTTAAATACTTTGAAAGTTAGACGCATGCTTAAGTACCTTGCTGAATCAGAATCTTTAGGAACCAGTCCTCCAAACACATATCTCTGAGTAACTTTACTCACTGGGTCAAAGGAAATTTAATTTGTAGTGTACAAACAACTCCCTCTCGTTTTATTATTCTTCATTTACAACGTGGCAGGAAAGCAAGGAATACAGGCTTACCAAAGGAAATTCTTAACCACAGTGGTTTTACTCTTAAAGCACTTGAGTTACAGATCTCTGAAAAATAACAAATGTTCTGAGGCGTATCCTCCCCTAGTCTGAATGCACTCATTCAGTGGTTCCTCAGTATTTTAGGATGGGCTGAATCCCAGCCTCCCATCCTGCTGACATGTAGTAATGGACAACTCTCTGTTTCCCCTCCCCCCACCTCGCACAGCACTTCCCCCGCCCCACTTTTAAATAGGGCCTTTGTCTCTGTGCCACATGCTCATACAGAAGCTCCAGATCCACCAGTCATGCTTTCCCACACCCCTCTTAGCAGGCTCCTTTTGTTCCATGGGGGTAAGTCCGGAATCAACCGTCATTCAAAGTCAATGGCCCCAAGACTGCTGTCCAGATGTCTCTCAGTGATAGGCCTTCAATGAGGTGTCATACACCTGGCTGGAATGAAGGAATAGGCAGCTCTGGGGCAAGTTCAGACTTGTGCAGTCATAGTGGTAATATTCCCACATATTGTACACAGATTAAGATACGTACATAACCCTGAAAAAGAACTCCGTGTAACTCAAAAGCTTGTCTCTTCCACCAGCAGAAGTTGGTCCATTAAAAGATATTGCCTCATGCACCATGTCTCTCTTGCATCCTTCTTTGTCATGCCTCAGGCAGCCCTCAGAGCTGCCCAGAATCAGAAGGGTACAAAGGTATCTTAAAACACCACAGCCTCTGGGCTGCAAGTTCTGCACTGTCTTTCTTAAAGACATCTCACCCTATGTGCTTGGTATAAATGCAGAATGAAATCTCATGAATCCAATCAATAAACTATAGTTCTGAATGTCTCCTCATCACTTTCTAATATAGATAGCATCCATATCACCATACAATAAGTTTAGGCTAACATGTTCAAACCTGAGTACCAAAAGTGGCCTGATTTTCAAAGGCACCTGGCGGTGTCCATTCACTTCAGTGAGATTGTGGGTCCTTAGCACTTCTGAAAAACAGAACACTACTATTTAGAGAACTGTCTATGGCTTTAGGAGTTAAATCTTAGGTGCCTGGGTTTGAAAAACACATGGCTATAATGTTTATTGAGTCCGATCTAGGAATGTGGTATGTTCCTTTAAAAAAAATGTCATTTGCACTGTGAAAGATGGACCTAATATTCATTAATGTCATGATATTTATGCCCTTCCTTGTAATAGGCACATCAGGGGTGCTTAAGACAAGATTCTGTAACCTTCATTCAAAATGAGTTGTACCTTTCACCTTGAGTACTCTGCTGATATCAATGGGAGGATCTGAAGTATATGGTATTAGTCAAAGTGAGTCCAGGTGACTGAGGCCATGTTTACTGTACAGGGACCACACCGGCATAGCTATGGTGACATAGAAGGTTTTATTCCATCAGTGTAGCAACATCCCCTCCGTAAGCAGCAATAACTAGCTCAGCAGAAGCATTCTTCCATCAACATCGCTGCTTCTATATTAAGAGTTTTGTCAGCATAGCTATGTCAGTCAGGGATGTGGACTTTTTCCATTTCTGCTAGAGAATGAAATATATAATGAGGGTTCAGAACAAACAACAGTGGTGGCCACTGGAACAAGTCAGCTGCTTTTGATCAGTAGTTCTCAAGCAGGGGTACACAGAGGTCTTCCAGGGGGTAGATCAATTCATTTAGATATTTGCCTAGTTTTACAACAGTCTACATAAACAGCACCAGTGAAGTCAGTACAAACCACAGACAATGACTTGTTAATACTGCTCTATATACTATACACTGAAATGTAAGTGCAATATTTATATTCCAATTGCTTTATTTCATACTTATATGGTAAATGAGAAAGTAAGCAATTTTTCAGTAATAGTGTGCTGTGACACTTTTGTATTTTTAAGTCAGATTTTGTAAGCAAGTAGTTTGTAAGTGAGGTGAATCCTGGGGTACAGAATACAAATCAGATTCCTGAAAGGGGCACAGTAGCCTGAAAAAGTTGAGAGTCACTGCCTTAGATAACTTTATCTCCTTACTGCAGTGACCAAGTATGGGGAAGTACATGGGGAATGATGCAAAACTGAGGAAACATATTTATATAGTGTAAGTGAATCTGGCAAGTTTTTAAGTTCCACTCCTTAATAATTTTGGGCCAGATTATGCCTTCTCTATATCTGAATATACAGAGACTCCTCTGCACACCAATATTGTCCTTCCGCACACAAGAGGGACTCCAATCCCTTGGAAACTCACATATTGGGAGTGTTGCCAATACAATAATATTTTCAGATCCAAGTTTAGAACATGATATAAGCTATTGCACGAAAGTGTCCATGGTAAAAAATGGAACAAAAAGAATTAAAATTGAGGTAGCTGGCAATTTTGTTTTAACTTTCTGAGGGGAAATAAAATATTAAAGTTTATTATTGAAAGTCATTTCTCAGTAGAAGAAAATGTTTCCAGAAGATGAACATTTGATCTGCCTCTGTAATGATGATATCCCCCTGTTCACAATTACACACATTGATGTGGAATCTTTTGGCACCTACTGTAGTTCTGTGTTGTTCCTTCATCCAGAAATGCACAAAAAGAATAACAGCTTCTTAACCTGCTGCTCTGTGTTAGGATGTAGGTGTAATGACCCACTATTAGCAAGGTCTTTTGAAAGGAACATACACTTCCAAACATAAACCTTAAGAAATGAACCAACCATGCTCAAAGCTGTCATTACATGCATTTAACACTTAAAATGAAATGAGCTATTCCCAACTTTTAGATCTACCGAAAACCTTTATGCTTCTAATCATTTACACCTTTCTTTAATCATCTAAACCTTTTTCAAAAAGCAAGTCAATTAGCTCCAACACATCATCTCCAGTCATTTCACATAAATAAAGGAAATGCATTTTCTTTAGTCTCCTTTTCTTCCTTTTGCTTTTGAAACAGGCTGGTAGGCCATGTTGACAACTATAACTCTGATCTGAAAATGCAAAGAACAAATTCATCAGAACCAGTGGTGTCTAATTAGGTGAAATAGGGATAAAATCTCCAACTGTGAAATGAGGATACCACCATTGGACGGTAGTGTACTCACCACCTGTAGCACCCCCTTGTAGGTCCTCATCTCCAGCAGGCTGTCTGCCTCTTGCTAAGTCTTCTGTGGCTAAGCCCTCCAACCAAGGTTCATACAGTTCAGTCCCCTTCCTGGGTAACAAGAAGTTCCATGTGCAAGTTCAATGAACGTTCCAACATGAAAGAACCTTCTGCCCCCATCTTGGGCTATTCCTTGGCCCATCTTTTCAGATCAGTCTTCAGCCCTGGCCTCAATATTCCCTGCAATGGGTTTCCACACCCCTTCTTCTGTGTCTGGTACTCTGGGTTCCAGCCTGGGAACCTGTGTTAAATAGCTAGGTCTGCTTCTTCGGATGCATTGCTGTTTTCTTGAGTCACTTCCTACCTCTATGACCCCCCTCTTAAGGTAGTACCTGCTGGTTACTGCACTGGGCTGTGCCATTGTTCCATCTCTTCTTCTAGTCAGATATCTGGGTGACTAAACTGTTTTTGTCATCCAGCATACCTTGATAACATTCTTTGTCCAGCATGACCATTTGCAGGGCCTCCTCAGTGACAGCTAGCCCTTTCCAGGGTTCACTAGTGATGTTTCTTACTCATTAAGTAAATGATAGATCATCTGTTAAGAAAAGGTTTAAAAAAAAAAATCCTGGTCAATTGGAAAATACACTTCTCTTGTTTCCTCTTCTGTGCTGTCTAATATTTGTTTGGTTTTATACTTTGGGGGCTTGATTGTACAAAGAGATGAGCACCTTCTGCAAGATGCTGAGGCCCAAATCCTTAAAGGTATTTAAGCACCTAATTCCCATTGAAATCAATAGGAGTTAGGTGCCTAAATACCTCTGAGGATCTGGGCCTAAGTGCCTTCAACTCTCATTCGCTAGCTCATCCACCTGAGGCAACCATAGTTCAGCCTGAGACGCTTAAGTGAATGCTTTGCTCTTTTACCATCTTGTCTAAATTTTGAAATTCCTGCTCTCATATAAGCGATAATCTATTACAATCACACAGAACCACATATGTCTGAGATGGAAAAGCTTTCATATTACAGCTCTATTGTCATATGTATAAATTGGCTTAGAATTACTGTTTTACCTGTAAAGGGTTAACCTGCAAGTAACTTGAGAGGGAATGATGAAACGGAGATGCTAATCAACCTCAGGGACAAAGAGAGTTTTTAGTTTCGGTTTATCTCTCCTCTCGTACTGCTCTTCGCCTGGCTATGGGAAGAACCACCCCTATGTCTCTACTCTATCTATAATCTTATAACAAGCCAAGTTCAGTAGTAAGTGAATTGTATGCTTGAACTGTATCACTTGATCATTGATCCACGGTGTTCCTTGCTGTTAAATTCTAGCAGAGGGAGAAATTCCTAGGGAGGGGGCCAGTGAGGTTGTGTGATGTTAAGGAGTTTTTTCTATTGATTTCTGTACACGGAATTTATGCTTTTCTCTTTTCTTTAATTAAAATCTTCCTTTTAAGACTCTGTCTGCTTGTTTCCATTGGATTGGATCGGGCACATCTCATAGAAAGTGAGGGATTTCTTGTTTCTCAAACCTCTCCCAGGTGAAGGGAGGAGATTTGGGGGTGATTAAAGAGGGTTCCAATTTACCCAACCCCATGGTTTTGGGGGTTTAAATTGGTGGTGGCAGTGTTATTTCAAGTCCAAACACTGGAGAAGTTTGTGTTTTGGGGAAAAGTTTTAACCTAAGCTGGTAAAACAAGCTTGGGGGGTTATTTCTTTTTTCATGCGGGGTCCCCACATCTTTACCCTAGAGTTCAGAGTGGGGAGGCAAACCTTGACATCTATCTATACAGTGTTCCAGAGGTCAGAAATCTCACATGAGTCTTTACAGAACTAACTCACACAAATGAGTCTGACTTACTTCAAACCACTAATACTCTGAAAATCAATGCCACTTGGTTTAAAAGATGTTTAATCAAAATAGTGAACACTATAACATAGCATGTCTTTGAAACAATTTATCTAGGCTGGGAAAAAAATATCCTTGCATAGGATCTGTATATGTCTTATCTATGTGCACAGAGTCATAGAAAAATCTTTTGAAAATATACAAGGAATAATTTCTGCAAATATGCAACCGTTTATAAAAGCACTTGATCCTATTTTTGATATCAAGATTAGTAAAGATCAGCTTTCTTTAAATATTCTGTCACCTTACTGATAAAATAAGTCAATCACTATCTCGATTACAGTATAACTAGGAAGACTGGACTTCAAAGGATGGTCATGTGGCATGGCATGGGCCCGCCCCAAGGGGAAGGCTGGCAGCACAGGGCCGGACAGGCCACCGTGCATCTGGCAACTGCTGGTTTGTAAATAGTGCCCTCGCATTGGGCAGGGTCACCCCTGCCATGCCATGCCCCATTGCCTCTGGCTGGCCCCTCGTTCCAGAGACTGACCTCCCCATGCCATGCTCCACTGCCTCCATGAGGCCCACAAGTATGGTTGGCGCCAGGCCCACAAAAGGTTAATCTGGTCCTGTAAATGGAGAGTGCCTGATAATTTGAAACTTAATTTACAGTCTTCACATATTATTTTATGTGTCTTATTCTATTAGAGCAATGATCAGTCAGCTTTACGACTGGGAAATTAATAGGTGGCTAGTTGAAAAAAATCAATTTGCAAGTCAAATCTGAGTGGGCAGCACTGCTCCTCCTCTCGGCTGCCAATGGTACGCAGTGAGTATACTGTGCATGTGGCTGTGGGCACCACTGGATAGAAAGTGAGAGAGTGTGTGAGTGAGTAGGAGTGTGTGAGTGAGTAGGAGTGTGTGAGTGAGAAGGAGTGTGTGAGTGAGTAGGAGTGTGTGAGTGAGTAGGAGTGTGTGAGTATAGAAGGAGTGTGTGAGGGATAGAGAATAAGTCGGAGAATATCTTATTGCCCTTATACAAATCCATGGTGCGCCCACATCTTGAATACTGCGTACAAATGTGGTCTCCTCATCTCAAAAAGGATATACTGGCACTAGAAAAGGTTCAGAGAAGGGCAACTAAAATGATTAGGGGTTTGGAACGGGTCCCATATGAAGAGAGATTAAAGAGGCTAGGACTTTTTAGCTTGGAAAAGAGGAGACTAAGGGGGGATATGATAGAGGTATATAAAATTATGAGTGGTGTGGAGGAAGTAAATAAGGAAAAGTTATTTACTTGTTCCCAAAATAGAAGAACTAGGGGCCACTCAATGAAATTGGCATGCAGCAGGTTTAAAACAAATAAAAGGAAGTTCTTCTTCACACAGCGCACAGTCAACCTGTGGAACTCCTTACCTGAGGAGGCTGTGAAGGCTAGGACTATAACAGGGTTTAAAAGAGAGCTGGATAAATTCATGGAGGCTAAGTCCATAAATGGCTATTAGCCGGGATGGGTAATGAATGGTGTCCCTAGCCTCTGTCTGTCAGAGGGGGGTGATAGATGGCAGGAGAGAGATCGCTCGATCATACCTGTTAGGTTCACTCACTCCAGGGCACCTGGCATTGGCCACTGTCGGTAGACAGGATGCTGGGCTAGATGGACCTTTGGTCTGACCCAGTATGGCCGTTCTTATGTTCTTATGAGTGAGAGAGATTTTTCCAACTCTATCAAAATACCCTGTAACATAAGGGAAAGTTCACTGAGTGAAGCAGTCCTACCTCTTCCACAAACCGGCTAATAACTACCTGCCCTTTACAAACCCTTATTATTAAGAAAGGCTGAATATTTCCCTCCTCTAAACTGAAGGTAACTTTCAGTGGCACTTGTCTTCTTAATTCTGTCCATTTCTGTGCATGAATTACAATCAGGCCCCTGCATATTGTATTCCATATTGTGGAATTCACTTCATTGTAAAATATTGACAAAATTATGTTACTAGACTAGCCCTTGTGGTTGTGAAGAAAAATCCTCACAAATATGAAATACAGTGGAACCTGCCTGACTTTGCAAAGAACCTGAAACAAAAGGACTGACAGTCCATTCATTCTGACAGTGTTTCTCTTCCAGCAGATGTCCTGGAACCCTCTCTCAAAGGGAACTTCAACATCACAAAAGGGGCTCAAGAAAAGGTGTTATCGGGTTGTATTAACTCCTATTGTACTACGGGGCACATCCACACAAGGAGCACTTTCCCCGGAGGAGGCGCAACAGGATATCAGGCCCCAAATACCACACAATATCAAAATAGTAAATCTGTGATTCTTGTGCAAGGTAAGTGAAGGTGCCAGTACTACCTGGGAGTTGTTAAGTTGATAGTTCACATTTACGTAGATAAACATCACAAATTTGTGGCAAGCTTTTGTTTGTTTTGGAAATTTTGCTTGCTCAAAGTAATCATAATCAAATTATATTCTAACAGTTGACTCTCCAAACTAGGAAATATTACTAGAACAACTGAAAATAAAAGTCTTGGAAATATGACTAAAGCTAACAAGTTCTCTATAAATTTGACCTTCCTACGAATGTAATGAAAAAAATCTTAAGAGAGTGGAAAAATTGTTCAGTTACTGTAATAAGCATGTAGGCTGAACTCCTATGACAAGGGCAGTTTAACAGACTAGTCAATAGTATCTCCAGGCCCTTTGTATATAGCAGCTTCAAATCTGCTAATTGGAAAACTGTAACTGTCATGCAGAACCACAGACAATGAACACATGCTAATTCCTATATTTCTTCAAAAAATATATATATTGAAATTTGCAATCAAACTAGGTATCTGGGAGGAGAGATGGGAACTTAACAAGTCACAGTCTAGAAAAACATCCCTTAAAAGTTAAATTACTCCCACTCACTAGAAATATCTCTTGATTTATTCTCTTCGACAGAAGTCAGGAGTGGTTGTAAAATGGTCATTAGACAGAGAAATATTCTAAAATATCAACTGCCCTGTCAGGCAGGGCAACATCCTTTTGATAGTGGAAGGATATCAAAGGAAAACTGCAGTCTATGGTTAACGTTTTATAATCCTCGAGCTATAAAAATGGATAAATCACCAAACATTTTAAAGAACTTTTATAAGGTACAATGTAAATAAATTACTAATGACAAAACAATCCATTATATGACTACCTGTTGACTAAGGACCCAGAACTAGATTCAGAGCCAACTGGACTTAGGTGGTAATCAACCTAGTGAATAAGTGGTGTGTGGAAAAGACCAGACCGTAAGAAACTGAAATGGATCTCTTCAGAGGTGTATGTAAATTAGCTCCCACCAATCCCTTCTAGCATAATTACATCAGCCTCTCTTCCATATACCTCTGCTGAAGCCAATTGACCCCTACACTGTTTCACTGGAAAGAGAGGACGAAAACAAAAAGTCCATACATTGTACTGGGGGTTATCTAAGGAGCCTCCTCCTAGCCCAATTGGTAGGAAGGAATCTTCAGCTCTATGAGCAACAAACTCTTTCTCTGTATGTCACTTATGCCATTTCTGGGTCATCTGCTAAGACACCACACTGGGCCACATAGCCCTTTTAAGTTTCTGACTGTCAACTAGAAGGAACCTGCCCCTGCTGAGATGTCAGGGGAGGGAGGTTATTTCATATGCTCAGTGTCTACCTGACATCAGCACTCTGCAATGCACCCAGCTGCTATCTATGGCAACTCAGACTGTGGTGCTGAGGGGAACCACAAACTACTGTCTTGGAAGGAATGCCCATCAGTATTTACACAGCAGTCTGAAGGACTCTGCAAGGCAGACATGCCTGGGCACAGCACTTGATTTGACTCATTTTTATGTCAAAGAAAGTGCTGTTCAGCAGATGAAGTCATGAAAAGGCTTGGAATTTTTCATCTCTCTTTATATTCAAGTAATGAGTAGATCTTTAGAACAACTGCAATTGTCTCCATCCTCTCTCATGTATCCCTCTGCTGATCTACACTTCCTTTATCACCACCTATGTCCCAAGGCAGACTTCCTCTTGAGAAGCAGCCTGAAAACAACACAAGGGGGGTGAATTTTCTATCTGATCCTCATGGATTTAGCTGTGCAACTTTCATGACTGATAATAGCAGCCACATAGCAAAATCCTTAGGCAGCATATTGAAAATGTGTCTTTAAAGGTCTGAGAGAAATCCACAGTCAGATGGAAATCTGTTCAATTTTTGTGTTCTTACTGGAGTGGGTAATGTGAATAATGCTCACATTGTTTACAAGAAAACTTTTTAAAAAATATCTAACATTCTGCATACAGACTCAAAAGCTCTCACACCTCACAGGGAAGATAACAACTAATTAAAGCTGGTTTTAAAAAAAGTGTGATGAAACTGCATTTTCCAGTGGAAAAATGTTCCACCAAAATCCAAACTTTTCAAAGGACGACTGAGTTCAAGGAAATTTTCCTGGCAAAAAGCAGAAATGAATCATTTTGTCTTTCATTTTGTTTCATTCACATTGAAATGTTTTGTTTGGCTTTACGTATATTGTTGTTTGTATTACCATAGCACCTAAGGAGCCCTTGTCATGGACCAAGGTCTAAGGTGACCAGATGTCCTGATTTTATAGGGACAGTCACATTTTTTGGGTCTTTTTCTTATATGGGCTCCTATTACCTCCCACCCTCTGTCCCAATTTTTCACACTTGCTGTCTGGTCGCCCTACCAATGCCCCATAGTGCTAGGACTGTGAAAACACAGTATATAATAATGTTTCAACATTATCCAAATTAAACATGACAATGGTCCTAAACCAATATTTTTCAAAGTCTTCATTCATCAAAAAATTTCAGTTTCAGCTTTTTGTTCTGATCTGGAATGAAAACATTCCAAAATGTTGGAATCTCTCTCAGAATGGAAATATTGTGCTTGACCAGTTCTATGAGCGATAGGACAAGAATTCTCCCCTAAAAGTTTTATCCCTGTCCTTCTCTCTTTGAGGAGAGTTACAATTATCCAAATTAAAAATAGCAGTCCACATCCATACACTTACTGTCCACCTGTCCTAGGACTTGTATTGTTACTGGGGGTCTAGCTGTAATCCTCTTGTTTATGTATTAAAAACAGAAATAAAAAAATATATAGAAATGTAATATTTTACCCTACACAAATAGGCCCCAGGAAGGGAAGGAAAATGTGGAGCCCTCTTTATCCTTGATCTGGAGGTGTGGCACTTCCTCTGAGACTAATAAAACCTATTTACAACCATATGAGGACCAAAAGATCCTGTCCTAAAGAATAGTTTGTGGCATGTAAACACAGTCATGACTAGGGGGCTGTGTGAGACTGCCTCACTCGAGGGAGCGCACAATCCCTCCTGCTGGAGCTCCATGGAGTACATCAGGAGTTTCCAAACTACGGTCCGGGGGCCACATCCGGCCCGCGGCTTCAATTTGTCCAGCACTCCAGCTGAGCAGGCACATGGAGAAGCCGCCGCTTCCCCTTCCCACCCCCCCACGAGTTGCTGCCGGCGGTCCCATGTGCAGAGGGGTGAGTGCCCCCACGGCAGCAGGCGGAGGAGCAAAGGGGGGGCGGGGCGCACCAGTGGCCGGAGCAAAGGGGGGGATTTTGCATATACAGTAAACCCTCGATTTAACGGACCTCGATTTAACGGACTTCGGATGCAACGGACAAAATTTCTGAGCAAGTCTGATGCATTCCTGATCCATTTCTGGCGGGCTGGCTGCCGGCTCCCGGCTGCCGCCCGGGTCCAGGCAGCAGGCAGGCTGGCTGCCGGCTCCCAGCTGCTGCCCGGGTCCCGGCAGTGGGTGGGCTGCGGAGCTGTCACCCCGACCCTGTGGCGGGCGGGCTGCTGCTCCGACAGCTCATTTTTTTTATTATTAAATAACGGACTTTTTGATTTAACGGACACCCCCTCGCCCGAATTAGTCCGTTAAATGGAGGTTTTACTGTATTGAATTTTTTCCACAGTCCCTTTGGCCCACGAAGCCCCTTCAAAAATCTAATATGGCCCTCGTCTCAAAGTCTGGAAACCCCTGGAGTACGTGATAAAAACTGACAGAAGAACCCATCATCAGAAATTTAAGCTAGGACCCCCCAGTGTTAAAAATCCTGAGCCTCCACCATATGAGTCAGACTAGCTTTTGTAGACCCATCACCTCTGTCACTAGTGTGGAGGGACACACATGAGCTACTGATTCTGAACCTCAGAATGGTGCTGCTTTCTCCCTTCAAAATGGCCATCCCATTCCATAGACTGGGGTAGAGGGCGGGAGGGAGCAGGGCCTCTTCCCCACATCTCTCTCTTTTCTGGGGATATTTGTGTCCTACAAGCCTTTTCCCACGTAGGATGACCAAACAGGACACCATGTGGGACTAGCCTCAGGAACACCCCACTCCCCCACTGCATGGGGCTATCCTGAGCTGTCCCCCCACCCTGGGGCTGGCCCGAGCTGCTCACCCAAGCCCTGCCTGCCCCCCGCCCCCCAACACAAAGCTGAGGCTGGCGTCGCTACTTGCTCAAGCCCTGCCTGCCTCCCTTGCCAAGCCCTGCCTTCTCCCTGCATGGGCTGGTGATGCAGCTCACCCCCCCGCATGTTCCTCTGCACCCCATATTTTGACAAGAGTGGGCATTTGAGTAGTCCCAAAGAAGTTTAGCACATGTGCTAGTACCTTGCTGGGTCAGGGACAGGGTGTTCAGCACCTTGCAGGACTGAGCAAACTATTTGCAACATCTCTACAAATCTGTACTTGCTACTTGTACACTATGGGTATGTCTTCACTATAGGTCTAGGTCGATTTCCCTTAATTCGATTTTCTAAACTCGAGTTTAGAAAATCGAATCAGTGTGTCCCCACCAGGACAGCAGGTCGACAGTGGTCGACACTGTCTGTCCTTGAACTTTTGCAGGGGGTCGACATAGCCCGCATTGCACTGTGGGTAGGTAGCCCACAGTGCAATGCGTGCTGGACCCCCCCCCCTGCCCAAGCAGCCCCACGGACCCCCCCGCCCGAACAGCCCCCCCCTCGCCGTACCCACCCGCCCGAGGGGGGGTGGGGGAGCCAGCGCGCGGCTGCTTGGGCTATCAGCTCAGCTGCCTGGTGAAATTGACCAGACAGCTGAGCCGATACCTCAAGCAGCCCCGCGCGGGCTTCCCCCCCCCTCAGCAGCCCCGCGGACCCCCCCCGCCCGAACAGCCCCCCCAACAGCCCCCCCACCCAAACAGCCCCCCGCTGGACCCCCCCCCCGCCCGAGGGGCGCGGGGCTATCGGCTCAGCTGCCTGGTGAAATTGACCAGACAGCTGAGCCGATACCTCAAGCAGCCCCGCGCGGGCTTCCCCCCCCCTCAGCAGCCCCGCGGACCCCCCCCCGCCCGAACAGCCCCCCCAACAGCCCCCCCACCCAAACAGCCCCCCACTGGACCCCCCCCCAGGGGGGGGGAGCCGGCGCGGGGCTATCGGCTCAGCTGCCTGGTGAAATTGACCAGACAGCTGAGCCGATCCCTCAAGCAGCCCCGCGCGGGCTTCCCCCCCCCCCTCAGCAGCCCCGCGGACCCCCCCCCGCCCGAACAGCCCCCCCCGAACAGCCCCCCCCTCGCGGGGCTGCTCGGAGGTCGGAGGCTTAATTTCTGATGCCTCTTCACTAGCCCACAGTCGAGCTTGTAATGTCGAATTTAGCCTTACTTCTCTCGTTAGGCAGGAGTTCCGAAATCGATCTTGAGGGCCCTTTAAATCGACTTTAAGGGCATGTATGTGAAGACAGGTACACCTTTAATTCGACCTAATGTCGTTAAGGTCGAATTAAAGTGGTAGTGAAGACATGCCCGAAAGATCTGCATTTGCTACCTGTAATCCTGAGTCTGGAGACAGGACACTGAACTAGATGGACCACTAGTTTAAACATTCCTACTGTATGTTCCTATGCTTGCTGCTGCTTCTCAGGCCCAGGATAACTTCCATGTTGTCTCTTCCTGATGGTGGCCCCTTTTATCAGATCCTCTTTTATGCCTTATACTTTGTTTAAGGTTCCATTTCAGGTACAGATTTTCAAACTGCAAACCCTCCATTTACATGGGATTTGGAGCAGCTTTGCAGGGAAATAGTCTTTAACCATGTTGTGATCTTGTTTTCTGCTCCCTTTGCAAAATGAGGGACATTTCGTCACCAAGGAAGGTATTTAGTCCCATTAATGGAAAAGATCTTCCACAGATACATTTCCAGATAATTCAATTTTAATGAGATTTTCTTCTGTATACTACAGCAGATTAAATACAGTCAGAGACAAGACATTAACTAATGCAAATGAAAGTTTCAGAGGAAAATTTGCAGAGTTTGTGGAATTATAATGTAACATTCATTACTACCACATTCAGAATGAGGCAACGAAAACACTAACAATATCAAATAACCAGTAGGGCTGTCAAGCAATTAAAAAAATTAATCGTGATTAATCGCTCTGTTAAACAATAATAGAATACTATTTATATAAATATTTTTGGATGTTTTACACATTTTCAAATATATTGATTTCAGTTACAACACAGAATACAAAGTGTACAGTGTTCACTATTTTTTATTATAAATATTTACAATGTAGAAATTAAATAATAATTTTTAATTCACCTCATACAAGTACCATAGTGCAATCTCTTTCTCATTAAAGTTGAACTTACAAATGTCGAATTATGTATAAAAATAACTGCATTCAAAAATAAAAATGTAAAACTTTAGAGCCTATAAGTCCACCTAGTCCTAATACTTGTTCAGCCAATCGCTCAGACAAACAAGTTTGGTTACCACTTGCAGGAGATAATGCTGCCCGCTTCTTGTTTACAATGTCACCTGAAAGCGAGAACAGCAGTTTGCATGGCATTGTTGTAGCCAGCACTGCAAGATATTTACGTGACAGATGCACTCAAGATTCATATGTCCCTTCATGCTTCAACCATCATTCCAGAAGACATGTGTCCATGCTGATTATGGGTGTTCCTCGATAATGATCCAAAGCCATGCAGACCAATGCATATTCATTTTCATCATCTGAGTCAGATGCCACCAGCAGCAGGTTGGATTTTCTTTATTGGTGGTTCAAATTCTGTAGTTTCCGCATCAAAATTTTGCTCTTTTAAGATTTCTGAAAGCATGCTCCACACCTTGTCCTGATCAGAATTTGGAAGGCACTTCAGATTCTTAAACCTTGAGTGGAGTGCTGTAGCTATCAAATCTGCAGTGAAAGTATTCTTAAAATGAACATGCTGGGTCATCATCTGAGACTGCTACAACATGAAATATATGGCGGTATGCAGATAAAGCAGAGAGCAGGAGACATACAACTCTACCCCAAGGAGTTCAGTAACACTTTTTTTTTAAAGAGCGTCATCAGCATGGAAGCATGTCCTCAAGATGGTGGCCAATGAAGCATTAAGGGGCATACGGATGCTTAGCACATCTGGCACATAAATACCTTGCAGTGCTAGCTACAAAAGTCCCATGTCAACATCTGTTCTTACTTTCTGACATTGTGACATTGTAAATTAGAAGTGGGCAACATTATCTTCCATAAATGTAAACAAACTTGTTTGTCTCAGCATTTGGCTGAACAAGAAGTAGGACCGAGTGGATTTGTAGGCGTTAAAGATTTATGTTGTTTTGTTTTTGAATGCAGTTATGTAACAAAAACAAAACCCTACATTTGTAAATTGCCTTTTCATGATAAAGAGATTGCACTATGGTACTTGTATGAGGTGAACTGAAAAATACTATTTCTTTTTTTCTTAAATCATTTTACAGTGCAAATATCTGTAATAAAATAATATAAAGTGAGTATTGTACACTTTGTGTTGTGTTGTAATTGAAATTAATATATTTGAAAATGTAGAAAAACATCCAAAATACTTAATACATTTCAATTAATAGTCAGTTAATATTTTTAACAATGCAATTAAAACTGTGATTGTGATTTTTTGAGTTAATTGTGTGAGTTAACAGCGATTAATCAACAGCCCTAATAAGCACTGCTGTTTCAGCAGCTAAATGTACTTTCTTAACTGGGAGGGATTTTTTAATAGGTTGAATCATAATCAGGACACAATAGGCCAGTTTTCAAAAGGGCTTTGGCCTGGCCTCTAATTTTGGGTTCATTTTGGTACTGCAAAGTCAATGAGTAATTAACTACTGAAATCCCAAGCACCTTGAATTCCGATAGACTAGAACAGGTGTTGAAGATACACTGCAGCTCAAGGAGTTGTACAGCACATAGCAGGATCAAACTTTTATTTCTTTGGGCCTTATAATTCAATGATAAACATTGTCTGAACCAATTCTATGACTTGAATTGTCTAGTAAACTTACATTATCCAGACCTGCCAAATGCCACGTGTCTCACAGGACACACACATACAGGCTACACCTCATGCATTCCTGCAGACCATGCTATGGCCTGCAATTATGTGTCACAGCTACCAAAAGCTGTTCAGACACCTTTTGAACTCTGACAACAAGTGGGACCTGTGGGAACTGATCTAAGGGGGACCAGAGCGAGCCTAGAGAAGAATAGTATGGTGACAACAGCAGTAAGAGGGCCTAGCTTCTGCCACCCCATCTTCCCCAGACAGCTCATCCCTTGCTCCTAGTCTCTCCTCAGCTGCCCCCTCTCACCCCCCACATATCCCCAACAACAGCAGCAGCTCACAGAGACAGTTGTCCCCAGCTTCTTCTGCACAGCCACTGAACTGCCCACCCATTCCTCACCTACTTTTTGACACCCCATCTTCCACTCAGACAGTGCCACGAACCCAACTACTGGCCATTTTTCTCCCAGCCACCACCTAGCTACCCCAATACACACCCTCGCTATCTCCGTTTTCTGCCAGACACTCCTACAAACCTACCTGCTCCAGTTTTTATGTCCCAGACAGCTTCCACCTACTCCCCAGAGAATCCTTCACCATCATCCACCTACCACAGCTGCCATGGTTTATGCAGCTCCATGTCTTATCCAATACGGCTAAACCACCCTGAACACACCTGATCTCGGCAGCTAAGCAGGGTCGGGCCTGGTTAGTACTTGGATGGGAGACCTCCTGGGAATAGCAGGTGCTGTAGGCTTAACATGGCCGTGGGGCTAGCAACTCCATCCCGTAAGGGAACCAATTGCTACTGAAACACCAGTTGGTGGCCCATACCCTGGCTGGGGGGTGACGGGCAAAAGAGAGAGAGATGTCTTATCCAAGCCATTGCTTGAAATAGAGTATTTTCTCCTTATGATGAAATTTATAGTCTGATAAAAATTATGTGCAAATATGCAAATTGTGTAATTAGTTAATTTGAAAAAAATGGCATAGGCTAGCACAGACGGAGCTTCACAAAACTTGGCAGCTATTAATATCTATCAGTGTTGGGTAAATCAGCACAGTTAAGTAGATTATTGCACCTGGGGTGGGGGAGAAAAGATAGTTAAGGTTGTTTCTCAGCTCTGCCACAGACTTCCTGTCTGACTAGAAGCAAGTCCCTCAACCTCTCTGTTCCTCTATTTTCCCTTATCTCTGTAAAGCAGAGATAATATGGCAGGACTATGAAGCTTAATTCATTAATGTTCGTAAAAGTGCCAGAAGAACCTCAGACAGAAGTGCAGAATGTTATTGTGCCATATCTCACCATCCATTTTTAAGCAGAACTAGATATTGAAAGCAATATTTATGATACCATTGCTCATCATTAGTGGCAAGCAATATAAAGTAGTCCCAAACTAGGGAAAGAATACCCAGGACCACCTAATGAGGTAAATGGGAGTGGGCTACACATTTTAAATAGACCTTAATGAGTCAAATTCAATCCTGCCATAAGTGAGCAAATCACAACTGACATCAACCAAGTTTTGATCTCCTATGCTATAAGGGTGCTGGTCTACTGGTTTTAAAAGCTTTAGCCATGTGTGATTCTCTTATGACTGGTTTTCTAGTATTGAACCATTAAATTATAACACTCCCCAATCCTGCTTCAGATGTAGCTACACACCACACACACACACACAACTCTCTTGTGAACACCATACTTTTGTTCTTTTTTGTTTTGTACTAGAAAATAAAATGTAGAGTGAAAGCACGCAGCTCCTTTGCCTGTATGGAAAAATATACTAAAATCATTTAAGAGTATTTAAGTAAAAAGATACCTAAAACTACTTATTGTAAAATTGAGTTTCAATGCATGTTCACTGGTTATTTGGTGGCATCACCTCTGACATTAAATTGCTCTGAATAGCCCTTAAAAAAAAAAAAAAAAAAAAAAAAGCCTGTACATTTACTCATTTAACCTCCTCTTCTCATTGTACAGAGTATGTAAATATTTCAAGTATTTTACACATCTGAAATGAACATACATATACACAAAAGACATATGGACATGAATATTGCAGGGTGTGATGCAATCTTCCAGGATTTGCAAGATCAAGCTGCTCAGCTGCAATTTTTATACAGCTGGTATAGTTAATCCCTTGGCCTTCAACCCGTTTATTAGTCTTTCTCGCTCTTTGGATTTCTAGCTCAAATACTTGTCCAGACAATGTTGTCCTGGCCTCTCTTCCACACACTTTAAGCTCCTAAGGAGTTTCTGTGTTACAATAAAGAAATTTTTGCAGCCAACAGCTCTGTTATTTTATTTGCATAACCTCTGCTGTTTTGCTTAACATACTTTTTTTATATAAAACAGATCACGTAAGGCAATGTTGAGAACAATTATAACAATAATGTATTGACTAGGAGCCGTACTAATTGCTAAACAGAATGTAATGGAATATATGCAGTATTAATCTTTTCAGCTTGGAAGGGGTTAAGAGGTTTTCTATTTTTATCAAGATGTTTTTTAGTGTTCTGTTATTGTTCATCTATTTTATCTTTGAAGAAAATGTTCTGGATGAATTTGGTGACTGAAGAAGACAGAAATTATTAAATGCAGTTGCTATGATTTTCCTTCCTCAAACAGCAATCATATGCTTTCAGCATGAATGAGCTTTACATTAAGAGAAAAAACAAAGCAAGAATAAAAGCCTCCATGAGTGTCTCTCATATCTAACACGCTGCATAAACTCTACTTCACAAAATGGCAGGCAGAATTCTTTGGAATGTAAAGACGTAAAGAAAGTCTTAACAGGAGAAGAAATAGCTAAGTCCCTGCTAGGTAAATTTCCTCTGCACAAGGAAAATAAAATGTACAATAGTGTTTCCGATTTATTTGTAGAGCAAGTCTGAGTAAGCATAGGCAATATTGTGCACTTGTATGTAGAAAGGTTTTAATTTTAACATTTAAAGATGCAAAGGTAGTAGGTTAAATTCGTAGCTGATGTGTAAGGTGGTACAAATTATATATTGGAAAATGGGTATAAGAGTGTTAAGGGAGGCTAAGGGAGCTTATATATGTCTAAATGGAAACGAGCGGTTTAGCAGGAAAATAAATTAGCATGAGGATGTAAAAAGGTAGAAATTCAAACTCCTGCCCTAATTTAATTCCTATTTAAAATTTAACTTTTTATACTTTCCTGCTCAATCCGGTCTAAGTTACACCACTTGGCCAATTGGGTTTCATGTTCCTTAGCAAGCTTTGGATATAATATGTCCTATTTCTCCATCTCAGGTCTGAAATTATAGGTCTTTTGGTTTAGAATAACAAAATAGTGTCTCTGTATTCCCATGCAACAACACTAGGCCTTGAAAATATTTGGACTGCCATCCTAGAAATGCAAAGTATTCTTAAAAGCATGTAACATTTTATTTTATGACATAATATCACATGGTTCATTTGAATAATTGCATGAGTCTTATGGAAAAGTCCTAGAGTATTTAATAGAGAATAACAACTTTACCACTGAGATTTTAAACCAGCCTTTAAAATTGTATTGTAGGGATAAAATTCTCTCTTAAATTCTGTAGCTTTTTATGTAACTTCTACAGAATCCTACTAAATTTCCAGAGGACATTCTTGGTTTAATCTGATTTAAGTTCTATTGACCTTTTCCATAAGGACTTGCAGATAAAAGCACCATATACACAAACACAGCTATTCATATTCTGTATGTGATTTTCAGACTAGATCTGCTAGGTCTACACCAGAAACACTGGCCTATGTCGGACTAATTACTCTACAGAGGGTCTGTCTACTCTACACTTCGAGTTGTGGGTGTAAATATGAGATGCTAGGCACGGACTCAGTCACTGTGGATACGCTCTATTTTTAGCATACCAGCATCAAACTAGTGCAGGTATGTCTCTTTGCGCTGGGAAACACCCCCAACTCGAAGTATAGACATACCCAATGTGCAAGACCTTCTCAACTTCAAGGCAAGAGGAAGCAACCATCATTCTCTGCTTTTGGAAGTTCATGGAGCCAAATACCACTACAACCCTACAGATAACTCAGCTCCACAAAAAGGACATGGAATACATCTATGAGTAACGGTTATGTATATACACACTCGAAATCCATTCATTAATCACAGCCACTGACACCAAAGCATGCATTGCTTCTTCATTGTCCCCAGAGATCTCCATGGTTCTCTGATCGCCTCTGATAGAAGAAGCAGCAAGAAAGAAGAAAACTCTAGTGACAGAAAACTGGCAAATGCAGACAGGCTCGAGGACAAAGAATTCTTGTGACTCAGCAACCTGACTGGGAAAAAAGCGAAGAAATTCCATCTCTTCTCCAATATAGCAGCTGTTAAACCATTGCAGATTGAGAATGGCCTTGTTAACACACAATACCTCCTCAATACCTGGGGAAGACAGATTGGAGAAAGAAGAGAGTAGTTGAAGAGAATTACTAATTTCCAGAGGGCCAAGCATATCATTACCTTCTTTCTGGGAGGTCTATAGTTGGCTTTCTAATGAGTCACTGATAATTTCTGATCTAGTTTTATTCTTCAATAGTGTTTGCTAATAGTAGTGTTTGCTATTAGCAGTGGCCAAGACCTCTATTAGAGTTTCTAATACTTATACATATGTGACTGAGGTGAATTTAGTCTAGAGTGGAAGGATCTTTATTGCCCTCAGTTCTTGCCTATGGTTGGGTTACTCTGGATTCATTTTAATCCTTCCATAATATCACAGCAGTAAGACTAATGGCAGTTCATTTTGAGAGTCTCTTCCTCTTTTGTATTGACTAGGATATAAGATAGTGGTAAGACATATTTCTTTCTGGAGTAACTGAGGTTGGATGTGTTAGGTCCTGATTCTGTAAACTGCCGGTTATAGAGCTGAGTGAAATTTTGAATTTCCATCCTAGAAATTGAAATTTTTCAGCAAAATAGACGGTTTCTTGTGGGAAATTATGATTTTTAAGAAATTTTATTTTCCACTGGAAAATTCCCAACCAAAATTCCTTTTAACTGCCTTCACCTCCATTGACTTAGCCAGAATGGATGGTGAAAGCACATTTGGCTCTTTGCTAATTTATTAGATTCCTCTCCTCGATATTACACTATATCTAAGCCTTTCTAAGGGATATTATTAAAAGCCATGGCTGGCCTAGCACTACAGAGATTGGCACTCTCTGTCTTTGTATAGAAATTTAAATAAATAAGTAAACAAACAAGTCTTTTCTAATGCCTCACATACACAACAAAAAGGAGAGTCACCATCCAGTGAAATCATATACGCAGTTATGTGACAGACTGTAATGATGAGAAAATATAGCATGTGTGACTCTACAAATTTTATAATACCCTACTTTTTTCCCCCTTACAAAGCCATTCTTTCTTAGGCTGATATTAATTTATCCCTTGTCTATGATCTCTTCATTAGCCCATCACAAATCAGGTTTAACGATCACATATCCCTCATGCTCCATAATAAAGACGAGATTTTTTCAGCCTCCCCCCCTACCCCCCCCTTTTTTTTTTTTAAACAGAGCAGCATCAACTGAAGGCACCTACAAAGTGTGCAACCTTCCTGGATGATAATGTCTGATTAATAATTCCTCTCACTTCACTGGCGCCTCCCTGAATTGTTCCAACATCAAATACAAATAACACAGTGGTTAGTTAAATTAGTGAAACAGCAGGACAGTGCTTGGAATTACATTCCAGCTTCTTAGTTATTAAATAACACTTCTGTAAAAATGTCAATCCTTTTTAAACAAGAGTGTTGAATACATTTCTACTCTCTCTCTCCCAAAGTGAATAATCAGTCTGAAGACCATCTGTCTGTGTAGCAGTCTCCTGCCACTGTTCCCAGGTCTGATTAATGAGGCTAAAGAACACAATGGTACATACACATAACCTAGAAAACTGTGTCCTGTAAAAGACAACAGTACCTGTGTAATCCTGTCTGTTACACGCTGTCTCTCCAACAGCAAGATATTTGTGGATCGGTGAAAAAGAGAGAGACAAAGAACATCTAAATGCCTCAATATGACCTTTAAAAATTCCACTAGTTGTGGACTATCATAACCTCAGACAAAAATCACCTCATGGTTTTCATTCAATACACTCTTTAAAACCCTACTGTGATGCTTTAAAAAAAATATTAAACATGGTTAGGCAACATGTGTGGTGTGACCACTGCTTGACACACTGTTCATAATCATCTGTTACATGGCATTCCCCCAGTCTGTTTATTGCAGCCAATTGTTGCCTCTCATTTTACACTTAGATTGAAAGCACCATATTTTTGTTGTGTGTATACAGCATCTAGCACAATGGGGTAATGATCGAGGCTGCTGGATGCTATTCCAGTATACTACTGCTACTATTAACCCTCGGCTGGTTTTAACAGGATTTAGTGGGAAATTAATGGTGGATTTGGTGTACAGTCACAGGATATTGATATACATTTTTAGTGAGATCATTCTTTTAAAAATCATGTTAAGAGGGTTCAGCTGTGTTACTATTGAAGGTACTCTCAGAAAGCTTTAATCAAGAAATATTTGAGGAAAACCCGGAAGGAAAGCTGTTCACAAAATGGGTACGATTTTTTTCCCCCCAGCAGCTCTAGTTGTATATTTTGGTATGATCCACGAGTACGTTGTCCCATTTATGTAACATAAATTTAACTAGCAATGATGGGAGTTATATGAATGTATAGAAAGTAGAAAATGCCCCCTCCTCCTCTTTTGAAACAGATATGGCAATTTCCTGCAATATCTTTGGGAGGCCATACTGTATTCCGTTTCTGTCATTGTGGGCCAGGGAGTGTGTGTAATACCATGGGGGAGTGTGACCACAGCTCTCCAGAAACTAAATCAGTGCAGCATAATTAGGCAAATTCACTCAGGCTGTAATTTGATACAACGACCTGGAGAGGCTCATATACATTGGCTCAAATTGGATTCTCCAGAGACCAAACAGGCAAAGAAGGGACTTTTGGATAAACAGTCTGAGTTTTATCAGCCACCTTTCTGTCAGTATGCAGATTTGGGTTGGTTTTTTTTTATTGTTTTTAACATCTTCTCTAATGTTTTTACCTTAAGAATAAATGTACTTGCTTATAAAGGGCTGCACGGTAACTTACAAAGTGCTGCCTGGTAACTAACAACTACTGGCAATTTCAGCTTTTCATAGCCTTATAGGAGAAAGCAAAGCACAGACACAGTGTGTTTTGGATTATCTGGCTTGCTCCTGTAGGCAGGGAACTGTGTTGTTTGGGAAAACCTCATCCAGGAGAAAGACAGATGCAGGTGTCAGCTCAAGAGAGGTGAGGAGCCGGGAGCTCTGGACGCTGGAGGGAGAATACAGCGCCGTGGCCCTGAACTGTGACAACAGTCCCTCAACAACCTTATTCCTTTACAAAGCTTCCATTCCAAGGGCCCAATCCTATGAGCTGTTGAATAACTCCTGTGAGACACCGAGCAACCTCCATTCATATTGATTTCAGTGGGAGTCAAGGTTGCTCAGCACACTGCAGGTTCAGGTACAAGATGAAAAAGACTGAGAATTCAGTTTAGTGCAAGTAAAAACAGAATTCTGGGTGCTTAGCAGAACTAGGGAACCAATTCTGCAAACTGATACTACATGCATGGCATTTAGTACCACCGACACTAAAAAAAAGGGCAGGATCAACTCCTATCTAATTCTGTTGGGTAGATTGGAGCCTGATCCTCCAGCTGTTATTCAGGCAAAACACCCACTGATATCAAAAGAAACTTTTGTGTGATTAAGGATTGGCCTTTGTGCTGGAAGAGAACTGATTTTCTGTCCAGATCTTTGATAAGTCATACTTCTGGTCAGGCTGGAAATACTGCAAAACATCCTATCTCATGAGACTTCCAGACTCAGCTGCTTCTGGGAAGCGCAAGAAAAATGGAAATAAAAAATACAGAGAAAAGGAATCTGAGAAGTTTCACATTGCATACATATTTTGTGTTTGTTGTGGAGGTGGGGGTAGGTGTTTGTTGGGTGGGGCTTTTTAGGTGGAAGGGATATTCTTATACTCCAGTCTAGTGCAAGAAGAATACACAAGCCCAAAGGGAACAGATTCCACAGGGAGGGGTATGTATGGAAGAGAGAAAGAGCTACGCATTTTAGCATCCCCTATGGAGCCCTCTACAGTCTATCTGCAGGTATATGCTTGGCTTTGCAGCTGGGTTAGGCAGGATCAGATTTAAGGTGTACAATCAGGTCAGTCACCTTGGGCATCCACTTATCATATCAACATCCAAGGTGGTACCCAATTAGGGTGGGATGTGTTTTTGTTTGAGGGGCTCCAAAAATATTTTCTACTCAGGATGACAAACACCATAACCCTTACTCCTCAAGACTGACATTTTCTTCATCAACCATCTCTGGGACTCCTTAGAAAGGAGAGTCGTTTCCTGAGAAAATTACAAATAGTCACTTGTTAGAAGACTGTTTCTTAACATCTGCTTCCATTTGGCATGTCTCATAATTGCTGTTTTTTAAAAAAAGATGAACCCATTCTGTTTTCTAGAGTGGCTGGGATGATACTATCACCACAATGATAAGTCACTTTCTAATGAGGCCTATTATTCAAAACCTTTTTGCCAGCCATGTGATAAATGATGGGCTGCTTGGAGCCATGCATATTTCTTCCTTTGTCCATTGCCAGGCTCCCAAGGATGACTTCAAATTCTACCATATGAGAAAATCTCCTATAAAGGCGAGATTGTGCCCCAGAACTACGATGCCGTGTTTGGGATGAGGGTTTAGGAAGGGCTACAGATCAGCAAGTGCCTGGAAGGAATTTCATCTGACTCAGAGTCCATAGCAACTCTTACATTTTCTAGAGCAGGCTCACATAAAATGTTAAAGGGGAAAAAGTCAACTGAAAGTCAACATGATTTGGGGTCTGGGTAGTGGGGAATAGGTGCCTATCCTAAATATCTGGAATCTAGTAAGAATAAGTGGATCCAGCCTAGTGCTACCCTGTTTATTCTAACAAACTTGTATGTATGTCAGTACCACATGGCCAGTGATGTAAAAGATCAGAAACATCTAGTAGAATAAAGCACAAGAATGTTCCTGTTCAAGCTCTGTGTCTTTTCCAGGTCTAAAATCTGACTTGGACACAGGATTGTGTGAAAAGACAAACGCTGCAGGAGTTCAGAGTCCAAAATGAAATGACTTGCCAAGATCACAAATACATCAATGGCAGAGCTTGGAGTAGAACTCAGATCTTATGACATCCAGTCTGATGACCCACTGGACCACTGCTTCTTCCCAAGGAGGCAAGTGAGAGCTCTTCACAGACAGATCGACCTCAGGTATGAAGGATGAATTAGCGTTGGCTTGCTGCCTGGGTCAATTATGCTGGCTGTGATTTGGCTGCTGTGATTGTGTCAAAAAGGAATATTCCTTATGCCGGATATGAGCTTGGAGCTGTCCATGAACTCAGATTGTGGAGATCAGTGGCCAACCCGAATGCCCACACTCCTCTCTATGCATCAACACAGGGCCAGCCACTCTGCCTCAACATGCGAACATTTATGTCAGTTATGACACATAATTATTACAATTCTAGCAATGCTAAGACATGACTTTCTGAGAGAAATAATAAATTGTGTAAATTGAATTATCCTTTGCAATAAGATTAAAGCAACTTCAGGTAGCTAATTTTCCTTCATTTCCATTTAAAGTGAAATAAGGGTTCTGAAAAAGATCCATAAAAATATGTGGGAGGCTTCCTGAATAAAGAGTGGGGCTGGATAAAGAGCAAGAGATTCGTTTTGGTTTAGTAATGCCAATCTTTACTCATAAGACGAAGCTTTTAATGTTCATTCACCTTGGAATTCACCAAATGCTTTTACTCTCAATATCCAACCATTCATGTTCTTTGGTCTTAATGGGTATTTATCACCTTGTTGCCACAGAAGTGGACTTCACTCTTTTTGGCCAGTAAAGTTACTATATACTACAGAACATTGAAATCCTGGCCCCATTAACATCAACGCAGCCAGCACTTTACTCAAGGGGTACAGGAACACTCTACACACAGAATAAATAGAGCTGGTGAACATGACTATTTTCCATGGAAGTTTTGCCTGAATAAGAATTACAGGATCATCCCAGAGTTTAGGAAACAGTATCTATTTTCTGGGATTTTAGAAAAATATTTACACATGTGACTATCTTGCATATATGTGGCCTGAAAAAAAAAATCCCCTTTCGTAAGACAGATGATGTATTTCACTGAGAGGCAGTTTAATTACAAATGACAATAATGAATACTTCAATGGCACTGTGTGAACAGTTTCTTTCATGCTGTATATTTTTATACAGAGTTTAAGTTAGTAACAGTACTACACTGAACATGTCCTTCAACAAATCAATTTATAAATGTTAATTGAAGTAAACTGCATAGGCAGGTAGTTGCATGTCATGCTACAGTTAAAATTACCTTGCTAACAATATACAGATGCAATCTTTTCTCATTTCCATCTTGCATATATTAGGTAGCATGATCTAATCTTTCCCCTGTTCTTCAAGCAGCTGTTGAAGCAGCCCTGCCAGCCAGTTTCTAAGTTTAGTCCTTTGTAGACCTAGCTGATAACCACCATTATTTAATCGAAACAATAAAGACAAAATGATCCTCTTTATCAGCTGCCAATCTCAAACAAAATTTGTCAAAAGAGAAAATTGCTGAGAAAGGAAATGATTATAAGAAGCTATTTGATATTAATTAAATATTAATGGCAAAAAATGGACACCACTTCTTACTCCTTTTTTTGGGAGGGGAGGAACTATTTACTTTTTAATCCTGTTGCATAAGATCTAAGGATCCCTATATACTCAGGTCACATTTTTGGACTGATTTATGAAAATGAATGGCGAGAGTATTCAATGCCCTAACCAAGTTGACAGAGCTTTGTCCCAGTTCATATTTTTTTGTTTAAGTTTATTCAATGACATCTTTTAAACTTTGTTAGAAACAACTATGTCGTGAAACAACTTCCAGGGTCTACTTCTCAGTGCTCATTATACCATTAGTAACAGTAAAACTATGTAGCAGAAAAGTCATCACAGAATAGGACCAACTAGGACCCCACCATGGATATTTCACACCAGAACTGGAAGATAGCTGGAAAGAGGGGATGGTGAGTGACAAAAGAGCATTACTGTTTTTCTTACAAGTATTTTTAATTCTTAAATCCCTCTAACATGTTCTGGTTCTTCCCGGAAGCAGAAGTGCTAAAATCCTGCATGAAAGGCCATTCTTGCAAGAATTCCAGGATAACTGGAAGCAGGGAGAACTGGAATGTCTATTTTTACAAGATTTCTAGCCCAACTTTTAGAATCCAGCTTCTGGAAGTTCATTCATCACTAGTGATAACGGTAGTCAGTGTGAGGCCTGCTTGTTCAGACCATTACCGATGAGCGCCTTCCAGTGAGAAATAAAACACAAAGGTACAAGAAGCAGTCATTTAAACATTGCCATCATTTCTGTTTCTATGGCAACATATGTCTTGCAGCTTTCTCAGTGAATAAGCAAGTTAGGTAAGTCATAATCACAGTCTTGTTATCTGTGCATCCTTCCCTTAGCCCATTATAAAATATTTTATTCTCATGTCTTTCCTATTTTGAGACTCTACAGATAGGACTACAGTACTACTATTTGCCCTTTACTCTTGATACCCATTTATTTGACTTTGAGTTAGTAGACTTCTCCGTAGTTACCAGTAGCAGTTCATTAAACTCTCATTTTTCCAGTTATATAATAGCCACATAATTCCATACCCCACCACTCATCTGATTCTGTCCATCATCATCCCAATCCTTTCTAATAGCTCTGCTGTCACAGATTTCTTCTGGGACAATTCTTCCCATTCAGACTTTTTGTTCCTTCATTCTGTACTTGGGTGCACACACTGAGGACTCCGTTTTCAATTCTTTAACTGCTTTTGGTCTGTGTATTTTATGCAATTTTCCCTTCCCCTGTACTCAGGCACATCCTCTAGAGAATGCCTGCTGAAATATTCATGCTCCTTTCAATTTATCTAGAAGTCACCTGACATAAAATAAATGTTTCCTACCCAAATGTGCTCTAGTAGTCCATGAAAGCAATACACTCATCTGTACATTGTTAGTCTGAAAATGTATGCAAATTTATTTATATTAATTTGTCTGCTCTTATACTTGATAACATGTCAAGAGATCTTTTTTCCTATTATTTTCATGCCTAATGGGCATTTTTCTTCACATAGTCTTCAAATCTGTTTGACCTTCTATTTCTAATTACATTATTTCCTACATGAGTGATCATAGCAGACTTTTGATAAATCTATCTGTCCAGTCCCTTCAGAGACAATATTGAGGGATAGGAGTTTTAATTAGAGCTAGTTTCAAAAAAATTTAAACATGCGAGCTGCCAAAATTGCCCTTGCTGGCGCTTTCAGTACCAAATGAAGGCTGTTACACTTCTATTGACCCACAGAACCTATAGTATCAATCTGGCCCTCCAAGATTCTTCTTGTGTTCATCATGTGAACGAGTGTAGTTTCTTGCCAGGTCATTAAGGATAGGGTTTTCAAAGGAGCATAAAAGAGTTTTGTGCCACTGATCTTCAAATTCACATGTACTTATCAAATCACGCAGACGCATTCTTACCGAGCCTCTTTCAGTAATTTATGATGCTTTCCTTGGCAGGAATGCCAAGGGAAGACAATATACCACTTTTTAGTTATTATTCTCTTACTCTCTCTTCTTTTTTCCCTCCAGACTCCAAAGCAGGCTAGAACTAGAAAAAAATATTAATGCCCAGCAACCCTGCTATATGTGTACAGTGCTTAGCACAATGGGGCCCCAATCTAAGTGTCACTGTAACATACATTTAAATAATCCACATCAATCGGACTGCACTTTCCCTGTCCAAAGCACCATACAAACCTTCACTAAGTAATTCATCTTCATGCACCCCAAATCACTAGAGGAAACGGAAATACAGAGAGATTAAGCACTAGCAGAGCTAGGATTAGAACCCACTTGTTCCTGAGTCCCAAACTTGTGCTCCAAACTATGCATCATACAATAAAAACTGCAGTGACACAGTGGCTGGCATACAAGTGAGACCGGTGCTAGGGTTTGTGCGGCTCATGAGACTGTTTCAAGAGGTTTCATAATATATTTTAATGTATATATGGTAGAAAGGGATGGGGCTTGCTTGGCTCCTCTCTCTAGTTCATCAGAATGGCCTTTGTGACTGTAATGTCCATATCACACCTTTGCCAAGACTTCCTACCTCTTCAGTGAAGACCACGGTCAGTACAAAGTGGATGCTTCCTCAACAGGCCACAACCTCTGTCCTTTCTCTGGGACACATTTAGAGCACCAGTCATTGAGTTCAGAAATGTTCTGGTGCCAACTGGACAAAATCTTTCACTCCTTGATTAATTCATGGGGGGCCAATAGTCAGATCTCTTGCAAGAGTGGTATAACATCTTAATAAATTGCTTAATGTTTCCTTTGCCTTGGGAAATTTGATTAAGGACAGTGAAACAACACGTCTGGTCATCCACTGAAGCAATCAGTCACGAATCAGTGCAAACAGTTGCACCCGATCGTGTTTCTCAGCAAGAAGCTGTCTGAGAGGGAGAGCCACTGGTCCATTCCTGAAAAGGAATGTTACGCCATTGTGTACACTCTGGAAAAGCTACGCCCATACATTTGGTGATGACGGTTCCATCTACAAACCGACCATGCTGCGCTGAAGTGGCTTCATGGTGTCACCGACAAGAACAAAAAGCTTCTTCGGTGGAGTTTAGCTCTCCAAGGTTTTGATTTTGACATACAACACATTCCAGGAACTTCTAATAAAGTGGCTGATGCACTCTCCCGTGAAAGTTTCCCAGAATAAATGGGTTAAAACTGTCCTTGGAATGTGGGACCTATTGTTAGCTTCACTGTAACCAGTAGTATGTTTAGAGGTGCACGTGTTTGATTAATTCTGTGTTTTCCTAGAGCTCCAGAAGGAAATCGCACCCAGTGACTTTCCGACACTGCGATTGGGGGGGCGTGTCATAAGTAGAAAGTACCCTAGCGTTGCTTTTTACCTGGAGAGGGTTAACCTGAAACAGGAGAGGGGATGACGTAACAGAGCGGCTAATCAACCTGGCAGACAGAGTTTAGTTTTCGTTTTCTCTCTCTCTCGTGGTGGAGTTGTTCACCGGCTATGGGAAGGACCCACACCTATTTCTCTATCTATCTAATAATCTTCTAACGAAATCAAGTCCTGCAGTAAGTGAAGTGTATTCTAGAACTGTATCACTTGATAATTGATCCATGGTGTTTCTTTACTGTTAAGCTGTGGCAGGGGAAGAATTCCCAGGAGAGGGGTCAGTTATGCTATGTGATATAAGTGAGGTGTTTAGTCTATTGATTTCTGTATAAGGGATTTATGTTTCTGTTTTCTCTAAGTAAAATCTTTCTTTTTAGACTCTGTCTGTTTCCATTGGAGTGATCCTGGTTTGGATCGGGTACGTATCACAGAAAGTGAGGGTTTGTGGTCTTTGTTCTCAAATCTCTCTCAGGTAAAGGGAGGAGATTTGGGGGGGGGGTGTTACAAGGAGGTTCCAATTTACCCTAACCCATGGTTTGGGGGCTTAAATTGGTGGTGGCATCGTTTCCCAAGCCCAGACATAGGGGAAGTTTATGTTCTGGGGGAAAGTTTTAACCTAAGCTGGTAAAATAAGCTTGGGGGGTGATTTCTTTTTTCATGTGGGGTCCCCCCTAGAGTTCAGAGTGGGGAGACACACCTTGACAAGGCTTCTATTTTGGTTGTGTATTGTCATATCCGTGAAGCATTGTTACAAGCAGTGATGTTGCGTCCCCTCCCAAACTTCATCAGCATCTGAAGTAAAACCCATTTACCTTTCAGGAAGCAACACAAAATGGGGAGAGGAAGTCAGTTTTTGAAAGGTGGACTTTACAGATGTGTGTAAAACATTGGTGAGTGTGAGTTACAGGTCCACATCTGTGCCCAATCAGCAGAGGACAGGAGTCTTTTACAGGCCCAGCTACAGAGTCTTAGCTCTCTAACTCAAGCTGCAGAAGTCCTAGCACACCTAAATGTTTGCCCTTCCAGACAGACTCTTTAAACAGCACTCTGTTGCTTTGACCACTAGTTCCCAGCTGACCACACTTTTGACTGAACACAAGTCATCCAGTCTGTCAAAGTATCAAGAGAAGGAATGTGGCTTCACCCCTAATGAAAAGAATTTGCCTCCAAATCTCTGTCTCTGAGACCCTCAACCAGCTGAGAACAGCAAATACTTCTTTATCCAGTCCCCTGTATGCTGCTTGTGTCTCTCCAGCTTGAAGAGGCACAAGCAGCATACAGAGGTTGCCTCTCATCTCACTCAGTTCTGATAGGTACGTTCTAGAAAGTGACCAGGTAAGCTTCAGGGTTATCTTCTGGTTCCATTTAGACCTATTGGACACCCATGCAGCAGCAGCTGCTTCTGGGTACTTTTGCTGCTGTCGCTATTGGGCTGCAGCTTGGGCTTAGTGCAGTTGCTGGAACTGTTGCAGTTGTTTCTGCTCCTTAATAAGTCAAAGCAAGGTCTGCTACTGTTGTTTCTGCTGGTCC
This sequence comes from Sternotherus odoratus, assembly GCA_032164245.1. NCBI lineage: Eukaryota > Metazoa > Chordata > Testudines > Kinosternidae > Sternotherus > Sternotherus odoratus. Next base: position 79,006,247 of record JAVMKO010000006.1, read on the forward strand.
AGCATCCACTTCAGGGCTTCTTCCACTTTCCTTCTTGGTGCAAAGGCTGTTCAATCCCACTCCAGATCCCACATGTAAGATGGTACACCTCCCACCCTGCTGCTGACAGAATCTCCACACATTGCATAGTGTCCAAACTTACTCCCTTCTTGGAGTCTCAATTAACTGGTAATTCTAACAACCACTAAAGAGAAAAATCCAAAAAAACCTAAAAGAAACTAAAAACACCCTTGAACCTTGGATGTTTCTCAGTTTCTCTGCAGGACTTCCTTGGTCTCAGCCCAGGTTCCTTTGTTCCCAGACAGCTATTCCAAGCTTCTTATATCCTGACTGGAGTGAACAATGGGACCTACAAGAATAAGTCAGTAGTAATTACTCTGCATCTTTTTACAGGGTTCTAGCATTTGAGCTTAGGGTGACTTGTATTCCTATGCAGGATTCTAGAACCTGACAACCTTTTGTGACGGAGTCTGACCAGAAGGGTATAGGAGAGTGCTGGAAGGCAGGTATATCAGCCTCAGGATGTGCAGGTCTCTGTTCCCGGGATAGCCAAACAAAGGCTACTCCAGCCTGGGGCCAATTAAGAAGATTCTAGAAATAGTTAGCCTGATTGGGACACCTGAAGCCAATCAGGGGCTGGCTGAAACCACTTAAAAACCCTCCTAGTTAGTCAGGTGGGTGTGGATGTCAGGAGCTGTGGGAGGAGGTTGTGCTGTTGGTGAGACTGAGTGGTAGACAACATATCATACGCACGGAAGGAGACTTGAGGTAAAGGTGAAGAGGAGTTTGAAGAAGTGGGGACTGCTGTGGGGAAGTAGCCCAGGGAATTGTATTGTGTTTGGTGGCTAAAAGGTCAGCCATCTTAGCCAATACTATTAGGGTCCCTGGGCTGGAGCCTGGAGTAGAGGGTAGGCCTGGGCTCCCCCCCCCCCCCCCCTTCTACCTCCCCTAACTAATCACTGGCTTATGATGAAAATGGCTCAATAGGCTGTGACCTGGTCTCTAAAGAGAGAAGGGAGGGTCACAGTGAGCCTCTGAGGCTAGTACAAACCGCCTGGAAGCGCGGGACCCACAGGGACAAGGCCAAAGCTTTTCCACACTTTGTAATATGTGTCTGATCCCTCATCCACCTGCTAGTCTGGCCCTTTGTATAGGCTTTAACTGTTATGATGTATCTATATCTCCACTTCTCCTCTGCTTTAGATGCCTTTGACATAACATTAAAACCACACAGATTCCTCTGTAATATACCACAGAAATTGACAAGAGAAAGACGAGAAAATGTACTGTAAGGCTACATCTACATGATGAGCCAGAGCTGCGAGTCTCACCTCCTGCACACATACTCATGCTACTCATCATGGAATTTTTGTAAGACTGTAGTTTTAGATTTCACGTTGAGTAAAGTGTTGACAAACCAAGTTAACTCTTGCATTACCTTGTACTCTCCAACTTTATGACTTAGAGCTCTAGTCCACTACCATGGAGGGACAGGTGTATAAGCTTTATAACTCCTTGTATACTTATGCTGTGTCTTCCAGGCAAGCTAGGGGTGTGATTCCCAGCTCATGCACATACTTGTGCTAGCTCAATGACAGCTAGCATGAGTATAAATAGTAGCATAGCGATGGTAGCACAGGCAGTGGTGGCACAGCTTAGCTGTGCCCAGTACAAAACCTCCTGAACCTTGTGGGTATGGGAGTCTCGGAGCTGAGTCAACTGACTTGGGTAAAGATGTTTGGGCCTGGACTGGAGCCTGGGATCTGAGACCTTCTTTCCCCTTGTCAGGTTTCGGAGCCTGGATCCAGCTTGAGCCCAAAGTGGGGAGGGATAGTTCAGTGGTTTGAGCCTGCTAAACTCAGGGTTGTGAGTTCAATCCTGGAAGAGGCCATTTAGGAGTATGGGGCAAAAATCTGTTGGATGATTTAATTTGGGATTAGTCCTGCTTTGAGCAGGGGGTTGGTCTAGATGATCTTCTGAGGTCCCTCCAACCTTGATATTCTATGATTTACACTGCTATTTTTAGCCCCTCAGTGCAAGATCTATGAGCCTGAGTCTGTTGACCTGGTTGGCTCTGGGACTGGCTGCTGTGGGAGGTAGATACATATAGCAGTGTAGAGGTACCCAGAGAAAATAATTAAAGAAATTATACAATAGTTTACCAAATAGATGTTTTATATCTGTCATCTCTGTCTCCATCTCTCTTCTGTGCTCCCCTTAATGCATGGGATACCCTCCCAAAGCCTGCCCAACAAGCCACCACCTTCTCTTTATTCCATTTCCTCCTCAAAGTCTACAACGACTGAATTAATTAACCAATAAAAATGATGCATCCACCAAAAAATGCACATTCCATACCCGAGTAAATGCATGATCTCATTAGTGCAACCTTTGTCTTTTCTAACTCCATCCCCTGTATTATTTATTACTCTAGTTGTTTCATCACATCTAGAATTAGCTCTCAGGATTTCTGAGCCCTTTCACTATAGTTGTTCTGAAAAGTCACTCATGCATTTTTAAAAACTAAGAATGAGAATTAATAATCTCACATGTCTATGTGTAACAACTGTCAGCTGGGTTGTCAACAGGGATCGTACCTGGGACCTTGAGAGCTGCCTCTATGGTTTGAGCTAAAGAGCTAATCCTTTACCTGACATGGGCAGTGCACACCTATCCTTTGTAGGCCCAGCATAGAGAGGGGACAAGAAACATACTGAGCAGTGGCTTATTTTTGCTCACTTGTACAAATGTTAAATGTTCATAGTATCGCATTTCCATAAGACCTATTCAGACAGATTTTGTATTCTCAAAAGAGAGACATCTGGGATCTTTAGCCCATAAAACTGGACAACTGGCAGTGTTCTGAGTACACTTAAAGAAGTCCAGGGACAGCTGCCACAAACAAAAAGGGAGAGATGGCAGCCCAATCACTGGGAGCTAAGTTGCTGAGCATTTTTGAAAACATTCTAGACTGTAAAGTACAAAACTAAAGCTGGAGACTGAACCCAACGAGAGACGTGGTGCTGGGTGACACTTGGAAATAAGGATTCTCTCATTGTACCAACTTGATCCATTCTTGTTGCTACTTTACTTTCCTTCTTGTTGTAATTATGTTCCCATTAGAATCACTGTTAATTAAATGTCATTTTTGGCTTTTGGAAGACAAACAACCAGTACCTGGCATTTCACCAGGAAGAGAATTGGCAGCCAGTACAGAATGTGGACTCCTCAAGAAGTGTGTAGCTGATGAAAAGGAGACATAGAACGGAGTATCACTAGCACACTGGTACTGCAATTCATAGCACCTCACACAATCTCAACCAGTGGCGTTAGACAGACATTGGCCAAAAAGATGAGAGGACTGAATCCTCAGGGATAAAAACCCTCTACGAGGAAAAGCAGTTGTCCCACACAGCCCCTTGTGATCTCTTTGAAAAGTACAGATAAATTCATCTTAAAACCACTCCATCCAATCTGCTGTAATTCAATCAGTAGCATCTCATGACCAACTGTTTCCAAGGTGGCTGATGAATCTAGTAGATGACCATCTGAATTTAGTTTATTGACCAGAGGCGATAGCTGAAAATTAAGATTACGATTTCAAGTGTGATACATAGTAGACTGGGAAGTGTTTGGGGTCCAGAGAAGCAGAGGGTACCAGACTTAAGCAAGCAGCAATCACTTACTTTCTGACAAAATGAGGAAAATGTGGTCCAGAGAAAAAAAGATTATCAGGTGGTTGCAAAACTGATTGGAAGACTGTACTCAAAGAACAGTTATCAATAGTTTGCTGTCTAACTACGGGAATGTATCTAGTGCGGTTCTGCAGAGGTCCTTCCTGGGTCTAATGACTTGGATAATGGATTGGAGAGTATGCTTATAAAAAATGGCAATAACTCCAAGCTGGGAAGGGTTGTTAGCACTTCAGGGGAGAAGATTACAATTCAAAATAACTCCAACCAATTGGATAATTGGTCTGAATTAAACAAGATGAAATTCCATAAAGATAAGTGCAAAGTACTTCACTTAGGAAGGAAAAAATCAAATGCACAACTACAAAATGAGGAAGAGCTGGTTACACAGTAGTACTTCTGAAAAGGATCTGGGAGTTATGGTGGATCGCAAATTGAATGTGACTCAATAATACAATGCAGTTTTTAAAAAGACTAATCTCATTCTGGGATATATTAACAACAGTGTCATATGTAAGACATGGGAGGTAATTGTCCTGTTCTGGTTGGCACTGGTGTGGCCTCAACTGGAGTATCTGTTCAGTTCTGAGTGCCACACTTAAGGAAAGATGTGGACAAATTGCAGAGGGTCTAGAAGAGCAACAACCATGATCAAAGGTTTCGAAAGGAAGATTAAAGGGGGGACCTGATAACAGTTTTCAAGTATGTAAAGGGCTGTTACAAAGAGGACTGTGGTCAATTGTTCTCCATGTCCACTGAAGGTAGGACAAGAAGAAATGGGATTAATCTGCAGCAAGAGAGATTTGGGTTAGATATCAGGAAAACCTTTCTAACTCTAAGTGTAGTTAAGCACCTGAATAGGGCTCCAAAGTAGGTCATGGAATCCCCATCATTAGAGGTTTTAAGAACAGGTCAGACAGGGATGGTCTAATTACTTGGCCCTGCCTCGGCACAGGGGACTGGTCTAAATAATCTCACAAAGTTCCTTCCTGCTTCTGTGAAATTGCTGTGATCATATTTAGAGATGAGTGAGCAGTAAATTATTCTATTCATTTATTATTCATATCAATTATTCCAGTAACATTTCCTATTCTATTAATTATTTGAGACCTAGTCAAAGCAGAAAGCCATTAGAAGCAGCTCCAGTAGGAAGCCCTTTGGAGTTTGACTGGGTTTGTTTTCCACTGCTAAGGAAATAAACAAAATCCTTCCCTCTACCCGTCTCTTCTCCCGTCCACCCATCCCTCCTATTCCAGTACTCTTGGCTTCCCATTCTTTTCAGGATCCAGTCTAAAAATAATTTAAGTATTAAAATGTACCTGATCACTATGGTACAATGTATACTGCAGGTGCCTAATTTTGCATGTCTTATTTTTAATGTTCTCCATGAACTCGCTTTACTCCTTCTCACAGAATTTCTTTTCAATCCCCTCCCTGATCCCCTCTTTGACTGACTGTGTCAGAACTGCATGTGTTACCTGATCCCACAAGCCCTGAGAGCACAGGGACTGCTTTCTCTTGCAGAACTGCAAAAAGGGAAAGGAATGGACAAGAAGGAGGCAAGGCTTTGCCCCACAGAAAAAGGACAGTGCACCCAGATGAGAAATCTACTCCTACTGGCTGGGAAGAGATTGCATTGTTCAACCCTCGAGTGGCAGGAGCATGAGGGACTGAGAGTGAGAAGCCTACTTTATCCCTTTGCAGTGTCAACAGCTCTTGGAATTTATCAGAGGTAAACACGTTTGGCTCCTTATATAGAAAAGTCTGTAATTATATGAAAGCTTCTGGCCAACACATGATTTTTGGTTTATTGACCAGAGGAGATAGCTGAAAATTAAGATTATGATTTTGTGTGATACCCAGATAGGCATCTGAGTGTTTGGGGTCCAGAGAACCAGAAGGTAGAGAGAAAATCAGAGGCAGAAAGAAAAAAAAACCCACGCACACACATGTAGACCTGAGGAAAGTACACTAAACTGCAAAAAACCAAGCCCATGAGCTCTAGACTACAATTTTAAGAAGGAAGAGGTCAAATTGGGTAATTTATACAAACACTGTGGATCTGTCTCACTGTGTGCCATAAAGACTATAACGGCTTGCTGTGTACTGTTGAAGGGTTAAAGGCTCGTGCTTCAGAGTTCTAGGTTCAAGCCCCGCAGATGACCCAAACAGGTATGTTGTTAATTTAGCTACGCTGCCTAGAATACAAGACAACAATTTACTCCCAGAGCCAGGAGTAGAAACTAAGGGCTTGTCTTCACTACCGTGGGTAGCAATTGATCTTTTGGTGATCAATTTATCGCGTCTCATCAAGACGCGATAAATCAATCGCCAGCGGCACCCCCGTCGACTCCGGAACTCCAGCTTGCCGAGAGGTGCAAGCTGGAGTCGACGGAGGAGCATGCAGCTGACTGCTGCCGCCATGAGGACGGCAGGTAAATCAGCTGTACATATGCCAACTTCAGCTACGTTATTAATGTAGCTGAAGTTGCGTATCTACAGCCGATCCCTTCCCCCCCCCCCCAGTGACGACCAGCCCGAAGACTCTTAATGCCCAAAATTCCAGTGCTGTCTCACAAATACTTGTATAACTCACCGGCAGCATATGTGTGCATTGTACCTCACTCTATGGGCTGGTCCACATAGAGTCCCATAGCAGCTACCCATAACTGAAGTGGGTAAAGTCTGTGCTGTAGCTCTGAAGAGTGTTGTGTGGCAGGGTGTTGGCCAGGAGTGCCTGAGCCAGCCCTGCTGGCCCTTTAAGAGGGGAAAAAACCTCTGAAAGCCTCCCCTAGCAGGGAAGGCTAATCAGCCACCTGGACTGCAGAGGGCTCAGGGTTATGTGCTGCACCTGGCAGCCTCTCCAGAGGATAAAAGCCTGCCGGGGAGGAAGCCCAGGGTGGTGGTGGTGTGGTAGAGGAGCTGGTAGTGTGGAGAGAGAAGGAGACAGAGAAGGTACAGGGAAGGGAGTAGAGCTGAGGAAGGTAGCTGAGCTAACTATTCCTGAGGCCAGCCAAGTGAGGGCTGGGCCTGAGCTGTCCTGAAACCTGTAAAGCTGTATATTGGTGGTGGGGCTTGCACTGTGAATAAAGAGCACTGTTGGGAGCCACAGAAGAGTCTCCTGCCTCTTTGTGACGTGGGGGAAGAGTGGATCTCTTACAGTAGGTTCAAACACTGATGATGACCCCTGTGTGGGTTTAAAAAAGCATATATAGATAGAAATAAAAGTTAGTGTAAGTATTCTGGAGTAATTACAGTGTAAAATCTTGTATTTAGAGGTAAATTTGGATACTGTGTTAATATTTTACTGTTGTATTTTAATTATTTGTATTTGGCTAATAGCAGCTGGCTCTTTATGAACTGAATGTGGCAGACTAAGACTGTGTTTGAGACAGAGCAATGTGTGAGAGATTTTCCTGTATGTCTAGAAACCGGAATACTCTGCCTGTGTAAACTCCAAAAAGGCCAGAACTTGCTTCAGTAAACTTCATAGATTTTTAAGGCGGGAAGGGTCCATTATAATCATCTAGTCTGCCCTCATGCATAACATAGGCCATAGAACTTCACTTTGCAGGAGGCAACCTTCATTCTTAAAGGTATAATGTTAGTATTTGTGGGAGACTGGATGCCTCAGGGCATTGCTAATGATTTATAGATTAAAGGCTCATAGCTCATTAGTAAAAATCCTACCCAACTCAGCAGGTTGCCTCTAATGCCGGGGTTCTCAAAGTGGGGGGCCACTTTTGTGGGGGTCGCAAGCCCCTACCCCAAGTACTCCCTGCTGCGGGATCCCCGAGGGCTGGCTCGAGCCCCGGCCACCGGCGGGGCCGGGGCTCAGCCGGGAGCCTGCCCGCGGTGGGGACCGGGACCGGGGCCGGGCCGCAGCCGGCAGCCCGCCCGCGGCGGGGACTGGGGCTGGGGCGCAGGTGGGAGCCAGCCCACGGAGGGGACCGGGGCGGGACACAGGCGGGAGCCCGCCCGCTACTGGAGCCGGGGCGCAGAGGCGTCCGCGCCTGTATTTCCTCATTCGGCGGAAGTATTGAATTTGGCGACTTTTTGGCGGACATGGAGGGGTCGCGCCACGCCGCCGGAGCAGAAAAAGGGGTCGCAGTCTCAACAAGTTTGAGAACCTCTGCTCTAATGGATGTTCATTAGCCCAAATAAGAGATATGAGACCCAGTTATAGCAATTATAAGACATACTTTAACTTATAAACAGAAGATTTAAAGCATGCTGTCAATTGTCACTGTTTTCGCAAGTGTGTGGTCCACTGGAATTCTTTGTGAGAAAATATATCAGCTTCCTGCACTGATCTCTAACAAACACATTAACTTCCTTCAGGCAGGCCAGCTTCTTTATTTATGGATAAGTAGTTAATATTGCAGGTAGCTATAAAGTGGGTGGGGAGGGAGAGAATTCAGAGCACATTAAAGTAACAACATATTCTAAAGCAGTTTGATGGAAATTTCATCACAGGGTTCTTTAAATTCATTTCAAAAGCCCTCTGTACAGGACATTATTCAGAAATGGAAAATTTGTAACCATTGGGTAAAAGTGGCTTTTATTATGACACCAAGGCATTGGCATAACTACATAATAACACAGATGACCTTTTCCATGCTATTTCTAGATACATCATTCATAGGCATGTTTTCGGAATTCAGCAAACTGCTGATGCTGAAAACCTTTGTAGAGTTACTCAAGTTCATTAATTTGTCCCTTTTAAGCTATTGATGAGCTGAAGCAAAGCGGTACCATGGGCATGAAAGTAGACTTGATTAGACTAGACCCCATATATACAGGGACATAGCATCATATGTGCATTTAACATGCACTAACTCAGCTATGCACGCTCAGCAAAAAAAAAACCCCAAAAACAGTTTAAATAGTGCGGGCAATTCCACCTGCCATTCCACTCAATGAGCGTAAGCCCCGGAGTGAGCGTGAGATGAGAGACGCAAATCTGCTGTTCCCACTGCAGTACTGAGTTCCAGTGTGCCTCTCATACTGTGCGCCTCTCGCCGCTCTGAGTGTGATTCTACTGTATCTCTACTATACAGTAGTGTTTAACAATATAGTACGTATTTTTCATATAACATGGCCCCTAAACACAAGCCACTAGTTCATCTGGTGCTCAACCGAAGAAACAGCGATCCGTTCCAACACTGGAGGAAAAACTGGCTGTGTTGGACTTATTGAGAGACGGTATGTCGGTCTCCAACATGGCGTTTAAATACGGCCGCAACTAATCTAGCATCCGTGCCATCAAGATTTGAGAGAAAGAAATTCATCAAGCCATGGCATCAAGTGCTCCAATAACTGCTAAAATGACGAGCCAAGTGCATGATAAAACTTTAGTGAAGACTGAAAACGCACTAAACTTATGGCTGGAAGACATGAACCATAAACACGTGCCTATCAATGGCAACATGTTGTGAGAACAGCTTTGATGTGCTGTTCAAACCTCCTGCCAAACAGGGACAGACTTCTGATAAGAAGGAATTCAAAGCCTGCCAAGGTTGCCTTAACAGTTTTAGGAAACACCTCAACCTCAAAAACGTGCAGACTACTGGTGAAGCTGAATCTGCCAATGAAGAGGCAGCAAAAGCCTATCCCGAACAATTAAAGAAAATCATAGAAGAAAAGGGTTATCTTCCAGAACAAATTTTTCATGCTGACGAGACTGGGCTCTTCTCGGAAGAAAAAAAACCCAACCGCACTTACATTTCGAAATCAGAAAGACAAGCCCCTAGCTTCAAAGCAGCTAAAGACCGTGTGACTGTGTTGCTTTGTGGCAATGTGGCTGGGCATTTAATAAAGCCAGGCTTGCTCTACAGGGATGCAAATCCCCGTGCCCTAAAAGGCAAGAACAAAAATCTCCTGCTTATGTTCTGGCAATCAAATAAAAAAGCTTAGGTGACGGCAGCATTATTCCTGGATTGGTTCCACAAGTGTTTAATTCTGGAGATCAAGCGGTAACTTGAAGAGAAAGGACTTGACTTTAAAGTGTTGCTGATCGTAGACAATGCCCCTGGCCACCCTGAGGCACTGTGGTTTGTGCATAATGACATTGAAGTCATCTTTCTCTCCCCCACCCCCACCCCCCAATATCACCTCTATCCTCCAAGCTCTCAACCAAGGCAACATTCGCTGTTTCAAGGCCACGTACATGAGGCTTACGTTCTCACAGATCCTTACTGCTATCGATGCTGATCCCACTCTTAATGGAGTGTTGGAAGTCCTTCAACATTGCTGATTGCTTCACTTACAGTAGACGCTCGATTATCCAGGATGATAGGGAGAAAATAATTCTGGTAAATAAAATCCTGGATAATCGCCATCTATAGGAAATATGAGGAGTGGGGGTTGATTCACCAGCCATCCTGTGCCGGGGGGGGGGGGGGCGAGGGGTGCTGGTTCACTGGATGCCCTGCGTCCTGGTAGGGTTTTTTTGTGTGTGTGCTTGGGGCAGCAGCACATCCAGAGCCAGCCCTGCAAGTTGCGCATATTTTTTTTTACATCCTGGTTAATCCAATCCTGGATAATCGAGAGTCTACTGTATATTAAACAGGCAATGGATGCAATTATTAAAAATACTGTAAAGTTATATGTTGCATATGTATTCTTTATTATATACTGTACTGTACATTACTGTATACATTATATATTTATACATATATAGAACTCTTCAGGGTTGTATACACAAAACCTTACTTATGGGCAATTTAAGGGATTTTCAAGGGTAATTTTGACTATACGCGATTTTCTCCTTACGCGCTGACTTTACAAACTAACCCCAGCATAAGATGAGACTCCACTGTATAACTGATAAAGGAAGCATGTTCCAAGCATGTTCCAAGTATGAAATTCAGAGCCGGCATCAAGATATGCACCAAATATTTTAAGAGTTTGCCTGGGATGTAAATAGGTTTATGCTGACCCTCTGCACAAGGTGCAAATTCAACCTAAATATGTTGAGCCCTAAATTCTGGTTTACACCATTGTAACCTGAAGTACTTCCACTAACCCCATTGGAGTTATGCTGGAATAAAGCCCATGTACCTGATAAAGGGGCGAGGGAGGAGTGTCTCTGCAGGGAGTGGTCAGGGGACAAAGAGCAGGGGGGCTTAAATATGGGGGGAATTAGAGAGGAGGGTCTCTGGAGGGGGCAATCAGGGGACAAGGAGCAGAGGAGGGGTTGAATGGGTTGGGGGCTTTAAGAGGGCAGGAAGTGGGTGGGGATCAGATGGGGGCAGGACCAGGCTGTTTGGGGAGACACAGCCTTCCCTACCCAGCCCTCCACACAATTTTGAACTCCAATTTGGCCCTCAAGCCAAAACGTTTGCCCACCCCGATTTAGTTCATTATCCGGTTAAAGATAAAGATCATGAAAATTGACTGTATCTTTGCATATGCCTGCTTATCACTACAGCAAAAATTTGGTATTGTGTGTCTCATTTTTTAAGTTTGTATTTTTAAGTGAAGTTTAGTTAAGTTTTAGTTTCATTAGTTTGCTTAATAAAAAGAATGTCCTTTATGAGTGAATATTCAATAAATGTTCACCTTTAAAAAAAAATCCCTAGGTGCACACCCTAATGAAATGTGCTGTGCATGCCTATGAAACCAACTCAGTGTTTTGACTGAAGTGGAGGCTTTGTCAACCCCAGTTAAGCAAAAAAGCCACTGTGTACCATCTCTTTAAAGGAGCAGCAAGCTTGGAGCATCACTCTTTTTTGGGTGCTACAGTGAGAAGATAGGAGCACTACAGAGACAGACATCTTTGAGGAACTTGGGATTCGCTGATTGTTACCTGCTCGACTGGAAGAGTCCTGCTGAGTTTGCTGGCAAGGCAGTCAGGTGCGTGTGTTAGGGAACTGACACAGTTTAGCACCAGCAAAGCTGTCACTTGCAGACACCGAGAGAGGTAAAATAGTGGCTCGTCGTTCTGGGAACCACAGCAGGCGGTCACAGTAATGCTTTTCTTGGAATATTATCTTTCCACACTCTCCAAAGAATAACATTACCTGTAAAGTTTTAGATATTTTATTTTGGGAAGATGGAGAGGATAAATATTACATAGAACTTCATTTAAAGTAGGTGTTAAAATACCAGCTAAGCCGGGGTTGTTTGCAAGTAATACAAGGCAATTGGAACTTGTAAATGTCAGTGCAACATGGGAGACAATATTAGCCCAAGCCCCTTTGTAACAAGTCCACGACTGTGTGCACAGTACTGTCATCTGATTTAAAGCTCACTCAAGTCCAATAATGTCACTCAGTGTTTGTGTGGATCCTTATATTTGAGGATCACAAAGTGCCTTACAAACATTAATTAATTAAGCTTCTTGCCCAACACTGAAATGCAGCAACCAGTGGGGTAGAAACACAACAGCTGTTTAATCATGCACACCAACACTACACAACAGTTTAGAGCAGAGAGTGAAGCCACCTGAAACTGCAAGAACAATGAAATTACCTAGATTAGAATTTGGCCAGAACATCAGGATAAAAAAAACCCCCTCCCTTTCCCTTTTACAATATGCTCTTGCAACTTTTTAACCACCACAGGTGGGACCAGTAACTTGGTTTTATCCCAAACACAGATCTCTTGATAGCACATTTCATGCTATGTCATTGTTTTCAGTAAGGGAAATGGGAACAGGGGGAGGTCCTCACCAGCATCATTTCCTTCAGCACTTCTCTGTTCCATGGTAGGCTAATAACTAATCTGTCCTGACCCTGTTTAGTCTGAGAGTCAGTGGGATGAAGGATGTGCTAGATCACTCTAGGCCAGATACCCTAAACCTGCTAGATTCTGGCATCACTGGAAAACTCTGCTGATCCCCCCACTCCGCTGCAATTTTCTGCTTCTCTGTTGCTCAACATTTTTTCCCATTTGTTGTATACTTATCCCGAATCCATAGTCACTATCAGACCAAACTAATCTGATTGCCACCCTCCTAGATTTATCTCAAATGTCAATCCAACACATGACGAGCAGCAAAACTCCTGGATTCTAACCCAGTACAGAGCTATTTTCAGGATATTGTTCTTATTATTAATCAAAAGATTAAACCATTATTCCTCTATTTTTTTCTCCATGTGGCAGCATTATCAGTACCCATCTTAAACTATACAGGGCATAGGTTTGACTGGCTGGATACAGATGCCAAGCTAAGATATTTTACAGTGGCAAAATCTGGTTTCTACTTAAGAGGCAGTTGTGTTAGCAGCTTTAGAGCTGCCTTTGGTCTATTATGTGGTGAGGCTGCAGATGGATGGTCTAAGCGGCCACATCCTCCTCGATCATTTTCGTTTGACTCATCCTGAATTCTGCCACATTTGTTTTTTATTATTGTTTGCCTGAGAATTAAGTTGTTTACTCGGTTTTCTCACCCTCTAACTACATGGCTCAAAATATCATATGTATTCAGACATACCCACTCCCCTCACCTGCATCCAATATCAGTTATATGTTGTACTAATCTTCCCTGTAAATTGAAGTCACAGTAACTAAATAATTCAGTATTGAAACAGCTAAGATAGTCTGAGATGATTCTAGAAGTGTCAAGGACATCACTAGAAACCACAAGCTCATCAACTTGCAATAGGTGTTTAAAGCAAATTCAAGTCCCCAAATCCAGATCAGCTTTTATACCACACAAGAAAATCAGGGTTATTAAATGTTTTAGAAGAAGAGAGCTATTTGTCAAACTTTTATGTGAAGGAACAATAAAACTAAACAACAATAAAAGCTAGAATAGCACTAGTTAGCAGGAGAAGCAGGACTACAAAAGATTTTTCCTGTTCCTGGGTGGAAAAGTGCACAGGGAAAATGGAAGTAAGTGGTGTGACTGGAGGTGGAGAATTAACAAAGAACTCTCACATTTCAAGGACCACAAGTGGGAAAGAGAATTTGAGATTCTGACCTGTGAGCACTGATATAACTAGAGCAGACCGGTTGGTTATGGGTATCATCATCTTGCTGGGACAGCTGTCCTTAGCAATCTTATTTTTTAAGTAAACTGTACAGCAATGTTAGTATGAAGGCCCTTAGACACTCTCATAATACAAATAATAAGAAAAAGTATAGTCCTGGACTAGTTGGAAACAGCATAGCTCAGAATTATGGATCACAAAGGAGTTCAATACTTCATAATATCTGGTATATGTCAGACATTCTGGTTTACTAGTTCCTTGTCACAGGGAGTCTGGCCCTTTAAGGGGAAATGGGTCTCAGCCCAATATGTGTCTCCGCCAGTTCTTCTCACCAAACAGGGAAAATGAAGATGCCCATGTGATCCAGGTAAGTCTGTGGGTAAATCTGAAGCTTGAGCCAGAGGACCTATAGAGCACAGGAAGGTTTTTGCAGGAGTGCTGAGGTAGCCCAGTGAAGAAAGGATTGAGATGGTATAACCTAACATTCACTCTGTGGAGGAATGCTGGAAGACCTTGCCAAGCAGAGATGTCTTGGATGACAGGGCTATTGTCATGAAGATTTTGTTTGTTGAAAGACTTTGCTAGCTTGCCCAGAACAAGCAGATCACAATTTAAAAGGACCAGGGAGAAGCACAGTATAAGCCCTGGAAGGAAGGCTGTGTACTCCTTTAAGAGGGAGGAGTTTGGGCCTGAAGGGTCACTGGAAACCGTATGAAAGAGTCCATGAATTTGACCCCAAAAGGGGAATTTTCTTTTAAATACTTTAGGTTGTGGGATCTTACAGGGAGAATCAGGAAGGAACTGAGGGGGATGCCTGCAAGGCCACCCTTTGCCACAAGAGCAAATGAGTGTGTGAGTACATACACAGAGCAAATGAGTATTTGCAGTGCGCTAAAATGTCGTGGGTGTGAAGCTCTAGAGCTAGTGGAATAGGCAGATATCAACAGCAAGCTAAAACTGGCCTCTCCAAAGAAAACAGGAAGCTGAGAATGTGCCAAAGATTGAACTAGAGAATTTTTCATACATCACTAAGGCACTTCGGTCCATGTGAAACTGCTGAATGATGTGCTTACTAGTGAGTCCAGTGGATCGGGAGTTCTCTTACATAGAGGGTAGGCAAGAATTCACAATAAAAGGGAGCTAATCGAAAAATTTAGTTTGGCCCTTGACACAGTGACCAACAGTAACATTCTTTTCATGTTATCTTTCACGTGAAATCACTTAGTGTGGTTTGGCTGATTATTTTGATGATTATTTCTAGAAATATTTCATTAATCTCTGGTATTTTTCCATTGTTTCCAGAGCTAAAGTGTAGACTATGAAGGCCAAGTTACTCTGAAAGCAAGAGTGAGAGAATCTTGAAAATCATGACAATTTGAGCAGTGGCAATTTCAGAAATTGTACAGATGAATGCTTTCCCATTCCATCCTGACATGCCCTTCTGTGACCTGTAGATACCCTGTGGGAAGATTTTTCTGGACTTGTGTCAAGTAAAGGCACACCACAAAGCTTTCTCTTTCTATTCTGTATGCATTGTTCTAGATCCTCCTGCTTTTGCTCCCTACCACAGCATAAGTGCATCAAGCTTACAATTAGTAATGTTGCTTATTTTCTTTGATATGTAAGGCATCCTTCAGAGATACTGCCTGGGATTTAATTCCATTTAAGACAGATAAATATGGGATCATAAACAGGTTGGCAGTGGCCATTTTAAAAAGCTCAGAAATGAAATGGCACAGTGTCTTTGTACTCCAATTTCCCCCCAACTGGGGTTTGACTTGATTGGTAATGCAAAAACAATAACCCAACAAAGTTCAGCAGAAGCATCCTCTTTGACTTCTGCTATTCATATGGTGTCCCTGCAAGGCCTTCTCTGTCCTACTTTTCTCTCATTCAAAGTGATTCTTCTTCCCTTTTATATCCTGGGTAGAGCTAATGGGGTGGGGGACATTAGCATAGCTCCATTCTGTTCTATTTAGGTAGTTATACTGCATCCACCACCATGTGACACCAGCAATTATTCATACTCTAATGTAGGGCTGTAGCCCTTGAGTATAGGTTGATTAAACAGAAGAGCCCTGAATACTTATACAGGATCTTAGAACACGTGCCACCCCTTACAAGTTTACATAACATCTACTGGTAATTAGACATGAATTCACCGGCATGAACTACAAACAATATAAATTGTTCATCAACCGTAAACATGCCATTTCTACCAGTTAATGATGTAATTCCAAAGGAAAGGCTGCCTCATGAATTTTAACAGCTTTTCCATGCAAACAGATCTCCCTCTCTCTCCCTCATTTATAGTCTACTAGCGAAAATACCCGGCGTTGCTCGGGTCAGTCGGAGGTGGGGAGGGGGCAGAGAGCTGAGCGAGTGCGGGGTCCGTTGGAGGGGGCAGAGAGCAAACCTGACACCCCCATCGCACTTACCCCTCGACCAACCCCAACTCACATTTTCACCCCCCCAAACCCAACATCCCCATGTCTCCCCCCTACCAACCCCAACACCCCCTGACCAACACCCACACCTCACCCCCCATAGACCAAACCTGACACACCCACCTCACTTCCCCCCCTCAACCAAACCCGACACCCCTACCTACCACCACAAACAAACCTGACACCCACACCTCACTTACCCCTCGACCAACCCAGACCCCCCTCCTCGCTCCCCCAACCAAACCCAACACCCCCACCTTACCCCCCCACCAAACCCAACAATCCCTGACCAACCCCAACACCCACACCTCACCCCTCACCCACCCCGACACCTTACCACCCCCCCAGACCAAACCCAACACCCCCGGCTCACTTACCCCCCGACCAAACCCGACACCCCCACCTCACCCCCCGACCAAACCCGACAACCCTACCTCACTTATCCTCTGACCAAACCCAACTCGGGTCCGTCGCAGGTGGGGAGGGGCAGAGAGCTGAGCGAGTGCGGGGTCCGTTGGAGGGGGTATTATGACATCATAACTATGTCACAGAGAACAGCAGCTGCCCAGCTGATGTGACTGGCCTTTAAATAATTTCACCCCTGGGGGGCGTCAGAGGTGAGATTTGAAAAATTTTCGACTCTTACCCTGATTAGGACCCTAAGACCTATAACTGTACCAAATTTCAAGTCTCTAGCTCAAACGGTGTGGAAGGAGTAAGCGCACGCACGCACGCATACACGCATACATACACGCATACACCTTTTGACTTTTATATATATAGATATGCACCCCTAAATTCAGTTTCTGAATGGATCACTTTAATGTAACACAAACTGAAATAACACAGTTAAACGTGCTGAAATGACAAAACGCTTGTGTTCTACTATCACAAAAACATGACAGGAAATCTAACATTTGGGCTGCCTATAATTGTAGGG
The DNA here is from genome assembly GCA_032164245.1 of Sternotherus odoratus. Classification (NCBI taxonomy): domain Eukaryota; kingdom Metazoa; phylum Chordata; order Testudines; family Kinosternidae; genus Sternotherus; species Sternotherus odoratus. The sequence goes on from JAVMKO010000006.1 coordinate 79,023,264, forward strand.
GGAAAAAAACTCTTATTCTGGTTTTCATCCCAGCAAGCTGTAATATCATATTTAATAAGCAGAACTCATGAATCACATTTTTTAAAAATCTGTCTAAAAGAAAATGTAATCCAAGACACACATGAACATTTGACATTCCCTTAATTCAAGAACTATGAATTGAGTTGGGTGAATATTCCCAGTTCATTTTCTGGGAATATTCCACTGAATTTTTAAACAAAGTCATTTTGACTATGTTCACGCCCTTCTTATGTTCACTTTCTGTGAATATTCTAGTAAAATCAGTCAAATTACTGGCGTGAACAAAAAGAGCAAATTGTAAGTGTGACTTCACAAACAGTGAATTTCAAATAGCATAATTAGCACTATATGGCTAAACCACCCTGAACACGCCCAATCCCGTCTGATCTCGGAAGTTAAGCAGGGTCGTGCCTGGCGAGTACTTGGATGGGAGACCTGGGGATACCAGGTGCTGTAGGCTTAACATGGGCGTGGGGCTAGCAACTCCACCCCATAAGGGAACCAATTGCTACTGAAACACCAACACCAGTTGGTGGCCCATACCCTGGCTGGGGAGTGACGGGCAAAGAGAGAGATAACTAGCACTGGCAAATTTTGAATGGTGAATTTTACACTCAACTATGCAATTCAAAAATGTTTGTTTTTGTTTAGTCAGTCAGTAAATTATTCAAGTGCCAGAACAGACCCACTTGGAACAGACCTACCTCCTCAGAGGTTTTTAAGGTCAGGCTTGACAAAGCCTTGGCTGGGATGATTTAGTTGGGGATTAGATTCTGCTTTGAGCAGGGGGATGGACTAGATGACCTCCTGAGGTCCAGCCCTGATATTCTATGATTCAGTCCTGAGTTTTGTAATTAACCAGCATAGCATGTATTTCTGGGTTCACAATGAATGCATGAACACACCAAGAATTGTTCAGGAATGATTGCAAAGAAGGAAGGAATGTGAGAACTTCACAACCTCTGCAGGTGAAATTCAGTGTATACATTAATCATTATTATTCATTCACCAGTTTTGGCAAAATATGGATTCATGTTGGTCTTGTGCTTTTTAGAGGTCTGATCCTGCAAGACACTAGTACTTACTGCAAGGGACAGCACACCTTCAACTCCTGTTGACTCCAAGAGCATTGGGGGTACTCACCATCTAGAAGGAATGGGTCTTCCTGAGTTACTGTAGTATGAGACTTCTAAAACCGTTTAGCAACTGGCCTTCATAGATAACTGAAATTTACAAACGTATCTGATTAATGTTTCCCTTTATCTTTTTTTAATCACATTCCTTGCTATATGCTTTATCTAACTCAGACTTTTTAAGTGCTTATGCTTTAATACTGCTTCCTATTATTCTGAATCCATGAGAGCCCCCTAGTGGAAGTCTGAAAGTCCTGATGCTCAGCCCATTTCATGTTGTCCTTTTTTCCTGCAAAGTATATTATGTCCCTTGCAGGGTTGGATTTCCAATTAGGTACTGTAGGCACGTGCCTAGGGGCAGCCGTGTACTTATTAATAAGTATGCAATGTTCTAGCCCAGTTGGGCTATTTTTAGCTGTCAGTTGCTGGGGGTTTATAGCAGTTGTGAGATGCTGTATTTTGGGATATTTTGCTGCTCTGCTGCCGCTGGCCGCACTGCTCAGGAGTTCTCGGGAAGGAAGGAGTCTCCTGATCAGCCCTGCTCCCTGCTGAGATGGCCCACACATCATGCCCCGTCGCCTTAGGTGATGTTTGCAGCATGCACAGAATTCTTATCCGAGGGAGGCAGAATTTTTTTTCTGCAGAAAATGTTCTGCAATTCTGCCTTTTGCCCACCAAAGGCCGCAGAGGTGCCAGAACAGCCTTAGCTGAGGCTGTGTCAATCAGCTAGCAGGAGGGTGGCGGGTGCATTTTTCCCTCAAGTGAAAAGTCACACCAGCCTTCTTGGCAGCCAGGTTATGAGGCAGTGTGGGCCACACAGAGCTGCTGGGGGTCACAGGGCCACATGGAGACGAGGGTTACCAAATTTCTAATTGCACAAAACTGAACACTCCTGCCCAGTCCCCATTTGCTCCACTCCCTCTCCCGATGTTGCTCGCTCTCCCCCACCCTCACTCTCGGGGTTGGGGTGCTGGGGGGGTAAGGGCTCTGTCTGGGGGTGGGCTGGGGGGTAGGGCTGGGGATGAGGGATTTGGGGTACATGAAGGGGCTGGGGCAAGGTGTTGAGGGGGTGCAGGTTCCAGGAGGAAGTTTGGGTGTGGGAGGGGACTCCAGGCTGGGACAAGGTGTTAAGGTGTAGGAGGGGGTAAGGGGTTCAGAGTCCTGGTGGCACTTACTGCAGCTCCTGGGAAGTGCAAGGTCCCTGCAACCCCTAAACACATGGGCAGCCAGAGACGCTCCATGTGCTGCTCTCACGTCCGCAGGCACCACCCCTGCAGTTCCCATTGGTCATGATTCCTGGGGCAATGGGAGCTGCGGAGCTGACCCTCAGAGCAGGAGCAGTGCATAGGAGCTTCCCTGGCCACCCATGAGTTTAGGGGTTGCAGGGACCTGGCAGCCACTGGCAGGAGCTGCATGGAGATAGGGCAGGCAGGGACCCTGCCTTAGCACTGGGCCCCTTGTTGTGCCACCGACCGGACTTTTAACGGCCAAGTCAGCAGTGCCGACTTGAACCGCCAGGGTCCCTTTTTGACTAGGCATTCTGGTAGAAAACTGGACACTTGGCAACCCTATGCTGGACCATATGGGGAGTGGAGAGGGGCACTGAAAATGCTGTGCCTAGTGGCACATAGATGTAAATCTGGCCCTAGTCCCTTGTGAATATCCTTCTGATACAATATCTTGTTTGTCTTCAAGTATGGATTTAAAATTGATTTCTGATGTTTACATTTTTGCAGCAATGCAGATCGCTTTGTCTGAGGGCCAAAGGCCAAACTTCCAAAATCCATTTTTTTCTGAGGCAGGATAGGAATTACAAGGGTATCTTTCTTGATCATGATAAAAAGTGTCTCATCAGGTGGTGGGGCTAGCTTGTTGTGGGGTGGGGCTGAGGATGAGGGACTTGGAGTATGTGGGGGGCTGGGGCACTAATGTATTGGAAGAGTGACCATGTGTAGTGCTGCGCATGCCAGTGAAATTTACTCTCAAATAGCAACAGAACCCTTAAATATCAGACACGGAATGAACCCCATTAGTTGATTGCCACTGGAGATCATTGCCAGGCTTGCAATCCCACCAAACATTTGAAGCAGTCCCTTATTGTTCCTATGAAGTGCAAGAAAAATAAATAGAATACGCATAGGAATCTGTCCAAGATTAGCAAGCAGATAGGTAAAGAATGATATGCTTTATATATTATTAATACCGAACGCTATTACAGCTCATCAGAGCTGAAGAATTACCGTATTAGATTACTCTAAATGCATAAATTCAAAGCTCTCAGGATCCATCTGCACTGTAACCATAAACAAAATTGTGTGTATAATTCCAGTTATTTCTCTACCCCTTACCTTGCTTATCGTAGCTACATTTGATTAATCACCATGAAATGGGAAAAACAAAGAACTAAAGCACTGATACATTAGAAAGATAATTCCATGTTTGCCTCAAGCTTAATAGAAGAGTCATTTTTATTTATATATATTTAGTGCTTTAAAACACATGGAACTAATGTAGGAAGCTGCAAATCAGATGAAACCTCTAGTGTTTTCTATTCACTAATCCTGAGATAAAAATCACTGTTCTGTGCATATAGCATTATCAAAGGCTTTTGGAGAAAAATGTAGAAGTAGGCCAGACTATATGACAGGAAAGATGTGACCTTGTGCATCTACCCTGTTTGGAAGTAGAGAGAATGGGAGTATGGGCCAACATGGCCAGGTGTCTGAAGTTGTGCTAATGGGGGGTTTTGACACAAAAAAATCAGGGTGCCTGCCTGGTATAGCATTTTCCTATTGGATTTCGCCACATCAAGAACAACAAAATGAAGCGAAGAGGCTAATGTGATGCAAGAAATAAACTTGTACGTGCCTACTCATTTCTGTCCTTTGAAATGATGTGTACACCAGTCATCAGAGGTGGGGCCCTCTGAGCTGTGGCAGCACAGCAGTGAGTAACCTACAAGAGGAACCAGTAGGCCTGATTCGCTATTGAACTCTCTCGAATATCCAGGATTGGATTAACCAAGATGTCAAAAAAAAAATACACGCAACTCGCAGTGCCGGATCTGGCTTTGCTGCTGCCCCAAGTGCGCACACACAAAAAAACCCTACCAGGGCGCAGGGCAGCCAGTGAACCAACAGCCCCTCCCCCCGACGCAGGGTGGCTGGTGAACCAACCCCCTCTTCCCATGTTTCCTATGGATGGTGATTATCTGGGATTTTATTAACCAGAATTATTTTTTTTCCTATCATCCTGGATAATCGAGAGTCTACTGTACTCCAGTGTAACTTCATATAAATGAGGTAACAAAGTCCTGTGGCACCTTAAAGACTAACTATAAAGTTCTGAAGCATAAGCTTTCGTGGGCTAATACCCACTTGGTCGCATCCGATGAAGTGGGTATTAGCCCACGAATGCTTATGCTTCAAAACTTTATAGTTCGTCTTTAAGGTGCCACAGGACTTTGTTACCTCTGCTATTCCAGACTAACATGGCTACCTCTCTGATTCTTCATATAAATGGTGTAAGACTGGAGTGACACCAAGGAAAATTAGGCCTGATTTCTCCAAAGCCAGGTATTCTCACTCAATTGATTTGTATAATAGGTTTAAAAACAAAAATATCAACAATATCTGGAGCCAAAAATATAAATGCAAATACAGGACTGAAAATACCTACATATCTCTCACAAAATTTGAACAGCTGATACAACAAAGATGACCACAAATGATGAAAGATAAAGATGTGATAAGTGCTGTGAGGAGAAAAGAGAATGTGTGTATGGGTGTGAGAGTAAAATGTAGAGAAGGATGCTGAACAAACATTAAGATGTGCCGAATTCTGAGAAACAGCAGTACAGATGTAGCATTTGGGTTCAAGTAAAAAGGGAAATGTCTGATGCCTAGGACATAACTTCCTACTGTCCGTGTGGCCATATCCTCTTGGTCAAAGGGTTCTGGATATGCATCCCCTTCTACTCAAAGAAAAGACAAAAAAAGACCTAGATCAAATAGGCGTTAAAATTAGTATTTCTTTTAAAAAATGAAAACCAAAAACCTTACCTCAAGTAGCATTTTACCCCTAAAAGGGAGAAGTGCCAGAAACTCCATTAAATCCACAAAGGACTTTGCTGCTTCTATTGATTTTATGTGAAAAGATACTCGGATATTATGTTGATAGTATAAAACCCTTAGATAAATGATGGTTAGAAAAATTAAAACTTAGTACAGACAAAATATGTGTACCCAGATAAACACTGAAAGTGAAGAAGTTGTATTAGATTGTTTACACTAACAACTGTGCTTGTTCAGAACAACTACTGAACATATTATGGACCAAATCCTGAAATGGTGCAAATCAGCATAGCTCTATTGACTTCGGTGAAGATGCTCAGATTTACATCCGCAAAGGATCTGGCACTAAATATTGTTCTGTTGGTGGGGGTGGAGGGTTGTTTTTGTTTTTATTTAATATAACTGGACTGAAGGCTCTATGTGACTCAGAACTGAACATCTGGGATTGATTACAAGATCACAAGCTGGAAAGCATTCATCTGGCTTCTAGAAATAAACACATCTAGCTCAATTCTTCCCACAACTTTATTGTTTTAATGATAGACTGAAGGAGCTTAAACAGCCATTTTCAATCTTTTAATTCTCGCAGCTTTAGTACTTTTAGCCATTTTTTCCCATCATAGTATCACGCAGCAATTATATTCATTTTAATTCGGGGGGGGAGGGGAGCAGTTTTAGCGTGATTTTTCTTCCCAATATTAAATCTTTATGTCCCCCCACAAGATTTCATAAAACCATGGTAATCTTGCAACTCAGATTTTTATTAGTTTCATTTTTCACAAGTATCGTGGGAGAGGCCCAATATGTAATGCAAGATGCGGTACTAATGCATTACATCGACCGACGTTTTCTATCTCTAGAGGTATGTGTTATCTGTATAATTGTGTTATAAGAATATTGTCTCATTGCAAATATATTTGAAAGGTGGTGCATGTTCTTGCATATATAAACTGTATATATGTTAATTATCAGTAAAATAATATAAACAATAAAATAAACTTAATAAATATGTTATGGTAACTAAAACCTGCAACTTTAATTATTTGATGTTATCATGACATTATTTAGCATATTATTTTATTATACAGAGCCAAATTCTGCTATCAATTGCATCTGTGTAATCCCATCAGTAGAATTTAGCTAAAAATGTGTAAATGTTTAAATTGTTGTAACAGTATGTCTCTTGAATATTTGCATTTCCTGTTGACATCAACAGGATTGGTGACAAAGATTAATAATGAATTAGTAAGCACAGAGATAGTTGGAATCTTACAAGTTATTTTTCTATCTACAGCTGAACTTGAAGTGTATTTGCATCTTGACAAGAGGTTGAAAAAAGTTTTGCTTCTGCCAAATTTCATAAGATTACAGTCCCTCAAACAGGGCTCCCACCTACTGCACTACCTGTCATCTTTCTTCAATTAAAATCACCAAGTACTGCTAATTAAATTCAAATGAGATTATTAAAAATAATTCCAGAGGTTTTCATTCCTAAATCCTAAGTACCAGTGTACCATCATGCATACTTTATTTAAACAATGTGTCACATACACAGTAGAACAGAATTTGTATGGGATGAATTACTAAAAATTGCTATCATGCCTTTGGCTGGTGGTAATTTGTGTTAATAAAAGAACTGTAAAGAAGCTCTAATAGTAGTCACTTCTGCATTCCTTGCTCAGGCAAAGGGCATGTCTTCACTACCACTTTAATTCGACCTTACCGACGTTAGGTCGAATTAAACGTGTACCTGTCTTCACATACATGCCCTTAAAGTCGATTTAAAGGGCCCTCAAAATCGAATTTGTAACTCCAGCCTGATGAGAGAAGTAAGGCTAAAATCGACTTCTCTATGTCTACTGTGAGTAAGTGAAGAGGCATCTGAAGTTAAGCCTCCGACCTCCGAGCAGCCCCGCGGACCCCCGGGGGGCGGGGGGGTCCGCGGGGCTGCTGGGGGGGGGGGGAGCCGGCGCGGGGCTGCTTGGGCGATCAGGTCAGCTGCCTGGTCAATTTCACCTGAAATTGACCAGGCAGCTGACCCGATTGCCCAAGCAGCCCCGCGCCAACTCCCCCCCCCTCGGGGGGGCGGGGTGGTACGGCGGGGGGGGCTGTTCAGGCGGGTGGGGGGGTCCGCGGGGCTACTTGGGCGGGGGGGGGGGTCCAGCACGCATTGCACTGTGGGCTACCTACCCACAGTGCGATGCAGGCTATGTCGACCCCTGCAAAAGTTCTAGGACAGACAGTGTCGACCACTGTCGACCTGCTGTCCTGGTGGGGACACACTGATTCGATTTTCTAAAATCGAGTTTAGAAAATCGAATTAAGGGAAATCGACCTAGTCCTGTAGTGAAGACATACCCAAAGCTACGACTGGCTTCAATAGGAATTTTGCCTGAGGAAACAGTGAAGGATTGGGCGAATGTTCTGTCCCCATTAGGTGGGCTGGGACTAACATTTCACTACCCCAGGGGTCGGCAACCTTTCAGAAGTGGTGTGCCGAGACTTCATTTATTCACTTTAATTTAAGGTTCCACGTGCCAGTAATACATTTTAACGTTTTTAGAAGGTCTCTTTCTATAAGTCTACAATATATAACTTAACTATTGTTGTATGTAAAGTAAATAAGGTTTTTAAAATGTTTAAGCAGCTTCATTTAAAATTAAATTAAAACACAGAGTCCCCTGGACCAGTGTCCAGGACCTGGGCAGTGTGGTGCCACTGAAAATCAGCTCGCGTACAGCCTTTGGCACGTGTGCCATAGGTTACCTACCCCTGCACTCGCCCACACAACAATGACAATCATATAAGTTTCAACTGGCTGTCTCCTCCTTTTTGCTTCATAGGAGAGAAGTTTCCCCCACCCTCCCTGGTTCAGACCTCTAAACCAAACAACATCCTATGGTTCTCACAGAGGTTGTGATAATTAGCATAAAATGAGAAAGGGAGTTAGAAAAACTTCACCAAAGATTTCACAGAAAGAAACACATACTGCATGGTTCCCTTTGTAAATATATTTATTCCCCAGTCATAGAAAAGTCTACCTAACACCCACAATGAGAGGTTGAAACCTGTGTGTAAAGCACCACGACTGAGTACCCAGTTTTAACTTGTTAGGATGATCATTCTTGTGTATCTGTCCTTAGATACTGACATACTTTCAATAACTCATCTGATAGGCAGGGTGGCCTAATGGGATAGCTGGATTCTATTCTCAGCTCAGCTACTGTTCTGCTGCATGCCATCCAGCAAGTAACATCTCTCTGTGCCTCGGTTTCCCCCTTAGTAAAGTGTTTTGAGATTTCTAGGTGAAAAGTCCTATAAAAATCACTGGCTTTTTCAGCACCTGGCCTATTATGAAGTTTTGACAAACTAAAAGGGCCTAAAATTTCAAAAGTGCCCAATAATATTTGGTACCTTGATTTTTGGGTAGCCAATTTGAAACATCTTAAAGGAGTTCTGATTTTTAGAGGGTGGGAGCTCAGCATTTTGTGAAAATGAGACCCCTTCTATGATGACTCCAGCTGGGCATCCAAAATCACTACACACTTTTGAAAATGTGACCACTTTTGAAAATGTGGTCCCTTCGAAGTGATCAGGCAGGTAGCACCTGATCTAAGATGAACTGATAGTGAGGTAGCTGCATAGGTGTGCTGTTCTTTCAAACCTGAATTCCACTGCTCTATCGTCCATGATTTTACTCCCACAATTTTCATTATTTTGACACAAACTTTCTTCACAAACATTGATTTTGTAGGTCAACATTTCTATTTTCCATGTCCAATGCTAGAAAAGAGGAAGTAGCATTAACTCTGGATCAGGTATCTGCTGGGCCAGCAAAGGCACACTATGTGAAATATGGTTGCTTGCCGGCTCCAACAGCCCCTGCTTTCACGTTTTGATGAGACAGATGCAGCAGAGACCCTAAAGAGAGAATTTTGAGGGGTCTATGGGAGGGGTGTTACAAGTGATCCCTCTGTTCTGCACCCCAAACCTCCATTGAGTTCTACCAGGGCCCCCTTCTGCTGACAGAAGAAAAGCAAAGAATCTGGCCCTCAGACTTCATAGCAAGAGAGAATGTGGATATTTAACCACAAGAATGAATTTCAGTGACTTATTGATGCTGATTAAAAAGTGACCTGGGATAATTCGTTTGAAATGAGGAAGGGAAAGGGGGCCAGTGGTATTTATAAACTAACCATGTATTAAGATCCTATCTATAGAAAATACACGTGTACACACAAGCAAATATACATGTATATACTCTGTGTTCTAATTCAAGGGCAGGCTGGAAAAATGCAACCAAGATATGCAGGATTATGTACAAGAATTCCGAGACTTTTCACGGAGGATGATATTGCGCATGGAGGGGCTCAAAGTTTATAAGACTGAGTTTAAAAACGAAGTGGAGCATTTGCTAACAAGAGTTGAACGAGCACAAAGGGACATTGACTATTTTGAATCAACGAGAGAATCTACTCCTTGTATCGAAGTAGATGAAGACCTGGTGGAAAAGCAGTTAAATGAAGACGCAGAAGAAAAAAGGAAAGTCAAGCTCATGCTTAATGCAAGTAAGAACTATTTACTTTTCAAAATTTAGATCTAAGAGAGTCAATTTTCTAGTCAATACATTTATGCCGATATGTGGATAAAGTATATTTACAAGCGTATGTTCTTTAAGTGTGATAATATTGAGCTTTCAACAAAAAACAACAACAACAAATACACCAAAATGATAAGGGAAATGCTATAATTAAAATGTTTGTTATATACATACTGAATTTCATGTTAAATTCATTCTTACGACATAGCTCTTTAATTGAAGCATTAAAAATAACTACTAAAGGTACGCTCGGGCAACTGTCACAGTTCCCAAGACAACTGGCACCTCAATCTCATTTCAGTTCTGAGGTTGGGTAAGGGTGTTGACCATTTTTTCCCCCTGCCACCCAGAATACACAGGTTCACAGACTGCTCTTGAGCTGAAGTATTGTCATTTATTTGCTGCTTCAGCGAGTGATCAGTTCACCAAAACAGAGCATAGCATAGGGCTGAATGCAAGCTCACAGCCACATTCAGGTGGTTGCCTTAAATACATTATTACAAAGCTGTTCATTAAATATTGTATAAACACTAAGCATTAAGATTAGTTTGCTAACCCACTTGTTTATCTGATCAGATTGCTGGGTCAGCTTTTCAGCTGGCTGTTCTCTTTCCTTGCCAGACAAGCAGACATCTTTTCACATATCCCAGCACCTAAAATATACATTCTACCTATTTTTGTAGAGCTTTGGGTTCTTTTCTTGTCAGGCCTGTGGATCCAGGTTAAACCAGTCTATGCAATTTCCCCTCCCTCCCCCCGAAGTTTCTCCAAACCTGTTACCTGTCCAGGAGGTTGCATTAATTACTCCCCAATGAATTTAGCTCCTGCGTGAAACTTCCACATGGACCCAGAATACCATCCCTAGTCCATAAAACACATACAATATTTATCAACTAGATAAAATAGTCTTTAGATATTCCATATGTTCACAGTATCTGTCACAGTGATATTCCACGAAAAACTCTAATGTCTCACAGTTGGTTGCAGCTGTTCCAATTAATCAAGTGGCTTATATTTTTTTGGGTCAAAGCCTCAACCCTAAGGATAATTCAATAGACATTGAAATTACTTAATCTACTGGTAAATTTTCCATATATTTTAATATTCTCTGCAATTCTCTATCAAGATCACACAGTAAGTGATTTAGCTGCAAGCAAAATTCAATTTTGAATTTTCAAATTCAGCATGAAAATGTTCTAATACAATATGAAGTACACGCACATTTTATGTTTTATTGAAAATCTTTATCCTCTTAAATTTCATCTTTAAATAGTACCTTTTCGCGCCTATGAAATTCACTAATTGTTGCAAATGATATACAGTTTGTACATTTTAGGTGGTCTATTTCATTTCCCGTCAAAAGCAGTGTGAAATCAGAAACACAACAGAAAATTTAAAAACTGGAATCAGAACCTTCTAAAAAAGCTTCAAGGGAGATCCTAAAGTGGTGTATATCTGACTTCAGTGGAGCTAAATTACATCAGTTAAGAATCTGCTCTCTTAATCTTTGTCAACATGCTGTCAAAGGGTTAAAGCAGGTGGTAACCCTGATACTACTCTTCTCACCCTGTTTACAAAGCCTCCTTCTATACCAGTTTCCAGTATTCTGAATTTCAAAGTCTGTTCTTTTCTAGATCTAAGCTTGTTTGAGTATTCAGGCACTTTCTTTGACATGCAGTAAAAAAATAAATTAGATGGTTTAAAAACATTTCATGGTAAAGACACTGAAAATTGTTTTTTCCTAAAAGTAACCAGGGTATAATTACCTGACCTTGAGTCTTTCCAGATGTTGAAAAGCTGTTATTGATAGTAACAATTACTATATACTCCTTAACGTTTTTTAGAAGGTCTCTCTATAAGTCTGTATCAGGGGTCAACAACCTACCTCATGCGTGCCATGGCTCACTGCTGCCAGCCGAGGCCCTGGCCACTGGCCCCGCTTAGCTCGCTGCTGGCCTGGGTGAAGGGAACCTCAGGCTGGCAGAAGGTTGAGGGGGGCTGGTGACTGAGAACCCAGCTGGCAGGAGTCGGTGGCCGGAACCCCAGACCAGCAGCAGGCTGAGCAGGGACGACGGCTGGGATCTTGGCTGGCAGCAGTGTGCCATTAAAAACCAGCTCTCATGCCACCTTTGGCATGCGTGCAGTAGGTTGCTGACCCCTGTGTTAAACAGTAAGTGACTCTTAACCTTAACAATAGCAGAGCTGCCACCCCATCATAAAGGGTAAGGTACAACTCCCAAGTGATTGTGTTTAGTTTGGATATGTACAGACACTCACTGATTGTGCAGGAAAAGTGGTTGACCTTCCAACCCTGCCTTGGCTGGGAGTGGGATATGGCATTCCTGCAAATTAGGCATCAAACTGCCTTCTGGGTTTGAGGGGGGTAAGATTTGGAAGTATCCTGGGGCAGTACAAGCATCTCCAGTCCTCCATGTTGGCTGCAGTAACCAAAGTGTATATGTAGGGGTCTTAGTATCCACAAGTACAAAAAAGAGTTGCTTTCTGGAGGCGATGTGAGTATTTCTATTGACTTCAATGGATTTGGACCAAGTAAAAAGAGAGGAGGCTGATGATGCAACAGAGTTTGCTTTTGTCTTCTCCATTTCATCTACTGCCAGAACTTGCTGCCTTACGGGCTTGTTTGTTCTGTTTGGCTAAGAAGACTTTATTAAAAGACATTCTTTAACTGTCAAGAAGTGTCTATTCCAATTTGTTATTACCTTTGGCAAGCAAGCTGTTTACTCCTCTAGTATACATTGTAATAACATGTTTGCTGGAAGGGATAGGCAGTTGATAAAGATTGAGAGTTCCCTGGGCATGATTCTCCATTGCCTTGCACCTTGTAGAGCTGTTAATATCTGTGCAAAGTGGATGTAAAATACTACCAACTCAGAATTACCTACTTAATCTGGTAGTAACATTTTGCACTGGTGTATCTGACGCACTTTGGACTGGTGTATCTGACTACGCCACTATGGCAGCCAACCAGTCCTAGCGACTGTGCCTCTAACCTGAGTTATGGGGACGTGGAGCTGTTGTTTTGCTGGAGAGATTCCTGCAGGACTTTGGGATCTGGCTGATTTCTGGCTTTTTTATGTTGCAGGAGTAGTGAAACTGGGGCAGAATAAAACTGAAAATTGGGATCTTTATAGTCTGGCTTCATATTAGGATGCTGTTGCTAAGGATTTTAGCCAAAGGATATTAGGATTTCTTGCTAAGGATGTTATGTTATTAAAGGGGGAGGGGCAAGAGGGTAGGAGTGAGCCCCTAAGATGGTTAGTATGTTAAAATTCAATAGGTCAGACTTTAACCTGTAGGTCTTTTATCAATAAAGGTCTTGATTCTTCTCTTGTGCTGGTGTAAACCAGGAGTAACCTCACTACAGAGAATGCAGAGACCCCTGTGTAAAGGTGGTGTGAATGAGAGAAGAATCGCCTCCTCTCAGTTACAATAATACAATCCTGTTTGGGTGGCACTGGTTTAACAGAGCACAATTTGGCCCCATGTACGTAGTTGAAGATAGGCAATGAGTGTCCATGGCAGAAGATGTTGGTTCTACGTGGAGATGAAAGTAAGCCGGTCTGGTCTGATCCAGTGTACTGGTAGGGCCGCTGATGTGTGGGCCAAAAGGGACAGCTTCCTCAGGCCCCACAATTTAAAAGGGCCCAGGGCTCCTGGCAGTGACTAGAGCCCCTGGCCCTTTAAGTCACCGCCAGAACCCCGAGGATCCCAGCCACCACTGACCCTTTAAATTGCTGCCAGAGCCCTGGGGCTCTCAGCCATCACGGACACTGACGCTACCATGGGACTCCAGCAGGGATATAAAGGGTGTGGGGCTCCCGGCCACCACTAACACACAAACAGCTCGAACCCTGAGCCGTTTTAATGGCCACCAGAGCCTTGGGACTCCCAGTCACCGCTGCTATCATGGGGCTCTGGCAGCAATTTAAAGAGCCTGTGGCACCGGTCCTTGCCACGGTAGTAGTGATGGTGATTGGGAGCCCCAGGGCTCCGGTAGCGATTTAAAGGGCCCAGGGCTCTGGCCTTTAAATCACGGCCCGAACCCTGGGGTAGTGATAGCAGGGTCTCAGGCCCTTTAAATCACCGCCCAGTACTGAATGGCTGGCTGCGGGAGTCTGACTTCAGTCCCGCCTCTTCCAGTTGAGCCACACACCCCCGGCCTTGCTCAGGACCCCGGTCACCCTGAGTACTGGTAAGTCCCTTAAATTACTTTCACACCTGGTTCTATGATATGAACTGAGTTTGGTGTCTATTTAACATGGCAATTTTGTTGCCACATTTACACACATTTTGAACAGACTCTAAAAATCCATGGATGAAGGGACTAAGAATTTCAAAGAGAGGATTCACAGTCATTCTAATTTTATAATCCTTTATATTTGGATTGTTTCCTTATAGGCTGTGACAATATGCTTGCCAGAATTAAGTCGCTAAAGATAGTGAAGAAGACTGGAGATATGAATGGTTCGTGGATGACAGATCCAGGCAAAGACCATCTGAAGATTTATTTCTTAAGTGGATCCAAGAATAATGTTATTTTGGAATTTGCAAATATTCGGGCATTCTCAGAAAGGAATCACAAGCTAATACCACGTAGAGTTAACCTGCCATCTTCCTGGCAGGGAACTGGCCATGTTCTGTATAATGGTTTCCTGTTTTATCACAGATATGGCTCCTTAAATGAGATAGTTAAATATAACATCCAGAAAAGAAAGGTAACTGATAGAATGCTCCTGCCAGGTGCTGGACGGATTCCTGCCTATGAACTGTTTCCTGATACTAAAATTGATCTTGCTATTGATGAACAAGGGCTGTGGGCAATCCATGCAGAGCCAGACACGAGTAGAAACCTTGTCATCACTAAAATCAACCATATGACTATGACTGTGGAGCATACTTGGGACACATCATGCAACAGCAGGAATGCTGAAGCAGCTTTTATGATGTGTGGCACAGTCTATGTTGTGTACAACTCTCCTAGTGGAGGCACATCTCGGATAGAATGTGTGTACGATGTCTTAGACACGATAAATACGTACGAAATCCCTGTGTTACTTTTCCCCAAACGTCAGGGTAGCCATTCCGTGATACATTATAACCCCAAAGAAAAGCAGCTATTTGCCTGGGCTAATGGATCCCAGATCCTTTACAAACTTCAAACAAAGCAAAAAGTTTAAGATCTTTAGGAACTTTTCAAAGATGAATATTAAAATAAGCTTAAAATCAATGACCCAAGCTTTATATATATATATATATATATATACATATATACACACAATTTTACAATTTATAATACCTATTTAAAAATCTAGGGGGGGCTATTCTCACATCATTGTGAAGAAACAAGTACCGTATATTACTTCTTGAGGATTACACAGAGGCTATTCCCAACTGCTAGAACTTTCACCCATTTCTCCTCGAGTTAAGGTTCATGTTCTCACTTCTGCCTGGGCACAATCTCACACCCATTAAAGACAATGGAAAGACTCCCATTGATTTGAAAAGGAATGGTATCAGGCTTCAGATGTATGCAGCAGGTGTCAGCCTTACAATATTTAAATGACAAGCGAGGGGCATTACATCTCCCCATAAAACCAGCCACTCCAAGGGGAGTTTCAAGGACGGCTGCAGGTCAGAGTTCCAACCAGCATGCCTCATGCACAGCTGTGTTGTGTAGGGTGGCACCATGCTAAGGGCCAGGCAGCAACTGAGAGCTGAAACACCTCCTCTCCATTACACCGATTGCGCCCAGTTGGATGAATTTGAAAGGAAATCTCCACAAATTCGAATTCACCGAGATAAATTATCTTCTGCTGTAAATTGATACAGTTCTATTAAAAAGTCAGTGAAATTGTGCAAATTTACACCATCAGGGAATTTGACCTACAGAGTTTTCACTTCCATACGTGATTTAATCCCATTCAATGCAACATCAGGCTCTGTAAGAAACACATATTTGAGCAAAATCCTTATATTCACCACAGTTGGTTTAGTATAAGTAATGAGTAAGGCCTGAAGGATTTGCCCCATACTAAATACTCCCAAGGTTATCCCGTTCTTATTTATTTATTTATTTATTACATGAGTGTAGGCTCTTGATTCAGCATAGCTCCTATGAGATTTGAACGTTAAGCACCTGCTTAGGCCCATCTATGCACTTATGCACCACTTACCATATATACTCCTTCATAAACCGAATAATTTTGGTAAAAAAGTGAAGCATCAAAGACAGGGGTCGGCTTATAAATCGGTCTACACCAAAATTTGGTTATTTTAAATGCTATGGAATTATTGAATTGAATATCTAATATTTGTCATTCTGTTTACCTGGAGTGCCTGCAGGCATGGAGCACCTCAGCTCCCTGTGGCCGTGGTTTGCCGTTCCCAGCCAATTGGAGCTGTGGAAAGTCGGTTCGCCATTCCCAGCCAATGGGAGCTGTGGGAAGTGGTGCCACTTCCCGCAGCTCCCATTGGCTGGGAACGGCAAACCGCGGCCACTGGGAGCTGAGGGGCTCTGTGCCTACAGACACTCCAAGTAAACAAAAGGTCCCGACCCACCAGCGGCTTACCCTGATGGGCCGGGAGCCAAAATTTGACAACCCCTGAAATACAGGGTCGGCTTATGAAAGAGTCATACAGTTTTGGCTATTTTTACCTATCCATCTGGGGGGTCAGCTTATAAATGAACAGGCCAATTAACAAGTATACACGGTAAGTCTCACGGACTTCAATTGAGCTTTAAGCATATTCTCAAAGTTAAGGATGGGCTTAAGTGCACTGCTGACCTTGGCCCTTTGTCTTTGTGACAGGAACAGACAGCACTGAACAAGAATATCCAAAGGTGTAAAAGTAAATAAGCAAAAACAATGAAGAGTTCTGAGAGAGATACAAATCCAATGCTCTAGGGAATAAAGCAACCTCTACTACTGGGGTTTAGACGGAAATTTTATCTGGAGACACGTTATCTCAATTTTCCCAATTCAAGGCTCCTTACACTTTCCTTAGAAGCATTCAGTAGCGACTGCTATCAGAGTTGCTGAATTAGATGGACCATTGATCTGAGTCAATGTGGCAGTTCCTAGATTCATTTTAAATGTACCTGTATGTATTTTCACATCCAGATTGAATTGGAAATGACCAAATATTGTTACCCATTATGAGTACAGACCCCAAAACTTCTATTACTGCCTCACACTGACAGTCAAAGCAGAGAAGTCAGGTATGGAATAGGTTTGATGACTGACCTTCCCTTTCAACCAATGGAAAGCTGGCTCAAGTTTAGGGATGAAGTACATTAATCACTGAGACTGATGTCCTGCCACTGTCCATACTGCATCTGTTCTGTGAGTAAACAAAATTTACGCATATAAATTTCAATCCTGTTTTAATCCTGCTAAGCTCCTGGCCTCAATGACTTCCTGTGGCAATGAGTTCCAGAGTCTAAATATGCTTTTTGTGAAGAAATATTTCATTTTATCAATTCTGAGTTTGCGGTCTTTCAGTTTTATTGAATGTGCCATTATTCTTGTCCTATCATACAGACTGAATAAAAGTTTGTGATCTACCTTCTGTAGACCATTCATTATTTTCTGTACTGTTATCATGTCCTCTCTGATTTGTCGGCTTCCTCAAGTAAATAATCCCAAAATTTCTTACTCTCTCTTCGAGAGTTCTCCCATATCTCTAACCATTCTTGTCCCCTATATCTGCACACACTCTAATTCTGCAATGTACTTTAAGAAACTGGTCACCAGAATCAACACAGTATTCCAGATGAGGTTATAACATTAATGTAGACTGGCTTTATGACCTATTGATAAATTCCAGTGGAATATTTGTTCACAAAACAAAAAGCAAAATAACCTCCCCAGGCCTACATCAGCAGCACACCCATGGCAGTTTCAGTTTTTGGATTTTAAAAAATACGTGCATTATAGTTTAATAAAATAAACTGATATGAATCCACAGAATAATCACATTTTGTTCCTTAAGAATAAAGATCTGTTCTTGCTTTCTAAAAATAACTTCAACAGACCAGCCAAACATCAGGGAATGATGTTAAAAAGAAAGTACAACCAAAAGAATAGACGCTAATTAGTCACAACTAGATCTAAACTGTTATATACTTTAGCAAAGAAATGCCATAATCTTAAAGCTCAATACTAAGGCAAATACAAACAGGAGAAAATATTGTGCTTGGACTAAGGAAACTGTTTGACTTTTGTGTGACAATGGGTAATGTGGGTGAGGTAATATCTTTTATTGATCAGAGAAAAGAGCTTACACAAGTTGGTCCAATAGAAGATATTACCTCGCCCACCTTGTCTCTAATATCCTGAGACTGACATGTCTACAACATTGCATACATGACCATAGGCAAGTATAGGCAACTTGCTTGTTAACTTCTCTATGTCTTAAATCTCCCCAGCTGTAAAATAAAGATAATGATATTACCCACATTTGCCAAGTGCTTTTTATGAGACAAACAAAGCCACTTGAGTTTGAGGCTGGATGAACCTGCTCTTTTACAGAAAGTATTCTAGTGAAGACATTTTCTTTACTTTATTTGCATAAGGAGAATGTATTTTGTTATTATTCATATAATTCCTAAATTAAGAAGAGATACAAGGTATTTGCACTGTTGCTGTAGTAGTGTCCATCCCAATATATTAGAGAGACAAGGTAGGTGAGCCTATGTCTTATTTGACCAGCTTCTGTTGGTGAAAGAGACAAGCTTTCGAGCTTATGCAAGGCTCTCTTTCAGATCTGGAAAAGGTACTCAGTCTCACAGCTAACAACAAACATAAGGAGTTACATGTTAAATTACAAAGACACTAATGATATTTTTGTACTTTCTCCTCTCATACCTTCCTATTTGCAACAACTAGTGATGGGTGAACCTCAAAGATTCAAACACAGATCTACCTTAACCTTAATCCTGGAAGTTTATCAAAAACAGGTTTGCTTATGTATTCTCAGTATTTCCTGATTTGGCCCACAATGAAAATACTGCAAAGAACAAACTTCACTGCAGTATTTAGTACTCCTTGGTGAAACCAGGAAGGGCAGAAGAGTGTGAACAGTTAAAAGAAAAATGAACAAATGGTTCAAATTTGGGGCAGAGTTTCAAGTCTGATATTCTCAGAAAGAGTGTGTGAATAGACTATTCAGAGAGCTGGGATTCCTGAGTTCTAATCCTGACTCTGCAATTGATTTTTTGTCAAGCCACTTGATTTTTAAGAACCTCAATTTCTCCCATCTCCAAAATGGGGATGATGGTATTGACTGACAACCCAGCCCAAAGTTCACTGAAGTCTATGGAAACTCACACTGACTTCAGTGGGATTCACATCAGGAGCAGGCCACTACTTCATAACTAAATAAAATATTTGTTAAAAGCTATACAAAGTATTAAAGTCAGTCACTGGCAGAAGAGAGAATAGAGTTTTGGTCTTTTTGGCTATCTACCCTGTGTTTATGACCCAATTCAGAGGGACTAAGCATGTGCTTAAATTTAGCCATATGCTTAAGTACCTTGCTGAATCCAGTTCTTATCCAGTGGACCATGTTTGGGGGAGGGCATCAAATACACCATTTGACTTTTATATATATAGATTACAGTGGTAGCAAATTGTTTGCAGCAAACTAAATCCTGTGTTGTTATATTGTCTGTTAATATCTTTTTTGTTTTCAGTACAATACAGAACAACATATAGCTTCAGAAAGTGGTAGCCACATAGAAATAATTGGATTAGTTTGTCAGAAAAAAAGTAATCTTAGTCAAAATGTTTTGTCAGTAGATACATAATTCTTTGTTCGCTCCTTCCCTAGAAAAGATACAAGACCAGTAGATGTTCTGCAATGCTAAAATATGAATTGAGAAAATACTTGCATATCAAGGAACTGAAAGGCAGAAAAGTAAATACATTATAAAAATTATGATATACATAGAATATTAGCAACTTTCCTTAATTATAGTATGGTAGTAAAACTATATGTTGCACATTTTATAGACCAGACTCCTAAATATAGTCTGGGAGCACCCATGAGACTTCCTCTCTCCCACCATAAATTCCGGCAAAATAATCCAACAACTAGAAAAGTATGGTTATCCCAGGCTATCATGTTTGGTCTGAGTTGTGTTCTATTAATTTAGACTTGTTCTTTTGTTTCATGTTAAAAGCATGATGAGAAACATCTTTAATGTGTTTCCATTTATATTAGTTCTTGTGACATTTAGCACAAATGAGTATATTACATGCTTTGTCAGTCTTGTAATTTTAATAAATAATTTGTTAAACACTTTTAAAAATCATTTACTATAGCTCATTAATCAATAACCAAGCTGCAACGGATAATATATTATGAATGAACTTGTTTCCTTATTAAACTTTTGTTGAACACACTGGGTTTTATATTAAGAAATTAACATAAGGATGTACACTTATTTCATGCCAACTATTTAAATTAACTGTCTTGTGTGTGCACACCACTGTCCTCTTCTGCCTAGCCAGTTATTCCCCATTTTGTAGCTGTGCATTTGATTTTTCCTGCTGAAGTGTAGTACTCTGCACTGGTTTAATGAGAAGGTCTGATGATCTGCTGGCTTAGTGGTCAGATCCTGACCTTAAGGCTTCTGCTGGCCTACTCATCCCAGACGGGCCCCTGGCAGTGGCCTCAATCACACCCACATGCTCTGATTACTCCCCCAGAGGTTCTTGCATTATGGGGAATGGAGGGGAGAAAGATGGGAGGTAGGAGGCCCCAGGCCCATCCTGTCCACCAAGTCCCGACCTAAGGCCCCAGGAGTTTATCAGAGCATCAAGAGTAATTATTAAGCTACCCCAAAATATGTTTTTTCCTAGGTCCCTTCTTACCAGTCTAGTGCTCCTCCACTTGGGGCATGGGCACTGGCTTAGCAGACTCTCCTCAGTCAGTGTCCTGTTCAATCAATCTCTTTTTGGGCTTTCAGCTCCCAAGGTGGGGGAGGAGGTAGTCCAAGTCCCTGCTGCTAGAGCAGCCTTCACTAAGCTACTGCCACTCCTGACACAGCTCTGAGCATCAGCTTTCATTCCTGGGGCTGGATGCAGCTCATTTCACCCTTCTTCCTAGATTGCCAGTGTCCTTTTAAACTGTTCCTCCACTGGGAATATGCCATGAACCTGTTAAGGGGGGAGGTCTCCCTAGCCCAGTATTATTCTACTCCCAGTCCTGGTTCAGCATGGTGCCCGTAGATCCTATCACAACTTGCCTCTATCAAATTTCATCTTGTTCATTTCAAACCAATTCTTCAATTTGTCATGATCATTTTGAATTCTAATCCTGTCCTTCAAATTACTTGAAACCCCTCTCAGTTATGTGTCATCTTCAAATTTTATAAGCATATTCTCTATTCTATTATCCAAGACATTAATGATCATGTGGACTAGTAGCCGACCAAGGACTGGTCCTTGCGGGATGCCAATAGGTAGGTTCTCATGGTTTGACAGCAAGCCATTGATAACTACAGTAAAACTTCAGTGTTAGGAACATCAGAGTTATAAACTGACCAGTCAGCCACACACCTTATTTGGAACCAGAAGTACACAATCAGGCAGCAGCAGAGACAAAAAACAAATACAGTATGGTACGGTGTTAAATGTAAACTACAAAAAAGAAAGCAGCATTTTTCTTCTCCATAGTAAAGTTTCAAAGCTGTATTAAGTCAGTGTTCAGTTGTAAATTTTTGAAAGAACAACCATAACATTTTGTTCAGAGTTACAAACATTTCAGAGTTATGAACAACCTCTATTCCCGAGGTGTGCGTAACTCTGAGGTTCTACTGTATTCTTTGAACACAGTCTTATCTAACTAAGCACATACAAACAACAGAGCATGAATTTCAAATACACATGATCAATAGAAAGTAAATAATTTTTTCAAAATGAATCCCGTGTGTTTGAAGAAAGATAGCCCTGCCAGCTGACATTATGCAAGCAGGAAAAATAAGAGGCTAAATTCAGTAAATAAGTTACTTGCTTTGACTTATTCAGGAGGTCTGTTTCTTACTCATTCATCCCCCATACAACAGTGGGGAAGAATCTGTTTCTTGCATATCTAAAACTCCCACTGAATTCAGTGAGTGCTTTAGGAGCACTGGGAATCAGAAACTATATGGGCATCATTGCTTGGATTTTTAAAGAAGCCTAGAGGAATTATACTGGCAGGCTTCTTTACAGTCTTTGGAAAATCCTGACCAGAACACAGGTAACAGTAACATGACATTGAATATCAAACAGCTGAAGGACCCTTTGTAAGAAGAGCAGAGATATTTCTTATCTCTTGCCTTTGAATCAAAATTCAGGTCTGGACTGAGAAAAAGCAATTTATCAATAATAGCACCAAAGAGAGGGTGAACCCATAGATTTGCAGAATGATATTGATGTGCATCTCAGAACTAGGCATGAATTTACATCTAAGGACGATAACGAAGGATCATACTCCTTAGAAATGTGAAAAGAAATCAGTCTTGTAAAAACATTACAGCAAGAGCAGAGCAGATATTCTTGGACAATTTGTTAGAATAACTAA
This sequence comes from Sternotherus odoratus, assembly GCA_032164245.1. Lineage (NCBI taxonomy): Eukaryota > Metazoa > Chordata > Testudines > Kinosternidae > Sternotherus > Sternotherus odoratus. Next base: position 79,045,682 of record JAVMKO010000006.1, read on the forward strand.
GTAGGAGAGCACAGTGGGTCTAAACGGGTACATTGACACTGCAAAGGAAAACCTGTAACACTGAGTCTCAGGGTCTGGGTCAACTGACTCGGGGCTGCAAGGCTTGGGTTGCAGGGCTAGAAACAGCAGTATAGATGTTATAACATGGGCTGGAACCCCAGAGAAGGGGAAGGGCCTAGGAGCCCAGAATCTGATCAAAGCCTGAATGTCTACACTGCTATTTTTAGTTCTACAGACCGAGCCCTGCAAGTCTGAGTCAAATGATCCGACTCTGAGATTTAGTACCATGGGTTTTTCTTTTCAGTGTAGACATACTTCGATATGTACTTCTGTGAGGACAAAACTCAGAGCTAGAACATGCTATCAAGAAAATTGACTTCAAATGTGTCATAATTACAGAAGTGCAGTATGGAAGAGAGAAGCTGTGAGGCTTATGCAGTATTAAACCATCCGCAGATGCAACAAGTCAAAGCAAACGAGAAGCTACCTAGAAAAATTAATGGCATTTACCAGGACACATTGCAGTAATCACAGACATCTGGACTGAAATCTCAGTGTAGATGTTAGAACTGAAAGGTAATCAAAAGGTTTCTATGCCAAGAACTTTGCTTAATGTCAAGGTGTGAATGTGAAGACATCTGAAATTTTTTTACAGAGTTTCTGAACATTATCAAGTCCAGTTTTTATGTGGACTAATGTAAATTATAGCCAAATGTGGAAGGTTTCCTCTTTTTAAGTGGGAAAGGGACTTAACTGCAGTTACATAAGAATGGCTGTACTGTGTCAGACCAATGGTCCGCCTAGTCCAATATCTTCTCTCTGAGAGTGGCCAGTGCCAGGTGCTTCAGAGGGAATGAACAGAACAGGGCAATTTCAACTAATTGATCCACTGTTGTCCAGCCCCAGCTCCAGGAAGGGAGACTGCTGAAGCTGTTTAAGAATCAGAGAGGTAGCCATGTTAGTCTGGAATTACAGAAGTGACAAAGAGTCCTGTGGCACCTTAAAGACTAACTAAAGTATTGAAGCATAAGCTTTCGTGGGCTAATACCCACTTCATCGGATGCATGCAGAAGCTGTTTAAGACACTGTGTGATATAAGGATCAAGAAGCTTTTTGGAGAATGGAGGGATTTTTAAAAAAATATTTAAGTGAAGAGGGGAGGAGGATTCACATTCTCTTTTGGCCACGGGAAAGGACAGAGAGATATTAAGTAGCTGATATTATTTATTATTCCCAAGTAGGTCTTTTTAAATTATATCAAATCTGTGATAAATTCAAATATTTTCCTTTATACAGTACCTTCTTGCTTATTAAGTTATGTATTGCTTATGGAAAGTTAATTAACACTTTTCAGGTGTGCAATCATCAGTTGTTAAGATATGAGATAACAGGAGCCCTCTACATGGAAATTGATAAAAAGGAGGATTAAGAAAGATACTGAACACTAGATGGAGCCATTTGCTTGCCATTATTATTCTTCCCTAATGTTAGATCTATAACAGTCTAAAAAATTAGTTAGATTTAGACAAACTGCTCAATGACTATACTGGTTTAGACATCATATTTTAGAATGCTGCACAAAGCTTAGAGACATTATTGAATGCCTTTAAAATATTTAAAAGTTATTTCTGTTCTTGTGAATTCATGACATTATTATACTAGAGAAGACTGTCTTAGAAGGATCATTTTAGTGACAGGACACCGTTGTTTTCAAAGGAGGGGCGATTTATTAAAGATGAATGCTATGGCAGACATTAAAATACACGTGCTACTGCAGAATGTTCAGTATACATTGAAGAATGCATTTTATAAGAATTATTTTGGTGTTTAATATCAAGGACCTGTTCCTGTTCCTCTCTTCTCTCTCATAAAATTCAGAAGTAAACTGCAGGTATCTTTTTGTGTAGGAACAAAATGTACCCCATTAGAGTTTTCCTCCAGAATATTTCACATTAACTCCACCAGATTTGTGTTCAAAGTGGGATAGGGTTCCAGGCTACCTCTTCTAATCAGACACTTGGTTAGGTCTACACTGAACCTGTAAGTGAGCCTCCTCATCTGTGTTCACAGACTTTTGTAAGCGTGGTTTGCACTAGTGTGCTAAATAGCTGTGTAAACATTGCTTCAACCTTGCAGCTCAGGATGGAACTTGAGATCCCGAGCCACAACATCTACACAGCTATTTTTAGTGCACTAGCAGAAGCTGGTGGACCTGGGTTGAGAGGCTCGCTCCCAGATGTGGTGTAGACATACCCTGTAGGGCTATCATAGGCCAGCTATATTGGTACATGTTATTGAGCTTATGGCCATTGACAGTGATGGATGGCTCAGTGTAGTCACAACCAGGAGCAGGTTGATGCAGAACCTCGGTTTTTCCAGTAGAAATCGTAAGGCCGAAGTTCATGCACGCTGCGGAGAATAGATTCATGCAGTGTTGCATGCCTGTTTGCGTACCTGAGTTAAGGGCGCAGTCATCAGCAAATAGAAAGTCACGAATGGTCTCAACTTGGACTTGAGTTCTGGCCTGAAGCCTCCTTAAATTGAATAGCCTCCCATCAAAACGGTAGCGCATGTCGATCCCGACATTATTATCTCTAAAAGCATCGATCAGCACGGCAGAGAACATAAGGCTGAAAAGGCAGGGAGCCAGGATGCAACCTTGTTTACATACCTTGGCAGCACTTTATCATAGGCAGCTAACATCGACGAGGAAGTGAACACTAGAATTGCCAGAGCCAGCGCAGCTTTTGGAAGGCTTTGATCTAATGTTTGGGATCGGAGAGGCATCAAGATTAAAACCAAACTAACAGTCTATTCGGCGGTCATCCTGCCCACCCTCCTCTATGCTTGTGAGACCTGGACTGTCTACAGTCGTCATGCGAAAAAGCTGAATCACTTCCATCTGAGCTGTCTGCGGAAACTACTGAAGATAAGATGGCAGGACAAAATTCCAGACACCGACGTCCTTTTACAGGCTGATATGACAAGCATTCACACCCTGTTTTGAAAGGCACAACTTAGATGGGCTGGCCATGTTGTGCGAATGCCTGATGAGCGATTGCCGAAGAAGATGTTTTATGGTGAATTACAACATGGCAAGCGATCTCTTGGCGGTCAAAAGAAGAGATTCAAAGCCTCCCTTAAGAACTGTAACATAGATCCTGAAAATTGGGAGAGCATCACTAATGATCGCTTCGCCTGGCGCAGACGAGTTCGTGATGTGCAACAGCCTATGAACAAAAGAGACTGAGTGATGCTATAGAGAAACGCCTTCTTCGCAAGTCCAGGGCTGGTATCCTCTGTTCCCCCGGTCAGCAGCCTGATCTTCAATGTCCCAAATGCAACCATCAATTCCGGGCTCGGATTGGACTAAACAGCCATCTCAGAACCCACTCCCAAACAAACTGATGACACTGGGTGGTCCTCATCAATTTTGATGGACGAACGAACATATTGGTACATGTTAGACAAAGGAAGGATTTGGTCCCTTTTTCTCTTGCATCCATTCCTTGGAAAGGTTGTTTAATTCTGGATAAGAATTTAAATGTATGTTTTGTTCCTCATGGCAGGGTCTGCCTCCGAACACTTCCTAATGGCCTCCCATGGACAACTCACCCCACTGGTTTCCTCAAGGATCTTTAATCCTCTCAGTCAGGGCTTTTGAAGTCTCTCTCTTTAACAAGCTTTGTGTCAGAGATCTCAGCCTGAGGCCTATCTTCTCTTGACAGACAACTGTTTCTCTCAGCACCACCAGGCATGGTGCTAATAAACTTAAACAAGAGTGTCAAAGGAAACACAGAACAAAAGTGACTTCCACGCCTTCAGGGCTACCCTTCAGTCAAAGTTAATTTCCTTACAAGCTGGATCTTTAGGCCCAGTTTACTACCAGGCCATTGCCTGGGGTCTGACTCTTGCCAAAGCCTGCCTCGGGAGCCTCCTTCTCCCTGCAAGGCCAGTCACAGGGTATGTCTACAACAGAAATGTTACAGTAACACAGTTGCACAGCTGTAGCATAGACACTGCAGCAACAGAAGGGATTCTTATATCACTGTAGTAAATTTACCTCTCTGAGAGACGGTAGCTAGACTGATGGAATTCTTCCATTGACCTAGCGGTGTTTACACCTGAACTTAGGTTGACTTAATTACATCACACAGGGCATAAAGTTTTCACAGTCCTGGGTGATCTAGTGAAACCAGCCTAACTTTGTAGCGTAGACCAACCCACAAAAGACAACTTCCTTCTGGCAGTTCCTCTCCCAGCCCTTTAAGGAAATCACTCAAACTCTTCCCAAGCTGGATTTGACAATTAATTTGAGTCAGCTGGATGGTTTAGGTAGGTGATCCAAGCTGAGCCCAACTCCCCTTAAAGGGCCAATCAATCTGTGACATTCTCATACATGAGAATATATAGTATTAGCAGTTTTCTAGAGAATTTTATGGGAAAGAAGAGAAGAACAGGTCAGTGTTAAAACAGCAGAACCTTTCTAACTCACATTCATGACTGACAGACACATTATGGACTACCAAATTTTATGAATTATCAAGTGTGCGAGTGAAAAGACAATTCAAAAACACTAAAGATACTAAACCAGAAGGTATCCTTTGTTCATTTACTTTAGTTTATAGCTTGTGTTGTCTATATGTAAGTGCTTGTTTTGTAAATACACTGTAGTGTATTTATTAACAGTAATCAAGTCGTAGTATTACAAGACCTCATTGCAGCTCTTTGCTATTAGAGCTTGGTTAAGTGATGGGCGGAGACCATTAGGCTGACTTGTGAAAATGTTTGGAATAGTTGTTCAGAAAAACTAGAATCAGTAAATAAAAACTGGGTTTTTAGCAGCCACTTTGCTTACATTTTAATTCTTTTCTGGAAATTGTACAACAAAACCAGTTTATTAACTCTTTACCAAAGGCAAACTACAATCTGGCATATATAATGACCTGCTGAAGTCACTGAGCATCCATGTCGGAAGACTAGCCACGACATTGCAGGCTTGTCCTCTGTCATCTGTTTTTAGGCCCCAATCCCGCAAAACTGACATACTGAATTACCTTTCTTTACACATGTGAGTAATCCCATTGGGCCTTATAAAGAGACTACTGACATGTATAGGTATCGATCCAGTTGTAGGATCAGGATGTTGCAAAAATGCAGGCCCTTACAGTATTGCCATCTTGACCCCATAATTCAAGATTGTGATATTGGGAAGAAAAAAAACCTGCTCAACTAACTTTTTACCAGGAGAATAATGTATCCCAGTAGTTATATATGGAAAGTGGAATATTTAATGAGATAACCAGGGAATTATTGACACTGAACACCTGAGAGGTCACAAACAACATTCCACTGCTTCTGCTGAAAATAATTTACCAACAACATTAATATGGCTTCCCATGACTCAGTTTCCACACAAGCTTTTCTTTATTAGTCCAAAGACCACTTAGTGTTGGTTACATCCAAAATACAAACATAAGCATGCATACGTACACACACACACACACTTATATTCTATATCCTAGGAACATATAGTTATAAGCACTGGCCAAGACACTTAAAACAGGTTCAGGCCAGTGAGTTGTATTGCATGACTCTGGAGGTGTAAGGAAAAGCTCTGACCAAAAAAACCCAACCTTAAAAAAAATCTTGCTTTTTCATACACTATAACAAACAAGTGGTGTCATTGCTGGTTATTGAACCTTATTGGTTGCTGGTTATTGAGCCAGCTGAGCAAGTTTAGGGATGCACTCTGCTCTCCAACTTTTTTTCCTTTATAAGACTTTCACATTTTTTGGACTAACCAATAATTTACTGCACCTGGTGCCCAATTAACCATTTTTTGGTTTATTACCAAAGCCTTAAATAAGATAACACTGGTATTTTAAAGGCACAAACAATCCTTCTTTCTTGTGAATTCATTCTTTTTGGTCACATGCTTTGAGACAAGTATTCTTGCTAACATTCAAACTCAATTTAAAACCATAGTTAGCTCAGGTCTAATCTGGTCCTATATTCCTATAACATTGATAAATGGCAGGGGGGGGGGGGGAACTGTCACTAAAACTAAACATAGTGTGACAGAATCACTGTCTTTTGGGTTTCCTGACTTGTTTTTGCATAGGCTCACTTTGAGAAGCAAGGTTCTGCTGTCTTTGAATAAAGTTCATTGTTATCAGAGAGAAGCAGAGTTCTAATACAGCACTGTCTTTGTAACACTAGTGTATCTCCAACACTGTAGAAAAGAAACAAGTCATTCTTAGTGAATATGGAGGGATTACTGGAATGGTAATTAGCCAAACAGAGAGAGTACAGTGATTCAGGACAGCTGAGAGTGAGAGAAACAGCTTCTCTAGGCCTACACTGGGGAAGAGTCAGGCTAGAAAAATTTTAACTAACATGTTTTAATGAACATGACATAAAACATGACTTTGTACTTGCAGGGATAAGTAGTGTTTAAAACTGTTAACTGTCTGCGACAAATGGATTGATCACAATTACCCAACATTTTGAAATAGGGTTGTCCTTGTACACATGTGAGCAAAAATCACGTTTAACATCATGTTAGAACATGTTAATAAACATGTTTTCTAATTTGACACATTTTTCTACTGTAGACATGACCTGAGGGGCCAGGACTTGAGAACAGGGCTTAAAGAGGTCTGAGAGAGGGACTGGTTCCAGCGTTGCACAGTTGTGGTATTTTGTTAGTTCATAACTATATCGTAGGGTAAACACCTAACTTACTTATATTTGTAATGATCCTTAGGCCATTTACTGCTCACCAACAACCCATCTGCCACAGAACCATATCAGAATTGTATTTTATTTTATTTGGCCAGCTCTGCAGCTCCACGTGATTTAGTCAACTTAAAACCTTGGTTGAAAGAAAACCTCAGAGTTAGCAGGGCAGCTGAGCTGAGAGGAATCTAGAGAAGCCAGCAGTAGGAAAGGTGAGAATCAGGTTCAAAAGCAAGTCAAAATCAGTGCAAGATCTGTGGGTTCTTGCCAATTCTACTTAGTCGTTACCATGTTAGAGATATTCAACCTCACTCCCTCTTTATCTCTTTATTCCCTTTCCCACACTAACAATTTCCTTCTATCAGTCAACTCCAGTTCTTTGCCCTGGTATGTGCTTTATGGCTCCTAGCTTGCAAACATTAAAGCGTGAGCTTAACTTAATTTTAAGCTCATGCATAAATGTTTGCAGAATTGGGCTGTTAGATGATTAACAAGGAACAAAATACCTAACAAAACCATTCAACCTTTTGATTTTCCAAGCACAGCAGTGTTTTATGTGGATTATAATAAATTCTTTAAATGACAGATGATAAAAATAAGTAATTAGAATTATGTGGAAACATAACATTAAATTTTGAGATCATTCAAATGTATGTGAGCTATATTCTGATGGCAGTCAACATCCTTCAGTAGTTCAAATATGATTTTGCAGTACAGACTAACTGAAATTTGTTTTTAATTACATCATGCACATTAAAACTACTTAAAACTTCTTGATTTTCTGTTAATTGCCCTCTGCCAATTAATCATCTCCTTAGAAAAATTAACATACTCAGATGCACTCACCACATGGATGCTGTGATTTTTCATCTTTTTTGAAGGAGCTGTGTCGGTGTCATGCATGCTCAGTGACCTATTTGGGTGACAAAAAAAACAAGACAATAGATATTGTCATCAGCCTCTGTATCAGCAACCTGCATGAAAGGGATTTGATCAGTAAACATTAGAGGCCTGATCTTATCATACTCAGAACAATCCTGCAATCTGACTAAAAAGAAGTGAAAAATTTACATCTTGAACCTGCTTTTGGGGGGGGTTGTCTATACTACACAACTTTGATGTTAAGTGGGAAAATTATTATATTGGAAACCAAAATAAGCAATACTAGCATAAGTCACCTTTATACCAGTATAACCTGAATCTAACCTGGACCTTGTACTAACATAAATATGTTGATAAAAAATAAAAATAAAAATCACCTCCCTAATCGATAAAGTTATACCAATAAAGCTTTTAAGTGCTGATTGTTTCTATATCTCTGGAGAGAAACAATCCAGTTTTTTTTCTGGATCAAAAGTTTATAGCCATAGTTTTAGTTACTCCCGGAAAATTTTTAGCACCGAAGAGTAGTATTGCAACAAGAAATATCTACCTCAAAAATATTTGTTTGATAACACTGTTCTGCCAAATTAGTACATGTATTATTCAACTTCAGCAACAATGTAGTGGGGATATTTGCAAAGGCACAAACGGTAGTGGAGAACTGAGTGCTTTTGAAAATCTTTTCCAGACAGTGCATTTCCTCATCACTGAGGCTCTGATCCTGCAAAGAGAGGGCCACAGAGCTCATTACAGAATCAGGATCCGAGGCACTAGTGAGGAAGCCCATTTAGATACCTAGATAGATGGACTTTACTAATATTAATGAGTTAAGGCTCAAAACACTGCTGAAAGGTACAGAAAGTATCAATGATCCCATTTTACAGACAAGGAAACTGAGGCACAGAGTAGCAATGATCACAACTTGTCCATTGTCACACAGGGAATCAATAGCAGAGCTCAGAATAGGTCCGGATTTGTACCATCCCTTTATACCAGGATTTGGTTACAACTATTTTGGTTGGGGGTGATATTTTCTTTTTATAGTTATACTGCTACAACGTCCAGCATGGATGCAATTATAACCAGTCTAACAGTGCTTACATTGATGTAGTGTATTACCCTTCCCCTCCCCTCTGGAAGTAAGCTACACCACTGTTTCCACTTTTAGACCAGAACAACTGCAGCCACGCTAAGCGGCTTGGACCGCGCTAACTACACCACGAGAGAGGTGCAACTCTGGGTGTAGACGAGACCTACGTATTGGCATTTCACTGCGCCCACCATAAACGCCTGTTTAAACCAAATACTCTGTAGTGAGCAGTCTGGGAAGTTTGCACCCGAAGGTAGGTGCTGAAGGGGAAATATCCAAGCGGCAAAGAAACGCCACCCGCCCGTGTCCCCCCTTGTCCCTGCAAGTGTTACTCAAACTGCCCCGGGGGCTGCTCTGAGCCCCTTTTCCCGCGCCCCTGGGAATACCTGCCCCGGTGCAGCGCCCCGGACTGCCTCCCCCCGCTCCCCCTCCAAATCACGTGGGAATAGCTGCCCGCCGGGCCCGTCCCCAGAACCAATGGCGCGGGAGGAGCTCGGACGCGGGCGGCCGGTGTCCACTCGCCCCAGGGAGCGGGGGGCAGGGGCCAGAGCGCGGCCAGAGGCGGCCGCGGCGCGCGCGTCTCCTCCAGCCCGGCGCGGGAGCAAAGCGCCCGCGCACCTGCGCCCGCCGGGGCAGAGCGCGCGCCCCGGGGCGCCACGCCGAGGGGAACCGGGCCGCTCAGGTCAGTGCCCGCGGGCAGCCCCCGCCCGGATCAGGTCTGTGCTGTGCCCCGCCTGCAAACGGTAACTCGGCCAGAGCTGGCTCACCTGGCGGGGGCGGCTGGGGGCGGGTCTCCTGCAGGACACCCTTAGCGGTTCTCTTGCCCGCTGTGCCCCGAGCAAGCCTGGGGCTGCGTGTGACAAAGCAGCTGGGAGCCCAGAACCCTGCTCAATCCCCCGCCTCTGCCACTGACAGGCGGTGGGGCCTCAGGCACCTCACTTAACTTCTCCACGAGCCCAGCCCTGCTCTCCGTTTAAATACCGGTGCCAGAGCGAGGTGACTCACTCAGGGTAACAGCCAGCACTAATCCAGCTTAGAGTGGTTCATTTTCACCTCTGCCTAAACACTCCTCTCCCAGGCTGTATTTGCTAATGATTTGAAGATGCTGTATGTGTTTTGTTAGACGTGTGCAAGGGGGTTAAAAATCCCTTCAGTCATATGACTGCAAACTAAGTGCAAAGCTGGGGTTTCCTGCTTCCTTTTTTTGTTTTGTTGCATAGGGACTTTTATTCTTCTGCCAGTAATATTGAGACATTGCTTTTAAATGAAAATGACTCATGTAGAGACTCACTCATGCATGTTTATTCTTGTAGGGTTAAGAAGGCTTTAAAACGGAATTTGGGCTGGTGGGTTAATAAAATAGTTTATTGACATAAGGTTGTTGCCTCAGAGTATGTGCTGTCATTGAGTATATCCTGTTGCAGCCAAACTAAGTTAAGTGGAAGAGAGGAATGTGTATATTGTTGCATGTGCTGCAATTCATACCACTGCCATGCTTTCAGCATTTGCTCCTGTTCTGTTTGTTTGTTGTCTCATTGCTGCACGAGTGAAAGAAATCTGGATTCGAGTGTTTATCTCATGACTAATTCAGAAAATAAGTTATCAAAGGGAATAAAATAGCTAAGCGGACAGGCACCATGTATGGAATAATGGGGGATAACATATTGTTATGGTGTCTAGTATCAGAGGGGTAGCAATGTTAGTCTGGATTATTTTTTCACCACACAATAGATCGATTCTGAGCTCTCGGGAGCTAAACTTTTGTTATTTCTAAGGCCTATCTACACCTAAAAATTAGGTTGACCTAGTTACCTCACTCATGGATAAGGCTATGATTTAGTCACTGATATTTTTAGTAAAAGTCATGGACAGGTCACGGGCAATAAATAAAAATTCACAGCCCATGACCTGTCCACGACTTATACTAAAAATACGTGTGATTAAATCTTGTGGGGACCTGGTGGGGGCCGTTGCTGGGGCTGCTGCAGTGAGGGGGGGGGGTGCGGGGGGCATGGGAAGGGCAGTTGAGGCCAGCAACACCAGCTGCTGATGGCTGCTCCGGGAGCTAGGGGCCACCAGAGCAGCAGCTGGTGTGGATGTTCCTGGGGCTGCTCCAGCAGCATCAGGTGTGGCTGTCCTGGGGCCACTTGAGCATCTGGCCCCAGAACCAGCCGCACTGTCCCCTGAATAAATTACAGAAGTCACATAGTTAAGCCGACCTAAGCCCCGGTATATACACTGCTAGGTTGACTCAAGAATTCTTCCAATGTCCTATGAGATGTCTCTCAAGGGGATGGATTTACTATAGTGGTGGAAAAAAACATTGTTGCTGTAGCAAGTATCTACACTATAGCGGTGTAGCTGCCGCGCTGCAGAACTGTGTGTTAGGGTGCATCTACATACATTTGCAACCTGGTAAGATATGGGAGGCAAGAGTATGGGGTGATGTCAAATGATCTCTGATTTCATGAGTGTTGACTATGCTTCGGGCCCTATCAAATTTCCAGTCACTGGATTTTTAAAATGGTAACAGAAAATACATTAGGCAAACTAGTGGATATGGGTATCGGTGTAGCTAATGGTTAAGATCGAGTTTAGTAAGACACACTTTCCTTAACCTGTGTAATAGATCACTTTAACATTAGCTTTGATTAAAAAAAATTAAATTTGTCTGTGGTGTGAGATTTGCATTAGAAAACACAGTGTAATAACCAGATAAGGTTCTTGCATTGCATTCAGTTCCTGATTGTGGTATTTTTAGGGGAACTTCTCTTCTCATTTTTCTTTTGGTATTGAGAAGCTGTGGTAAATAATTGTGTATGTGTGTGTGTATATACTAGGTGACAGTAGAACAGCTTGATTCTGAAACTTTTACAAAGAAGACAGAGTGGATAGAATGGGAAGTAATATTTACAGGGCTAACAGTAAACATGACCTTAAACAGCATGTTGAAATCAAAAGGCATTGAGGAGTTAATCTAGAAGTGGGGAAGAAACCAATATTATCAATATCTGAATTAAATATCCTAGAGCCCACAACAATACAGGCCTGATGACCTGAGAAGACAGAAGTGGTGTCAGGGTGCAGGATGAAACTCAGGGTAGAGTTCTTGAACTGAATTTGCAGTTGTTAGAGTAACGCATTACAGCACCCCTCTAATGTAGGTTTTGTCCTCATTTTGCAGGTGAATCATGAAAACTTGGCTTTCTATTTCTGACTTTCTACTTAATCTCCAGATGATAAAGCAAACAATGGACACTTTACTTCTCGATGAGCATCCACAAAGGGATTTAATATGCTTTAACTTCATGCCTTTAGTTAATTTGTCTTAGCTCTCCTGAGTGTCCCCATGTAGACAGCTCCTTAGGTTGCAAACTTTTCAGGACAGGCACTTTCTCTTAGTATGTTTTGGCAGTGACATTGAGGTCTTGGTCTTGATTGGGGCCTATAGGGAGAGCTCTGTGTGGATACAAAATGTTTTTCCGCATCCAATCCATGATGCGCAAAAATGGCCCATGGATATCTGCAGATTTGCAGGGCTCTACAGCAATACCAATAAATAATAATGAGAGGTGAAGTGACATGTCAAACAATGTAGAGTCTCAGTGTCGGAGACAGGATTGAACCCACAACTCTTAATATGCTTTAAGCCAGGGGTGGGGAACCTCCGGCCCGCAGGCCTTATACGGCCCGCCAAAGCCTTCCGTCCAGCCCGCACGCGTCCCTGGCCGGCGACTCCCCCAGGCGCTTCCCGGCCCCTTCGCCGAACGCGGAGCCACCTCCCCTGGCGGCCCGGGGCGGCTCCGCACTCGGCGAAAAGGCTGGAAGCGCCTCGGGGAGCTGCCGGCCAGGGATGCGCGGGGGCGGCTTTGCGCACCGGCCGGAAGGCGGGCGTGGCTCCGCACTGGGCCCGGCAAGCGCCTGGGGGAGCCACCGCGCAGGGACGTGCGTGGGCCACCAGGCGGGGGCGGCTCGAACCTGGGGGGGGGGGCGCCAGTGCCGCGGGCAGCCGACGGTCAATGGGGTGTGGGGGGGAGGCTGGGGTGGGCGAGGTGTGGGTGCAGGAGGTAAGGAGGCTTGGTGGGGGGAGGCTGGGCTGGGTGGGTCAGGCATGGGGGGCAGGAGGCTGGGTTGGGAGGGGGGAGGAGGTTAGGTTCGGAGGGGTGGGCCAGGCAGGGGTGGGGGAGGAAAGGCAGTTAGATGGGGGGAGGCTGGGCGGGGGTAAAGCAACTTCACCCCCTACACCCAGGCTGATAGCAGGAGCTGACTGGGGCAGGCGGCAGGACGCCGGCTGGCAAGGGGCCAGCAGGGAAAACCCCAAAGCAGTGCAGGGCTAAGCACTCCGCCTTCCACTGCTTTGGGGTTTCCCCCGCTGGCCCCTTGCCAGCTGGGGTCTCAGCTCCCGTTGCCAGCCTGGGCTTCCTCGGGGGGGGGGAGGGGGGAGAGTGGCCCGTCGGTGGGGGGGGGGGGAGCGGCGCGGCCCGCGAAGGACATTATAAATGTCCAAATGGCCCTTGGCACACAAAAGGTTCCCCACCCCTGCTTTAACCACTAGTCATGCTGCCTTTCATAAAGGAAAAACCTGTTTAAATACAAACCGAATTGTGACAGTGATGCGATAAGGAAGGAAAAAGTGTGTGACAGTTTAATATGTCTACTTAAATATGATGTAGTTAGTGGGTTATGAGAGTTTTCATAATTGCAAAGAGCAAGACCATTTTATCAGATGTCTGTGTTTATAGTGGGTTAAAGTGAAGAAAGGCTCCACTGGCCTTGACTTTCTTCCTGAGCTGAGTGTCAGACATTCCACTTGGGAGGAAGCTACCCTTTCTTTTCACCTCTACACAGCTTACGCATGCTGGAATAATGAAACTTATGAGCATAGCTCAGAGTCCCATTGGAGCGGGAAAAGTTGCTGGGGAGAGGAGTAACATCATTCAGATTACAAATTAAATGATACCTTTCCACAAAGTGAGAAAATGTTTCAAACAAATGATCAGTGCAAAGGCTTGTTCTTACATGAAGCCGCACTGGAGTGGGTCTCTTCTAGGCTTGGCTGTTAATCAGTTTACAAGATTCAGGGTCTACAACCATCACCTCTTTTGGGTGTCTATTTTAAATATATAAATATAAATAAAATATATATATATATAAAAATGGAGATATACCAATCTCCTAGAACTGGAAAGACCTTGAAGGTCATCGAGTCCAGTCCCCTGCCTACACTAGCAGGATCCCCCTGCCTACACTAGCAGGATTTTTGCCCCAGATCCCTAAATGGCCCCCTCAAGGATTGAACTCACAACCCTGGGTTTAGCAGGCCAACGCTCAAACCACTGAGCTATCCCCCCACCCCAATTCAGAGCATTCAGTATCTATCCAAATAGAGATGATGATATTTTCCTATATTTTAAAGGGTTTTCTTTATTGTAAAAATACTTTCCCTCATGCCAGGCGGGTGAGGTAGTATCTTTATTAAGAACTTCTGTTGGTGAAGGAGACAAGCTTTCAAGCTAGACAGAGCTCTTCATGTCTGGTAAAGTACAGGTAGTGTCACAGCTAACTACAAGATGGCATATATTGTTTTGCATAAGTCATTAACACATATTCGAAGGGACTATTCAAGGTGAAGTGGCCTATTAACAACTCTTCAGTTATGGGACAAAAGAAGGAAATTAGTGGGATACAGATTGTTGTCATAAGCCATAAATCAATGCCTTTATTTAACCATGAGTATAGTGTCTAGCAAAGTTATACATTTAAGATCTCAAGCTCCTCTTTTGACGGTGTTGCGCAGGTTTCCTTTGAGGACGAGAACTGCGAGGTGAGATATGGAGTGATCATTTTGTGAAAACTGCTCACCCACGGGCGATATGGTTTTTTTGTCTTTTATTTTTCTGTGTGAGTTCATTTGAGAGCATTGTGATTGTCTGCTTTCACCCATGTGGTTGTTATTGTGGCATTTAGTGCATTGGATGAGGGCACGTGTGACAAGCTGTATGAAGGATGACAACAATATAACATGGGCACATTCTCGTTAAATGTAAAAACAACAAGGAGTCCTTGTGGCACCTACTGTATTTTCATATACACACACCTGCTACTGTATTTTCCACTCCATGCATCTGATGAAGTGGGTTCTAGTCCACATAAGCTTATCATGGCCGGCGACAGAAATTTTGGGGCCCCGTACTCTGATCGTTTGTGCCCCCACCCCGGCCGGTCTCCCGCCGCCCACGCCCTGCCCCGCCTGGGCCTACGTGGGTTGCCCGCTGGGTCCCGCTGCTCTGGACGCGACTCACTGGGAGGGGAAGATGGAGCGACGCGCTCCCTTAAGTCCGGGGCCCGGTACAGCTGTACCCGTAGTACCCCCCCGTCGCCGGCCCTGTGTCCACTACCACCACACAAAATCTGGAGTCCTGTCCATTTATCCTGTGCAGCAAAATCTTAGGGTGCTCTGCCTTGCACTGTTCCTTGGGGGACATGTTCTGCTGATGGGCTGAGACGTAATGAACCAAAAAGGGGGCCAGGGATGGGGCTAAGGCACTGAAGTTTCAGAGCAAGGGAAGGGGGTGCAATTTAAGCTCATATATAGCATGCTTCACAACTGACCAGTTGTTGCTAGCTTTAGGGCAGAATTAGGCTTGTGCTAGCGGGGAGAGGACTGAGGAAATGCTTGGGGCCCTGATGCTCCTGATCCAATCCCCTATGGGCTCCTAGGGGATCCCCCAATGCTCCCTGGAAACCCTCTGCTAACCCCTTGAGTGCCATTCCACCAGGGGCTCCCTAACCCCCTGCCACCCCTCGGGGCCCCTTCCCTCAGTGCTCCCTGGGAGCCCCCTGGCAACCTCTCAAGGTCCCCTCTCCCAATGCTCCCTGGGGCCCCCTGCCACCCCTCAGGGGCCCCCTCCCAAGCTCTCTGGGAATCCCCTGCCAGTGCCAACCCCCCAGAGACACCCCTCCCAATGCTCCCTAACCCTCTGCCAGACCTCAGGGCCCCCTCTCCCAAGCTCACTGGGAATCCCCTACCAGCCACGGACCCCTTCCTCAATGTTTCTTCTCTAGCCTCTCCCCCTGTTCCCGCGCTCGGCTCCGCCTGGTGAAAGGTAACTGAGACAAGGCAAAATTCCCATCAGCACCCTTGTCCGTCTCCCGCTTTCTATCAATTAGAGTTCTTCCCCAGATGAGAGGGCGGTGACAGACCGGGACAGCTCGCTCTTCACAAGCCATTGGTTTGCCGAGGTGCCACTCCAAAACCTCCCTGTAACTGATCAATTTAGTTACCTATCAACCAAAGCTAAACTGCTAACCTATTGGCCCTGGGAGAAAGAGGTGGGGATTATTGTCTTCCATCACAGAGGATGGAAAGTTTTTCTGCACTTGATAGGTGATGAGACCTATCAGTTCCTCTTGCGATTGCTGTTGGTCTCAGGAATAAGGGGAGTCCCGCCCCCTGTGCCCTGCCACTCAGTCTTTTTCAACGTAGTAGGTGGGAAATCTTGTCCATTAACTATACTCGGTGACTACTGGCTAATCGTTTAAAAGGCGTGGTTTATATCCCCGCCCCCACTCTCCGTTCTCTCGGATCCATAGTTCGTTCCCTCTCGGCTGTTGGTGGGAGCTCCGATTGGAGGATGTGGCTCGGTAGGCGGGCCCTGAGTGTACCTTCTTGGGGCGGGATTGGTCGTCGGGGAGGAGGGCGGAGCCGTCTGTCAGTCAATCAGTCTGTCCGTCCCTCTGGTCCCGGCAGCCGGCAGGGGAGGTGGTGGTTCCATGGCAGCTGCGGTGCCCGGCTCCCCCGCCCACCGCCCCTCTTCAGGCCCGGCGACAAGGGGGAACGACTACGGGTACAGCTGTGTACCGGGCCCCGGACTTAAGGGGGCCCCCTTTAAGTCTGGAGCCCGGTACAGCTGTACCCGTAGTACCCCCCTGTCGCCGGCCCTGAAGCTTATGCCCAAATAAATTTGTTAGTCTCTAAGGTGCCACAAGGACTCCTCATTGTTTTTGTGATACAGACTAACATGGCTACCACTCTGAAACCTGACATTAAATGTAGTTTATCACACAAGGCCTCTCTGTGTTTTCTAAAGTTACAAAATGGTAACTTGGAAAGTAATGCCTGCAATGCTCACAATTTGGGGGTAAAGATAAAAGGCTTTAAAAAACCATCTCCAGAGAGATCACACAAAAGAGGTTACACCATTCAGATATTTGTAGATGTTATCTTGTCTCCTCTTTGCCATCCTTGACTTCCCAAAATAGTTGAATAGCCAAGTTATATATATTTAGCTTTGTTAATCTCTCAAAATCCAAGAATTCCAACCCATAATACTTTTTGTTGCTCTTCTCTAAATTCCCTTCAGTTTGCAATATCTTTCCATGGTATATCTTCTTTTCTATGCTACATCTGTGTTGGGGGAGGGGGGGGAGGGCTTATCTCGTTGCCGGGAGAAACGAGGCTTCACACAGGTGGCTAGATGGAAAGTGGTGAGTTTATTGGAAGGAGCGGCATTAGCATGCTGGGGGCTTCCAGTCAGCACTGCCATGATACAAGATGTCTGACACACCCAGGCGATGTCCAGAGGCGATGTCCAGAAAAGAAGCCCAACCCATAAAGGTGTGTCAGCACAGATATACCCATGCTCATTTGCATCTCATACATACTCATATCTCATTTGCAAGCAGCAAGCTAATTGGTTACATGCTGTTCAGCACTTGTTGATTACGCAGTCCTGCCTCAGTTTCCCCATTTAGTTTCCCATGCATTCATTCTCACACAGACTGGGTAAACACTCATACAGCTGGGAACTTGTTCCCAAACACACTGATAACAAGGTCATTTTCAGATTAATACCATTACACCCTCTCCTGGAGTTGACTCAGAAGCTTAACTTCACCCCCTAGTGGTTGCCCGTCACAATTTCTTCCGGTCCTTACAATCCATTTGCCAGTTTATTTTGAGGCATTGCTTGAAGCAATAATTGAGACCATATTTTTCCCTGGATGATTAGCTCTTTGACTTTATTTGATCCCTCACAACTAAGGAGATAAGATGTCTTTGATAAACTCTGGCTGCATAATTTCCCTGCTTTACAGTATAGTAGATCCTATCTCCTCTTCCAGCTTTTATGTGGGTGCATGTTAAACAACAAAATGAAGGCACTTCTTGTAGCTAACTGACTACTCCCATAAACGTTTTTATTTTTATTTACATTCTCTTGAGTTCTTGTTACTCTTGGTGCAGTTCTTTCTCCTTGGTTTGTGTGGATTTTGTGCACTTTGATTTGCTATAAAAATCATTCCCCAGTAGCACTACAAATCTATTTGGTAATTCACTGATATGTAAAAGCCAATGTGCACAAGAAACTTCAATTGCAAAGATAAGTTTTGTTTAAAAACAACAAAATCAGCAAAACCTATGCAACTTGTAGATCAGCTTGCTTATTGCTTGTTTTATACTGATGATTTGTCAAGTTACCAATTAGGGATTTCTAGAACTGGCAGTATGGAGATCTGTGTTCTGTGCCTCAGGTTTGCCATTTAGTAAACAGATAATATTACTCAGAGGGGGTGGGGATGGGGGGTAATGTAAGGCTTAATATTTTAATATTTGTGTATGTTCTATGGCCAGAAGCTCCAGCATAAAAAATCTCTCTACTCCTCCATTGGTGAAAGGGATTGCCACAAAGGGCCTTATTTAGATAGGCTACCTACCCACAATTGTTCTTGTAACACCGTGGATTTTGTGGAGTAGTTGACTCCCATAGAAGCATACCTTGTGGCAAAGAGCTTTTCCAAGCAGCTAGGGCTCTGCTCAAGGGTCCCATGTGCAGACAATACAGATTGAGGATTTTGTGTTGAGAGATGACGCAAAGGACAACAGCAGAGCTGAGCAGGCTCTGGTGAGGCCCTGCTCACTCAGCACCTTAATAAAGCTGAATCATTTAAATGGGTTAAGTTGTGGCACTTCCAGGTTAGACCAGACAAACACCCTCCATTAGGACTGGAGGCAGACCTGCAGAGAGACAGGTAGACTATATTTCTACTCTCTCATTCAGATTCTGAATGGGGGTCAGTCGATCAGTGTGGTGCAGTGCGGTGAAGCAGCTAACTGTGGCACAGTTTCACCTATGGGTAGGAAGGGAGTTAGATGGACTACTGCCAAAATTATTGGAAAGCCAGGAATACTTGTAGCACCTTGGAGACTGACTAGTTTATTTCAGCATAAGCTTTTGTGAGATAAACTAGTTAGTCTCTAAGGTGCTACAAGTATTCCTGGGTTTATGGATACAGACTAACACGGCTGCTATTCTTAAAATTATTGGAGTATTTTATTCTTTATTTGCATTTATATTCTGTACATATTTATACATCTGTTTAAATGTGTTCCTTTTCCCCTCCTAATGATTTCCTTGTCTGTACACAATTTGAGTGCTTGAGATTGGGGAAGTTCTGCCTGTTAAGAGCACTTGGGGATGGTGCATTTAGTTTCCCCAGGGTTCTGGCTGGGGGCTTGAACCAGTTCAGGTATTTGTCAAGAGGGACTTGGATATATTGAACCCCCAGCCCTTTTTATTTCCATTAACTGCCTGACAGAAGGGTTAATTTTGTGAAGCACTTTGACTGGAAGCCCATAGAGAAGTGTAAAGAGTTTAAATCCCATACATGTTGGGTACTTGACTTTTTCTGCCCAGTCAAGAGTTTGCAGTAGTAACAGGTGAAACTCTTAATTAAATTTAAAACTACCAAACTCTGATGGTGGATGTAAGAGTGTCTATTCCCTCTCTCTGGACATTGGGGTACAGAGGAGAGACTGTTTTATGGTCCCTTAACTATAAACTGTTTCCCCAGCCTAAGTTAAGTCTTTTCACCCCCAAAACCCACACTCTACCAGTAGGGAAATGGGGACCAAGCTGCCACCACTCAGTAATTACTCCAAGACTATGGGGTAGGGAACCTTGACTCCCCCCGAGAGTAACCCTCCCGACCCCTCCCTTTCTGTCTGGGAGAAAAAAACACACAGAGACTTAACTCCAGCGTCCCTTCAACCTAGGAGACACAATCCTCTTCCCCCTCCCCTTCCAACCTGAAGAGAGAGAGATTCCAACACAGCCCTCCATAACCATGGGCTGCCCCATCCAAAGCTAGGATTCCTTTATGATAATAACCAAACACTTTTTATAACTAAAAAGGTTTAATAAAGAAAAGAGAACAACTTACAGCTAATACACTTTACAAATATAAGGCTTCCTCCCCCTCACTCCAGATTTCTCCCCCTGAGAGGGTAGTGACACCCTAGACCAGGCACAAGCTTATGAAAAATCAATATGTTACTTACAATTCAGCTACTTATGAATATAGGAAAGAAAAAATAGAAGTCTTACCCTCCATAGCTAGAGAGTGAAGAAATGGATCTGGCCCCAAGCTGGGATGGAGGGAAACTGAAACTAACCCTCCCTCCTCCCTGCCTCATGGGCTGGGGTGTCTATGTCACCCTTTCTCAGGTAAAGTTAACCCCATACAGGCAAAACAGCACTCCACACTTATGACAGTGGAGTAATGTGTTTAAGCTATAATATATGGCAAAGGGAGAATAGCAGTCTGCAGAGATCAAAGTTGGACACTCCTGAAATGCCAGAAATGTTGTTTTTTTTAATCAGGGATTCCTGTTTGTCCCCATCTCTAATTACTCACTTATACAGTAGACTCTGAATTATCCAGGATTGGGTTAACCAGGATGTAGATTAACCAGGACGTCAAAAAAAACCAAACGCATAACTCGCAGGGCCAGCTCTGGCTTTCTTGCTGCTCCAAACACACACAAAAAACCCCACCAGGGTGCAGGGCAGCAAGTGAACCAACACCCCCCCACCCCCACCCCGGTGCAGAGTGCCTGGTGAACCAAACCTCCCTCCCCATATTTCCTGTGGATGGTGATTATCCAGGATTTTATTAACCAGGATTAATTTTTTCTGCATCATCCTGGATAATCGAGAGTCGTAGTTCCATACATGAACATAATTTGTTACTCCATTTGCACAAATTTCTAAGCAAAAATACAGCAGAAAATACTTAATTTTGACAGAAAAGCCTTTGTCAAATTTGAGGTGTCTCTAAGAAACACTGTGAATTATGGTTTTGTTCCAATATAGATCTTGTTAACCCAATTATTGTTTGCATGTTTAACCTGCATTTGGTATATAAAACAAGATTGAAGTAGTCCAGATGGTAGCATCTGCTTTAATGATCCATAATCAGTGCATCTTACTTTGTCATTTCACTAAGATTTATGAATATAACTTATTGTGATGATCATGTATTAGTGTGATATAATAGGTCGCCAAACTAAAGTATTCTGGTGATATCTGGAGATAATGCTTTGAGAAGGCCTTTGAGTAAATCAATTTAGTAAAGAGATAAGAGACCATCATTGAGAACTTAGTAGAAACAAAGGTTCTGCACTTAGCTAAGGTAGTCATTGTACAATACAATAGCAGAGTGTGTGGTGCATATTCAGAACTATGTTGTTTTGTAAAGAAAATCTGTTCATATTTGAATTGCTATTATCACCTAATGCAAAATTTCTATCTAGCCATCAGTATTATAGCATTCCTTCCTCTGTAATTTGATGTCTTAATTAAATCCAGACTTGATGTTATTTGGTACTATTAATAAAAAGCTCTTGTACCACATCTGTAGAGGCATAAGGCATCCTTTGTAAAATCATCCCCACTGTGTATTATAGGAAGGTACGAATCAATTGAACTAATAATAACAGTATATGAAATGTGTAGAGAGAATTTTGATTTACCTGTCTATTTTTATTTTCTCTAAGCATCATGTTTATTTTAAGCTTTTTTTGAAGACATAAGAATGTACAAAATTAGTTCCAGGTTGTTCAGCGCACTTTTAAAAAAATATTAACGTAGTATAATCTGCATGGAATACAGACATTTGATTGTAGAATTTCAGCACAGAGTTTGTGTTGGTATTAAAACAGAACTTTTTTGTGCAGGATGGACATAACAGATGGTGTCATTTGTCCTTAGTTTCAGCACTTTGACTCTTGAATTGGAAGAGTTACTGCCTATTAGAAAGGATGTAAACTAAAGTTTAACAAGCATTTCCACTGTTAACCTCTTCCCTTTGAAATGACATTCTAAGATACTCTAAACAGTAACTATGTTTTCTTTGATTTATGCAAGTGTCTGGGAGGTTTGCCAGACTTTAAGAATATAACAGATCTTGCCATTGTTAAATTGTTCTGTTGTGAAAAATAACTCATTGTGTTTGGGGGGTGAGGGACAAGGAGAGTAATTTTCAGTTCATAATTTGGTTTAATCCAAAATCTTTCAGTAATACATAGTGTAATGGATGGGATTTTCCTCTCACTTATGCTGGTTTTATGCTGTAATAAACAGCATTCTTTTTTCTAACACAAGAAATTTCACAAACTTAGAATTAAGTTTGCTTGAATGTATTTTTTTCAGTGTGGAAACACTAACTAAAAAGGAAGGGAAACCATTAGGAAAGAGTCCATGCAACATAAAACCAATCTGAATGTTAGCCCACTTTCATCAACGATCCTTCACACAGACTTCTGTGTACAGTATTTACATTGTAACTCTAAATCAATCGGATAATATAGCAAACACTACTAAAAATCCTATATCCAGTTATATTCCTATCTACCTTCATAATGTTATTGTATAGTGCAGTGGTTTTCAAACCTTTTTTCTGGAGACCCACTTGAAGAAAATTGATATCCGCAACCTAAGGGAGCTGGGGATGAAGGATTTGGGGTGTGGAAGGGGCTCAGGGCTGGGGCAATGGGTTTGGGGTATGGGAAGGGGCTCTGGGTTGAGGATGCAGGTTCTGAGGTGGGACTGGGGATGAGGGGTTTGGGATGCAGGAAGGAGCTCTGGGTTTCGGGGGGAGGGGGGTGTCTCAGGGCTGAGGCAGAGGATTATCTCTGGCAGCTCCGGTGGTCAAAGCCCTGTCCCGTCCCGTCCCTCCCTCCCCTCCCCCCAAAACTAGGACCTGGACCTGCTGCTGGCCACTTCTGGGGCTCAGCGCAGTGTCAGAACAGGTAGGAACTAGCCTGCCTTAGCCAGGCAGCACCGCCAACGGGACTTTTAAAAGTCCAGTCAGCAGTGCTGACCCAGTACTGAGTCACGACCCACAGTTTGAAAACCACTGGTGTAGTGAAATAAAAGATAAACAGGTTGGAGTTAAAGTTGTGCATTACATTGTAATTTTTCAGTTCTTTGTGGTGTACAATGAGGATGACAGCATAGTGAATTGAAATTGAATATGTGAAGAGCACATTTGTGTCAGGGTGGTAGAGTGTCATGATTGTAGTGGGATACAGCTTTGATGCAAATATTTTGCTGACTGTTTACTGAAAACGTATTTCCTTTTAGCCCCTCCATTGAGAAGAAATACACTTGAGGAACATCAATTCAAAGTTTGCAAAGTTTTATGGGTGGGAATTTCCTAATTAATCTTTTCATATATGTAAGTAGCGGGTTGGGACAATCTGCTGGGGTCCCCATAACTGTGAACCACTGTTACTCTTATACAGTCTGGAAATCATCAAAATACAACACCAAACTCAAGATTTATCAGAGCTGCGTACTTTCAACACTACTTTATAGAGCAGAATGCTGGGGAATGAGAAAGTATAACATGTCCATACTGTCTTCATTCTATACAATCTACCTCAGAAAAATCCTCCGTTTCTTTTGGCCCAGAACAATCTCAAACCAAGAGGATCTGAGCACCATCATTGCTAGGAGGCATTGGAGATGGATCGGTCATGTTCTTTGGATGGAAACTGATATCATTACCAGAGTAGCAATAAGATGAATACCTGAAGGCAAGTGAAAACTAGTCTGCCCGAAAATAACATGGTGAAGAGTTGTGGAAGCCGAGCTGAAAAATCTGGGGCACAGTTGGGGAACCATTGAAAGACTTGCCAGAAACAGACAGAAGTGAAGCAGCTTTGTCACTGCCCTAAAAGTCCGAGGCATAATAGGAACATGATAATGTGTTACACTTCTCAGCAAGTGAAAGCTCTGCTGCTGCTAAAATACAGATTAGCTCCTGCTTGTCTGCCCTGCCAGGAAGCTCTTCAGGACTTTGCCAGTCCAAACCTTGCCTAGAAGGTAACAATCCGTGAACCCCAACTCCCAAGTTCCTCACAGATGTCTCTCTCTAACGTCCAGTCCTCTTGCTCAACACTCTCAGAGGTTATTAAGTTAGCTGCTTCTTTACAGAGACAGTACACAGCAGTTTATTAACAAACCTCCAAACAAAGCTCTGAGTTGATTGATGGTAAAAGTAAACCAAGTGTATTAACAAATTGGCATATTTTTAAGTGATATCAAGTGGAAAAAATAAAGATAAAAATAGTTACAAACAAGCAAAAGTAAAACATGCTTCTAAGGTCTAAGGCTTCTGAAAAGTTAGGGTGACCCAGCTACGTCACTCAGGGATGTGAAAAATCCACACCTCTGAGCAACATAGTTAAGCCAACCTAACCCCCAGTATAGACAGTGCTAGGTCAATGAAAGGATTCTTCTGTCAACTTAGCTGCCACCTGTCTGGGAGATGGATTACCTACACCAACAGGAGAATCCCTCCTGTCAGTAAAAGTAGTGTCTACACTGAAAATACTTCAGTGGTGTAACTGCAGAATTTCAAGCGTAGAAAAGCCCTAATGCTAAAATTTAACTTCATCAGCTATTGTTCTTTTTCAGGATGGTTTCCCTACTTACAGCAACTTCTCTGGTGTGATTGGCTGTTCCAGTCTTACGGAATCAAAGTGTTGGTGTCTTAGTGATCCAGTTCTTGAGGGAACCAAATGGGTATAATCCCCCTCTCTTTATAGTCCAGTAAATCTTTGAAAGTTCCTTTCCATTGTTGGGTTTATACGCCATACCCTCTGGTGTAGATTCCATGCTGGTTCCTCCCCCATTGGTGATTTTTACAATGCAAATAATATCTTTCTGTGATCTCTAATACAAATGAGTAGCACACTGAATTTGGCCACATGTGGTATGAGGTATTAGTCCCTTTCCTTTGTCTGGAGACAATCTGTGTATCAATTCCCCCTGACTTGCCTGGGTTAAATATATTTTAGTAACATATTTCCATAGTACATCTGTAAAGTTCTTTATGAGATAACTATACATACATCAGGTGAGAATATTAATGATCAGTGAGTTATTAGTTTTCCCATGATATATTGCAGGCCACCTTTTGGGTAAATATCATGACAAGTGTGTGCCATCTGGCATGTGGGGCTCTCTTTAGGGTTACAGGGATAGGCACTGATGCATATATAGTATGCTGATTGCTTTTTAATAGTTAAGTAGTACCTTACATTGAAGTTAAGAGCTACTTTTGAAGTAAGATTATATCTAACAGGAGTGAGGGAATCTGGATACAGCCATTGTTAGAGGAGAAATGGACTCAATATAATAGATTTATTTAGATATTTAAAGAAGGACCAGTCTGGTTTAAGGGATATAGAGAACAGTTTTATTATTTACTATTTTCATACCGTGAAGAGAAGCTTATCTGATGCGGAATACAAAAGTTGACTGAATCTCATTTTCTATTTAAATGGCATTTCCAGTTTTAGTCACAACTTCAGTAACCAAAAATGTGAGACATGGGCTTGCCATTACATGCAGGAAAGACATATGTGTTATACATAACATGCACATGCAAATAATTATTACTGAGCAAGATCATGGCCTCTCCTATTTGTCCACACTGTGGGTTAACCAGAGAGGGCATAGTGGGGGCAGGGAGGGGAGCCTCTGTGAAGCTTCTACATCCCATGACATGAAGGGGGACAGATTGTGTGTATGGAATGGGCAGAGCTTTCACTCTGTCCCCCAGTGCACTAATTAGCACAGCTGAGCTGGAGTGATTAGGAGTGGAGGGGAAGGTCTGCATTAGAGCAATAGGGCCCATGGTGGAGAATTTTTTGGAATCACAATACCATTCCTGGGACACTATATACTGCCCTTGCTATGGGGCTAGATTGAGATTTATTCTCAGCTATTATTATTTTGTTTATTGTCACAGCGTTCCACCTATCTGTGTTATAATGGGACTAGATAAAATTGTTGAAAATATTTTGTCAACAGTTAATTTTGCACCCCAGAAATTGTCGGGGGAGTGTGTGTGGTATTTTTGTGATGCTTTGGGAGACTGGAAATTTTCCACTTCCAAACTTTGGGATGGGGGAGTAGGATGAATTGAGAGCCGTAAATTGTGTTCACTCCAAAGGTGTTTTCTTTTACTCTACATCAAACAGGTCTGTGATCT
This sequence comes from Sternotherus odoratus, assembly GCA_032164245.1. NCBI lineage: Eukaryota > Metazoa > Chordata > Testudines > Kinosternidae > Sternotherus > Sternotherus odoratus. Next base: position 79,071,738 of record JAVMKO010000006.1, read on the forward strand.
GAAAACTGATCAGTTTTCAATTTTTTTTGAAATTTTAGGATTTGTAAGTTTGCCTCAGGATCAAGAAGGTTGTGAGAAGGCTGAGCATCATGTTAGAAAGAGAAGCCAACTGGTAGCTGTTGAGGATTAATTGGTTTTGCATGCTCACTAACAAAATCATTTTTTATTTTTGCCTTCTCTTGCTATATAATCAATGAGTGTATTTTTATTGTTAATATTGAGATAATGTTGTTTCCCCATTAAACAACATGACTTTATTTGCAGTAGAACCAAGCACCATTAAGAAATGTTTCATATGTTGTTGAAAATCTCCACTGGGTCAAATCTGCAAATGCTTCATAGGAGGTAATAAATCCTTTTTTAGTAACTCTGAGTACCCCCTCTGATGTCGTCGTTCTGTGCCACAGCTCTGCGCTACAGGGCTTCTATCCATCCTGTAATGACATTATTCAGCCAACTTAAAGTAATGTGAAAGCTCTGCTTTATTTATCTTGTCTGTTAATGCAGGGTTTTTTAATCCATTTGCTGCAGAGCCGATAAAGTTTTACTAATTTTGTAACAGTGGCTGTGTACTTTATATTCTTTATATTCTGCTAGCATGTACATTATTAACTAATTTTTCAGGTTTTTAAAAAAACTTTAAAGAGCTTTGTGTGGGGCTGGAAATAGAATGTAGCACAAGTGTTCAGGCCTGACATTTATCTACTCTTAACAAAAAATGTTTGACATTCGTTCGGCCTTTTCAAGTTAGAGACAAAATACTATTTGACATCAAATACTTTTCCCACATTTCTCACTATTATGATGCACCTATATGTTTTTGACCATTACGACCAGAGCCGGCTTTAACTTTTTTGCCACCCCAAGCAACAACAACAACAAAAAAGTGACCGGAGTGCAAAAAAAAAAAGTGTGGTGGGGCGGGGGAGCCAGAATGTGCTGCCCCAGGATTGGAGGAAATGCCACCCCTTAAAATGTGCCACCCCAGGTACATGCTTCCTAGGCTTGTGCCTGGAGCCGTCCCTGATTCTAACATCTCTTTGGACAACTGTTCTCCGGTCATAGTGACATAGGGCTTACATTGCTGTTTTCCCAGTGCTAGCAACCGTGGGAGCACTAGTGTAGAACGACTGCTGTTTTTTTTTTACTAATGTTGCCTGACATTAGTCAGAACAGCTCTAGTTATTTGGAGCTAAAAATGCTGGCATCTGGTATATAGTGACACGTTCATCCCTGGAGCTGCACTGGTATTGAAACAACGGTGGGAGAAGACCTGTCTGTGCATGGTGTTTTACACATAGAAAAGAAGATATGATTCCAGCCCTGAAGAGAGTGCAAGCTAGAGTCACACCTACTGGCATAGTGAGATTCAGATTACATCTCTCTGAACCACAGGCAGAATGACTTCATTAGGGGATCATTAGGTGAATGGGGGAAAAACTCCATGCATATAAACCACTTCCCTTCTGAGTATCCTGTTCTTTCTCCACTCACTCCCTCCACCGAGGCTGTGACAATGGCAAGCAGCAGTACTGTATAAGCATTGACAATATGGGGTTCTCCCTCTCAGGAACTGTGCACATTTTCATAGATATAGAACTCAGGTTAAAGGCCTTGCAAGTGGTCTTGATGAGGTGGTCTGTTCCTTTTTAATGGTATCTAAACCATCTAGAGATTAATGAATCTGCTATGGCCTTGGCTAAGAGCCATGTGGCTTAGATCATGCAGTAGATCACTGATAGTAAATAGGCAGACTGTGGGCCAAATCCGGACTGAGAGATACTTTAAAATGGAGTGCAACATCTTTTTATTTACGTATTATTATCATTATCATTATTATTGTTTTTGTATTTTATCTGGAGCCTGAACCTTAGCAATACCTTGACCAAGAAATTTGAACCTTGACAAAAAATAGACTACCCCTGCAATAGACTGAGGTCATATGCTAAGTTTCAGAGGTCCCAGTTTCGCTCCCGCCTGCTGACAACTGCGGATTCTTTGCCATTGGATTCCCTGGGCTCATGATTTGGCCCCATGTTTTATAAACACTTATGACAAGTAAATCTTTTTTGAAGGTGATTGTTCTAGAGAGAACTAGAGATTTAGTTAGGTTTTGTTTTTTTGGTCTGTAAATGTCAGAGGGGAGTTTCCTCTCTTTGTAATTAAGTTTTCAAGAAATAGTTTAACTAGAGGTAAAATGAGAATTAAAATATTATCCATTGACATCAGGTACTTACTCATAATCTGTTGTATTATTGGAGAGAATGGATTCCTGTTTGTGCAGCAGCAAGAATTGCCATAGTCAATTAAAATATTTATTTAGAAACAAGTCTGACAACTTGAGCATGAACATAAAGACTTTCACAAACTATACATGCATCATAAAATATGAATTCAAATATATACTCCCCTCAGTGCACATTATTACTAATGGGAGTTTTTAAATCAAATGGGAATAAAGAATATTTTTTACTCCTAGTAATAACCCAATATGCTGGCACAATCTAAACTCAGGATGTGGAAATACAATTAAAAAGGAAGAAAAGAGTACAGAAATGTGACTGTCTCTAGATCCAGGTTTCACAATCTGAAAACTGTTAAAATGGCTTTTATTCATAATATTAAACACTCTGATGTACATAGCCCTTCAAAAAGCTTTTTCAGGCATTTTACGTTAGATTTGCTCACAAACTCTATGCCTTTGGTTACACTACAGGATTATAGTGCGTTTGGTTATAGTGCGTCCCATATACAGCAATAGGTATTGCGCTAGAGCGTGTGCACACTCAGACCCGGCAGCGCTAAAGCATGGCCACATTTGCGGCACTTCTGGCGGCACTGAGAGTAGCGCAATAGGGCAGGTATCCCACAGAGCACCTCTTCCCAATCTGGCACAATGCCTTGTGGGAAGGGGGGCATCACTTGCAGCCATTCTGCATCCGGTTCCAACTCCCCGTGATGCTTTGTGTCATATCCCAGGAATCCCTGTGTTTCCGGCCACCTTGGGCGCCATCTCTCAATGGTTTCAGCAAGGCACGCGCGCTCCATCGTCCGTTTTCCTGTGCCCTAATGGATCGCGAACTGCTGCGGAACATGCTGGTGAGTGTCGCCAGCACAACTCTCTGCGCGGCGGAGTTCATTCTTGAAATGGACCGTGACAGTAGTGATGAGTCTGGTGAAGAAGACGAGATCGAGCCGAGGAACAAATTGGACACTAAACTGATCATCGCTTTAACGGACATGCTCACGACCGTGGAACACCACTTCTGGGCACGGGAAACGAGCACTGACTGGTGGGATCGCATCGTCTTGCAAGTGTGGGACAATGAGCAGTGGCTGCAAAACTTTCGCATGAGAAAAGCCACTTTCATGGGACTGTGTGCTGAACTTGCCCCCGTCCTGCAGCGCCAGGACACCAGATTGAGAGCTGCCATCCCGGTGGAGAAGCGGGTGGCTATAGCACTCTGGAAGCTGGCCACCCCAGACAACTACCGATCGGTGGCCAACCACTTTGGGGTGGGGAAGTCGACCGTTGGAGTCGTGTTGATGCTAGTGTGCAAGGCCATTAATCACCTCCTGCTACGAAAAATCGTGACTCTTGGTGACGTGCGTAACATCGTGGCTGGCTTTGAGCAGATAGGGTTTCCTAACCGGAGGGGCGATCGATGGGACCCATATACCTATTCTGGCCCCCGACCACCTAGCAGAAGAGTACATTAACCGAAAGGGGTACTTCTCCATGGTTCTTCAGGCGCTTGTGGATCACCGTGGGTGTTTCATTGACATTAATGCAGGCTGGTCGGGAAAGGTGCATTACGCATGCATCTTCCGCAACAGCGGCCTGTTCAGGAAGCTGCAGGAAGGCACTTTTTTCCCAGACCAGAGGATCCCCGTGGGGGAAGTGGAAATGCCCATTGTGATTCTTGGCGACCCCGCTTATCCTCTAGTGCCCTGGCTCATGAAACCCTACACGGGGAGCCTGGACAGCAGCCAGGAAAGGTTCAACTACAGACTGAGCCGCTGTCGAATGACTGTGGAGTGTGCTTTTGGGCGTCTCAGGGGCCGCTGGAGATGTCTTTATGGCAAGCTAGATTTGGCAGATGGAAGTGTCCCCGCAGTTATTTCTGCGTTCTGTGCCCTACATAATCTCTGTGAGCAGAAGGGCGAAGGCTTCACTACGGCATGGTCCTCGGAGGTTCAACAGCTGTAGGCCACGTATGCACAGCCAGAGAGCAGGGCTATTAGAGGGGCCCAGCGCGAGGGTACAAGGATCAGGGAAGCCTTGAGGGAGCATTTTGAGGCTGAAAGCAAGTTCTAATGGGAATTGCAGAGGAAGGGAGGGAGGGAGCAGTCTGTTAATATGATAAGGCATTTGCTTTTCTGTACCTATTACATACATATGTGCACCGAATACAGAAACCCATTTGTAAGAGTGTGCTACCCAGTCTCTGTGCTCTTGAGTACAGAGAAAAGGACTTTTGTATGTCAGACCAACTAACTTTAACTGCTCCCCAGCTTAAGTTAATTCTCTACACCCCCAGACTCCCACACTTTACCAGCTGGGAACTTGGGGACCCCTGACTGCCACCATCTGAATAAATCTCCAAGGCCCTGGACTGGGTTACTCAGACTTCCCAAAACCCTAACTCTGTCTCCCTCCCTGAGAGCCAGACACTTGGAGGCTGTTTCCCCTCTCCCTTCTCGGCTGAAGGTAGAGACAGACTCCGATTTTCAGCTCCTACCCTGAGCTGGTCCTTTTACCTACTCCCCTCCCTCCTCCCTTCCCAGTCTGGAAGCAGAGAATCCCTTAAGGGAAATAAATCAAACACTTTTTATAACTAACAAGATTTAATAAAGAAAAGAGATTAGAACATAGGCTACAGTACAACGTACTATTTAGAGTTCTATAACTCCCCCTCTGAAAAGGATAGAGACACCCCAAATAGGTACAGACTTAGGAAAATCAACATTACTTACAGTCAGCTAATTAGGAATATAAGAAGGAAAGTAGAGTCATTTTCAATAGCCAGAGATGCTCCGGGACCCTTGCCAAGCTACATGGCAAGCCAAACTCAACTAAAAACTCCCTCCTTCCCTCTCTCATGGCAGGGAAGCTCTTGCGTCACTTGTTCTCAGGTAACATTAACCCTCTCCAGCACTTTACACTTATGACACCATTTATTAAAAAGAATTCATTTATTGAACAGCTTTATCAGATTTTGAAATAAAAGTTGAAAAAAAAATGTGTGAGGGAGGAGGAGGGTGCAGTTGGGGTGGGAAGGAGTCACTCATCAGAGACTGGCGTATGTCATGGACTCATAACCTCCAACGCCCTCCGAATTGCTGTGTTCCCCCAACCCCATTTGCAGAGGGCAATGATGATTGTTATTAGGGGTTGAGTGCAGTGGATAAGGCTGCTGGGTCTGTGGGTTGGTCAGTGAAGAGAGGGGGGCTGGAGGCAGCCCTGGGTGGTAATAACCAGGCAGCTGTTGATAGTGGCCTGAAGGGGACAGAGGGCCAGAATGGGAAGGGTTAGGGGGCAATGACAATGGGGGTGGCAAGCACGGGTCTGCTCCTCCTGAACGGCAGCGATCCGCTGCTGAGTCTCTACTTGCAGCTGTAATATTCTCAACAGCTTGTCATCCCGCTTGTCAGCGTGCCGTTCGCGAGCCATCTCCCTCAACTCGTTCTGTTCCTCCCTCCGTTCCTCTCTATGCTTCCTTTCATCCTCCCTCCATTTGCTCTCATTTTCGCGCCACTGCTGTGCAATGCGGTTGTCCATTGCTGCCTGCTCCATTACTTGTTTCAAAAGATCTTCTTTGCTCTTCCGTGGTCTGTTTCGGATCCTCCTTAGTTTTTGAGCAACAGATAAGACCGGTGATGTTGAAGATGTCAAGGACAAACCTAGTGAAAAAAGTTACAAGTGAAGAGTTAAAACACAATAACCCCTTGTTTGCAAGAGACAGTAGGTATTCCCACGCATTCCATGAATCTCTGTGAAGTTTTCCCTGTCCCACAAAGCTATAGCTCACACAGAGCACACAGAGATACCAATGGAGCCCCGAACATGGTGAATGAGTCTCGGGGACAATAATAGTTTCCCTGCCTTGCTGTACTGTGGCTTGGGGGTAGCAGTAGGGCATTTGTGGGAACTGCAGTCTGATGAGCACTGTCCCAACATTCTGTGTAGGTTTTCATGCTGGAAGATATCTCGCTGCTGCGGGTGACGGAGCAAGACAGGGCGGGAATTTTAATGAGATGCGGCTTCCGCCCAGGGCCATATGCAGCTTGCATTTGCGCAGCGATGATCCCCCCACTCCTCTTAGAACAGTGGCGGGGACTCATGACCGTGGCCGGGACCACGAACACACTGGCTCTACCGAGAAACCTGCGCCGGCACATTGCAAGAGCTCTTATTGAGACCTTTCAAGAAATTACGGATGACGATTACTCTGAAGTCATTGAGTACATCAACGTGCTATTCCACATGTAGAAAAGCATGCAGAAATCATCCCTTTCCACCCCGGCCAAACTGCCTGCCTTCCCAGTACAAAAGTTGCTGTACCTGCGCAATCCGATGGTGCTGCCCTGCCCCCCGCATCTGCCGGACACTGTGGCTGGCTCTGGCTGCACTCTGGGCTTGAGAACAGTTCCTAGCTGCATGTGTCCGGTGACTCCACCGTGCCCTGGGTGGCTGCCGCAGCCACCTCCTCCTCCTCCTCTCCGTCGTTCTCCTCCTCTCCGTCCACCTTCCCCCCCCCCTCAGTGGTGGGCTGGGAAGAAGTGTCCTGGGTGGTCAGTGGAGTGCACGTTGGATCACCACCATGTATCGCATCCAGCTCCTTGTAGTACTTGCAAAACACAGGGGCTGCCCCAGAGCGCCTGTTTGCGTCGCGGGCTTTGCGATAGGCACTCCTAAGCTCCTTTACTTTTGCCCGGCACTGCAGAGTGTCCCGTTCATGGCCTCTGTCCTTCATGGCTCGTGATATCAGGCCATACGTATCGTAAATCCTGCGGCTAGACCGTAGCTGAGACTGGACGGTCTGTTCCCCCCAACAACTGATGAGGTCCAGCAACTCATGATTGAACCACGGTGGAGATCGCTTATTGCGAGGAGGCATGGCATGTGGAGTCATGGCCAAGCAAAAGGGTTACCTGAGGAGCACTCCACGCTTGGCTGGAGCAAACAGGAAGGGGATTTTCAAATTTCCCTGGGAATTTAAAGGGCGGGTCTGACATGTGGTCACCTGAGGACGCGACAGAAGAGTTTTTGAAACTGATGCCCAGAGAGGCTCGAACTGGAATTATGGGCCAGGCTGGAGGAGGCTAGAGGCTTATTAACACGCAATGGGTGTCCACATTCGCGCTATTGCGCTACAGCGGTAGCGCAAAAGCACTTATTCTCCTGAAAAAGGTGGTTTTCCATGAGCGCTATAAACTAGGACTTATTGCGCAAAATGTGTGTTGCCAGTGTGTTCGGGGACAGAGTTATAGTGCTCCTGGAGGCTATATAGCGCTATAAAGTGGCAGTATAACCAAGCCCTAAGACAAAATGACTGAGCTGTCCACAGATGTTTTAGTAACCCATACACCAAACTAGTTTTAGTATTTAGTCCCAATCATCAAACAGAATCTAATTAGTTTTTATAATTTTTCACTAATGTATGGACAGGCGATTCCCCCTCCCCCCCGCCCACCCGCCCTTCTCCCCTCCCTCCCCCCCATGAATCCTTTTACTCTGTTCCCATAGCAGATTTCATATGGTGTGTACCTGGTTCATTATGTTTATATTTTGTAAAACAGCTGTATTTGAGGAGTGTAGTATAGTAAGAAGGACACTGAAGTAGGAGTCAGGAGATCTGGCCTCTATTCCTAGTTCTGTCACTGACAAGTTGTGTGACTGTGGGCAATTCACCTCTGTGCCTCAGCTTTCTCCATACATAAAATGGATATAATGATAGTCATCCTCTTTTGTAAAGTGGCTTGAGACCTGATGAAAGGTGCTACGTAAAGGCTAAGTATTTGGTAATATTACACTTCTGGCATTCAGACCTAATATTAGACCTCTAGATGATAATAGGTACAGCCTCATATCTTTGCTACAGAGAGTCTGTTATGTCACCTCCTTTGCTCTACCAGGAATGGTCTGCGGCTCCATTGCTCACTTCTCCCTCAACCATTGCTATGCTGTTTTCCACGCCACCCTTTATGCATGGAACATCCCTCCTGAGCTGATCTGCAATGTTGCTCTCCTCTCCACATTCACACTCCTCCCCAGGACCAATTTCTACTCACACCTGCAAGAAATTAGCTATCCAATAATGGCTGGGTAGAAGGGATAAGTGGGGGTTAACTTATATAACTAACATCCCTCTCATCCTGAACCTTTCCAAAACAACCTCAGACACTCTGATTGTCCATCTGAACATATGGCTTGTACGTTTTATCCTTTTACCTTGTAAGCTTTTGGGGGAAGAGACTGTCTTCCTTTTATGTCTGTACAGCCCCTAGCATATTTTAAATCCAACTGTAATTTGAATAATATAAATTTGTAAACAGCATTAGTGGAATTCTGTAAATAATCAGCTACACAGGACCATGTCCCACTTTGTGGAAATTCCTGGGTGCGTGGTCAAAGTTAATTTTTTCTCATACAAAGGTACCAGAGCATTGGTTAGATTTAGTGTGTCATCACCACATTCTGTTTTGGGACTAGCAGGTGGCCTTGATATTAAGCTAAATTAATTAGTTAATTTAATAGTTTGGTTGAACACTTGTAAGTAATTTTTACTAATGTTCTGTTATTCACTGTTTTTCATGAGCTCCAAGGTAAATACCAGAATAACTAAAACAAGTAATGTTTAGTCTACACTACAAAGTTTCCTACACTACAAAGTTTTGTCAGCATAGCTCTGTCCGTGACCAATGTGAGAAACCCACAACCCCCTCACCAACTCAGCTGTGTTGGCTCAACTGCCAATGTAGGTGTGGTTAGGAAAACTACCGCTTGTGGCATAACTAATTTATTATTTGGGAAGGCGGTGTTACCCCACCAAGAGAAAAAGTCCTTCTGTCAGCTGAAGCTGTGTCTACACTTGGGGGCTCTGCCAGTAAAACTACACCACCAAAGTCTTCGTAGTGTAGACAAGGCCTCAGTCTTTCTCAAGTGCTGTTAGAGTGCCCAGAAACTTCGGTTAATGTGATGGTAAATGGCATGCTGTATAGTTCAGTAGCTTTGTTGTAGCTTGCTTTTGTCTTATCTAATGTGGCAAAGTTTCTATCTAGTGTGGCATAAAGAAAAGGAAATTCATTCATATTTCAGGTGACTGATCAATACAGTTCACTTTTGAATGGTTTTGCCAGAAAGTTTTGAAAATTTATATTTTAAAATGAAGGTATCATCTTAGTTGTGTTTTTTGGTTTTTTTAAAGAGCATTTTAAACATTCTAACGTTATGTAGTGAACCAGAACTTTAGGTGTATAACTATTATCTGCTAAACTGCTTAGATAATTTTGTTCCTTGTAATATATTAATTTGGTAACAGTTTACATATGTGTAGAAATGTGTAAAAGGTCCCCCTCTTTCCCCCCCCCCCCCGAAATGGATGATGGGACATAGCATAATCTGCTTTGTGGTTAGTAAGAACTTCAGGCATGGAAGGCATTCTTTTTGATAAAAGGTGCTATATATAACAAAGGCTTTCTAATTTCTCTCTTGTATCACATGACACCAAATATATCAGACTGACTGTTTGCAGCATGCTGGGCACTTGAATTCTTTTGTAGACCGGTAAAAAAATTGCACTAAGTACTCAAGCAAACTTTAAGTAGCTTTGCATCTAGTTTTACTTCAGCTGTCTGGGCAAAAGGGGGAGTGGGACAAATAATCCTTAGGCAGGTATTAAATAGCCAAGATGAGCACTTCAGTGAGTTCTCTGTATGACTGATGATGTTAAGATCTCTTTTCTAGATAAACAACATGTTTCCTCATGTGCAAATACAGCTTCTTCATGAGAGACACCATTAGGGATCCCAGGCATCTCATCACATACCTATTAAGAGCTGCCTCCTGTTACCACTGAAGTCAGTTGAAAATCTGCTACTGACTTCAATGGGTGAGTAATTGAGCTATTAATCAGTCTCTAGCCATTTCAGTATGTTCTGACTTCTATGTGGGTTTGCTGGAAAATAATGAGGGGAATGTCAAACTTTCTCACCACTCCTTGAGCTGGGAAAGGTTACCAGTTTCTCCCTATGCAAAGTTTAAAAAGGCACAGTGCTGCTTTTGAATGTCATATTACCTATCTGTGCTTTAATTGTAGTTCTGCTCTCCTTATACAAAACTTTCTTCCTGTAATTGCTAAACTTTGTTCCTCATCCATCTAAAGAAACTCAATTTAATATGAGTTCCAAGTGTTTGGTTTAGACATTAGCTGTGGTAAAGTGAATATTAGAGGTATAGTTTTACTTGTGGTCCAGAGTCTGCCAATAGGATTATGAAAGGAGTAAGGTACTAACTACTCAGTCATTGTGTGTATGGGGAGCAGAATCTGGCACTAAACGTTTAGGTACGGATCACCGCCAATGGAAGTGATATAGTTGCCGACTGAATAAAGATATCTTGCAGACAAAAGAGAGAAAAATTTTCATAATTTTTTTCCATTCTCATTTGACTTGGTAGATTGGCTGTTTCCTTGTGGCTCACTGTATAGGAACACTGTGTCCTATATATTGTTGTGTATACTTTTTACTCAGGTGATGTCTACACTATAAAGTTAAGTCAGTTTAAGTTCTGTTGACAGAGCCACTGGTGTAAATACACTATACTCCTTGTGTTGGCTGAGCGTGTCCACAGAGCAGCTCTTGCATCGACACAGAGAGTTGTCCACTGTGCGTAGCTAGCCTACTGGACAGTTAGCCACCATCTTCCACAGCGTGTTCTGGAAGGGTTTGCAATGCCTCATCACAGCTCAGCACCCCATGATGCAGTTTTCTCCATCCCATCATTCCATGGGCTTCCTGATACATTTTGCGCCCCTTTTCAACAGCCTCTGTAAAGTGCACACCTGCCATCTCTCTCTGCAACTGGGATATTGCACTACTCTCCAGTATTGTGGTGAGCATTCTGAACATAATGCACCTGATCCTGCAATATTTGATGAGCTATGATGATCATGATGGCATGGTGTCTGCCCTGCCATGTGCCATGGACAGAAACAATTCAAGATTGCTGTGGACATTCACAGAGCAGCTGCACATGGCGGATCGTTGGTCCTGGGCATGAGAAACAAGCACTGAGTGGTGAGATCGCATGGTTTTTGTAGATATGGGATGTCGCGCAGTAGCTGCAAAACTTTCAGATGCACAGATCCACTTTCCTGAAATTGTGTGCAGAGCTTCTCGCAGTCCTCCAGCACAGGGACACCAAAATGAGAGATGCTGTAATGGTGGAGAAGCGAGTGGAGATCACTGTTGTGGAACTTGGCAATGCCCGTTGCAAATCAGTTTGGCATGAGGAAATCCACTGTGGGGGTTGCAGTGATGGAAGTGTTCAAGGCCATTAATCGCCCCCTGCTAGGAACGACTGTCTCTCTGGGCAATGTGCGTAAAACAGTGGATAGCCCTGGTTCTGCAGCTGCGATTGGCTGGAAACCTCGGCCAATGGGAGCTGCGGGGATCGGGCGGGGATGTTGACTGCCCCAGCAGCAGCTGGTGCGACTGGCCCAGGAGCTGCCTGAGCTGCTCAGGCGGCCCCCAGGCCACAGCAAGTCACAGAATCTGTGACCTCTGTGACAAACAATGAACCTTATTCATAACCTCTTGGTGACCTCTCAGGTGCATTTATGTTATGGTTCTTTGATTCAGGTTCTCTCTGTCTTAATGTTACTGTGATGGGGTGGGACTCACCACTATGGCTCCTCCTGCCAGCTGTCTTAGGAATTAGCTTTTCTTGCCATCATGCCCTCTTCTGGTGGTGCCACGCCACCCTCCCTTTCGTTCCAGGACCCACGCCACTCCCAGGACTGCAGGGTCCTCTTTAGCAACACTGCCCTCCGACTGTGTTCCCCCCTTCTGGGAAACCTGCAATCTCCATCCCGCCATTACCTCCGTGGCAATTACAGTTGTTTGTCCCGGGGCCACTTCCCATGTGGCTCCAGCACCTTTTTCTGCCCTTACCTTATGGCCTCAGTCTGCAGACCCTAGCCGCCTGTCAGGAGCTTTCTCTAGCTCCCCTGGTCCCTGCTTGCACCACTGAATTGTCCCAGGTGCTGGGGCTCCTTCCTCCTGTTAGGAGCCTATACTTTTTCCCTCATGCACCACCAGTCATACTGCTCTGTCTTGCAGCCCTTCTTATATGAGCCTGCTGGCCACAATTGTCTGCTCCTTTTAGCCCCTTTCTAATTGGCTGCCTCTGGCACAGCCTCCCTAGGGATGCTTTTAACACCGTTTCTGCCAGTGAGGGGCAGCAGCCCCATTACAGTTATACATGGAGAGTTTCCTATTAATCATTCATATAATGCATTTTCTTAGAACATTTGCTGTTAAGGATATACAATTTTGTACATGCTGTATGTGTAGTATTGATAACAGAGGTCAACACAAACTCAGTTCTTAGTTTGGAGTGTACCTTCTTTCATAAACGTGTGCACATAAGAGTAATTTGTGGAAAAAATGTGCATGCATCAAGGGAGGATAGATGGCTGTGTTTCAGTATAGGAGCTGTGGTTTTGTTTGAATCGTGAACCCTTCTGTGGAATAAAATGACAAAACATTTGCTCAGTAATGACGGCATTCCTGAAGCCTTTTCTCTATTTTTATTCCATGTGAAGTTATATGTCACTAATTACTAAACTCTAATCCTGCTATATTTTCTTTTCATGTTGTAGAACAGAGAGATGAGTAACAAATCAATTCACTGCACCCTGTAATCTGGCAGCGCATTGTATAATTTCTAGCCATGTATTTTCTTGCAATTGCAACTAACCTGGAAAATCTGAGCAACTCACACTGTTTCATTGTACAAGAAAGAAACGTTACTTCATGTGGTGATTTGGTGTCATCATGACATTAAAAGATCCACTGTCAAATAAAATTGGGAAATAGTTACAAAGTGAGATGCATTTTTTATTTTGGAGTAATGAAGATTTCCTGGACCTTAATACAGCAACTCCAATAAGGGCTTCTGCATCAAAACAGTTATTTTAAAAGAAACTGGCAGAGGGAGCCAATTAATTTAAAGTCCTATATTGATCCTAAACATATGAATTCAAACATGGCCATTATTTTGTGCTCCCGCTCACCATCATTATTTTCAGAGCTGTGCAAATATCTCTGTCGAATGGGGAGAAACATGTTATAAAATGAAAGAACTGTTTTGAACCTAATCCTTGTTTTTGGATGCATACGTTTAGAATCAATACAGGACTTTAAATTAATTGGCTCCCTCTGCCAGTTTTCTGTCTCTCTCTAAGTACTTGCTGTGATAACCCATCTCTTCTCTACACACTCTGTACCTCTGTATATAAGTACAGTATGAATTTTAACATTCTCAGGTAGCCAATAGCAGTGACACTCAGACCTCAGTGGTTAGGGAGCCAAACCCAAAAGAGCTCTCCGTCACTTGCTGCTACCCGATGTTCCTGATGCAGTTCCTCTCCACTCCCCCACAGCGTTTGAGCCATTAGGCTATCCCTGAGAATACTGCATTTTAACATTGAGGGATTGTTGGCAGCCAAATGCAGCATTTTCAGTGTTTATTGATGATTGTGGTATGGTAAGGGTCAGGCATCTGCAGGTTTGCCTGAGACCTCAGAATTCCTACAGTGGCCCCTGCCAATATACCATCAGATATCATGCAAAAAATGATCCACATTTGCAGACAGCTTTGGAAGGCTCAATTTGGATATCTTATCTTTAAGGCAAAAGTACGTGATTCACCAGTGCATTTAAGCACTTGCTTTGCTTTCTTTGACTTTAATGCAGGTGCTTACATACTTTGCTGAATTCAGTCCATAACATGGAAATAAGTTTTTAAAATATGTTCCAAATCTAAGATCTACTAAAATACAAGAAAACAAAATTAAGAACATAGGAATTATCATACTGGATCAGACCAGAGTTCTATATAGTCCAATAGCCTGTCTCCTGCAGTAGCCAGAGCCAACTGCTTCAGAGGAAAATGCAAGAAACCCCACATTAGGCAGTTATGGACCTAAGAGAGCTTTTGCCTGATCCCCAATAGTTAAAGGTTGGTTTATGCCCTGAAGCAAAGTTGTTGGTTTGTTTTAAGTATTCACTGTTGTAATTCTGGATCTTCTTCTTAACTGTATAAATGTTCAATTTCTCTCAAATCCTACTAAACTTTTGCTCTTAGTGATATCTTGTGGAAATGAGTTCCACAGGTGTAATGTGTAGAAAAAGTGATTCTTTGTACCAAATTTAAATTTGCTACCTTTCAGTTTATTTCAGTGTCCCCTTTCTATCATGACATAGTGTTGCCAACTCTTATGATTTTATCAGCTCACACAGTATTTGCTATTTTCCTGGAAGTTAAGTGCATTCCTGAGAATTTCAGATTTATTTATTTATTTTAAAGTACATTTCTAGCTCTTTGTGGTTGTGGAAAAAAGCTTGAAAATGTCAGCTCAGTATACCCTAAAACAGCGGTTCTCAAACTGGGGGTCGTGACCCCCCATGGGGTCGCGGGGCAATTCCCAGGGGGTCGCAAGTGCCCTGTGCCGCTGAAGTGCTGCTGAGCTGAATGCTTTCGCTTTCAGTGGCATTTCAGCAGACATGCCACATGCTTCAAAGTATCCGCCCGAAAAGTCGCCAAAGTGGCTTTTTGGCAGCCACTGTGAAGCGCTCAGCATGTCTGTCCAAAATGCCACTGAAACCGGAAGCGTTCCATTCAGCGGCATTTCGGCAGACATATAGGGGTCGCGGTGGCCCGCGGGGATGGGAAGTGCCGCCGCTCCCACAGGTTTGAGAACCGCCACCCTAACTGTTACAGCTAGATAAACGTATTCATAGAATCATAAAGGTTAGAGCTGGAAAAGAGATCATCCAGTTTGAACCATATCCTTGTTGGGTGTGTGTGAACTGTTCACGTAGATAGGCTCTTCCCTGCTAAAATAATAAGCAGATTTCTAGTATTTTGTCCTGCTTAAAACCAAAGCAGTGTCTTATATCATTGTTTGTATTGCTTGAAATGCCAAGATAGTATGTGGTAGTTTTCGAATTAGAAACATTTTCAAAATGAAAATGTTTTTGACAGTGTCAGTGATACTTAGCTATAAAGTTCTCAGACCATTGTTACTCCACACAATGCAGCAATGCATAATTAATTGGTGGGAGGATTTGCAAGATCAGTCAGAAGTAACAAGTTTTCTTTTTATTAAAATTTGGTGGTCTTCTCTCTCTTATCCATGTAATTTTGACAACCTACCAGATAGGTACTTATTTATCCAGTTCTTGAATACAACTGAGCTGGTCAAAACCATTCTGTTAGTGAAGACCAGAAATAAGCAGCAAAGTAAATATTTAAGTTTTCACAAACACAAAGACTTGTGGAATTTAAAACTAGGCTGAAGGACCATAGTTAATAAAGCAGCTTTGAGAGCAGAGCTGAAGACGTTTCATTCTGACACATGCGCCACTACATCAACATAGGGCTTTATATTTAAAGATGAGAATTAACACAAACATAGTCAGAAAATTCAGTTCAGGTACCAATTGCCAATGAGTCTTAATATTAATGTGCTCTGGGGAGGAGTTACTACATGGGAATTCTGTCTAAATTGTGTGAATATCAGCCAGAACATTGTGTTGACATAATTTTATATTTAAAGTATTTTTAGAAAGAATATTTATTGGACTGTGCAGTCTCAGATTCAAATTAACAAGTTGTGTGTGTCTATTTGTAAGAGCATAAAATCAAATGTCTGTTCTGAATATATAATATTGCAGTTCACGTAATTCATTATGCATATCACCATTCTGGATGTTGGTGGTTAGTTGAAAATCCCATCATTCTAATTGCTTGTAGTATCCCCCATACAAGGGGAAATAGCCCAAGTAGGCCAGTTTTGTAGTCCCTTTGCAACACAATAGTATTGCACTCAGGCTGAGGATCTGACTCTGCATTCTTTACAAAGGCACTCAAAGTGGTAGATGGACTTTAAAGAGGTGCTACCAGTTTTTAAAGCTATTAATGGTGGTGACCCTGGATTCATCTGAGATCTCCTGACTTCCCACCATTGCACCAGAAAGTGATTTTTGCCTATATTAACCCCGCAACACGGAATTTCAGAAATAAATTGTCATTTCATACTAATGTCCCTGTTTTTTATCATCTTTCCCTTCAGTCCTTCTGTATAACTGAACATGTCTAATTTTTTTTTAAAGTTGCTTTTAGTATGTTGTATTTCAAGAGGGTGGTATTTTAGTAGTGTTAAACTGCATTTATTTTGTTCTATTGCATGGCAACACTATGTTCTGAGATAGGGGGGCTAGAGGGTGCTACATAAGTAATATTACTTAGCTGAGCTGCTTCCAGCATATCATCAAAATGCATCTATTTCCAGCAGATGTGGATAGTTACTTAAGGCTAGAACCTGTGTAATTTAATTAGGCAAGTATGTTAAGTTTTAAAAGCCAGGATCGAAGGCTTTGTCAGGAGGCAATCACAACCAGAGAGTCCGTAGGGTACGTAGATCTAGGTGAAGTGTATGTATAGGGAGGAAGCATGAAGGAAAAGGGAGAACTGCGAAGAAAGGGAGGGAAAGATGAAGAACCCTTAAGGTTTCAGAAGTCAGCATGCAATTGAACAAAGCATATAAACTTTTTAGGGTTTAAGCAAGCCATTTGATGTTTGCTTGTATTGTGAAATAATAAGAAGATGATAGAAGTACAATGCCCCACTATTATGAATCTTTAAAGCACTTAAAATATGATTTTACAACATCCCTGCAAGGTATAGGTATTTGTTATAATATATATTTTATAAATGGGGAAGGGGCTTAAGTGTTTTGCCCAAGGCCAACCAGCAAATCAGTGTGAGCGAGGGCAGGGGTGGGCAAACTGTGGCCTGGGGTCTACGTTCGGCCCTTCAGACATTTTAATCCGGCCCTTGAGCTCCCGCTGGGGAGCAGGGTCCGGGTTTGCCCCACTCCATGTGTACCATGGCTCCGCGTGGCTCCTGGAAGCACTAGCATGTCCCCCCTCTGGCTCCTACATAAAATGACAGTCAGGGGGGTCCGTACACTGCCTCTGCCCCAAGCACCACCCCCTCAGCTCCCATTGGCCGGCAACTGTGGATGGGGCAGTGTCTGTGGATGGGGCAGTGCACAGAGATGCCTGTCTGTGTCGCTGTGTATGAGCCAGAGAGGGGACATGCTGCTGCTTCCTGGAGCTGCTTGAGGTAAGCGCTGCCTAGAGCCTGCATCTCTAACCCCCTCCAGGGCCCCTGTCCTGATCTCCCTCCTGCCCTCGGAACCCCTTGGTCCCACCCTTCTGCATCGCAGAACCTGCACCCCCAGCCAGAGCCCTCACCCCCTCCAGTACCCCGACCCCCAATTTCGTGAGCATTCATGGCCCACCATACAATTTCCATAGCCACATGTGGCCTTCGGGCCAAAAAATTGCCCATCCCTGAGCTAGGTTTAGAACTCGAGATTTCCTAATCTTAAACCACATCTGTGTTAATTGCTAACAGCATTAGCAACTGGATTATCATGAGTAAGCTTGAGAGTTAACATCTGTTGAGAGTTAACATCTGTTGAGAGTTAACATCTGTTGAGAGTTGAGGCAGTACCCATCTCTGACTGGCTGCAGATTCAAGGCAGCCACATAGTTGTTAAAAATTTGATTGTCTTTTCACAGCGATGAAAAAATATAAATAAAACATTCAGGGTTATATTTTGTGGAGAATAGTATAGTCTGGGGGCTTTCTACATTGGTGGGTTTCTATAGGGCAGGGGTCTCAAACATGCGGCCCGGGGGCCACATGCGGCCCGCAAAGCCCTTCCCTGCGGCCCGCCAAGCTTCCTGGTGCCCCCCCACCCCCGGTTCCCCCATAGCAGTTTGCAGGACGGAGGGGCCAGAAGTGGAGGCTTCTCTGCTGCCTGGCTGGGCCGCGTGTGTTTCTAGCTCTGGACTTCCTAGATTGCTCTTGCTTTGTTTGCCAAACAGCTGTTGGTGGTGCCTAGTGCTTTCCAGGAGGGAATGGGGAGCTGCGTGCTCAGAGGAGGAGGTGGGGCAGGGGTGGGACCTCTTGGAAGGGGTGGAGTGGGGGCGGAGCCGGGGCATCAAGGGTCGGGTGTGTGTCAGTGGTGCGGCCCTCGGGCCAGTGCACTAGTCCTCATGGAAGGGGTGGAGTGGGGGCACAGCCGGGGCAGCGAGGGTGTGTGTGTGTGTCAGTGGTGCGGCCCTCGAGCCAGTGCACTAGTTCTCATGTGGCCCTCGTGGTCATTTGAGTTTGAGACCCCTGCTATAGGGGAACCAGGTTAAGCAATAAGCAGTTTGAAAGGGGAAGTTGTCCCCTGAGGACAATAGCTTAGTTGGAGACTATTTTCACCTACTTGAAATTGGAGGCACTGACCCAGGTAAAGCCCTCTTCCTCATCTTCAAAACTGCTTTGAAATGCAAATCATGTATTAGGATTTGAACAGTATATCTGACTGAGCAAAGGAAGCAGGATGTATTAAGACCAGTTTGTTCTTAACTTCCTGGCAGATCCTATTACGTGTATGTGGTTGAACTTGAGTAATTACAATAAATAAGATCACAGCGTTTTTATGTGGGTTGGGCTTCAGATTATTGTAGGCATGTGTGGTAGGGGTGGTGGTTATATTTGGGGATTGTCATTTGTTTGGTAGTGAGGCTACAACTATTAGCAATGAAAGACTTCACAGATCAGAGCAAAAGGAAAACTTCATGTTAGGGACCTGTGAAGGTAAGTGAGTTACTTTTGTATTTCTCTGACTAACTGATTTATATATATTTATTTAAATTTGCCTTAACTTAGTATTAGAGGTTAAAATATCTTTTTTTCAAACTTGTTAGATATTGAAACAAAGCTATTCCTCCAAAAATAGTTTTTCTTCTTACATAGAGAGATAAGTCCTTTAATATGTGTTTTGTCCTTGAAGTTTTACGTGTACTGTAAGGCATCTTATGAATTGCACATCTGTTGGTGTCATCTGAGTAGAGAAACTGTCAAATAAGTAAAAATTGCCAAGAGATACCAGCAAATACGTGTCATGTTTCAAGGCCTTGACCCTACTGTGGGATCTGTGCCAGGGTCCCATTGACAAGAGTCCATATTAGAAGATACTTGGACAGAATTAGGGGCAAAGACTGTAACTGACAACATACAGAGTCTAGTGAGCAGCTTGAAAACTCTTGTTTAGACTAGACAAACAAGCAAGAGAGGCGTGTCTGGGGAAAATGAAACTTGCCTGAAGCTCAAGCAACAGGTCTGGCTAGAAAAAGATGTCAAGCAAGTAGTATTACATTGTCACTGTGGAACAAATTACGCTGTGCTCTACTTTTTAAATATATTATTTATGATAGGGCTTTTGGAGAGGTTTTTTTTTTTTTTTTTTTTTACTTATCTTGACTTTCAGTTGAATAATAAATATATTGTGGCAGGTGTGCACAATTAAGTGGTGGTGAAGAAAAAGGTACAAGGTGTAGCAGGACCAAGTGAAATAATGCAGCTTCCCACCAAAAATTAACTCATTTTTTTGCAACTCAAAAATTGTATGTTTGTTTTATTTATTTATTTGTTTGTTTGTTTTTGCAGTGAGATTAATTTTTAGGTGACCTAAGGGTCTTGTGTAAATGTAAAAATTTTAATAAGATGGACCGATATCACATTCACAACAAAAGGTTGAAGTTTCTGTCATTTTCATAGTCCCTGTTTTTTCCCCAGCTCTAAACACATGCATGTACTCAACATATATTTTATATTTAGGAAGAGCTCATTTTCTGGCATCTCATGCTAATAATAAATGTGAAATCATCTGGCTGGTTTAAGCATATAGGATGCCATGGCCACAATCTTACACTGCAAATGAGGGGCACATAGTGCAACTCAGAAGCTAGAGGCTTTAAGAAAACTTTTTTTTTTTAATATGCCCCATCTTCCCGCCAATCATCAGCCAGTTGTCCAGGATCTGGACTGCTCTAATTTACACAAGCTGTCAATGGTCCCAAGGGGCCATAGTACAGCCAGGGATTGCTAGGGAATGTAGACATGCCCTATTCTTCAACCAAAGGGGCAAGGTAGAATAGGAGCCTTTAAGGCATCTTTGTGCCACAGGAGGCTCCTCCTAAACTGATGAGATTCTTCTGTGACCAGTATGCCAGCATGAGGGTTACTGCAGTGGCAGAGTGATGCAGAGCAGCCCAGTCGAAGTAGTGAATCAGGGCCAATACCTCTGGCGGGCAAAAAAATGTTTCCTGAATCTAATAATTATAACAAATATCACTTTAAAAGATGTGGCAACAAGAGACCAGAATCTAGATTAAACTACTAAAACCAAGAAACTGGATTAGCAGCATTGAAGCAAGTTTCTATAAACGACGAGGAATTTAACAGGTTGCAGACTATTTGTATATAAGACAAATCTGTTTGGAAATACCCAAGTTATGTTTAGCTCAATCTATTTATAATGAAGATTAAATAGGTCTGAGGGGAAGCTGACTTACATTCAACACAGTAATTAAAAAAAAATCTAAATAATATTTTTCTAAAAAAGAGAGAGAAAAAGCAAAACATTCCAGTGTGTGGATGGCTACATTGTAACACAGATGTTCTTTACCTCCATTACCTCAGAACATGCAGGTTCTCTGATTCCATGTTCCAATTCTTGTTTATCTTGCATGCAATATGAATAAAATATGTAGATATAAATTAACCTTACATAGACATGGAGCCATTGATCACTACCCATTGAGCCTGACAATCTAGCCAGCTTTCTATCCACCTTATAGTCCATTTATCCAGCCCATACCTTGCTTTGCTAAAGTCTTGTTCTTTGTGTATACAATGTGAGGGACACATGCCCTCTGGACTTGTTCAAGATTAGTTCATTCTGCACCACATCATAGTATTTTGGAATGCTTAGTTGTCTTCATAATCATATTTCTAGCAGAAATTGTTTTCAGTGTTTCTTGCAGCACTGTGAAGTTGCCACATATGCTATAGAGAATAAATGTGTATGCCTGCTGTAGCTTGTCAAGGTTACAAAATAATGCTTTCTGTACAGGGTCTAACAATCTTGTGGGCATTACCTCAGAGCAAACATCTGAAATGCAGGTTTAGAGCCAATACACATAACTTCAAATATAAAACTGATGCATGCATACAAATAGCATAAACATATTCAGCAAATGATAACCTTTTCATAGACATCTTACATGCTACACTTTGTACAAAATTTGTTGTAAATATCTAACAGTGATTGCAACTGATCTACATGGTCATGTTTTAATCAGATAACGTAACAATGAATAACTGCTACAACTAACAAATTCCTAGGCCACTGTCATTCATAAGAGCAGAAGTAAGGGTGGCATGGTATATGGTGTATTGCCACACATACTTCTGTGCTGCTGTGGTGGCTTGTGGTGCCTGGCGCTTGGCCTGTCACATGGGGGCTGCATCTTGCCAGAGCCTATGGCTCTCCTGCAGCCCCTGGCCACACCTGTCTCATCACAGCAATTTGACAGGAAGTTCCAAGCAGTAATAACCCTAATAATAATGTGTGTGTGTGTGTGAGAGAGAGCCTGTATGTGTGTCTGTGACTGACACACACAATCTGTTGGGGGGGACTGTGAGAGAGTGTATATGGGTGTGAGAGCCTCTGTGTGTGTGTGTGTGGGGGGGGAATTTGAGAGACCGTGAGTGCACTGTTGCGTTAAGTCCCCCCTCTCTTGTGTCCCCCCCCCCCCCAAGTTTTGCTCCTCCTGGCCCCGCCGGAGACTGAGTGGTGCAGGGCCGCAGGCAGGGATGGACTTGGCAATGTTCCGGGCAGCGAGCGGTGGGCTGCACCACCAGTGACCAGGCCCAGCCATGCCATTCTGCGCTCCCCAGGCTGGGGCAGAGCTGGAGCCCTCGGCTGGTCGGCTGAAGACCAGTTGAGGGATGGGCTGGGGGGGCTGGGGGGGCGGGGGCAGGAAGAAGCCCTCCGGACCAGCATGGGGGAGGGGCCGGAAAAGAGATGTCTCACCACAGCCAACCAGGGGAAGCCCGAGCCCCTTGTGCCCCCCCCCCCCCCCAGCTACTGCACCCTGGGTGTGGGCCCTGTTTGCCTGGTCCTAAGGCTAGCCCTGGGGACTGGGTCCCTTTCAGATCTACATTGATGTTCATATCTATATTTTCTACTGTCACAGGTTTGCTACTGAGCTACGATGTTTCTTATGGTACAAAGGTTTGGAGTCTTAGCTTTAGGTACTCTTTCAGTATTGCATGACTGTTTCCCTGGTAAACAAAAAATGGATAATTATATTTTAATGGACAATTTATTTTATGCCTGACTGATTCACATCCTAGTGTTTATCTCCAGGAAGCTTGCAATTATGAGAATAAACGTGGGTGGTTAATTACCAGTCACATCATTGAAAGTGGACAATGGAACTACCATTGGGTGACTACCATACAAAAATATCTTCATATACATATAGGTTGTCATTGGAGATATTTATTTATTAACTTTTATTATTTTTTATTATTTATTTTACAAATAATAAAATTGTTTTTGCAGGACTTTAGCTTTTGCAGCATGCCTTGGAAGTCAGCAAATTTGGGCTATTTCAGATGAAAGACTAATAGCTGTCTTTATTCTTTGGAATCTAAAGGATCCTTGTTTAAGTAAATAGAAAGATAAGGAAGGCTGGTTGTGGCATTCCCCCACTTTAAAAAGATAGTTTAATGACTGGCTATTTTAAAACAAAGTATTGCACTGTCAAATCTGGTATTATTCATGTGTTTTTCCATACTCCAGCACTATATAATCAAGAAAAAAAAATGCAGTACAGTTACACCTGAAAATTGGCACCAAGAGAAACTTCCCTACTCTCCAGCCCTTAGAACTGGTGCTGGTATACATATTGGTAATCATATGGCATGAAAAGGAACACCTCACATTTTCTTTTTAATCATCCCCTTTTAAGTGAATTATTGCCAGAACTACTTTGCAGAATCCCTTGCTAAAGTTTTTTTTACTTTTAAACAGCATAATTTAAAGTTCATTTTAGGTGAGCATGTTTTTCTACATCTTAAAAGGAATAACTCTTCCTCTAGTCTACATCCATCTGTGGAAGGCTTGTTTAGCCACAGGTTGTTGGATTTTACAGTCAAATAGAAATGTCCCAGTACAAACACATTCAACAAAGACCCTGGCATGGCTCTGAATTAGGTTAATGTTAGACTACTATTCAGAAATTTCACTTCTGAGAAGCAGTGCTTGGTGTGAGAGCAATCTGGTTCATTCATTCAGAAAAAGATAAGCTAGTGTTCTCATAGCTATTTATCAGTAGTTAACCAAAATAGACTCAAGTTGTCTTTCTATACATATCTTGAATACTTGGGTCGCCTGCTGGTTGAAATTCTACTACAGGGGTGGCCAACCTGAGTCTGACAAGGAGCCAGAATTTACCAAGATACATTGCCAAAGAGCCACAGTAATATGTCAGGAGCTCCCCATTAGCTCCCAAGTCCCAGCACCTCCTGCCCACCGGCAGCCCCGCCAATCAGCGCTTCCCCCTCCTCCCTGCACCTCCCAATCATGCAGGATGCTCTAGGGAGAGCAGGGAGGAGTGAGGGCATGGCAGGCTCAGGGGAGGCAGTGGGAAGGGGTGGAGTGGGAGCAGGGCCTATGGCAGAATCAGGGGTTGAGCAGTGAGCACCCCCTGGCAGATTGGAAAGTTGGTGCCTGTAGTTCCAGCCCTGCAGTTGGTGCCTATACAAGGAGCTGCATATTAACTTCTGAAGAGCTGCATGTGGCTACAGAGGCACAGGTTGGCCACCTGTGGTCTACTCGAAAGGAGATACAGCCTAAAGTGAGTCTGAGACCAGAGAATTGGCATCTTCTACAGTGGTTAACAAAGCAAATACCAATGGCCTTTTTACATATTTTTCTTTAATGAGGAATAATATGCATGTAGAAAAGTCCTACTTAAAGGCTTCATTTATATTCTTATATATATATTATATAAAGTGAGAAGCCACTGAACCCAGAGCTCAAGTAAAGCTAGGAGATGACAAATGAGAAAAAAGGGATAGGAGTGAGGGTCACAGGGTCAAAAGCAGGGAATCAGAGTGGGACACAGAGAACCCTGGACAGCGCCTACTGCTCCTTGAAGGCATCTAGGGAGCCAGCAGATGCAACCCAGAGGAACATTGTCTGCCCTCTTATTGGGTGAATGCATCTGGAGTTCAGAAACTTGCAGGAGAATATAGTTTGTAGTCCCAGAGCCACCAAGGCATGGATCAAGCCCCTCTGTTGTAGAACAGACAACACAAAATGCTGATTAAAATTCCTTACCGAGACCTGCAGCACTTGATTTGCATGTTATAGTGCTTTGAAAGGTAGGCAAGCGTGTAGACGTGAAAGGCCTGTTCAGCCAGAGTCGGTGCTGGGCATAAGCAGACTAAGCAATTGCTTAGAGCCTCAAGCAGCTCAGGGGGTGGGGTGGGGGTATTAATTATTAGTATGTGTTGTGGCAGGGAGGGGGGCACTAAAAATAACCCTGCTTAGGGCCCACAATGGGCTAGCACCGGCACTGAATAATTCAGCGACTGCCCGGACACTGGTTCCATACCTCAACCATAAAATGGACATATGAGAAATTTTACTTCAAAGGTATTAGCACCAGTGGGGCCGGAAGGATTGCAGAAATGGGAAGAGGGGGGCAGCTTGACCTGGCCACCGCTTCTTCATGACAGAGGGGCATCTGGGCCAAGAGCAGGGGGCCTGCCATTACACCACCTGGTTCAGTCAGGGGCTAAGTGGGGAGCCTTGGGCACCCTCTCGTTGTGCCCTGCTGAATTCTGGTTCTCAGACGTGGCAGGCATGGCCCTGCCTTTAAAAAATTGGGAGGCAATGGCCCTTCCCTCCTCCCCTCACTTCCCCAACCCGTCTCCAGCATCTGCCCCTAGCACAGGCTGCCAAAAGGTAGTGCATGTTCTGTTTTCTTTTGAAATGTTATCTGTTGATGGCAGGAACTGTTACTTGGAAAGGAATCGGGGAGGGAGTTATATGATCTTTGACGCTTTTGGGAATTGAGATATTTTTGGAAAATATTGCCTGGAATTTGACAGTAATATAACTGATACCAGGAGGGAACTGAACTTTCAACAGAATCTTAACTCTGCTTTAGAAAATGGGTTGTTAAGTTAAGAAGAAGATAATGGAGGGAGGCTAGAGTTTACCTGTAATGGAAAGATTAAACTTGCGCATACCTGGGGGGAGCAAGAGTGGTACCCAAAGGTGCTGGAGCAGCCACAGCAAGACATGTGAATGGACCGAGCAGCAGGACCCAAAGGGGTTGGAACAGGCCTGGGATCAGGAAGGAAACTCCTGGACCCTTCTGCCCAGCTTGGAACTAGTTGTCCACTCTCCCTGCTGCTGAGTCTCAGTACCTCCCCTCAATGTCTCTCCTGCCCCTTCACCCCCCACTCACAGGGAGCTTCTGCTCCCTCCTTCTCACCCCCCCACAGATAACTACTTTCCAGAGTGACATGATTGAGGGAACATTTTGGTCACTGGACAGAAAAAGAGAGCTCTATTTTCAATATGTTGTGGAAGAAGCAGCTGAAAACTTGGACAATAGCCTGGGAGTGTGGAGACAGGAGTCAGAGAAGACACTAGCATTGATTCATGCTGAGTTGAGTACAGGGCACTTAGAGACAGGGATTCAGAGGGTATGGAAATGCAAGGTGCTTACCATGGAGGTTTGGTGTCTGCGATCTAAGTTCCATTCCTCACTCCCCAGGAAGCCTCTGTGAGTCAGAGTCCTCTGGAGCCACACCAGTGATATAAAAATGTCATACCCCACTGGAAACCCCAGGAATGATGGTAGGCCACAATTGTCTGACCCCTGATAGGAGAGTGAATCTCCCTTCCCCCTCAAATGGGGAGGGTAGGAGAGAAGTAAGCCAAGTATCTGGAAGAACCCTTCACCTCTGTTTAAGAAAGAATCTGTCTGCATCTCAAGCCTTCCATTCACATTTTAAAATCTGATGTTTCTGATTTTGGTGAAATTACATAGAAGAAAACACTAAGGAAAATATAAATGAGCCGCTGGAAATGCTGGGCTAAAATCATTGCTAGATGCAGAAGTGACTCCATCCGTTTTTATGGCATTGTGCCTTATTTTGCCAGTGGGTGAATTTAGTTCACATGGTTCGGTTTACAGCAGAGCCCTATTGAAATACATTCTCTAAAAGGTCTGTGGTTTAATGTACAGTAATATGCATGGCTTCATCTCTCTCTTTTTATTTTTTCCAGTAGGAGGAATAAAGGTTTGGGCAAGTCAGAAATCATGGCATCTAATGCTAGTCATGTGCTTGAAGCAGCCTTGGAGCAGATGGATGATATCATTGCAGGTATGGTACTGCTTTGTTTAAGATCAAACTCATTTGATTGTAACCTGATTCTGAAAAATGCTGAGTAGCTGCAACTCCTTTTGACAACCAGTTCGAGCTGGGGCTACTCGGGCCCTTTGTTTTTGTTACCAAACTTTGTCTTGGAGTCAGTCTCTCTCTCGTCCCTCCCCCCTCCAAATACTGCTCCCAAAGCACACTTAAAAGATAAACTATAACAATCTGGGCACTGGAAAAGTTCACATCTGCAAGATTATTTTAGCTTAATGAGTTAAAATACCCACCTCATCGTATTGCCGTAAGACAAATTTACCTCTCCGTAAAGTCATAGGAGGAATTAAACAGACACTAGCATGTGTGGTAGAATGCCTGCTAGCTGGAGCTTGTTCTGTTGAAATCTCATGAACATTATAATAAGCATTAATTCCCAAATTTGCCTTACAGCATGGGCCTGGCCACCGAGTTACTGGGAAACAGCTCACAGTTTGGGTATTAAATGTTGAATTTCAAAAATTAAATTTGTGTGTGCAAAATGACTTCATAAATCTTGCCAAGGCTGAAGCATCCAGTGTTGTTGTTTTTTTTAAAGTGATGTGCTGTTAGTTTTGTTTTAGTGTTCTAGGGAGTGAGATTATATAATTTGTTTGCTCAATGCCAGCAGTCCAGCTCCCAGCGCTAAATTATGCATCTCTCTGAACAGCGATGGAGATGATGCAGGAGCAATTTGAAGTCCCCACACAGAAGCAAACAAGCATATCTATCTCCCGCATTCCAGTATACAAGAAGAGGGCAAGACCTCTCGGGTTAGGGTTTGTATAGGCACCATCATAAACTAAGCACACTCCAAGGGAGATATCTCGGCAGAGCTATGACCTTGCCCTCTGCACAATAGGGGAGCACTTGTCACAGCTTTTTAAGTGTGTAGTAATGTCCTGAACCTCATTATTTCCTATTACCCAGGGAGATGAATCCAGCCTTTGGCACTTCAGTTGTGCATTTCTTTACGGTTTCCCAATAAAGCCTCAGGAGGCTCATAATGGAGCCTCAAAATATTGGTGAGAAAGTACCCCATACCTCCAAGTTATAGATACCTGTCCTGTATTTTTATTTTAAAGTATCTGATCCAACCACAAATGTCCTCCTTGTTCTGGGCACACAAGCTGTCATAGATAACTTTAGCAAGTAGGAAACCTAACAAAAAGGTACAGGACATATAAAAAATACCTCCATAATTTTCAAGTCCAGAAGGTATTGCTGTGATATCTGGTCTGATCGTCTAGTCTGACTTGAAACATATATGCTGTGTAGTGCTCAACATACCCCCAAATAACTCTTCATGCCAATTAGGACAAAGCCCAAGCAAACTTGACTGTTCAGAAGTATGCGCTCCCCCCCCCCCCCGTTTTTCACCAAACAAAAATCACTTGAAAAATGTTTTTGACCAGTAGGAGATTACTAGAATTTTATTTGTTTTTCCACCTCTTACCAACTTATAAAACTTGTAACATTCTGTTTTCATTTCACCACCCCAAAATGACATTTGTTACAAACAAAAGGGTCTTGTTTTTGGAAACCAGGTGATTTCGAATAGATGTGTTTTCTTAACTGTAGCAAACACAGGTTGATGTAATTATCATGGGTAACGTATTTAAAAGTGCTGATGTGTCATTGGCTTTAAGTGAGAAATGGGTTCTTTTGGAAATGGGTCATATACTCACAAATCACGTAGCCACTTAAAATCACTTAAGCACTTTGTCTTATGTATTCTTTCAGAGCTCAGCAGTGGTTGATGATAACATAATATCACATCTTGAGTTGTTTTAAAAACTCAATCAGAAACATACATTTCCATTTAAATAAAATATTTCAGATTTGGAATGGGTTTTCTGTTGCAGCTCTTTTGTTGTCGTTTTGAGGTTTTTGTGGGAGAGAAATTGCACATGATTCTAACATGGGTTTTAAATTTACTCATTCTTTAGAGTCACCTGCAGCATTCCATATTCTAGAATTAGTTGTAGATGCTTGCTAATATATCTCTGAAGTCTCCCTGCTGTGAGGTATAGGTCACGTGCACTATAGGCAAACATATATCACTCAGGTGACCTACAAGAAGTGCTATGTTTTGTTGTGTGAAGATTCCAGTGGTACACAGAAAGAATATCCAATTTAAATCCTACTTCTTATACTCTTCTTCCTGAAAAAAGTCAGTCAAGCTACAGGCCATATGAGCCTTTCCATGGAGGAAATGGAGATCCTGTGAATCTGGACAAGGAATGTTCAGATGCAGAGAGTGCCACCTTTGCTTCATTGCACTGATATTCTAGAAGCTTTTGCAGACGGGAGTTGTGCCCTTATTCATTAGATGACAATATGCATTTAATGATAGATGCTGTTCAGGAGGAAAAACCATAGCGTAGAGTTTGGCACAGCTGACTGCAGAGAGCAGTTTAGTAAAGCATTATATGAGCTAGTTGGACATATTATGTATTTCTTCTGCAATGGATTAGTATCTGTGCAGTAACTAAGATACAAGGCCAGTTCTGAGTTTTGTGTGTGCCTGTGCATTGAGGAATGTACTGTTGGTCAGTAAGCAAAGAGATCTCACTCATTCATTCTGGGGTTTTGATTGTCCCAGGCTGCCAAACAGTATTTTCTCTTCACTTGGTTGTCATAGCACTGGACATGGGATTACAGGGAAGCAAAGCAACTAGTGTATGGAAGTTTAGCATGGTAATCAGTTGACTGCACATCCCGCACACAGCTAGTTCATGGTGGCGTTGGTACCCAAGCTCTGGAAACAAACTGAGGGGTTTGGGCATGCCTGTGGGTGAACAGACTTCTTTTTCACAGTGTACATGCAGATCATGAGCAAGACAGAAACCTGTTTGAGGGAGATGATTTATGTTGTCAGTAGCTACCCGATTGTGGTGCTCTGCTCTTGTTCAATGATGATATCAGTCAGCTGCATGCGTGTTCCCTCTGTGTGCCGTCTCAGCTCTGCAGATCGCTGACACAGCAGACCCCAAGAGAACCCCCAAAGACCACAGACTCTAGTAAGGTACGAAGGCACCCGGGCCAGGTTTATTGTCAAGTGAAACACAGTCTCTAGCTTCGCTGGATTAGAGATCAACAGGTCTGTTAGTCCCTATGTGCTCCCCAGACAATGGACACAGCTCAGTTAGGAACAGGATACGCCACTACCCCCTAGGCTGGACAATGATGTGTCCCCCAGCTCTTACTTCTATACAGTGGAAGACCGATCACTTATCTCTCCTGTCACATTGAGGTACAGTCCCTTGCCTTATTAGGGTGCTATCTCCCCTTTTGATCATGCTGATCCAAACAAACAGATCTATCCATCATGCTGTCCTTTTCACCCTGTCTCTGAGGTGCACCTGGTTGTTCCTTGTTATCTTTGTGTAGTGTCTTCATATCGGGATGTCCAGGTGCCATCTTGGCACAACTACTTATATCATTAGCGTGTACTTTCTTAGAAGCCCTTTGCTTGCCAAGTTCCCCAATTAGGGCCTGCCTCTGGCTCACAGCCCAGCTTTTTGCTTGGCAGTGCCTTTGCTTACTTTGGTTCAGGCCTCGGGCCTCATGCTAGGCCTCTGATACAAGAGTTCTTACTACAATTTATATAAGAGCAATACACTGCTCAAATTTGTAATGCTAGTGCCATTAATATTTTCTTCTAAAAATCAGTATCAGATAAAAAATTGGTTTATTTTAAGATATCATAATTCACTAACAATGAATTCTGTCAAAATTGAATGTTACTTGAACACATCCATTATTATTATCATTTATTAATTTTATTTATTATTTTTACAAAGTTACTTGTTATAAAAGCTCAAAAGACAGGAAATCCTCAGTAGAGTTCTAGTCCTAACCCCTGCATCACTTTATTTCATGTTTTTCCAACATGGGTAATCACAATTCCTGGGAAAACTCAGCATGCTGATCCGTGAACTGCGTATCCATCTCACACCAGCATGCAGGAGAACACCCTTTCCTATCCTGCCGCTATAGACCAGAGAGCACAGCATCCCACATCTGACCCTTCACTGCATGGGCTGGAGACACCAAACTGCTGTGCACTACAGACCCACTGTGCCCCTTTTCTTTTCCCACTGTGAAATGGAAAGTTTATTCTTTGAATATAGGCCAAAGATCAACCTGAATCCTGTCCACTCTGCACATGTGAGCCCCTATAATCTACCGTAAAAGCCTGGGATTACCCCTATACGCGAAGCAGGATGTAGGTCATAACATAGTAGGAAACTCTATACTCCTTGTGCACATACATAACCAAGCAGATACAGGTTTATTTTGAGTAGCAGCCAGTACAGATGTCCTGCCACTTGAAGAAGGTTGAGTGGAGATTATAATAAAATAGTGAGGGGTTTTTAAGACTGAGGTTCCCAACATTTTTATTAAGGGTCCAAATTCAGAGTGGTGCAGGGCAAAATCATAGGCCAGTCCCTTCTCCACCTCCTCCACCGCTGCTGCCGTTTCCTCCTCCTTGCCCCACTGAGGGGCACCAGCTACCGGCGGCAGCCCCGGGACTGGAACCTGAAGCCTGGGGTTGGAGAGTGGGCCTGCCCCTTGCTCACTCTGTGGCAGTGACTTCTCTACCATGGGGTGGGCCCAGCTCCCTATTACAAGTATGGCAACCTGGTGCACAGGATTGCAGCACCACTCAGGTTTGGCCCAGCCACCACTCCCTCATGACCAGGCCAAATGTGTGAGTGGCACTACCACCCCGTCCACGAGGTCACAACACCACTCGTAGGACAGGCAGCCGGGCCAAACACAAGTGGTACTGTGACTCCATTGCAACACCCAGAATGGGGAGCCAGGCCCAGCCCCATGGGACAGTAGCTGTAGGGTGATCTCACTCTTTGGCGTCTTCCCTAAGCCTGGGACCTGTTTAGAGACTTTCTGCATCCCACCATTTGGGAAACACTATTTTAGGAAAGGTATTCTCCTCCTTAACTATCTTAATGGGATTTGTTTGGCTTATTTCTGGGATTCTGTAGCAATCATTTTGATACCTCATAGGGGTAATGTGAGGATTAATACATTATAGTTTGGGAGGTACTACAGTAATGGGGACCTTATAACTAACTACAGTATATATTCATATTATTCAACCTCACAGTACCCCTATGAGGTATCGAAATGCTATTATCCCCATGTTACAGATAGCCTTTCTGTCCCTCAGTTCCCCAAGTGACTCGTCCAAAGTCACACTGAAAGCCTGTGATGGAGCAGGGAATTGAACTGAGGTTTCCCCAGTGCTACGGTAGTGACCTAACCATTGGATCATCCTTTATCTGTAGGGTTATCAGGCTGGTTGAAGATTTTGCATTGTCCGTCCCACCCAGACCGAGAAAGCAAATCTCTCTGCTGAAGCCTGAACCTGTATTCTGGTTAATAGCCCATCTTGTTCCAAACCTCTTAACAATCCTGGCTTGGTACTCCTTCTCTCTCTGCTCCATGATCCAAATATCCAGACTTCTGTTTTGAACTTCCTATGGGTTGGAGGACAGGAATGCTTTGCTGGCCAGCCTGGATACTTCCCAAAATCATCAGATGGAAATGAAGTGGGAATGGTTGCTCAGAAGAGAGGACTGGATGCTTGGCAAGGAGGGTAGCTGGACTGATGACTTACTAGGATTCAAGGATGAGATCAACCTTGCTACTTGCTGGAATCTAAGTAGCCGCTAGAAAGAAGTTTCCTTTCTGGGTAAAGGTTGGGTGGAGATGTTGAGTGTGGTATATGGCCACAGGTGTGCCATGGGAAAAAGAGATCCAATGCTGCTGCTCTCTGCCTTGCAAGATGTCTACTTCCAAGACACAAATTCTGAACTTTTCAGAGACAGAGTTTTGAATTTTAATTATATTCACACACTTAACTATACAGCCTTTGTTGTACAGCACTGGAATTCTCCTTTGATTTGGGCTTTTTATAGAGAAAAATTATAATCTTAATTCCACATATTAACCATAGTTTAACATTAAATAAAAGATTATGGCCACAATTTTCAAGCGTGCCTAAAGACAAGCACATAATTTCACAGTTAAGTATCCAAATAAGTGACCTGATTTTTTTCAAGTGCCTAAATGTAGATTTATATCCCTAATTTTAGGCTTTTCAATTTGAAAACAGTGCATTTCCTCCCCTCTCCCCAAAATCTGAACAGACCCAACACGTCTATAGCTCGTCCAAATAAAAACAATTTTAATCTAAAGTATGCAGCTCAGTGCAATATAGAATATATTTGTGTTAGAGCGTGTGAGGGTAAGATTGTCAAACTGATTACCAAATTGAGTTATATTGGGCTTGATTAAATTTGACAGATAGGTCAGCGTTCCCAAGCGTTTTCTGCTTCAGTACTTCTATACTGATAACCTGCCTTCATAGCTGTATGAATTAGGGATGCTGAATGATTAGTTTAAAGTTAAACTGCCTCATTTAAAATCTCCCTTGAAATGCAAAAGAGAGTAATGTGATTGCAAATTAACAGGACCGATCCATTACCCAACAAAACTTGCTTACCTTGTAAGCAAAAGACTCAGTTTAAAGAATGTTTCCCATATGTCAGATCTAGTAAAGACTGCACCGAATGCCAGACATAACTTTGGCACTGCTCTGTTGCTTTGAGCAAGTAATTTAAACTTCTTCCTTAGCTTCCCCCTCTGTAAAATAGGGGGTAATATAATTTGTTTGTGTCACAAGGAGGCTGTGGAGATTTATGTTTGCAAAATGCTTTGATCCCATTAAATATTTTTGTATTGTTTTTATCACAGACTGCTTCTTTATGCCATTGTCCTGGGAAGCCATTAATTTCTTTTTTGGATAATGACCACAAATTCAGATCTAAAGGCCTCTGTAGCAATATTTTGGTTTTGAGCCGAGTTAGGGAGCAAAGATGGCACTATGAGTTCTAAAATTTAGCAGCTAATCAGTGAGATTACTTAGGTTTCCCTTTTGTAACAGTTGTTGCATTTGTGATTTATTATTAAGGAAACAGAAAATGTATGTGTGACCTGAATGTATATAGCGTACGACTGCTGAAGAAGTAAATAATTAACAGTTCCAAAGAAGTTGGACAAACAAGTAATTGTCCAAATAGAACAGAGTTTAAACAAACTTTTTTCTTTTAAGGAGTTCATGTTCATCAGATTGTCCTGGTACATGTACTAAAGAGATTAAAATGGTCTTTACTGGAAGTTATCCCTAAAAGAGTCACAGGTTTGTTAGTTCAATTTAACATATTTTCCTCAAGGAGTCTGGTTGCTAGAGAATAAGTACATATCGCCATAGTGGGTCAGACCAGTGGTCGATCTAGCCCTGTAGCTAGTCTTCTGAGGGTGACCAGTGCCAGGTGGTTCAAAGGGAATTAACAGAACAGAGCAATTATCCGTGCTGAAGCTGCTCCCAGGATCCTTCTGTGGGCTGGAGGGAAGGGTACTGATGTCAGTGTCTCCCTCCCCCCAACCCTGTACCCCATCTCGGCAGAGCTGGGGAGAGGCAGGAGACACAGCTTGGCTCAGGACTCAAGAGCTGATGCTGTGAACAGCAGTGGGTGAGTGCCTTTCTTAAAGAGACCGTGCACGGTTTCTGACATTTTCCCAGCAGCCAACTCTGTCTCTCCCAACACATTCTTGAATTGTTATTGTTATTACTTCTTGGTACTTCCTGCAATGTACATATATTCTCTGTAATTTTATTATTTCAAATTGTGTTATTTTAGTGCTTTGACTGGTCTGTGCATTTCATAATTTTTACATATTATTTGTTTCTTACCTTTTAATCAGTTACTGATCCAGGAGAGGACTTTCCCTCTTATTCCACGACTGATTAGTTTGCTTACAAGCCTTTGGTGTAGGTGCTCATCAAAGGCCCTTTGAAAGTCCAAGTCCACTATATCACCTGTTTCCACATGCTTTTTTGACCCCTTCAAAGAATTCTAAAAGATTGGTGAGGCATGCTTTCTCTTTACAAAGCCATGCTGACTCATATCCAACATATCATGTTCATCTATGTCTGATAATTCTGTTCTTTATTATACTTTCAGCTATTTTTTCTGGTACTGAAGTTAGGCTTACCTGCCTCTAATTCCCAAGATCACCTATCAAGCCTTTTTTTTAAATCACTATTACATCAGAGGCTGAGTTAAGTGATAGATTACATACCCTAGTTAATAATTCTGCAGTTTCATATTTGAGTTCCTTTGGAACTCTTGACTGGTCCTGGTGACTTATTACAGTTTCATTTTATCAGTTTGTTCCAGGATGGGTAAGGAATGGTGTTCCTAACCTCTGTCAGAGGGTGGTGCTGGATGGCAGGAGAGTATCACTTGGTTCGGTTCACTGACTCCGGGGCGCCTGGCATTGGTCAGTGTCAATAGACAGGAAACTGGGCTGATGGACCTTTGGTCTGACCCAGTACAGCCATTCTTATATTCTTATGTTCTTTAAAAAAAATTGCTGTTCATTTTTGTGTCTTTTGCTAGTTGCTGTTCGAATTCGTTTTTTTGGCCTGCCTAGTTAGACTTTTACACTTGACTTGACAGTGTTGATGTTCCTCTCTATTTTCCTCGGTAGAATTTGACTTCCACTTTGGAAAGGATGGCTTTTCGTCTCTAACTGCCTCTTTTACCCCTGCTGTTTAGCTACAGAGGCATGTTTTTGTTCGTTGTTGTTTTTTAGCAGTGGGGGGGGGGGAGGGCGGGATATATTTAGCTTGAGTTGAGCCTCTATTATGGAGGTTTTAAATAGTTTCCATGTAGCTTGCAGGCATTTCATTCTTGTGACTATCCCTTTTAATTTCCAATTAACTAGCTTCATTATTTTTGTGTAGTTTCCCTTTTTGAAGCTAAGTACTACTGTGATGGGTTTCTTTGGTATTCCTTCCCTTCTCCCCCACAAAGCTGCTAAATTTACTTCCATTATGGTTTCTGTTATTCAGCGATTCAGCTGCATGCACCTTTTGCAACAGAATTGTGCTGCATTTAGGAGTAAATCAAGAACTGCCTTGCCCCTTTTGGGTTCCAGTTCTAGCTGCTCTAAGAAGTAGTAATTAATGGTCTCTAGAAATTTGATATCTGCATCCTGTCCTGAGGTGGCCACTGTCAGAAGACAGGATATTGGGCTAGATGGACCTTTGGTCTGACCCAGTAGGGCCGTTTTTATGTTCTCTCCCGTCTATCAGGGTATTGTGCCTGTTATCCCACCAAGACAGTCCAAGCTTAATTCTCTGAACTAAGATTTCAAGAGGAATGAAAAATGACAGTAACTTTTTTTGTCACTTTGGATTCTGACTTATGTGCATGCTGGAATGAATTTCATATCAATATCCCACATCAAACTTATGAAATCAGAATATCTCCCAGTGGCTACATGCTTTCCTCTTGAATGACCACACATCATCATCAGGTTCATTTGTAGTCCAATATCTT